>OY282516.1:41657127-43145461 GCA_958296145.1 Hydrotaea cyrtoneurina
TGCCAGAAGGGGAGTTACCAGACTTCCAAGTTTTTGTGCACATTTTTTTCCAGCCATATATTTACTAAATACAGAATTTGGGAAAGATCGCGTTGGGCATATTGATATTATTAGACGATTTCTAAGGTAGGCGGGATGGTACATTTCTATGGGAGGTACCAGAAGGGGAGTTGCCAGACTTCCAAGTTTTTGTCCAAAACTTTGTCTAGATATAGCTTTACTAAATACAAAATTTGGGCAGGATCGCGTTGGCATATTGATATTAATACACGATTTCTAATGTAGGCGATATGGTACATGTGTATGGGAGGTACCATAAGGGGAGTTGCCAGACTTCCAAGTTTTTGTCCGAAACTTTGTCTAGCCATAGCTTTACTAAATACAGAATTTGGGCAAGATCTAATTGGTCATATTTATAATACTACACACCCAAAGGGGTGTGGCCATATAGCCCATATGCAATCCCATAAGCAGTTTTGGGAAAATATTAAGCCTTGCCAAATTTCATAGTGATTGCTTAACTCTTTCGAAAGTTATCGTGCGTACCAGCAGGACAGACGGACGGACGGACAGACGGACATGGCTCAAACGATTCAGAAAGTCATGAATCGAATTTGGTTCAAAGACACCTGGGTTCTAATCTGAATATTTCTATGTGTTACACTTTTGGGTCGTATCAAATGATATATACCCTCCTACCCATAGGGTGAGGGTATAAACAACAACAGCCAAATGGCCACTACCACCACTCTTACCGGACCATATCCTTTTCATGAAATTTTCCATAACCAAATCGCAAAGGGGCTGCCCTATGTCCTAGATAGCCAAACAAATTCTATCTTTGAGGATGGAGAGACTTTCAACCATAACTCTTGGATTTTCCGAGCACGAGATGCGACAATTTTGCTTGTTGACGTAGTCACCGAGGTGGAAATGGTCAAGATGATTTTTCGATGGAATTCCGGATCATTTTCAAGCATTTCAAGGGCCCAATCTGCAAAGACACGACGTTGTTGATGATCGGCCGGCTTGAGTTCTTGTGTTAACTGAACTTTATAAGTCTTAAGACCCAAGTCTTTATGCAAAATAGCGTGTATTGACGTTTGTGGAATGCCAAATTCCAAAGAACGACAAGGAATAGACAATCCTGGGTTATTCAACACTTTGGGCTACAGCAGCAATATTCTCAGTTGTTCTTGAGCGAAGTGCATGGGTTGTATTCTGCACACCACTAACTTGTCCCAACACCTGGAATTTTTCCACCAATTTCTGTATTGCGGTCCGACAAAGTGCTTTACGACAACCCAAAAATGCTTTAGTTTTGCAAACTGTGACTGCAAGATTTTCACCATTTTTGTAGTGAATTTTAATAATTTCAATGCGTTGCTGAATCGTGTATCGTATTAGTAATGGCGTAGTTTTTACTTATCAATTGTCAAAGAATAAAAGCTTCATAAGTGACAGCTACCGAAATACCGGGTGATTCAAAATAGCAACCCTGTATTTTATGAATTATTTCTTACTATGTCTGAAACCAATTATGAGATGGAAAAACATCGGCTAGAACACACTCTTTGGTAAATGATATAGACGATTAGGACCTGGGAAAATATTCGATTCCCAGATTTGTTTTTTTTTTTGGAATTTTTTCCATAGAAATTAGAAAAACAGAAAATTCAATATGAAAACAAAATGTACAAAGTAAAACCATCTCAACACCTTGAGATATTTCCTCTGCCAAGGTAAGCTGTTGTGTTACGTATTTTAAAAGTTATATCATTTTTTCCCCCCCTTAAACCATTTTACTTACTGTAAATTTTAAATAATAACAACAAATTAATAGCGTTTTCATTCCAAATAACTGACCCTCATATGCAAAATCATACATTCCAAATCCAAAACTACCCAGTTTTGTTCTGTACAAAACAACAACAACAAAATACCATTTTTTTTCTCTCAGTGTAAAATACGAATTTCTTTTGTAAATGTTTTAAAAATTGAATGCCAAGCATATTATTGAAATCACACAAAAACCAAACCCAGAAAAATAATCTAGTTAAAACGTTTTTCCTATTTTCCATCCCAATCCAACAAAACAAAAACCAAAAAAAAAACAACCAACCAACCTGATTAACCAAAACAAATTTAAATGAATCGAATATCGAAACAAAATCAAATCCTCAACAGCAGTGCATTCAAAGACCAGCTCCCGCAGCTCTTTGCAGCAACCAATTATCTAAGAAGCACCACCTTGTGGCACCACCAACCAATTGACACACACTAGAACCGTAGTAGCGTAGACTCGTCACCAGCAACCCCACCAACCACCCACCCACCTTATCAGCCCAAATACCAGACATTAACCATTCTTTTAATTTTTTTTTGTTTTATTTTATTTGATGAGCACAATAATCGGTTGACAAATTCGTAGATGAAAACCCACAATCAGGCACTTTAAGTTTTATTCTCTCCCCCAACTAAATTGAGAAAGAGAATTTTTGTTTTAATTCGAACTCTTGTGTCAAAATTCTATTTTAGACGAATTTCCTGATTTTTAAGAAAAGCACCACACACAAATTTACTACACACACACACAAGAATTTTTCAAATTCAACTGAAAAACAAAACCGAAATCTGCAAACTTCAATTAAGAACAAACAAAACAAAAAACCAACTCAAAATTGCAAAAATATAAAAAGAAAAACAAAGAAATTGCAATACCTCACATCTTAAAGCTGAATTGTTGTATTGAAAACCAAACATTTTTGAAACAAAATAAAAAAAAAACACACACAAAAAAAAGAAGAAGAAAGATAAAACATTAAACCCCACAGACATGTTATGAGGATACTCGTAGTTTAAGCCACAGCAGTCAATCGAACAGAAATGACAAAGCTTTGACCAGACAGCCTGGCCCCACCCAACCACTCAAGTAAGTATTGCCATTTTACAAAACGAATCTCAAAACGATTTCAAATCCTTCAATTTCATTTGATTTGATATTAGCAAGCAACACGCATTTTTTGTGCCTTCTCGTTAGATTGAAAACACTGTAAAAAACAAATAAAACTCAATATTGTATCTTAGAATTGCTTAATTTGATTTGATTTGATTTGAATGTGGTACGATTAACCAAACTGATCAAACCACCACATTCAAAACGTAGACACAAAACAACAATAAAATAAAATAATCTTTATACGATCGATATCTTTAGTTTGGATTTTGTTTATTTGTGTTTGAGTGTGAATGTATGCGGTAGATATTGAAAATTGCAGACCTGAAATATCTGCAGCATACCAAGTTTGCAAATTATTGGACGGAAACTGTTTCCGACTAAGTCAATGTTGTGATTGGAGATATTATCGAAATCGATAAACGGTGACGGTGATGAGTAATTGGAAATTCCTACCTTATAATTCAGAAATTAATCGATTAAGAAACACCAAATTCAGCAAATGCGTATTCGTTATTCACTGGAGATCAACTTAGAATTATGAAGATTCTATACACACTATTTTTCCCACTTAGCATTCCAAGATTCACTGCCATAGAAGTTGAAGATTCTAATCTTTGTGTTTGTCGACAGTTGGGTGGAACGCCATCCGGAGCTTAACATGCCAAAAGCTTGTCTCGCTATCTACACGCTGAAAAATACGACTTTTTTAAATGTTTTCACACAAGTAAAACACGTGTTTGGTCTTTGAAGCAAGTAAAGCCTATTTCCTTCTACACAAAGCTTGTTTGGATGTAAATATAACTCATTTGCTATAAGTATTACGTATTTGTGTATAAGCAATAACATGTTTGGCAAAAACAGACAACGAACTTATTAAATTCAACAAAGTACAACATTTGAGTGAGAATAAGTGTGTATTTGCAGCTGTTTTCATAATTTTTTTTTTTTTTGGCATATACGATCTTTAAAATAGATTCAATAACCGAGAGAATATTGTTTTATAGAAATTCACAAATTGAAAAAAAGTAAGACAAAAATGCATACATAAACAATTGATGTTTATCACCTACAAACAAGTTAATGTTTGTGGTATGTTTGCTGAAAAATTGCCATTTTTTCAGCGTGTAGTCTGCTCTTTGAGTGGGTCCAATATTGGACAGTATGATAGCCATATGATTGTGACAGAACTCAATGAAAGAAGAAGAAGAATCAAAATTATTTTGGTTCGCCAAAAAGTGTCCGCTTTGTTGATAATATAAGTGGTTTCTGACCACCACCAGTTTCAGAAATATGTCTTTTGTCTTTAATTCTCATATTTTTTCTAAAAAAAAATGTTGTGACCAAAATCCACCACAAATGTTTAATATTATTTTAATTGTTTACCGGAACCATATGTTTTCTGATAAAAGTGTTAGTGTTGCCACATCGACAGTCGAAAATGTTGATTTTCCCTAAAGAAACTTCGAAAATGCGAATTATTTCCCAGGGAAAAAAGTAGGCATTATCAACAAAAGGGACAATGTGATGTGATTTATTGGGAATTATGCCGCCAATAAATTGCAAGGGAGTTCTGCTTTTTACAGTTTTTTTTTTTGATTATTATTAGTAAAATGTATGACTATACAGAAAAGAGGTTTAATCAGAAATTTATTGTAAAAAGTGTTTTCAATAGTATTCCAAAAATTCCAAATGACACGCACCGGGATGCGATGAGTCCACGTACTCAATCGTCAGCTCATGATCACAGTCCTGTAAATTTATTTTTTATTTTTGGTTAAAAATCAATTATTGATCACTCCGATGAATAGCGGAAAAATTATGGCATTAAGTAACTTTATGTTTTACGTTTTGTACGTATGAAAATTTAGAAAAAATAATTTGCAAATTGTTGTTACTATTCTCCTCGTTTCTTTAGAATGGGAGGATTTTATTCTCGGGAAAAAGAAATTAACTCCCGATGAGTATTCAGATTACTTAGGGCTGATTACTTCGAAAAACCCAGCAAGACGTCTTCTGACGTCTTCTCCCTCACTCTTTAATGCGTTGACTGAGACGCAACAACACAACAATTCAATTCAATTTTGTTTCCAATTGAATCCAATCGTATCCAATTTTTTTCTATTTCCATTGCTTCTATGTCGTTTTGGTTTTACTTCACCTACTATAAGAGAGTGGTCACCGGAGATCTAAGAACTCATTTTATTCCTTTTATTTAACATATATTGAACCTTTCGTGAGAGATGCAAATATGATCAATTTGTGCCTCGAATGTGATTGCCACCATTATTTTGTGTATGCGCTTATGGGACTCAAGTCATGGTGATGACATATTTCCAGTAACAGTTCTCCATTCTCATTGCATGTGCCGAGAGAGTGTTCTCCCAGTATATTCTCGTACCCGATGTTGTCTTCGCCTATTTGGGCATTGAAAATATTTCCCATGGGACGATATACCCTCAGGTCGATCTACTTTAACTAGAATGAGTGTCTTCGAATTAACATTTTGAATTATTCAGAAAGGAATTATGAATATTTAATTTTTGAAACAGATCTCCCCGGAAACAGTTCCTGTCAGAAAATTTGCAAATTTAATCAAATAATGGATACCAATTAAAAAATGTAAATCTTAACACATGCTCATAATCGTTTGTTTTTTTTTTTTGTTATTCTAAATAGATCATTTCGCTTCAGGAGGAGGAGGATATCATTAAGGAGGATTAAGCAATCCAATGCCGCACGAATAGGCTCCGTTTTCTGTTTGGCCAACAAACCACACAGAGAGAGACAGCATGCCAGAACGGGGCGGACCCTTCAACAAGAGCTTATGGAAAAGTTGCCATTCCACACATACCCACACACACACACACAAAACCAAAAAGTTAAAAGCCCGCAAAAAGGAAAAACCAAATCTGTAATTGCTGTTTTATGCATTAAGAAGAACAAGAAAAACAAAACTAAGAATATTTTAATTCTAAGATAAGTATGTACTTTACTTACTTCAAAAAAAGAAAAAAACTCAACAAAGCAAAGAAATCCTTTTAACCAACTAAACCACCCGTGATTCTATTTTTATTCAAACATTTATTTCCTAGATGTTACGAAACTGAAAATTGAGATTTTTTAGGTTTTCTTTTATTTGTACTGCTATTTTTCTAACTGTTAATTGTTAAACAAACCAAAAAAGAAGAAGGAAAAAGAAAAAAGAAAACAAAACAAAAAGTAGAAAATTTATAACAAAATAAAAATCGTTTATAATAATTTATATATGAATGATAGAATGACGTTTGATAATTAACATACATACAAACATTTCGATGAATATTAAACTTCACATGAAAGAAAGGGGTTAAAAGCTAAACTATGCTTATTTATAATGACAAAAATCAATCACAACCACAACCAACAACTACAACAATAATAATAATAAATATCATAATACAACAACAACAACAACAAACCAATGCAATAAACCCAACACAATTGCTAATCAATAACAAAAAAACAACAACAACAAGCAAAAGAAAATAAAACTAAAAACGTTATCCATAAAACAAAAACAACCGAATGCTTGCAAACTACAAAAATATTGCTTTGCTGAAAATTCTGACAATGTATTTTGCATCCGGCGAGGGGAGTCGGCAGGATGAGGGGAGTCCTCGGACAAGCCAAGCTGTCAAGTAGACGATTCTGAGTCGAACACATTTCGCAGTCACTGAATTTAATGTCTGATACGGGTCAAAGACAATCCAGAGAGCAGACAACCTTGGCAAAAATAATTCCAATACCACATGAAGAGAGACCAGTTTAAACAAAAGTACGACAAACAATAAACTCGAAAACGGGAAATTTTGAGTGGTGCATTTTTAGTAGACCCTGTGCGACAACTATAACTTTTTCATAGTGACATATGAATAGACTTGGGTCGTCTACCCCGGGTTGTTAGATTTTTTTCTGACATTGTCGCCAAAATCCGTACTAAAAATCGTCAAATGGTAAATTGTACACTTCCTAAGGAGTCATTTCTAATTTATTGTACTTTGTAAAGTCTATTTATTTTTTAGACGTCACCGGCTTCGTCTTCCTTCTTATTTTGTGTTAAATCTTTTCATATCTTCAACGTTGTCTGCACTGATTTAAACCTAATCGAAAGCTTCGGCGATAAATTGACTGAGTTTATGAGGAATATGTCAATTTCACAAGTCCGCGAATCGTATGTGCTGACTATTTCTATAAAATTCGCCAAAAATAGTAATAAATTAGAAGTATCACCAAATCGTCCAAATTTAAGTCGCCAAATGCCTTGAAAACCCGCCACTTTTGGGAGAAGTCGCCAAATCTGACAGCCTTGTGTCCGCCCTCTGTATTTCACGAGCGTAGCCATCAGCACTGTCGCAGTCTAAAGACGATGCGGAATTATCGTCGACGGCAATCTACAAATGGTGGCGGCTCAAAGGTTCTGTCTCACCACGGCGCAGCTGATACTAAAGCGGCAAACCGCTCAGCTGTTGAATAAAAATATGACCCGAAATGAAACTTGGGGGATGTAAGACGAATTGGTATCCCTCCACGAATCCCTTCCTTTGTCATTGCTCAGGGAATTTATGACATTTATTATTGGGATCACATTTTAGCGAAATTTTATAAAGATTTAATATCATTGACTGATAGCAGCTTCCCATGTCTTGGAGTGTAACAGCTGCTTACACAGGTTATCCAAGCAAAGAACATTTCTCCAAAAAAATAACAAAGTGCATTTGGTCTGATTTTATGCAAACATACGTACAACTACAGGACAAGGTGGAAAGCGGATGCTGAAAACTTAGTTGTCCCTCCAAAACATGTTGGCACAAAAGTGCAACTTGCAATTGAAAATTCGTCATAACTGAACGAAAAATAAAAGAATTTTAAGAATCGATCAATTTTCAGAAACAAAGTTCTCTGAAAACACTGAACACTGAAGTCGAATAAATACTTTTAGGACATTCCGTTTAGGACATTCCGGTTGAAGGCACTCAACTCAACACTCTAAAAGTGTCTTTGGCTAGCCGTACAAGAATAGGTTCGTGCGGCCAAATCTCCTAACTCATAGAAACGAAGACTTGTTAATTTTAATGTTTGAAGTTTAAACTCACGATTACGCATACAAATGAGACGAGGTTGATCTTCGTTTTTTGTTTAAACTGAAGATAATTTTAATTAATTAAAATTCATTTTTTCAGTCAGAGTTTAACTGCAGTTTAATCGTCCAATCTTGGGCGTTCCTATGATTTTGACAACAATTAACGAAAGATGAAGAAGAATCGAAATTATTTTGGTTCACCAAATTACATAAATTATGCTGCTGGGTAATTTTGTTGATGCTGTAATTGGTTTCCGACCGCCACCAGTTCCATAGATATGTATTTTTCCCGCCCCAAAGTTCATTTCATAGCCTTGTTTAATACTCATATTTTTTAAAAAAAAATCTTGTGTCACTAAAAGTAGTGTCATCAGCCGAAAGTGTGGATTATGTTGACTGACCACACAAAAATGTATTCGAAGTTTAAACTTGAGTTTATTTGAAAATCAGTTTTATACAAACGATCTCATTTATTTGTCTGTTTTTATAAATCGAATTCATTTGAGACGAATTTACAAAAACACAAATGAACGAAAACGAATTTGCTAGTGACATTTAGAGTTTAAGGACCGGCGATTATAACAATAAATTGCAGCTGTGTTCTTTTGTAGAAGACATTTGTATAGAAATCGACTCTGAATTTTTGCGGATTACCAAAAAGTGCCGCAAGAAGAAAAACGGAATTTGTTGTTGGTTTCGATAAGCCCTGTCACCTCAAACGGAAATCGTTGAGCAGCTGTTTATCGCAAGTAATCGTTATCCCTACAATGTTGAATGTGTAAAATCGATCATGTACTTGACGCTTGTAATCGATTCTCGATCATAATCGAAATACTTTGGCGGTGATAAACGGCAAACCCTCTCTGGAGACAAAACAAAATCCATTACGTCAGAATCCGTCTCCTTTTGAAAGATATTTGCAATTGTAATAAACAAACTATTAATAACAATAATAATAAAAACACAACAGCAACAAAAAGAAATGATAAGTGGAATTCTGTATTCAATGAATGTAGTTAAATATTTTTAATGTAAATAGGATTAGAAAGAAACACATGAAACAAAACAAAACCATATTTGATAAATTGCAAAATGTCTACAACAACAAATAACAAAATAAAAATGTAAAAGTAAAACAAAAGAAGAACTCGAAACAAATCTAGTGAATAAGTGAATATTTTAAGCAAATCCACCTTTTTTTGTAAAACTTTTGAAAGTTGTTTCTTTCCAAGCAAGACACACATACTCTCTCTCTCTCTCCTTTTGTATTTGTTTACGAATACACCTCCTTATTTTCATTTTCTACAAATTGACAATCAATTTCACTATAAATAAATAAAAAAAAAAAACGAATCCACACCCGAACTAAAACAAAACTTTATATGTAACATATAAGGAAAGTATTGACATTTTTTGAAGCAAAACAAAAAAAGTTCCGTTAAGTGAAATTGTGTTGTTAGCTCGCTATCCCGTGATAGAATTGATAAGAAGTACGTACAGATATATACATATGTATGTGTGTGTGTGTATGTATGTACGTGTATTACGAATATATATGTACATACACATAGATATACATAATAATAACTTTATGTAGATTTTACAAGTGTTGGGAATTTAAATGTTTGCCATGACATTTCCGTATCAAGAAACAGGATTAAGTTGGATGTACCCTAGTGTCGGGTACTTACGGAAATGTTTAGCACAGACTCAAGCACGCATTACCCCTCAAATTGATTCGAATACAAATCATTTTAAATGTTATTCTCCAGAGTGGATCAGAAACATTTCCATTCGATTGCCTTAAGTGTTTCAGAAAAACTGGCGACTGATTTCGCCGAAGTAAAACAGAAATTTTCAACGAAATATATTCCCAAACAACACTGTGGCAACACTGGCATTAAGATATATATAAACTTAAATACAGTCGAATTCGGATAAGTGCACGCCTTTTAAATGAAAAAATCGCTTAATTGAAAATAAATATTAGTAACGATTGTTCTGGGTGATTTTCCGTGCACTGTACTTCGCTTAAACGAAAATTCACTTTATTGAAATATCGTTTAGGCGAAACACATATTTATGAGATCATCGTAATAAACTCTATTGAATGAAGGAGACTTTAGAATCAATTTATGTTTAGAGACAACCTGGAGCCCTGGGCACAACAAATGATCTCAAAAAATTACGTGTCAACCACATTTAAGACTACTCATCCAAATGAAAATAAGTGACTATTTTCATTCAAGCTCATTAATATTGAATTTAAATTGAATATACATGTATTTTGAAAGTTGTGCCACAAGTTTCTATCTTCGTTTCATAGAACACATTTAAAAGATCATAGTCGGTTCGTTTGAATGAAAGAAGGTTCATTTATCCGAAGTTCTTGCAATTAAAAATCCCGCATAAGTGAAATAAATTTCTTAATTTTTTTCATTTCCGCTTAAACGAAATCGAGTGTATTATATTAAAAGTTCAGCATGCCGAATGTCCCCAGTTTCCAGTACATCCAACAGGAAAAGTTACCTCACTATTTTTTAAATGGGTAAAGAACGCAAAATCCTCCAGCCGGGTTCATGATATGCACCAGAAACACTCGGTCTAATTTCAGCAAAAAAAAAAAACAGCTGTTGACCTTTTAACTGCTTGAAAGGAAAGGCATATGTCCCTGTGATGTAGGGTACATCCGCTCCACTTTTTCTTCTACCACGACATGTTTCCCTCATTTTTAATTTGCAAATTGTATTTGAGCAGAAAGAAAAAATACAAATAAAATACAAACATTTTAAAGATAAGTTTAGGTATTAAACAAAAATAGAAAGAATAACAGAGAAAACAAAATAAAAACACAAAGCTAGAGTCCTCTTGAGATTCTCGAAACTATCTCCGAACTTTAAGTTGATGGAATTCTGTTATAAAACTTAAGTTAGATAAGAAACACACACACACTCTTTACCGGAAGTTCGTCTTTCACATAATCCGTACAGCAGTGCGTGTTTGTACACGCACACACACACGCATCCAATTCTTTCCTCATCACTTTATTATCCACCGCATCTCAACAAACATTTTCACACCCAAAAAATCATTTGAAAATTTCTATTATTAAAATTTAAACTACACACACACAGACACATACAGACATAAGAATATTTATTAAGGAGATCTATTGAAAAGATATCTGAAGAAAATGTGGACGATTTAATTAAGAAACAAAAAAAATATAAAACAGAACAAAGAAAAAAACCAAGAATTCATAAAAATAAAAGCAATGAGTTTTAAGTGTACAAAAGAAATTACGTTTTGCCGTTTTAATTCACTCTCCTCCCACCAGTAATTTCACAAAGACGGTAAGTATTGAGATGTCTGAGTCACTGCCTTTCCGGGGACAGAGATGTGCGAACTGTTCTCTGTTCTCTTTCCAATATGATGTTTAAGTAATCCAATCCGATTTCTCGACCTTAACCGATAGCAGGTGTTTATTCAATTTATGGGTAAGTTTGGGAAAGAGGGGGAGGAGCAGCAGACACGACCTATGGCCAAATTTAGGGACATACGAATTACTGGCCTGTTAATTTAGTTGTTTCGCATTAGTTACGAATCTTTGTCAACACCTCTGAGGTTGTCCATGACATCAATTGTGACATCTGACAGATTTTCTCTGCTGTAGCATGTTTCCTTTCCGTCCTCTTCAAGGGCACAGCACCAATTCATTGCGGTGCGTCCATTTTGAAATAGTTGTACCGTCAGTGTCGACTTCAAAGTTACGACGCCCCTCAGTTAATTCCGTTCAGGTTATCAAGATTTGGTCGATAGTTTCTTTTATTGATAGGGCGGTATCACTTGATAAGATCCTATAGACGATGGATATGGGACTTGTTCCGCGATAGTTGGCGCAAACGGTTTTGTCTCCTTTCTGATGAATTGGAAATAGTACTCTGAGGTTCCAATCATCAGTCATGCTTTCATACTTCCGTATGGTACAGACTAGCTGATGAAAGCACCTTATGAGATTTTCTCCACCGGTCTTATTCAGCTCTGCCGGTATTCCGTCAGCTTCGGCGGCCGTGTTGTTCTTAAACCGGGCTAATGCTGTTTTGACCTCATCTTGTTTTCTTGGCGCTTGCCAAAGCGCCGTTGTCCAGGAGTTACCCAGTGGAGGCCTGTGAGATGCAGTCGATAACGATCAGACTGGTTTAGCCCAGTTGAACCGATCTGTAAATTTAACTTCTGTCATACACCCACTATTAGCATCACAATATTATTATAATAACCTTCTGCCGAGTCCATTTCGTTAAATCCCATTGTCATTGTCATTCCATTCCCATACCACGCCATCATCCATCCCTTTGCTATGGCCATTCAGATATGAAGAGCCAACGCAAGCAATTACGATTAAAAGAGAATGAAAACGCAAACATTTTTATTGGTTAAAATTACAAACAAAAAATCCATTTCTGTGCATTATTAACATTTCTTTCGGATATTTAAGACAATTATTTCTGCGGTTCATTGAATATCAGGAATATGAGGGGAGAGATAAACATGCTCACCCACCCACACACACACACACACACAGGAGAAACACAACGTCTGTGGCACACAGACGAAGTGAATGTATCAAAGTTAACAACGTTGAAATCCTTTTGTCGTCCAATACAACCAACCACAACAACACCAATGAGGACAACAACAACACCATGAGAACATTTAAAAGATAATAATGCCATTAACATGAACACAACGGCCATCACGATTGCTTAAGTACGTCGGAGCTCACTGACCTTTCTGCTACCGGGCCCTACGCCACGCTGTGCCACTGGACATGACGGATAAGCACTGCTGAGTGGGGGCAGATGGAAAAAAAAGTCTTCTTCGTTGGCATCTTTGAAGGAAATCGGCCAGTAAGGAAAAGTTACTGACCGGTTTCACATGGCGAATTAATTGTGACCATTATTAACATCAGCTCAAACTGATACAGAAACAAATGGTCATGTGCGGTCTGGCCGAATCTTATACACTCTCTCCACCATGAAGTTGTTCTTTAATAGAATTTTGAAAAGTGCATTTCCGTCCACTAATTCTTTACTCTATCTCAAAAGATAAACCGATAATGTAAAAGAAAATTATTAACTGTTATTTTATTTATTTGATGAGAAATTGAAGTAAATAAAAGATTAAACGATTAATAATGGATTAACAAGCCTTTTTTTTTTTTTTTGAACTACTTGTCGCAGCTGGAAGGAAATACACTAGCTAGAAGATTATTCCACATAAGAACAGTTCGGCTGAAGATCGATTTTTTTTACAGTACGTCGTCCGATTAACCGGCCAGTTTACAACGTACCGATGAGAGTCACTGGAAAGCCGCATTTTTCGGCTAAATGTTCTAACATCAGGGACAAGATGACGGATATCTGAGGAGCAGATACCGTTGTAATATCTATAGAACAGCGATATACAACCCACATTTCGGCGATGCTGAAGGGAGACAATAGAGTTGAATACAATAAAATCCCCTATCATCACCACCGCTCTCCTCTGTACACGGTCCAAAAGCTGCAAAGATGTCTTTGGAGCTCCTGTCCATATATGGGAGTTGTATTCCATTTTAGGCCGGATGTAGGTGGTGTAAATATTTACGAGATCAGATGGAGTGAAGTATTTTTTGTACCGCTTCAAAAAGCCTAAACACTTGAATGCTTCTTTCGACACTTCCAATATATGGCTTGCCCAACGAGCATCACCCTGTATCTTCATGCCCAGAACACTAAGAGTGTCTGATTCGTCGGTATCCACACCATCCATAGAGATTGACGACAAAGCTGGGCCAGCGGAACGTTTGTGTGAGAACAAACAGCACTGGGTGTTTTGTGCATTAAAATCAACTCTGTTCATTTGACCCCACTCACAAATCGCAGTTAAGTGAGTCCTTCATCGTTTGCCTTTTATCAGCGACCTCAAGAGTACTTGGCCGATGATCAAATGAGTATGAATGTTAGAGATTGCTGTCATCCGCAAAGAAGTACATCGGGTTCACACTCTGACCCCAATAGGTCGTCAATGAAAATAGGAAATAGAGAAGGAGAGGGGACAGAGCCTTGTGGCACTCCTGTGGTCAGCCTATGCTCGACACCAAATATAGTACGCTAAGGTTCCAATCATCAGGCATGCTTTCATACTTCCAGATGGTAAAGACTAACTGATGCAAGCACCTTATGAGCTCTTCTCCTCCGGTCTTATACTGCTCTTCTCCTCTGGTCTTGTACTGATGTTTTACTCGTTGATATAATTTTCTGTCGTCCTTTATTTTCTCCTCAAATTTTCGTCTTTCCATATCTTTGTTCTTTCTTCGGAATAGAAGGTTTTCCTCCCTCCTCTACTCTCGGTATCGCTACAACACAGACCGCGTCGTCTTGGGCGCCAGTGCCTCTGTGTATAAAATATTCTTAACTTCATTGGCGGCTTTACATTGCCATTGGTTCCTTTGTGGCCACTTTCGTTAACCAATTGTTTCTTCGGTGGGTTTTGTGATGGTGTCTAATATGTGATTCCATTAAGCGGAGATGTCACCGGGAGGAGGGGTTTTGGCGTGAAGCAGTTGGGTTAGCTTCGTGGAGTAGGCATGGGCTGTCTTTCGATGTCTAGGTTTCGCTTGTTGTTGCTACGTACGTATTTAGCAGCACTTACTTAGTCGAGTGCCCACCTTCGTTCCTTAATCGATATCTGGATGCATGCCTTCCCTCTACTACAGCATGATCAATCAGCTGCATTCCGAAATCGGAGGTATCTTTGTAGAGGCTGAATTTTGCGATGGTAAGACCAATTACATCCTGACCGCCGCCTGGTTTGGCATGGCCAGGGCAGCGGTAATAGAACGGTTATCGGTTCTCATAGAACGTGTCTTTAGTCTCTTTATCTTCCGTCGGCAGGTGAGCACAGATTGATGAGGTTTGTGGCCAGCGTAAAACCAGCAGCAAGGTGTCGTATTCGATTGATGTACGTTCTGTCATTTTTGTCATGCCGTGTCCTTTCCATTGTATAAAATTGTATAAAAACCACTCGATATCGATCCTCATATCGTTAAAAAAAGGGACATTTTCTTAATTACACAATTAATCTCACGACTTTCTTTTGATTTGATTTAAAACGTATCCAACCTCCTTTAGCTGGGCTAGGAAACGACTGATCGTATAAAATACCACCAAAATAAGAAATATTATTTATGAATTTTTTTTTGGTCCAATGTATACGCCCATTTTAACAGTATCGCATGTTTAAAGTGTTTGACTTCATGCACTGCATAGCAAAACTCCCAGTCGTTTTGAACCCCAACAATTATTTCCACAAAATATTTAACAATGATTATGAAAATTTAATCGCCCTCCCTACCATTTTCGTGCGAAAATGACAACAAAAAAAACCGGAAAAACAAACTCAACAAACTATAAGAAACGAATGGACATAATGAAGGAAACGAAACCGAAGAACATGAAGGAAATATGATGCATAGCTTCGATAAGCAATGGACTTCCGACGGGAAATTGACGATAGACGGCCGGCCATGATGAGATTAAAATATGTCGTTAACGTTTTCGTTCCTGTCGGCTCTCTTTTGATAATTAAATTGCAAACGAAACAGAATTCCCCAAGAAAAACAAAGACAATTTGATAAATTCATTTGTGCAAACAAAATTAAATAACAACACAAGTATCAGATGTAGAAAAGGCACTTCAGTTAACTGCCAGAGTAAGTTTGGCCAAGCATGGGGTGGCATTTCAAGGAACTGGTCACGGTCAACCGACGGACTGTAGATTGGAGAAAAGTGAACTTGGCTGAGGTATTAAATTTCCAATTGTATCTACTTGGGAATACATTAATGACATTGACAATATTGTTTTCCAATTCTGGTTGTGGTGCGGTAGACAAAGCTTTCAATCTGAACATAATTTCACGATTCCAAAACAAATGTCATGTTATGAGCGACTTTAACATATAAATTAAAAAAAAAAGGAAAACCTTAAACACAAATTCGAGTATGTACATCGGATGTGTGTCATTGTTTTGCCATTAGTGCAAAGACGGTCGGTCGGTCGTATTCCCATTTTCGCACTTACGGCGAAAAAAAAAAGGAAAAACTAAATTGAAAGTAAAATAACACGTAATTGACATTTACCACATTGCGTTAACAGTGAATTGATGGTTTGTTCTGCACTCCCAGAGGCACAGCCAATATACACTGGCCAGCAAAAGTCTGCTTACAAGCAGGCTGGAAATTTTGAACTGCAGAAAAATGTTTGATTTAATAAAAACAAACTAAAACTCCATTTACTTTTCTTTAAGAGTATGTATGTATGTTGTAACTCCAATGCAAGCTAAATTATCGGGGGTTTTGTTGTTGTCTAATGAGGGTCAGCGGAGATACACTACACCACAATCGCAGGTAGACGCGCTTCGTCGTTGGTGAAGCGACTTATCCTTTTAAAAGTGTATTTAATCTGTCTCTTATTAAATATTAAATTATTTGCCATAATAAAAACCAGTGTGTCGGAGTCTGAGAAACGACTTAGAGTTTTATATACTTACAGTTCCCACAAAATAAATAAAATTTATTGAAAACAAGTTAGTCTACTAATATTTTTTAAAATTTGAAATATGTCCATATCTTTAAGATACAAACGCACCTCAGTGTAATATAGGGTATAGGAATAGTGGACGGATATATAATGCTTTAAATTTGTAAATTCGGAGTCGAAATCGAGCAACTTTGACTCGGCTCCACAGTCCCCAGAACACTTCTCCACTTCTGTAACAGAACATGGAAAAGAACTGCGTTCACACGCCACTTGTTACGTTTCATCAGGTTAACTTGTGAAAATCAATGAAAATGTGAATTTTCTAAAAATTATTGTTGAAAAAGCAACTGTACTCAGGTTTCAAGACATTTTACGGTAGCTAAAGTTTCTGCTTTGCTGAAGAAACCAATCGACGCACATTTCACATACATAATTCTTTAGTTATTAAGAACGCCGAATTTGGTGTCCTTAAAAACCCAAAGGTGTTTTTTTTTTAGACGTGTGGTTTTCAAGAAGAAATAAAACGCATATAATTTAATGTTGTGGCCAAGAGTTTATCTCTATTATAAAGATAAGGGTTTGTCATTATATTTGAAAAATGATTTCGGGCAAGTGACCGCCGCGACAAGGTCGAAGAAATCCATCCACGATTTTCGATCATTTTGTCGGTCTTATTGGCGTAGACAAGCGACTTTACATAACCCCACAAAAAATAGTCCAGTGGTGTTAAATCGCACGATCTTGCAGACAACGCCACGGCCCACGATGCGAGATAA
Organism: Hydrotaea cyrtoneurina; assembly: GCA_958296145.1. Lineage (NCBI taxonomy): Eukaryota > Metazoa > Arthropoda > Insecta > Diptera > Muscidae > Hydrotaea > Hydrotaea cyrtoneurina. The sequence continues at coordinate 41,674,562 of OY282516.1, forward strand.
TGTGCACACCAAAAGATGTCTTCAAAAAATTGATTGTTTCGTTGGCTGTATGTATAGGAACCAAAGAGCATGGCTAACCACCGTCTTGTTAAGTATTTAGAGTCTAACGGCCTTCTTAATGATCGACAGTATGGCTCCCGGAGAAATCGATCAACGGGAGACCTGATGGCGTTCCTTACGGAGCGATGGAGTCGATCCATTCACCGCCGTGGTGAAAGTAAGGTCGTGGCTCTGGATATTTCCAAGGCGTTCGATAGGGTCTGGCACGGAGCATTCATATCAAAACTTATTGCATTTGGTGTCGGTAATACCTTCTCTCGATTCATATCGAGTTTTCTTAGGGATCGCTCTATACGAGTTGTTATAGATGGGGTCTCATCCAACGAGCATAGGTTGACCGCAGGAGTGAAACAAGGTTCTGTCATCTGTCCTTCTCTATTTCTTATTTTTATTGGGTCCGACTGTGAACCCGATCTACTCCTTTGCGGATGACAGCAATCTCTGTCATTCCTACTCATTTGATCATCGGCCAAGTACTCTGGAGGTCGCAGATAAGAGGCAAATAAAGGACTCAATCAACCGTGATTTGGCTGTTTGTCCTCACACAAATGTTCCGCTGGTCCATCTTTGTCGTCAAATTCTATGGATGGTGTGGATACCGACGAATCAGACACTCTTAGTGTTCTGGGCATGAAGATACAGGGTGATGCTCGTTGGGCAAGCCATATATTCGAAGTGTCGAAAGAAGCATTCAAATGTTTAGGCTTTTTGAAGCGGTGCAAGAAATACTTCACTCCATGTAAAGACATTAATCCGGTTCGAAGGACCAAATGTAAAGAGCTAATCCGAAATAAAAGTCTTTACTTGTTGAGTACTTGTAGAATACTGATTTTATTTTCCAAAACGAAACACTCACTTAAATAAAATAGAATTTGACAACACGTCTAGTACATGACACTGTCAGTATATATTCCACATACATCGAAAGCTCCCAAACAAAGAATCAATAAACTATATACGTTTATACAAATACAATACAGGCTAATAAAAATCACAAAATACATAAACATTGAACAGACGCCAACATTTGTTACAGCGCATTGCATTCCCATGCAGTATTAGAGTATCGATCTTCAATCGACTGAATTTGCGTGTGTGTGTGTGGCTTATGCTATTAAAAGTGAACCACTTGAAGGGTTCGATCGTCGATTCCCAATTGAATGTATACGCGAGTACAGCTCAGGCTGCTGATAGTGGCACACTTGAAGTGTCATAATCGTGTCGCCTGTACATACAAAGGGAAAAAGAAAAAGACTCATGTTCAATTCTGAACACTCCATCTGATCTTGTAAATATTTACACCACCTACATCCGGCCAAAAATGGAATATAACTCCCATATATGGGCAGGAGCTCCAAAGACATCTTTGCAGCTTTTGGACCGTGTACAGAGGAGAGCGGCGGTGATGATTGGAGATGGTAGGGTATTCAACTCTATTGTATCCCTTCAGCATCGCCGAAATGTGGGTTGTATATCGCTGTTCTATAGATATTTCACCGGTATCTGATCCTCAGATATCAGTCATCTTGTCCCTGATGTTAAAACATTGAGCCGGAATACGCGGCTTTCCAGGGACTCTCATCGGTTCGTTGTCAACTGGCCGGTTGATCGGACGACGCACAATAGAGAAAATTCGTTCTTCAGCCGAACAGTTCGTATGTGGAATACTCTTCCAGCAAGTTTTTTTTTCCTGCCTGCTGTGACATTATCAAATTCAAGGCACTACTCCCTCTTTCCTATCGATAGCACAGTGCACTGCCCTCATAGGGGTCATGCCCTGAGTGTTAGCCATATAAAAAACAAAATGCTACAATTTTGTTTGTTAACATACCCATTTAACCATTCTTGTGAAAATCTGGACCAATGGCCATTATTTTGGTAATTAATTTTGTACGATTTGCAAACGTTGTTCCGGAGTAAATCTATTCATTATCAAATGGCAAATCAAGTGACAGCTGTCAAAAAGACCAACTCCGACAAAAGTGTGGCCAGATTGAAAACGACACGTTTAAAAAAATACAGCTGCTTGAACTACAATCGAAATCGGTTACGAATGATGGATACCCATTGCAAGTTATTAGAGACCCAGGCAATAATACCAATGTGGATCAATCGGAAAACAGTTTTAAAAATATATTTTATTTTCAATATATTTATTAGACAACAAACTTTTGATGGTCCCTTGTATGAACTTTTATGCGCTGAGTGTATGAATATATCGATCGGCAATCACACGTGACAACAGAATGCAACAATATGCATGTGTGGATGTATTCCACACTCGATGGAAAACATGTGTACGAAAAAATGTACACATGTTTTCATCTAATTTGTTTTTAAACTAAATCCACAAGGGGTGAAACCCGACAACGATTGCTATAAAACACTCCATCGTTAAGAAAAATGTAAGACCACCAGACAGACTTGAAGACATCTGCGATAGCATTGCCAACTCATTTTCAGTTCAGCGTACTCTTAAAAAAATTACCAAATTCAAGAAAACATGTACTAAAATCGATGGTTCATTAAAGGACATGAATCTGGGTTTTTCTGTGATAGCTGCACTCATAAATTGTTGCCAAATTGCGGTTTAGTGAATCATTCATTGTTCGTAATTTATCCCCGACCTCTAGATGACTTGATGAATACGAATGACAGAGGTTGCTGGCATCCGCAAAAGAATAGATTGGATTCACAGTCTGAACCAATGGGTCGTCAAAGACGAGCTATCGTCGAGGAGCACTTAAATAGGACATGTGTTGAAATACCATCCGGTACCGGAGTTTTATTTACGTTGAGTTCGTTAAGAACCCTTTGCATACGCGTGTTTGAACAAATATCTAAGGCATGCAACTAGATACGTTTTCGATAACGGGGAGTGCTTTCAAGCTAAAACGAATTCTTTGTAAATATTTCAGCTTCATCAATCAGGTCAGTGAATATCGGGTTATCGTTAACGAGAGTTGGTCCCTTATCCGTTTAACAAATGACCAAAAGCTTACTGCCCTGGGAGAAGAATGAACTTTAACACGAAGGTGTTGTTCGTGATGAAGTTGTTGGTGCCTAAGTGGCCAACAAACTAGGAAAGCATATTTTAAGGCCGCACCATTGTTTACAATTATGTGATTCAAGATAAATTGTGAAATCTCTAATTTTCTCATGGTGTAGGGTATAACTGAACCGAACTGTTTTTACAAACCGGCTGATGGCCGTAGTGCAGCATTCATCAGCATCATCACATATCTCGTTCCCATACAACGACGCCCACCACTGCAAATAAAACTAATTCGATTACATCTGCAAATTGTTGTTCTTAATGCCAATGTTGTGTGTGGTATCATTTCCACCTGAAAGGATACATTGCCAGCGGGAAGCTCTACAAGGCCTTCTCCCAAGAGACGAAACACATCCATTACGCCTTTGTTCAAGAACGCATGCCAGAAGTCCCCACACTAAAACGAAAAGGGCCCTCTAATTCTCTCCCAAAGCCAAAAGACACTTCGTCTTCAAATAGAACAGAATGCGGCCAGTTTGACGTGTATCTGACTATGCAGGTGTTGGTAAGGCCTTCGCTTAGCCGCAGGTTTCTAATCTCCCTGAATGTTTACTTACATTCGCACATGCGTTGGTTTGTGTGGATGTCTGTCTGCGTGGCTTAGTAAAATGTAAGTTTAAATGAAGATGGAACGCTGAAAGCTAAACTGCAAATCCCCAATGAACGACAGAGAAATCACTCATTCATAATTGATTTGTTAAAAAATGTGGAAATTGGGATTTGTAACTGCTATTTATTCTATAAATAATGTTTTCCTAGCACGTTTGAATAGCACACAAAGGGGAAATACTATTTTCCTGGCATAGGAATTTCAAAATTTAATATAACTCCCACATATGGGCAGTGTCTCCAAAGTCGTCTTTGCAGCTCATCGACTGTGTACAGGGAAGGACAACTCTGTTGTCTCAACATCGCCGAAACGTGGCATCTGGCCACTGATGTTAGAATATTCAGCCGGGATACTCAGCTATCCGTTCATTGGCTAATGATTGTCAGCTGATGGAAAAAGGACAAATCGAATCAATCAATCCGTTTTGCAGTAGATGGAAGGCAAAAAAAAGGTAGCAAACTACTCCAAAAGCAAAGTAGCCGTCGAAAATCTGCATTCATAACTGGAAGGCGAAGCTATCTCTACTGCTGGTAGCGACAACTATCCCTCCTGATGATATCAGTAAACCACGAAATGATGCCAGAAAATTCAACCAACGACTAAAACACACAAAGTCAAGACTCGTCTATTGGCATATCTTCGCGTAGAGATGAAAATGGGAACCTGGTGGCAGACACGTCGAATGTTCTGTGAGTGGCCGAAGAAAACATCCCGCGACCAATCATAGATGGCGGTGTTGAATGGAGTGGACCCAGGTGAGCTCAGAGTAGCAACAGCCCGGCTTAAGAAGAAAAGGGCGCAGTTTCTGGCGGAATAGCAGCAGAGCTGTATAAGACCGGAGCGGAAGAGCTCATAAGATGCTTGCCTCAGCTAGTCTGTACCATCTGAAAGTATCAAACCATGTCTGATGATTGGATTCAATTCATAAGAAAAGAATAAGTCTCCTAACCGCCGCATATAAGATATTATGATTTGTGTGAAAGATTGAAGCCCAAACTCGACGAACTGATCCAGCCCCATCAGGGTGGCTCCAGGCCGAATAAATCAACTCTCGACTAAATCTTCAGACTTTGCCAGATCCTGGAAAAGACCCATAAATAAATAAATCGACTATAGAGCCGCTTTAGACATGTCGCTGCAAATAGATGTTATTTCGGGCTTAACAAACAATTCAAGAGTAGAGCCCTCAGTCGTCGAACTAAAATAACACTGGGGAAACATGGGGAGAGCTGGTGAAGCTATGCGTGGTGTATTGGAGAGAAAAATCCTTCGCAAAATCTATGGCCCGATGTGTGTACGAGTAGTCCAACGAATCGTGAGCTGAATGAGATATAACCCCACATGAACATGAACGCTGGCTGGCTCATTTCGGTCGAAGGAATACAAAAGCTCCAGTCATAAAGACGTTATACGACAACTACCACGGAAGGCGCAGATAAGGAAGACCGAGATTCCGGTGGAACGTCCAACTAGAAGAAGACATGAAGATGCAGAAGTGTTTATTAAGCAGGCCAAGACCAACAACAGGCTGTGGGTTTAGGTCTTGTACACATTTTGACGTAACTTGTTCAAAATGTTCACCTTTTTCAGATTTTTATATTTAATTTGATTTTAACACTTTTTCGAACGGTTTCTTCTACATTTTAATTTACCCAGCCAGTGCAACAATTTCGGTTAGTCCAATATGCGTGGTCTCAATACTAATGTTCGCAAAATTTAATTGCCCCTTTTTAAAATGAAATGTGGAAGAAGCAAGAGCAGTTACCCCCACAACTAGAGAATCTCAAGCAAATGGTGAATGTTAAAATACTGAAGATTCGCTGTTACTGGCATTTCCTATTCTGTTCCCATTAAGCAATCTCAACATTAACACACATCCAAGGAACTTTGGTGGGGGGGGGGGGTTTTCTTTTGTTTTGTCCAGCACTTTTACAAGTCGTTCTTTATATTTTTTGAAACATTTGTTCAAACAATACGACGAGTGACAGCCATTGAAAAATGTTGTAGAAAGTTTTTCGCTTATATTACACTTTTCTGGCACTTCTTTACCGCTGCCGTCATCGTCATCGTCCACTCCTTTCGCCACACTCCTAAATCACAGAGTATAGAGTGAACCAATGGATGTGCAGTGTCATAAACACGTAGGATAAACTTTCTTCTTCTGTTTAAAAAAAAAAACGCGCCATCATTAATTATCGTCATAGTCCGCACCATCGTCGTAGTTGTCGCCAATGTCATCATCATTATCTTCTACAACAGGGACACATACCACTTAGATGAAGATGAGGTGATATGTGAGACAAATTTAATGATGACAGTTCGTTCAAAGGAGGCTGTTCTACTTTGAAAGTGTCGTACTTGAGATATCTTCGTTAATCTGACCCTGGGCATATCTATCCATCTGGCTTATATTCTAGGGATATGCTTATGGGACGGTTAAGAAGTTTATGATGAAAATGTTATCACGATATGAAACACCACACGATTATGCTTAAATTATGGCATGTGGAGTCGGTCCGTTGCTTTTAGTAGCTTGTAAAGGAGGGGCCAAAAGTCACCATGGGTTTTTTTTATTATAATTTCTTTTTTTCACATTTATTGTTACATTTTTAAACCCCATGCTGACTTTTAGCCCGCCCCCTACAAGCTACTAAAAGCAAGGGACCGGCTCAACATGTCCCAACACAAGCTCAGCCGTATAGCTTGTGGTGGGGCATGCTGAGCTGGTCATTGGCCATCGCACACTGGGGTATTTGACCCTCACAATGAAGATTACTTCAGGGCAGCCACCAGTTACCAACAATTCATTAACATTTTTCGATTGTGAACAAAAGTAATAAAAACAATTACATTTTAAATTAGTTTGTAATAAATTAATGTCGAATAATCGGCAGTTTTCGAAACTGATGAATTGTGGACAGGATACTTCCTAGTTGATATTTTACTACTTCTATAGTTACAGTTACCGGAGGCATTTCTAAGGCATATTGTTTCGCTGTTAGCCCACTCATCGTAGAATTGTATGTCCTTAATCGATTGAGATCGAACTGGAGGCAAATCATTCGCAGACAAGTAACGAAACCACGTCTATTATTATAATTCTTGTTCTTCTCCAGTATTAAATTCGCCAAAAAAAAATGGTCATTCTATTCGAATTGTCGGAATCGTTTTTCCTAGTGGTAATCATCATATCTGGCTTGGTTGGTTTACATCGCCGCTCCAGAAACCAAGGAGCGTCAAGCAGCGTCTTGTGACACCGTTTTGAATACTGTTACCACATCACTCTGAAACCGCCTGTTGTCATGTTAACTCATATCCAGTTCGTCCGATTGAGAAATTTAATAAGGCAGCTCAGTTTAATATTCGATATCTCGGAGATATAATCCAGGAGCGCAGTATCTTAAGTCGTCAGTTCATGAGTGCGGGGCATCCGCACAGTAACTGTTCAACCGTCTCTTCTTCGTCTGCAACGTTGCGGCAGTGGTCGTTATACTGTAGATTCAGGCGTTGTGAATGGTTATCGATCAACCAGTGTCCTGTGAGTACGGATATCAGATTAAATATATATCCTTCCTGATGTAGGCGATAAGATATCTAGATCTTCTCTGATTGTATTCAAGCCATGTTTTCATTGACTCCATCTGGAGTCAGCCTGTGGTAGGTAGTGTTCAAAAACGATCCTCTTAATGGACCCTATTGATACGGATACGTGTACTGCGTCGAGTCTAGAGTTGGTAGATCCGGTCCTTGCTAGTTCATCAGCCCGTTCGTTCCCGTAGAAATTCCTGTGTAAGATATCCACACTAAGGTTACCGCTGACTAAGTCTTGCCAGTACCTCCTTGCATTCCTTCACCAAAGCCGAGGAGGTCACCCAGGACTTTACAGAGAGTATGGCTGCTTGGTATGAGAGTGTGAAATGTGTAGATTCATTAATAGCACGCAGGCTTCCTTTATGGAAAAAAACTTCTGCCTGAAAGACACCGGAGCCATTCGAAAGACGGTAGTAGTGTTGCAGATTGGCTTCCCTAGAGAGCATTCCCGAGCCAACTCCGCAATCCATTTTGGCTTGTTTGGATTTCGATTTCAACAATTACTAAACTTAAGGTAAATGCATGTTAATTTGGGCTATGAGAACAACTTAACTTGAGAACTACAATGAAGTAGCAATGGGTGTTTAATGGAAGAATCCTTTGCGAAATTTATTATCTACGTAGTTAGGCGTTGTCTTCGGGCATATATTTTTAAAACCACACCGAAAAAACTCGACTTTCCCCAACATGTCCACTGGATATATTGATCCAGCTCGAATGACCAAAACAATAATATTATAAGCAAATATATGGAGTAAAACACTGACTAGTTCGGATGAATATATGGTATATCAATGAGTGTGTCCTCATTGCCTGGTTCTGCCCAGCAACAAACCATCTGAGCATCATCTAAGTGGCTCACTTGACTTTGTCACCCATCCCAAACAGCATGGGTGAGATGTCATTAAATTTGCAGTGTCTTTACTTTACTGGTAATTCTTGTGCGTCGTGTGCGAGCAACCCCGACCGATTCTCAGTTCGCGACGCATGACACACAGAGGAAAGAAATCCCATTCATGTTTTCACACCCACGATGACCAAATACAAATATCCGAATATGTCGGGCACGCTATGTTCAATTGCCCTACATTGGGGCATGACATGGCGATACTAGGCCGGGATGCTCTTAAAGAGGTAATCGACGTAATACAACTGAAGCAAGCGTCCCGGTAGGCGAGTTGGTAGCGTGCTTGCCTATCAGCGTGGGGGTTGTGGGTTCGATTCCCACCAGAGGCTTTGGTCTGTCGCTGCAAAAATCTAAACATATGGTCTATGTCACCCGGTTTACCCTTGGACCCAAAAATTAGAATATAAATTTACTTTGTATTGAAATTAATAATAAATAAATAAATAAAAAATATATACAACTGAAGCAACGAGAGGAGAAGCGTATAAGCAAGAGTGTTATACATGTGAACTAATTTTAATGTTGAGTTTAAAAACAATTGAAATCAACTATTGTTAAACAGTTGCAACTACAGTTTTAATTGTTATCAACTGGGAACTTAACAAGACGCCCAACATGTAACAGCCAGCGCAATCGTTGTATCGGTTCAAGGGGCCAAGCCGGGGGGTATTCTACAGATAGACCATGTCCAAACAGATCTGGTGCATACATATATGCATGTGTGGAACACGTTCATATATGCATGTGTGAATTTGTAAATAATCAAATGCGATTAGACAATATTATCCACTTATCTGGTTTAATGAAGCACAACGGATATTATGGATTCGGGAACTGCTTTATATGGGAGGCCAGCCCGATTCCCAACTTGGGTTGTTGGCAAACATACAAACCGTTTTTGCGGCCAACTTTAAGATTACTTAAAAGTTTCTCATTATGAACGTGTTTTCTACACCTCCGGGCGTTATCTGACTTACAATCCCTCACATGCACATGGCCGCGTTTACCCAAGTCACATCGTTCTTCTGAAGCCTGCGTAGTGCTGCAGTGAAAGAGTATTGCCAACGGCTTTAATCAACCGCAAAAGTGTTTTAGTTCACTTTCCATTTAAACACTGCTGAGCGGTGCAGCTGCCATTGCACCCGGGCAGTGAGTTCATGTACCATCCACTGATTGCATCCACGCGAATGCACTTGGAGTACATGAAATCCACAGCTTATGGCACTGTAAATGTGTGTGTGTGTGTGTGCATAAAATTTTTTATGTACATAGCGCACCCGAAATACAAAAGGGTCACAACTCAAAATTCTAACGCATGAAGGCAACTACAAATAATTCTCTTTGGTTCAACGCAATTAACATAAAAATAGAGATAACTGTATTTTTCCAGTTAAAGAAAATGGTGATGTAAATGAAATGTTTGCATGTGTACTCTAACTTACTTTATGGAGAGAAAAACTCAGTTTTGAAAAATGTTGAGTTGTGACCTTTTGGCATTTAGTGTGCGATATGTAGATGTGGTGCAGATGCTAACAAAGGATTAGGGGCAAAGTTGTTCTTCTGTTTTTGTTTGTGTGGCAACCAAAAACAAAATTAAACCGACTTAGTAATGCCAGAGAATGTATGGCGGTTAGGACTATATAGGTACATGCTCTCCATACAGAGTGTTCCAAAATACAGGGATATTTTTGAAAGTGCCTTTGCAGACGCAATACCGCATCTGCAGACTGTAGATGTCGCCAATAAAAATATATAAACGGTTTATTTTGCTTAGATAGAACTTACCAAAGAGTTAGCTGCCAGACGAACTGTCAAACTGCTTTAACTTGTTGTCATGCACGATCAGTACTCTGTGGCAACTCAGTTTTTTTTTTGTTATTTTTTACAATTTCAATATCTTTCGGGCTTGAAAAAAAAACACGCCGTAGTACGTCAGAAAACTCAACACGTCACTACGTCTCTCTTTGTAGAAAAACAAATCTTTGGTGTGGCCAAATTGACAACTTCAACACAGGCTACGTTATACTGCACAACAGTTCAATTCAATTCTCAGAATTATCGCAGAGCGACAATTTTTTAATTATGCAAAAAATTATGTTACCATTAATGAATTTTTAAGTCCAGCTAATGGTTTTGCCCATGTAGGATTTAATAAACGAACTCCATCCGGAGGCTTTTAAAACCACGAATGTTTTCTGAGCAAATAATGATTTCTTGAAACCACGAAAACTCTTATTGTATTGTGTTTTTTTCTTAAAATATAAGTAAGTATTTTAAATAAACACATTTCAATACAATTCTACACTACACATTAGATAGGATTGCCGCGGAACGAACCGCACCGTAGAGAACAGCAGAAACAATCCGAGAACATCGACCTCAACGAACTGTTCAGACTTTCCCAAAATTATGGATTCCAATGGAGTCAGCCAATGTCAACACGCAAAAATGGCATTTCCTGGAAAAACGAATTCCTTCCTCTGTTCGCTGTGGACTATTTTTTCGAAAATACTACAGAGCGGACTAACCAAATTTCTTCCGATTTTGATGAAAATGGATAATTGTGTTTGCGAACCAATGCGATGTTTTGCGAACATTAGCTCATAACATTTGTTCTAACAACCAAAGCGATAGAGTAAATTCAGTTTTATTGAGTTTTCAAATGCTGCGTGTATTTGGAGCACCCTTTATATGTAAGCACTAGGGTATAGTGAATCACGTGTTCACCTTAAGAAAGTTCATTTAATCATTGAAACCCTTACTTCTCCAACAGTGCAGTTAGACTGTAGTCAATGCCACTTCATCATCACCAAATGCACCTTTCAAACGAATAAGCCTAGCAGTCCTAGCAGGCGAGTGCTACCACCGAATTATTAAATTTTCCAAATTGCGAATGGATAGCATTGTCCATTGTCCGTCATCTTGTCCCTGATGTTAGAACATTTAGCCGGAATACACGACTATCCGGGGTCTCTCATCCGTTCATTGTGAAATGGCCGGTTGACCGGACGAAATTCGTTCTTCAGCCGAACAGTTCGTATGTGGAATACTCTTCCAGCAAGTGGTTTTACTGCCTGCTATGACATTATCAAATTCAAGGCAGACTTCAACAAAAACCCCACTCCCTCTTTCCTCCCTCCAATACCCTTCTTTCCCATCGCTAACACATTGCAGTGTAGGGGACATCCCCTGAGTGTTCGTCAAAAAAAAAACGTATTCCGTTCTACGACTCTTCGGTCTGCTGATTGTCGCTGGAGAAGAAGAATCATCAGGGGAGGTACGAACATATCATGAGAACGGTGGAAATAATGACAACGGGTGCGCTCACGTCAACACCGTCTAAGGCACAGTTCCCTATACTTAACTGTTTACCGTCCGAAATCCTGGCAGTGAACAGCGCGATTAAAAAATTTCGAATTCTCAAATCCCGGGTAAAATCAACACAAACGTTCCGATTGACTATGTAACACTCGATCCCTCTTTCGATACCATTTTTGTGAAGAGAATACCAGATGGATCGGACTACGCGAATGGGATGAATCCCTTCTGTGTATAGCTGGAAGTGTAGAAAATATATACAAAAGGGAAATGTGTGAGAGTCCCTGGTGTAATGTTTATGTATGGTAGGCAGTCTGTTCAGTCCATCGGGTACCCGCATCCCCCGTCGTTCAACCATCTAATATCCCTTATATAGCTAATAATGTTTTCAACTGTCTTCGAAATGTCCCCTAGTTCAGCAAAAAAAAATCTATACCCTATTTCTATTTTTGTCTAAGGCGTTGCAAACTTGGACAATGACAAAGGATGTGTTCAATTGGCTCCAATTCGTCCTCATCCTCGCACATCCTGCAGAAGTCTGGAGATCTACTGTCCCATCTGCTGGTCATAGCCCTAACTGAGCAGTGACCTGGGATGACTCCTATTGCAATTCTGAGACTACTTCTATCCAGCCCCATAAGTGCATTTGTTCTCGCTATATCCAACCTAGGCCACAAGACCTTCGATATATTGCAACCCACTCTCGTTTCCCAATTGGAAAGTATTCTGGTTAGGATATGATCCTTCTGTTTTTTGAAAAAGTAGCTGATTGGCGGTTTTACCGATCTGTCCGCTTCCTCAATATGCAAAGCTGAGCCCATTCGAGCCAGCTCATCCGTCCTACCTTAAATTCAATTGAATGCAGTTATTATATTGGCATCGCTCTGCCAAGATTCCATCTGAGAAACCTCGTTGCTATCATCACTGAACACTGAGCACTGACCTCTCGGCTCACACGCTCGCAGACTACTTATCCCATACAACGACTTCTGTAGAATCTACAACGAGAAGGGAGGGTCTACCATACACCTTCTCTTCCATTTCCTTAAGACGAAAGATGTCCGGTCTATAAACTCTAATAGACGAAACCTGTCGCACCAAAGTTGACGTTGGCAGAATTCAATCCTTCATTTCGACGACGGTTTGTCTAAAAAAACGCGACCGAAACAAAGAAACCTAGGACGAATTTTGGGCGACGAATACATGGTACCAAGTGAGATATGCAGCTGCCAAATTAACCTAACTCCGCCTTTGGCACTACAATAAGGGATAAATATTCCATTAAACAAAAAATGCATTCTGTTATTACTCGGTTTGATTTGATTCAACGCGTTCTTCTCAACTATCAATTGTTCTGATTTTGGATGAAACTCATTTCCATTTAAGTGGTTTTGTCCATACGCAAAACTGCCCAAGCCACGATGTCAGAGAAAAACAGCTGATTTCAAAGCCACCAAACACCCTGGTTTAGGTGTTATAACTTATCAACAATCTCATCCAAAATTATTTTTTGGAGTTTAATACCCTGAAGTCATGGTGAATCTGAACACATAGTCGATAACTGGCGAAAATGACCAACTCAATGTCGGTGCTAACGCCAGTTGAAATCTAAGTTTTCATTTCTAATTGGATCCTGAAACAAAAGTGGACTGACTCTGCTGTCTATTAAAGGACAGACTAACCCACGATATCGAACGACAACGTTCGCCTGCTTTCTAAGTGACAAACAGCTGATTAGTAGCTTCGCCATCAGATTTATTTCACCCTAGAAGCGTACACTTAATAAAATGGCACACAAAGATTCTCGCGTATAGAAATGCATACCCTAATGTACGTAAATATATACGCCTGTGTCTGAGTTTGTGTATTAATACAAAAAACCACATGGTCCAGTGGGCAATCTAAAGCACTTGTGGTTACTTAAGTACCCATAAACTCCAACAGATTTTTGTAAATACTTTAAAACTGAAAATTGATGTAAAGTAGCCAACAGCAGCAGCAGCAGCAACAACAACAACAACGAGTACCAATAGCTTTTTTAAAGAATATAATGCAGCCAATAACGAGAGAAGAGTATGGACCAATTGAAACGTACGACTGAAACCACAAACATCAGAGAAACATAGACCGATATTTGAATGGACCGAATGCCACTCGGTGTGAAGGAACAGAAGGGTTTTCTCTTCTAGATATGTGAGCGGTAATTTATATACAGGGTTTTCCATCGAGAGGTCTTATTTTGTCATTCAAAGAAAAATGGCATTTTTTGAGATAAATGATCGGATGTTTATTTCATAGTAAAGAGGAAGGAAAGCCGCTAATAATGAAAAACAACATCAGCCAAATGGCCACCACGACCACGCTTACAGGGCCATATCCTTTTCATGAAATTGTCCATAACCAAATCGCAAAGTGACTGTCCTATGTCCTCGATAGCCTTCTTCTATCTTTGAGGTCTTGAATCGACGCTGGGCTGTTGGCGTAGACCTTATCTTTCACGTAGCCCCCAAAGGAAGAAGTCGCAAGGTGTCAAATCACAAGATCTCGGTGGCCAATTGTGAATAGCTCTTCGAGAGATAACACGGTCCGGAAACTTTTCCCGTAAAAGAGCAATGGTGTCGTTGCTTGTGTGGCACGTAGTGCCGTCTTGTTGAAAGTAAACGTTGTCCAGATCAATATCATCCAACTCCGACCATAAAAAATCATTAATCATCTCTCTATAGTGCAATCCATTCACCGTAACCGCCTAACCATAAAGCGCACCAAACAGTCACACATTGAGGATGGAGAGGCTTCTCAACAATAACTCTTGGGTTTTCCGAGCCTCATCAGTCAAAATGATTTTTCGATGGAATTCCGGATCATTTTCATGCATTTCAAGGACCCAATCAGCAAAGACACGACGTTGTTGATGATCGGCCGGCTTGAGTTCTTGTGTTAACTGAACTTTATAAGTCTTTCGATCCAAGTCTTTATGCAAAATACGGTGTCATGACGTTTGTGGAATGCCCAATTTCAAAGAACGACGAGGAATGGATAATCCTGGGTTTTCTTCGACACTTTGGGCTACACCAGCAATATTCTCAGTTGTTGTTGAGCGACGTGCACTGGTTTTTTTTTTCTTCACATCACTAACTTGTCCCAACAGCTGGAATTTGTCCACCAATTTCTGTATTGCGGTCCGACAAAGTGATTTTCACCATTTTTGTAGTAAATTTCAATGCGTTGTTCAAGCGTGTATCGTATTAGTACTGACGTAGTTTCTACTTGTCAAATGTCAAAGAGTAAAAGCTTCATAAGTGACAGCTACCGAAATACCGGGTGATTCAAAATAACACCTCTTGTTGGAAACCCCTTTATTTACTAACCGGAAACTAAGGTTTGAAGTCGGCCCCGAACGTCTTATGATTTACAGGGCTCACGTGTTCATGGCATTCCAATGTTTCCATGCTGAACTTATTTTGAGTAAAATGACAACCCCAAAACCATTCAAAATAAGGTTTAACGTTTGACCATTTCACAATATTCGTACAAAGAAATCAAAGAAATTCAAATATGTATTTTATACGATCAAGAACAATTCTCGATACCAACAGAGATGTGCTTCAGAAAATGCATTCAAAACTGTAAGTTTTTCTCTTAATTGACCCAAAAGAACGATATTTATAGACCTAGTTATCAGTACTTGATAAATAGGCACATTTTTATATTTCTATCATTATACCGACCTTATACGCTGTTATACATGTGGAGTTGCAATTTTCTGCCGATGATGGTATATTGGATTATAAGGAATATGTGAGAGAACAGATGTATGACATGCTAAGGTGGCGCTAGGGTTGCAACATTGGTTTAAGCTTAGGTCAAGTTTAAAAATGTTCATGAATAAGAATCCAAATCAATATGCAACGTTAAGATTGAAATCATCTTTCAAGCGACATGGTTATGAAGTATTGGCCGTATTCATACAAAATTTGAACAGCTTCACAAATTTTTGATAAGAAAATTGTGTGTGATAATTGTTTCTGTATTTTCGCACATTTTTCTTAACAAATTTTTCTTATAAATGCAAATTAACTTGTGTCTGCTCCCAAACTGCATTAAGGCTAAATGCACAATATGAAACTGCATTTATACTCAATTTAGGTATTTCAATATGGCAACACCGCCATAATCATTCACAATCAACTATTATACTCACAAGAAAAGGCTGTTGTAAAATTCTTTGCTATTGTGTTGAAATAAAATCGAATAAAACCGGCAATGATGAGTTATTTGAGTAATATCATCTTTCTTTTACATAAATAGTGATTTTTTTTCATATTCACCTTAATAATTTTTAATGCGTATTAACGCTGTCGTCTGTCTAGGCTATTATACATTTATCTGAATTCGGGGGTATATCTATGACAGCTTGTGCTGGAAATATTTTTTATATATTGACTTTTTTTACTTTGCAAAGTCAATCAAATTTAAAAAAAATATACACCATAACCTTCAGAACGTGGCTTAAAAACGGGACTATGAGACTATTATTTGAAACATCTTCGGCACTGATTGTCTACATGTAAAAAATATTTGTAAAAAAAATATAGACATGTCAACTCCAAAACATTGCAAAAATGTCTTTCGTACGAATTTGTCAATTTCTATTGTCAACTTTACACATTTCCAGGAAACATGGCGTCCGGTGTCGACTTTATTCGCACACCATTTTAAAATGAATATTGTAACAGCACGCTGGTGGGGGCTACACGCTATACCGTTTACCAATTCGCTGTTTGTATATATAAAATCACCAGAACAAAAAGACGTATACCATGTTGGCATCACTAATACAAAAGAAATCGATTACATGCCACAATTGTCGAATTATCGAATATTCTCCAAGACTCGCTTTGGCCCTATTTGGGCACATTTAATGTGCCAAATCCAAAATGCCACCACTGTTGACGACGTATGGAATCAAAAGGGAATTGGATGCATGCGAGCAAAGGGGAATTGGAAAAAGAAGAGGAAGAGATGACTGCTTGAATTCATTGCAATTCCAAGACTCGCAAGGATAATGAATGTTTCGCACGATGTACTTCGCATGGCCCCAGCAACCGATGAGTTAAGAAATGGTTGTGGGCCTCATACGTCTTCGCCTGCAAAAAAGCAGGTCTCTTCGCCACCATCATCCGTACATCCTGTGCAACACCAGCATTATTACCGTCATCAGCAGTACAACGATGATGGCCTCTTCGACGCAGTCATGGAAATGTTCAATAAACGCTTCTTCTATCAGAAGATAGGCAATTCCAACTGGAATTTGCCAGCTGCCGACGTCCTATTTTCGGAATACTATCAACTCGATAGTCTTCAGCAGTTAAAGATCAGACTGAACGATGTCAAGAGCAAGCTAAATGATTACGTTATCGAGGATTGGTCCAAGCATACCAAACGCAAGGAGCCGGCCGGCGAAATACCATGGCGGTTGAAGTCGGAGACTAAGGCAGAGTTTGTAACCATCGCTTGGTGTAAGATGTTCGAGTGTTTGAGCAAGTTTCCGTTGCTGGTCAAGGGTCCTCGAATGAACTCGCTGCATCTGTGTGAAGCGCCAGGAGCATTCATAGCCGCCCTCAATCATTACTTGCACAGCAAATATGAGGAAGATGACGTGAGTAATGGATTTTCCAAATTAACACCATTTGATATATGTGAACAGCAGAGCTGTAAACGAATCATTCATTATTGAATTAAATCATGAAACCTTCATGCCATTTTCAACAACAAAAAAACGAAATGAATGAAATTTGAATCGATTCAAAAATGAACTGTAACTCTTTTCTAATTCAAATGAATTGCAGTTGATATATGTACAACAGAACCGTAGTATGATCCAATTATTGCTGAATTCCACTTAAGGCGCCTCTACTCTGCAAGGATGTATTATGCGTAGCCGCGTTGGTCTAATTTCTCATCCTAAAATCCATTTATACTCGTGCAGAAACTAATCTTCTGATGGGGTCAGGCCACTTCACAGTTACTATACTCAAATTAAATGAAATTGATACTCTAGTTCAAATTTGAGCCACATCCCACAATATTTAGAGGTTGCTACGATTTGACAATAAGATACACAATACAACATTCATTTTCATATTTTGCTCACATATGTATATCGAGAGCCTATATTCAAAATATGTCATCTTAAATTTTTGGCGCTATGAGTTTTTGATGGGAAACAACTTCCCTATGTAATACCCATCTGTGATATAAATTTCAGCTCAAAAACATAATTTGTTCTCGTTTTATCTCAATTTTTGTTAATATGCTATCTCAAAATACATTTTTTTTTGTTGGAAATAAATGCTATCTCTCATATTAAAAATACAATATTTTTGAAATAAATGTATTTATTATAAATCTACATCATATCTCATTGTAATTGACATGCTGAACACGAATCTGGTGAAATTTTTTTTATCCAATAGCTAATTTTTGAGATATTACAGTTTTTAATCCTTTGGCGACGAATGATAGATATATTTCCTAATTTTAGTTTTTGTTGTAGTAGCTACATTTTCCAACCGATTTTTCTCTATCTCTGATCACATTGCTATTATTGAATCTACAAATAACAACAACAACCTCCATCACTCACAACTACACTCTATATAACTTCATGGGTATTTGGAAGTATAACCCATCGACTGTTGCCACTTGTGTGTATCGACAAAGGATAGATGTCATTAGACGTCAATGTCGGTTAATGTCAAATGTAATAAAAATCAAAAATTGGTGACTTAAACAATAATTCATAATTATTATCAATTTACGTGAAATTTATAACTACAAATTGGGTAAGTTATCCTCTTAATGTATTTACACATAAATATATAAAATACCCAATATGGTTTAGTATGATGGATGAACATACTTGGAACGGCAATGCTCTACAACTTATTGCTAGAGATTATGAGTCCTCATCGGATGAAGAAAACATAGTTTCCAAAAGATCTAAAAGAGAACACGACTCTCGGCAACGTCAAATTTAAAATTAATTTCGACGATGAATACACTGATATACCGTGTCGAATAAAAAAATATGGAGGCAAGCAGGAACCAAATCCTTTGCATTCTGGACCACTTCCAATACAACCAAATAAGTTTAAACATCTACAAGAATTAAAAAAAGATATTCCGCAAGAATATCATTACTTTTACGATAACTTATGCCAGAAATAGTATAAATAAACATCATTATAACATCAGTTTTTATTATGTATTATCTTTTTTTTTTATGTTTTTTCCTTTGTTATACCTAATATTCAATAAAACATCTTATTAAATGGTTAATTAATAAATATTGTTCAAAAAATCGTATTTTTATTTTCCGACAAAATATGCTATCTCTTAAAAAATATTTGTTTTTTGATATAATAAAATATGCTATCTCAAAAAAATACGCAATCAAGTGCAAAATATCAAATTTTTTTCACAGGTATAAATTAGCCGCAATATTTAAACAAACTTATGGAAGGCACATTGTTAATTTTTTCAATAATAAGCGAAATAACTAGTTTTTAAGCTCTCCTGAGAAATTGAATTTTTTGAGATAGCATTTATTGAATATAGGGTCTCGATATAGGAATACTATACATACTTATGAGCAAATACATTGTTTAATGATTTATATTAGTTTAACACTCATCTTTCAACACTACTTTTGAAAAATGTGGGGTACCTCTTTCTATGAATATTGCAGCAAGTCCCATTTTAAATCATAGCTTTGTAAAAAATATTACACCATGCCAATTTGGTATTGTATTTTCTTACAGCGGACAAGGTTCAAATTACTAAAAAATATACGTATCCTATCCCGTAGTATGAATGTATTTGTAATAAAAATGTTTCGTTTCATTTCAGATTCAATGGAACTGGTTAGCTACAACCTTAAATCCCTACTACGAAGGCAATCACGTAATGAAAATGATCATGGACGATCGTTTCATATTATACACTCAGGACAATTGGCTCTTCCATAAGGATTTCACCGGCAACATCATCAATAACGATAATGTGGAACATATGAAACAGCAATGCCAACAACGTTTGGGCGACGTACATCTTATCACAGCCGATGGTTCCATTGACTGTATCGATGCACCCGATTGTCAAGAAGAGAAAGTCGCTATACTGCACTTGGCCGAAATAGTAACTGCTCTGGAGATTCTAGCGCACGGAGGATCATTTGTGGTGAAAATGTTTACCTTATTCGAGGCGTCCTCAATAAGCAAAATGTATCTACTGAATTGTGCATTTAGAGAAGTGTATGTCTTTAAACCGTGCACCTCGAAGCGGGGCAATTCTGAAGTTTATGTGATATGTTTGAATTACCAGAAAGACAATAAGGAACTGAAAGTGGTTTTGGAGAAAATGAGGGAAAAACTTAATGGCGGCAATAGGAGTATGTGGCCACTGTTTCCCAAGGCATGTTTGCCACAGGATTTCTTAATGCAACACGAAATCATGTGTCGCCTATTTATGAGCTATCAAACAGAGGCTATCGAATCAAATATCTATGCGTTTGAGATAAAACCCAACAAAACTACCATCAGGCGTTTACAGGCGCTGAGGAGGTTAGTCTGTGATGAATATTACAAACGTTACAAAGTTCGAAAGATATCCGAAAAATGTACGATTCTCTACAAATACCATGCCAACATCGAAAAGAGCTATATGACTCAAATCTATCAAGGATCTCATTCCGAAAGGGAAATGCTCAAAGAGACGACCAAAGAGCAACAAATATTTATATTGCGCAAGCAATTGAATAATTTGGAAAAAATGTTAACCGATCTGTCAGCTATTGACCAGTTGCTGTGTAATTTCAAAAAATGTGATAGACACGACATCTTGAAATTAACACCATACAGAGGTAAAGCATATGAAACACTACACAGCACTTTATTCGCTAATGTCCATCTCTTTGTCATGCGGTCAAAGTTGAATAATTTCCACACAAGTGATGTGCTATGGCACAATAATCCTCACATTGCATTTCCCCAGAATGAATTCGTTATAAATTTTAACGATTTTGTTTCTCCCACTTCGTCGAATTTTTCTCAGCAACAGGAGTCATTCTTTAAATGCTTTATCGAGAATCTCCTAAAGTATAAACCAGCAACCATTAAAGTCATGAATATGCCTTTTTTAACTCATTATGCCGCTTCCATATTACGTTATTTATCGTTGTTTTCATATGAACAGCTAACATTTACATTTCATCCCACTTTTGAAATTATTTTGGAAAATATGTCACCAGATTTCAACAGTTCGTTGAATGAATTGAATGTTGCCCTTGGCAGCAGCTCCGATCAGGACATATTGTGTTTTATAAACATTTTGGAATTGCATCATAATGACTTCAATAAAACTCTAACTTCATTCAATAACATGTTATTATTGGAAAATTTTAAAAGTATTTTAGATAATTAACTATTTCAAAAAGTCTAACTTTTATTATATTTCGTAGTTTAAAAAATGAATTTTATATTTAAAATATAATTTGAAATCAATAAAATGAAGTGTTTTTTCTTAGACAAAAACATATTGACCATTCGTCGGCATAAACCTTATGCTCGGCCTGACCGAATGCAGCAAGCTTCTATGTCGTGTTTCGCCTAAAATCGTAATCATCCCGTACTGCTAACCGGTGTCATAAGAAAGCAATATGAAGCTTAAGACTCTTCACTTTCACCAACGCTAAAACTGTCGCTCCTTTCGGATGAGATGGATATTACCCCGACACCAAATCATTTCCGAATAAAAATTGTTTAACATGATTTTCTGCTTCAGGGGCGAATATTAATTTACATTTCTGTGGCATATCTATGGACGGACATCATCAGGATTAAAAACATCATTATAACTGCTGTCATGAGAGTAATTGCTATCTTGGAAGTGCATTTGCTGTGCATACGATATTTTGCGCAGGTCTGACGGCAGTAGACGAAAGGATGAACCCAATTAGCACCAAGGCCAATTATTTTGTATTGCCCAATTTCTGCACACATCACGGCACACCACCAAATCCAAATAATGGTTCTGGTCGTCAAACTTACAAATTGATATCGATTTTTCATAAACAAATTTTATTCAGGATTTTTTTAGTTTTATACGTACTTAATACGTAAATAATCAAAATTGTGGCATTTGGTGTAAATATTATCCTCCAGCTTTTATACAAACACCATTACATTCACAGATAAATACAGTTTGGTGTGATTTATGGGTAGACGGAAGTGTGAAAATTGGAGTTTCAAACTGCGCCATGTACGAGTATGCCTTGGCGACCATCAACACCGTTTCACTTTAAAACCGCCTTCCAGACTTTTGAGACATATGCCTTCCAGACATATGTAACGGTTTCAGTTAGAAATAATAATGTGTTCCAAAGACGAAGTCGCTATTTACAACATTATTCATGGTATTAAGTCTATTGGGTACCCGTACCCACTGTCGTTCCTCCATCTAATTCCTTTTATAAAACTGATAATGTTTTCAACACTTATCCTTGAGATGTCACCCAATTAAGCCAAAAATCTATCCGCTAGACATTTTAGTCTGTGGCGTTGCAAACTTGGATAATTATAAAGAATGCGTTTTATTGTCTCCGATTCCTCATCATCCTCTCACATCCTGCAGAAGTATGGAGATCTATTATCCCATCTGCTGGTCCTCACCCTTATTGAGCAGTGGCCTGTGGGTACTCCTATTGCAATTCTGAGACTTCTGCCTAGTCCCATCAGTATACTTGTTCTTCCCATATCTAACCTAGGTCACATGCCCATCAATACATTGCAACCCACTCTCGTTTCCCTGTTAACAATTGTTCTTTTTAGAATATGATCATTCTGCCTTTTGAACAAGTTGCTGATTGGCAGTTTAACCAATCTATCCGCTTCCTCAATATGCCTTGCTGAGCCTGTTCGAGCCAGCTCATCCGTGATTACATTCCCCTCAATGTCCCAGTACCCAGGCCTACGTTGTAGTCCCTTAGAAGTAGGCTTAGCGTCTTCCTACGTTCATTAGCTACCCTAGACGAAATCTGATTTATCCTTCAATGCTGCCTTACTGTCGACTTAAAAAGTAATCGTATCCAGAACCAGAAAGACCCGACGTTGGTATTTGAAAACTGGGTTTGAATCCCTGGTATTGACGATTTATTTTGATGCATTCCTATTCAAAAGAAATCATGCATCTAAAAATGCTATCTATCAGATTAACATTTCCTAATAATGTTTGATCTCATATAATTCGTTCGAATAACAGCATTTAAAAATTTAATTATTTTAATCCAGACATGCGATGGCTGAATCGTATGTATTTAAAATTTAAAACCTGATTATGTTCGTCAATAGTTTAATTGCTGTACTACAACGATGTACATTGCGGATATATTAAGAGCATTTACCATATTGGTTTTGAGTTTGGTGAGTATGGAAGGATGGAGGATAGAAGGATCTTCGAACTATGATATTCTGGTTATATTAACGAAAGCCAAAAAGGGACAAGATTGAAAGTTCATTATAGATTGAGATCATGGAGCAGTAAATATATGTATGTGTGTGTGTGTGACTGGAAACAATAATATGGAAGGAATATGGTCGAAAAAATATCCACCAGGACAGGACATTAATTGTGGACACAACAGTGATGCGCTTTAAAAGACAATTGTTGAGTGTGGATGAATACTGTGTAATCAAGTGCGTTCTAGCTGGTCTTGCTTGCTAAGTCATACTGTACTAATAATGGCTACAGAAACTAAAATAAACGGAAGTGTGACGCACGGCATATCATTGTGATGCCAGCTCGGCATATTGTACGTAGGATTACCACAACAATCACAGGAAATACAAATTTTCCCGAATAATGCTAAGCAATCATGCACAATGCTCCAACCAACCATTGAAGCAAAAATGTTTTGCACAATCAGATGTAAAGAGCATTGATAACATTATTAGGGGCTTCCTATGATTTCCATACAAAATATTCCATTACCTTTGATTGGTCATTCACATTCTATTCCCAGGTCGTTTATGGTCAATTTCGATATGACATCGAATATGTTGAGCCCAGCATTTATGTGAAATGTGAAGATTATCCGGATAACTTTATAGACCAGGCAGTCGATATGAGTCAAGTGGCTATAGAACAAACTGAAGATGGCAACTTGATAATGAACGGTCCGGTAAACATAATAAAAACACTTCCCAATGAATTGCCAGTAAGTATTTTCAAAATATTAATAGTCTGGTTTGAAAATAAGTTATTTTCGAATAGATTTTGTTGCGCTCCATGCCAATCGAAATATTAGAAATTTATATACTCGACTAACAAATATCTGGACAATTTTCTCCATATTACACATAATGGTTTGTCTGCAAGACATCAAAACTTAGGCAACTTTAATATTAAAGGATATACGTCTATGAATTTGCCAAAAAAAAAAATTACACTGTGCACTATCACTATCAAACTAATCATCACAAACCCACAGGATAACACTTCTTAATATAAACAGAGCCTACATTGAACTTAAGAACTGATAACTGCGGAACATTTCTTGAACAGACATCACTAGTCAACAAGTCTCGAATCGATTTTCTCTGTATGAGTTTTTAAAAGTAGTAATATTGGAAGTCCTTCATTCTTTACAATTTTTGTTGGTATATTAAAATTAAGCGCAACAAATAATATTTCAAACGTAATTAAAAAACGATTTGGCAAACCATATCTTTCCACAACATATTCTTCGCTTACTCACAGGTTAAGCTGGAAACCTTTAAACGGGAAAGAGGCACATGGCAGCCCACAATGTTTACTTCGAAAAGAACAAGCTTGTGCAAAGCTGCCTTCGATGGCAGCGAAGTGTGGGCCGCTTATTGGAAAAATACACCCAAGGATCAGCAAACGTGCCCGTTTACGGAAGGTGTAAGTGTTTTAAATAAACATTTTGTTAATTGTATTAACGTATTTATTTGTATCTGTAATCAGCAACGATTAGATTTGGATATAAAGTCGGATACAAGTATGAATCTTCCAATGCGGAATGTCGAAGGTGAATATATGACCCGTGTGGAGATTGGAGATAAATCCGATGATTTGTTCATGTGTGCGGATGTTTACATAAATATGCATAAATTGTAGAACACTTTTGTCGCCCTTCAAAGAAATAAAAAGAAAAACTCTGTCGGAATCCCTGAGTGAAAAAATGATTAGAACATTCTTAAAAATAAAACACTTACATTTTGTTGGACATCTATACACTCGGACGACATTAAACAGATTAATTTCAACATACATTAAGGGTGTAAGAAGGGGTTTAACAGTGGAGGTGCATCTTAGGATGTACCACCATTCCTAACCTAACGGTGTAAGAACATCTCTGGCTGCAATGCAAATTACAAGGAGTAGGCTTTCCCAAAAAAAAAAAAATACGAAAATTGATTTTAGAAGGCCGGAAGATGTCCCGGACCCCTAGTGATCCCGAAAAGTGTCCCAAAATAAATTGAATATTGTGTGTGTGGAATTGCAGTAAGAGACAAATTATAAAAACAAAACTAAATTTGAGAGCGTGGACCACAAAATAACAAAAATATTTTTTTTAAAGAACCAGCGATTTTGAAAATGTTTTTCCATTTCATCTGGAAATTATGATGGTGCACAAAATAATGAGGAAATAATTCTTTTTGTATATACCTTCGACAACTACTTCGATTAAACCTTTAAATAATTGTTGGTTTATTCGGACAAACAAAAAAAGATGTCAGATCCAAAGCGTTTGCTTCTATGCAAGCAGGCAAGGTGTGCCAATTTCTGAAAAATTTCTTTACCAACAGCGTCTTTGTGCTAAAATTCGTTCTTCTCCTAAGGGAAGTAAGAGCTTTTCGTCATTTAAAAGAGTAAGGGACAGTTCTTAGTTATCGATCTCAATGACCAAATATTCACTACCCCGGTTAATAAAATGTCTCAAATATTTGCAAACAATTCGTCGTTGCCTGAAACCAGTCAACCACTTCCTGTGATTGAAAACGTATCTAGTAGGATACCTCAGATATTTTCGTGCGCAGTTAAAAGTGTTCTTGCAGATCTCAACGTAAATAAAACTATGGACCGGAATGGTATTTCAGCACTTGCTCGACGCTAGCTCGTCCATTGTATTATCTTCTCACCATTGAAAAGTTCAGCCGATCCTCAAGAGCAAGGTTAACAATAGTTAATATGTGGCATTAGCAGAGAATACGCCACTCGTTACCGTATATAACACGTTAGATACACATCAAGACAATACACTCTCCGAACGGGCAAGTTAATACAACTGTTAAAATCAACTCTGCAAGAGGTGTTATTTTCAATCACCCGGTATTTCGATCACTTTTGAAACTTTTATTCTTTGACATTTGAAACTATGCCATTACTGAAAATGGAACGATACACGCTTCACCAACGCATTGAAATTATTAAAATTCACTACAAAAATGGTGAAAATCTTGCAATCACAGTTCGCAAAACTAACGCATTTTTGGGTCGTCGTGCAGCACCTTGTCGTGAAGTTGGTGGAAAAATTCGAGTTTTTGGAACAGTTTGGTGATGGGAAGAATAAACCCCGTGCACGTTGCTCAAGAACAACTGAGAATATTGCTGATGTAGCCCAAAGTGTTGATGAAAACCCAGGTTTTCCTTGTCGTTCTTTGGAATTTGGCATTCCACAAACGTCATTACACCGTATTTGGATAAAGACTTGGGTCTTAAGGCTTATACAGTTCAGTTAACACAAGAATCCAAGCCGGCCGGTCATCAACAATGTCGTGTCGTTGCTGAGTGGGTCCTTGAAATGCATAAAAAATATCCGGAATTCCATCGAAAAATCATCTTCACTGATGAGGCTCGGAAAACCCAAGAGTTATTGTTGAGAAGCCTCTCCATTCTCAACGTGTGACTGTTTGGTGCGGCTTTTGGTCCGGCGGGGTCATTGGTCCTTACTATTTCGAAAATGAGGTTGGATCAACAGTTACGGTGAATGGATTGCTCTATCGAGAGATGATTAATGATTTTTTATGGTCAGAGTTGGATGATATTCATCTGGACAACATTTACTTTCAACAAGATAATGTCTACGCCAACAGCCCAGCGTCAATTCAAGACCTCAAAGATAGAATTCGTGAGGCTGTCAGGGACATAGGGAAGGCACTTTGCGATTTGGTCCTGTAAGCATGATCGTGGTGGCCATTTGGCTGATGTTGTTTTTCATTATTATTATTATTAACGGCATACCTTCCTCTTTATTATGAAATAAACATCCGATCATTTATCTTATTTGAAGACCAAAATAACACCTCTTGTTGGAAAACCCTGTTCAATAAGTCTACTAATAGTCTACAATATTAATTTCGCATATAACCGACTGTATCGATTTCTCTACTCTACTTCACTGAAGTTCATTCAAGTTACAGACTACACATTTCAACGGAAAATACGTGAATTTTGTCATTCATGGCTGGATTCACTATTGAATTTGATTTAAACTTTGATAAATTTCTATTGAGCAGGTCCAATAATAATAATCAATAAAACGTATTTAAAAAAACCACTTAACAAATCAAAAGAATATTTCACACCCCCTAAGCTATGTCTACATTAGCACTGATTCTATTATCGGAAGTGGTTAGTTTTTCAGCGCTCAGTGAATTTCAGAAAAATTCGCTTCGTTCGCTTATAGGGAGATAAACCAATTTAAATAGTTGTTTAAAAGATAATGATGTTAATCACTCAGGTTTGACAGTTGCTAGTGTATTTCCGTTATTATTTTACTCACAATATAATGGGGTTACATTTTAATTACTGTAAAACTGACAGCGATAATCGGAATTGTATTTCCTAATGTAAACACCGCTATAGATACGGAAGTGACAGACTTCTGGTTGAATTCAATGCGAACGTATCATAAATACATTTTAGCTGTGACTGGCGTGTCATGTCGCGTAATGGGTTATTCATCAGCTGTTAAACAAAGACTGTGAACGACAAAGACGTTCCATTCCCGCTTTTCATTCGATAGACCTGTTTACCAAAAACCAACAAATAAATTAAATAAATGGCATACGTCCCTGTATTGCGAAAATTCGGTGATTAGATATTGGATAATATTTCATAGAATAGTTTATTATGATTTAATGCGTTTTTACAGGGTTTTGTCGAAAACCGCATCACGTGCACAAGAAACAAGAGAGCCACTGCTACATTTCTCGTTCATTCAACATCTTCGTATTTCAAAACAACAATTTTTGTTTTGATCTTTGACTTGTAAATTTCTAGAACATTTTAATTTAAACATAATTATAAAGGAGCAATGAGTGAAACAAAGGTGTGTCCGTTGTAATAGTTTGAAAGAATAACGGTTTCAAACCGAAATAAATCTTACTTCCAGGTTGAATTTGCTGTACAAGTGAGTGGAGAACAATGGGAGAAAAAAGTTCGTGAGGCTCTCAAAGGTATGGGGCAACTGGAAATAGACAATAAACAGGGAAGAGTAATCGTACATACCAAGGAGCCGTGGTTTGTTCTGCAGGAGAAAATAGAACAAACCGGGCGCAAAGCTGTGTTGGCTGGATTTGGTGGCCAGTCTGCTGTGTCCATTATTAACACGACGGGGAGTGATGTAGATCGTTGCCCCATACAAGGCGTTATACGATTTACCGCGATTCGTAGCGATAAGCCAGGAGTGGTGGTGGACGGAGTAGTCGACGGTTTGACACCGGGTTTACATGGTATACATGTTCATGAAAGTGGCGATGTGTCGGCGGGTTGTGCATCGGTGGGAGGACATTATAATCCTCGTGGTTCTCCTCATGGTGCGCCCGATGATGATGCCCAACATAGACATGCGGGTGATTTAGGAAATATTCGAGCTGATGACAGTGGCAGAGCAACATTTCGTTTTATGGACTCTATTCTAGAGGTATACGAGATTATAGGACGATCAGTCGTCATTACACAACATCCAGATGATTTCGGTCGAGGTGGTAAAGAACAGAGTCGAATAGATGGCAATGCGGGAGAAAGGTAAGTTCAGATGACGCCGAGTTTTCTTCATGTTTAACCAAAATTTTTCCACATATTGTAGGATTGCTTGTGGTATTATTGCGCGTTCCTCGGGAATCTTGCAAAACTTCAAAAAGATCTGTGCCTGTGATGGTGTCACGCTATGGGATGAACGTTATAAGCCATTAGCTGGCGGCACAAGAGCTCAAAAGTTATAAAACTATGTTTAAAATATTTAAGGTTAAAAATCTAAGTTATAAATTTCGTACTGTTTAGATGATAATTAACTGCTGTCTTCTTTCAAAATACTTTCATTGATATTTCCAATTTCTATGAAACCTTTTTTGATTTGCTGCAGTCGTTGTTTGCATTTACTTTTGTATGTCTGCACCAATTTGCCACATAAGACGGGTGGAGAAATGGATATGGCTGCATGAATCTGTTGATAAGTTAAAATAAAAAAACAAATATATTTTCCAAAGATTGTATACCGGCATATCTACCTCCAAATAATCAATTTCCTTCTCATATGGTATGCAACATTGTAGCAATTCGATAATGTTTTGAAACTCTTCGGTATTTAGGGAAAATTTCATTTCCCCTATATTGTTTTTGTACCAATCGGCATAATGATCTAAATTTTTTGATACATCCATAGTGACGGCATTCGCAGCTCGAGCGGTGAGAAGCATATGCATCATGGAGCGTTTGCAGGGTACAGAGGCACATTGCTTCAGTCGCAGTTTTAGATATTCTGCAAAATATTCAATTACAAACGATTTTGAATATTTCACAGTGACATTTTTTATAGTCATACAAAAATTTTACTTTTGAAGTCAATTACTAATGTAGTCTATCTTATACTATTTTTTGGAGTATCCTCTGATAAAAGATGTATGTATTTCGAAATTGCTCACTGAATCGCAGCGAGCGAGCTTTACGAGAGTGTTATTTAAAACCAGAAAATTAATTGGAAAAGGAATGAACCTGTTAACCACTTGCCGGTGTAAAGCAATATTTTGAAATTAATATTCAAGTGAAAATATTGTCCATTTGCCTTTCATACTATTTTATATTTCGAGCATAAAATCGGCAACAGGCATAAAACTATGCCAACTTATATTAAGTATTAACGGGCGTATAATTGGTATTGGAAAAGTGGCTAAAACGTAGTATTTCAATATGAGTCTTGAAATGTCGTGTCATAAATTGGCGTCCATGGCGATATCGAAGCAGAACAGGATTCAGCTAGTCTAACTACAATCGGCACACTCCGTGCGATATTTTTAGTTTTAATCTACATGAGTCTATTTTCAATTTGAAAGTTATTGATTATAAATTAAGTCATGACTATATTATTTTCACAGCCCTAAAAGGGCACTACAACTTACGTCTTAAAAAAGGACCAGCTTTTTCATTATTACCACTACATATCATTTGCAGCATGATCAAATAAAATTTCCATTCATTAAATGTTTCTGTAGTGGAAAGTTTTAAGATGTAATTCAGTGAGTCCTCGATATGATCCATTAGAAGCTAAAACAAAAGATTTATTAACATTTATTTTATTTATGTTAATGTGTATACATACATTCTCGTACAGGTCTTTGGGAAATTTCAAATCATCCACACCTTCATTAATCCACGAAGAAAAATTACAATACGCTTCATTGACATTACTTTGATGGAGCCTCAATACAATACCCAAATGCTTGGTTATGACTTTCAATAAAATTTCTCCTAGGTTTAGAAAACGGATTTACATATATCGCAATCTAAGACTTTATTTTGGGAATTTTAAATTTACCTGGTATTCGATCTTTCATATGCTTTAAATATCTCAAATCATTAAGTTCCGGCTTAACGACAAGATCTTTAAATAAATTATCCAACGTCTCTTCCAAAGTAACGTTTAACCGTAACGAATTCCCACAATCTTAAGAGAGAACAAGACACGTTTTGCATGAATACTTGTGTGTAAAATATAACAAAGTCATATTACCAAAGGTGGAATTTACAAAGAGATTGGTTATTAATTCAAATTCAGATTCCAAAAAATCGTTCAGTATCAATTGTATATCTGATTTAGTCTCTGCGCAGTTTTCACACCTGAAATGAAAGTGTGTTAATCGACTCCAATAATTGTATATATTTCACTTTACCTCAAAATATACTCAGTGGCTGTCAAAATCCGTAATTCGTGTAATATGCCTAAAATATGTAAACTTCCAATATTCCAGGGCAATTTACAAAAATATGTTGCAACTAAAAACTATGTTCTAGAATTATTAGTACTTTCGTAAAAATAAAAGCTTTTCTCTTAATGGTTTACAAGGATTTAAAATTGAACTCACTACTACAACTTTCTTGATGCATATTGTTATCGTTACCTTTTCGTTTGTGTTTAATGTTTTTAAAAGTTCCGTAACTTCAAAGCGCTGTCTTGTATCAATAATCTCCGTTTTCTCCTTTAATGTCTGAAAATGTATGTAAAGTATTTAACTTATCAAATAGGAATATACTGGGCTGTGACGAATATCAATCGAAATCGATTTGCTGTCCGATTTTAATGTATATTAAGGCCGTATAATTGTAATAAACCACTTATCATCATATCATCTGAATGATGATATGAAATATTTAGATCCGCTTAGTATACAGTCAACTCGCGGAAACGTTAACTAATTATTGCTGAGAGTGTTCATGTCTACAATTTCGTTCTCGTTTTCGAATCCTTAGATTTTAATCGCTGAAACGAACTTATATTAATTAATTCAATACCCAGTAAATAAGAATAACTTATGGCAACGAGATATATTAAATTCGATGTATTGAAATCATCTTGGGTAAAAAAATAAATTTGGGGCCTTTTCTTAGGTCGCCGTCATCAGTTAAATAAACCCTACGCAATGAACAACATTTACAACTCCAATCTGCGCGTTTATTAAAAATAATTTGTCACCGTAGCCTCCAGCAATGCTGTTACAAGTCATGGAAAAATGTCGTGACTCTTGCTTTCCAGATATATACCGACGACCCAATAACATCGATATCAACAACTGAAATTGTGACGCATATGAATCTGATTTGATGTCGAAGATGGCAGGAAAACTATCTTTCTGGTCTACGGAGGGCACTGCCAAGCCATATTAAAAAATAGATAGGATGCTGCTGCAGTTGCCTTATCCATACTTTGTTGAGGCCCCAACAAAGTATAGAAATAGTTTCTGAAAAACAATTCCAGATAGCCACATAAATAAAATAATCGCCCATGAAAATGCTTTGTTCTTTAATAGTCATGACTGATCGTTCGACAAGCCCGATCCAGGACCTTCAAACTCATATCGTTCAAGCCATGTATGAGATAGAGCCAGCATCCGTTACGGCGATGTCTGTCGAGACGGCAACACAAGTGAAATCGTGCGGCATAAATGGAAATGATTGATCTTGAAATTATTTTCTAATAATTCCAAATTTGAAACAAATCCACCAACACGACTGAATTTAATTATAGCATCATAGTTCATGAAGTCATACTTACCGTGCAAATTAATTTCAGACTTGAACTTATTAAATACATTTTAAATAATTTAATTTCTCCTTGGCGCTTTGGCGTTTGCAGAACTGATTTTTCTAATTGTATATAGTGATGTAAATACATTAAGTACAGCGACATCGAGTAATCGATACTATTATTTTCAGTCGGTATTCGATAGACACGAGAGTTTTTTCTACTAAAGGTGGGTTTACACGACATGTATTTTGCATATGTAATGTCACTTTTGCATATGAAAAATTTATGCATGTCGTGTGAACCCTGTCAAGAACGCCATATGCACAAAGCATCATGTAATACATATGCAAGTTTTTGAAATAGAGCGTGTTCTATTTTGGTATGTAAACCGTATCGCATCAGCTGTTTTTGATAAACAACAAAGCGTTTGGTAAAATGGAAAAACCGCTTCCTCCTTTTTTTAATAGCTGAAACTATTATAATAACACTGCACGCTGCAATTATGGTCTTTCTTCTTGAATCCATTTCACAAAAATTATAAAATGCTGTTCTGTGACATTACAACATCAGCTGTTAATGACAAGCAGAGGTTATGCCATGTAGTTTACATGTGCACGTTTAAACACAAAAAATTAAAAGCCGTGTTTTTTCATAATTTTGACAGACATACGAAAAACAGACGGGTTAAAAAAGTGACATTACATATGCAAAATACATGTCGTGTAAACCCACCTTACCCGCTGGAGTTTGTCAGTCTCCTAACGGGCGCGTCCCCAGGTGGCGGATAGGGGAAGGGGGATGGACACACTGTTCCATCTCATCTATGGCTGACTTAGGGAGGATGGTTCTCTCTGCCCTAACTAAGGCTACCACAGGGGAGGTGGAGCAGTGTGCCCACCGCCTTAGGGAATCTCGTATTCCCCGCGGACCAAAACGGACTATGGGGGTGTTCCCCTAAACAAAAAAACAAAAATGAAGGAAACGAAAGAAGAAAATAAAGTTACGGTGCAGGGATTAATAACCCCAGTACCGGCGGCAAGTGTTGATTTGCTCACTAGTCATGTGCCGTCGATATCCAGCGATAGTGAGCCACATAATCCTCCTACAGGTGTTGGTGCCTTGGCGCCTGTAGTCGCAGTAAATGCAACAAGCGCACTTTCAGCCACTGGCAAAAAAAAGGAGGAAGAAAAGGAGGACCAAAGGGGGAGTACTAACTGGACCCAGCCTTCAAGTACAGGTAGAGAATCCGATTCTGACTCCGAATCAAACGAAAACATTAACATTACTGTCTTAGCTAACTCCATAGATGACGAGGTCAGCAAGATGGTAGAAGAAGTAAACGACTGTATGGCACAGCTCTCGACAAAAAAGAAGAAGCTATCAGGGGCACAACGACGTAAGTTGAAGAAGATGAACCGGGATAGCAAACAGGCTAAAGTGCAGGATGCTCAAAAGGAGCCATCTGAAACTCCTTCCACCTCCTCGGAAGCTGGAAAGAGGGTCAGATCTCCCGAAGAGCAGAACACTGCGAAACCGCCGAAAAAGAAAAAGAGCTCCCCGCTCTCAAGTAAATTGGTGAGACCAAGTCAAACCCCCCACAAAAGAGACACTAGTCTGTATCTTTGTGGAAAGGGCGACAACAAAGTCAATCCAACTACAAAGAGAGCGAGCGCAGCAACGGAGTCCTCCGAGAAGACTGGGGCACCCGAAAGGGTATCCCGATCGACACGGAAGAGGAAGTTGACTGCTGAAAAAGGTAAGAAGCCACCGTCATATGCTAAAGTAGCGCGGAAGCACAACAGAGACGAACTCTGCTACGCAGTGATCGATATCCGTTCAGCATCCGGCAAAATCCCCAAAGACCAGCACAACAAAGTTGAGGACCTGGTTAACAACCAAATTGTGGAGCACGCCCTAAACATCGAGGACGGGCCCCCAATTCAAATAATGAGCTGCGAGTTCAAAGGGGACATCTTGATGTTGAGGATGGCATCAACAGCTTGCGTAGAGACCCTCACTGAACTCGTGGATACGATCCCCTCTCCCTGGGAAGGCGCCAAGCTGAAACTGGTGAGGATGAGGGACATCCCTAAGCTCACTAAAGCGACCGTGTACGTCAAAGAATGGGGCAGCGACTTCACAACAGAACGCATGCTCAAACTCTTTGGCCACCAGAATAAGGGACTGGACGTAAAGAGGTGGGAAGTCTTCCACAGGGAGAGCGACAGCAATGGCACTCTCCTTGTGGTGGGCTTGGATCAACTCTCCATGTCCAGCCTGGCCAAGACGAAGGGCATGGCTTTCTACGTGTCGAAAGCTGTCTTCTTCAAAATCGGTAAGGCCAGGGTCGGCGCTGAAGACCCTGAAAACGAGCCTACAGGACACAGAGACTGCGACGAAGAGAAGCGCCCAGCGCAGTCCAAGAATGAAGAGGGAGCCGAATCCATCTCCGACTCCCAAGAAGCCCGTTTACTGGAGGACCTATGATTGAGGTCATCCAGATAAACCTCCATCGGAGCGAAACGGCAACAAACGCTTTGATGGAAAAGATAAATAAAGGTAAGACTCATATCGCTTTGATCCAGGAACCATGGACGATTCGAAACAAGGTTACTGGATTGAACCATGTCAACTACCAACTATTCTATGCAAATACGGGAACTAGACCAAGGACCTGTATCATATGCCACAAAAACTTATGTTATCTTTTCTCTCCAGAGTTGTCAACATCGGATGCAACAGTACTGAAACAGGGGAATGGAAACGTATACCTTGCGTCAGTATATCTGCCATTCGACTCACCGACATTACCACCTACGTCGGAACTACAACGCCTTGTGAGGAGAGCCAAACAAACAGGTAACGAAGTACTAGTAGGTTGCGATGCTAACTCTCACCACGTTGCGTGGGGTAGTACTAACATTAATAAACGGGGACAAGCCCTAGTAGAATTTTTGAATATTAACGACCTAATACCTCTTAACATAGGAAACACTGCTACCTTTGTTAATAAAATTAGGGAAGAAGTATTAGATATAACAATATGTTCAGAAAATCTTATAGACGAAATACAGGAGTGGAGGGTCTCTAGAGAACATTCCTTTTCTGACCATCGTTACATAAGATTTAAGATAGCAAGGCCACCGCCAAACCCAATAAACTTTCGAAATAAGGCCAAAACGAAATGGGCAAAATTCGCGAAGTTAATTACAGAAAGACTAGGGCATGAAGAGTATGAGTGCCTAAGTGTTGAAGACATCGACAACAAGGTTGATAACATTACGGAGATTCTAGTGAAGTCATTCGAAGATAGCTGTCCACTTCGAGAAAGGAAATCAGCCCAAGAAAAACCCTGGATGACAGGGGAGATTCGCAACATTGGGAAAGAGGTCCGAAGACTTTTCAATAGGGCACGCCGTAAAAAATCTCCGGTATACTGGGACGACTACCATAGAAGACTCAGAGAATACAACAAAATTACAAGAACTGCAAAACGAAACTCCTGGAGGCTATTCTGCGAACAGGTGGATAGCGTTAACGATGTTTCAAAAATAAAAAAGTTCCTTTCAAAAACCCACACCCAAACCGAAACAATGGTAGATGATGTGGGTAGACGAATAGAATCAACTGAAGAAATGGTAAGACTTTTGATGAACACTCATTTTCCCCAAGGGATGGCGGGACACACAGAGATACCGATTCGTAGGGATAATGAAGTTCAACAAAGTTTTATCATTACAGACCATATGGTCAAAGAGGCCTTAAAGAGCTTCTCACCATTTAAGGCATCAGGACCTGATGGAATCTTTCCGGCACTACTACAGATGGAGGCTCACTACATGTCAACTCATCTAGCCGTTATTTTCACAGCATGCCTAAAATTCTCATACACGCCGAAAGCCTGGCAGGAGGCAAGAGTTGTTTTCATACCCAAACCAGGCAAGGCAAGTTATGCAACACCTAAGGCTTATCGACCAATAAGCCTAACATCTTTCTTACTCAAAACCATGGAGCGCATAGTGGATACCATGATCAAAAGTAAGATTCCAAGCGAAATGCTAAAATTTAAACAACATGCATACGTTAAAGGACGGTCAGTGGACACCGCCCTACACGAGGTAGTGCAAAACATAGAAGAATCCTTCAATGGGAAAATGTACACACTTGCGGTATGCATTGACATTGAAGGAGCGTTCAATAATGTACAGACCAACACACTAATTCAATCCTTAGACCAGTTCGAGGTGGACCGGGCTCTCCGAGACTGGATAAGCCACATGCTAAGGAATAGATGGATTAACTGTGGGTCTCACGAAATACAAATAAGAGACAAAGTATCACAGGGAACACCACAAGGAGGTATTTTATCACCACTCCTATGGGTTACCACTATTAACAGTCTCCTGAGGATCCTAACTGACGAAGGACTTAAACCAGTCTGCTATGCAGACGACGTTATAATACTTCTGAGGGGCCAGAATCCAAACCAACTTTGCAGAAGGGCCGAAACTGCCCTAAAACTTGCATATGACTGGGCTCGACCAAGAGGTCTAAATGTAAACCCAGACAAAACTGAAATATGTCTGTTTACAAGGAAAACAAAGATTGGTCCATATATAGACCCATCTTTCCTTAACAAAACAATTTCAATATCAGACAAGGTTAAATACTTAGGTGTAATCTTGGACAGAAAACTAAATTGGAAGTACCACATGGAAGAACGAGCAAACAAAGCTCACAGATGCTGGTCTTTATGTAGAAGAGCTATAGGCTCAAAATGGGGCCTCAATCCAACGATGACACACTGGCTCTACAAAAGCGTAATTAGACCTGTTCTAACTTATGCATCAGTAGTATGGTGGACATCGATGGAAAAGAAGTGCAACATAAAAATATTACAAAAGGTCCAACGTATGTGTTGCCTCGGCATAAGCGGAGCAATGAGGACCACATCTAATAGGGCTTTAGAGACTATCTTAAATGTCCCACCAATAGAAATACAGATTAAATATGAAGCCGCCCTCACAGCAATGAGACTCAAAGCAATGGGCGAATGGATCGAAACTGATCACAGGTCATATCATCAAAAAATAGTTGAGGTAGTCGAAGGGAATTTAACTGACATAACATCAGCACCCGATAGAATACCCGAAACGTCAATAGTTGTTGAGTGTGAGACCCTAATACCAGACAGACAATCTTGGATTGATGGAACCCTAGCGCAGACACCAACTGGAAACTGCGGTTATACAGACGGTTCGAAACTAGGGGAAAGGACGGGGCTGGGACTTTATATCGAAGAACCGGAAACCGAACTTTTATTCCGCCTACCAGACCATAACACGGTCCTACAGGCGGAAATCCGAGCAATCACAGAGTGTGTGACCTGGTTTAGCGCTAACACAAGACCAACCAACGTAAATATCTTTACAGATAGCAAATTGGCTATCAAGGCAATAACGACTAAAACGGTTAAATCAAGGACAGTTTTAGATTGTAAAATGGCTATTAACTCTTACTCAAGACATGGCACAATACGCCTCATATGGGTGCCTGGTCATCACGGGGTAAGAGGAAACGAGAAAGCCAATACCTTGGCTCAACGAGCCAGGGAGTTGCAAACAATAAATTTAGAGAACGCGAAACCATTCGGAGCTACGCGTTCTGAGCTAAAAAGATGGGCGGCAGACGCCCATATCACACTATGGAATAGTGAAACTATTGGGAAAACGACAAGAATCTTGTGGGGTGAACCAAACGAGGATAAAACCAAAACATTGCTGAAACTGAGCAAAACAGAAACTAGTAAGATCATGGGCATTCTAACAGGGCACATAGGCTTACAATCGCATCTACACAAAATAGGAGTTGTAGACAATAGCGTATGTAGGGCATGCGGAGAGGATGACGAAACTTTGGAGCATTTCCTCTGTCACTGCCCAGCGTTCGCAAACAATAGATCCCGTTTCTTGGGAAATGACACTTTAACAGACTTGACCCATCTCAGGGGCGCAGACTGGAAAACAATTAAAGATTATGTCAACAGTACAGAGTTCTTAAAATAACTTCTCAAGACCTTTTTATGTACAGTTTAGAGCGCACAACAAGCCGAATACTGGCTTAGGTGTATGTCTAAGGACATGAGGCGGAGAAAAACCGCCTCCTCTTCTCAACCTAACCTAACCTAACCTAAACCCACCTTAAATAAGATTCAATAAATAAGATCTTGTTAAACCATTCCAATATAATTGAGTTTTAACTTAAAATGCGTTTTAGTGTGGTCATTGAAAATAATGCACACTATTGGCTGCTGAAGTGGTTTAATAAAAACAAATTTATAATTATATAGTGGATTCCGTTTACACCAACAACAAACTTACACAGCATCATCGTTTATAACATTCGGTAGCTGCCATTTTTGCTGCTTTTATTCTTTGACATTTGACAAGTACGATACACGCAATTATTAAAATTCGCTACAGAAATGGTGAAAATCTTGCAGTCACAGTTCCCAAAATTTAAGCAATTTGGGGTCGTCGTGAAGCAACTTTGTCGGACCATCACAGGTTGGTGATGTGAAGAATAAAACCCGTGCACGTTGCTCAAGAACAACTGAGAATATTGATGCTGTAGCCCAAAGTGTTGAAGAAATTGCTCGTCGTTCTTTGGAAGTGGACATTCCACAAACGTCATTACTCCGTGTTTTGCAAATAGACTTGGGTTTTAAGGCTTATAAAGTTCAGTTAACACGAACTCAAGCCGGCCCGTCATCAACAACGTCGTGTCTTTGCTGATTGGGTCCTTCAAATGCATGAAAATGATCCATCAACGAATTATCTTGACTGATGAGGCCCATTTCCACCTCGGTGGCTCAATCAAGTCGTGTCTTTGCTGAAATGCATGAAAATGATCCATCAAAAAATTATCTTGACTGATGAGGCCCATTTCCATCTCGGTGGCTACGTACAAAACCAAGAGTTATTGTTGAGAAGCCTATCCATCCTCAACGTCTGACTGTTTGGTGCGGTTTCGAAAATGATTAATGATTTTTATATTGATCTGGACAACGTTTACTTTCAACAAGACGGCGATACGTGCCACACAAGCAACGAAACCATTGCTCTTTTACGGGAATAGTTTCCGGACCGTGTTATCTCTCGAAGAGGTAATCACAATTGGCCACCGAGATCTTGTGATTTAACTCCTTGCGACTTCTTCCTTTGGACCTCAAAGACAGAATTCGTGAGGCTATCGAGGACATAGGGCAGCGATTTGGTTATGGGAAATTTCATGAAAATGATATGGGTCTGTAAGTGTGGTCGTTGTGGCCATTTGGCTGATGTTGTTTGTCATTGTTTGTTATGTGTGTTTTGGCAATACACTTCTTCATGCAAATGTCATTGAAGCTTCTAGGTTCAAAATATCATTATCGAGATATATTTTAGTAATGTGAACCGAATTCGCTTTAAGAACAATGAAGCGTGGGGTGCCACAGGGATCCATATTGGGACCGCTTTTGTTCACAATGTATATTCATAATATATTTGAAAATATATCGGTCATGAGGGGTCATTTGTATGCAGATGATCTGCAGTTGGTTGCGAGTTGTAATGCTGATTCTGTGATGCATTTTCCGGATTCCGTAAATAAGGAACTGTTTAGGATAAACAATTGGTGTGGGGATAACTTTATAGTTGTGAACACATCTAAATCGATGGTATTCAACAATCCGATTCCTAGAACCTTTGTGTTCACCTTAATTGGCTGCATTATCGAAAATGTTGGGTGTTTCAAGATCTTGGGATTTCATATTGATGATAACCTGAAATTTGATTATCACATAAATAATGTTGTCTCGAAGATAGTTTTTTATTACGTAAATTGTATAACACGGGACTGGCTCTTCCTATTAAGGTACGAAAACGAGTTGCGGAAGCTTTACTCGGGGAAAATCAACCGCTTGAAGATGTGCTTTAACCGCATAGATCGTTATGTGTACCATTTGAAGATTTATGATCATGTTACTCCCAATGCTGTTGAGTTTTTAGGTAGCACTTTTGAAATATTTATTGATATCAGATTAATTTTACTTTTTTATAGAATTATGAAATTTAGAAAGCCTTTCTATTTAGTATAAACATTTGGTGTTGGTAATTCGGAGAGGACACATTCCTTATTGGTCCCTAGTTTTCAGACATTGATGATGCAAAGGTCATTTCAGGTAAGGGTGGTAAGAATATGGAACAACAAAATTCCATATGAGCACCGGAATTTTTCGTTATCATGTAATAAATTTAAAGAATTAATGATGATTTATAAGACTCTCCAGGAATCGCACATGTTAATGGTGAATTTTTGCTAGCATTCCCTCCATCCATACTCCTGTTAAATTTAAATTTAAGACTTTCAAATATGATTACGTATATTACGTTATTATATTACTCTCAAGTTAGTAAAAAATGCATCTACTTAGTAGTACTTTATAATCGATTTGGCCATTGAAGGCTTACAGATTATGTTAAATATGAAATGAAAATTCGAACTGGTTCGGTTCAGTGATTCAGAGCACAGGTTCGGTTCTTTAAATGGATTTTAGGTACTCTTGAACCGTGGATCCGGTTCGGTTAGATGGTCCAAATTTGGTACAAAAATCATAAGAAAAAAAAATATTTTTTTTTATTAAAAACAAAAAAATTTAATTCAACTAATGAATGGTCGGTTCAGCAGAAATTGTGTCGAAGGGGAACAAAATTCAGCGATTTATTTTCCTCATCATTGTGATGTTTTCCCCAAAACTCAAACACTTTTTTTTCTCTTTGTGTCTTAATATTTTGCGGGACAACCAGTGTTGAACCGTGTTCAACAACTTAGACTAAGTTATATTTAAGAAAATGAATTCCTAGAATCCTTGTAATACTCAGATGGAAACCCTACATCGGTTGACTGAAAAGGGTTTCACTCAAACGCAACCAAGGTTCCATCTTGAGTAATATTCCAATTACGGTTGCTGCTTGTGTTACGCGTTAGCTTACGCACTTTCTGTACAACAGCAACTACTTTTACTTAGAAAACAGCAAGCAGAGCGGTAAGAACAACATCGTTGGAAATAAACCAAAAACCTTTAAAACTGAAACCAACCTTTGTCTGTTTTTTCCCCCTTTTTATCTGAAATTTGGGAACTGCTTGAATCCTTACAATTCTGGGAGTTTCTGAAATTCTGATACAGTCCACTTCTAGATCCACCCCGGAATTGTACAACCAGTATACTAGGTTGAGATCATAGTTTGTAGTTTAATGCGGGGAAATATCTCATCTACAATAAAAGAACAATTATTTTTTATTTACAGACTAAATAAAGTCGACCTGCAAAGATTTAAAATAATTTAGTTGACATTTTTTAAAATTTATTTCGAAAAAATCGGTTATGAAAATTACATTTAAACAAATTTTTCGAGAATTTTTGTACTGAAGGCAAAGACCACACAGAGGGTAGACGTCTCAAGTTGTTTTTTGACTGTAATTGGAATGCCAATATTTGAACGGTTTTCAGAGCAAATAATGTTTTTTTAAAATAAAACCCTACTTTTTTACAACAAATGCTGAAATTTTCAGTAAATGACTTGGGACGTCTGCCATCTGCATGGTCTTTGTTCTAAGGACCACGGTGGTTATTCATTACAAACACTATTTTATTTTTTTGTTGCATGGTGTCATTAGATCATAAATTTAGAATAGAAAACAAAACGCAATAGAAAAAGTAATTTTAATAGGCACATGCTGGAATCTTGTGGATTCCAAGAGGCAGGGCAATTGTCACCTTTCCGAAGTGTAAAAAAGTGTATTTGGTGCAATTGACTTAGATTCCTACGTTAGCCTGTTTTGAATTTGAGAATTTCCCACTCCGAAGAAGATGTGGTTTGGGATACTTAATAAGAACATAATTTAAAAAATAGTAGGAGTCGCGCCCTCCGAATTTTAAAAATCTTGCTATTTTGGATTTGATTTGAAAAAAGCCCTCAAAATTAATGAATCGACTTCATCAAAATTTACAAGCTTGTGCCTATGCAGTACTCAAATAAATGTATTCGAGACAAAGACCAATATTTGAATGACCAATATTCGTAGCTTTGGAATCGATTTAAATGTTAAGTTTTTTTTTTGAAAAAGGGACTACTATTTTACTTTTTGCAATTTTTCGACCATACAATTTTATTTTTGAAACTTTCCTTTAGCTGGTCTGGTTGGTATTAAAACTTTAAAAATGTTTGAAACCAACAAAAATTTCAAAGAAGCGATTGCGAATTTTTTTTATTTCACTCCACCCTAGTGTATAATATCATACAACAACCAATTTAAGTAAGCGGACACCTTCTATAAACGGAAACTCTTTTCTGTACCGCACATAAGGGACTGTATACAAATATAAAGGACGAAAAAAATATTTTACGGTTTCAGGCTTACAACTTTTTTTGTATTTACTGAAATTACATATGGTAAGTACCGATACATCTGGAGATGGTAAATATAACCTAAATAGGCCAGTTATTCTTTACAAATATGGAGTACACAAAGTTTGGGTAAGTTTGTGTAATCATTAACCACGATTTTATTTCGAATGATTTGTGCAAGGCAAAATAAATTGCTGCAATATTCAACTACGCCGATTATAATGCATAATCTGGCTGGCGATTGAAGGGCATGACTCGCGTATTATTTATAATGCAGATGAGACCGTTAAAAGATTTTCACTAAAATGCATAGACCATACAGAGGACAGACGTCCCAATTCGTTTGCTGAACATTTCCAAGAGGTATTTAAATAGTATTTGTTTTAAAAAAGAAGGTATTTGTTTTAAACAAAAACATTATTTACTTTGAAAACCTTTAAAATATTACCATGCCAATTACTGACATATAAGGTGTGTAGCCCAACTAATGGGTCAAAAAACCACTTGGGACGCCTGCCCTCTGAATAGTCTTTGATAAAAGGTAAACAAATTTAATTTGAACAATTTACTAGTTGCATGGATCAAACAAGAAGGCATGAATGGCGTCTGATTTGATGACTGTTTTTCTAGTGCAGAAACATGCAACTTCAAGAGCGGATAGTCCTGCGGTTTTTAGACAATCCGGTTCTTGGCGAAACTGTTCCAAAAACGCTAGCGGCTGGACAGGATATAAGCTCTCACCACCTGCTCTTGCTCAGTATCCATTTCGTGGTTTGAAAAGTATAACGGTGGAATTCGACATCTGTCAAACTAAGTTGTTAAACCAATTTTTTTTCTTTTCAGTTTGAAGTCTGACATTGACGAAAATGGGTCGCTTAACTATCACACAACGCGTACAAATTATCCTACTACAAAAATGGTGATTCTGGCACAGCCACATATTGTGCTTTAAAAGAAAATTATGGTTTATGGTTATGAAGAATATTTCTCACTC
The DNA here is from genome assembly GCA_958296145.1 of Hydrotaea cyrtoneurina. Lineage (NCBI taxonomy): Eukaryota > Metazoa > Arthropoda > Insecta > Diptera > Muscidae > Hydrotaea > Hydrotaea cyrtoneurina. Next base: position 41,718,150 of record OY282516.1, read on the forward strand.
GGTGCGTATGCTAATAAAATAAATAATCGTATTTGGGGTTCTGAGAATCCTCAAGTAATTGAAGAGAGTCCATTACATCCTCAAAAAGTCACAGTTTGGTGCGCACTTTGGTCCGACGAGGGAACGACAGTCACCGTCAAAATATGCTGGGAGCAATTTGTTCGAGAAACAAGTTAATCCCATTATAGGGTAACATTCAAACACAACTCTGGAAAGTACAACTCAAAAACTTTGAAATAATTTCAATTCAGTACGCGCTGTTTTCATGTTCGAATCTCACCACATTATAAGTTCTGTCGTTTATAATTTCATTGATGTGGTATGGTGGTGTATTGAGCATTCTCAATATTTGGTCTGAGTGACAAAATTTCCACACAATTTGACATAAGACGACAGATCTTTGTGAAATTGTTGTTGTCACTGATCTCAACAGAAAACAAGTAGTAACAAAAAAAATATCTTGTTAAGAAGTCAACATACAACACATATCGGAAATTAACTAAAGTACACTGAAAAAAATACTTCTTATTTTTTTCACCCAAAGAAATATGTTCGTACCGTATATGAACAAATATCGTTGGATATAGAAAAGATTACATATAAACTCTGGAATGTTTCATATAAATTAGGAAAAAATGTCCATTGGATGAAAAAAGAAATGTAAGGAACGTATATTACAACTCATTACGTATTGCAAGTAGGTTTGTGACGAACGTTTGCGCATGCGAATTATTCGATAGAAATATATTTTAATATTCGCTAACATCCAGGTTAGCAGCCAACGAAACAATCAATTTATTGAAGGAAACTCTTGGTGAACGCATTGAACGTCGTGGTCTCCAAGGTCGTGTGATTTAACACCACTGGACTATTTATTGTGGGGTTATATGAAGTCGCTTGTCTACGCAGATAAGCCCGACACGATATAAGCCATGGAAGAGAAAATTCCGCGCATTTTTGCTCCAAATGATGCAAAAAGTGGTCGAAAATTGGGCCTCTCGGCTGAAATTTAAAAATGGCAAACCCCAAGAATGATAGAAACAAAGATTTTTTTCTATCATTCTTGGACAAACCCTTATCTTTATAATACACATAAATTCTTGGCCATAACATTAAATTATATGCGTTTTATTTCTTCTTGAAAACCACACGTCTAAAATAAAGATCTTTTACTTTCGGTGATCGATTACTTATTGAGTTGCTATGGTACATTGAAGAGGCCTGGTTATCTCATATAGATTTACATCGGATTTTAAGATCTATTGCGCTCCATTTTTTTTTTCTAAATTATGACGCCTACCTTTTATTTGTACCAACTATACATACAGTAGTAACTCGATTCTTGCAGATACATGATACTTGCACACCTCGATTCTTGCAACATAGAAATATTTTTCATTACACTCTCAGTAGTTGGAACATCCGAAATTTTGAACTCGATACTTGCAACATTTTTGTATTACTCTTGCGTGCTGATTTGTTTACGTTTTCTTAGGCTGAATACATTTCGGGAAATTCCCGTCGTTTTATGCTGTTGATGAAATGTTGTAATTTGTATCAGTTTTAAAATGACTATTGAGAGGTGCGGTGTCATAATGGCAAAGAAAAAAATTACGTAGCTGACAATTAAAGACAAAGCTGAGATTTTAAAGAAATTTAGTGCAGGATTTTCCACTAATTCCTTAGCCAAAAGTTTTCATGTGCATAGATCAACAGTAACTCGTGTTAAGAGATATGAAAACACCACAAAGAAAGTTGTGGCGCATTTTGAATCCGGCCTTGGGACCTAACCTAATTTGGCGCTCACCGCACAAAATGAAGAGCAGTGTACCGATGATGACCTTACTGATGCTGAAGAAGCGGTACTCAATACGAAGCAAGTTACATCGGTGGAGACTATATAAGCGTTCAATATTTGCTTAGAATGGACGGAGCAAAACATTAGACGATATTATGATGCTCCAGATACTAAGAAGCTGTGTAGTACTGAACAAGCGACTTTGTTCAAAACAAACAAAAATTTTAAATTTCTTTAATTCCACATAAAATATGTATCTACTATCATGCGAATGCGTTGAACTTAAGTGTTTTGAATTGAAATATTAAAATTAGATTCTAAACAGATGTACATATGTGCCTTGAAATTAATACTCGGTACTTGCGACAACCTCGAAACTTGCTGAGTTTGGTTGTTGCAACTATTTTAACTTTTGTCTTGAAAGACACTTGCAGGAAGATTATTCCACAGTTCGACTAAAGCACGAATTTTCTCTATAAGTAGTGCGTCGTCCGGACAACCGGCCATTTCACAATGAACCGATGAGAGTCCCTGGATGGCCGAGAATTCCGGCTAAATGTTCTGACATCAGGGAACAGATGTCATTTATTTGTTGTGGTTATTTTTTTTTACAGTCAAAATGGCTTTATGTGTTTTTTAAACCATATTTACATTTTTCTTTGAGTGTATGATAAAAAAAAGTGATTTAAGTTGCTAATATACAACACATGTAGATATAGATGGGAGATGAGATATATGGGTATATGAAGGAACAGGCATATGTTTTTATATTGAATTTAACAGTATCCCACAAGAAACACATCACGACGCACAAAAGAACGGAACGCTCAAGAAATGATAACAAATATTTAAAAAAAAAAAATTAAGCGAAGCAGAGAACAACAACAAAATATTGTATATATAGAATTGTGCTTAAACGAAATTTCTCAAAAAGAAAAGAAAAACAAACAAATAAAATTTGTCAATGATCCACGAAAATAGCTGAAGTTAATTTTAATTCAAAAAAAAAAATCGTGTTAATATCCCTCACAAGACAAGTGCGTCAATTGTCATTCAGTTGGAATGGAAATTTCAATTAATACAGAAAGTATTGAGATAATTTGAAATCGACTGAAATTTATTGTGACGAAAGTAACGAAAAATTCAAAATGAACGATATCAGCATTGTCTTGATATGTTTGATATCATTTCCGTTTATTTTATTCATTTTGAGAGTAAGTTTGAATGTTTATATACGTGTATGTACATATTTTTGAAGTTTTTTATTATTTTCCAAATACTCTGGCCAAGAGGCAAAATGTTCAATCAACAACGGCAGAAAGTACGTCTTGCCGGCAGCGTGGCATACATAGTTGAAAAAAAAAATCAAAGAAAGCTAAAAATAACATTTTTGACAAATGTTCCCTCATCCTACGCAGTGAGAATTTTGCATTCATCATAAAATAAACGCTCTGGAATATTTCTTTATTTTTTTACGTTCTACAAAGGTCAATGCATATGTTTTTTTTTATTTTTGAAAATTACATTTGAGAAGTATATGTTTTGTATTTAATTTATATTTTGAATATTTGGAAGAAGTCGGCATGTGACATTGTACTAAAAAAATAAAATAAAACATTTCCATCGTATAGAAAAATTTACATAACTCAACTAACGTTCAAACGTATAAAAACATTAAAACACAAATTGTATTTTTAAAAATACGTTCATGTGGATTTTTTGGAAACTTTCAAATCAACTCTTTAACCGCCTTTTCAGTCTGTGACATCGATAACTGTAATTTTGCGGTGGCATCCAGAGTTGCGGACGTACATATGGAGTACGCCTGCCAACTACATATGTCAGTAGGTCTCTCAAATCAAATACGTGTATCCTTCGTAGACAAATCTATAGCTGCCATCTGTTGGAAAGTTGTTGGCTACTATTGTAACACTGGCTTAGTGACATCTAGAGTTGGCAGCGGAACTAATATGTCTGTAAACCGATTTAGTACATTAGCCCAGCTACATAGTCTTCGGGTACATGAGACATTTATTTCTGTCTTTCAGACATACTCACTTAACGCCAGAACATCTAATGTTAGTTGCTACGACTAACAAATGGTTGATCTCAAAAGTGTTTTTAATAAATACAGTATTTTTGCTGAATTTATATTTGTTTGTGTTCAAAATCAAATGAAATATCAACATTATTCAGATGTGTTGATGGTTCAAATATACAGTGAGGGAAAAAGGTCACAACTGAAGTATATACGCCTCCAGTATTAAAAAAAAAGAATGTTTGATATCCTTAGAAATACAGAACCTTTTTGTTTCATATTATTTTAAAATAAAAAAGTGTTCATAACAGTTGGTCTCCTTTGAAAGTCTACTACGATCCCTGCCGTCAAATGAGTAGCTAACTAGATAAAAAAAAACCAACTTCAAGTTAGCTTGTATAGACTAACTTAAAGCCAATTACTACGCAATGCAGAATTTACATTAACCAAAGTGTATACAAACACTTCGCATTATTGTTTTAAATCACATTTTGTTTCAGAACCAAGTCGATTGGCAAACAAACAGCTCCAAAGCCCTTAATGTATTATTACAATTTATGGAGTAGATATTGGTAATCGGTTATGGCCAGGTTATAGTATAATTAAAAAATTAAATAAATAAATAAAATTTTTCTATTATTTTGGACTTACTTACAGCTAGCTACAATATGTTAACGGCTAGGTAACTAACTTTAAAGTTAATTGAAAGTAATGCACAGTCGGGCAATTGACTACTTCCTAGGACATCGCTATGTTAGAATAGTTAGTTAATTGCATATAAAAGCAATCCAAGTGCCAACCACCAATACTTGAGAAATAGATAGATTTAATTTAATTTAAAGTTAACTGAATGTACGACAGGGATGTTACTTAAAAAATTAGCAGAAGTGTCAATTATTTGATTTTGAATTAAAGAACTGTCATTTACTGGTTTTGGTTGCATTTAAATGTTGATTAATATTGTTGTAGTTAAACCACACGCTTTGAAGGGACTTTCATTGGGACTGATTTATTTCAAAGTTTCTTATACTAACTTAGTTGTAAATAGTAGGATAATAACACATTGTTGCATTAATACCATTGTTGTAATTAGGATTTAAGTACTAAATACAAATAGGTTCATTCCCATGTATAAAACATATCATGTTATGTAAAAAAAATTCAGCGCCAATTTGCGATATTTCCCTCTTCAAATTGTCAATTCAGATATTTTTCGTAAAATCAATTGGTAATCTCACAAAATAAATCCTCAGTAGAGGGTTTGCTGACCGTTTTTTGTGAAAAAGTCGACATTAGTGTTGTAGTAAGAAAATACAATTTGAGAAAAATGTTGAGACAACGTTTTCTCGATGGGTCTTAAATATTTCTATGTGGACTAGGCCCACCACGTCCTAGTTACAACACCTCAGCACTGTCCAAAAATAGTGCTACCAAAATTTAATTGACACTGCATCGGGAAAGAAGTCAGAGCGGTTTTCATACCGAAGGATTTCAGGCCAATCAGTCTATCGTCTTTTCTATTGAAAGCACTTGAACAACAGTTGGATCTGCATATCAGGAACATAATTGATACGCGCTTCATAAATGGGGCTCAACACGATTACCTTAAGGGTAAATCTGTTACGAGTGGAGTGGAGGGTTGCATTGAAAGCAACTTAGCAAACAAGAGATACACGCTTGCAGGAATACAACAATATCAAAAGAAGTGCTATTAAAGAACCATTAGAGGAACTTTTTGTAGCTAACTTCTTGGGTCGCTGGATTGAAAACTTGCTAGGCAGCAGAATTATGAACTGTAGCCTAGGCTAAGGGAATTCAAGAAAGTTAGTCACAAGGGTAAGTTCTATCTCCACTCCTGTGGCTTCTAGCGGTGAATACCAATCTGAACAAATTCGTGGTAGTAGCTTACGCCGATGACCTGGTATCTGGGAATATTTTTCCGACCATCAGTGAGATCATGAATGCGGCGTTGGGTCAAAAGTCAGAGATTGGGAGTCAACCCAAATAAAACAGAACTGATAATTTTTACCAGAAGATACAAGATAGAGAACTTTAGATTACCGTGGCTGGGCGGAGTGGAGCTCAAACTATCTACGGAAGCTAAATACCTGGGATTATTTCTGGACAGTAAACTTTTCTGGGCATGAAATACAAACGGAACACTCAGAAAGGCATATAATGCTTACTACGCATGCAGGAATACCATAGGTAAGAACTGGGAACTTCGGCAAGGCTAGTGAAATGGATCTACACGGTGGTAGTAAGACCGGTTCGTATGGTTGTACATTGTGGTGGGAGGCAGCTAAAGTAGCTAGTTACTACAAAGAACTAGAAAAGGTACAGAGGTGTGCGACATAAGGTATAACGGGGGCCATCAGAAGTACACCACAGGCTGCACTAGATATCATTCTGCACCTTCTCCACCTCAAAGATTTTATAGTGGGTGAGGCAGCCAGAAGCATCTTTCGGCTCAACGAGTCATCATTGCTCAGACGTACGAGAACAGGTCATTCCAGACTACTATCAGAGTTCTGTTTATGGGGACAATCGGACTACAGAGGGACAATTGAAACACAAGGTCAAGAAAATAGAATTTCTGTTCCATCAGGGATTTGATTGGGATTCATTGGTAGGAGTCAGTAACTTTCACATAGAAATGACGGACATTAGGAAATCATTCAGATTAACATATGGCGCTAAGCCTATGTATGTCTAAGGGACTACAAGGTAGGCTTATGCTGGGTGCCAGGACACTGTGAACTTGAAGGGAATAAAATCGCTGGCACGAACGCGCTCAGCTATGCACATTGAGGAAGCGTATAGATCGGTTAAACCTCCGGTATCTGTTCGTCAGATATCTGTCGTCTGGTCCCTGAAGTTAGAACATTTAGCCGGAATATGCGGCTATCCAGGGAGTCTCATCCGTTCATTGTCAAATGGGCGGTTGACCGGACGACGCACTATAGAGAAAATTCGTTCTTCAGCCGGACTGTTCGTATGTGGAATAATCTTCCTGCAGTGTTTTTTCTGCCTGCTATGACATTATCGAAATCAAGGTCAACCTCAACAAACACTACTCCCTCTTTTCCCGCACCAATAACCTTCCTTCATATCGCAAACACAGTGCATTGCATTTATAGGGGGCATCCCCTGAGTGTTATTCAAACAAAAAAAAAAAAATAGCGAGAACAAGTGCACTGATGAGACTGGATAAAAGAAGACTCAGAATTGCGTTAAGAGTCATTACAGGCCATGGCTCAGTTAGAGCGATTAACAGCAGATGGGATAACAGATCTACAGACTTCTGCAGGATGTGCGAGGATGAGGAGGAATTAGAGACACGCCATAGTCTAAAATGACTGGATTTGTGGCTGAACTAGGGGATATCTCCAGGATAAGTGTTGAAAACATTATTTGATTTGTAAGTGCCATTAGATGGATGAACGACAGGGGATGCGGGTACCCAATAGACTGAAGATATAGCGGACTTATCACAACACAGTATTCCACTGACTGTCACATAATCTTTCAACAAATAAATGTATGGAAATTGTTTGCTCTCCTGTAAAATTCAGTCTTTTGAGATTGGTTGTGTTGTCCAAGCTCCTCGGATACTCGTACATATTCGCAATTGAATAACCCATGACCCAATAAACAATATGTAAAAAACACTTTGAAATTTGTTCGTTCATCGGGTACTCGATAAATCGTTCAAAAGAAATCCTATGGGAAATTCAAAAAAATATCTACGCATAAACATATTTATCATGCGGGTTCAAAAACCGACAAATTTATTCAAACAATTGTCTACAATCAGAATGATAAGCATTCAAGTTCAACAATATTTGTCAGTAAAGACAAAGGAAACCGTCCTCACCCAAAACAACATTGATGCAAAGTTGTCTAGCTAGAGATTCTGAATTGTTCTGTTGGTTAGTAAAATAAAATTTAAATACATATTTGTAATTCACAAAATTAAAAACATATGTTTTATTTGTTGTTCTACTTATTTGTACTATCTTGTATTAATCAGCCTTGATACGACTCCATAAAATTACGACAAATTTTAATGTCTACCACGTTTTGCATCAGAAGTTCTCTGATCAAAAATATCGTCGGGTCCGGAGGCAATAATGTATGTATATACTTTTGGGTATTCAAATGATAGAAAATTTCGCATTTTTATGCATATTCGGAATTTTTGCACAATTTCCTTTCCTTTGGTGCTCTAAAGTATGAGCAAGTAGATGTTTGTTTTAGCTGCCTCGAACCCAAGAGCCCTGAGTATATGAGGAAACAAGTGAAGTGCTGGTGAGGGTCCCAGGAGTCGATAAATCACTTTTTGGGCCTTGTGGTGCCTCGGTTTAAGTGTCTCCAGATCGTAGCGCCCTTCATCATGATTTCCCGAAATTGTCGGCCCATTACCGACAGGGAATATTTTTTATATGTATATCCGAACATGTTATTATAACAATATGTGTGTTTTTTTTTTTATAGATTATCGTCCTATCTTGGAAGTACTTCTTACTATCGCGTCAACTCAAGGCTACGGAACAAGAAGAATCACGTAAGTAGATTTTTAATGTCATATGTAGATTAAGAAATTAACGACCAAACTGGGCTGGACTGAATTAAAATAAATTGTATGCATGATGCCAATCTCTACAATTACAACATTTTAATAATAAACGTTACTAGCTGACCGAGCTGGATTTTTGTAGTCGGGAAGGGGAGGCTTCGTCAATTTGAACGATTTAAAATAATGGATACACAATTAAATCATGGGGATTTAATTTAATATTAAAATCATTTCGCATTCTACGTCGAGAACGAAATCCAAATTACCAAACAAAGTTCCTTTTCGTAAGACCCCGCCTAAAAAATACCAAATAAAATACCGACTGTAATTGAGAAACCAAAATTAAACATAAGATGATAATCGTGAGACTGAAGAGAAGCCTATTTATCCATAGGAGCATCGTCCTTATAAATTTTTTTATTTCCCTATGCTCCAAAGTCCTCAGTAGTTGAATATGCTGGAAATGTTTTCAATCGTGTTTGTGTTCTAAAACAAACAAATATTACAATTTGTTTTTTTAGATCTTTGATCTTTTGTCTTAAAGCTTTACAAATTGATTTTTTTATTTTTAAATAAAGAAAAAAACAGTATTTTTTTAATACATACGAGGATGTAACGAAGTTCGGTTTCGCATTTTAGCAATCTCACAACGTTTGGAAATACAGTATAATCCCGATAATTCGTACCCCGCTAATTCGTAAACCCCGCTTATTCGTAACAAAATCCCGGTCCCTTGAAAAAATCGCGATAATTCGTAAAAATCCCATACATTTCGGTCCCCTCGATAAATCGTAAAATTTTTCCAGCGAAATGCCTAAAAACCTCATATAATTCGTAATTTTTCGTTGAAAACCTCGATAATTCGCAAACTTCAACTGTTTTGCTATTCTCTCTTTCACTTCTTTCGTGCTTTTTTATGTAGCGGAGGCGACGCGTTCTTTGGAGGAAAAACGGTAAACCACTGACAAGTGATTCTATCTCTCAGGTGGCGAAGCATTTGTTGTTGTTTATGTGTGTGTCTTTCTTTAACTATCATTGTTCTTACGATGCTGTAAACTGGCATTGATCGGGTCATTTTTGATCACATTTTTCTGCAGCTCAGTGAATTAAGCGGTGATTTTACTCCGTAAAAATGTGTGCGGTTTGTCCGAAGGCCATTAAAATGTCACAAAAACGGTCGAATTAAGTTGTTTTTTTTTTGTTGAAAATGAATTGATTTTAAGTTTGTTTTTAAAAAATAAAACTTTATACATACATACATATAAATATGTATAAATATGTATGTATGTACATATATTCATTATTGAATAAAAACCTCTGTAATTCGTATTTTTTCTTTCTTCCCCCCGATAATTCGAAACCCCGCTAATTCGAAAACCCCGCTAATTCGTAGAAAACGGTCGGTCCCTTGACATTACGAATTATCGGGATTTTACTGTAATATAAACTTGGTATATTTGCCGTTGCAAAAAAGTTTCTTTCAATATTCGCCTTCGTTAAGCGACGATGTCGAACGACAACGTTCGAATGCTTTTTTAGAGACAAACAGCTGTTTAGTGGCTTTGAAATCCCCTTTATTCCAAGGAAGTGAAAAAGTGTAGGAAATAAGAACCCCACAGCGAAGAAGTAATTGTTAGAAACTTAATATTTTCCTAGGCCAGCTAAATTCGTGACCATTTAATATTAACTCAGATCAACAAAATGTTGACCTGCAATTACTTATCATCTCATAGTAGCGTAGTCTGCAATACAAGCTTAACTTTTTCAATGTTACTCACCAGTGTATACGAACACAAGCTCGTATACATTTTCTTAATACCAGTTAGTGTGTTCTTAGTAACGATTTGTCTACCAATTTTATTTAATGAATTCTAATTTTCAATATCAATTCTACTTTTCTGAATTTGAATTTCATTTTTCAGTTTCAATTTGTATTTGCTCATTTCAACTTCAGTATGAATATTCTCAATTTCAATTTAAAATTTCTAAATTTCAAACGTCATTTTTCTGCGTTTCTCAATTTCAATTGGTATTATTTCAAGTTTCATCTTGTGCTATTTTCGAATTGTTTTAGATTTCAATTGAAATACTAGGATAATACGTCGAAACCACTGCAACTAAAATCTGTTTTTCTACTGATTTATTTTCCGTTTCTATCCGCGTATGTCATTTGGCTCTCTAAGTTCGTCTATTGCAGTACTGTGCGTAGGGGGAATCCGCCTTCGGTATTCATTGATATTAACAATCAATCATGACTTATTTTCATGTTGTGGGAATACATTTTGTAGTATCGGCTGTATATTCTGGAGAGGTGGCGAAATATTATTGCTATCATGGATAAATTCCGTGTTTTATTTACATATTTAGTTTTTCTATGGCGGTTTTCACCATCTAAGCAATGATTTCCTGTACACACATGCGTACATATGCCCGGGTTAGGCCGCCGTTGGTTATCTTATCGGTGGTCATTTCTGGAATCGATTTCACTATCTTGTGATAAAATTCAAAAAGTGTTGTATTTAACAAAAAATAGATAATAGATAAATAATAATTATGTATTACACACAGTACAGTAGCAAGGTGATAACAAAATAAATCGTGGTCTTAAGTTTCTATATACACACTTTTTTTTATCGAATAAATAATTACCGTGGCCTGGGGCGGTTGTTCCCAAGAAGCGAATATTGAAACTCTCTGTTTGATTAGTTGCAAAAATATTTTTGTAAAGAACGCGCGTCGCGTTTGGCAAATTTATCATACATTTTTTCCTTGAAAGAGGAGTTTCAACCCCGTTTACTTCTGAACCGAAATGTCGACATTTCCGAACACAACCGCGACAACTCCGAATGTGACCACAACAACAGCGGGAATATATTGGAATTATTCGATTACCACTCCCCAAGCGTCGTACTGGAATGGCAATTCGTGGGTTCCATATTGTCCCACATGCTATCCACAATATGTTACCGTGGAACCACCGCTGGTGATTGACTACACCTACACCTATATTTACTATTGCCTGTTGGTTTTGCTGGTGATTGTGATCATCGTTTGTATTAAGGTTTGTCTGCTGTTGTCCTGCAATTGTTGTTTGACGGTTTATTTAAAAACTTAAATTTCGTATTTATTTTAAAGTTGGGTATGAATCGTCGCAATCAGTTGCAAAGACAAGCTGCTGCCTTGAGGAATAGAGGTAAATTTAATGCGTGGATAAAAATCTTAACGTAATGTTTAAACAAGTACACACTTTATTCGTAACAACATCGATCAGTTAAAACCAATAAATGCCGGGTTTCCCTAAAACGAATTCGTTCGATCGTTCATTAGAAATTTTGAATATTGCAGGCGTAATAAATCATAGCCCATTATTTTCAGCCTGTGTTCGATATGCCGATATCTAACATATATCTGAAAACTAGAATTGAATGAGGTCTGAACATATCTTATATCGGTTTCAAAATTGACGATTTGTAACGTACGAACAAATTCGTTTTATGGAAGCCGGCAGTAAATATTTTAGATTCACGAAAAGTTCGAGAATCAACTTTATAAAAGCCTGTGACATTCTTAAGAAAGTTTTCATTTATTCGAGTTATTCGTAAGGAAATTTCTCTACGGCTACACAATTGGGACACTTTTCAGCATTCCAAATATTTCGTAACATAAATCAAAGTATTTTTTGCATGATTCTATATTCTGTCGATCACATGATCATCTTTGTTTATACTCTATACAATCCATAATCCAGTTTAGTCATCCCGAGTCTCCAATTAGTGTACAACATATGTACGTTGGAACTTGTTCAGTAGTTGGTAAAAGGTAATGCAAAGGGGGGTGAATTTGTGACCTCCAATGACAAACCCGTGTTAAGTTCTACAGTTACAACTACAGAAAGTATATTGAGTCTGAACTAGTGGTGTTTACATTGTGCCTAGTGCCGTTACAGGTTCTGAACTGATTCCATTCTTTGGCGAGATATAGGTTATACCACCATACCACCACCATGGAGTAAATTCGAAAATGGCATTAACAGCATAGGAGATGTGCAAATTTGTCAAATAATGTAGTTGATTACCCCAATTTCCATCGGTCGTGGAATCGGGTGCTGCCATCTCTAATATTGAAACTCATAAACGGACATATTCAAGTACTATTTACATACTTACAGGGGGCCAATTCTTCGAGCCCATAGTTAATCCTTTTTGATTTACTAAATTTGTTTCACCATACAAACTACATGATGATTTACATCTTATGTATATGTTAATGTGCGTGTTAGGAGATTGTGACATTTCATCAGAATCTTAAAATTATTATAAATTTAATATAAATATATTACAAATTTACAATTTTCCATAGTATGCTAAGTCTAAAAAGTCAATTTTATAGGAGACGCATTCAAAGATTATTTGGAATTTCTCAAAGGCCGTATGAGATACGAACTCGATTCTTTCGGTATTTACATCAGAATGATCGTCGATTTTTTTGTATTGTTTTTATCAGAACATGGATAAAAAATGACTTAGACACCTGTAGATGACTTAGCATTATTTTATATACTTACACGCATTTATTTATTCAGGGAATAACATGTTAAGTACACTTAGCGGCCCTCACATAATACACGGTGTGCTAAGTAGACTTAGAAAGCATGACAAAAAGTTGTACTTACGTACCCATATGCCCATGTTAAACCTTCTGTTTGTCAGAAGGTCCCTGGGGAACTTTTTGATGTACATCAACCGTAATGTAACAACTGTCGCGTGTCACCGCCCACGCATCTTTAAATGTTGAACCACCATATATCATGAAGTAAGAGACAAAAAGATTCGATTTGATACATTTGGTATTGGAGACAGAAACTAGAAGAAAGTGGGCGGTATCCCTTTTTAAAAAACCTTACCATGTTACTCTAGACCAAGAAAGGTCATAATGTTGTTGTAACAGCAATTTTGTCCGTGGCAAAGTTCAGGAATCAGTTTACAAGAGTGAACTTGGCACGAGCTGAGTTGACTTGGCTGGACAATTAAAGATGTGTAGCGTACACTGGTGGTGGCATATCAAACGTCATAAATAGTTAATAATATATCGTCACCTTAAGTGCAAAGGGAAGAATAAAAAACTAAAATGCAAATATAGTGGCTATGCGTAGGCGACATCTCCAATTATTTATACATTTTTGATTTGGTTTCAAGCATCATCGGTGTGACGCATACACACAAATTTTCTCTATTACTATCATAATGCAGTTTTGCATTATGCATTTTGACCGTGTGTGTAAAGGGCGCTTAAGAGGTACAATAAATTTCTTGCAATAGGCTTAGTAAATACAGTGTATTCTCTCATAAGCGGACACCTAACGGACTGAGAATTTTGTCCACTTATGAGAGAAGTACACAAGAGGACTGAAGCTGATTGGTACTGTAAAAAGTGTCCTTTTATGGGAGGTGTCTGCATGGAGAGAGTACACTGTACAATTATAAGGTCGTATTCTCGGTTCACGACAATGAGATTTCTATGTGATAATTTCCATCAATACAGAGTTACAGTATAATCCCGATAATTCGTACCCCGCTAATTCGTAAAATCCCGGTCCCTTGAAAAAATCGCGATAATTCGTAAAAATTCCATACATTTCGGTCCCCTCGATAAATCGTAAAATTTTTCCAGCGAAATGCCTAAAAACCTCTTATAATTCGTAATTTTTCGTTGAAAATCTAGATAATTTTATTAAGTGGTGATTTTACTCCGTAAAAATGTGTGCGGTTTGTCCGAAGGCCATTAAAATGTCACAAAAACGGTAGCTTTAAGTACTTTATGAATTAAGTTTTTGTTTTTTTGTTGAAAATTAATTGATTTTAAGTTGCTTTGTTTTTAAAAAATAAATTCGAAACCCCGCTAATTCGTAGAAAACGGTCGGTCCCTTGACATTACGAATTATCGGGATTTTACTGTACTTTTAAATTTCATCGTCGTAACTGAAAAGTTAGTAACAAAATAACGATTGGTGCCACTGTTTTTGTCTGATTTAAGATTGTTCTTTAAAATTATATATTTAAAATTTCTAATAAATGAATATAAATATTCATTAATCCACTAAATCTGATGTAGTTTCAAAAGCAGTGAGATTTGTCATGAAATCACAATGCGAGCCGCCTATCTAAATCACCCACCGACCTTTCCATGTCCAACAAATCAATACAATATACATACATTTTCGATCTTTAGTTATATTTTACCTAAAACAATAATTATTTAAAAAAGTATCTTATTTACAAAATTTGTCATTAGCTAACTAGTTTGTGCGTATAGAAAAGAATCACGTCTTATTTTCGAAATGTACACTTTGAGCTGCTAACATACCAGCGCGTTGTCATGTCGCATTCACTACGATAGTTGCATAAGGTACTTGAGAATTTACATAAGAAGCGAACGTGGCATGTAATCGCTTTGGGCTGATAGATGCCCTATTGTCAGAGTAATTCTTTGAGAGCGGCCAGAAATCCAAAGTTAATAAAACCCAAATATAAATAGTAAACGTTTAATTTAAATATTTCCCATTTCTCTCGTAAGACGAGACCCAAGCGTATTGACTTTGATGTCGACAGTGATTTCTCTTCACCAAATACCGATAGGAGGCAGCACTTGGACATTACCCAAAATGCCGTCATACGATTTTGTGTGCGCAGAGTCGATTCGATACCGCGGATTAAATCGTTCGTTTTTAATATCAGCAACATTTGACGGTCGACCTGTTCTAGGACATCCGAAATATGAGGTAGTACGGATTGTGTGTTACCTTGTAACGCGTTTTTCTGAAAGGTTCCAAAAGACATAGTTTTTTAATTTGGCCACAAAAGCAAGAACGTAGTCTTACCTCTTCTTTCGTATATTTTACTTTATTCACACCTTTTGTGAGAGCATCCCACGGTCTTCCCGTGACCATGCAAGCAAATAAACCATACAAATTGCCTTTAATTCCGAGCGCTTGTGCATAGTGTCGCATGCCCTGGCGATCCACATTCAAAATACTCATCCACAGTTTTGAATAGTCATAACGGAATTTATCCGTTAAATTTGCGTAAAGTCCATGGTCGAGAAGAATAATTTCAACAGGTTTTCCGGGTGGTTTTCTGACTAAAATATTACCCGGATGTGGATCGCTATGCACAAATCCAGTATTGAATATCATTTCCGAATACAGTTGACCTATTTTGTTGGCTATCGTGAAGGGATCTATGCCATTTTTCTTAATGTACTCCAAATCGGTAACATGACCACCCTCCAGGTATTCCATGACTAAAACTCGTTTTGAGCAGTAGTCCCAATGAATCTTCGGAATCTTAAGCCACCTGAATTTCAGAAATTGTTGCTGCACCTTCTCGGCATTCTTTCCTTCAATCAGAAAGTTCAATTCAATGGGTAAATTCTTTTTGGACTCATCCACCAGCCACTGGATTTTGAAATCAGGGAATATTAGTGCCAACACTTTTACCGCCAATTCCATGCTGGCCATGTCCACTCGAGAATTGCCTTTCACATAAGGATGCTGCACTTTAACAGCCACCACCTCACCGGTTTTCAGGGTGGCCTTATGAACCTGAGCCAGTGAGGCCGTGCCTAATGGTTCCGTCTCGAAATTATCGAATATATCTTCGGGATTCTTCTTCAAGTCTTGTTTTATAACCTTGAACAAATCCTCTATGGGATTCTGAGGGGCATCTGAATGTAGCACCTTCATGGTTTCCACAAATTCTTTGGGCAGCAGATAGTCCAGTGCTCCGATATGTTGGCCCACTTTGATATAGACCCCCTTGTTGGTGCATATTAATTTCAAAAGTCGTTCTGCCGCCAGCTTGTGAACTCGACTCTTATGCTTCTCATATTCCTGTGAGTCGGTATCCCATTCTCGGTAATATAATTCTCGTTTGTAGGTTAGGGCAACATCGACCACAGCTGTCGCTGAACGTGCCAATCGAACAATACCCAGCGAGTTGATATCGTAATCATTGGTGCGTAAACTTAGGCCCGTTCCAATGGCACTACCGCCTAGTACGCTGTAGGTTATGACACGCCTTATCATCTTCTCTTAGACGACGTCAGTCGTTATGGCACGTTTGAATGTTAGAAAGGCACTGAAATGAAGAACAAACCATAGATAATGAAAGGAATAGGAAACCTGATTAATGAGATGCAAATTTAATGTATGCCTTATATCTAGGAAAATGGGCAAAGTTCATTTAACCTTATCATAGATTGATATGAATGATGTAGATTATCGTCTTGTTTACTTATTTGCGTACTTAGTTTTGCACCGAACAGTGAATTTACGTGAATATTTTCCATCTCATTAATGCCTCCCATGGATTTTATATCGTAAATTATGTTAATATATATCGCTACCTAAAGTCGTAAAGGTTGTAAGTCCACTTTTTGGCTAAATGTTTTTTTTGATGTAGAACGCAAGATAAGTTGAAAACGCATCTGGCTTGAAGAAAAAAACCACCAAAAATATATGCCCTGTCACCTTTTATAACTGAAAAGAAAATGTCCTAAGTCCCTATATGCTCAAAAAAGACTACCAAGCATATTTTTCAAATTTTTTTTTAATATTACCAACAACATGAATAACCTACACATAATTGCATTAAAATTTTGGAAAAATAAATCGTCGAAGAATAAAATTAAGTTATTTGTCTCTCTTGTAAAATTTTAAATTTTTGACTTACACCCTTTGCGACTTTAGGTAGCGATATGTAGATATGTTTTTCTGTGAACGGGCATCACAATACATTTGCATATTCAGAACATCGAGGCTTAGTCGTATTCGCCGATAAGTACACATATGTAGCTCTGCCAGGTATTTTTATTCGAACGCACTCGGCTAAGGTAATCGGATGCTGGTTGACTAAAGCTGTCATGGTTTGCCCTAATGACGGAGATTACTCTCATATTGTCAACGTTTTGGAGAGCCACTATGCTGTTTAAGTTGTGCCCTCGACTACATATACATATATATATATATGTATGTATGTATGTATGGTTTTATCTACATTACAAATAATTTTCCAACGAACTTGAACTTGAATGTAGAGTTTTGGACCAACGCTTAGTGACAACGACAACGCAGTCTGAAATTACTACTAAAAATTTGTATAAACTACCGTGAAGGTATTGAACTGTTGACATTGACCTATAATCTTGTTTTTGCATAATCTTTGGCAGCTTCACTCAGTAAATGATTAATTTTCAATGGCACAACATACATAATATTTTTAGTCGATTAGTCCGGCGTTCTCCTCCTAATAGCTGATACTAGTCCAATGATACGCAACTCGCTTTTTTTGGTATCGTCGAACTGTTTTTCCGTATTCCCCGTTCTTCCTATCCGACTATTTTTTCGACTAATTCCCACCTCACGTCAACACCAGGTCTTTATTGTCTTATTCCGAACATATTTTTCATTCCTTTTTTTTATTAAAGATACTGCCTTCAAACAATTTATTTTCCTTTCTGTATAAAAGTGCTTCAATATGCGAAACGTACAAAACTAAGCAAATAATGTATTTGAGAAGTTTTACACATTAGCTTGGTCTACTGTATGTCTAATTGTCGACATGTTCGGTCGTGTCGAATCGTATACATGGAGAGGACGCCGAGACGGCGGAACACTTCCTGTGCCAATGCCCCGCTTTCTCGCAGATCAGGACAGTCCAATTCTCCGCCCACAATCAGTTTGTACCACTGAACATTTTTTAATATGTAATTTAAGTTGCCATGGAGTTTATTTTCACTTCATTATTCCGATTGCCAAACTCTTTGAAATGCAAATAATTTAGAGCAGTATAATTTTCACTGGCATTCAATATTTATATGGTAAATATTTCAAGGTGTTGCAAACGGATTCAGCAATTTTGTATACACTCCATCATAGTGTAGGGTATAAAAACGAGTTTTTTTTTGTCAAATGACTTATGTTGGTTGCCCTTTTGTGAGATGTGCAATTCATAACTCAAAACCAAAAAAGAGCAATCTTTTTATAGTATTTCGAAATAGTCGAGTATAACTGACGAATTTTAAATTGTGTCGGCCTTGCACAAAATAAGCGACAAATTACATGTCAAGCAAGTAGGTTATTCCCCATTATCGCAGACATTTTGACAGTTGCTGGTGTATTGGCGTGTTTATTGCAATCACAATGGAACAATAAACGAGATTATCTTTTGCAAATTGTGATTGAAGTATTCAAAGCGACTGTTACAATCCATATTACTTCTTATATGGTTTTATTATACACGAACGAAATCCACAATTTATTATGATTCAAAAAAAAATAATTATAAAACTTTTACACTTTGGTTGGTTTGTTGGTGACTTTTGTAAATGTCTGTTTCTAGAAAATAAACCTGATCATCTATATTACAAATTATTGCATATTTTATCATACAATACAAATACAACATGATCTACGAAGAATTTTCATAACTTTACAGGAGAAGCAAGAGACTGTCCAATCTAAACTCTACTTCTCAATTATTGATATTGATGTGTACAATTTTGCAGAAACATGTATTTTAGGTCATTTCACAAGAATCGATCAAAAACACGATTTTGGGATTTTTGAAGTTTGGTAATATTGGATTTCATGTGACGTTATGATAAAAATATGAAACCAATGAAAAATATGAAACTTACAACAACGTGTTTCTTTGTATTCGAGCCTACACGAACATCGTGCGAATACATTCTGCCCAAACTTGTCGGCGGAATGCACAATTTGTTTTGAAATAATGTTGACCGATTCCTGTATTTAAAAAAAAAAAAATAATTCTATGATACTGAATTAACACTAACCCATGCTCGGCACATGAGAAGTCCAGAAGAGAGCTCTATGTATAAATTTATTTTGTATTTCAAATAAATAGTTCAATATGTATCCTTAAGATCTTGACCTGGGGTGTCCTTATGCGATTTTCTAAAGTCTGAGTACCCACTTAATTTTTTTATGTGTTGGGGCTATTTTTGGGGTCCCTATCTATTTATGTGATTTCTGGGCGATTTTGAGTCGAGTAGCATTTTCAGTTTTTTGAAGGGGCTTCCTCCGGTAAAGTGTATTTCAGACGTCTTCTGAACTTGAGCCTTGCTCCGAGGTCGGAACGAGATTTCGCTTAATTTTCCATTAGATAGTCTCAGATTGGATTGTCGCCTTGCAAACAATTCGCGCGAACATGAATTCATTCATCGTTTAATTGAAAGTGGAATTAATTTATTTTAGCACTAACGCAGTTGCATTTTCCTATTAACTTCTAAAAACCGTTTAATACGTTTAGCAACATAACGAAAACGGCCACAAGATTTGGTCCAGTCATACGTAAAACAATGCTCATAACAATATACAAAATAAATTTCATAAATAAATGAACCCAAAATAACCAGACTGCATTTTGGAAATGTACATTTCTCTAAAAATGCTTTGGCATGCTTAGCGCGACACTATGCCAACAAGTTGTTCATTCTCATTTAGGCAGACATGAGAGAATGACACCTCTCCCTTACTCAATGCCCATCACTACCCAATGTTCCATTGTTTACATGTTTTTCTCTTTGTATTTGCACTAACTTTCACTCCGAACGCGTTAACGCATATCAATTGAAATATTTACAACAACCACAGCCAATAAATGAATGAAGAAACCGATGAATGGTAGAGAGTCCGCCGACTGAATTTCGTTGTGTGTGACGTGTGGTGTTTTGCTTCTAAACATTACATAAATGTATTTATTATAACATTGAAATCTATTCTCTTTTATCTTTACCTTCTTTAGATATTTTATTTTCATAAAGTTGGGATATTTAGGGTTGAGTTTTATATTTGTTTTAAACATTGGTATTTTGTGGTCATTTTAATTTTGCTGCACTACTCGAAAATCTTTAATGCCACTGAAAACTGCCGCACAACAGCCGCGTGTGTATCGTACCCAACGTGAGATTAGTGACTGATTGACGAGGAGTGGAGCAACGAAAAATAATATTGCGCAAGCGAGAAAATGTTATTTAGCATTTCACAGTGGCTGTTATTTACAGTTGGCACATGCATATATATCTATATATTTATAAATACACACGCACATCTGCAGTCAAAATAAAAGCACTACGATTGTGGAGACATTTATGTGATATTCCACCAAAAAGGACAAACGATATTTTCACTTTCTGGTTAATTATCCAAAAATGCAACAACTTGTATTTTAGAGATAATAATCTTTCTGAATGAATTTGAACAGTTTCGACACAAACACAATTTGTATTTAAAAAAAGGTTGTGTGTATTAGCTATGATATTGCTATTTAAGACTACTTTCAACAATTGCCAACTTCTTTGTCCATAAAAAAGAATTGAACGAAAAATTAATTGTAATTCATTTCCGATTCAAACTCATTTTTAATGAAAAAGAAAATCAATTTCGCTATCTGTCTATTCTATGTTATCATAGTTTAATAGAACAAATTAATCAAGTTTTAAATTCCATTTAATACAAAAAAAACTAACAGCCTAAGCCATGATGTCGAACGACAGTGGAACTACAACGTTGGCATGCTTTTATAGAGACAAACAGCTGATTTTAAAGCCTGTTTTTTCAAAGCTGTTTTTCTCTAAAAAAGGAATCGAACGTTGTCGTTCGACATCATGGCATAGGCTGTTAGTTTATTTTGTAGTAAACATTCAAATCAAAGAATGGAATTTAAAAATTGATAAAGAAACAATTGAAATGTAAAGAATGGTTTTGAACTTTGATCTGTCAAAAAGAAAACAAATTAATCAGCTGCTTGCATGACTCTACCTTTAGTTATTGTGTGGATTTTCAATCAAAACCGTTTTTCATCACATACATTATGTGCCCGTATATGTCACCATAATACATACGTCCATGCATACGATAAATACCTATTAATATTTCTTCTAATACAATAATTTCTTTTCCACTTCCAGCTCGACAACAAAACGCAAACGCAAATGCTAATGTTAGTTCTGTCTCTTCGACGGTGAACGCAAATGATGACAATAGCTGTCAGGGTCCCAAATTATCCGATGCACCCCCGGCCTATGCTGATGTCATGCAACCATATTTGAATGCCAAGCAGCAAATGCTCGACAACGAGGCTGGAGCTAATGTTGCAGTCGATGTTGTTACACTATCAAGTCCATCAAATAATATGTCCAACGGCATCTCAACTATCACCATAGAAACGGATATTCCGAGCAACGCTACAAGCACGGCGGACCTAAATAACGACTCAAATCCTACGAATGCCGCTGCAGCTCTTGCCAGCAGACCCGATACATCAGTAACGCAAACAGCTTACGAAACAAATATGATGGATAGTGAAAAATCAAAAGACCATATAGTGTAAACCAATTCACGATCCAAAGGCACACATACACTGGTCTACTCTTTCTAATATATTTCTGTATATTTGAATACATGTAAATCCAATAGCCCATACTACATTGACTGCCTGTTTCCATAGAACGATTTTGTTCGTTCGTTACAAATCGTCAATATTGGAAGCGTTATAAAATGAGCTTCAGACATTATACCATTCTGGTTTTCGGATTTATGTTAGATATGGACATTTGGAACACAATCTTAAAAGAATGAGCTCTCATTACTGACAAACATCCATTCTATTGCGCCTTCAATTTTGACAATTTGTAACGAACGAACAAATTCGTTTTATGGAAACAGGCAGTAAGGCAGATTAACACAGTTGCGGGTTTATAAACCAAAAGGAATTAAAAGTCGCATTCAGATAAATCTGCAAATGAGTTAATCCCCCTCAATGTAAACATATATTACAATTTGTTATAAAAGGCACCATAAGGCTATGTTTACATTAGGTCACCAAGTGATTTGTAATTTGACAGTTCTCAGTGTATGTTTGAGCAAATGTATTCACAATAACGATATAATAAAAAATTTAATCTCTAATGTAAAGATTTCCTAACTTGGAATTGTTTCAAAATTAACCTAACCGACTACACACAACTTTGAAACCAGATTTAAGAAATTCAGACAAATATAAAATCTGAATCGGTATCTTTGTAATGATAAGCAATAACTACATAATTACTATATTTGAAAATAAAAAACTTGTTAGGTAACATTACATTTTTAACATTCTTTGTGCCTGAGTAAGAACGAACACATTCTGATATTTGTAGCATATAACAATTATTTAAAATGGAAGATGTTATGTTGAAATAGAAATAAGGCGGCTGTACGCGCAATCTCTGATCTTATTGTTCGTCGTTGTACTGCTACCACTACAACTTTGCCAATTATAAAAGTAATTTTAAATCGATCGATCTTGGAGGCCAATTCACGGGTCCGAAACGTGAAAATATGCGGTTACCAAACGTTTTGCTCTGATGGATGATTATTTTGGCCGTAAAATGAAATTGCACAATATGGAAGCGTTGTTCAGGCGTCAGTCTATTCATATTGAACTGTCAAACCAAACTAAACATAAATCACTTTACAGCTGACGAAATGGCCGCCAGTTATAAAAGTTAAAAAAAATAAAGTTCTATATTTCTATAAAATACACCGTTTATAAGCAACATGAAGTTTTGATGGTTAGAGAGCTCGCCCAACCATGGTCACAAGTAAAGAGAATCCTTTTAAGAGAATGTGGCCCCAAAGACGTCACTAAAGAGTCCTACCAAAAGTGGTTGAAATCAAAAATGGTTATAATTTATTTTACATTAGAATTAAATTCAAATTTGATGAGTAACAGTAAATTGAAATTTTAATTCCCAATGAAAATAAAAGTGAATAGCAATATATTGTACAAAATTATGAATTAAATAATAGAGAAAATATTAACTCAAAATCCCGAAATTACAAAGCGCCTTTACAACACCCCCGGCAAAATCAGACAACAAAGCTTGTAGAGCTCTATGAAACTACTTTCGTATATTCTCTGCATGATAACTTCACACGACGTATCCTCTCAAATCCTCCAGTTCATAATAACTTTACGTGTTACGCGAGGTACTTCGTAGCCAACTTGAAAGTACATCTCTGTTCGAAATTGCTCTGCTTAAAATTTTAACGACACACCTCATGACCTAAAACATAGGATACCTTCCTGGATCGAGGATTATGGGTTCTGTTATTCCTCTGAAACAGCTTTTATGTTATGGCTGAGTCTCTATTTCCCATCATTTCTATTAAACGGTATAGAGCGATCTTCCATCATTTCCAATTGACGCTGCAGTGGATATGTAGATTCGTTTGTTTTCATAGTTTGTCCAAACTTTCTTTTGGTAGACATTGCAACAAAGGGTACAAAAGTTTTTCTTTTTCATTACATTTATAAGATAACATTAAATTTTGTTAAAATATCAACCATGAAGTATTTAACATTAATTTATTATTAAATAGTTTAAAATGTGATTTCATTTCTTCACAACTAATTGAAAAATGTTAATTAATTGGTAATTGGTGGCTGCCCTGAATTAATCACCATTTTGACGGTCGAATACCCAAATGTGCGACGTTCCAATTCAAGCGTGTCCAGTTTTGAGTTCGCAATGACGACTAATAAATCGCAAGGCTAATCATTGCAAGTCTCTGAAATAAACCTCGATTTTGCCTGTTTTTCCGTGGGCAGTTGTACTTGGCAGTGAGTATACAAATTATATCGTACACAGCTCACTGATTCGAGAGAAGTTCCCCGTCTGTTCCTTCATGGAATGTTAAGGGAAATAAGTAAGTTGTACTTGGAATGCTCGACAGTTAAATCACAGATTTTTTTTTTCAAATAAGAAATTTCTATTTGTTTCTTCTAAGAAATTGTAACAAGTATACAGATATGTATATCCACAGCTGTAGGTTTAAATGTACAGCTGCGCGAGGATCAGCAACGGGGGCCGGATCAACTAAGTCGAAATTTTTCTAGCTAGAGCAAAGTCTACCATATCAACTAGTTATAAATAATATTGTATTCAAAACTAATAATGCTGTTTTAGAAAAAAGATTCAGAATGTATTGTTTTTTCTTCTTTATTCTGACCGATTACTACTTACTCTACTTCGAGTTAATTGAATTGCATATTTTTAAAAGACTTACTTAACATCAACCAATTCAATTCATTATGCGTTAGTGTTATTTCCCCTATGGAATAGTTAAAATTAAGTAAGACATTTTTTCGGTGTAGTATATATAAAATTGTTTTAGCTAAAAGTCAATCAAATTGGGCCCACTTAATCCAGTTCCCTATTTGCACCACATACATATATTTGCATCCTGTGAAATTTTCAAACCCACCTACCGACCTGCAAATTGAGTAACAGATATACATTCAATTTTATATACGTACGTACGTAATGGACAATGGTTTCCTGAAAAAGGAACTCCTTTCTGAAGTCGACTACGATCGACTTCGCATATTATAAACACAACATATATTTCAGTTGGTTGGTCACCCTAATGTCAACGACTATAATCAAAACGAAAATAAGCCATTTGAAAAAAAAATATCAAAAAGTTAACATAAGTCCGATAACAGATGCCAAGAGCTACCAGAAGTCGCAGAAAACGTTATGGCAATGTTGATAAACTGAAAACCAACGTAAAAGACGCCAAGACCATGACAGAAGAAGCGCCGAAATTTGTGAACAGTTCTGTAAACACTTCAGTTTCACTAAGTCAACGGGAGTCTTACACGAAATACTTAAAAAACAGTCGCAATACACCTTCTACTCCTACGGTGACAATCGTTGCATCCAATATAGGGGAAAATCCAACGCCAAATTCCATTAATTCCGAACGAACAGAGAGCGATGATTGTATTTTAATTGAGCCCATAATTGAAATAATCGACATAACGGAGAACGCGTCCGGAAATTCGAACAATTGGTAAATGGTGATCACTCCATCTGAGGACGAATGCCCTAACGTTGCTGTGTATGAATTCACAGGAATTATTTTGAAATTAAAAATTACACATATTTTTAACAGATTTTACACAATGGAATAGAAAGTATTCCATCCTAGTAGTTGACTCATTTCCTTCTATTAGTTATGATGTTTACTCGTATCATGTATTCATTAAAAACCAATCTTTACTTATCTTTTAGTCTTACTTCTTTTGTTTTAGTCACAAATCTCTTGTGTTAATGTTAAACAATTAACGATTGATATTGGAGGTACGCCTTCCCAGCCACAGGTGACATCACAAGATAATCTCTTCTGGGCAATCATAGGCCGCAATAACAGCAATGGCTTACACGTCATGGCTCGTGTATGAAATTCGTCCCGGAACACCGCTCCATGAAGGTTATTCAAATTAACATAAGCGCCTCGGTAGCCGAGCTGGTAGTGTGCTTGCCTATCAGCGTGGGGGTTGTGAGTTCGATTCCCACAAGAGGCTTTGGTCAGTCAGCCATATGGTCTGTGTCAAACGGTTTCATAAAAAAATAAAAAACCTTTGTTGAGAAAATTGTTTTTGTATTTTCGTACATTTTTCTTAACAAAGGTTTTTTACATTTTTATGAATACGGGGGAAAATAAAAAAATTAACATTCACAACTTAAAAACAGCCTCGGCTTTCCGTGGCTAGCCTCAGGCGCCGACGATCTTAATTGTATCCAAGTACTATGGTTGCAGTAAAAGCGGATTTGTGGACTTGATATGGACGGCTATAGTATTCTGCAAGCAGCTGGTAATGTTTTATTCTACCGATGAGGACACGAGCTTTATCGCCATTGAGAGTAAGAGGGTGATAATGTGGTTCTTGAAGAAATTTTTCGGTGGTGGCATTCCTAGATGTATGTATGGGAAGCTTTTAACAACGTGAACACAGAATCTGTCATTGACACATTTAGGAATCAATCAAACTGTCATCTCAATCGAAAGAAAACTTTTGAAACATACGCGAATTGTGTCTACATGGGCGCCCGAACTGACAGCTAGTGCAACACCACAAGGGTATGATCTCTATCCTGTGCTATCGAGTCTTTACATCAACACGCTGCTTAAAACCATGCATACGCGGATGACGTGGCGGTCGCAGCTACGGTCAAGATTCCTTCTGAGAAGTAATGGAATCTGAGCTAGGATAACTTTTTTTTTTTTTTGGACTAACACTCAGGGGATGACCCCTATAAATGCAATGCACTGTGTTAGCGACGGGAAATGAGTGTATTGGAGGGAGGAAAGAGGAAGTAGTAGGGTGGTAAAACCCTATCCCAGAGTGCTAATTATGTTGGTCTGGTATTGGATAGCAAACTAAAATTGAGCTTTAAAATCGAAGGCGGCATTTTCAAAAGGTTTTGCTACAAGAATACCAGATGAATCGTACTGCTTCAATGTCATCAGACTTCCTGGAGATGCCATACACATATGTACTTACGAATCCAAATAGTTTTAAGTTGTTGGTTGTGGAATCTACTCCAATCAGCTGATCAGGCACAAGAAAGTGAACGACAAATTTAGTATAATGGGATATCATGCTGGGATTTTTCATATCTACAGACATCTTAAGAATTCAGGGTATCTTTGGAGGAGAAAGCGAGACATTCGGCGGTTACTCTTAAACGGGTTCCTCGCATAGGGAAATAATCGGTAACTGTACGACTGATGCATGTGCGATACACCCCTCTCACTGAGAAACTTCATCTCATTGCAGAAGATTGGCGGATAAAGAAACCAACCTGTTTGACCAATGTTAGATATGATTCGGGCATCTGCCAAATTAACCTTACCATTTGGCAACAGCAAAACCCTGATCGTATTAGCTTGTATAGTACCTACTCTCAACAATAGATATATTTTTATGATTTTATGACTATGAAAGAACAGCTCGTAATTAAAAAAGCTTTAGCCATAGCTTAGACCAATGCGACTTTATATCGTATTAGCTGCGACAGAAACATAATCTCACATGAGCATATGGGACGACACGATTGATATGTTAGTTAGCAGACAGGTTGTTTATTATCCGTTTGTTATGACTGGAAATTAAAACAAAAAATATAAAGCCATCGTGACAAATTGGAAATCATTTACAGACTTTTCAACCCATTTTTACGTAGTGGTATGAAATAATTTTCATTTAAATTCAAATGTTTTTTGAATTTTATTTTGCAATATGATGAAACTAATCACTGAGCTGAAAGATGCTTGTCGGGACACGTCAGACAATTTTTGATTTTGGGCTCTGAGCAAGCCATAGTTTAAGTCTAAAAATACTTTAATAAAATCTAATAATAACCCTTCTATGTTTTATTTATTGTGAAATAAAATCATCCTTATAAAGTATTTTTTTTTCGTAATTTATTAAAAAAAATGCTTGCAAGTTCAGTTTCCAATCATTATTATACATTAATTATACAGCATTCTATAGGATGAAGTCCCTTATCACATTTTTAGCAAACGAAATTTGACTTATTACCAAAATGAGGACATCGCCGGTTAGTTTTGGAGAAGTCAATCAGATGATTTCTTTCATTGAAACGTCTTTCATTAAACCTCTGGAAGAGGGCATTCCACATATTTCCAGGTAGCGTCGACAATTTAGAAAGCTGTCACAGTCCGTGTGATTTGAATGGACTTTTTTCCATAAGTATCCACGCATTCAGTAGATAAGCATACGTTGGATTTATTTATACTTTAAATATGACAACAAATTTTACGAACAACGTAAGGGAATGCCTATGGGATCTCCTGTCTCTCAGTGAATGCCGATAAACTCATGGAAGAACTGCTTGACGTCTCAATGGAGAAAACGGCAATAAAATCACGTATCTTAACGAAATATATCGACGATTTGTTCGGAATAGTGCACAAACTCTTAATTCAGAAGAAACACATAAACTACCTTACCTAGACTAAGTAGTACACAGACAAGGCAACCTGCTAAAGTTGGATTGGTACCAGAAACCAACATCCTCTGGGACACTTATCAACATCTACTCCACACACCATAGGCGAGTAAAAAGTAATACGGCTACAAATGTCATCAATAGAGTTTTTAATATAAGTGACAACAAGTTTCTCAAAGACAACGAACTCAAAATTTAAACAATTCTAAAACCAAATGTCTTCACAATCAAGACGATTGAGGACTTGATAACACGGACCAACAATATATAAATCTATGACATATATACAAGGATTCTCCGAAAGATTGAAAAAATCAGACATTTACAATAAGGACCAAGTCCTATTAGAACATATAGTACAGTAAATGGGCATATACTAAAACTAAATCAAAAATTAACAAGGAAGACAAGTCCAACGTAGGTCAACTGGCGTATGTTGGCACTACTCAGACAAAACCTCAGACGAGATTATCTTCATATAAATCTGACCAAAAATTAGTTAACAAACCGAAAGAACACAAAACGCCAAAAACTGCACTGTACCTTGACCGGGCATAAGTCAAACTTCAAAGACGTAGAGATTCCAGTGCAGGAGAATGATTACAGACGTACCATATCAGCACACAAGATTGCGTCTCAATTTCGCATGATGGGTCTGGTGTGCGTCAACTACCACAACTTCGTTTATATTTTATTAGTGTTTCATCGTCACTTTCATTCCTATCCTGTTACAGTTTTCCCACAAGAGGATTGAGATTTGCAGCCTGCTCATCATCAGATTCTTTAAACATATATCTACGAATGATGGACTGGCGTAATGAAATGTTCCGCCCAGTTAAAGGGACACTTCGCGCTAATCGGTCAAAACCAACATCAAAACGGTTATTCAAAAGGGTTTCCACAATTTCGGTTTCAAGAAATTAGAAATTTCAAACAACTCAAAAGCAAAGTTTTTGTAAACCGTTTTTTTGAATATTAGTTTGAGCTGTATCCCTACTCAGCCACAATTAACCTCTTTACAATTTAGATTGTTCTAGAATTTGACTTGAAACAAAACAACTGGCGTATAAAGGGCGTAAGAAACACTTAACTAAACTATTTATTTTAAAATATTTGATTGAACACAAAGATAAGACAGACTCATGGCAAACCTAGGTTATCAAGACCAGAGACATATAAATTATAATGATACATTTATGAAATCATAAGAAGAAAGTAAAATAGGAAAACATAAATAAGTAATAGGTATATATATAAATATGTACATGTTAAGTAAGTTATGACACCGAAAAAAGAAAAACGTATAGGCATGTGGCCGGTTTTAGCCGTCATAGGCATATTGAACAGGTGACATTTCCAATCACTTCTCCAACAAAAAATATAAAATAAATGTAGAACTTCAACATAAACCTGGACGTGAAAAACAATAGGAGGAGCGCCCAGTCGATTTCAGGTACAATACTATCGCTCAGTGTTTCAGTCTGCGAAGATCTTGCATTAGGCATAAACAATTGTTCCACATGATTATTGGAATGCTCGAAGACTTCTACAGTCATTCGAAATACAATACAATGTTGACACAAAATCGATTGTGCATAAATTAACATTTTCTGATATTTCAAAAATATGACTCATATTTTTGGTGTAGGGTACACAAATTAATGTTAATCATAACTATTTTCAAAAATTTGTTTAACTAACGCCAAAGGCCATACAGAGGGTAGACGTCGCATCTCGTTTTCTGATGCATTAGTTCGCAAGCACACTCAAGATTTCACTAATTGGCATGGCAATATTAGAAAGGTTTTCAAAGCAAATAATGTTTTTTTTAAAACAAATACTGTTTAAATACCCTCTTGGCAATATTCAGAAAACGACTTGCGACGTCTGCCCTCTGTATGGTCTTTGCTAACGCCTCAGTAAGGCCTTAGAGCACTCATTTTTCAGTCAAAACAGCATTTTGAGAGACAATTGTAATTCATGTGAACGACCGTAGCACTAAGTTGAATACAAAAACTTAAACTCCTTACGAACGATTTAATATTATGTCTAACGTAGGACCCCATTTACCGTAGGGATCTTTGGGTAAAATAAATATATCATTGCACCACGTATAACCAATAACACGTGTCTCGATGATTTTTTTAAATGCCGAATTTTCATGTAGTAGATCACGATAATTATCATTTGAAACGACAGCTGCGTCCAGTTCACTGGCTAATTGCAATATAAAGCTGTAATTGAACGAAATGCATTTAAAAAATAATCATTTAAAAAATGTAGGGTGTAGAATAGCTCACCGATCGTCATAACTGGAACTGGTTAGTCCGGGTAAATTTTTACATGGCGTCTGTACTATTTTGCCACTTTTATGTAATTTATCCATTTCTTGTGGATCAGATGACTTGTGGTAGTTCATTCGAAATTGTGGCACAACTGCTTTAACCTCGTGTCCCATTTTCTCAAAATATTCAATAGCAATCTTTAAGCCACGAACTGAAAATTCTTTGTCCAACGAATGTCTGTGAATATTTTCCAAAATATACACATAAAGAATACAATTTGTTTAAATCCTTGCGAAATTATATAAAGTAAAAAGACTTTGTAGCCGAAACTCTCAACCATCCGAATGTCACATGAGTGGCTGCGGAAAACAACATACATATTTGATATCCACTAGAGTTCGAATACGCAAAAAATATATGTTACAGTAGATAACGGATATAAGAAAGTTATACAAATTTCTTTCTTAAATTCCATTTTTTCTTATAAGTAATTATTGTTTATAAGAAAGTAATTTCTTATATACGTAAATATGGATAAAGGAAGTTTTGTTGCTAATGGAAATATAATATGTAATCACATTGATAATGTATTTCTTTCAAACATGTAGTTGAAAAATATATAGTTACCTATGTCGAAAAACAAATTCTATAAAGTCCCATATGCGTTTTTATCTTGTTCTTATATCCGTTACTTACTGCATTGGTCGGTACTCACTTAAAAGCCACGTTGCTGCCGTCTATGATAACCATTCGCTTCTTCGACGTGAATACTTCGCCTGCATTCGGGTTGTAGGCATTCGAATTATAGGCTTCTAATTGCTTCTTTTCACTTCTTGTGAATAATTCGCTATACAAATGTGACTGGGACTTTGGTGCGACTGGAGTATTGGGAGGTATCTGAAATTGCAACGTATTTCATATTAAATTATTTCACCTCGATCAACACAAATCCCTGGATCTGCAAGGGGAGTAGGGTCACGAGTTCTCAAGTTTCAGGCAGGCAACACTCCCCGCCGCCTTTATATTACGATCAAACTTCAAACAACTGACATTGTGGTTAGTCGGCTGTCCTAGTTATTGTAGCATATTCAAAATTCTAACAAAGCGAACTTCAAATTGTACATTGCTCCGAACGAATAAAAACTACAACGCAAGAAATAACTTAAAACTGGTTAAATGTAGAAAATATTTCTGGTGTGAACTCGAATAAATATTTTCTGCCCATTCTAATGATCCCACCACTGAAATGTCACTGGTACTATAATATCCTTAAATTTTACCGTTTCTTCCATATATTTCGATTTTCTGGTTACTACGCAAAATTTGCTTTAAAAAAACATGCAAATAAGTAAACGTTGATGTCCAAACCTACTTCCGTTTAATGTAACTAGGGATGTAACGAAGTTCGCTTTCGCAAAGGATTAAAATCCAAATAGGATAGAGCTGACTCTGTTCGCAAGTAAATACAAGAGATTGGTGTCCATAGTACCAGAGCAAGATGCAGAATCACAAAGGAAGCTAAATACTTACGTGTTTCTGAGCAAGAGACTCAAAATAACTAATATGCATGCAGAAACTTCATTGGCTAACAATTACAAATTAAATTGGGAATGTCCGACGAAGATATGTAAAAATTATTGTTCTCATTAATACTGAAGAAACCTGCTTTGGAACTCTACAGTAAACTACATTTGTAGATTGTTTGTATGTTGACAGAAAGGAAATCAATTCTATATTAGAAAAACCACATAATATGAAATGTCACGGGTTGTTTTTGGGGAAAGTTTAATGTCATAAATTAGTCTGAAATATAAAATGAAATAGGAACCCGCTTATTCCTCCAACAAAGAATTGCATCTAAGCCATAAAGCAAATATAATTGCAAAATACTCACTGTTGTAACTGCATGACTACCACCCGCTGTACTACTTATGGATATAAAATTATTTGGGTTTGTCTCCGATATAAAAACCACGGAATCGTCAACAACATTATCGTCCGATTCACACACTTCACTGTCTTCGCTGTCTTCTGTGTCATCTTCATCCTCCTCACTTGACTCAGTTTCTATGAGTTTTTTTAACGTCGAGTTTTCACCAGTAATTGTTCCCTTGTCCACTATAACTAAATCATCGTCATTATGTTGTGATGTTTTCCTCAATGGCGCTACTGCGTTGTAATTAATGGTGCCTAAAAATGACTTCTCGGAAACGTCAACGAAAAACGGTGCGCTGCCCGGAATAGCATTTTGATTATTTGATGCAACGTATGACGAAGGAGGATTGTATGATGATATGGGATTTGAATTTACGCATGTATTTTTGTTTTGCGTACTCCGTGGTTTATTGTGGATGCCGCCGTTCGCATTTGGGTAATTGGCATTTGAAGATGACGACACACTTGTTGAACCCTTCGCACATGGTGTTGACGACAAACGATGAGGAAATGATTGAAATAATGACTGATAACCTGTTGCAGAATCGTTGGGTTTGCAGTGCATATCGTCATCACCATCGCTATCACTACTCTCATTGTCTTCAATCGTGATATGTGTCGCAGATTGTTCAACTAAGATGCAATCGTCATCGCTATCCGCTCCAACTTTCTGGTCACATCTGCCTTTATTTTTTGATAAACTGCCTTCGGTGATTTGCGATGAATTTGTCCGTTTTTTGTCGTTGCATCGTATGCCCTTAGGGGATCCTACCTGCCTCCGTGCATGTCTAGTGAGATATGACCTATTGCCTGGTGCGGTTTGTGCATCTCGTATCATTATTTTACTACGTTTAAGTAATTTCTTCTATTATTGCAAAAGAGAGAATGTATCTAAACATTTTAGTTATAAAATTGTATTTGCTATACTTACGACTTTATCATCTCGAATTTTATTGAATTTATTGACATAAGCAGCTTTAAGGGGACTTCGTTTAGAATGTTTTGCAGGTGACTTGTTCATGGTCCTACGACTTGTGGTTGGTAAATCGTCGCCGGTGAGCTTTTTATTTTGAGTTAAATAAAAATTAAAACAAACAAAAAAAAAATTAAGATTAATAACAGATACCATGAAATAATAGTAAGTCAATATTCAAAGAAAACATTAACGGAACATAAACAAAATGAATTTATAAGGTTTGGGGTTGTGCGATTAATTAAAAATATTTAGTAACATTAAAACTGGTGGCTAACATTTACTTAAAATCAGATAAAAAAATCCTTTCCACCGGTTACGAGCTTTATACACTCGATTACTAGTTGGGCATGTATATGGTCAATTCCCAATCCAAGTTATTAAACCAATGTTTCGCATTTCCAGTCTTATATTGATTAAATATATTGTTGGCCACTAAAGTGTGAAATTTCAGACACCTTAGTCATTTGAATACTATCGAACTTAAAGTCGTCATCGGATATTTTAATGTATTGACATAGCTACATGTTGATCGTAATACAATTCTAAGATGATCTGCCGATATTTTTAGTATTTCACTGATGGATATTATGAGTGGTCGAAATAGACTAGATTTTCTTTCAATCCGTTTTGGAATGCAAAAAAAAGGAATATTTGAGGAGATCATAGTAAAGTAACAACAAAACCGGAATCAAGTGGCGGACGCATATATTGTGTGCACGAAGTGACTAACTTTGAGGACTAATATCTTAAAAACCGAAACGGAGCAGCGAATAAGAAACCAGAGAAAAAAATAATATTCATCGGTTAATCGCACATCCCGAATACTTACCTTAAAGGAAAGCAAATCGAAATGTCATCATAAAGCCTGGACTGAAAGATGAACTCATCAAAATTTGAAGACAAATTGGAAATGTGAATAAGTCAGAAAGGAGAATAAACTTCCAATTTCGAAAAATTCATCTAACAGACTTTTCCGCCACGCTTTTAATGACTTGTGTTTTCGCATAAATATCGATATTGTCATCATGGAGCAAAATACAAAACTTGTTTGACTTAAACGGTGAATTAAATTCAAAGAATTTAATGATAACATTTTATAATGGGAAAGAAATAGATTTTGTTTATGATATGGAATGTTTAGGAATCCGGTTGGGCGATAAATCACATAAATTCGGTAGAAGCCTAGGTTAACTATTAATTGAGGAATTTTCATACCACTGAGTTGTTGTTTTTAAATTTTACCTACGCAACATACTTGAGTAAAATGCAATTAATTTTTTTTTTTTTGTGAGAGACGCATTTACGTACATATTTTAATTTATTATTTATATTTGGACGCTGTTGTAATTGTCCGTAAGGCTTTAAAATAACAATAATAATTATTTAATGAAATGTTTAAAACATTGTTTTTTAGGAATTACTGCTGTTGTAAAAATAAATTAGTCTCACTTCTTGTTTGCTAAGACCATCAAACATTTTTCGGCGGCTGGTAAATGCTGGCGACTTTACGAGTAAGAGAGTTATCTCTAAGCCATGTAAAACTTCTCCATTAGCCGTTCGGAGCCGGCACAGCTCACTGTTTCGAGAAAAGTTCACCGCCTGTTCCTTCATGGAATGTTGAGGGAATAAGTGAGTAAGATTAGTATTTATTTCTTTACTCCACATTGACAATAGGCGGACAAATATTTAACGACTTCAGTAACTCATTTTTTTCTTTCGCCCGAAAGTTTTTGATTCAATTTGCTTTCCTTTATACTTACCGTTACCAATCATTTCAAACCATACATTCGGTACAAAATTTAAGTGAAACTACAATTATTATATTTTTATTTAAGTATTTATTTATATATATTTATATATATATATATAAGTATAGTTAGCATATTGTTTGGCATTTATGATACAATTACACATTTAGAATACACATACATAAAGATGATAAAGGAAATTCATTTCGAATTATAAAAGTATCAAGGATGACGACAATATCGATCGGTATATATCCGTACGTATGAATATTTATTATTTGGGCAAATTGGATGGATGCATGCGCGTTGACAAGCAAAAAGAGGGAACGTATACAAATGATAGCGGTCCAAATTTGATTGAATTGCATTAACGTTAACTAAAACTATGACTCCTTTGATGGAGTTATATCGTACAATTTCTTTACGACTGTCGCGATCATCAAAAGTGTACAAAAAGGACACAACAAACAAATCATCATTACTTTGTAACTGCTTGATTTTAAACTAATGCAAAGGTGGGACAACTGTCAAAGCGTTATGTTAAGAAGTCAAACCGGTTTTCGAAGACATCATAAAATAGAGTCGAATTTTATTTCTAGAAAATGGTGTGAGGACTAACGGAAATTATTGGTAGCAATATCGTATTAGAAATACTTGACGCATGAGAAACAATAGCAAATCTCGCATTAGAAAGACTTGGGACCAATCTCGTATTAGAAATATCCTCTCAAAATAATGGCATTACTGTATTTCTTGTTTGTAGTATATATTGTGGGCACATTTGTGAAGGAGCTACATCAAAATAGGTACCGAATAAATTCAACTTTGAGAAAATGACTTAATATTATGACTACACAGTGTCCAGGTTGAGTGAGATGCATTTATTTGAGACCTATATCCGATCAAAGCGTATAGAGAACCAGACCAACAATAAAGTATGTATTTTTTAACAAGTCGAAATAGAATTATTTTAGTTGTTCTCTTTTCGATTCCGATAAAGCAAAACTCTGAAAATCTGCCGCTTAACCAAAATGGTATGTTTTGTAAATAGTATACAAGGCCTCAGATTGTTAGAGCCTAGTTTAAAATTTGAATACAATTTAACTAAGAACATTTAACTGAAAAACGTCCTACAAAAACATCTAGAAACTTTCCAAAAAAAAAAACAACAAAACAGGCTATCTAACATTCTTCTAATTCCTTTAGCTCCTGTTCGATATTTGAACGGGCAGCTTTGGCATATTTGGTATTAAAATCTGAAGTTTGATAGATGTCCAAGGCCAACAACGCATTCAAAGTCTAAAAACAGGCAAAAAATATATTACATTTACATAGACCCTGTAATTGGGGGGAAACTCACTTTACGTCTTAAGTCTTCATAGTTAGTTTTGCCAGCATTCAACCATTCCTGGCGTGAGAGATCCGCATAATTTTTATAAGTGTCCGGAGATGAACTAATTGCACATAGATAAAAATAGATGCTAAATACTTATTTCTACGATATAAAATAGCACAAACTCACGCCAATATCAATAAATCCAAGTCTTGCAATTTGGCCATATCGTCTTCGACATCTGACGAAATCGCCTCCGAACTCTTTTCGCCCAATAAATGACAGACAATCTGTTTCATATCATTCTGCAAGTGAACCAACAAAGCAACTGAGATTATTAAAAGTATGTATGTGGAAAATTCCGGTACTTACATCCTCCACCATGGCATCACGACAAAATTCTTTAAACATTTCACAATTTTCTTGAGCACAATTCCTCTCCAAATCAAATGCATAGTACTGAAAGAATGATGCCAGCACGATATGGGGCTTGGCACGTTCCAGCTCTGGCTGTTTGTGGGCCAACATAGACCAGTTGTGATAGACCCGTTTTGTACCGTCGTCTTCACTTAGCTTGGTCCGTATACGCTCGTACCAGGAGCGTATGCTGTCCTCTGGTAGGTCGTATGTCTGGCAAGCCTTGGACCAGATATCGTATAAGTCACAAGTGGCCATGATTATTTATTTGATTTTTGAGGTAATTTGTTATACGAGTACTTCCAAGATTTGGAAAATGTTATTGCTTATATCAGTAAAAAATATGTTGTCTTAATATTTTGCTAATAATAACTATTGTTGTCTAATAAACTGTATGAGTCAATTTTTCTTTCTTTAATGATTTGTGGCTAGTGTTGTTTTGAAGGAAAAAAGGGTGGTTTGTTATTGTAAATATTGGGGGTGCAAAGCTTACAAAAGCTCACAAGGGATATCAACAAGGGTTGCCAGGCATGGTGAACTTATAGTTGTCAAGAGACAAAACTACCCCAATGTCATATGTGCTCTCAAAGTAATGTCTGAATGCATATTGCATATTTTATATGTTATTACCAAAGAATTGACAACGCAATACAAAATAAGCACAACAATAGCAGATCCAATAATCCCGCCCAATTTGCCAATAAATTAGATAGATAAACTATTGGAAAATATGATATATAATTAATCAAGTGACGAATTTTCGAATATATTTCAAGGATCTATGAATTCTCACCAACAATATGCCGCAGAGCAATTGGCTCCACATGGGGCATCCGCTCAAGCATGTCGCACTGGCTATACAAAAGCGTAATAAGGCCGATTATAACTTATTCGTCAATAGTATGGTGGACGGTAATGACAAAGAAATCTAACGTGAAGAAACTACAAGGGATTCAAAGAATTTGCTGCGTAGGAAATGAGGACCGCGCCGACGAGCGCCCTCGAAATTTTGCTATACATCCACCCAATAGATATCCAAATCAAATCTGAGGCAGCGATCTCAGAAAGGTGACTAAGGGCATTGAATGAGTGTATTGAGGATGAACCTCAAACACAACATCAGAGAATATTGGGACACCAAGGAGGGTTCCTGACAACAAACTGTCAGACAGATCGCATCTCAGAAACACACGTGGTGGCGAACTGCACGACAATAATATAAGATAGACGCGGACAAGAACACGACACACGACTGCTACACAGACGCATCCAAATCCGATTTAGGAGCAGGCATAGGGATCTACATCCACAATCCGAGGACTGAATTAGTATTAGTATACCAATTACCAACGATTCTACAAGCAGAGATCAAGGCCATCACAGAATGCCTAGAATGTCTGCGGAACAGAATCACAGGAAAAACTATCTGTATTTTCACAGACAGTCAAAACGCAATTAGATCCCTCAGAGATTATAATGTCAGATCAAGGATACTCATGTAAGGAAACAATAAATGACGTATCGAGAAATAACGACATTATAAACTGGATACCAGGCCACCAAGGGTTTCCAGGCAATGTCAGGGCTGACGAACTGGCTAAAATAGGAAGGGAATCCATCCAAAATACTTTGCAACTGTCTAAAGGAGTTGAGGGAATGGATGAAGACGACCCATGTCTTAAGATGGCTAGAGGAACAGGTGGGAAGAACCACAAAGGAAACCTGGGGAAACCTCGATTACAATAAAACAAAGAGAATACTTGGAATACTTTAACAAAAATGAACTGAGTAAGCTAAGGGCACACCTATTTAGAATAGGATGTTCCCAGAGCGACGAATGTAGGGCATGCGGAGAGCACGCCGTTAGGAGTGGACACCTTAGATGACCTATCGGCCGTCAAAGCAATAGACATAAGGAATTTAAGGAACTTTATAAAGGGGACCGAATTCCTAACGTAGGAAAAAGGGGAATTCGTAGAAGAAACTAGGAGCGCACAACAGGCCGAATTGCTGGCGTAGGTGTATGTCAGTGACATGAGACGGTCATGATACATGACCGATCGTCCATTCAACCAAACCTATTATTATGACTATTGTAAATTTTTTTTAATTAATTCGCAGAATTGTAAAATTATTAAACAATACACATTTATTACTTTAAGAATAAGCTACTATCTGCCATTGTATGGAAATAACAACACGTTTATTCTACCCGTGTCTCTTAATGGGTACTTTCGCGAGCAGATCAAGAGGTGTTGCTCGAAAAATCAATGGCCCTATCAATAGGCCGAATTGCTGGCGTAGGTGTATGTCAGTGACATGAGACGGTCATGATACATGACCGATCGTCCATTCAACCAAACCTATTATTATGACTATTGTAAATTTTTTTTAATTAATTCGCAGAATTGTAAAATTATTAAACAATACACATTTATTACTTTAAGAATAAGCTACTATCTGCCATTGTATGGAAATAACAACACGTTTATTCTACCCGTGTCTCTTAATGGGTACTTTCGCGAGCAGATCAAGAGGTGTTGCTCGAAAAATCAATGGCCCTATCAGTTTATCTTTTTCGCCATCGATTTAACATTGGACCGAATAGACCAGCTACAACCGTCAAAGACTCTTTGATATTTGATCATCCATTACCACCAAAAACCCAAAAATTCCACAAAGGTAGACTGTTGTCAATATTTTTAGTCAAAATAGATATGGATTTCGAGAATAGGCTCAACTGCAGTTTAGCTACATAGCTCAGATTTTGTTTAAATTTATCCAATGGTTAATTTTGTCAGAAGCCCATATTTCTCGAGTTCCGGCCTTCCTAAGCTTGGACATATATATATCAGATATATCGTTGTTTAGTATGAGCTTCCGACAAAAACAATATTTTTTCCAATCAGCTACGTAGCTAAACGGCAGTTCTTCCAAAAACAGTTCGCAGGTACCAGAACGAATCACTAATGTTTTAATTAATTCGTGAATCTTTCATGCTATGAATTAGTCATATTTTGAATTAATTCTTTTAAAAAAAAAGGAACTGAATGAAATTTGAATTGATTCATATGAAAATTTTAAAAATGAGTTGTAATTAATTTTCAATTCAAATGAATAAACAAAATGAATTACAATTCAAATGAGATGAGATTTGGTACACGAGTCATTGGTACAGAAATAAGCACATCCTAAAAAGTGGACGGTACCACCATCTAAATAAAAAATATCTTCCGTAATAATGCAACGATCGTCATAGAATTTTTACAATATTTTACTGTTGTCCTGGTAATTGTCATAGACTGTATTATGTGATAACCGGACGAATGGGCATGATAACGCCCAACTGTATGATGTT
Source organism: Hydrotaea cyrtoneurina (assembly GCA_958296145.1). Lineage (NCBI taxonomy): Eukaryota > Metazoa > Arthropoda > Insecta > Diptera > Muscidae > Hydrotaea > Hydrotaea cyrtoneurina. Next base: position 41,758,507 of record OY282516.1, read on the forward strand.
TTACAGGGTTTTCAAACACACCTTTTATTTTGAATCACTGCCATTACTAAAAATTCAACAACTCAATGAAATTATTCAAATTCGCTACAAAAATGTTAGTCACTGTTCGCAAAACTAAAGCATTTTTGGGTGGCAAAATTCGAGCTGGTGGGGCAAGTGCACGTCGCTCAAGAACAACTGAGAATATTGCTGCTGTAGCCCAAAGTGTTGAAGAAAACCCAGGTTTGTCCATTCCTCGTCGTTCTTTCGAATTGGGCATTCCACAAACGTCATTACACCGTAATTTGCATAATGACTTGGGTGCTAAGGCTTATAAAGTTCAGTTAACACAAGAACACAAGCCGGCCGATCATCAATCAAGTCGTGTCTTTGCTAATTGAGTCCTTGAAATGCATGAAAATGATCCGTAATTCCATCGAAAAAAGTATCTTGACTGATGAGGCTCATTTCCACCTCCGTGGTTACGTCAACAAGCAAAATTGTCGCACCTGGGGCTCAGAAAACCCAAGAGTCCGGTGGGGTCATTGGACCTTACTTCCGGATCGTGTTATCTTTCGAAGAGGTGATCACAATTGGCCACCGAGATCTTGTGATTTAACACCTTGCGACTTCTTCCTTTGGGGCCGCGTGAAAGATAAGGCCTACGCCAACAGCCCAGCGTCGATTCAAGACCTCAAAGATATAATTCGTGAGGCTATCGAGGACATAGGGACAATTTCATAAAAAGGATATGGTCCTGTAAGCGTGGTCGTGGTGGCCATTTGGCTGATGTTGTTTTTCATTTGAAATGATGATGAATCATTTCCCTGTATTATACTTTTACTTATGTAAAAACAAAACGAAAACTGTGCCGAGCCACTTAAAAAAATGAATGTCTACCGTAATAATGTAACTATCGTCATGAATTTTTTTCCCAGAAAAAATTGCATTTAATTTAAAAAAAAATTATTTGAATCAATTCAAATTTCATTCAATTCCATTTTTTTGTGTGGAAAGAATTAATTCAATATTTATGAAATTCGTTTACAGCTCTATTGAATGACTATTGATAGGTCCTAGAGGAATAGAATTATTCGGAAGGTTGATAGAAAATAATTTGTTGTTAAGAAACCGTTGTTGAAGAAGTCACAGATTAATGATGCTTCCTCAGTTTTAAGTTTTTCTGTGTGAGAAAGAGAAAAAAGCCTATGACATTTAAGACCAGATGGATATCTTCCAGATGACATCGTACCATATTAGAAGCAACCGTAATTCCCGCTCTTTTCCATCTAATGGCCGAGCTTCTACATGCACGCTACAACTTTTCTAGCGCCAATGCTGTCACACTTACCTACCACAAGTAGTATCTCTTTTCTTATTCAAAATGGATCATACTTACGATTGTAGCTGAAATACTTTGATTTTCCTTCACTGCGGAATTGTTATTCTGAACTGTTCGACGACTTGCAGCAGTTCCGTTCTTATTATTAATATTATTTTGGTTTAGAAGCTTTGTGGCGGCCTGTGAACATGCTGAGTTCTTGTTACCTCGAAGAGTTAGGGCCAATTTTTTTAATTCTTTTTTTGTTTGACGAAAACTTTTACGTTTTTGTCTTTTGGCCAACAGATTTCTATTCTTCCTCGACATTACATATAGCAAAGGAAAATTAATTTGTTCAACAAAAAAAAAACACGAGAATGTGAATTGATTGCTAATTCGATAACAGCTGTAGTTGTGAATGGATTTTCTAAAATCGATAATCTAACTGTCGATTTTAAATGTGGTCAAATCGACCAAAAATTTACATTATTGGTTTTATTGTGCCGCAATTTATGGTTTTAAAAGTAAAATATAACATTTAAAATAAAATGGCAATGCTCAATACGTAACGGGAACGCATTGTACTGAAGTGTTTATATGAATATTTGGATATGGGTACCGCGAATACTCACAGTCAACCGTGAGCTCAATCCAAACCATTTCAAAATTTTGTTTGGCTTTCAATGACAATACGTTATAGCATAGACAGACGGCAGCGTAAATGCGTATTAAAAATTCGCTAATGCAAATTAAAATTTTACCCTGACAGACGACATCATTCTGCATTTAGTAAACAGCTGTTTCTACACAACCATTCGATATAAACTGAATTGAAGGAAGAAAGTAATATTAGCAGGTATGCTGTTGATGAAAAATCCCTATTTATTTAAACGAAAGCTGAACTTACTAAAATAACTCATCTTTGCTAACTGTATTCCATTTTATTTCGACACAATAGCAAACAATTTGACGACAGCCGGTTCTTGTGAGTATAACAGTTAATTGTGAATGATTATGACTATGTTGCCATATTCAAATACGTAAATGCAGTATTTATTCAGTTCGATTTTGTGCATTTACGTTAGAGTTAATGCAGTATGGAAGGAGATAATGCAGAACTTAATTTGCATTAAGTCTGATAACCCCCATTAACGCCGTCTTACATCTTCGTATCTCGTGTCTTACTTACTTATTTCATTTATGTTCTTGTGTCTAAACTGCCATATCTAGACCGATTTAAAAAACAACTTTGAAAATATCGATTTTTCCACAGTCATCGAAATCGTTTCCTTTGCAAATAATTTTTTTCTTATCAGAATTTATATTTATTTCTCAAACTAACTAACTAACTAACAAATCAGAAACAGACGCACAAATAATCTTCGGAGCACAAATCATTATCATACAGCGCAGTGTTCCGTCATTAACGAATTGATAAATATCCAGGAAAAACATAAAAGAAGGCAACAAGTGATTGCAAAATTCACTACTTTGGGTGCTTGCTTTTTTATTGTTAGTAATTCCAGTCATATTCTTTGTAAAATTCAATTATTTTTATTAAAACGTAAGTAAAAGTGAATATCGGCGGTGGGAGGGTGTGTGAAAGGGTGCCTGTTACTCACTCACTCGTTTCTTGCACTTCTATAATATAGTGGGTTATCTGGACGATCTTGAAGACTACGCGGACGACGACGCCATGGATTTGTGGGGAATATTTATGGTTTTCTTGTTCATGTTCGTTATCTTCTCTTGCTGTGGCTATTGTTGTACCAAAAAACGACGCGGTGCCGTCTTATCTGGTAAGTTTTTCCATCCAATATTTACTAAAAATACAAAATAATTTGCTTGTCGCAGAGTGTGTTTGGTGTTTGTTTACCCAAATCCGTCAGCAGTTGATGTTAGGCTGTACCCTACGTTGGGTACCGAGTGGGTCATGGATTTGGTTTTAATGCCGGAAATGGAGAATCGAAGAAAAGAGCAAACAAGGGGTTTGTTAACATTTCTGAGTAGATATTCCATGAGTCAGAGGCTATCAATGATTTTCTATAAACGCATTTCACAAGAATATTGGGACCTACATTCTCTCATTTACAAAAGGTGTCGATTAAGCGACTGTTTCGAATATCGACTAATAATCTGAAATAACTGCATTCTCTGTTGCTTTGGCAGTATACGCCGAGACAACCAGGGTCAGTATGAATGAGATACTTTTTTCCGTTTTGGTATGACAGACAAGCGGGTCACACCGAAAACTGGATGTCCACAAATTTACCGTCGACGTATTCGTCGAAAATACACACTCTGCTTCTCGATCTAGGGAGTCCTCTAAAAGTAGTTGTAGTAGTTGGTCAAATCTTCTACCTAAATACGGAATATTCAATGATATATGTGCATATTGACCAATGTAATTTACTGCATAAAGAGACTAAACCGCGAAAAAAATGTAATCGCCAAAAAGAAATTTCCTTTGTGGTCAAATATAAATTTTTTAGTTTTAAATAATTTGGGATGAAGAGCGTTCGACAATTTCATATCGAATTTCATTAAAAAGCGAGTTTATAAAAAATGCCGCTTCCATCTTTTTCGCGGCAAGGTCTCGTATGGGGCGTATTAGTAGTATATGACTAAGCCACTGTTGAAAGATACCTTATTTGTTTTTGTTGATAAATATTGACAATTGCTTTCTTCATCAAAACCTTTTACATTGAACCTCCATGGAACCAGCGATAGTGTGTTATTTGCCCCATATAGTTCTGAAACAAAACGAATCAAACATTAGTTTTAGCTAAATTACATCAATGTTTACATCGTTTATATTATCGATTAGGGAATAATTCTTAAATAATGTAATTTTCGATTGTGTCTCTGGAATAGCGCAGAAGAAATAATGTAAAATTATCCTTTCAAAATCATAAAAAGATCTTTCTTATCAAGTCCTGTCGAATTCGGATAAGCGCACACCTATTACTTGAACAAAATCGGTTAACTGAAAATAGATATAAGTCTCTGGGTGATTTTCCATGCACTGTACTTCTCTTAAACGAAAATCCGCTTTATTGAAAAATGTGAAGCACATTTTTAATGCTAAGACACAGAGGTATATGATACGAACACCGCTTAAGAGAAATATGACGACAGTAAGGGCGACAAAGAATAATGTTGCGCCGCCTCATGCAATCCATTAAAGTCCGTACCCAATAATAGAGGGGAATTGCCGGACAAAGAGATAATAGAGTAGGTGGAGAGTTAAAAATGATGTAGTAGGTTCAATAAAATAAACCTACTACGGAGGAGGCATTAGAATCTATTAATGTTTTGAAAACATTTTTGTAGACAGTTCTGAAGCCTTGAGAAAACAAATGTCTCAAAAAAAATTATGTGTCAACCATATTTCAGACAACTCAACCAAATGAAAAAAGTGAATACGTTCATCAAAGCTCATTAATATTGAATTTAAGTTTTACATAGTTGTGTCACATCTTTCTTTCTTCGTTTCATAGAACAATTTCGTTTAAATGAAGGAAGGTTCAATTATCCGAAGTCCTTTCTATTTTAATCCCGCATAAGTGAACACAAATTCTCCATTTGTTCATTCCCGCTTAATCGAATTCGACTGTAGTTGTATTTTGTAAGACTATTTTCTGCAAAACTACGAAAAATATTTTGCGCAATGCACGTAAAAAGTCGTGGTTACTTGAACATTTTTTGATTTATCATAGTTTACATTTAGTAGAGAATTATATAAATAAATAAAATTCTGTATTCTGTCTATGACGACTCTGAATATATAGTAGACAAATAGAATTGATACTTTTACATCTAGAACATGATAATGAAGTTATTTTTAATATTTTTATATTCAGAGTCATTCATATAATATATATTTATATACACATTTATATGATTATCTATAGCAAACCATGTAAAGATCGAAGATTGGTTACAAAAATACTACTTTTTAAAAAGAAAATTTATTTGTAACCAGAAACAAAAATTGATTATTCTCTTCTAAAACTCTACACCCATACACGATCACATAGAGTGGTTTGTGGTCTACAATTTAGAACGTAATTGTGATCACAAAGTCATATTAGAATTTTTCTTGATTTTTATTTGCGGAAGAAAATTACGGTATCGGAAGGAGGAAAGAGGGAGTAGTGTTTGTTTACATTTGTTTTGAATTTCTGAATGTCACAACTGGCAGGAAACACATTTGCTGGAAGAATATTCCACATACGAACGGTTCGGCTAAAGAACGAGTTTTTTCTATAGTGTGTCGTCCGATCAACGGGCCACTTTACAACGAACGGATGAGAGTCTCTGGAAAGCCGCGTATACCGTTAAAGTATCTAGAGAACACCGATATACAAACCACATTCCGGCGATGCTGAAGGGAGACAATAGAGTTGGATACCCTACTATCGCTGTCATCACCACCGCTCTCCTCTGTACACGGTCCAAAAGCTGCAAAGATGTCTTTGGAGCTCCTTCCCATATATGAGTTATATTCCATTTTAGGCCGGATGTAGGTGGTGTAAATATTTACGAGATCAGATGCATTGAAGTCTAAACACTTGAATGGTTCTTTCTAAACTTTGATTATATGACTAGCCCATCAAGAGTGTCTGATTCGTCGATATCCACACCACCCATAGAGATTGACGACGATGCTGGACCAGTGGAACGTTTGTGTGACAACAACCAGCACTGGGTCTTTTGCGCATTAAAATCGACTATTCATTTGGCCCCACCAAATGTGGTTGTCCTCGACTTCCAGAGGACCTGGCCGATGATCAAATGAGTATGAATGACAAATAAAAAATAGAGAAGGAGAGAGGACAGAGCATTGTGGCATTCCTGCGGTCAACCTATACCATTACAAATAATATATCCGATGTTTTATACTTTATTTGTTCAGAAATATAACTGTTTGAGTTATTACTGGTTTCCGACAGAAGTTGAATGTGGAAAATTAGTTCCTACCACACTCGAAAATGTCTTGTTACTCCCATATACAAGTTAATAATGATCGATAACAAAAATGACGTGTTTTCTAAGTAAAAACGTATCAATGTTTTTGAATGTATTCCTAAGATAAAGATGCAAACAATGAAGGAGTGAGTACCGTATATGCATCAGATATAGGACAGGAGCCAGTGTGGGCTCTCACAGAAGTCTCTCACCATACGTCTGGCGACGAAAGCTCAACGACTATTAATTGTCCGACTGGTGGAGATAATAGCACTTGTGGTGGTGCTGATTATTGCTCGCCCAGTAATGATTGTTCACCCTGTGGCGACTGTTGTGATGGAGGCGACAGTGGTGGCGGATGCGGAGACTTTGATTAAATTCAATTGTTAGAGTCAAGTCACTCAGGAAGTTCTCTCTATGTATGTTGTATATTCGCTTGGATTCGTATTCTGTCGCCTTTCTAAACCGCACGGAATGGGTGAGTACATACAAACATGTGTACAATACTCAACATATGTTATTTGAAATTAACGCAATTTTTATTGAATGTCTCACTTTAACTGACCTGCGTAAATAACAATAAGAATGTAAGCAGTATAGATTTCCAATCGATTCAACATTGATTTTTGGAATTGGTATTTTTACCATTTTGTTCAGAAGAACAGAAAATGTTGGCTTGAACATATGCATGCGACATATATTCAGTAAGACCTCGGTAATCCGAATTATCCAGTAATCCGAACTGTGGTTTGGACGTACAACACACTATACTCCGAATTGATTGTATTCTGTAATCCGAATTGACAACAAAATTTGAAAAATACTCACAAAATATATAAAAGTTCAGTTAAAGTTGTTTAACCGTAATCTTTTTGATACACATTGGTTTTTTCTTTTTCTGAAGAATAGACATTATTTTTCAAGAGTATTATAGTCCCAATTTACACGATGACTTTTTCTTCAGGGGTTTTCTTGACATTTTCTTTTGAGACGACTTCGTAAATTCTTAAGCATTTACACGATGACTGTTTAAAACCAAACATACGTGCCTGTTTCCGAAGTGTATTCTTCGTTTGTATAAACAATATAAAATTGACAATTTGAAATTCTCAATCAAAAATTCAAATTTCCGCCCTAATTCCATTTTCTGACTATTTTGCTATCCCTCATGCTTCCCTTCCCCTTTCGCTAACAATCGTCGAAACTCTTGCCTGCTCATCCTAGGAGGAAAGTCATCGTGTTAATCGGGTCATACTTTGGACGCAGATTTATTTTGTGGGGATTCAATTATTTGTGACTGACAAATCAATACTAACTATCGGAGTAGCACATAATTTCCAATTTTTCCATAACAAGTATATTTTATTTTTATTATTTTTAATGTAAATTATTATACCTTAAATAGTTTTTGAATTCTTGGAGTAGTTTTTATTGTAATTTATTATAATTGGCCGTGAGGCTTTAAATTACAAAATCTGTGCAAATAAAATGAAAATGAAAACTATGTTTATAGAAACCTTTTTTAAAAAACACATGCAATCCGAATTACGAAATTCGGACAGTAAGATTTAAATTTAAAGTCTAACCCAGATTGGAGTAGGTCTGCACAGAGTCAATTGCTGAATCCATTATTGTTTTAACTTAGAGATGCATGTCTGCGCATCGACACGTCGTTAAGATCATTGATGTACATCAAAAATAGAAGTGGGCCTAGAAGCATTTCTTGTGAATGCCACCCTACACATTCAGACATACGAATGTTCGATGATAGAGATAAGAGGAAATACGTTTACAGGCAGTGTTAGAACAATAAACCAGTTCAACATTCAGTTTTCTAATAAGTATTTTGCGATTCAACTATGATCCAACAAAACCAAATATGACATATATTTTGTCATAAAGTTTCTGCCGAAGATCTTTGATCACATCAATCTCAATACTAACGCAGCTTATTTACTTTTCGAATCCAGATTGTTTGTCATACTACTTTTATCAGTTATCATGTGGCCGAAATTCAGAGTTTTGTTTTAAGGAATAGGTCGATAAGTCGATTTTGCGAGAACAGTATTGAATATAAATTCTTTGTCCTTAGAATCAGTCTAAGGATGAGCGGAATGTCTCGTACTCGAATGCGGGACGAAGTACATGCAATTGCTCGATGTACTTGTTGACGTATGTTAACTATGAACCGGTGCGTTTGTCTCCGTTCCAATTTCGTCCATCTCGTGGCTTTTGTAATTGAGATGCTCGCAATAGCGACATGTTCTCACGTTGATTTTCGTTATCTTGTGGATTTGTTCGTCTGTTGTTTCTGCTCTATTATTTGTTACTTTATTCGTTCGACGGCCCAAATGGGCTCATTGCGACTTGCTGGCATTGACTCGATCTACACGATGACTTCATGCTCAGGGTAAGTAGGCACGACGTTCTACGAAATGGGCAGAGAAGCAAGAGGGATTACAACAGTCTCGGAATATATATTGGAGGAACTCTGACTTTTGAATTGACAATTGAAAAATATATATAATTTTTTTTCGTCATAAAACCTTTCTATCCATTTTTTAAAAAGAAAACCCCAGGGGGAAACTTTTATATGGTTTTTAAGAAGGATAAACAATTATGAGTGAGTTTTGATGCCAAATTAAAAAAGGAAGACAAATTCTTAGTAGGGACACCCTAATGACCTAACGGTATGAAATATACTTTTTGATAGGTATTTTTTTGATGCCAAATTAAAAAAAAACCAAACGAAGTCCCTTTCCTTGAGTAAGGAGAAATAATCATTACTTCTAGTAGAGTCCTTCATTATCCTTAATAAATAGCAAACTTTTGGAATTCTTTCCAAATTAGAAACACATTCCTCAAGACCTTCCAGAAATTAGCGTAAGCCTTCTTTACACATTAACGGATACTTCAATAATTCTCATGTTGCTCATTTCTGACAGCCTCATATGGAAGACATTGTTATTGCCAATTAGAGAGATTCGATCAATATGCATTCCTACTTTCCTTAGGCATAAAGTAAACGATAATCGTCAATATTGACATTGACAACGGCAATGCCAAAACACAAGAGTCTACACCAAATGACTTCATCTTTTGTCGACGTTGACTCACGCAATATGGTTGATTGTCAAGGTAATTTCTAGTAGGTTTTCGTAGATCTACATTGTCCGCATCGTGACTGGTTTAGAAGCGGATGGGCGAATAAAAATGATGGTACAATGATCCGAAATACCTAGAAAATTAACCTCTCAGGGTGTGTGATTGAGAACAGGTCAACTTTCTCCGACTCCGGAGTCGAATTCACCTATTCAAAAAGAAAATTTCCAAAATTGTCCGATATTCCAATCTCACACAGTGGGGCGTTTGTATCAGAGCTGTAAACAAATCATTCTTTTTTTAATTGATAATTCTTTTCACAAAAAAAAAATAATGACATTTTTAATCGATTCATGTGAAAATTGCAAAAATGAATTGTAATTCATTTCCAATTCAAATGAATTTTGAATTTATTCAGATGAATTAGAAGAATGAATTTGCAATTTAATTCTAATTTATTTGAATTACATAAATAAAATTAATTTCCAATTTATTTGAATTAATTCATTTGTAATGAATTGAAATCAAAAAAGAATAACTCATTTAAAGCTCTGGTTTAAAAATGGTCATTCGAATTTTTTTAATTTTTGTTTTTATAAAACATTTTGCGTTTTACTGGCGTTACTTTACGTTACAAATTTATCTTGGTACGAATAGGGTTGAAAAAATACTAACAAACAAGGAAACTTTTCCAACTCCGGACTTCGACTCCGTTCATATTTGCCAGGCTCCGCCTCCAAGGCTCCGACTCCACAGCTCTGGTTAAGACTCTAAAGCCAAGTCGAAAACGAATAATCGAAACCATTCATAAAAATAATGAAGTCTTACATTGTGAGGGAATTGTACAACAAAATGCCAAACAACTTTGAACGAACGACAACTAAATCAGAGCTGAATGAACAATGAAACATTTAAAAAAAAAAAAATAATGACACAGCGAAAGCAAAAAACCTGTAAGACGACAATACGTTTAAATAGTTTTCTTCTGAAACCCGTCACTTTTATAATAATTCCCCCAAATTAAATGAAAAGTAAAAATTACCTCAAAGTTCATCCATTAACCTGCTGTCTTGAGATGAAAGCTTCCACCAAAAATTATTGCCTATTAGTACTATTGAAAATTTTGTGCAATTAATATTAAAATTAGGACTTGTGTTGCTGACAATACAGCGTTCTTTACCGGGTATTTCCAACTAAAATGAGTTTGTAAGAACTTCCAAAAAATAAATAAATATATATTTAAATGTCATGTCACTATCTTATCATTTAAGGGAGATTTGTAATAAAAAAAAAACATTGTCATATAAGTGTTCGTATCGCTCATTTGCGAGAGATTGTCGTAACTCAAAATTCGTCATTTTCGTCTCTGTTCTACAAAACACACTGCTGAGATTGCCTTTTCATTTTGTACCACCATATACGCGTAACTTAACTCCAATTATTATCGGTGATGTTTGCGTCTTAAATTAAAGCCAAACAATATTCAAACCTAATTCATTTTACTCCAAATTACGTTTTTTGAGTTATGCCGGTCTTCTCATGAATGAACGATATGTGTTATAATTATTGAATATTTATGATTATCACAATGTATGCCACGAAAATAGATAAACAAATCACAGATATGTCTCTTTATTTTGTTGTTGATTTGTAAAACGCGTTAAAGTCAATATTTACATTTTTTTTGTATCTTTAAAATGACGTTATAACATACCAATAACCGAGTTTAGCAGATATTTTCGACAACAATTAATTCTACTAAAGGGATTGCCGAGAATGGTTCTATGAAAAATAAAAATACCAAAGAGCAGATACCCCAAATGCAAAATTTCCCCAAAAGGCCCAAAATCAAAATTTGCCCAAAAATCTCTTAAATAATTTAAGGTCTCTGAATAAAATATACAAAACGAAAAGTCGCAAATGCTGTATTTTAGCCAACCCAATGTTTTCTCGATTGAAAGCTTTCACTATTTCCAGCTGATTTTCCAGCTTTTCACAAAAAGCTGCTGTATTAAAACCAGGGCTGTGGAGTCGAAAAATTTGATTGACTGCGACTCCGAGTTTTATTTAATTAAATTTTCCATAACATAGATAACATGTATTGAAAACAAGTTAACCTGTTAATATTTCTGTAAATTTTAATATTTTCGATTATATAAACTTTTTATACTTAATATACAAACGCACCTCTGTGTAATAGAGATTATAGGATTAGTGGACGGAAATAAAATTTTCGAAATTTTGTTATTGAACAGTTGAAGTCGGTGGCGATTCCGGAGTCGCAGTCGAGATATTTAAAATGGCTGCGGTCGGGTTAATAAAGAAGATACAACGAAATATTCTTCCATCCGTGAGATTGGTAATCTTAAATACCAAACAATAAGCTCGAACCATAGGTCAAAATCTCAATTAAATTCAACTAGTTGAAAGATTTCGTTATAGTTTAGCGTGTACAAAACATTTGGTGTAGCAATTTTATTTACGTTTATCACTTTGTGGACTTAGGTCGTTTTGCGTTCGAATGAGCTGATGTGAAGTGATCACATCAATCATTAGGTAAAAACTTCTTTTGTTTTTCATTCCTTGTATGAATAATTTCGTTATATCAAATCATATTTTATCATATTTTTAGTACTAAATTTTAGTTGAACGCATTCACGTCGTGAAAGTAAAAAAAAAAACGAATAACATCGCAATATCGCACAGTTATAAAAACTATTTACAATGATTTATATATATTTTAATATTTGGTTTCCAATATTCATAATACTATTTTTCATTATTATAATATCGATTATTATAAACGCGTTACGTCGACGTCGTTTGGCTCGTCAGACAACAACATGTGTTGCTGGTAAGTTCTGCAAATCGCACTTATGGGCCGTATGGAATACATTAATATAACATTCAAATGGGACCAATCTATAAATCCGAGGAATATTGAAGTATTTTTCAAAACTCATAAGTACTAAGTTAATTGGCGTGTGAAACGGGTTTAATTTTTTCGCTATGATGATTTTTTAGACCCGTGTACATCAAATCATTAAAATCAAAACAAAGATCGTGTGAAAATGGGAAAATTTTTTTTAACATGAGAAGATAATCCATATGTAGCCAAATCGGAGCTCTTTCACACATTCGAGGCAAACAACGTTGCCAGGGTTTTTCGAATCCCCTTGAGCACAAGAGATTACAAATTAAAGTCCTGTAAAAATGCAATTGTGAATGAACAGTTTTATTAAACGATTCATCTGTCTGATTAATCTGACTGTAAATAATCACCTAGGATTGATATAGTTATGTATTGTTGACCTGGGTAGAACTTTTAATCATATTGATTGAGTTTGACTCGAGCTCATATGGAGAAAAAAACGATGTTGTTTTTCTTATTATTTTATTTAATATTTCCCAATATTTCGGTTGCCTTCGTAGCCTAAACCCATATTTTTTATTTTGTATTTTTAAATGAAAATGTATTTTCTGCAACATTTTAAAACTAAAAGGTCAATTTTAAATCACACTAAAAATTCGACAAAAAATAAATAATAATTAATTTTATTTACTAGGAAACCGTAAATATTATTAAATTCAAAACAAAAATCGAATCCAAAAAATTGGTTTTGGCCTACAGTAAGTCGTAATCGGTGCGAAAAGTTTTTGCACGCAGACGACTAAAAATTAAGATTTTTCTAATCAGTACAACTGCCCTCATATGAGGCGCTCAGCGCCAAAACTGCCTAAGTCCAAAAAAGTGGTTCTGAGAAAAACGAAGTTAAAAGAAAATACGTTTTTAAAATATTTTTATTTTTTTTTATTAATCGTAAATAAATATTAGTTGTAATATTTGTTTAAGGTTAATCATTAGGTCTTAATTAACTTAGATAAATACTGTTTTAAACAGTTAATAGAAAAATTAAAGTGGCTTAGGCCATTTTGGAATCCATTTAAAAAAACTATATTGATAGGAACTGAGGGTTAGGCCATTTTGGCTCCATTTATTAAAACATAAAAAAATTCTTCGGATAAATAATAAAAATATTTTTTATCGTTTTAAATAATACAAATTAATAATAATAATTATTCGTCATCTTCCTGAATATCTTCGTCTTCGGCTCTTGAATTTGTTTTTGAAATTATTATAAAATGCATGCTTTATAGGAGGTATGAACTCTTTGAGTTCCTGTAAATCCTTAAACATTGCAGCTTCAATGAATCTTCCTCCAGGATAAAGCGGTTCCAATTCCAAATTTACGAACTTGCTGGAGTTCCTCTTTGAAATATCAACTTCTTGAAAAAAATCATCTTTGTTATTTGAATATTTGTATTAAATTATAAATGACTTCACATTTTGGAATCGAAGCCACTGAATCTTAAGCCATTCAACTTTTGAAGACTTGTCTGCGGAGATTTTTCTGTTAGTAACTAGTTTCTCGATTAAGGATATGCTTTTAATATCATCTGCCGTCATCTTTACCAAGTGAAATGGTTCCATTTTTTTTTGCCGTGATGATTACACGATCCCAATCATCAGGCGTAAAAATGTCCTTATAATATTTTTTTTCCTTTTCAATGAGACCAAAATCTTGATCGAATGGTAGGAATGAGTGGCCAGATACTAAAAATTTGTGGTCTATCTGTTCCACTGGGAAGGTCGAATTATTGACCATGTATACACACACACACATGGCCCCATTTTACAACAACACGTTTTTCTATGGCCTACTCGATCGTTTCGCTTCAGGAAAATTCAAAAATTTTAACACCCATGGCTAACTTGATTAATTTTTCGAATATAATCTTGACTAAAGTGTAACATGCGTTTTTGGCCTAACCCACACATATTTTTTATTTCTGGATTCGATTTGGCCTAAGCGGCTTAGGCCATTATGGCATCCACATTTTTTTGAACTTTGCATAGAGGAAAAACAGTTTTCAGCAGATAGCATAACCTAGTGTAATACTATACAATAGGGAGTTTTTTTTAGTATTTATATCGAAAGGTTCCGGTTAGATCAGCATAGTCAATTTGATTTTTTTGAAAATGAGGGTTAGGCCGTTTTGGCCCACTCTACAGCATGAGAAGAGTGTTTGATAACACTTTTCGAATGGTTGCATATTTTTGGGAAATGTATTTAATACGAATTGGACAGCAGCTTATAAACCCCGAAAAATCACCAAGACCAAATAAATAATCCCCTAAATCTAAGGGAAAATCCCATAAACTGGCAACACTGATCGGCAAAAATTTTGCAACTTACCCAGTCATTACACTGGGCAGTGATTTCCGGACTGGCAACGAAAATTCAATGGCAGTGAAGTTTTGGCACAAGCATCAGAGACGATTGTTAGAGTTCCCCAACACATTTTTGTGTGTCAATTTATGGAATATTTTTATGGTTAATTGTGTATTAAAAAAAAGTTAAATTTTGTGTATTATTGTCAATAAATATTTCTTCGAAACGGTTTGAAGACCAAAAAACCAAATGTTGACGTATTTATGAAAACAAATTTGCTTGTCCATACTTTTCCCCAAATGCTTCGACAATTTGTAGGGGAACATTATGTTTTTTTAGTGCTGCCACAACAATTCTTGCGAGATTGTACGACGTCATCTTTCAAATGAACATGCATGTACACATGTAGACCCCCAGTTTTTTTCATATGATTTACAATATTTTTCTTTTGTTTCGAAGAGAATACAACTGGCAACAAATTAATTGTACGTCTAATGGCAGGGTTATCCTTGTATTTCCAATATCTCGGCCACATATGAGCAGGTATTGCATTGGACTTCGGATAATTCCCTCATTATTAATTCGTCTAAGTCAAAGGCAATTATGTTTGGATCATCGGATCATTTTATTTTCGATTTGGATATATTTTTGGGTAATGAACGTGTAGAGTTTGTAGATAGGCTGAAATGCTTGGGTGTAACTCTTGATTCTAGACTTACTTTTAAATCACATATTGACGTTGTTTGTTGTAGGGTATGGAGTGCATTGAGAAGAATTTACTCGTCCAACATTTACTTGCCTATTGTTGTTAGGCGTAGTCTTGCAAATGGTCTTCTTATACCTCACGTGTATTATGGACTTGAAGTTTTTTCGTGTAATATTGAGCGGAATTTCTCTGTAATTAAACGCACAGTGAATACAATTGTGCGATTTGTATACAGTGCTTCTCGACGTGATCATATATCGGGGTATGTAAGACCATTTTTGGGCTGTTCTTTTAAAGAATTTGTAAACTTCCGCTTGCTTTACCTGTTTCATAAAATTATCAAAAGTGGAACACCTCAATCGTTGTGTAGGAACTTTATGTTCATTAGATCTACTAGATCTCAATCAATAACTAGATTGAAGCGTTTACTTTTACTTTAGCTTGTTTCTTATACCATTCATATATCTATTTGTTGCTAATTATTTTGGACTTAATGTTCTTATGCTGAATATTCGTACAGTTTGTGTACTCATCAGTATGTGTAAATATTATGGCTGGGGAGCCAATTGGTTAGCCAGTTTGTTATATAGATTTAAACTTTAAGTATTTACTTTGTAAATTTGGATATGATTGAAGCTTTGGATTTATATTATTACTATGTAATACATTATTTTGGCCGTTTGGCTTTGGTATTATGGTGAATTTAAATAAATAAATATTTCTCTGTGTTATGTACGACCTTCGCTACTCATATCAGATCACACATCTAATATAATGGAGGAAGCGTGCCCTCGGTTTATCTCATATGTGTGTTGCCGCAAAATCCATCAATTTTGTGGACGTTACAATTTCCAACATCAGTTGAAAAATTACAAAAAAAAAATTCACGAAATTCTCAAGTTTTCTTACACAGAGTACATATCGTTGGAAAGGTCTAAGTCTCTTCTTTTTAAATCCGCTGAGAAACTGAAAATCGGTGACAATCAGCAATGCTACAGGCGGCTCTTTGAAAAATAAACCAAAAATAAAAGAAGCACAAAAAAATTACCTAATGCAAAATCACCCAAATATTAAAAAAAAAAATACCCAAAAAAACAACATTATGCAATATCACTCTTTTTTTTTTGACATTTTTCAGAGAGCCGTTACAGGCTTATAAGTTCGTTTTTGAACTGGATATCAAGATTTTGGGGGTATTTGGGAAATTTCTCAGACATATTCTTGTTGTTCGACAATATTGCATTCTTTTCTGTAGCACTGTATTATGGAAAACGACCGAATTCAGTTTTTGCCCACAAAAAATCTGATTAATTTGTTAGACTTATGCACAAATTGGATAAAACTTAGAAAAAAAACTGCGAGTAGAATCAGTTTGAACAAATTTATGTTTTTATTTGGGTCCGCCAAATAACTTTTTTTGAATGAAACTACTACTGGATATTTTCTCAAATTTCTTTTGTTATTTGAAAGTAAAATCCTTCCGGTTAATAATGGAAAACAAAGCCATTCAAATGGCTGCCTCGGCTGGCCATGCAGTAGCCTAACGAAATCAGCTTTGCGGCTGATGATGCGATCTTCCAAAACAGAGCGCAAAACATCGAGTGTAGCTTCGGCTGTGTGGCACGTATCGCCGTCCTGTTGAAACCACATCCTCCTCTTTAATTTTTGTAAACAAAAATTCGTTCAACATGGCCGGATAACGAAAACGAAATAAGCACTAGTTCAAAAAAAAAACGTTAGATGGCGGACCCTTTATAATATTAAAAAAAAAAATAATGTTCCGTAGTGTTCCCTTTCATATTACCCAAATTTCGTACAAATCAGTCAGTTCGTTGCAGAACAGCGCTCATTTACTTCAATAGTGTCACAATTAAAAATTCACTTTTTATTTTCCAGAAAATCTCCTATTTGAGTTGACTTTTGTTCTGCGTGAATTATACATACATATAACAGGGGTCTAGGTTATTCGAGAAACCTACGATTTGTTTGCTATATTTGCTCTGTAAGACGCAATTGAAAACATTGAGCTGATCTCCGGAAAAAAATATGTTTTGTTTTGTGACACTATTAAGTAAATGAGCGATATGTACTATTGGGAAAACTTGTGCGCATGTACTCCGAAGGAACAGAAGCACTTAAGCAAAACCAGTCGATTAATGACAGATCGAAGCACCTCCAAACAATTCCATTGAATTTCTCTTTCAAAAGGGTTTCCTCCATCATTGAAAATCTCTCACAATATACAGAATATTAGTTTGGAGCATTGTCGCCATTGGCCAACCATCAGGCAAAACTATATATTCACAGTCAATATCGATTCTTATCATAATCCTCCCCTTACAGCTATAATCAATTAGTCACCGCAAGCGATTGCGAGTTTTTTTAAATTGATCTACCCCCAACTTTTGCTTCTATATTTATTTACTAATGTTTTGCATTAAATACTTTGCGATAACAATTTTAATTAATTGGATTTTTTTTAATCATGTCTATTTGGACACAAATATATTTTGTATTTTGATATGGCGAAGAAATAACCATTTATTCGTGTTCAGTACTTCTTTACAACTCGAGTGCATAATTTGTAAAGTTTTTGCGTGAAAGGATATTTTTCTTTGCTTTGTCTTTCGATACCGTCAAATGGAACTCTACTGGAATATAATTATAGCATTCGTATGCATTGTGATTGTAGGCGCCATTATCGTGTCTATAGCTTTGCTACTGCGCCGCCGAACATTAAAGATGAGAGAGTCAAACCAGTCCGTGGAAATGAACGTTGTGAGGGATTAGGTATAATCACCAAATGTGTGTGTGTTATTTTTTTTTTAATTTCAATTACAAATAAAAACCTACCGTCCATGTTCTTTATGTAGCAATACTTCAAATTGCAAAGACAATTTTAATCTGCGTGGCCCTGACTGTGGACAATTTTTTTAGGGATTTTACAGCTTAGATGGGTGTAATTATGTGAATTTTCCTTCGAACAGGAAGGAATGAGTGTTAAATGTCTAATGAATAGAATGACTATGAATGTGTTGTGTAAATTTGCAGAATGAATTGTGTATTAATCGGCTTTATATTCCCTTACTTTCGTATGAAAATAGAAAACAAATATCTCATAACAACAATTAAAATCAATGAAAATGAATGGTATGAGTCATGGATACAACATTTGATATTTTTTGAGATGGTAGAGATGTGAATTTTTGAGTTGTTCGTTATGGGTTCTGCAAATTATATGAAAATGTCATATGTCGATATTAGGAAATTTTCATTATCTTTAATTCGAAACATAACACAGTCCGGAAACTTATCCCGTAAAAAAACAATGGCACGTAGCTCCGTCTTTTTAAAAGTTAACGTTGTCCAGATCAATATCATCTCTCTATAGCGCAATCCATTCACCGTAACTGTTGATCTAACCTCATTTTTCGAAAAAGTAATGTCCAATGACAAACCGTGCCAAAAATTCACACGTTGAGTTTTCCAAGCCCCAGCAAAGACACGACGTTGTTGATGATCGTCCGGCTTGAGTTCTTGTGTTAACTGAACTTTATAATCCTCACGACGGTCCCAAATTGCTTTAGTTTTGCGAACTGTGTCTGCAAGATTTTCACCGTTTTTGTAGTGAATTTTAATAATTTCAATGCGTTGTTGAAGCGTGTATCGTTCCAGTTTTAGTAATGGCGTAGTTTCTACTTGTCAAATGTCAAAGAATCAAACAGCTACCGAATTACCGGGTGATTCAATTTTGGAACAGTAATATCTTCACAATGTTCCACATGATACGATGCTGCAAATTTGTGTTCTCTGACAAAACAAGTTTTCCTATTGAGTTGTTCCTAAACTTTCAAAATCAGTGCTTCCCAACTTATTGAGGACCAGTACAAACCCATGAAAGTATTGGAACCAAAAACATATTTCAACATGTTATATTATAAATAACTTTCCAACCCCAACCTCCCCAAAATTCTTTGATTGGATTTTTGTATTCCAATGCTTAGGTTTAAATGTTACGAAAATGTATTCGACATTTGAAAAAACAAAACTAAACCAACAATTTGAAAGTAAACACTGAGTTTGACAATCAAAATTCTGTCGAAATGAAAAAAATGTAATCAGCATGGCTCTACCTTGAGTTATTGTGACATGTTAGTACACATTAAGAAGAATTTCCCAAAAAAGAAAAATATGTAGTTCAATTCAAAATTACCGATATTTCTAGTTATCGATTCCATTTTGGGTTCAATTGGTTGTGCCCCTCCCATGAAAATTCGATTGAAATGAAAATCAAAAATCAATTCAAACTGTTTCAACTTATCACCACCGACGACTGGCTGGGGCACGATAACTACTTGAAAACAAAAATATTAAATTGGTTAACTAATTCAATTTCATATCAGTTATCTGCGATTAGAGTTTAGTATTTGAGTGCACACTATTCCATTCAATTGTCGTGTCTGGAGGCTTATACTTATATATATATTATACGGATATTATAAACAAACAAAAAATGTTTTCAATATTATTTATTGCATTGTGCTCAACGTTGATAATTTTCATAATCACCGTCACAATGGCTTGTATTTTAGAAAAATGCAAGCAACTACATTCCGAATGTACGTACTGCAAAAGTGTTAAAGATTAAAAAAGTGGATATTAAATTGTGTTTTTGAATGGCTAACTGATTTTATTAAAAGAAACTCCGCTGAAATGTGGTCCAGCTTAAGTTCTGAGATATGTCCAAGACTCGATGCAATACTCGATGTTCTATAATGCAATTCTTACTTTCTGGCTCAACCATTTACGTGAGTAGACGGACATCTTACTGTTGCTTAGGTCACGTGAATGTGAAAAGTACAACAAAAATACACGGCAACTCCTTGCACTCGTCCGAGTTCAATTTGACTGCGAATAATTAATTCTACATCAAGTAATTTAGAAAGAGCCTCGTAATTGTGAAGGTAAAAACCTCTCTTTTTCTAACGTTTTTTTTACGTTTAAACTTCGTTTTTCATTTGTTACGGGCTAATTTTTTTTGGCTTTTTCTTTAATTTTATTGCACTGGAAATGCCTGGACTTTACTTTTAAAATAAAAACGGAATTCATAATCTGAAAACTTGTTTTTGTATTTTTCTTTGAGTGAGTGTATGTGGTTTGGTATGCAATGGTTGATTTTTAAAAATTCTTGTTACTGTTGATATCTTGCCACATCGGAGTTTCAATAATTTCCAGTTTTTTTCGAGTGCCAGACATTTGTATTGGGGAGGATTTTCCTAAAAGACTTATTTTCAATAAATCATTTCAATGTTTCAGAAACTCTTTGGTACATAGAGTAGACTGGCGGTAAGAAAAACTCCGCCTTACGTGAACCACTGCCAGGTTAGGTTAGGTTGTGAAAGCGGATTAACTCTGAGTCCATAAATTGGCCCATTGTCATTAGTTGGTAAAGGTGGGGACGGTGAAGTGTGATACTCATCAGAACCACTTGGTGCTTTCGATGAAATACGCTAGGGGAGTCAGAGATCACTGTTCGGCTGTTCAAGGTTGTCAAGGAACCTGCTCCCAAGGTGAGTGAGTCGACGTTCATGTAGACCTGGGCAGTGACATCACATGTGTTCTATTATTTCTTACTCTCTCCATACGATTGCCCATCTCGTACAGTACACTGTGATGACTCCTGTAAGAATGCCGAGTGTCTTTTTGCCCAAAAAAAAAAACAAAAAAACATTAGCGACTCAGTGCTTTTAGGGTCTATGTCGGGCCATAAAGAGCGGCTTATCTTACAAGTTTGTATATAATCCGACCGTCATTTCGTTATCATATTTGCATTTTTGTGTCAATACAATTTTGTAGTTTATCAAAGGTCATGTGTATGTAAATGATTACGGATTCACAGCCCTTCGTAGCACATAGGTCTGCTAATTTGTTAGCCGTTATGTCGCTTTGTCCATGGATCCAGGTAAGTGTTACCTTATGCTGTTGGATTTGGGTGAGGGAGCAACATTCTGACGTACATCTTGATTATGTCTAGCGCTTTAGGGCCGCAAGGCCTAAATTTTTATATACAAGGGGTTTTGTTCTTCTCGAAGGTACACAGGGTTTTCTTAATTCTTTCCTCGTTATTCATTTTCCAGGAATGTTTGGAGTCCAGAGTGATGCCCAGGTATTTCGCCTCTTTTGATAGTTGCATGGATGGTGAAGGTCGATATTCTTTTGGTCGAGTTGATCCCTATACTATTTTTATTTGGAGCTTACCACCTCGTGCAGGGCTGTTTTCACTGACCTACCTTTTTATGTAGGTTTGTTCGGCCTTGCTGGATTTGTCTTGCCTCAGATCGTTTTTAGTAAAAACGATGATAGACTTACAGGGGTATAGTCGTTTGCCATGTTGTTATTTATTATTCCCGCCTTGGGGATAAAGAACACACTGACTTCTCTCAATTGTTTCGGTATATATAGCCCTAGGCCAGACTGAACGAACAGATTTTTCGAAGCCATGGCTAATGACCTCTATAGATTCTCGCAACAATGCCGGTAATATCCCGCCGATTTGTACGACTTGAATGACGGCGCTGCCCAATGGATTGGATGAGCTTGCACCTCTCTGCAACCTAGAAAAAATGTGTCCATCAGAAGTTCCAAGGTGTCCTGGTGTACTCGGGTCCTTATTCAAATTCTTCGCAGTATTTTGACCAGGATTTTCTTTTCGCCCTTCTAATGGCTTCTTTGACGTCTGAACACCGGCTAACATAAATGGTTGTAGTGGGATCACGGTGAGAAAGCCCTTTAAAATGTACATACAAAATACCTTCAACGTAGAAAATGCTGATTGGGTTAATTTCATTTATCCGATGTTTTTTAAATAAACTTGAAATATAGGTTGTCGTGTGCTCATCTTAATCGGCATATAACTAGTCAGGACCGGTTGTTTATCTGCGTTTCTTAATCTCTGTTTTCGACCAAATATACGATGTCGCTCACGTCATTACTATCTGGCAATCGATGAATGTGTCGTTGTCGACAGCAAAGCCCTAGTTACTGTAAGATTTACAGCAGACATTGACGTAAACAATCTTGTTATCACTTAATCACATTATAAATCTTTTTACGACTTCTAAAATTCGATTATAACGAGAGCACCTGTTTGATTTTACGATCCTTCTCTTAAAAATAGTAAACTATTATCGAGCTACTATACATATATCAGGAAGCAGCCCTATTTCAATAGTTGGAACAATGCAGACAGACGTTTTGTATTCTCTTTGTACGTATGTACAGTGAAAGAAATGCTTTAACAAACTGGTGGGTGGTTGTATTGATTCGAGGACCGTTTTTGTTACTTTTCTCAACCCAAGACGAATGATTCAATTTCAGACCGTGACAATGTCAAGTACCTGGCGATATCTGTGGATGAGAGGATGAGGTTTACTCCTCCCCTGCAACGTGTGTTTTAGTAGCTTGCTGTCTGCACCATATGTATTCAGTTCGGAACTTGTACAGCATACGAGGCATCGTTGTGGTACGAGGTGGTTCGATCTGCAGTAGAGTATCGTCGTAGCAGAGGGTCATATTCAACGTCACTTCTTGCCATCGTCGACTTCAATTACATGCCAACTTGGCAATTTGAATCAATGTGATGACGACGTCGGTTGTTTATCGATAATTTGCATAAACAAATTGTCATCTCTAGTGTATTTAGTCTGTTTATTTACTTTGATGGTATTGTTGTGGGGAATGTTTTGTTATTTCTAATTCAGACCCCCACTTCGAGTGATAAAGAAAATAAACTTAATCGAATATAACAACGAAGAGTACCGAGACAGGGGTCAGATATCAAATTACAAATTAAGAGTGAGTGGCAATA
Organism: Hydrotaea cyrtoneurina; assembly: GCA_958296145.1. Taxonomy (NCBI): domain Eukaryota; kingdom Metazoa; phylum Arthropoda; class Insecta; order Diptera; family Muscidae; genus Hydrotaea; species Hydrotaea cyrtoneurina. The sequence continues at coordinate 41,781,687 of OY282516.1, forward strand.
TCACAGTCTGTTTTTTCCTGGACGAGTACATTTTTTTTCTCTTTAACCATTAGACATTTAACACAAGAGGAATTTATTTGTTGTTCCTTTTTTTAACTATAAATGGGAATCTTACAAATTTCTTTGAGATCGCTTGAGAGTTAAAAAACAACATTCCTTTATATATGTACTGCACACAATAAAATCTAAATTGAAAGACGGAATCAGATCAATATTCATTTTGAAGACAACTTAATTGTCGGCAACATTGAGATTTTTGCCCTCTGATTAATGTAAACTACTTTGACTTGGAACTGACACTGCTGACACTGTCGTTTACCAGAAACTTTCTGAGTCTCTGGAGGCTTTAGAAAGGTAATGGCGAATACACATTTCTTTTGTAGCAGATTCGCCATTGCTTTCCCCGGCGGGCTGAGAGCAAATTGATTCAATCTTCTGCCACTGGTGGCATTACAGTCTGCCATGACGGCAAAATGCAACGGCAATGCGAAAACGCAAGACGACGTCGTTTGGAGTCAACATTGACTCACGAAATACGGTGTCCAGTGGACACTGTCCACGGAGGCCTCAGAAGGACTTTTGGCAGTTCTACCTTTGACCTCGTGGTCAGATGTCGAGATATTTTGTTTATGTTTAGGAGAGACTTGGTTCCGCCTCGGAATTATTGGGCCGTGGACGAGGTGGTTGTATGAGTGTGAGTAAGGTAAAATCATATTTGAATGAATGTGGCACTACTAGATGACTTTTGTTGACTGGACATGGGTCGCGGGGATAGTTTCGACTCAGTGTAGTGTTGCATCCGAACCTGGTGCTGTGGCCCACGTAACGAAATGCAAAATCTGATAATGAAAATGTACATTTAACGAAAATCAATTCGAGTGATGTATTCGCAGGGGTAACGTTGTAACGCCTTTCTTTCCGTGTACGTAGGTACATATTGTTGCACTTTTGCTTTAGTATTTTACTTTTATTATTGTTTTTATTTTATCTTATCTTGAGTGGCTGCCAATACTCGCCTCACACTGCTGCCGACAACAATCCAAATAATTTGGAACGATAAACATTTGGCAACATACAATACACGCGATTCTCACTTTATTATTTAGTTTAATACAATACAATCACTCGCAAGTGATTTCAATCAGTTTTAGTTCGTACTTAAGGCCGTCGCGGCTCATCAAATCGTTGTTTTTTTTTGTAAGGATTCTCATTAAATGTTTAAGTTTTCCAACCGACTGTCGGAATTGCCCCCGGTTGAGATGGCCACTGTCGATCATCACCATACATCTACAATAGTTGTGTGTTCTATGTTTGGGGTGGTATTCGGTGTATTTGTGACTGTGATGTGTTTCTGGTATCTGAGGAAACGGAAACGAAATCCTCAAACTCTATTTCCGGAAAGTAAGAAATGTGTGTTACATTCAAAAGATCCTTTAAGTTGGAAATATGACAAGTGTGGTCAATATAGTGGAATAATGAACAACTGTTGGATGCCAGTTTCCGTATGGGGATTTAACAAATTTTAATAAAGCGGAATACAACTCCCATATATGGGCAGGGCCTTCAAAGACATCTTTGCAGCTTCTGGACCGAGTACAGAGGAGAGCGGTGGTGATGATAGCGATAGTAGGGTATCCAACTCTATTGTCTCCCCACATCATCGCCGGAATGTGGGTTGTGTAACCCTATTCTATAGATATTTTAAAAGTATCTGTTCGTCAGATATCCATCCCTGACGTTAGAACATTCAGTCGGAATACACGGCTATCCAGGGAGTCTCATCCGTTCATTGTCAAATGGCCGGTTGTCCGGACGGCGCACTATAGAGAAAATTCGTTCTTCAGCCGGACTGTTCGTATGTGGAATAATCTTCCTACAAGTGTTTTTCCTGCCTGCTATGACATTATCAAATTTAAGGCCGATTTCAACAAACACTACTCCCACTTTCCTCCTTCCAATACCCTCATTTCCTGTTACTAACAAAGTACATGTTTATTTTTAAAAATTCAAAAAACTAACAAAAATCGCAGTAGTTTGCCTGTCAACCCAATTGTTTGTCTTGTTGACTGTCTAGAGCTTAATGGGTTGTTCGTATAACATCGGCCCTTCACGGTATCACGCACAAAAAGGCCTACGGCCAGTTGACTCGAGGTAGCGTAGACGACTGAAAACACGATGTGTGTAATGGCGCGCTAAAATCCTGCTAAACTCAAAAAACCAATCAATCTCCGTCCAAAATATAAATAATCATGTTACGTTAACGAAATGGCATTTTCTGGAGCATTTTTTTTAAAATAATGCCACCGCTCCAATATCCGCACCATAAAATTCGCATCGATCACCTGCGGATTTTTCTATTTCCAAGTGTGACAGTTTTGCTTGTTAATATAGCTGCTGAGATGAAAATTCGAGGCCTTTGTTTAGAATTCGATTCAGACTGGTAGTGTCGGCACACAGTTCATGCATACGCCCAAGGGTTCGTATATTTTGCGAAGTTGAGGGCACCTAATAGTGTCTAAGGCCCCATGTTTAAAAACAAATTAGGATTTATAGAAATTTCTTCGAGGGATCCATATAATGTGGCTTTTTAAATTTACCAAATGTCACTTATTCATATTCGTCGAATTTGGCTAAGATTGTATCAAATGTGTGGTTTCTAGAGCACGTCCACCACATCCTCGAATAGGGACTTTTGTATTCAATATGGCGTGTCATATGTACTTAGAATATATTGATGGACAGACGGGCACACAGAGTGTCCATTCAAAATGTTATTCTGAGGCGATTGGTATTTCAATCGTGTACCAACAAAATTAATTTTTAGAAATATTTGTAGTCGATATTGTGGAATTTGTTAATAATTGGTACGAATAACGCCCTGGCAGAGCATAACTTTGTAATTATGGGTATCTTTTTTGGTCAATATTATATTTATATACCTATATATTTTTTTACTTTCAATTAGAGAACACAGCCGTCACAATATTTTCCACAACTGAAGCACAAGTTGTCAATTATGAATTTAGATGAATTTCAAAATTAAATTATATTTGGAACAAACTTAAAAATAATAATTACGTCATCGTATACATTTTTTTTAACAAATGACAGAATCTGTTCGCATTACTTTGCAGTTAGTTTTTTTTTCAGTTTAAACAGCATCCATGCTTATTAAATAGTGACGAATTCCATTGATATCGGACTAAAATTGTTTCTAGTACTTTGATTACAGGATTTACATGTATGTGGTCATCAGGCGAAATAAATCCAGATGCAGTGATAGTTTGTAATTGCGGCAGAATGTAATTTAAAAAAAAAAACTTTGGAAGAATGTAATTTCGAGTGGTACCTGTAGCATCGACCCACACGGGTATCCTTCTTGATGTCAATATCGTTTCTTTTATTTCTTATTCGTGGTGCCCTGATCAACATTTCATATGTTGATATAAATGATACGTGTCAAACGTACATATGTTCACGTTTTACCTTCCAACAGAGTCTATTCCAAGTATCGCACAAATATTAACCAAGTATGAACAAAGCATGTTTGCCATGAGCCAAATATGTTAAACAATTAATTTGTAAGCAATGTGAATTGTAGTTGTACACTAAAGTGCAAAAGTGATGTAAGTGCCCGTCACGTATATTTTAAAAAGTTCGACCAATTGATTTGATCAGAAAAAAAAACTACTGATACCATTAAAATATGTTTTTTAAAACAATTTTTCTTAGTCATGAAAGTATAACTTTACTTACTTATTTTCCTTTACATTCCATGAATGAACTAACGGGAAACTCATTTTGAATCAGTGAGCTTTTCACGATATAATTTGTGTACACACTGACCGGGACCTACTGTTTAAAGCCGACTCCGAACGGCTAATGCATCTCTTACTCGTAAAGTCGCCAGCATCTAGTGGGTGGAAGCAGCTGCTGAAAAATGTTTGATGGTCCTACCAGGTTTCGAACCTGGGTTCTCCTGTGTGGTAGTCGCGTACTATATTATAAAGGCTGCTGATATTTGTGAATGAGTCAGACAGGTCTTACGGTTTACTTACCTACATATTTTTTTTTACAATATCCTCCTGAAAGTATGCTCTTAATAATTGTCGGTACACATAATTAAAAACAACAAAATGTGACGACCCATTGATATCAGTAGAACCTCAATTAAATTATTATAAACACCCACTTTTTTTAAATCTATAGGAATATGTCAACCGTAATCACATTGAAGAACAATATTTTATAAATGTGATTGCAAAAAGCCAAGCGTGACCTTGATCGAATTTATAGTGTGAGCCACTATCAAACACCATAAATTTAGGTTTGAACCCGTGAATTAATCAACAGCGGGTTTGCTTCACAATCCCGGGTAAGATTTCAAACAGGCTTAGATTATCTAAGCCCCGATCGCAATATGAACCGATCTCTAAATTGTTGATGTGCGGCCAGGAGCCATAGGGGGCGCTTGTGAGCTCTTCGTTCGTATTTACCGGTGATTTTGCATTTGTCGCCTAGTTTGTGGATTTGCAAATGATATTATTGGCTAATCTTTAGCAAAATGGACAGAGAAAATATTTTGAAAAAATAAAGAGCAAAGAAAACAATATTAAATGTGTAGTCGCTTCTCTCTGTTTCTCCTAGGATTGAGCCAAAGAGTAACGATTGTTACTCTTAGCTAATCACACAATCAGCACTCGATTAAATTATCAAAGGGAGGTGATCCAAACAAAGTGAACTACATAAAATAATTAGAAAATTACACCAGAATATTCTCAACAGAATCTGAAATTATTTCGACTTTGGAAAAAATAGAAGAAGAAAAGTTATCTTGAACCTGACGAACAGAAACAAAAAGTCCCAGTATTATCAATTACAAAAAAAAACCGCTTAACTTAATCCGACATAAAATTTAACGATGGAAAGAATCGGTTGGACGGACATTATTGTAGTTAACACAAGAAACCTGTATTATCGATCGTCATAGATTCGAACAACCGAATTTGAAAATCAGTTTTCGCAATTTGTGCAACGTTTTGAGATATTCGATATTGACAATGCCAGTCGACGTAAGCGGTGCCAATGTCGCCTCGATTCTTAACACTTGAAAACATGTAATTCGAAAGATGTCACACACATAAACTTCTCATTCAGTTGGTATGGCGTACACTTATGTAATCCTTTTGATCAAAATTTTACTGGTTGAGTAACCGAACTTTAACGAACAATTCGGTTTCGAGAATTTAAAAAAAGACACATTTGGGGAAGAATATTGGCATTAGTCATAATCACGTCTAGCTGTTTCTTATCAATCTTATCAATTATTTTCACACCCAAATGCGATGGTATTGAGACTTTCGTTGTCAGTGTAGAGTATTGTGTTCTGCGATACTTCCGTAGCGAGTTCCCATTCAGTTTGTAAGTTTATTGTGTGCCGCGCATACAAACATTTGTTACTAAACAATTTAATCCACGTTTTTTTAAATTGTCTGTGAAAAAAAAAGAATGCACACCGGTGTAGTCGTCTCTATTGTGTTGGGTTGCCTTTTTGGCGGCGGCATTTTGATCTGTTGGTGTGTTCTTGTGATTTGTTGCTGTATTAAACGTAAAAATGTCCACAACCTGACGGAGTTTACACCTGAACGTACGTACGGCAATTGAGATTGCATACACTTGCAAAAATAATATACAATTATTATGATGATGGTCGGTTTCCGAATTACTAGTTGAACATCTAAGTCACTATAACGCCGTCCAATTGGAGGGCATTCCCAACAAGTATTTCAGTTTTTAAAATAGCGCAAAAATAAAATGGGATTTTTTGGGTAGAAAATTAAAACATCGAAATTTCGTAGAACTAGAAATAGGCACCCACAAAAATCAGTATGAACACTTTTAGTAGGTCATATCGGGAGAACTGTAGGGATCCTACACTGACAAACAAAAAACTGTACATCAAATTAAAGATTCCCCAATAATTCAAAATGATGCTGTCTACTTCAATGTCGATAGTGCGAGTATAAGATTAGCGATTATTCAGAGCGTTTTTCTCCATTGAGTCGCGAACTTCTCAAAGTTTGCATGTATTGAAAATAATTTAATAGTTGAAATACGTTTCTGTAAAATAAACATTGAAATACAGTCGAGTCCGGTTTATAACAAACTCCTAGGGACTCAACAAATTGGTTCATTATAAGCGATGTTCGTTATATCCAGGGTAAAATAGTGTAGAAGCAAAACTCTTGGACTCCGGACTCGACTGCAATACGAATTATTACGTACCTCAGGCTTCTATCAGTATGGAATTTAAAAGTATATAAAAGTATTATACGCACCTCAGGCTTCTATCAGTATTGAATTTAAAAAGTAAATTAGTAATGTTAACGGTTTGTGAAAAAATCATGTGAAAAATATTAGATATACCGTTTTTTTTTCAAAAACTCTACAAATTCGCGTATCTTAAATAGAAGGTGGAAAAGAGTATGTTCGCTTAGTATGACAATACTTGCTTTCTACCAAATGGATATATTCGGATAGGCGATATGGATTTTTAGAATAAATTGAGAAGCTTATAATTTGTAGCCGACATTTTGCAGCAACTCAGAGTTTCTCTTTTGGCAATTGTGATTTTTCAATAATTAATTTACCAAATCTTTAAAATGCTTGACTTTATTTTATTTGAGTTATTTGTTGTTGTTTATATGCGAACAAAGGTGGAAAAGTAAACCGATAATTTCTGCAGCAGTAAAAAGAACAGCCATTTCTCATGGATTATAAGATGTTGTGCAAAACGGAAATACAAAGGAAATTTAATGGACATCCTGTGCAGACTTTGAAAAGTACACACCATTAATTCCAAATTTGTTTGTATCCGATTTGGTATCGGAGAAAGGAATTTGGCTAGTGACATCTAGACTTAGCAGTATTGCGTCTTTAATATAAAAAAGGGTTAAAGCAATTTTCAATCTAACGATTACTGTAGTTTAGTGTAGTTAGTTAAAGGTTTTTTTTTTGAGTGTAGCCATGACCAAGAATGATAGAAACAAAGATGGTGGGACAGTGACGTCACGCGAATTGCCAATTGCAGGGTTGCCAACAATAGTTCATACACTGTATTCCAATCTGAAACTTTTTACTCGTTGTAGACACACATAGAGTTGGCAATCCTTACAAGGGAACAAATACGTCATCTAACGGGAAATCATGCGCATGGCGTAATTTTTATTTCTAGCATTCTTGGCCATGACCGTCACTGGAAAGTGAACTAGAGACCACAAAAGTTCAGCTATGTGGCTTTAAAGGAATTTTGTACACGGTTTTTCAACAAGAGGTGTTATTTTGGTATGCAAAGAAAAATGTAATTTTTTGAGATATATTATCGGATGTTTATTTCATAATAAATGGGAAGGTATGCCGTTAATAATGAAAAACAACATCAGCAAAATGGCCAACACGACCACGCTTCCAGGACCATATCCTTTTTATGAAATTGTCCCTATGTCCTCGATATCTTCACGAATTCTATCTTTGAGGTGTTGAATTGACGCTGGGCTGTTGGCGAAGACCTTATCTTTCACTTGGCCCCAAAGGAAGAAGTCGCAAGATGTTAAATCACAAGATCTCGGTGGCCGATTGTGATCACCTGTTTGAGAGGTAACACGGTCCGGAAACATTTCCCATAAATGAGCAATGGTTTCGTTGCATGTGTGGCACGTAGAACCGTCGTGTTTTAAAGTAAACACTGTCCAGATCAATATCATCTTACTCCGACAATAAAAAATCATTAATCATCTCTCGATAGAGCAATCCATTCACCGTAACTGTTGATCCAACCTCATTTTCGAAATAGTAAGGTCCAATGACTACGCCGGGCCACAAACCGCACCAAACAGTCAAACGTTGAGGAAGGAGAGGCTTCTCAACAACAACTCTTCGGTTTTCCGAGCCCCAGATGCGACAATTTTGCTTGTTGAGGTAGCCACCGTGGTGGAAATGGGCCTTATCCGTCAATATGATTTTTCGATGGAATTCCGGATAATGTTCATGCATTTCAAGGACCCAATCAGCAAAGACACGACGTTGTTGATGACCAGCCGGCTTGAGTTCTTGTGTTAACTGAACTTTATAAGCCTTAAGACCCAAGTCTTTATGCAAAACACGGTGTAATGACGTTTGTGGAATGCCCAATTCCAAAGAACGACAAGGAATGGACAAACCTGGGTTGTTCTTGAGCGACGTGCACTTGTCCCAACAGCTCGAATTTTCCCACCAATTTCTGTATTGCGGTCCGACAAGGTGCTTCACGACGATCCAAAAATGCTTTTCAATAGTTACAGCTACCGAAATACCGGGTGATAACACCTCTTATTGGAGAACCCTTTATGTTTTATGTTTGAATAACATCACAATCAACACCGGTCCTCATTAACTTGTTACTGTACAACTAAGTTCTATGGAGGACCATCCATACGTCACTTTATCTTCCTCAATTACTTAAGATGGCTCTACAACCTGTTGTTGATCTTCACCTGCTTAATAAAGCATTTCGGTCTTGTACCAAAGATCTCCATGTCGTCTTCCAATTGGTATCGTTGTGTGCGCTGCCATTGTCATCCAACGCCTATCTGGCTGGAGCGTTTGGATTTATTCGACGGACATGGCCCAGGCAGTGCAATCGCTGTATTTTTATGCGCTTAACTACGTTCATTGGCCTGATCGTATGCGTATAATTTGTTCACATTCAGATTGTCATGAGTTGTCAACAACAGAAAAACAAGAAATGCAACATTGTGAATCACACATTATTTTGACTTGACCGTATCATTCATCAGTGAGCTAGCCTTGTAATACCAAACAAACAAACAAAAAATAGTAATCTATTAGACTGCCAGTTGTTATTACATTTCTTGCGAATGTCCATTTAGTCCATTGAATCTGTTTAAAAGTAAACTGTGACGTTTTTATGTGGAAAAATGCCTGGTTTTGCAATTGAAATATTTTGTATTGCAGGCGCTGCAATCGGTACGATTTGGTGTGCTTTTCTATATTCTTGTATTCTTGACTGTCGCTCCTACGTGGTCACGAAATGGTAAATTAATTAAGATTATAAATGTAGAAGAGTGCAACTCAACAGAAAGGTTTTTTCGAGTTGTATCTTAAATCTGTTTTAGTAATATTTTTCAATGCTATTGTGGAGTTTGATGATTAACAAATGCGATTAATACGATTTTCGAAAATTGTCGTAATCTGATTAAATCTAATTAAATATTTTCGATGACCACATTTTTCTGTTAGACCACAAGTCGGAATTTTGAATGGGACTTTACCAAAACATGTATCAATGTTTTTCAATTTTGGTCGTAACATGCTACATGTATCAAGCTTGATCAAGATCGGATCTCAAACCGGCGGGGGCAGTGTAATGTTAGCTTAATATAAAAGGACCCTAACTTTTTACAGGACATGAAGAAAAGTAATAAAGATACACAAACATTGTAAATGAATTTTTTTATTAAAATTAAACAAGGAATTCAAATTTAAAAACATTTTTTGTTTTTTTGTATGAAAATAATTTTAAAGAAGATATTTTATCCCCCTCTCTTATCCGTTCATTGTCAAATGGCCAGTTGATCGGACCGACGCTCTACAGACCAAATTCGTTCTTCAGCCGAACTATTCGTATGTGAAATACTCTTCCTGCCAGCTGTGACTTTCTCAAATTCAAGACAAATATCAACAAACACAACTCCCTCGTTCCACCTTCTGATACCCTAATTCCTCTATTGAGTGTTGGTCTTCACAAAAATAATGCGGAAATTATTGCGTTGATACTTTTAACATACCACCGAATTCCTCACCTTACCTTCGTATATGTTTTGATTTGTATTAGTTGGATTCACTTTATCACCACGATTATCAGTATCGTTTCTAATTGTATTTACATTGTTATCGCTCGTAGACTCGCATGTATCAGATAAATGGCGTTGGAGTGTTATCGGGCTAGTCGTTATCAAATTGGCAATAAAAAAAAAGCTTTAACATTGATATTCTATATCATTCTTGATTGCAATTGGCAAACATTTCAGTATTCCATTTTCCAGCCAACTATGGATACTGCCATCATTTTTGCATTGTGTTTCTGTATTACAATATTTATTTTAACATCGATCGCAGTGTTTGTAACAAGGAGAAATAATCACCGTAGAAATGGTAATGAAATCCTACTACAGAATGAAATATATTGTGTTATCGATCGGACATTATGATATGACCTAATCGATGTGATCCCATGTTTAATTGAAAATCGATTTTAATGGCAACGTTGGGATGTCAATAAGAAATTCTAAGAGAAAAATATTATTGTTTTTCACCTGAAATGCCAATGGAACTGTTAACTTTTCACAGGAGGAGCAAAAAACGCAATATAGTGGAGGCCTCTCGTATTTCTATAAACGCGACTTGTTTTTAAAACAACACGATTGCAATCGAATCTTTAAATTCGAAGGGACCAATCAACCAGAACATAATTTAATAATGTCGATTTGTTTTATTCGGCGTTTTGGATTTTAATCATGCAGAAATTGTAAGAATTTTGTATATGAATGCTAACAGTATGCGATACTATTCATTCACTTTCTGAAGATTAATTCATATAAATCTTGGACTATATGCGTACTTGGTGTTTTTATGCTCTCAACCTAGTGGATGAGGGCATAAACTATAGAGTGCGATTTGACCCTTCAGCGGCACAGAAAACAAGTTATGCTACGAAACAAACGTACGAATTTAGTACATATAATAAGGTTATATCGTCGACATAGCGAACCGACCATCAAAATTATGAAATTATCTGACGGAGCGTGTCAACAATGCACACAAATCACAATAGCTGTGTCGGATGGCATTTGTTTTGCCAGTAAAGGCTTTGCTCTTTTAATCCTTTCTTGCTCTCTTGCTCTGATCATGGACGTATAATTTAATCATATTATGTATGCATGGCTAACAAAAATGTGAATCACAGAATATTTTGAAACGATCGCATCATTAATCATATTCTCAATGCAAATAATAATCGATTGTGGTCTATCAGACAGTCTGTCAGTTATTACATTTCTTGCAAGTATTCAGTCCATTGAATCCGTTTCATACAAAGCGAACGAGTTATATTTTGTATGTAAAAAATGCCAGGTTTTATAATTGCATTTTTTGTAATATTTGGTATTGTTGCCGCTGGAATCCTGATCGCGTGGTGTTCATTTCTGATTTCTTGTGTCAAGCTTAAAAATGTCCACAATGCTTGGTACTCTCCATGGTCACGGAACGGTAAAATAATTATGATTAATAACTCCCCAATGATATAAACTAATAGAAATGTGATCCAAATCGAATATCCAGAGGATGACGATGTTAATATGCTGCTCAGAGTGGATTCGAATTGTAAACTAGTATTGACATTAATTTTCCACCAGGAAGTTTGACGATATTCAGAGCATATTTTGAAATTACCTACATATCGAGTCCTTACCGCGATAAAGTCGTATGCGTCATTTTGTACGAAACTCGCTTTTTAATGAAATTCGATAGAAAATTATTCAACGCCCACAGTATAAAAAAAACTAAAAATTTATATTTACATAGATATAGCAAATCCAATTGTATCATAAGCGCCAGACGCCTTATTGCTTGACCGCAAAAATAACCCCTCTCATGTAAAATTTTCTTTTTTGTGCTTATGCCTGTTTTGAGGTTAGGTGCTGTGTATGTACAGGGTTTACCAACAAGAGGTGTTATTTTGGTATTCACGAATTCTATCTTGGAGGTCTTGAATCGACCCAGGACTGTTGGCGTAGACCATATCTTTTCACGTGGCCCCAAAGGAAGAAGTCGCTATTTGGGAACTTTTAGTTTTACGAAGTGTGACTGCAAGATTTTCACCATTTTTGTAGTGAATTTTAATAATTTCAATGCGTTGTTGAAGTTGAAGTGTATCGTTCCAGTTTTAATAATGGCGTAGATTCTACTTGTCAAATGGCAAAGAATAAATGCTTCAAAAGTGACAGCTACCGAAATACCGGATGATTCAAAATAACACCTCTTGTTGGAAAACCCTTTATATACCTTGGATAGAAAGGCATTTTGAAATGTGTAGCACGTGTACGCGGCCAACTCTTAACAAAACAAATTATCCGATTTTGGTTCTTTCAACATGTTTGGTTTTATGTTTTTTTTTGTTCCATTCACATTCCGTGAGATAAGATTAACGACATTTAATTCAAGCCATACAACCTTGTAAGCTAACAAATAAATGGATGTCTTTGCTCAAAATTCGCATTGGACTGATGCGTGAAATGTTGGGATCGATGTTTCAGATCTGAATCTCACACTCTCGTGTATGGCAGCCACATTGTCGTCAGTGTGCACCGTACGATGACGAAGAAGACTCCGTGTGGTGTCCCCAATCATGCCAGTCTCGCAAACGTTTTGCACGAACTTGCGTACAGCCAAAAGTTATTTTCAATAAATGCGCTACACTGCATTGGCTTTGAATATACATAAGTTTGCATCATTTCACAATGTTGTTCAAGCGTAGAGTGATTCATTTCGTTCCACGGAGAGTTGTCACACATAACATAGAGAAACACTAGACCTCCGATATAAATAGAGCCTACATTTCAGTTTATGGGGACACCTCCGAGAGCCAAGGAAAACAATGCCCTCCCATTCAGTATAAATAAACTGAAGTAACGAAACTCAATATAAAAAGTAGTGCTGGCGATCATTGCATTCAAACCAAAGTTCCCGACCACTTTCTTGGACAATATCCACAAAACGTCCCCGTCAATTTATTTTTCATTGTGGGTTCGCTGGTAGACCCATTTAAGTGTTTTGGAGATTGTTCTCAGTAATGGGGGTCACTAATAGAAGTATGTAGTAGTATATGTTTAAAAAAAGTGAAAAGCACAACAGTGAACAATTATTCCTAAAAAAAAGCTCTAAACTCTAAAATGGCAATTCGTTGTACGAAAAATGGATTTTTTTCAAATAGTTTTCACTTTTCTGCTTATGCCATTTTCGCGTCTATTACTAAACGCCATTAGTAAAAAGAACCTTCTAACCCTTCCACGGCCTTCGGGAACCTCAGTTCCAATATTCAAATTAATTTTTTTTTTTGGTGTTGTCCCCAAATAAAGTGATCGTTCAGGTTGAACAATTTGACATTTCATTTTGGACGTAAACATTTCTTCAAATTAGAATAAGAGTCTCAAATACACCAAATGTTTGGAAATACCCTTGTCATTCATACCCCCCTCTGATTTACGATTTACGAATGTGTTGATTGTGTCCAAACGAATGATTCACTTCACTTTTTTTTATCACTAAAACAATATTGTTAACGTTGATAACAAGTCAAGTCAGTATTTACCTGTAGACGAATATACAACTCTCTTATCGTTTTTGCGTACTGAGTCGATTGATTATCTATAACTTCTCACCAGAAACACCAACACAATGTGTTGAATAAAACGCAAACGTTAATAAAACTGTTCGAAGTGACATCAACTAGTGTTTAGAGAACATCCTGGTGGGAAAGTGTATTTTCAAATCAACCGGAAGTTTTGATATTATTTTACAAGAATTGTAACCGAATTCATAAATACATATTTACACCGGCAATATGATTGCTTTTATCATAGCTTTTAGTATTGCTTTCACGGTATTTATTATAACCAGTATTGTAGTGATTATTCGTCGTAAAAAAATGAAGCAGCGACACCCGGGTCAAGTGTTGGGAGGTAAAAACATGTATTATGTCCTATATCGGATCACAGGCACTGGGAATGTGGTGCTAATATCTGAATTTGCAAATATAAATCTGTATGAAATCTTGTCATAATCTGAACCTAAATTTCCAAGATCTAGAAATGTAGCATTTTTCGAGCACACATTTTATTTGCAACAGTTCGCTCAACTCGATAAACTAGAGGGTGTCTAAGCAGAACTGAATTCTATGATACATAGTTTTGAAACCAACTAATCTATTCGTCCCGAAGTAAGAGATATTCGCCAGATCCCCGGAACCAATTTGTAACTAAATTCATGTACATATGTGTTTTACCTTGTCAACGAGACATGCAAATTATAGTATTTTTTGTCTGCTGAATTGATTTTCCCGCTATTGAAACGTCACACTAAACATCGAATGTCATAATCTATGTCAGCTACATGGGAGTCGGTACGTTGTAAGAGAACTCGCTAGCCTTCTGGCGAAATGTGTTTTTATTCTACAATCGTTTATTCTCCATTGGGTTCACCGGTACTTAATGGTTTATCTCAATGTTTTTAATTATAATTTCAAATATGTGATTTTCGTAATGATGACAACAACTGAAACCAATGTCGAAGAAAATTAAATTAATAACACATTATAACTGTTTTTATCAGTAATAGATCTGAATTCAGCTTTGTTCATCAAACACTTTACTTGGAATGAAATAAGTTTCTATTTAATAATGTAAAAAGCCACGCTGCCAGGTTATGTTGCCTAAATGCTCACTTTGAAAATTGTGAATTATATCATATTATACCTGTGTTACGCTCTACCTGGGAAATTCAAAACATGTCTTCCAAAATCTTAAAGTCAATCATTCGTAAACGTCACAGATGTGACAAATTCGGCTAACACATTAACAACGGTACTTAATAAATACAGTTTCCAAAAGTTTCCATTTTTATTAAAATTCAGAATTTAAAAAAAGTTTTCACTATATTTCACATATTTATCTTACTAATAATAATTCTTGGCTTTCCCATTCGAGCCGTACATCTCCGGAGGGCCAGTACGCTGAGCTATTTGCCGCGCACAACGACTTGGCGCAATGAGTGAATGAACCAACACACATTCCTCGTGTTGAAGGGCAACAACAAAATATTCATGACCTTTTTTTAACCTCCCACCCTGAAAAGTACGAGGTTAACATTATTGCACCTCTTGGCAACTCAGATCATTGCACTATTTCAGCATCCTTTTCGTTCTCCGATCTTCGAGCCACTTCTAAACCAGTCACGAAGCGGACAATGTATATATACGAAAAGGCACGTTGGGCAGAGCTCAAAAATTTGTACTAGCAATTTAACTGGAAATTGTGTTTCCTAGACAATAATGTCGATAATTCTTCTTGGTATAAAAAACATTTCTTCCCTCGAAGACTAATCAGACATGCAAAGTAGCTGTCAGATCCAAAGAGGAAGCGTTTAGAAATTGGCGTTTAAATAAAAATGCCAATACTGAGCTGCTACGCAAACAGGCAAGATCATCGTGTGCCAGAGTACTTAAGCGCGAAAAACTTCGTTACGAACAGCGTCTTCGTGCTAAAGGGCAAGGGACAATTCTTCAACTTCTATCCCAACTCTCGTTAACGATGACCAGATATTCACTGACCCGGTTGACAAAGCTAACCTTCTGGCTGAAATATTTGCCAGACAGCAGTCAACCACTGTCGGTGATCGAAAACGTATCTAGTTCGATGCCTCAGATATTTTTTCGAACACGTGGTGTTAAAAGGGTTCTTGCAGATCTTAACGTAAATAAAACTCCGGGCCCGGATGGTACTTCAGCACTTGTCCTATGGAAGTGCTCTTTGACGCTAGCTCGTCCATTGCGCAATCTTTTCCACATGTCGTAGTCCAATTGCAATATGTTCTGCGCTCTCGAAGGACATGGAGAGCATGGTTAACCACCATCTTGTTAAGTATTTGGAGTCTAACGGCCTTCTTAATGATCGACAGTATGGCTTCCGTAGAAATCGATCTACTGGAGACCTGATGGCGATCCTTTCGGAGCGATGGAGTCGATCCATTCACCGCCTGGCACGTAGCACTCATATGAAAACTTATTGCATTTGGTGTCGGTAATACCTTCTCTCGATTCATATCGAGTTTTCTCAGGGATCGCTCTATACTAGTTGTTATAGATGGGGTCTAATCCAACGAGCATAGGTTGACCGCAGGAGTGCCACAAGGCTCTGTCCTCTCTCCTTCTCTATTTCTTATTTTCATTGACGACCTGTTGGGGCGGACTGTGGACCCAATCTACTGCTTGGCGGATGATAGCAACCTCTGGCATGCGTACTCATTTGAACATCGGCCAAGTCCATCGGAGGTAGAGGACAAAAGGCAAACGATGAATGACTCACTCAACCGCGATTTGGCGACGATTTGTGAATGGGGCCAAATGAATAGAGTCGATTTTAATGCGCAAAAGACCCAGTGCTGTTTGTTGTCACACAAACGCTCCACTGATCCAGCACCGTCGTCAATATCTATGGGTGGTGTGGATATCGACATATCAGATACTCTTGATGTTCTGGGCATGAAGATACAGCGTGATGCTCGTTGGGCTAGCCATATATTCGAAGTGTCGAAAGAAGCATTCAAGTGTTTAGGCTTTTTAAAGCGGTGCAAAAAAAACATCACCTCTTCTGATTTCGTAAACCTAAAATGGAATACAACTCCTGGGTAACGGTATCTGTTCGTCAGATATCCGTCGTCTGGTCCCTGAAGTTAGAACATTTAGCCGGAATACACGGCTATCCAGGGAGTCTCATCCGTTCATTGTCAAATGGCCGGTTGACCGGAAGACGCATTATAGAGATAATTCGTTCTTCAGCCGAACTGTTCGCATGTGGAATAATCTTCCTACAAGTGTTTTTCCTGCCTGTTATGACGTTATCAAATTCAAGGCCAACGTCAACAAACACTACTTCCTCTTCCACCCCTCCAATAACCTTCCTTCCTATAGCTAACACAGTGCATTGCATTTATAGGGGGCATCCCCTGAGTGTTAGTCAAAGAAAAAAATCGTAGTCAATGCATGTACTTATAAATTGCATTACATTTTTCTGAATTGTATTTTCTACCAATTAATAATTATAATAAAATTAATTTAGTTTACAGTGGAAGGATGAGTTGAACTTCACAATATTTTAACTGTGTACAATTTAGTTTGTGAATCCTTCTTTATCGTGTTTTCTTTTGGTTTTTATTTGCAGCACCTGTAGTGGTCACCTCTGCCACACACACCGCACCTGGTGGATATCCCGTATCACAAATGCCAGTGGGTGCAACAACAACAACGTATCAGACCCAAGTGTATGCGGCGCCGTATCCGCAACAAGGGTATGTACATACTACACATTTATTTATTATCCAACAAATTACATAGTTGGCTCGAAAGACATATTATTTTACGACGGGTTCGATAGATAAATTGCTTTCAATTAGCGCTTTGTTGTATTTAAGGTGTTTCTTTTAATTACTAACGCATCGTTCAAGAACCTCTTCATTCAGATACCGAACAATCACTGTAGGTTGTAGGACAGTAAAGTTCTTATATGATGTTGTCCTTTTCAGTTATCATTAGAGAGTGTTTGGAAAGTGAAATCAATTTAGTTTTTTCCTTCTACAGAATAACCAAAAACGAAATAAAATTGCGTTTTTAAAACAGTTGGTTAAATTGCCCGATTAGGTGGAACCTAAGAAAACTCCTAAAGAAAATCTAAAAAAAGGTCAATAAATATCTAGAAAAAAGTAAAAGTTTTACCCTATTCGTACCAAGCCAAATCTGTAATTTAATTTAGTAACGTGAATAATACGCAAAATGGTTAATAAAAACAAAATTTGATAATGACTAATGACAATGACTAATGTAAAATAAAGTACACATACAAGGTTAATTTCAATAGTGAATCGAAGTCACTGCCTGGTACGAATAAAATTAAACTCGACAAAAACCTTTTTGGCAAAACTTTCGGTACTCATAAAGTTAAAACAAAACGAAATCTCAAAATTAACGAAGTCATGGCAAAATTGCGCAATATCTGACCTAACGTAACCTAGATATATAACGTAATTTTGTATATTCTCAAGATACGGTTACTTCTCAGAGGTGTATGGTGGATTTAATGTCAGTTTTGAAAGATCTTAGACATTTTAAAGAAAATCAAACATTATAAAATAAACTTGTAGTGGGTATAGTTGAAAACAATAGGAGTGAATACAAATTATAATCGTAGCCGTCTATTCAATTCGTAAATAAACATTGGTTTTCTTCAATATTTCAGAGCTCCCACACATATGCCTATGCCGATGCCTGGTGGCCAACCTCCAGCGCCCGGGTATGATATCCTTATATATTATTTATTTGCATAGCTTTACTGATAATTTGTTTGTCTTATTTTCATTGCAGTGTTCAACAATACGTTGCACCTTATCCACCTATGCAAGCTGCTGCTAATATGAACCCTCCATCCTACGACATGGCCGTAAGTGGTGCTGGCGCTGGTGTACCAAACAATGGTACATATGAAAAACAAGCAGCCTATAATCCTAACTACTCCATGCAATAAACTGTACAAATGCCCACTACCAAAGCAGAACAACAACAACAAAACAGCCGCATAAACGACTTTATAGAGGGAAATTCTTTTGAAGACTTGCTATAAGAAAACTATAGAACATTTACGCCATAACACAAAAGAAAGAATGGAATCGTAATGTATTTATGTATTCCATAATAATTGTTCCATAATAATATGTATTATACATACATATACAAAAGAAAAAAGTATTCCACATTTTGAATGTATATTTATATTAAAAACAAAAGAAAAATACTTAAAATTCTTACTTTGAAATAAACGTTTCTAAGTGTACATTTACAAAATACCTAAAGATAAATAGCTTTTATTTATGTGATAACAACCTTAATTATTATACAATGAAATAAAATCTAAATTATTGTTTTTAATACCAGCTGCTTCTAGTTAAAGGCGATTCAAAACGAGAATTATGAGCCTACTCAGTGGCCAGACAGTAGTTATTGTTGTGTGGAGTTAGGTCAATTTGCCTCGGATCAGCTGAGACTTAGTCATTTTTATATTTATGAAATGTCCTTATTTTTTACATTAAGATACAGATAAACCAAATTGAATTTTAAATGTTTTTATTTGCAAACAAAATCGAATAAAATAAAACAATCAACTTAGAACCGTATATTGTATTAACAAATAACATTGATAAAACTTGTCATTGCGAGTTTCCTTGGTGGGGAGCCGTGAAGACTTTCATAGATGTCTGGCTCAAAACGGTTGTACTCATTAGTGACTTCGATGTTTTTAAATTACATTTCTACGAATGCCTTTATACCGAAAAGAGGTCAAAATCGTTGAGCTGGATGATGGATATAAGTACCCATTACCAAGGATTAAGAAATTTTCTAAGGTCGCTATATTAACATTAATGAAATAAAAAGGTTAAGCCAGATGCCGACAAGGTAAATGAACAGATTGCTATTGACCTGGTCAACATTTGCTGGTGACCAATTAAAATCACATGTATCTATTGATAAAGTGATCTCTCCCATAAAACCCTTTATTGAAAGAATAATACAGTGTAAGAAGTGTTGGAGATTAGGCAACTCTACAGTCGTATGTAACCGATCCCGGCAATTATGCCCTCATTATAGCGCCGCCCATGAGTGAGATTGGTACTTAATACCCAAATGTACAATTGTGGCAGATCACGCGACGTTAGATCTGGACTGTGCGAGAAGTGGATTGATATGCGCAAAAAGACCAAGAACGAAGCTAAACAAAATGCCACCCAACCATGCCTAGGGCAAACATATTTTCTTTCGTTGAGGGAAAATTCAAGGAAGAGGAAATACATAAATCACATGCAACACATTCAGGAAGAGACCCTGACACAAACCACATAGATCTCTATTAGTTTGGACAACACGGACGAATTCTCAATCAAAAATTACAACATTATACGCGAGGGGGTGGCGTAGCCATTTTACCCCAAAAATGTACATTAACTCAGATAAAGTCAAACTATTATCGTTATATCTGCAGATTTACCGCCATCTTTAACATACAGTCAACAAGATATTGAAGCGATTACATCTCTACATATGTGGAGATTTCAACTGCCAGTTACGGGGCTTTGTGCGGAGTTTTCTGAGGCTGCACCCCGTAACACATCATACATTATTAGACTGAAGATTGAGCTTATGGCGCCTTTGATGCTAGACTGCCCAGCAAACAAACTCCTGAGATTACAAAGAGGACAACGGGAATATTTTTCTTGTTTTGTTTTGGTAAACGGCATTTTTTATTGTATAGTCGATAACACATACATATGTATGACCAATCTTTTTTTCTATACAGTGGTAATGTATGGCTTGGCAAATAAATGCAGTGAAGAAATAAGCTGTTGCTCACTAGTTACCGATAGTGTTTTTTGTGTGCTGAATTTATGTGGTAAAGTAACTACAGCGGTAAGTAGCTAGCTGTATAATTATATACAAAAATACAATTCGTCGTTCGCAAGTTATTGTGTTCTATATGACAAAAATGTTTTTTTGGGAAATCCATGTTAAAGTTTAGTTCTTTATTGCAAAAAGTCAGTAAAGTATTGTATAGCACAAAGTCGATGTATAATATTTCGGAAACTATAAAGAATAAAAGCAAACTGATTACACAGATCGACAGATCTCGATAAATTGACCCAAAAATCAGTCTTATCTCAATTTTTCCTATTTTGCGTTATAGAACACTATAACTTACGAACGACAAATTGCTATTTGCGGAACAAGCCCAGTGTAATGCCTGGGTAAAGACAAACAATGGATTTTTAAAGGCCCTACGGATTAAACGCCAGAAATTTGGCAACCCTGAAGTGGAATCAGCTGAGACATAGAGACATATGGTTCTTGTCTGAGCACCATCTGTTTGATTTAAAATGAAATAATTTCTATCAGTCTTGGCCGGTAGAATGATAGAATGTTTACTGTGTTTTGAGTCAAATAAAGAAACTGCCGGTTGTATAAAAGTCAATTCAAAGCAATGGGATGAACTGCATGTCAAGAGCATAATTGAGAAACATCTTTGGTCTATGGTAAATGGAGCCTAGATAAGAGTCAGCATAATAAATTAATTGGCCATGTCGATTATGATTGGAAAATTCAACCAATTTTAGTCACCCTATTTATGTTCTACTTATTACAGATATTCAAATCCAAATCACCATGGCTTTGCCCGACTTGCTGGAAAGTTTTACACGATTTCCATAATTTCTACAGACGCATTGAAGATGCACATCTGCATTATGGTTCTTTATTAAGAGCAAATGAATTCGACCCCCAATTACTGGAGGTGCAAGAGAAGAAAAACAATGTTTTCGTAACGCCCAATCTTCTGGAGCCGGAAATAGTCATTAACCATAACCAGTCAGTCACTATAAAAGAAGAAGATGAGTCAATCATTGAGTACAAGGACTATGATGAAGACGATATACCATTAATACACATTCGAAGAAGCGTTGACTGTCCTCCGCAATGTCCAGTTGATGATAGCGATGCATCTACGGGGGAGGATCCTTTAAATAAATCACTCAAATTTGGAACAACAAATTGTACAAGAAACAAAACCAAGAAATGTTCTAATAAATCTAGCCAGCAACCATCAATTCTTCAAGAAACCGAAGTTATTGTCCAGGGACTCGTACAAAGTATTCAGTCAAAAACAAACGAACATAAATCTGGCCGTAAATCTTACTATCAACCCAAAACTAATCGCCAGGAGCATGACGTATTTCTGGCAAAATATTTTAAACTGACTTGCCAAAAATGTCAAATGCCATTCGATACGTTTCCTTTACTATTGAAACATTTCTCTAAAGACCACCAAGAACGTGGCTACATGACATGTTGCCAAACAAAATACTACGACCGCAGTTTGTTGGTGGATCACATTCATTTTCATCTCAATCCGGAATATTTTAAATGCAAACATTGCTCAAAGGTCCTAACGCAACGTCGCGGTCTTTGGGCTCACATGAAATTGCACGAGGAGAAACAACACATTTGCGATATATGTGATAAGAAATTTGTGAAAAAATCCAAACTCGAACGGCACAAACTGACACATTTACCAGAAGAGGCGAAAAATCATCCTTGTGCCGAATGCGGCAAATTGTAAGTACACGTTTTCGTTTAGATAATTCTCATACTCGCCCATAATTAACTTTACAGCTTTGGCAACGAGTCCCTTCTTTTACATCACCAAAGCGTCGTACACCTAAATAAATATGCCAAACTTTGTGACATTTGTGGCCAATCGATGCGTGATTCGGACTCCTTTAGACGTCACATGGAAAAACATGAAGGTATAGCGGCCCCAACCTTTAGTTGTGATATTTGTGGTCTCGTTGTGGTCGGCAAGCGACATTTGAAACTTCACAAAGACTCACAACATCCAGAGGGCGGCAAACAGGAATATACATGCCACATATGCCTAAAGGTATCACCGACCATGAATGCTCTTAAGAAACATATTCGCTGTACTCATGAAATGGGTTACAATCACAAGTGTACCATATGTGAGAAGGCATTTAAAAGGCCGGATAATTTAAAGGTAAATTCTGTCTACTGTTTTTTGTTTGCAATAGAATTATCGCTGTCTAGGGTTCATTGGTCATTTGCGAGAAATCTGATGTACGTACGTATTTTCCCTATTAGTCCTGAAGGAACAGACGGTATTCTACTAACTAGAAATCTGCCATAGCTCATAAACCTTTTCTGCAAGTAAAATTACAGAAGTTTTCATTTTGCGTGAATTCAAATAGTGTTTCAGGTCTTCTCGCGAGTGAGCGATAGACTTAACAAATCGGGTTCATTAAAGATGTCACTTCACTAATTTCAGGCTCATATGGCAACGCATACGGGTTCAGTATTATATACCTGTCCATGGTGTCCCAAGACCTTTAATTCAAATGGAAACATGCACAACCATCGCAAAAAAGTTCATCCCAAGGAATGGGAGGATGCACGCCGTAAAAAGTATTCCGGTAACTTACCGCCAAATTTTAAACCTCCATTAGCCGCTGGAGACGTAAATAATATCCCTAAACCTTGGACTCTTAACAAAACCAATTTAAAAGTTTAATGATCTCAAAAACAGTACACAAATAAAAATATTGAAATATTTTTAGTAAAAATGTTAATGAATAAGTGTGTGCGCAATCCCTTTTAAACGTGGAAACATCACAAATCGGACTTGAAAATGTCGGAAACACCTAATGTCAGATGAACATACCTTAAGAATACTGTTGAACGCGTAACGAAGCTAGTTTTTAACAGTTTTTTGTTTTGGAACAAGTTTGGAAAGAAGACGAACGAACCTTATTCCATACACACAAAACGTTGCTATTGTTCGATTTCATACTTGGTGTAATAAATGTAATGAATTTGTATATGAGTAAATCGAGCTATCATTTATGAAAATCGGTTGCAAATTATAAAAAGTATTTTCAATACAATTTATTACCCCTGACCCGAGAAAGTAATGAAGGTAGACCAGGGTTCACGTCGCGAGGCAGATAAATCTCTTCAGCATATTAGCCAGAGATGTCAACATAAAGAGCAACTCCGCCAAGCAACGGTCTTTTCGAAATATTGACATTTTTACTAGATGTATTGTTTTGACCACCCCTTAGTTTAGGGCTAGGGAGTGTTAGCGTTACAAGAACGTAGTAAGTTATCTAATTTACATTGGCATGCGACGTAAGTGCCGTGCCATCTGTGTCAGATACTGCGTTTTGATCGGTAAGCGTATAGAAATCCCCATTAAAAATAAAGAACAATTTGCAGCCGGCAATTTCAGTTCGTATTGTCCATTTTGTAATATTTTCAATTTCTGCTTTTATGTTTATTTAAAAATCTATGTTTTTGAGACAAAGTTTATTGTCTTCTTAAAGCAAAAAGTTTTATTTCTTAGAACTAATAGCAGAACAAAAAAAAAGTTACAATAACAGCAACTTAAATGTTCAGGGGTACGAACTGATTGTGGGCGGAGTAGTACTATGGATATAAATGATCAATTTGTAGATCAAGCGTCATGTCATATAGAGTCGAATGCTTTTTCGATATCCAACAGGGCTTTTCCTGCGATTTATTTGTGCAGCGATCATTCTCTCTATTTAACCTTAGCTTTTTTAAAAGCCACGGGTAAGTAATCGATGCAATAATACCAATTTCGGAGTGGTGTTAAAAAAGTTAAAAGTTCCAAAGCCTGGAAAATAATCACATTTAGCAGATGTACCTAATTTTTAAATAAAGTGTTTAGAAAAGGAAATTAAATTTGTAAAATCATTATGCCGAAAAATATACATTACCGAATAAATAATGTGTTTTCCTAAAATTCATGAATATTACATGCCAGACAATGCACGTCTTCTAACCTTATGTTTAATGTATGAAATGTTATTCAAAGTAGTGTGCTATTGAATTTGACTTTGTTCGCCAGGTTTCAAGACCATCCCACTCAACCTCAGATAATGCAGGAGTGATCCTATCATTTATCGCTTGTATTAATTTTCAGGACATTTTGGATTTGAATGAAATGGTGTTGATAATTTGTAACCAGTTATTATTATTAATAACATGGAGTTAATGAGATGGTTGACATCCGAACACCGTTGAAACTTTTGGATGAACTTATTTCTTTGTCTTATTATTTGCTTAGGACTAAAATTTATCTATTACGTCATTAATATTAACGAATGGGAACAATAGTAGCCCATTTTATAAGAAAAAATACAGTCAACTCGCGCAAACGTGAATATTCTAAAGCATGAACACCATATGATGTAGACATAGGTCTCTAGTAAAAGATAACTGATTTTTTTTTTAAATTATACTCGAATATAATTTGATACATTTCCGTCAATGGACTACGAATTTCATTTATTCTTCACAAAAAATTAATTTTTTTAATAAACAAAACATTTTTTAATACACTGGGATGAATTTATTAAGCTCATTTCAGCGATAAAATGTTAGGACTCGAAAACGTGAACGAAATCGTAAAAGTTTTTACAGCCTCAACAATAATTGGTTCACGTTTCAGCGATTTGACTGTATATAAAAAGTAGGAAAACGTTGATTCAGGGTATATATGTTCTGAGAAACGGCTGGGGTTGAACAAATATTTCGGTTCGGTCGTACATTTGCAAAATATAAGGACACACATTGAGCAGTTAGAGGGTGGTAACAAATTCTATAAAAAATATAAATTTTGTACTGGCTGGAGATAGGTGAAAAATAACTGGGTTTGGTTATACATTGCACAACTTAAAGGGCAGCCTTGGGGTAGACGGAGTGTGGGAGCACACGGACTATTACGTTTAATTTTGAGCATTCGCTAAACGACGTATTTCGATACTTTTTGTATTTCTCGCATTCGAAAAACGTACATTCGTTGCATCCCTATCCACATATCCCAAACAGCTGTTTGTATGGCAACTAAGCCAAATCATATGTTCCCATGTCATCTCAATTGCTGATGCGATGTTTCATCTGCTGATTAATTATTTGTTGGTATTTGAATTGCAACCAAGCAATGTTGACGTACGGCAAGCAAATGCGTGTTTACAGAATATTTTTAGTGTTGGCGAGAGATTTCTAAGAAACGAAATAAAATATACTATTATTACAAATTGAAACGAATATAAACTTTGAATTTGACAACACTGCCATCGTTTTATTTGTACGAAGTGGCTTTTGTATAGTTCCGGCCTCAGAGACTTGGGAATAGCTTCATTTTTGTCAGACGGATTATAACGACAACGGCCATATTCTTTAGAATATGAATTCTACAATTTGGGTTGTTGTGGCGCTTAAACTATTTGTGGTCTGTTGGCTGATTTACATTCTTCTCGAAAGACGCAAAAGAAAGAGGGGACTCCAGCAAAACACCATTATAATCGAAGAAGGTAAGTGAACAACACAAGAACACGAACACTATTGTGTGTAAACGATTTATGTGTGTCACACTTATGTTTGAAATATTTCTGTATAACAAGGACCCGTAGCATATGCAGGTGGTCCAGTGACCCAAATGCCCAAAGATTGCCAAGAATTCTACAACCAACAATTGTATGCATCAAACAATATGATGCCACCACCCAAGTGAGTATACTAATTGTAATTTGAGTGTGTGTGTGTGTGTTATAATTAATTCAGAATTACCGTCGATTAATTATTTTCGTATTTCATCAATTAGTTTACAACAAGAACCATTTTATTCGAATCAACAGCCACCCCCAATGAATATGATGTCTCCCAAATAGGGGGAAAATGGAGTGAAGCCCACACATTTCAATGCACTGCAGTTAAACATAAGCAAACCCACAAGTTTAATCGTATTATATGCGATGCGATTCAAAAGATTGATTTTTAAAACATTTTTCATGTACTAATGTTAATACAAAGTGTATATCACTATTTACATACACGAAAATTTGTATTATTGGAAAAGTATTAAATACACAATTTAAAAACTATCAAACACTACATTGGATTTCTTTTAATATTAAGTTTGTATAACCTCCACTATAGGATGGAGTGTTTACTAAATTGTTAAAATTGTCATTCCGGTTGCAACGTCCTCGACAAGTCGACCCACATTTGGAAGAGACAACGAACACTTCTAGTGTACCAAATATATTGGCAGATACCAAAAGGGAACAGCAATTGTTGCAATTATTACCTTCTGTCGTTCATCCCGTGCTAACCAACAAATTATACCTACAGCAGAGGTTATATAGATAAGCCATTTCGAGTACGAATAGCCAGGTTGTTTAATTCGCTCCCCCAATACACTAAACGCATTTTCAATGGCAAACTTTACATATCGAAAAAAGCTTATTCAATATTTTTCTTCAATTTCGACGATGTAAAACACATTTAACCAATTATTTACTTTTTTTGGAACTAACATTTTATTTGTTCATTTCTATATCTTATATTCTTTCAATTCTTGTATGTACTTATAAAATATGTATCCATTTTATATCTGATATTGGAGTTTGCAATTTCAATTCATGGCGGAGTAGCTCATATTTTATTTTTTTACAATACATATTGGACTAAAAAAAATGTACTATTTTTTGCATATAGTGGTTTGTTATATCGAAATAGTCATTGAGAATCTATTTTATATAAATTACTAAACAAAGGTATAGTTAAATCTTTAAAAAAATGCATTCCACATTGTTCTGGATGTATGGTTCGTTATTTTTACCTTAGAGAATTCATGCAGTACAAACATGTATGCGACAAAACATATTGGACTTTTGGCAAGTCTTTATGAAGTGAACTGTAAATGTTCCGTTACAAAGCCAGAGGAACCAATTATTGGAAATAGAGTAAGCTGTGATATTTGATGTTATTTCTAATCACTTTAGTTGTTCAACGATTTCGGTTAGATGAAGGTGAGAGATTATAACATTGATAGTACATTTTTATTATTATTTTTTTTAATTTTTAGTTTAAAGTCCAGTATGGCTCGAAGTGAATATAAAAATCACTTTAAAAACATAATTATTAAACATTACCAAGACGGTTTGTCAAAAAAAGAAACTTGCGTACAATTTACATTCCCAAAGTCTACAGTCAGCTTTATTATCAAAAAGTTCACCACCACAGGAATGATTGAAACTATGCACTGTGGTGGCCGACCAAGATGCACGTCATCCAAAGATTCCAGAATTGTTAGAGAATTTCAAAAGCATCCAGACAAATCCGCTCCTAGTGTTGAACACGTACAAATTAACCTAACCTAAAAATTAGCAGTAGAACTGTTCAAAGAAGAGCATGTGCTGTTCGACTGAAAAGTTATCGCGCCGCAATGAAGCCAATCATTTCATATAAAAACCCGAAAAGCTCGCATTTGCACGAGAGCATATCAATTGGTCAAAGGAGAAGTGGAACACTGTATTGTTTTCTGACGAATCAAAATTAAATCGTTAAATAAACGATTGGATCCCTGTAACTGCCAAGGTACTGTGATACACGGAGGAGAAAATGTGATGGTACGGGGTTGCTTCTCTGGAAATTATGTTGGCCAATTACATAAAATAGACGGTATAATGGACAGATTTTCGTTCCACAACATTATGGAAAATGTGATGTTTCCTCACACTGAATGGAGTTTGCCCCTTTCTCGGCAATTCCAACAGGATAATGATCCCAAAGATACCTCAAAATATGTCCAAGTTTGGTTCGTAAAGGAATGACTTAATGTTATGAAGTAGAAAATCTTTTGGAAATAGTGAACAAAAAATTAAACCGAGAAGTACAGGGCGAGATAAAAACAAACTTTTTCAGGCAATTGAAGCAGCTTGGTCTGCTGCAGATGCAAAGACAATAAACAATCTTGTTGATTCCATGCAAAGAAGATGCTCAGCAGTGCTTAAAAACAACGGATACTCTACAAAATATTGATAGAAATACCTAGTCCAATTTGTTTTGTCGTATGAATTTTTGACTATTTGGTTTTATCGTTTTAATATATTTTGAATTTTAAAAACAATCAGGAAACAAGCTTATTTTTTCACAAACAAGGTATTAACATTGAGTTTAAAAAACAATCGACACATTTATCAATCATAACTTTTGAGATTTTCATGATTTAGAGGATATGTGCATTGAGTCGAATATATATTGTCCGATACTATAAATATTTTGTATTCTCAAAAATTTTGAGATTGAGACATTTTTTACTGATATACATTTATAAACATTCAGTAGATTGAGATAGAAGTTTTTGTACATAGAAAAATTACCGTTCAGTCATTTGAAGTAATAGGGGCATACTTAACTGATGACAATTCGATTGGAGAATATTGATCTTGTACATCAGACATATAAGTTGAATCTTAATCTTTTCTGCAATGGTGCCTTCGACAGCCCCAAATTTTTCCATGGCATTATCGTTAACGCTCGCGTAACTTCTTTAATTGCTTTACATTCAGTATCACGTAAATCATTTACAGCTTGATTAAAATTATCAAAATGTTGTTCGTAGTACTTCACTTCATCTAACCACGTACCACATCTTGTAAATATTGGTTGGGGTGGTAGCGGTAAATTGGTATAATGTCCTTTTAACATTGCTACACAATAAGGTGCCTTTTAATATATTTGTTTCCCTTTTGCAATTAAACAATCAATATCTTCAATAACATCATGTATAACCTCCACCACTCTTTGCAATGCGTGTGCTAAACTGGTTACATGCTAAAGTTGTAGGTAAAATATTTTATCGCTTTAGCTGATTTTACGAAGGGGCTGCATCGTTTTTTGTTGAACTCTTCACCTAATAGTTGTACCGATTCGTTAAAAGTACGAGCAATGGTTTCGTGGTTCACCATCTTCAATTCCACTATATTTAGACAAAAGTATATATATAAGTAAGAAATTATTTTTGCTTACTTAAATATCTTCATGCAATACGCCAAAGACTATGTTAACATTATATCGGCCTTCAATCCATCGGCCGTAGTTTCATCCATAGAAATCCATTTATTTTGTTTTTCAAATACGATTTTATTTATATACTTCGGCATATTTCTGGATGAAATTAGCCAACAAGTGGTTTCTTTATTCCGACGATAGTCTTACTAGCTTTCAGGATGACAACAATTTTAATAATCGATTCGATTTTATGTTCTTTTGACAAAAAATTGTTATTGGGGAAAAAAATCTTTAAATATTATTGTGTTTAAAACCGTAGCCCTTCACCAAATTTACGTTAATTTCATTTTCCACCATACTGATAACAATGTTTTTTTTACTATTTTTTTTTTAAAAACATGTATGAATTTTTAGGGAAAATATGCATTTATAATAAAATATGCACAGACAAATCAATTCCATTTTTTAGCAAATCTTGTGATTCGGAATGGTAAATAGTTTACAAAGTGTTTAAAATTTCCAAAAAAAAATCCTATCCTATCCCCAGTTAATACGACCTGAAAGTCTGTTTATATAATACTAGTTTAGCTGTGATGGACAAATACGTCGTAATTTATTTTTTTAAATTCACACAAATTCGATTTTAAAACCAGAATTGACGATTGACGATGAAACTAAGTTTTGTCTAAATAGAGTTTTTTACATTTAAAAACTAACGGTTATTTATTGACTTTACAAATATAGTTTGCCTACATCTGATCTCTCGTTATCAAACCATATTTGTAATTCCGATATCTTAGATTATCGCTGTATGTTTGAAATTCAAGAAAAAATAATTACATCTGGTGCACATATAATTATTTTTTCTTCACGATGAATAACATCTTCAATAACATTTTTGTTGTTGTTAATATACCTTCTAGAAGGTGATTTTATATAGATATCTTTTTTAAATATATTAAGCGGTAAATGTTAGTCACATATGTGTTTTAGCTGAAAATGGCACGTTGAAGTGAACTTTTTTAATGAAAACCGAGTGAAAATTAAAGAAATGACCTAATAATGAATAAAATCGCAGAAGCGATAAATTGACAGACAATGCTCTACGGTTTCAAATACCCTAAGGAACCAAAAAAAATCAATGGATGAATAAGGCACAGTAGGCGTGTCCAGCAGTTTTTCTAGCATTTAGCAACGAAAAAAATATAGGTTGCAGGAAAAACAGCCAAAATATGCTTAAGTCTGAAATTTTAGGAGGAAGTCTTTAAAAATATATTTAGTGACGAAAAAATAATTGTTTAAGGCATTTTCTATAACTGGAGTGGCCAGCAATAAATTCCGATCTCAAGCCAGCTGAAGACCTCTGGATTGCCTGAAAATTCATATGTATAAACAACGACAACACAATATTATACTATTTCAGTTATAGTATTCGTCAAATTCCACATATAATTATTTTCTAGGCGCCCCGGTAGGTGAGTTGGTAGCGTGCTTGCCTATCAACGTGGGGGTTGTGGATTCGATTACCAGCAGAGGCTTTGGTCTGTCGCTGCAAAAATCTAGCCACATAGTCTGTGTCACCCGGTTTACCCTTGGACACAAAATTATAATATAAATTTACTTTGTATTGTAATTAAATAAAAAAAAAAAAAAATAAATAAATAAATAATTATTTTCTGTGTAATATGTAACATATATTTTTTCTGTTATAACAAATATTTTTAAAAATGTGATTTATTTTTTTTAAAGAACCCATAAATACAAACTATATAAAGAAATAATTCAATTTAATAATATATACAACAAAAACTAACTTTAATTTTTTATGCTTTGAAGATATTGTTTTTTTTTTTTTGAAGAGATTTTATTTTATTTCAATATTTTGGAAAGTTATAGCATACAAATAATATTAAAAAAAAGAAAATTTGGTGACGATACGTATTTTTAAACTTATAAAAAGTTGATGTTCTTAGTCCTGCATATGTCAACGAAAATCTACAGATCCCGAAACACCCTGAACAGAAATATTCACCCAAACGACTGTATGTTGTTTAGCTACTCAACTAGCTAAACCATATATACATAAGTAAGTTTTTAATAATTGCAATTATTTTCAGATCTTAAGTTGAAACAACTGCGCATATTGTTTGATATACAAGTTTTATTCAATTATAACTTAATAGAATCGTGCATGATTTTGAATACATGAGTTTCCATGTACGGTATTACATTAACCAAGACATTAAGATGTCGTTATTAATAAATTAAACTCGGTCACACTTAAAATGTATTGTTGTTTAATTTTTTGTGGATTCAAGGCTTAAGATGGATGGTACACAGTCCGATTTAAACAGATCAAAGCAGATATTTACATGACATGTGCCAAGTTTTGCAATTTAAAAAAGGCATCGAGGGATGTGATAAACAACTACTTCTAACAGATTGTATACATTTTATGTAAAAGCTAATTGCTAAAAATGTTACGGGGGGTGAATTAGGGTTGACTACTATATAGAATTGATGGAATCACAAAAAAAAACATATTTACGCCTTTAGATTTTTTAAAATCTTCTCCACATGTTGGCATGAATAAATTCGTATAGTCCCATAGTCCGGTTCATCCTTTTTTGCTAATATTTTGTTATTCGTCCAGTATACATCTTTAAAACCTTTGTAAAGCAACTTGTTTCTGGCGTATAAAAATACTTTAATGCTTTCTTCGTCGACGTATCCTTTAACTGTTATCCCCACGTGGAATGTGCTTAGACATTTTCTTTGCGTAAGAAATTTTGCTTTCATATTTTTGGTCTTGAATCGAATATATATTGGAATTGTTTCATTTAATCCCATAATAAATACTCTATCAATATCTTTGATCTCGAGTGTAATATCCATATTATTAGCCAAGAGCAGTACAGTATGTTCTAATGGATAATACAACATATTCAAAGGATAATTTTGAATGACAATGCTGCTGTCGGTGTATTGATCGATTAAATCTAAACTAAGGTAATCAGATTGTAATACAGATATAAAGTCAGTTTTAATATCAAATAAGCGTGTTGCACCTGGCACGTCCTTTGTAACATTTCCAGTTGTTAATATTCTTATCGATGATTGCTCTTGTGTATCCCCGGAATTTGCTAGTTTTTCATAATTTTCTAGAGTTGATACTTGATTCTTTATTGATGTATTCATGCAGTTGTTAGTTGGGGACTTCGATTGCAAACATCTTATATTGTTTTCTGGTTCTATTTTATCTTTCACAAGTTTGGTGTTTTTGGTGGTTTCCCTGTCAAAGCCTTCAGATCGAACAACCATTATTTCGTTTGACCCTTTCGAAATGGCAATTTTTGATGTGGTGGGACATAGCTCAGATTGCTGTGATGGTTTTTGCGTATTATCTTCGGGAGATGGTACCTTTGTAGAAACTTCAATTGCAAATTCTATAGCCATATTATCCAAATCCTTTTTTAATATATCATTTTCTTTCTTCAGTTCAGCAATGGTTGTCTCAGAGGAAACATTATGGCTTGATACTTCTTGTGTTAGTTTAACTATTTGTTGCCTCTGTTTTAAATCACTCCCTTCAAAGCGAAGAATTCTGCCTTTTAAATTGGCAATAAGTTTCTTTAAATCCGCAATGTCCTTCTCCGACTCCACACGGCATTGCACCAGTTCTATACTCCTCTCGAGGAGTTTAATTTTCAATGTTTCTACTGCGTGATCGGATGCTTGCAGTTTGTTCTGTATTTCCGTAAAAGTTGTATAACTTTCGTCAAAACTCAAACAGAGTTTATGTGTTGTTGGGTTGTGTTGGTGGCATTGGGGACAGCTGGTTGATCTGTGGCGGAATGTAATGGTCAATAATCGCATATAATACGAATAATAGCAAGAAGTTTTGCTGGATAATAATATTGAAATATAAACGCCGGCAAAATGTTTTTGAAAGCAGAAAGAAAAAAACAAAAATATTTTAAAAAATCGTCGAAAATGCGTAAGAACTCCTAACATACATCACTCAGAAATCACGAAAATCAACGTGAGAAGTCCCCTGGCGACGTAACGTTTCGAATTTTTTGCGCAAAAAAATTGCGTCGAATTTCAAAGAAGACCATTGTAAAAAATCATTTTTTGTTTAACCTTTTATGCAGTATGACTACCCACACTTGCATAATTTTGGGAGAATGGTATGCTAAATATATGTATATGATGTCCTCGGGGTCGGCTGGCACGACACCCCCAATTTTTATTTTTATATTTCGCATGACGCGATTTTTCAAAATAATTTTTCATATGTTGTGATTGAATAGAAGCGCCGATAAAGAAAAATAATTTTGAAATAATTTTCAATTCTTTTAGCTTTTGATCTTTTTGCAATGTTAATAATACAACAGAAAAAAACCTTTTAATTTTAACTGCAACAAGGCATTATGTATTGTACTCAGGACTGACTATAGTTGTATCTATTACGCACATTTAAAATCCAAATGGGTATGGCGTTTGAAAAACAGACGAAAACAAATCTCAAAATGTTTGCGGTGTTTAAATGTTTACACCAGTTGTTGGAAACCCAATCATGTGGTCAACAAACACTACATGGATCGATGAAAACTTACCGACTTTGCCACTCACGCAAGCACCACTGATGGAAGACATGTCCACAACTTGTACTGTAAATATCTTCGGCATCGTGGAAAATCTCAGTACATATTGGACACAATAGATTATGTAGAGGCATTGTTCATATTCCTTTGTTTAATTGACGATTGCAAGTTCACCACAATGAAGAATTATCAATAACAAAAAATACACACTGCAATGGAGCGGCTCCCAGCCCACCAACGTATCTTATCAGTTTGAAATAATCTTGTTGTATGTTGATCGGTCGCGAGGACTTCCCGGTAAACCGTTCATACGATACGATTCATCGACGAATGGGTCTGTCGATAAATACCGATGCAAATAATCGTTTTTTCTTCACCTTATTAGGCGTGTTCAGTTGGCTATCCGATTTTCTTAAACAAAGTTTATATTTAATTTTTATAAAATACAGTGCTGTCTGGGTAGAGTGAACTAATTTTTGCCGGGCGATTTCATAATACCCAGGTTGTTCACTAAATCAAGGTTGATTTTTTTGTGTTTAAAGCGAATTTTTTATTTATTTTAAATGCATTTATATATTATACATTTTATTTATTTCGATAAAATACTGATGTTTAAATTTAAGACTGAAAAAAATGTGTAATAGTTGTTTGTTTCTTCGGTTTGTTTAACGATATTTGCACTGCTTGATCGCGAAGGCAATGTAGAGCTTGTATATTTGCGAAATTTGAAGTATTAGCCTCAGCCCATTCGATACCCTTATCAAAAACCTTAATGGCTTCATCAGCTGATATCGGATTTCTGTATTCTGATGTTTCGCCATTGTCCTCATCATCTGATATTTCAAATGTGCCGACGACATCTTCCCCAGAAATTGGCTCTGTGTTCTCTATTGAATTCCAGTTTTCAATATCTTCTTCAGTAAAATTGGTCTGAAAAAAAAATTATTCAACATAGGTACATACATACATACTCCTACATTTAAGTTATAAAATAATTTTCCTACAAAAACTTACATATGAATTAATGATCCGAAGTAAATTTTAGATTTGATGAACAGGTTCGTATCGTTCGGCTAACAATTTTTGCCGAAGTGCACTCAACATCATTCTTTCTTCTTCATCATCATCGTTTGAAATGGGTTCAACTGTAGTGCTTTTCAAAAGGGGCCGCCAACATTTTTCTATAACATCAGCTTTCAATTGATTCCATGCAAGCAGCAAAAGCGATAATGCATCCTTCAACGTTAATGCTTTTATGAACTCTGTGATGTTTTCCTTTCCAACAGCTAATGCCAGAAGATTTTTCCTGTAATATAGCTTTGTTATACGGACCATGTTTTGATCCATTGGTTGGATCAATGGTGTCACATTCGGTGGAATGCAAATCACGAATATGGATGAATCACTTGTTCTTAACTGATCTATTGGAGGGTGACAGGGAGCATTATCCAACAAAAGAAGGGCCTTTTGTGGTAACCCTTTTGCAGCAGAAATTGCTGAACCTATAAAATACATACCCCCATTATTTATCTAAACGGTTAAACTTTGTTTATAAGATTCTTACCTGTGGAACAAAGCATGTATGGAACCAGTCTTTAAAAATTGCAGATGTCATCCAAGCATTTTTGGAATTTCTATAATCTACTGGAATTTTGAACTATTTAAAAGAACGCGGATTTTTTGCACGACCTATTACCAATGGCTTGATTTTATGCTCTCCAGTTGCATTTGTGCATGAAAGAAAAGTAACTCTTGCCTTTTCAATTTTTCTGTCTGGAGCCACTTTTTCAGAGCTGGTAACATAACTTTTTCTGGAAGTATTTTCCAAAACAAGCCGGTTTCATCAGCATTTTAGATCTGAGCTTTACACAACTGTAACTCACGAATCACGTCAATTAATTTTTGTTTAAAAGGCTCAACAGCTTGTTGATCTGAAGACAATTTCTCGCCACACACTTTTAACAGTCTAATTCCATATCGTGACTTATAGCCTGATAACCACCCATAACTGGCATTGAAGCCGCCTTGCTACTCTTGAATTTCCCCATGTAATGCCTTTGCCTATTCCTTGATCATATCGCCACTGATAGGAAAATTTTTTTGACTTTGTCTCACAAACCAGTTGTACAATGCTTTTTCCATGCGTGGATACTCTCCTTTTTTAAGCGTCTTTCTTTTTTGTGTTCCAAATGTATAGTTACCCATAAGCTTCATTAGTCCATTTTTCTTTTTATATATGCCAGAAATGGCCGATTTTGCAATGCCATAACGCCGACAAACCTAAAAACTTACTATAAAGTATGTTCACTCTATTGAGGTCCATGACTGTTCACTCTACAGAGTAGTCAATGTAAACATTCTGGTGTTCACTCTAACGCGGTGTTCATTGCATCGGGTGTTCACTCTACCCAGACAGCACTGTACATTTAAATTTAAAAAAAATATATTTATGAGCTAATGTCATAAATAAACTTGTTAATGCAGTGAAAACACAAAATTGTTTATCCAAAACAGTGGACAGAATAATAAGTACGTTTTTATATCGTCCAATAATAATGTCTATTACAATATTTTCATATTAAATAAAGTAATATTTTGATTACATTCGAATCGGGTAAAAGTATCGGTAGTAAGACAAATTTGACCTACGCCACTCTAGGAAAAGCAGACTCATTTCATTATGTTGCAGTCTCCGTGTCCGACGCTCTTTTTAATAAAGCTTACATAAAATTTCTTCTCCTGGGAGAAGAAATTAATGTTGGTTTCGTCGCTCGCGTACTGGAACGGACCAACTCAATTGTTACCTTGAATTTTTCCCCGAAGCAGAGGAACTTTTCCGGCTATTCACCCCGGTAAGTTGACATCTCCTAGTTTTGAAAGTTTTTTTAGTATTTTGGACAAAAAAAACAGTGATCTGTCAAGAGATTTGGCGTCAGTACCCTCCCTTACAATGTTTTTTTAACCCTTTATTAATCTGATTTATTCATCTGATTTATGTTTATTTTAATGGCCCAAGTTAATATAATAACAGATCATATCAAAATTGTACTGAATTAATGAAAAATATTAGGAAATGTACAATGTACTTATTTTTTTTTTTTTTGGTCAACCAAATAAATACTTCAGCACAAAATGAACACAGAAGCCAAAATTATTGTTCAAATAAAAGTTTCGAAATATTCCAAAGATGCGAAATATTCCATGAGTCGCCGTAGGATATAATCTACAATCGGGTAAACACTTCTCCGGAGTTTAATATATGGGTAAATCCGAAAAATGTATACACATTTTTGAGTTGTCAAAACTGGATTTAGTTCATTTTTTTAAACGAATCAGCTGCTTACGTAATTCTTTTTCGATATGGGCCCACATGTGCTCAATCGGATTGAGATCGGGACTCTAAGGGGGACCGGCAGCATTTTATGAACGTTGTAGAGTAACCACTCCCTGACCACATACGACGTATGTTTGACGTCGTTGTCATGCATGAATGGAAATTGAATCCTTGCTGGAAATTGTAATTTTTCGACTGTTTTTGGGATATGGGTTTTTCTCTAGGAGTGTATGCTCTGTAATTGTTGTTATGAAGAAAATGTTTGATGATTTGTTGGTTTTACTTCAACAATGGACGACTCCTTTAACGATTTGGCAATATCAACAGCCGCAATTTGTGGTTTCTCTTTTACCAGATTGCCGTTTGCTTACTCATCCTAACGATCAAACTTCTGCTCAAAATTTAAAAAATATGTTATGAAAAAATAAAATAAAAATGCTTATAAGATGCCCAAAAACTGTCCTAATTTATGTTTAACTTTAAAAATTTCCATTTTAAGATATTTGGTTTTTTGATTTGTAAAATAAAAATATGAATTAAATACAAACTTTTTACTTTGTATCTCTTTAAAATTGAATAAACCGTTCTCAAGTTATGAACAACAGAAGTAAGGAAATAAAAGTGACCCATTTTATTTTTGAGTCACTTTTATACTTTTTCAACATTATTTTTCCGTTTAATGGAACATTCGACTGGATATTCATTTTGTAAATACAAAAAAAATGTTTTATTAAGAAATAATAAAATATAGAATTGCGCTTATGTTCATGTTACTGGAAAAATGTAGTGTGTGTCACAAAGGCGATAAAAACGACTAAATTGTTTGGCTGCAAATAATTTATTTTAGAATTCTTCTATATTCATCTATCTTCTAGGTATCACATTTTGCGTACTTTATTATGCAAAAATTACGGAACACACAACTCAACTATAGAAATTACTTCCACTTTTGGTAAAGTGAAAACAATTCTGAACGTATATGAAGTGTTTGGGAGTTAGGAACGAGTTCAGGAATCACTCCCCGCCGCATTGATATAATGAGCATATCATCTACCTCAACAAACGTTGACGCAACTTACATGTATTGCGGCTAGTCGGATGTTGAAAGGCTACTTGTACCATATTGATCTTATATCAATGGAAATTGCGTTCAAACAACAACGATCTTTAAATTGTTCTTTTCGTTGTTAATGTTTGGCAAAGGTATGATCACAAAATCTTATTTTAAAAAAATAATTTTATTTTTACGCAAGAAATAGCACGATACTGGTTAAATGTATAAAAATATTCTTCGCGTGAACGCAAATCATTATTTTGCGGACTATTGAAATGGCACGTACAACAGGGCCATAAAATAAAATTGAATTACTGTTTTATTTACACAAATAAATAGGAAGACTATAACGTCCACAATGGACGAATTTAAATATTTACGTGATCCAGGAAACATATAATCAGCTACTTTAGTATCCTTAAATATTCGTCTTTCTTCTGTGTATTTTAGAACTGTAGTTTCTATAAATTCCAGGAAAGTATCGCCTTCAGTACGGCAACGGGATCAAAACTACTTTCAAACAAATGTAACAGGATTTACCAAATTTGATTTTTTTTCTATTTGATTCAAATTAAAAAAAACTGTTTGAAACGTTCCTTTCTCAGCGTTGTTACATTCGATGTTCTCGAAGAATATCATAAATCCCAGCTAGCGACAGCAAAGAAATGCCAAGTAAATGACGAAGACTCTGATGCATCAATATTATAGTTTAATATAAGACTGTCTCCAATGAAAAACCTTAAATTTAGTTAAATTGGTTATTGTATTCAAAACACACCGTAACTGCATTGGATTTTGCAATATTTCCTAACAAATTTTAGCTTGTCCACATATAGTTGGCCTGCCATTCTACTGTATGCGGTGAAATATTATAGATCTTGTCCACAGGTACAAAATAATAATAAATATGTACAAATAATGAGCCAATGTTTGAGACACAGTTTCATACTTAAAGGGTTGAACGGTCCATAACGTGGAACTGAACACAGCTTTTGTGGTAAAAAGAAATCGATTAATTGTATCAATAGTTATCGTCGATGTATTCGGCGATAAATAAAGAATGTTGTTAGCGGGGAAGTCCCCACATTATATCGTATATTATTACGATTAAACTGAGTAAGCTTTACGATCGACTTAAGTACTAGAGAGAGAGAGAGATAGGGAGATAAAGCGACATTTGTTCTTCGGTAGTGCTGAGGTATTTGTTGTGTGTGTTTTTTTGCTCTTTCTTTCTGTTGAATTTTGCCAGTCGTCAGTTAATCAGGTTAAACAAAGGAATGTAGACAATGTCGGTACTGAATTTACTGTGTCCAATATGTACAGACATATTCCGGAACGTTGAAGATATTCACAGTACAAGTTGTGGACATGTCTTTCATTTGCAGTGCATGAGTCAGTGGCGAAAACGGTAAGTGTCCAGTATCCAATAGAAGCTATGACACCGACCTAAATTATATTGCTTCTGATTTCAATGAAACGTTAGATTTAAATTACGTTTCAACACATTTAACTTCCCCGCAAAATATCCACAATTAACGGGGGTTTGAGGCAGTGGCTTGTGTGTAGAGTGTTGATGAGTGTGGTGCGTCATTCTTGATTTGGAATCAACTTCCTCTCCAAACGGTACTGATTTTCTTTTTTGTTGGGATAAATAACCCCACAGCACTTTCTCATGATGATTTTTTTTTGTAACGACCAGTTACTATGAAGTACAATTTGCATTAGATCTATTCCTACCACTCTGTCAATTTCCTGCAATATGTGATATGATTCATTGTTTTTATTTTTGCTAATCTCTGATTTTTGCTTTTTTTGTTTACTAAAAACCACATAATTGTGGTTGTAAATTTGTTATCGGGTCTATTGCTTGCAGCCAGGGTTACCGTTGAAAAACAGCTCAGTAAAATGCAAGTAAATATAATAATATTTCTGTGGGTTTTGATTAAAATTAAAGTTTAACTTTTTCGAAACATCGTTCCTATACTTATGTAAAAGTTATTCATCTGGAGACCATTCTTCAAATTCCGTGTCCAGCAAATTCATAGCTGAACGCATGGAATCGAGGGTTTTACTTTTAATTTGCTTGTTATTTTTCATCAGTTTCCACTTTGAAAAAAAAACGCGTTTGTTTGGTATTTTGGTCTTGCTTAAACCACTTATATGGCAGCTCCTATTTCTTCAGATTTATAAAAAGTGGATTTTTAGAGTTTTTGTGAATTACAACTCGATTTAAGTCGTCTTTTTAATTGAAAATAATAACATTTTATTCAAACTTAAAACGTTCAAGTTTATAACGTAACAAATGGTAAAAAAGATATCAATTCAGTTCCACTTTATGGTATTTAAAACAAAAATATACATTGATTTGAACCACATATACTGTTCAAATCATTACTGACTTATTTCCCTTAACATTCTGTTCCTTCATGGCATTTACAATCGGAATAAGAGTTAAATTATTTTCAATATAAAAGTTATCAAAATGTCTGTTACTCAATTTCATTTCCTGTAAGCACTTGGAGGAGAACCCTGGTTTACATTTCGTAACAGCAATTACAACTGGACAACCGGACATCTTTAATTTAAGCTATAACGGTTGCTTATCGCTGATTGTCATTGAAGATCTTGGAATTTTTTAGTAGGCTCCTGAAGAAGCGAACGATATTACAGCAATGGTGTTGCCTCAATATTGTCTGCTTACTCATAACAACAATTCTCTTCGTCTGTTTGGACAATTTTGTAAATGGTGTGTCCGAAATATCAAATGGCAGCCAAATATGGGCTCCACTCACCGACAAAACATATTTTCAACTAAAATGTCGACTTTTTCGTAATAAAAATTGGTCTTAATTTTTCACCATTTTTGTAGCAAAAATTTGATTAATCGACTTTTCGTGAGTTGACTTATACAACCCTACGCTGGACAGGCATATGGAAAT
The DNA here is from genome assembly GCA_958296145.1 of Hydrotaea cyrtoneurina. Lineage (NCBI taxonomy): Eukaryota > Metazoa > Arthropoda > Insecta > Diptera > Muscidae > Hydrotaea > Hydrotaea cyrtoneurina. Next base: position 41,822,941 of record OY282516.1, read on the forward strand.
TTCGGGTTGTGTAAGGTCCCAAAAATTTTATAAAGTGGCAAAGAAGGGAATTTTTTAAAAAGGGGCAGCAAAAGTCGCAAGGCTTAAAAAAAGGGTCAAATTGCCACACTTTGAACACTTTCTTGAGCAGCAGTAATAAAGGGTGTTTTTTTATTGAGGTATAGAACTTCGAATTGAAATAAAACACAAGAAAATCGTTTTAATGTCCATCAATTTGGCTTTATTGGAAGGATAATTTTATGCCATTAATGTTTAAATATGATTTCGGGCATGTGGCCGCCGCGGCTGGCTCGAATAAAGCCAATTCTACAGGTCCAATTTTCAACCACTTGTTGGAACCACAACTCATCCACATTCATGCCATCCAATTCGGGAACAAAATAGTCGGTTATCATGGCTCTATACCGGTCTCCATTAACGGTAACTGACTCTCCAGCATTATTTCGGAAGAAGTATGGCCCAATGACTCCACCAGCCCATAGAGCACACCAAACAGTCAGTTTTTGTGGATGTAATGGCATAAAATGGTCGGAGCTTGCGGTGAACTTCGCGAACTGAACCATTACTTTCGAAATAAATTTGCACGATTTGCAAGCGTTGTTCTTTTGTCAACCTGTTCATGATGAAATGGCAAACTAAACTAAATATTAATCACTTGACAGCTGACAAAATGGCCGCCAGTTAAAAAAGTGATGCCAACTTAAAGTTCTATACCCCAATAAAAAACACCCTTTATATAACAAAATCAGAATCGACAAAAAAGTACACCCAATTTTACGGGTCAGTTCTAAAAGTGGCGCCAACTCTCTTACAATTTCCTTGTGCGCATTTTGTAGAAGTACCAAGTTAGTATTAAAACCACGATTCCACAGCACAAAACCGTCATTTTCTAAATAAACTAACTGCCTGTTTCCATATAACGAATTTGTTCGTTCGTTACAAATCGTTATTATTCGAAGCGTTATAAAATGTGTTTCAGACCTTATTCAATTCTGGTTTTCAGATATATGTTAGATATCGACATATGGAACACAATCCCAAAAGAATAAGCTCTCGCTTCTGATAAAATCAATTTTATTGCGCCTTCAATTTTGACAATTTGTAACGAACGAACAAATTCGTTTTATGGAAACAGGCAGTAAGTGAAATAGCAAAAGAGTTACGACACTCCTTTTTTATAGTTTGCAGTGTGCGGCCATGTTGCAAGTTTTCGCGGCGGAGTACGATCGATTTAACTAACTGTACAAGGACAGTATTCAAGTTTAATTTAACGCACATGTTAAGTGCAATAATATACCTTCGCTAAGAAATTAAATAGAACAAAAAAAAAAGAGTTACTATTGGAAAACAAACGTCAGTGGACACTCGTGAAATCGTCATCGATTTGTATAAAAAGGAATACTTTTTGCGTAAAATAGGTCAGATTGTTGGAAGAAACCATGGCACAATAACAGCTGATTAAATTTTTTTCATTTTGATTGTCAAACACAAATATCCAATACATTTTCGTATTAAACATTTAAATGAAAGAATTCGAACACAAAAAGCCAAACAAAGAATTTTGGGAATCTCAAAACTATTAAAAATAAAGTATAGGTTAAAATTGTGCCATGAGTTCTAACTGTCTGCAGTCTGCCATTTACATATCAGAATTTGACAATCGAAAACCCAGGATTGTATCTGAGTTTTTTTTTTTTTGTTGGCCAATTTCGTCTACCTTTGATTATTGTGTCATTCCATTGTACAATAAAAAAAAAAAAATAGACAAGTATGCCAGATATCACACAGTGGAGAATTTGCCTGAGGCAGGGTGACCAAAGTGTCCACAGATCCAGAAATTAGAGCTGTGGTCAGAAAGGTTAAAGCAAATCCAGCATCTACTGCTACATCTACGTTCCCACGACAATCGGATCTACGCTCCGGAACGACCTGAGTTCATCTCGGCCAATGATTGTCAATCCACCAACAGCAGTACCGAAAGTCTTTTCCCCTGACAAAAACATTCGGCAACAGCAGCAGAACTCTTACAACAGCAACAAAAATAGCACTCCTCAGGCAATAACTCGATTGAGCACTTGTGGGAACATTTGGACCAAATTTAGCAGATCAGTTATTCTGTTCAAAGATAATTTATCTGTAGATAACAAAAAAAAATATGTCTTGTAATGTGCCGAGATGGGTATACTAAAATCAGCGTCATATCAAGTAAAATAGACCGTGAACCTGCCATGCATTTTCACAGATATTTTTTTTGTTTTATTTCGTTGTTCATGCCTGCCTGTCTACTTGGATTTGAACCACATATTCTATTCAATAGATCGGAAAAAACGAACATGTCGTTACTTACTTATTTCCTTTATCATTCTATGAATGAACACACGGGGAACATCTCTCACATTAGCGATCGGTGCACGATATAATTTTCTAAAGAAGTTTTACATTGCCAGCATACACAGTGAAAGCAGCCGTTGAAAAACGTTTAATGATCTTGCAAGTTTTCGAACCTGGGTTCTGCTGTAACGTTACTACAGTTTTTCATTTCCGGGAACCGGGAAAATACTAGCATTTCCCAGGAATCACGTGAATTCCCGGGAAGTGTCGCTAAACAGAAAAATAAGACGAACAAAGCTTATTTTGCAGTATGTGTTTATATACATAAAAATATAGTTATTTATTTAAATTCATGAGATCAAATATAGTTTGTACTACTGCAGCTGAAACAAAAAATTTAATTATCAAATGAAGATCTCTATAAGTATTAACTCTCATTTAGTGAAAAGGGAATCGTAGGTGACGAAACACTTACAAAGGGAATATTCTGGTCATGCGCTACGATATCAATTCAACTGACTAAACCTTTAACTAATGTCATAAATACAGAAAGAGAAAAAAAATAATTTCCCGCCCGGGAAAGAAACTCTAAGCGTTACCTTAATATAAAAATTCCCTAAATCAGGCGGGACGGAAGTGACTACACGCAAAAAATCTCCTAGTAGGATAGATGATATATAGTTGATTTAACAAATAAGTCAACTAAGACATTTTTGGGTGTATAAAGGTAGAATTGTTATCTTAACCTTTGAAATGAGTGGCATTTGTTGTCCATGCCCCGGCATACCATTAACGGTTTTGGGTATGATTGTCTAGAAAGCTATATGTACAAATGAAACATACAACTAAATCTGCCGTTTGCAATTGACTAGTCGGATTTGATTGAAATTTCACAAAAGCTTAGCTGAAGAGTGTTCTAGTTTAAGTCTGAAAGATGAATCGAGTAGGCCTAACCAGAGACGAGCTATAAGGTCCAAAGTTGGAAATGTCGGTTAACAAATTGTCATTTATAGTTAATTATGCACACTAATATAGTTAGACTTATTAAAGTATATATTTACTCATTTTAAATGAGAAACAATATTTTTTTCAAGCCTCAGACTCAGTTTAGTTCGCTAAAGACATCATAGAAAATTATTTTAAAAAAAAAACCCTAGTCATGATAACAATATTATTACTGAGAAAATAGTGATAGCCGTGGAAACTTGAAAATTTAAAAGAAAAATACAACTTTTTTAACCCTTCTGCACAAATTCACATTCTACCCCTCATAAACAATTTGTGGGTCAATTTGACCCAATAGGAAAAACTCAACATTTTTTTATTTTTTTAAGATATAAGGTACATACAAATCAAAAGTTATTTCATACAAGATCGTTTCATTCTATTATTTTAATAAAAATATATCATTTCTGGCAATTTAGACACAAATAAGATGTAACAGCATGCTGTTTGCAAATACAATTTTTGCATTTATCACAACAAAGTGAACGCTTGTTAGAGTTTTTTGTATGTGGACAAAAAAACCATCTTTGCCTTTTACCCAAGAAGCATGAGGGAGAACGTTGAGGTTGAATATCTTTGGATGTACTGGGAGTGTCTGCTATTACTGCTTCCTGTATCTTTTCCACGACTCTTTTCGCAGAAGGACCAGAAACGTTTTGTTTTTTCTAACTGTACCTACTATAGTTATTTTACGTCGTAGCAGTTCGACAGCCAAATTGTGCGTTGTAAAAAAGTTGTCACACGTGACGGTATAACCTCTTCCCAAATTACGTGTGAGGTTTATAACAACATTTTCACCTAAAGAAAGTATACAAATTGTGTCGTTACTGTTTTTTTTCATGTTGATTCCTCATACCTTGGTTCTTTTCTGGCTGCGTATTTCTTGCCCTACCTAGGTACACATCCATATTCCATGCATACTTCGAAGTTGAATCGCAAAGAGCCCATATTTGTATACCATATTTGGCTGGCTTGGAAGGTATATATTGTCTGAAACTGCATCTTCCGCGAAAGGGTACCAACTGCTCATCTATAGTTACATTTTCGTTTGGATGATACATTAGTTTCAGATTGTTGCTCCATTTGTCCCAAATATTTCTATACATACACACAAGTACTAGAACACCGAGAAGAGTTACCATGCTATTGTTATTTATGCATATTTTTGCATATATTACCTTGGTGGTCAAATTGGCCCACAAATTGTATAAGCGTACGTAAAATGTTTAAAATTTAATAAAAAAAAAATTAGACTTTCCTTATAAAATGTTTTAACGTTAATTCCTTCATAAGACCCTGACTGAGGATATGAAAAAGTTTCATAAGCATGTAGGTATCCTAAGACATGATTGTAGCCGTTTGCTCTTTAAATTTGGGTCATTTTGACCCAATTTGTGCAGAAGGGTTAAAAATAAAGTTACCAATAATGCTTATACATTTTGTATGTACTAAAAAAATTCCATTTCCTTGATAATATTTCGTCACATAGTTTTTGGTAAAAAAAAAATAGAAATTCGCAGGCTGTATAAATAGTCGCACAACGGCAAGACTGAATGGCACCTGAATGGAAACGACCAACTATCCAATATAGCTAAGAATCCCGACAAAAGTCTCTAAATGACATAAGAAAAGGTATCAATATAAGAAGAGAGCATACAACATTAGGTAGAATTGTGCCACGACCTTGCAAAATGTGGACTTGCTCAACACTGTTCAAGCAATCATCAAAGAAGAAAACCTGAAGATATTGAAAATAACAATAAAGTTATTTCCAAACCCACTTTTTACCCCCTTCTTCAAATTAGTTTTCGAATGTGTGGTTTGTACCCTTTCAATTTTATATGTTTAGTGTATAAAATCTGTTAGAAATCAGCCATTAATATTCAGCGAAGATCAGTATTTTGTATGCAAAGCATATAATGACCCAAAATAACTAAGTTCCCATTAAATTATTTTTTATTTTATCAAAGATCTCAACTAAAATGTATGTATTCGTACATTTTTCATTAGCAATATAATAAAAAAATTGAATTCCTGATAGTTATTTTTAAATTTTTAGGAATATAACTTGGCGATTATTGGAAAATACATGCCGATACTGGCAAATATGTTGAATTTTGTAAAATACATCAATAACTAATTTTTAATAAATATTTGTTTAAAAAATGGTAAAGTTGGATCTTATGCAAGTGAAATGTGTAGTTGTTACCACAATGGAATATTCGCGTACTTTAGGGCACCAGTTATAAAAAACCGAAACTGTTAAACTGCCGACCACTGATACACTTACCCTAAAACATTTAAATTCAGAGTACTGAAATAAAATACGTAAGATAAACAGGGTTCTCCAACCAGTTGTGTTATTTTGGTATTTAAAGAAAAATGACATTTGTTGAGATAAATGATCGGGTGTTTATTTCATAATAAAGAGGAAGGTATGCCATTAATAATGAAACACAACATCAGCCAAATGGCCACCACGACCACGCTTACAGGACCATATCCTTTTCATGAAATTTTCCATTACCAAATCGCATAGTGACTGTCCTATGTCCTTGTAGTCTCACGAAATCACAGGTGTTAAATCACAAGATCTCCGTGGCCAATTGTGATCACCTCTTCGAGATATAACACGGTCCGGAAATTTTTCCCGTAAAAGAGCCATAGTTTTGTTACTTGTGTGGCACGTAGTGCCGTCTTGTTGAAAGTAAATGTTGTCCAGATCAGTATCAAATTTTTCCAGCAATTTCTGTATTACAGTCCGACAGGGTGCTTCACGACGACCCGAAAATGCTTTAGTTTTGCGAGCTGTGGCTGCAAGATTTGCACCATTTTTGTAGTGAATTTGAATAATTTCAATGCGTTGTTGAAGCGTGTATCCATGTTCCATTTTTAGTAATGGCGTAGTTTCTACTTGTCAAATGTCAAAGAATAAAAGCTTCAAAAGTGACAGCTTCCAAAATACCGGGTGATTCAAAATAACACCTCTTCTTGCAGAACCCTCTATAAATCGTCGTAATACGAAATACAGTTAAATTGTTTTCTTCAAGATTTTTTTTAACTTCAAGATTAAATGGAGACAACAATAGTTTTTTTTTTAAATTTTAGTTTCTAAAGAAAACTTTATAAGAAAATGTATGCACATTTTTAAATAAAATGGAAATTTTGAAAATTGCCTAACTTCTTATGTTATGTTAATATGACACATGTTTCGTAAAATCCGTTTAACCCATTCCCGAGCAGTTGATACTCGGTTAAACCGTAAATCTCGCAATTGTTGAAAGCATTTTTAGGATCTTCTTGCGAGAATTTTTTATTAAAGCACATATTAATTCAATTTCCTTCTTCTTTACTTTCGAATTCGCCCATCTACAGTCACTACACTACTAATAGGAAGTTAATTATTCCAAGAGTGGCACCACTATTGAATCGCTTATTTCTCGTTAGAGTAGCCCGATTATGTAATAAAGGGTTTATATAATGGCGACTCGATGTTCCAGCACCGAGTCGCAAACTCTCGACTATAGCAGCCACATTCCCCTATTCGTTTTTGAAAAATTACTATCCTACGCTATTTTGTCCATAGTTAACGGCCATAAAACTTATAAAATGTATTCTAACGCACAATTTTTTAAATAATTAAAATTTGTGACCAGTTTTAAAATGCTTCTTTCTGTCTTCCATACAATGCTGGTATTTCTGCTAACGATATATATACACGAAATATTAAAAGTTATAAGTTTGTTCTTTCCCCCAGGTCGGCCAGTTGCCCAAAATGCCGTTCACCCAATCCAACAACATTTAAACTGTACTTAAGTTTCGATGAAACTGCAGATACAGTTAAGGAATTAAGGAAGGAACTGGAAAATTCAGCTCATCAAATAAATGAATGGAAAACAAAGATAGGAGAACTACAGGACAATTCGGATCAGGAAATAACAAAATTGAAAAAAAAATTCAATGATAAGCACATCTCGTTATGTAAAATGCGTGCTGAGTCAGAGACCGAGATAGCAGCACTCAAAGATCAGGTTCAATCAATTGAAGGCCTAAAGAAGACAATTGCAATGTTGGAAAAACACAATAATGAACTTTTCAACAAAATTACTGCACTAAAAGCATCTTCTAAGACTCTCGAGGATTCATTTGATTTGATTGCAGATTTAAAAGCTGATTTAGCGGTTTCGGAGAAAAACAAATTATCTACAGACATGACAAGACAGTTGAAAGAAGAAATGTTAACATTAGAGCAAGATTTAGAAAAAAAGACTGCACAACTTGAGAGGGAAGTTTCTAAGAATGCCCATCTCACTATCGAGTGTATACAAATGAAAGCAATGAACGTGTCAAAAGACAGCGATTCCAGTGATTCAACAGAGCTCATGAAGCATGAGGAGAAGATAAAAGAACTGGAACATAGATTAAATCACATATCTAAAGAATTCGAAAAGGAAATTACAAAAAATACCCAGCTGGAGATAGACAAAGTTAAGTTACAAAGTTACATAGGTCGCATGCAATTGAACTCCTCAACCGCCAGCATGGAACTAAATGATCCAATGTCATCCAGAAATTGTCTTCTTAAAACTCCTAGTATTGCATCGTCCTCGGAGTCTCTGAATTCAAATCATAGAGAGCAAATTAATTGGAGGAATTGCCTAGGAGACAAGGTAGGAAACTCTTCATCGGCCAGCTTTGAAGGCAAAAAAACTGTACCTTTGGCTTCCCTTCGAAGGGATATTAACAACAAAACAAGTTTTAAGAAAATCAGTGCGCAACAAAGTGATCATTTTTATGACTCGTCGAACAGCATAGTCATTCAGAATTACCCAAAAGATTACATGATTTACCCTTTAGAAAATATTGTAAGGACATTGGCCATCAATATGGCCATTCACTTGAATGTACATGATATCTCTAAAGTAAATATTATGGGCGGTAATATTCGAAATCTGGGCGACAGAGTTTCATTATTTGTTCGATTTAACCACAGAGATATGAAACTGCAATTTCTTGGGAATAAGAACCGCTTAAGTTCAAGCAATCTATTGTATTTGAGAGCGGTCAAAATTAAAGAATTTTTTGACGACAGAATACACGATGTGTTCTTGTACGCAAAAGCAAAATTGTCTGGAAATGGTTTCGACGATGTATTCTGCACAAATAATAAAATTTTCGCCAAGAGGGACGTATCGGAGTCTATAGGGTTACGAATTCATACACGCCAGCAAGTCGACGAAATAATTAACAGTTCAATGTCATGTGTGCTATTGGAAACTATAGAAATTTGAATCTGCGTCACATCAAGTTTATTGTTTCATAACTTGCAGTTAAACATGACTACATTTACAGAATACTACGATTTATGCAATTTTTATTTTAACTTTATGTTTGTATATGTAAACTATTTGTAGTTACACCAAACCAAAGCGCAAATTATTAATAAATAGGCAAAAATTGCCGTTTTTATACCTATGTTAAAATGTATCAACTTTCAGTATGACTGCGGAAAGAGATCTGGGATATTTAGCAATTCCAGTGAAAATATAATATGAGAAATGTGTGATGTAAACATTAAGCATCAAGATTAAAATATATGTATATGAAATAAACTAAACTAAATAGCTAAAGCACGCAGATGTTCTGGTCTTATTGCTTGTCGGTGGGTTGGGATTATGCCATTGTCCACACTGTTTACCCAGTATCTACTGATCATTTCAATCATTAATCATTCCCGTTGCTTTATGAATCTAATATCAATTGGATACAGAAAACACAGTCAGATACATGTTAAAATTTATTTATTTTATCAGATATTTTTAAATTTTTTTGGAATCATAGAACAACCAATTAATATACCAAAAAAATAATCAACACGATCATGAAATTACTTCAAAACTGAATAAAAAATTAAACAAAATTAAGTGTTGTATGTCAAGTTGTATGTCAATAAAAAAAAATTTAAATAACAATGAATACGCAAAGGTCGTTAACCATTTTTCGTTTCTCACCTTGTCTCTTCAATTATCCGATTCTTCGGGGAAGTAAGAACGAACCAAATTCAGAAACAAATAAGAAAGTATCGATAAGAAGTATCGATGGTTTTCTTATAAAACTTATAAATGAATGTTTAGCTACTGCATGTTTCCATAAAACGAATGTGTTTATTCGTTGCAAATTGTCAAAAGTCAAGGCTCACTAAAATGGATTTGTATCCATGGAGAGAGTGGATCCTCTTGGAATTGTGTTCCTAATGTTGACATCTAACATATATTTGAAAACCAGAATTGAATAATGTCTGAAACCCATTTTATAACGCTTCCTATATTGACGATTTCGAACAAATTCGTTTTATGTACACACACAGTTATTCTACCGGAATGCGATACACGAACAATGATACAACTCTGATCGGTGGCTGCAATTTTACACACATAAATCAATTTTTATAACGAATCGATAACGTTTCTTTTTCTTCAGGAAATATACGAATCTGATTTAGTATATAGCCAATATTTTAATATGCTACCCAATAATGCTAAGCAAGATGCTGTATTATTTTCATTACATACATTAGAATAATACACCATAGTTTTAAGTATTTCCTAATTATGTAGACAAAATCATATTCGTGTTCCCAACAAAGACTCAATAAATCTAAATTAAATTGATTTAGTTGAATGTATTTTGCTCGTGAAAGTGAAGGTCAAACAAACTTAACGAAAGTCAAATAGGTCGATTCTGCAAAATGTTAAGAAGAACTCTGTAGCACAGTTCAGTTCAAATACACTGAAAGAAAAAACGGAAAAATTACGTTCATGCAACAATAACGTACGTTGATGCAACAATTGTTACGTTTATATCACGATACGGTTTTTTCGTACTTTACGTAGTTTCGTTTATGCAACAACTCAGCGTACGTTAATGCAACGAACATTTTTTTGTGAAAATAAGAGCTATTAGGAAAAGAAAATCATTTTATATCTTTAAATGCTTCACATTTTTTTCTCGAATAAAATTTGTATATATTTGTTTATATCTTGTTGTTTTATACAACATTTAAAGTTATCAAAACACATACGGTGATGCAACCACCGATTCGTATATGCAACTACTCATTCATATATCAACCGAAATAATTTGTTTATGATTTATTCTAATGTTTAGCACGGAAACCGTTTGAAAAATATTGTAGACGACTTTTTGTCCACATTTACAGTCTTACTAACCAAAACTCGTTTCAGTATTTAATTAAAAGCTGATTTTTCAAACACTTATAGCTAACTACATGCATACGTTGATGCTACAACGCAATCGTACATGCAACAACCCATTCGTTCATTCAACGATATGATTCATTTGATACGATTGGCAATTGCACACAACAAAATAGTTTTCAATGCATGTGTTTGGTTTTTTGGTTTTTCTACTACATTTTTTTTTTTGGGGACATGCGCTACTAAACAGTAGTTCTCATTCACTTGCGAGAACTATGCGCATATTAGACCAATAATTTGCAGCAGAAATCATTTGCAAGAGGGTACCGATGAAGAAGTGTGGCAGCTTCCGAAACGGATCCGTATACCTTGCCTGCAATCAAAGCAAACACAATGCTTAAAACCTTTTATGAACATTTGAGAACTGTATTTTAGAAAAAGCTGAACATTATTGTTTTTTTATTATTTCTTCCAGCGCACAATTTTGACGTATCAACGAATCATGATTGTTGTATCGACGAACCAACGTTGTTGTATCAACGAAACGTGATTGTTGTATCAAAGAACCAACGCTGTTGTATCAACGAAACGTGATTGTTCTATCAACGAACCAAGGTTGTTATATCAACGATTTGATCAAGTTTTCAATTTACGTTGCATGAACGAAACTTTTTACTTCAACGAAACTTTTTTCGTTGCATCAACGAAGCCCACGATTGACTTTTAACGACAGATTTCGTTGATACATCGTACAAACTCGTTCATGCTACGAAGCTTTTTCTTTCAGTGTAGCAAACGACAATTCCGATTTCGGACAACCTAACAAGTTCCATCGGATTTCGAACACGTAGGTCTTCCCCCATCCACATGCAAGATGGTCTGGGCCCATTACATGTCGGAATGTCCCGCAAAACAAGATCAAGAATAAATGTATCTATGCTGGTGGCCGTAATCACGGAACACTGTTTGATAGGTAGGCATGCAGCCAGACTAGCAGTCGCGGCTTATGATCATTGCAGAAGATCCGTAGAGGACGATAGCGTCGAACATCTCATATGCTCATATGTGTTCGGCTCTACATTTGTTGGTAATGGACACCCTAGTATTGCTCATGATTGAGCAAACGTCATCTGACAAAAAAAATATCCCAAGCCATCATTAAATATCTGTAAAATTGTTAATTGTCATTTGTATGTTAGTATTAGTGCCTTTTTTTAGAACTTATTATTTCTATAAATAAGCCCTGGAGGCACGCAACCAATCCCTTTTTGCTACAAACCAAAAAATAAGTAAGTTCAGCTTTTTTCATTGTCGATCATTTTTGCAAAGTATTAATTTTGTCATTTATTTCATGTAATTTATTTATTTCATTTAATGTTATTTATTTCATTTAATGTTTTTTCATTTATATTATTTGTATTTGTGTGTGTGTCTCTCTTTGTAGAGAATAAACCAAACGAAAACAGACAAACAACAAGTTCTTGTTATTTGAAAGGCCATCGAACTTGTGGAAGCCAGCCAAAGTTTATTCTGGAAAAAGCGAAAAGGATAACATTTAAGGAACACAACATTAGGGAATCCCGTTAGGGATTATCTTAGGTTCTTAAATAGGGTTGCGACATAGCTAACACAATGGTGTTTACCCCTGGATATTATACGATATACGAAGACATCTTAGTTACTTATAATCAAATTGTTGGAATATGTTTTTGGTTCTGTACTTCCGTGGTTTTGTCGTACTGCTTTCTCATCCCTACTCAAGATTATCGTGGGCTATCTGTGGTTTGTTTTAATACAGCCCGATTCTGAATACTCGAGAACAAAATCCTCCTATTCTAAACAAACGGACAAACGGGGAGAATAGTAATAAGAGAATTTCGAATATTCGAAGTCAGTTGTTTTGCGTCAGCTGTTTTGTTTGGCTAACAATTTGCAAATTATTTTTATGAAGTTAATAAAGTGAATATAAACAAAACAAATATACATATAAAGAAAACCATACAAAAACGTTCAGTGTTGCGTTTGCGATGATAGCTGAAGCACAAAACGCTGAAGAAGAAGAATATGCAAAGGATAGAAAGGAAAAAGTTACGTGATCCCATCAAGATATTCATCGGAATTATCAATAATTAATTTGAACCAAAAAATAAAAAAAAAAAATGTACAGGTCTATAATCAAGAGCTGAGGTTTCAATACGTGTACGCATCGTATCTCGGTGCCTGTCACGACGCATTAATTTGGAATACTATTGGAAACAACTTGTATTAAGTTTCAGATTAAACTTTTTCCTGTATATTCATACATTTTACTAAAAAAAAAGTTAATAATCCAAAAAAAAAAATGTAAAAAGGCCTAACTCCCTTGCAATTTGTTGGCGGAATAATTCCCAAAAAATCACATCACATCACATTCTCCCTTTTATTGACATTCAGAATACCTTTTTTTTTCCCCGGGAAAAAATTCACATTTTCGAAATTCGTTTAGAATAGGGGAATAGAGAAAAATTCCCGGGGAATTTTTAGTTTGAGTAAGATTCAATGCGTTGGGAAGCCCTGTTTTAAATTATTCTATTCGGCGAAACATCTTTGTAAAGTCAAGTAGTGTTTTTTTTTTTTTAAATTTAAACATACCAGCAATTTTCAATAATGTCCGTGCTAGCTTTTTATGCAGATAATTTCGTTCACTTCATTATCAATAGATGTAAGCATTTCCTTTAACTTATCATGTCGAACTGAATCGAATGCTTTTCCATAATCAAAGAATATGTAAAAGGTAGATCGCTATACTTGTGTTTTTAAAATGGAAACAATTAAACATTTTCCTCTGTATTAGTTACTTTACAATAAAACTTTAAAGGTCCTTGACAGTCACCAAAATAGTCCTCCAAAACAAAAATTGAAAAAGTGTTTCTCTGGCCTACCCCAACACTACTTTATCTTTAAAATATATTTATTTCAACATTTTTTATTAATGTTTAATTTTTTTTAACAAAGTTTTTCGTCAAAGTAGACGTTTTATCGTATAATTTGATTCGATAATTGAGTATGTATTCTTTAACAGAATATAGCTGTCTACCCGAACTATTAACTGTGCAAAAAATACTGTCAAAATTTACCTGGAATACCAGAATCGTTTTGTGCGTTGTTGTAATGAAAAAGGGCTCCGCGTGTACCCACGCCATCCATAAAACAAAATTAGTCATTTCGAATTCCTTATAGACCTTAGCGTGGATTATTTTGAGAATTGTTTTCAGAGCGCGGCTCATAAAGCCAATGAGTCTGTAGTCATTACAATATTTTGAATGGTTACAATATTTGATTTGAGCCAATCTTGTGGATTTTAATAGTTTTGCAAGGAGATTGATGTTACCACCATCTCTATTAGTTTGATTACTTTTGAAGTCATCTCATCAGGACCACAAGCTTTTTTTAACTTTTAGAGACTTTACCGCAGTTTCAATCGCTTTGCGGTCGATGCGTCAGCATTTCATAGTTCGATCGGCTGTTATCGGTGAACAGTGAATTTGTATAATCGTCCATGTAGCTTTCTTCTCTGCTACAGATTTACGGTATATTCCGCCAAGCAGTTCTTGTAATCTTTCGATCTCCTGACATTGTTTGTTAGTATAATCATTTTTTTCTAGGAGAATTATTGTTTGAATTTCTTTGTTTAATTCTCAATGCAATTTTGTTTTTTAAACTATCATGAATATTGGTAAAGTGAAAAACTTTTTTTTCCTTGAATATGTTACAAACTCAATATTTAATGAAATCTCTGTTAATTACCGTATTGAAATGAAATTTTGCATGTAGGTTGCAAGAAAGAATCGAAAAATAAAACGAAATGTAAGAACTCAACTGAAATAATCCCAGATTTCCCAAAATGAATGGAAAAATCGCCAAAATGGGATTTTTACTAAATTTGGTATAGTTACCACAATTTTGGATATACGCTAAGCTAAGAAGGGGACACAACAAAATCCAATGAAACAAAAATGAAGAAGTCTGTCTCAGCCTATTTTTTCGTTATCAGATTTTCCTTTATTTGTCGATGTCTCGAAATCCAGCCACTGGCATAAAACTAGAATTAAAATATTCAATCTACCACTACCATACTTAAAGTCTCCTGAAATTCTAATTGGATTTAGAAAGTTTTTGTTAAATAAAACACAAGATGTGTTTGAGTGCTTAACTCTCTTACCTGTAACCGTTCCTGTAGTTTGACAACATGCAAATTGTTCACCCACATTTTAGAAAGTGGCAGACAAGGCAGAACATAGGTGAGTAGAGGGTAAACTAGGGATTGCCCAAGAGAGATGGTTCGGATTCACAGCTTATTGTACGACAGTTTAACTTAAAGACGTCTTTATAATAGACAATAAGCGATGTACTCGTATGTATCGTGTGGCTTCTCGGGGATCTGTTTCAAGATCTATTTACGACCACAAATGATAGAAATAAAGACTATGTCATGCGCATGATATCCCGTTAGAAAAAACTTCCGTTCTTCGGGGAAACGATATTCTAATCGTGTATTGTTCCACTTAGAGCTTACGTTTATGATGTTTTGGATCGATTTATCACAAGGGTCAGTTGTCATGAGAACGGTTTCATTAAAAGCGTATCGGATTCTCAGGAAGGCTTCAGTTGGTCTAACACAAGCTACCTTTCGCCTTTAGATTATTTATACGAGGATCATTCTTACTGCCTCTTTGGGGAATGAATTTTACAATAAATGTATTATGGGTACCCATAGGGATTAAAATTCCCGTTCTTTCACTTAAATTTTACTCTTTTTCTTTTTTTGTTTCTATCATTTATTTATTTATTTTTTTTACTTTGTTTGCTTTTGTTTTTCTGTTCTTCTTTTCCTAGTCTGTAAGGTAGCACTAAGTCCACAACATATTTTAAGAAACCTAATATTGTAAGCCTCGGGAGCAAGGGCGGATTTTCCTTTACTTCTTACCAACTACATACCACTGTTATTGTCAAAGCTTGATGCTGTACACTTGTTCTCACTTCCTTAGGATATTACATTTTAGTCTTAAGTATTCGTTGATATGTTGCCATTATTTCTTGTATTGATTATTAAACAAGTCTCAATAAAAAATAAATTAAAAAAATCCCGTTAGATAACGTAGTTTGTCCCTTGTAAGGGTTGCCAACTGTATCTGTTAGGATTTCTTATTGGGGTAGAGCGTAAAAACTATTTTTATATATGAAATCCAAGAATGATAGAAACAAAGATTACGACATCCCGCGCAGATAAAAAATGTACTGCGCATGTTGGGTCAGTGTGTTCCCATTGGCTAATAGTCAAAGTGGTTTCCATTACAGGGTTCTTACTCTGTATTCCAATCTGAAACATCTTACTCGTTGTAGATACATTCATCTAACGGGAAATCATGCGCATGGCGTAATCTTTATTTCTATCATTCTTGTATGAACTAAATTGCATTTCACCTCGCGTAGCGTCCTTCGTCCAACATTTCTATTTTCTGCACGGGATGTCGTAAACTTTATTTCTATCATTGTGGGCTACGACCACAGGTTCAGACCATAGGTTCAGAAATTACGCAAAGAACGCAACTCTGACGCACGATAAAATAAGAAACAAGCGTCTAAAAAATATTTCACATACTTTGTGTGTATTTCCCGGCTCTGAAATGTCATTATACAATAAAAAAAATATTGATTGTCTAATACAATTCATATTCGCGCGAAATTAAAAAAACATTTGCATATGTGCAAGTGCGTGCCCTTGAAACCAATATGATACGTATAACAATCTATAACTTAATTCTGTGCAAACAACGAAATTCTGAATACAATAGGAAAGACATCTGCTTGGTAAAACCAACTAGACAACGTCAAAGACTTATGCATAGCTAGTTAGGTTTTATATTTGTCAGAAAATAATTGTTTAGTTGGAGAAACACTTCAATCGCGTTAAAATGTTTCAAAAATATTTCTTGGTCTGTATCCTTATGATAGCCCTGTTCAATGGTAATATCCACTGTACAAACATTTCCATACACAATCCGATCACGACAAAAATCGTCTGTCCTTTTAGTTATTCTGGCTGATTTGAACAACATTGACTGCCGCAACATCGAGTGCGATGAGGACGATATCGGAGCGGTGTGCGGGTTTTCAGTGTTGGAGGCTTGCTTCCAAAAGTTCCCATCGAAATGTGGCATGAAAAAGTTTGCCTGCGCTTCACGCACCGGTAAGTTTATTTATTTTGGTACGTGGAGAACGGAACGACGAAGAAAGTTTCTATAATTCGACAGACAACTGTCGAAGTTGTGTGTTTTACATTTCTTGTACTTTTTTCTATCTAAAGTAGACCGAAGATTCCAAGATGTTTGATAAGAAGCCCTACAAACATTGATTTGACACAATTGACCATAACTGAAAAATTACCCCAATACAAAATGGCCTCAAAGTACTAAGGTCCGAAATGTTACTGCTGAGGACAACAACACGAAAATTTGAGACAATTTTACCAGTTCATTGGGGGTATTTTTCATTAATACCAATTACACCAAATTTGGGAAACTTTTTGGTTTGGTGCCGTTTTGGAAAATGAAAAATTACCACAAATTCAAAATTATTTTGGGGCCAGTTCTGGTATTGGTATTGGCACAAAACACATGTGTTTTTATTTTGGTTAAATTTTCATATTGCAAATTCTAAAGTTTTAGGGCTTCATTTGAATTTTATAAAAAATGTTTTTGTTATTTATTTAATTCGAATTGGTCATAAATATTTTATAGTGGGGCGATTTGCCATTATCAAAATTACCCTAAAATTCGGACTGCGTTGGGCTCATTTTTCAGCCCATACCACCTTCGCTATTTATCCACAGTTAATCTTCCCAACTCAAACTATAGTCTGAAGTTTCGTTTTTCAGCTTAGCAGGCGAAAATACATATAAATACATATTTACCCTTTGTTTTTCAGAATTTAGTGTTTTCCACGATGAATACTGCACTTTAAAGAACTTTTTATGTTCCAACGTGCTCACTTGAACATAGTAAAATGCCAATGTCGTTGGTAACTCTGTTCGGATATACTAACAAAGATTGGCGCAGTAAATAAAAGTTAAACAAATAAAATAAAATCATTTCAAATATTTATTTTCACTTATTATGTAGAAACCTCGATCAAATGGCCCAAAAGAGCAGAATAGTGAACATTTTATTTTAGACTACATATTTACTCAGTATGATGCTTAAAGGTAGAATCATCTGGTGCTTTCGATCAATTTCACTTGGAAAGTCAGGTTGGGAAGGAACCTGCTCCCAAGGTGTGTGAGTCAACGTTCCTGTAGAACTGGCAGTGGCATAACATCTGTTCTACAAATTCTACTTATCGTCCAGTGTCCTGTGATGACTCCTGCAAGATGGCGAGACTCTATTTACCAAAACCCATCACCTACTTGGTCCTTTTAGTGTTTATATCTAGCCATAAAGAGCGACTCATCTTACAAGTTTGTATATAATCCCAAAGACGGGATTATATCATATCATATTTACGAAATTACCGGCTCACCCACCGATGTAGAGCCCTTAGCACATATATAGGTCTGCCATCTCATATCCCATTATGATCAGGTCCCCGGTAAGTATTACGTTAGCTGTTGGATTTGCCTGAGAGATTAAATATATTTTAACGTACATCTGGATTTTACCGCGTTTGAGTGTATGGCTTTGGGGACCGCATGGCTTTCCACATATGTTTTTTTCTTCAAGAGAGGTATGATCCTCCCGAAAATCTATTGGTGGCTGCCATGTCGATTGCAACTATCTCTGCCTGAAACACACTACAAAAGTTAGGTAAAGCATAAAACTAGTCATACAAGTTATGCAAAAAAAAAACTATTGCATTCTCTTAGGCCGTTTCGACTAACACTGGCATTTTCCGTCGCTTACTGGTTTCATCCCAGCTAGCAATTAGAAGTAGTTTGCTCTTGCAAACGATACTCTTGCGAGTTGTTGTGATGATTGTTCGACGAGTGAATGAAGTCAGTGTATTTTCTGTTACTCTGAAATCGTCCATTGCGCATTCTCCGGATCGTTTGACGAGTTTAACCGTTATATCTTGAAAAGTTTACAAAGCGACAAGCGATTTTTTATTCATTTCAACTCAGTTGTCGAGATTTGAACACGTATAGAAACTATTTGTTATTAATTGCAAAAAGTGTTTTCATCGATCGTTATTCTTTTTTTATTTTGAATTTCAATAGTTTCAAGAATCTTCAGCGATTCTTTTTTACACATCGTACACGACTCGTTATTGGCAATTGTTTCAAGGCTCATTGGAAGTAGGAATAAATGCATCGCACACGATTCTTTTGTGTACATCGAACACGACCCGTTTTGAAGTGTCGACGGTTTGGTACAGTTTCTCCCGTTCTACTGAACGTGCCAGAACGGAATTGGACATAGTCGACCATTCATTTAATCGTCCGGTCCGATTGGGCAATAATCGTCTACGATTGAAAATGATAGCTGGAATCAGACCCTTTCATAAGCAGCTTAAGATACGAATGTGTCGATGTAATCAAAAGAAATGATAGATGAAGAATAAATAAAGTTTTTTGTCGAATGACCAATTTGTAGGAAACTTGGCATACAATTGTGTTTGAATAGAAAAATGTTATGCATAAAATCGATTTGGATAGTATTTTTTTTCTTTTCTTAATTTATAGTTTTTGCACAAAAATGTTTGAAGAAAAGAAGTGTGTCTATGACAATAAAATTTTGTATGCTTTAGTTTTTTGTATTGGTTGTTTTAATGTAGGAATAATAATGTTCAAAAATAAGTCTAGTAATAATTTCTCTCTCGTTCGGACACTCGCTAATTCTGACAGCTCAATGTTTTGGACAGTTTATAAATTTTACCTCTGTAGTCCGGACATCAATTTGTTTTCCTTTTTCGTTAGCACATCCACATGGAAACAAATATGAATAGAATATATTCAAACGATTTCTCTGGCGATGATATAGTTCAGTCAGTTATATCAAATGAAAATATTGAAGAGACCATTGACTCTGACAGTAGTATTGAGTTGGCGGCAAAGTTTTAAATAACCATGCAACTGAACTCTTTCCAAGAGTTTTTTTATGGGCTGAACAGACAAACGCAACCGAGAAGAAAACACGGGACACAGAAAAATATATTTTCTTTTAATATATATATATATAAAATATATATTATATTTTATATTTCGCCTTTTTAATAAATAAATAAGAATAACCAATTTTCGAGTTTAAAAAATGTTGTACTGTAAACCGAACAAAGGCCGAAACTATATCTGTCCGGATTAGAGAGGTTAGAGTTTATAACCAATATAAGTCCAACTTAATCAAACGTTTTATTCAACAATTATGTAGCAAAGCTGTAGCTCTTGTCATAGGGAACAAAAATTGTGAACATATAAAACTTCATCTTCAATAATCGAATTATATGAGTTTTAATAGAAAATACTGGGAGACACGGGTCATTTTCATGACTTAAAAAATTGCACACAGTGTAATACCATACGGCTGCCAGGTTTGGGATTCTAGATGTGCAAAAAAATACTTCAAAAAGCTTCAAGTTGACCGGAACAAGAATCTGAAATACCTTTTTTTACATTTTGAGATACTCTATTTCCCATTTACACCAGCGGTTTAAGGTCATTGTCAAGCGAACACAAAGATTTGAATGGCGAAATAGTTTATAAAAGTATAGATTTTTAATTAGTTTCATTTGAAGTTAACTTACACCTTTTCTTTTCCGTCATCTATAAGGTTTTATCCTAGATTTTTCCTAAACTTGCAGCAGTTCTAGAAATTGATTTTTATTTGAAGAATTAATAGAGTTTTATTTTCTGCAGTACTTTACGTTATAACTCAAGATCTGTACACTTTACAAAAAATATAATAATATAAAACAACAGAATACAAAACAATAAATATAAAACAACAGAAAAACGCTTCTACTCGTATGCGCATCAGATGATCCAAGCAAACGATGCAAATCATAAGCATTTGTGGCAATTCTCCTGTAATCTTTATTTCGTAGTTATTCTGCTTCCTCAAAAAGCAAACCCATAGGGAAACCGTAACACATAATAATATCTAAATAAAAAGTTATTTGAAAGATTGACGGTATGTCAAAGACGTCTTTAAAGTCGCCGCCCATATACGCGAGTTATATTCCATTATTCAGATGGGGTGAAGTATTTCCTGAACCGCTTCACAAATCCCTAATACTAGGGCTAGCCCAGCGAGCATCACCCTGTATACGACGGGTTGCTGTCATCCGCAAAAGACTAAATTGAGTTCACAGTCTGACCCGTATTTTGTCAATGAAAATAAGAAATGGAGAGAGAGAGAGAGAACGAAATCATGTCGCACTCCTACGGTCACTCAGAATCAATGCAAAAAGATTCTATATGAGTTCGAACACTATCGGGTCTTCAGTAGATCGGTTTCCAAGGAAGCCATACTCCCGATCATTCAGGAGACCGCAAGACTCTAGATACTTCACCAGATGGTGTTTAACCTTCGAGAGTGCAGAACATATTGCAATTGGGCGGTAATTTGCAGGATTTGTATCGGCACCTTTCTTGGGGATCGACTGTACATTGACAACTTTTAAAGTGAACACCAACAAGGTGTGACATGTTTAAGACATTGGGTAAAGAACGAGTTTACGTCGAAGAGGACTTACATAAGACAAGTGCTGGAATACCATCAGGAATACTCTTAATTTCACGTCTTCGAAAAAATATCTGACGCATCTCATATTAGTAGATTAAAATATATTAAAATGACTACCAAAAGTACAAAAATGATAGAGAAAAAACGAATGTGTGTAGTGGCCCAACACTTGGTTACCGACACTTGAACAAAAAGGAAAGCAAAATCATAAGCCCTTCTACAAAGTTAGTGTGGATTCTGTCCCCTCTTAAGTATTAAGTGGTGATAATATACCTCCCTGTGGTGTTCCCTGGGCTACTTTGTATGTCGTGAGACCAACAATTTATCCATATATTCCACAGCATATGGCTTATCCAGTCCCGGAGAGCCCGGTCCACCTGAAACTGGCGTTACTGGATTGAGTAAGTGTATCGGTTTTTACATTATTGAAAGCACCTTCAATGTCAATGCATAGCACAAGTGTATTAATCTTTCTTTTGATCATGGTATCCACTATGCTCGTTCTCCATGGATTTGAGTCAGAAATATGATAGGCTTACTGGCATATAAGCTATCTTGTGATTTTGTTGTTTTCTCTGAGTATTCTATGATAGTCGCCCCGGTATTCTGGCGATTTTTTACGGTGTACTTTAAGGACTTCTTTCCAAATGTGTTGTTTTCTCTGAGTATTCTATGATAGTCGCCCCGGTATACTGGCGATTTTTTACGGCCTACTTTATGGACTTCTTTCCAAATGCGGCGAATCTCTCCGGTCATCCAGGGATTTTCTTCTCGAAGCTTCACTTGTATCTCCGTAATGTTATAAACATTGGTGTCAATGTCTTCAACACTTAGGCACTCAAAATCGTCATGCCCTAGTACTGATGATCAGAAAAGGAATGTTCTCTAGGGTTCGGCGGTGGCTGTGTTATCTTAAACCTTATGAAATGAGATGATTGTTTTCTGTATTTTGTCTATTAGATTTTCTGAACATATTGTTATACCTAATACTTTTTCCTTAATTTTGTTACCTATGTTAAGGGTTATTAGGTCGTTAGTAGCCAAAAATTATACTAGGGCTTGACCCCGTTTATTACGGTTAGTACTACTCCACGCAACGTGGTGAGTTAACGTCGCAATCTTCTAGTTCTTCGTTACCTATTTGTTAGATTTTCCTCACAAGCCGTCGTAGTTCCGACGTGGGTGGGAATGTCGGTAAACCGAAAGGCAGATTTACTGATGTAAGGTATACACTTCCATTCGATGTTGACAACTCTGGAGAGAAGAGACAACATATATTTTTGTGGCATAGCATACAGGTTCTTAGTCTTCTTTGAACATTTGCATAAAACAATTGGTAGTTGGCGTGATTCAATCCAGTAACCTTATTTCCAATCATCCAGAGTTCTTGGATTAAAGCAATATGAGTCTTACCTTTATTTACTATTTCCACCATAGCGTTGATTGTCATCTCGCTCCGATGGAGGTTAATCTAGATGACCTCAATCGTTGGTCCTCCAGTAAGCAGGTTTCTTGGGGGGTCGGAGATGGTAGATTCGACTATCTCATCCTTCTTTGACCCATTTTTCAGGTCTTCAGCGCCAACCCTTGCCTTTGAAGAAGACAGATTTGAACACATAAAACGCCATACACTGCGACTTGGAGAGGCCGTCCATGGATAGCTGATCCTAGGCCACAACAAGGAGATGCCATTGCTGTCATTCTTTCTGTGGAAGACTTTCCACCTCTTAACGTCCATTCTGTTGTGAAGTCACTCTCCCATCCTTTGACATAAACTGTCGCTTTTATGAGCTGAGAGATGTCCCTCCACAAGGTTAGGGTCTTCCCAGGGACAGGGGATCCTACTCACAAGTTCTTTAAAGCTCTCTATAAATGATGTTGAAGCCAATCTCAACTTGCAGACTATTATCTAGATTAGTGGCCCATCTTCTCCACAATTTGATTGTTAACCAGGTCCTTAACGGTGTTGTGTGAGTGGTTTGTAAGGATTTTTCCGGATGCTGTATTGATGTCGATCACTGCCTAGCAGAGCACGTATCGGTTATGCTTCCGCGCAACATTGACATATGATGGTGGCTTCTTGCCTACTTCATCAATCAACTTCCTCTTCCTTATCGATTGGGATATCTTTTTAGATGCCCCAGTCTTCTCGAAGGATTCCGTGATTGCGATCGCTTTCTTCGTAGTTGGGTCGACTACAAATGTTCCATTTCGCACACTTTAAAAAATCGTGTAAATACGGCGAACGCGATCATGAAGCTAGAACTGGATAACGTTTTGGAGAAAAAATTGGAAGAGTGGCCACGCTCCTTCTGGTATATCCCATACAAACGTACCATTCCGCCCACTTTAGAAATAGTGTAATAATTTAAATGATAATAAACCAACACAATCTTGCCCAAATTCTGTATTTTATAAAGTTCTAACTAGATACAGCATTAGAGAACAATTTGCAAATCGTGTTATAATACTACTATGTGAAACTCAATCTTATCGAAATTCTGCATTTAGTAGTTTAACTACAGTGAATCCTAGCCCCGTGGACGGGTGTGGTAGGTAGTGTGTGCGACTATCATACAGAAGAACTCGAGTTCGAAACCGCATAAGACCATCAAACATTTTTCATAAGACCATTATGAGAAGAAGAGTAATCTTATTAAATCGTACACAGCTCACTGATTCGAGAAAAGTTCCTCGTCTGTCCCTTCATGGAATGTTAAGGGAAATAACTAAGAATCATAGCCCCTTGTGGTATCTCGCATACAAATGTATAGTTCGCCAACTTAAGGTTGCTATTATGACATTTCGCCAAATGTTACATCCGACGGTGGTGGTATTCGGATACTTTGGAATATGTGATTTAATTTAACAGCTAAAATATAATATAATATAAAATAGTACTAAAATATCAAATATTTGTCCTAGCGAGAATCTTCGTCATTTATACGCGATAGGAGTTGAAAAATATCGTTGTTTGTTCTATAAAAAGGACCATATTTTTAACATTTTCTTCAAATATGGCTTTGGTTTCTTCAATTAGCTATGCGGAAATATAATAATAAAAAAGGTAAGAGTTTTTTTTTCAAATTTTTGTGAGCCAACATACTATTTTTCCCATTTTTTTAACCATTACTTTTTATGTAAATGATCTTTACATAATATTTTACATATTCCACAATATTTTCAGCGCACCATTAATTTGATATATTGTATATTTTGATTTGAAGCCTCCTTCCAAAATCAAAGTCAAAATGGTAATATTAAGGAATAATTAAATCAAAATAATAAATTTTAGCAATCTCACAATATTCGCATTCACTTTCGCTTAATCCACTAATTTAAAGCCTTACGGTCAATTAAAAATAAATTTCAAAAAAGTATTCATCGAAGATTATGAACTACTTATTTTAAACTACTCCAACGATATCCTACATTGCAGTTCAAAAAGTATGTAAATGTAATGATTTATTACAATTGAATATGGTGTAGAAGTCTGTTGGAGTATGCGATACTGGACAAATTAAATACTCCCAACTCCCTAGACAGTATGTTAAATAATTTATCAATTCTAACTGGAGATGATCTTTGAGATAGTGAATTAATTCGTGGAATGATAATGTTATTCAATCGACT
Source organism: Hydrotaea cyrtoneurina (assembly GCA_958296145.1). Lineage (NCBI taxonomy): Eukaryota > Metazoa > Arthropoda > Insecta > Diptera > Muscidae > Hydrotaea > Hydrotaea cyrtoneurina. The sequence continues at coordinate 41,847,842 of OY282516.1, forward strand.
GGAGTGCCAAAAACTGAAACGATATCTTTAAAGAATCGGGGCATTGTTTTTTAAACATTGTAATACATAAGCAGACGGACATCGACAAAGTAAGGAAAATGACGACCGATTAAATGTAACTGCGTATGGAGTCATTAATATTGTAAACATACCTCAACGCTCTATTTAAACCTAAAAGGATACAATTTAAATAGCCCTGATTGGCACTGGAGTTTACATAAAATTCAAGCGTGAACGAATCGTTCCTTAACAAAACGTGATAGCGATAAATCAGTGTTATAAAAATTCCGCAAGGAGTAGTTTATCTTGGAAACTACAGTTTTTGTATGTGATTCAAAACTCAATTTATCGTCCAACCGCACACCTAAACAATTCATATCATTAACATTCGCAGATCATCACTGCAATCAGAGGCAAATAAGTATTGCTTTTGTTTTACATACGTTAATAGTGAGACTGATTCCCGACATACAAACATGCAGCTCTTTCAAAGCGAAGTCAATTTTTGCCTGCAGAATATTATTATACCTACAATCTCCATTCAACAACAGGTGAATGTCGTCTGCAAAAGCAACTGGTACACAGTTTCAGTTTTTCAAACAAGTCATTAACGTAGAGTAGAAACAGAATTAGCCCCAGTACTGAACACTGGGGAACTCCGCTCCTAACGGGTAATATATCGCTGGCTCTCTGAAAATCCATAATTGACGGACAATTAAAATCTAACCACCCCGAACACATTCTCATGTCGCATCTCAATGAACCTTAAGATTTCCCACATTAATTTCTGAGAAATATTAGAATGCTTTCTAATTATTATATCTTTTAAATACATCCAGCACCCCTTGATTCGGAAGAACCACAGTCGCATAGTGTTGGCTTCGTTCGTCGAGACAGTGCTCCATTACGAAACTGTTTGCATGCCAGCTACCCAACTTTTTATTTCGATGCTAACATCATTCTTTTTATATTGATAGATATATAAATTCCTACTCTATCTTCTGTGTAGCCATTCATTCGTCGAGGTGTTTAAATGTCTTCGGTATCACAGTCGGCACACCCACAAATCACCTGCGCCGAAGCTGCCTTTTATTACATTTATATATTTTGTAAAGGGATTTAAGACAAATAAATATTGCAAATTAAACAATAGTGCAGAGAACAAATATTTTCCACAACTATCACATACATTTGGCTTTACCCAGGATTACCAAGAAAAACTAGGTTTTTTCCACACATACATTGGGAATATTAGAAAAATTCACAGAGTTGCGTCGTTGCTCATATTTTCTGAAATGTAAATTTTGGCTTATTTTTATTTAAACTCCATCTTATTTTTTTTTTATTAAAACTACCTTTATGCACAAGTATATTTATTACATATGTACGTTTTAGTGTTTTTTTTTTGTCATTTTATTTAAAGTTTATATTTTAAATGTGTATATGTTTAGGCTCACAATCTTCTTTTAATAATACAGTATAAAACACACAAAATATTATGGAGTTTTGAAATGTTCAATAACTTAGGATTACAAGAGAAACTACAAGAAAAAGGAAATAAACTCAACCAAATCCCGCTAAATAATAAATAGGAAGTTGAAAGAAACACATGTATAAATATTGCAAACAAAATAATCTCAAGCAGAGATTCGAAATGTGACTGAAAAGCCCATAAAACAACAAAAAAAGGAGAAATAGAATTAATTCGAATTCGAATGTTTATAAATTTTATAAAAAGCCAATTACATTTGTTAATTTCATTTATTTATAAATATTTTCTTTAGTTTAAATTAATGTTTTGCACATAATATTTTTTTTTTGTCTGTTTATCATAAATATTTGGTTGTTTGTTTAGACGTAATAATTGTGTTTGGTTGTTTGTCGTTATTTTAGTTTTAAGTGAAACAATTGAAATCAATCCAATTACTCTTCTTTCTATTTAAAGACTCTTTAAAGGGGGGAGGAGGGGTTTTTTCGGTTATCAATAGAATAGAACTGTTTGGTTTTTTTTATGTATTTGCTTTGTTTTATATCTTGATTTTCTCTAAATATTAGTAAAAAGGAGAAGTAATACATATTTTCAAAGAAGTTCGTTTATTATGTTCTTTATAGTTATTTTTATCATGTATGTATATTTTCTTTTGATTTTTTTGTGTTGTGATTTGTGTAAAAAATAATTATAGTGTTGTATGTTTACGGGTTAGAGTGATGGCTGCATTGTTAAAATGTTCATAGGGGAGGATAGGAGGGGGGACAAGTGAGAAAATTTTAACAACAACCGCTACTAGCTGACCCAGCCTGATTTCCGGAGCCGGGCAGTGAAGGATTTGTGGGGGAATGCTGTTGACCAATTTTAATGCCATTGGCCTGTAAAGAAAGAATAAAAATAATAAAAGTGTTGACCAAACGGTTAAACAATGATATGACTACACACAATTCTTATTAAAGCGAATTGTCACCTAAACAAATGTTGGTAGATACTGATGACACCGAAGATTTGCATGGGCTTCTGACACAAAACTTAATAATGTGGGATACGTAAAAACTAAAACTGATACTCTATACAGCCTTGATTCCTGCTATAATAGAATTTATAGTTACGTTAATCTTTGTTCAACTAATATCAATTACTCGCCATACTCAGTTATAGGGTTATACAAAAACTACGCCATTTTTTTTTTATAAATTATTAAATTTCAGCAACACTAATAGAAATTCTCAACTAATTATTGAACGTTTCCATAGCTCTGTTTTAAAGTGATATCTTAAATCGTCATAGCATATGGTGGAATTTGGTGATGCAGAATTTAGTATTATAATAGAATCTGCATCGATTGTTCGTAATGGAAATCAACCATACACTGAAATTAACTTGTGTTTTTAACTCAATACAATTTTTATGTGGCTTTAGAAGATTCGCAAGGTATGACAAATTACGCCGCAAAAAAATGCCATAGAATTCCGATACCACAGTGCGACACAAAGAATACCCGGATTTATATTATTTTTCTGGTAGATGATGCTGAGTACAAAACAAAACTGTCTGTGTATTTATCCAGGAAACACACTTTTTTAGTATTTTCTTTGCTATTTTTTTCACTTGAACGATGTTTTTATACATCATTAAGTGAGAAAACCATGCAATCTTAGAATATATTTAAAAAGCACGTCTACATAGAATAAAAATGCATTCTTATTTTTTAAAATCCATTAATAATTGACTAAGTTATTAAAATGACCATCAGTTTGGGTGTGAAGTGAGAAACATATTTCATTTCAATCAATTTCTAACGAATTTCCATTACTCACTTCAGAAATTGTGTGGTTGCTATATAAAAACTCCGTAAAAACATATGCAAATATAAAAAAACAAGGAAACAAATTTAAAAAAAAATGTGTTTACAGGAAAAATACACACAGAAAGGCGACAGTTTCTTCTTCTTTCTAAATCCACTGAAAAAATCTAACCACCTTACTCTTGGAGGTGTTTGGGAAATTTCTAATACAGATTATTATTGTACTAAGCATCACCACCCAGAATAATTTCAATTCGACTTCATCCTTTTTTTGTCACACTGTAATTTTTGTACTCAGGGGACCATAGTATTGAATATTCATTACAAACGATTGTTTTTGTCCAGAGTAACTAATGGAACAGCGGTATATGCAACTACTGTCTAAAACATCTATTGATTCGCAAAGTATTAAATCTGTTAAATCAGTGACTATAATGACTGATTATACAAATTAGTCCAGTCTATTAAAATTTTACACTTCTATCAGTTAACCGATTTTTAGAGAAACCTTTTCCTATTTCCTAGTTAGTCGCTTTTGTCTGCACAGTGGTCAACAAAACTCATACTTGTTATTTTACATACCTCATTATTTATGTCGAAAACGCCTTCTTGGATTTTTTCATAAATTTCTTTGGCTGTATTTATAAAAGCCTCCTCGACGTTAGCGGCTGTGCGTGCTGATGTTTCCATGAATACTAGACCATGTTCCCTGGCGAATGCTTCGCCTTCTTCCTTCTTAACTTCACGACGTGACTCTAAATCACTGGAAATTGGGGAGAAAAACAAGAGTTAGTAAGAATTCACCGCTTTGGGGAAAAAAACCCTCAATGTATGTATTTACAAACCTCTTATTTCCTATCAACATAATAACCATATTTGAATTTGAATGTTGTCGGGCATCTTCCAACCATGTAGTCAAATGGTTAAATGTGTCACGTCTTGTTATATCGTATACTAAGAGGGCACCAGCAGCACCACGATAATATGATCGTGTTATTGATCGGAATGCTTCCTGACCAGCTGTATCCCAGATTTGTAGTTTTATTTGTTTGCCATCGATGGTAATCATACGTGCCCCGAATTCGACACCAATTGTTAAATCATGAACTGGTTGAAAACGTTTATCGGTGAATTGCAGCAATAAACAGGATTTGCCAACACCTATAAAATGATAAGAAAGAAACCGTATTATGTGGTGTGACCAAAAATTACAATTTGTATCTGGTATAATTGGATTAGCTAGATCTATGACAAACTTAAGGTTAGTTTAGAATATAGCTTAAATAATACGTCTTTTTTTTGCAGATGGACTTGTGTTATTTACAAGTCATTGTACACCTAAAAGAATTTAATAACCTGCGCAAAAAATAATGATATAAATGTGAACAAAACAATAATACTTGAACAATATCTATGCGAAAAAGCAGAAATGTGCAAATCAGTAACAAAAACGGACCAAAGTGGTGTATTGTTGCAATGAGAGTACCACACCAAGAAATTGTTTATAAAATGAAGTCAGCAGTAAAATTAGCAAGTCCTTAGAAAAGACGTTTTCGGATACAAAAAACATTCTATAGGCGTTTGAAAAATTAGCATTGCCGGACATTTTGCTTTATTATTTCAGAATAATTGTCGTTATAATTTTAAATTCTATTTTGGATAAATTAACATAACAGATTCGGTTTTTTAGGCATTCTTGAACCGTAATTTCGGTTCGGTTCAGTCGTTCAAAATTGGTTCATAAATCATAGAAGCGAAAATATTGATGTAATTTATATTAATTAAAAAAAAGTAACAGAACTTGTGTCGAAGGAACTGAATAAACCAATTCAGTAATGTTTTTTTTGTTTTTTAATCATGGTAATGTTTTTATATACATTTTTCTCTGACGATCCGAAGGAACCACTTTTTTTAATTAAGCATCGAACCCTAAATACCATTGACCGAAAGGACACACTCATCCTAATGAGCGATATGAATGTCCTAATCGCAAACGACAACAAATGTTTCCAACATGTCGAGCCTTAACCGCGAAAATGACGTAAGCGCCAAAAAGGAAAGGGTTTATTGTGGTGAAGCACAGGGTACACTTGAATCTGCTATATCTTTGTAATAAAGTTAAATTTTTAATATTTTGGGATTAAGAGCGTTGAAAAATTGTCTAAGGAATTTTATTGAAAAGTGAGTTTCGAAAAAATGCCGTACTTTTCGCTGTATTATAAAATAGTCTGTACTTGCGCAAAGTTAATACTTTCCACACAAACCTCACCACAAATTCACGTGGAAACCGAGAGATACGCGATCAATTCTTAGTCAAATAGACCACATCTGTATAACTAAAAGGAACTTAGTTACAGAAATAAATCCAGCAAGAAGGTACGAATTAGAAAATAAATATGCAGCTCCCAATAATACGAGTAAAAAGACACTTTACAGCCTGACATCTGATATTATCAGAATTCTTTCTGGGAACAAATAAATGACAAACACAGTGTTTAAAGACAAAGCTGACACAATCCTTACTAATGTTGAAGATCAACTAAATAGGAGGAGGTAGATTTCGAAGAAGTTCTCAACCATAAGAACGACGATACTACAGTTGAATCACAACATACACACACTAATCCCCCACGATATCACATCGATGGCATGTTTTAGGTAGATTATTTTTTGTTGAATTAACTGTACCTTACTTTTATCGACTTCGAGAAATCTATTGATGTCATCGATCGGAGTAAAATATAGGTCGTCATATATGTGTTGTTGGCTACAAACAAGAATGACATGCAGAAAAAAAATAGATCAACGTTAATTAAGGAAAATGCATGACTGCTAAATCCAATGGAATTCGAACGCACTCTTCCCGTAAAACAATGATCCATGTATACAACATCTGTGTGCAAAGCATTCTTCTGTATGGTTCTTAGACAATGAAACCATTAAACCAAGGATCACTTGATGGAATCCCCAAGGCTGAAGAAAACAGGGAAGACCAAACAGACCTATCCCTGTTGTTTTTCTCTGTAGAACATTAATCTTAAAGAAAATCTTTGCTTATGAGTAATGATTATGGTTGAACTGGATCTAAATATATTATTAAATTGTTCCTTTATTAGAACACAGAAGAACGTCACTTGACTTTGATGACTCTAGCTCGGAGCTATCGAATGTTATTCTCTGTAAAACTAATCTGAGTTACATGATTAAATATGTTAAAAACTAGGGGACAATAGTTTTCAATCAATTGACTTGTTCTGTATGAACAAATGTACGCCAGAACACTTTGATTCTGATGTTCTTAATATAGAAATGATTCTCAATTCTATATGAAGATTCGAAAAATGCATTATGTTCATAAACATTTTTTTCTTCAATTTTCAATTTAGCTATATTAAATATAACATTCATATTTAATTTAGTTAGTTTAGAACTATTGAAAGTTTCTAATCTTCGAATGCTACTCTGTTAGCTTTTTCTAGGATTTACTGAACAATAACTATGTAAGCGTCTATTGTTCTGAAAGATGAATAAAAGACGTCTTTCGATTGGCGATAACTGAAAATACTTCACTATAATATTTTTTTAACAGTGTATGAGATCATTTGATGAAACCCTTTATAAATTTGTTTTTTGGATTTTTAACTTACAAATGACTACGTCTACGTTTGTTTATTAAAATCACGATGAAATCAATTAATTAATGTGTGGATATGTTCGCATATTCGCTTAAAGTTATGTTCTATTCTAGCGATTTTAAGGTGGACTAATTCGAGACCACTAATAGAATAAAACCATGGTAGCTTTTATATCATTTTGAGTAGTTTATTCTGTGAGACCTGTAGTTTTTTGATGTGAGATTTAGCCGAAGACGACCATACTGGAGCACATACACGCTTACAACAGGCGTTCTACCTATTATTTTTAGGAGCATGCATAATTTTGATTTGAAGGAAGAAAGACGGATATTTTACGATTGTGTTGAATTTCACACTCCATACAGTTGGGGATGAAGTGGCAATTTGAATCGAAAACAGCTGGTTGCGTTTCCTAGGGCTAATAAAAATTTGACAACACCCCACAATCTGAAACAGGCCGAAAAATAAAATGTCATCAAACCTCTATATCGTACACATACGAAATGTTCAAAGTAATGTTCGTTCATCCCCCACAGCCGCTCTATGAGAGAGTGACAGAAATGAAGTTAACGACTACGTTCGGGAGACAATATAAATTGGGGTTGTTCGCTGAGTTAACTTCCGAGTCCAGACAGACAACTGCAGGTAAATAAGAAACCACCAGACGACAAAGGGGCCGAGCGAATCATAACAAAAACCACACACACACACACCATGCCAATGCCAACAGGGTGATAACAAACCACCCCTCAAACGAGGAACGTCGTCATCATCATCATATACAACAAAAAGTGAGGGGGCAAAGCGCAGAACAGCAACAAATCCCCCAACAATGAAGAATATTGATTTTTCAACTAACAAAAGAAAAATCGTTTCCCTGGCCAAACCAATGCTGGAAAACGGATATAATAAAATCCAGTATTTCTACCAAAAATGAAAGTTTGCGTATCCTTGAAAATTTCCAAAACATATGTTTCCAGAAGATTTCATAATTATCAGCGAATTTCGATTGTTAATTTTTTCTTTATCAGCGATTTCAATGTTTTTTGTCCAAATTATAATATTTCTCTCACCTGTATCGCCAATAATGATATATTTGAATAAATACGCGTAAGACATCTTCTGCTTTTAGTTGATCTTAATTAATTACAAAACTATTAAATATTCTCTTTATCACAATTTTATGAATAATCTCGGATTTCGCACTACTACAACGCAATTCAATTTCTCAACTACTATATGCCAGTGAGATGGGTGAATCGTATATCGTTTTCGATTTTCATTACGAACGATTTATTTATCATGTTATATCGGTTATCATCACTTGTCCGACAACAGCCATCTGGCAACATACTTTTTTTGGCATGGCAACTCTATGCGGTATGGAATCAAAAGGGAATTGAAAAGGGACGTATGGGAGCAAAAGGGAATGCGATGTAACCAGTGATGGGTGAATCGTATATCATTTTCGATTTTCATAAGAAACGATTTACGTTTTTTCAATGAATTTTCTAATGAACAGAAAATCTGAAAAAAAAAATGATTGTTACAAAGATTGCATATACAAATTGGACCATGTTCAATCTCATTAGTTTTCGTTTCATAGTTATCGAAATTTCAGCGATTTGCGTCCTTTACACGGTCAAAATGCATGACATCAATTTCGTGTACGCGTGCCTAGGTCTGAAGATTTCAAAGTATACGGCGTGTCATTGTATGAAACACAATCATGCATCGTTCGTAGGTGTGACCCATACACACACATAGACTTGGCGTTATTTCCACAAACCAATGGACAATCTTCACAAAACGAGAAAGCTTATACATACTTAAACAATTTTTCTTTACAACAGCATTTTTGATTACGTATTATTGCATTTTTTAAGTTTTTATAAAAGTAACGGTCATGTAACCCGTACTTGAGGCTTACAACTCAACTCACACGCCCGATAATCATGTTTCCATTGCATATATAAGTTGCCGAATGAAAAAACATGTTGTAGAGATATTCCAAAAAATTAAGGCTTGTACAAAAACCAAGTAGAGATAATAATTTGTCCTTAGTACGGAAAAGGGAATACAAACAAATGACGTCGTCAATTGAAATGAATAATTTCCTTCCCAATCAATTACAATTTTGTTTTGACAAATTGGCCGCTGTCGAAACAAGCAGCTGTTGATACAAAATCCAAGCTGATTCCGAACACCAAAGTTTTTCGAACAGATTTTAAATGCAAATTGCATTCATTTCACGGTGCTAGGAAGTGTTTGGAATTTTGTCGTATATTAAAACTTCCCAACACTTGATTTAAGAAAAGTTGAAACTTTCCAACACTTGGCGAATATTCTTTTCACCAAGAAGAAGAATTATTAAACTGTCTGAAAAGTGATTGATTCTGAATAAAAGCCTAGAAGCCAAAAAAAGGACATCAGACCTAATCAGGTAATGCGGGCAATATCTTGTTCTATAAAACATTAAGCAGATACGGAATAAGACTATCTCTTTTGGCTGGTTGTCTGAGGGTGGAGGTAAGAAACTTGGAAACTTTATTCCGCCCAGTGTTGCCACTTAAATAATTTCTCCGACTACATTTTTTTGTTGGCCTAACCAGCCGTTGTTTAGCTAAAATTTGGAAGGCTCAGCCACTCCGTCGCCGCCGCCGACTGGAAAAAAGAGCAGCCGCTGCCGTCGTCGATATTGCTTCGGCTCGGTTCTCTGGGTGGAGGTAGCAGAAAATCAGAAAAAGTTGAAGAAAACATGAAGATGGATGGCACTACAATTGTACGTAGAAACAGATCCGGAACCAAAGCGAAGGTGAGTAATATGGGACAAAATAACGGCGACCTCTTTGTTGTATCCGTTATCACTTTGTGGATTAATTACTTCAGGATTTCTGTCGTTGGCCCGACGAGCCCTTGGAGGAGATGGACAGTACATTGGCTGTGCAGCAATACATACAACAGCTCATCAAACGAGATCCATCAAATGTGGAACTCATCTTGACCATGCCCGAGGCACAAGACGAGGGTGTTTGGAAATATGAGCACTTACGGTGAGTGCGAAAGGCAAACGATGGTAAATTTTCTGCAATAATTTTTTCATTTCTTCTGTAGGCAATTTTGCATGGAATTAAATGGTTTGGCTGTGCGCTTGCAAAAGCAATGCTCACCATCGACATGTACGCAAATGACTGCCACCGATCAATGGATATTTTTGTGTGCTGCCCATAAAACACCAAAAGAATGTCCTGCCATTGATTACACACGTCATACTCTAGATGGTGCAGCATGTTTACTCAACAGCAATAAGTATTTTCCAAGTCGGTAAGTACCTTTGTATAGAATGGTTCACCTGCATTGAAATCATCGGTAGTATATTCTCCGAGTAGACATTACCCTGAAATCGTTCCTGTTTCGATTATCCCTTCAACGGGATTCGAAAAGCATAAATTCCGACTAGACCAGAAAGTGACAAGCAGTAATAATCGACTTGGGTTTTGAAGAGAGACGCCGTAGATGAGTTATTCCGCTAGCCATTTTGAATAGTGAATACGAAAAATCATGTTTTTGATTGATTTTGGTGATACTGCCTAATGTACATGTCTCTGCAAAATGTTTCCACTTCTGTATCGAAAATGTAAAATTTTGGGCAAATCTAAAAGAATCGCAGACAAATTAAAAATAGATTTTGTTGCCCGACAACGAATAAGTTAGCCAGAATTCATGATAGGTAAATTCCGGTCATCAACAGTCGATCTTCTGACTTAGAAAATATGAGACATTTGTTTGAACGAATGTATTCACGTACAATTAGTTTACTCGCTGACCACGACTTACCATTTACAGCAACGACCATGACCTACTGTTTCTTAAAGATTATTCTCTTAATCGTAAATTCAGCGGTAATTCCGAGGTGCTAAAAACTGTTTGATGGTCTTACCAGGATACGAACCTGAGTTTGCCGTGTGATGGTGGTAACACTGCGACTTGACCCTTTGGTCCCTACTGGGATCATATATCCCAGCGAAGGTGAACTATATTTGCCGTCAGAATTTGACTAAACCTAAATGATTTAAAAAAAAACTCGGGGGTGAAAAGTTTAAGCGAAACCACCAACATTCACGCAAAGGCATATTTGATTCCAAATTATGCTTTGGCCTATGACACATTTCTTAACAGGAGACAAAAATAGCGACGTTTTAATTGACGACTTGTCCACACCTTTTATCACGGCTTGTATTATTTACCCGATATACGAATGCTATTAATTTAAGTTTACCCTCTTTTCTTTGCAGAGTTTCAATAAAGGAGTCTTCTGTCACCAAATTGGGCTCGGTTTGTCGTCGTGTTTACAGAATTTTTTCGCATGCCTATTTTCATCATCGTCGTATTTTCGATGAATTTGAAGCGGAAACCTATCTCTGCCATCGATTTACACATTTTGTAACAAAATACAATCTCATGTCAAAGGAAAATCTCATTGTGCCCATCAATGAAGAGGAAAATGCAGCGCCCGGCGAAAGCGAGGCTTAAGATCGTCGAATCCATACAACAACATCTAGAAATACATCTGTTTGACGTATGTACGATGTATGAGATCAAAAGGTGCTGGCGCGCCATCCAAAAATTAAAAGCAGAAAAGAAAAAAAAGAAAAATCCAAACTAAGAAACATAGAAGAACTTTAACAGACTATTGCTATCCTGAAGTAGCGACGAATGCTATTTCAGAATCACACGTACACACAAATCTATAAATCGATGGAAATAAGAGAGGATAGATAACAAGTCCCCTGAATTTAAGCAAGGAAAAGGATCCTCCTCTTTATAAATATACAAAAAAAAGGGAAACTTAATGCTAAACTCAATGTTTGACTAAATCATTCAAAATCTATATATATATATATAAAACGAGAACAACCACAACAAATAATTCCTTTAAATTCATAATGAGAACAACATAATAACACAACAACAAAATATTATACTTGCATATAATTTATTAAAACGAAGATGATGCAAACGTCTGACCTAATCATTCAATCCACCAAAAACAGTCCTTAGTTATTTACCTCCGCTCATTTAAAATTCTCAAAGCATAGATACGAAGCTATAACCATTCTAAATTCTAGTTTAACACAGAATACGTCAGATGTCTTCAAAACAACAGGAATTACTCTACATTTTTTTGATCTTTTGAGAAATTACTCTTTTTTTTTATACAATCAATTAGTTGTTTCGTATATAATATACATACATAGCATTACTATACATCTAACAAATGACAACAACAAAAAGTAAGGAAGAAAGAAAAAAATTATATCAAATTATTGTAAAATCTCATTACATTATATAGTCAGAATACAAGAGGAAACCCACAAACAGAACAACAAAATGGCAAATATGAAGAAAAAACTATGCTAAAAATTATTAAACTCATTTATTTAACAAAAAAAAAAAAACAAATTATATATATATGAAAAATAAAAATTCAACATGAACAAATTAATATTAAGCCATTTTTGCTTGGTGTGACATACGAATTCCAGGCATTTTGAGTTCTATTTATTTTTGATTATTTAATAAGACTTTTGGAAGAGGCAGGTTTGAATTAGGGATGTAGCGAATGTCCGTTTTGCGAATATGGTAATATATTTCTTGCGAAAGCGAATACTGAAATATAAAATTTTGCGAATGCGAATATTCCAAAATGATGAGAATAATTCTCATATGCAAGCGAAAATTCGAAACAAATACAGTTCTATTTTTTCAAATGTGAAAGCAAACACTGATTTTTTTTTTTTTGCGAAAACGAATGGCAAAGCTAATGTTCGCGAACATTTTTACAACCCTGGTTTCAATTTTTAGTATTCAAGTGGTGGTAACAAAATGGTCGGATTTTTCTTTAGCATACATTTATTTGCTACGTATTACAAAATAATTTTTTCCCTACGTATTACAGATCGAACTGACTTACATTCAAGTCTACTATCACTCCACTGCGCGACTAAAAACCCGCTACCTCGCTCTCTTTTTAATTATAAAAGAATGTCGGGAGAAAATGGTACCCCACCAGCGACTGTTCTTGAAGAGTCTTAAATGAAGTTGATCAACATGTCAAAGATCTGCTGTAAAATCCACACTAGTATTTTGATACTTTTAGTTCGTTAACAATTGTTTTTAACACTTGCTGTACCATTATATTAACCCTTCCGGTGGATTTGTCAAATATATTTGACAATTAATGTACTCTACTTCTATAGACTTTTGCAATATGTTAATTTACAGTTATTAATTTCTTTTTGTTTTAAATGAAATGCCGATACTTATGCTATTTATAAATGTTATCGTAATAGGTCTTCGCTTTGTTTTGTTATTTTTAAACGAATTGTTAAGAAGTTGACACTTTGTTTGTAAAAACAGCCAAATTTTGATATTTTTACAAACACAAAAAATAATTTATTGAGTCATCGAACGATATCGACCAGTATTAATAGCATTGATAGGGGTATAAAAAAATGTTTTCTAAATAAAAAATTAAAAAAACATAAAGCGGGACCTTTTGGTGGTTGTTTTTCGGTTCTCGACATTTAGGATTATCATCTTCTAAAAGCCGCTGTGACCACCAAAAACAAAAATTATTATTTTTTCCAGCATCAGCGTCATCATATTACACTAAATTCAAATTTTCGCATTGTTAGCTCGACTAAAATTTTTTTTGACAGGGAAAGGGTTAACAAAGTCAGTACAAATAGTTGCAGATAAATATGATCTATTTGCTTTACCACGATTAGCTGGATTAAGAAGAAAGGGATCAAACTCACCAATTAGTTGCAAGCATCCCAAACAGGTCTCGTTATTTTGAAACCCCAATATTTCATTATCAACCCGAAAAGCAAGACATGTGGAATCGAAAAATTTGACTATACCAACATTTCTTTTATGGACGTGTGTCCAATAATTGACTTCTGTATTATGTTAAGATATCACTCTAGTGGTCCAGTAGTTCTGCTTCTTGCCGCGTAATTCATCATTGATGACCTCTGCTGTAAGCTGTTCTCGTGCTCCATTAGTAGTTATATACTTACAATCTTTATATCCGCTGGGAGAACTCAAATGATGACCAGTACCAATAGGAGTATAAAATAAACGGCAGCAAAAGCAGTACATGCTTTTTTTCGACGAAGGACTCTGTCCCTTTTCGAATCCAAATAACAAGTAACTCTTCCGTTAAATCATGGCCACAGTACGTACCAGGATCAGGAGATACATTTTCGATGCTTGATATAGTAGAATGAAAATACGAAAAAGAGAAGGAGAGGTGCCCATCTATAACAACTCTGAGAAAACTCGATATGAATCGAGATAATAACTTTTGATATGAGTGCCCCGTGTCGGCCGCCTTGGAAATATGTAGAGCCACGATCTTGCTTGCACCAAGGCGGTGAATTGATCGACTCCATCGTTCTCCATTAGGTCGGGTTTTATGGCAGCCATACTGCCGATCATCTATGGACGAATCGTGAGCTGTTTCCCGACATGAACGCAGTTAAGCGCATCAAAATGCAGCGATTGCGCTGGCTGGGCCATGTCGGTTGAATCAATATATCGCCTTTTCTGTCTGTGAATTGAACCCTGAACAAAAGTTATTTATTTTTCTTAACAATCCATGAAGGAACTTGGCGAGGAACTTCTCTCGATTCAGTGAACTGTGCACGATATAATTTGTATACTCAATGCTTTGTCACAGAAGTTTTACATGGCTTAGACATTACTCTCATATTAGTAAAGTCGCCAGCATTTATTCCCAATGCCATATACCCTAGAACCTCGATTAGTCGCCTTGCTTGGGATCGGACCCAAAGAGATTATATTAACACTGGTAAATTGTATTAATTGTTACCAATAGACTTCACACTACCTACAAAAATGTGACTCAGATATCGGTGTTGTATCTATCAATCTATATAAATAATAATGAAATGATGTTCATTGATAATCGGAAACTGCGAACGGCTAAAAAACTGATTGCAGACCCCAATCCGAATTATCGAGGTCTGAAACAGTTGAAGTACCAACTTCATATTTATAGAATACGCAATGTGTAGGGGAATGCTGTCCGTATTACCAAATTATGCGGGTTCCGTCCGAGTTTATACCGTAAATAAGAAGTTTAAATACAGGGTGCAATTAATCACGTGGGACAAAAGTAATCACCCAATATTCTTTTCTGTAATTTGTTTTTAATGAATAACTTTGGAACTGCTTGTGAAATTTTCTTATTTAAAACATGGTACATAAATAAAAAGTATTTCAAAGTATTTCATTAAAAAAGAAAACTAATGCAAAATAACAGTAGGCGACTACTTTTGCCCGTTACATACATGCACAATCAAACATTAAATTATTACTTTTTTCTGCTTTGCAACTTTTCTCATCTAACTTTTCACAAAACGATCCCGAACAATATCAGCTATACAATATAAAAAAAAAATATAAAATAGGTATTACGTAGTCTGCTGCTAAATATTCCAGTGTCCAGAGTTTCCAGGGCCAAATCTCATCTTCAAACTTCTAATAGTTCATGCGCCATGGAGGTTCAAAATATAAAGGCGGTGCCAAGCCCTTTCTGCCTGGCCGACAATGACTGTGAACATTTCAGAAAAATCGGTAATAAATTCACAAAATTCTGTTTCCACCTGTTCAATTCAATTATTTATCATGTTGTCATTGGAGAAAGATTACTAAACGATTTGTCTACAATTCTGCATATCATAACCCAAACGCCACCTACTGGATCCGCAAATACATTCACAATTTTAACATGTCAAAACGCACATACATTTTGAATTTGAGTAAAATCGGACTGTAAATAAGAATTTTCGAAACAACTGGCCATGTACCGGGTCCATTGATACATACAATTTGTTCTCATGATCAAACAAACATACATTCTGAAATTCAGTTATATTCGTCTGTCAGTCGTACATTCCATGATTAATTCACGACGTTTATTCGCCATTTGTTAAACTTGATTTCTTTTCAGGATTTTGTATTTGTATTTGGTGCCGAACTTTTAAGATCCGATTGTAAAGGAACAATGTAAAGATCGACCCCCCAGGTTCGGCAAAAAAAAAATTGCACGATTTGCAAGCGTTGTTCTTTTGTCAACCTGTTCATGATGAAATGGCAAACCAAACTAAATATTAATCACTTGACAGCTGACAAAATGGCCGCCAGTTAAAAAAGTGATGCCAACTTAAAGTTCTATACCCCAATAAAAAACACCCTTTACAAAAAAAAATTGTCGAAACTGTCTTGCAAAAATTCTTTATGTCTGCCCGAAACTTTGTTATTTGCTGCAATTTCGCATATATAAAAGTAAGACACACCCTACTGTATACAGCATCAACAAAATTTTTTTTTTAACATTTTTAAATTTTAATAAATAATCTTTAGTGTATTTCTGTTGAGAATTTTCCGTCGTTGGGATTGGGTATAAATTTTGGCCACCACGGCGTATGAGTGCTATTATTATTCACTTGTGCATTCATCATTCGCTACGTAGCACTTAACGTCACAGCGTCACACTGTGGGATCGCTTCATACATTTTTGTGCAAAAAATAGAAGGAGTAGTCCGGGATCATTGAAAGTTGGCACCGAGCATTATATTGACTAAATTAAGAAAAAAATGGAATTTCATCAAAATCGGCCACGCCCACCGTCCACCGCCCATACAATCCAAATGGATTTTTCGCATAAAATTTTTCCTATCCGGTCAAAATTTGTTCAAATTTGGTACATACAGTTTCTAGAATTAAGAAAAGATGCGTGCCAAGTTTCATCAAAATCGGCCACGCCCACCGCCCATACAGATTATAGATATGAATTTTTTTTAATATTTTGTTTATTATTCCACAAAAAACTTTATTTATTCTTCATCTATCATTTCTTTGACTACATCATCACATTCCAAATCCTGTTTGGATGGCTTATGTTTTAGGATGGTTATAAAAGGGTCTGATGAAACCAGTAAGCGATGAAAAATATCAGTGTCTGTCGCAACTCTAATGCATTTCCTAGAAAACATTAACCTATAGTCCTTATTTCTTGCTTCTTCCGCTTCTTCATTTAGCATACCAATAGGAAGAATTGCTGCATCCATGATGTCTTTTCCATGTATAAGTATTTTATGCACGGCGATCGGCATGAAATACCAACCATATTTTTCAACGAATAGTTTTGCCGTATCCCAAGTATAGTTTTTGAACTTTTCCGAATTGATTTTGTGGCCACACGTTATTATTTGTAATATTATTTGTAATTAATTCTAAAAATCGTATGGTTTTGTTTTTATTTATCTCTATGCACTGTTTCGCCCCAATTGTTAATTGTTGTTGTTATATTCAATATTCAATAAATAGCTGTCCTAAAATTATGCAATACTTTTTTTTGCAAAAATTTAATGAAAATTTTCATGACTTTTACCAGAAATTTCTAGTTTTCTTCCACTTCCGGAAGTTTCCTAAAAATATTTTTTGGTTTAATCGAAAGAAGACATTCCCACCTTTCATTTTATTAAAAGAACGGCTTGGAGGAGAGTGGAGCTACATTTTTTTGTGTCCATTGAAAATCCAAAAAAAAATTTTTTTAGCGGCTTACAGATTTGGACATATCTTCCTAACGGTTTATGATATCCCCATGATTTTTTTTTTTAATTTATAGAGAAATGCTATATTTTTAAAATATATTAAAGTCAAATGGTATTATCAAGAAAATTTTACATATATGGACCACTGCATTGCATGAAAATATAAGTCATTTCTTGCTTAGCACCGTTGCAGGGACTTTCCCTCAATTTTTCACAAATAGAATACAATTTTTCGAAAAAACCATAAATGCACATTTCGTATTTAAACAGTTCTCTACAAAACTGCATCTTTAAATTTTTGAAATTTAGTAGTTGAAAAATTGATTTATTGACACCAAAATCCCACAGTGCGTCACACCGACGCATATGTTGCATACACTCTAGTTAGGTTTAAGGGTTACCGCGAATATCGTATGATCCGCGAGATCCAATTACGCTCGTTATCGATGTTGGTTGGAGTGATACCTGTAAATTCGATAACTTAACCTGCCATTACACGTACAATTAATTTGTTACCAGTTGAGTACATATGTATATTCACTTCATCTGAAAGAAAACTGAGGGAAATATTATGTTTTTTTTGTACTTCAAACACGTTCGAAGAATTCTTTTTTGACAATAATTCACCAAATATAACTTTTTTTATTACGACAAAACTGTCAAAACACAATAAAATTATCGCATAAATTGGCACAAAAAAATGTGTTGGGGAACTCTAACATTCGTATCTACTGCATGTGCCAAAATGTCACTGCATCGCTGTAACAAATCAATCGACCTATGGTCTAGTGTCAGGTCCATACAGGCACGTAAATGTTACTTTTACCAGAGAATATAAGATATTGCCAGAAATGGTTGTGCTTCTGAACGGTTACGATAGAAGAAAACCGCAGTGACAGACGCACGTTGCGGCGTCGAGGTAGTGAAAATATGTGTCTACCATACAACATGCATAGCCAGTGCTTCCCCTTTTGGGTTCTGATATCATGTAAACTGATGTTTAATTGCCCCTGTTCTGATATCACCAATTTTTTGAATCCGCATGAGTTTTCAATTTCAGGTTGCTATAAATTTGGTGCTACGTCTTTCGAGGGGATTTGATTTTTCGACCATCTTGCCCTACACAGATCCGGGGTCAATATGAAAACCGAAAAAACCAGGTGTAACGACCATAACAGCTGCTTTTGATTCGTAATTTGTGTGTGGACATTTTGGAATAAAGAAATTTTTTATAAGCCGCGGTTTCAATTTTGCAACGACGCAGGATAGAAGAGAGGGTCAGAAGACGACATTTGCGAGATGCTGGAACGCCAAATTTGCTGAAAAGTAAATGTTTCTGTATGAACGCAGAGTAAGACGATGTTTTACAGAGACTGGCCTAGCTAGGCCATATCGGTCGAATGGACCACAATAACGAATACGGCAAACGCACACGGTTGAGAATATGAAGGTTGCGCAATGTGCATGTCCGCTATTCGATGGTAGATCAAGTTCTTTCTTGAAAGCTTTACTAAATATAGAATTTCGGAAAGATTCGATGAGCGAATTTATATAATTACACGATTTCTAATGTGGGTGGAATGGTACATTTGTATGGGAGGTACCAGAAGGGGAGTGGCCAGACTTCCAAGTTTTTGTCTGGAACTTTGTCTAGTTATAGCTTTACTAAATACAGAATTTGGGCAAGATTGATATTTTTACACGTTTTCTAAAGTGGGCGAAATAGCAGATTTGTATGGGCGGTACCCGAAGGGGTGTGGCCATATAGCCCATATGCAATCTCATAAGCAGTTTTGGGAAAATATTAAGCCATGCCAAATTTCAAAGTGATTGTTTAACTCTTTCGAAAGCTATCGAGCGTACCAGCAGGGCTCAAACGACTTAAAAAGTCATGAATCGAATTAGGTTCAAAGAAACCGAGGGTCTAACGTGAATATTTCTATGTGTTACAGTTTTGAGCCGTATCAAATGATATATACCCTTCTACCCATCGGGATGCGGTTATTCCACTTTCATTTGTATTTGGCTTTTAATGACTTGCCACGCTTTCTCCGTACTAACGACAAACCATCCAACTTCACTCAAACACAGATCGCACGATTTATATTCAAGTCTTTCAGGGACCGACCAACTTCCAACTGAGTGAACACGACACAGTGTTAAAACACCACAATTTCCTAGTTATTACTTTAATACAAATCTACTTTTATTGGTTTCTGAAATAGAAATAATTTCAAAAATGCAAAAGTGGTTCTTTTGTTTTAGGATTCCTTAGACTCTACATGGCTTGTGTTTGTATTATTTTGTCTGCTATTCGTGTGAGTTTTTCCGCCCCGATGTTGATTCGCGTTATGTGGCCTTCTTCTTTTCGCCGCGTTATTTGAGTTATTTTGTTGCTGGTTTCCCGAATTAGCGTCATTACGTTCGTCGTTATTCGAAATATTATCTGGGCGAGATTTTTGGGGTCTCCTAGGGCCATGATTGCCGCCATTGCGTTGCCTTTGACTTCTATTGTTTGCATTTGAGGTGCTACCGGATGCATTCTGATCGCTATTCGCGGCATATATCCAAAAATCTGTTGTGGTATTCGGTTTTTGTAGTCTAGAGAAAATGGAAGTAGTTTAAAATGCGTGACGAATTTCGTGTGTACTCACCCTCTAACGCTGTCTTCGATCGGTTCTAGACTCATAAATATATGCAATGAGGGTATCTGACGATTGGCCACTATTTCCTCCAGGCCCTCCATTTGAGGCTTCCAAAGCTCTTCCACGCTACAATTTCAAAAATTCGAATAATCACTCATAGGTGAGATCAATTTTAACACATGCCCTACCTGGTGTAACACATTCGGGTTACTTGGTACAAGGGATACGATCGCTTCAAGATTTCTGCGCAGGATATGGTTTTGACCACACCGCCGCCATTGCCGCTCCACACGATATTTTTGTGCTCGCCTTTGTCCAGAGCATTTTTTGCATAATTCACCACATTGGTGACTTTGGTACCGCCATTGACCTGTTCAAATGACATGTTGTTGTAATTGTTATTGCAATTTATAAACGGCACCAGTACTCACATGCATCCATAGGAAATCGGTGCCTTTGGGTAGGAAATCTTCAAATGGTAGTTCATCTTTTGTTAGTTGTTTTTCGATATTTTCACCCTTTCGATAGTGCATCATTTTCTGTAAATCAAAAAAGAGGACATGAATAATCATGAGTTACGTGATTTAATGGATACGATTGGGCGAATGACTCGAGTCTCGAAAATGTTGCATTAAATACGTATTTAAAATTCACTCAAATCTAAGGCTGAGACATGTACTACAGCGCACTTACAGTGCTATTCTCGGATGAGTCGCAGGCGTTATTTGATGTGTGAAATGGAAACATGATCTCCGCTGATTTCACATAAGTTCGCTCTGGATTATTTATACAAAAATCATATCATTTAAAGTAGTTTACGTTGTTCATACTGCAAAACATATGCCTGGTCAGTGCTGCTATGGAGGTGTGGACCGTACAAGCTGCAGATATAAGAACAGCTAAAAGCTTTCGAAATATGAATAGCGTAAAGACGGATACCCTACGATAGAGAACTTATATCGGCAATAAGGAGACGAAAGACATCATCGCCCATGTCCTGACAATCACATTTTGTTTAAATTTGGGATTGTGATTTGAAATCGCCAAATTGGTGTCACACAGATCGCAATCGCATAATAATTGGCAATTATTGTCGATCGCCTGCTGGTGAACTCATATTTTTTGCTTCGAATTGGTTTTAAAAGCATCAAAAAGCGATCCACTTATACAATTTAATATGTTTTCTCCCTATATGATCACAAAAAAATATATTTTTCTAAACAATTTTTGATTAAAAACGTGTATTTAAAAAATGTTTAAAGTTCTTCATCGGCGTAAAAGTTCTTCCTCGTTTTCTAAAATTTGATAAAGGGGTGAAACGCGTGAAGTGTATGACAGGAAGAAAATGTATTGGCGATCCCTGACGTCCTTTTATTCCAAAGAATGTGCCCTTTCAACTATTTCACCAATTTCTCTCAAGGTGTTACATTGTTTCCACAAATATACAATAATTTTCCTTTCGGCAGCGTTAATTTCTTTCCCACTACGATTTATTGCCAATACATTTTTTAAAATATTGGAAACTGTTGTTTGTCCAGTTAGACAAAAGAGTATAATTGAAAATGGTACAAAATTGACGTTTAAAGTGAAATAAAAACCATGGGAAATAATTTTTGTACGCAGACTTTTGCTTTGTTAATTATGGGACTTTTGTAAATGTCATCTATAAATAGGAGTGTTGTTATTCCCATTGTTTGTTGCTTTGTTGCTTAACCATTTATAAAGGGTGTTTTTTTAAGAGCTTGCTGATTAGAAATGGCAAAAATTTGGTAGATAATTTCTTGTCGTTTAACATTTAAATATAATTTCGGGCATATGGCTACCACGACTATTTTGCACAAAGGTCATTCTGGAGGTCCAATTTTCGACCACCTTTTCAAGCATTTGAGGGCGTATTTCAGCAATGACACGTTGAATATTGGTTTCCAAAGCGTCAGTCGTTGCTGGTTTATCCACGTAAACCAATAACTTCAGGTATCCTCACAAAAAATAATCGAGTGGCGTCAAATCACACGAACGCGGAGGCCAATTCACCGGTCCATTTCTCGAAATAATGTTGTCGTTGAAATGTTCTTTCAATAAGTCCATTGTTTCTCCCGCAGTATGACAAGTGGCACCATCCGGTTGAAACCACATTTCGTTTACATCAATATCTTGAAGTTTTGGCAACAAAAAATTCATTGATCATGATTCTGTATCGATGTCCATTCACGGTAACGCGTCGTCCTTCCTCATTTTTAAAGAGATAAGGACCGATGATTCCACCAGCCCATAGACCACACCAAACAGTACATTTATCGGGATGCATTGGTAATTCTTGAACGGCGTGTGGATTATCTTTGCTCCAAATACGGCAATTTTGCTTGTTGACATATCCATTCAACCAAAAATGCGCCTCATCACTGAAGAGAATTTTGCGGTATAAACATTTTTAAATAAACACTGTTTTTGAAAATAAATTTCCACGATTTGGAAGCGTTGTTCTGGAGTTAACCTATTCATGATGATTTGCAAAACAATACTGAGTAGAGACGTCACTTTAAACTGTCAAAACAGCTGTCAGACAACAGAGTGATTCATATTAAAAAAAAACTCATAAAAAAACACCATGTATGTATATATGTATATAGACCACATGGCATCATGTATTATGCCACCAATAGTTTAAAAATTTAAACAATCTTTTGGAGAAATAACCATTCATATGTTAAAAAATTGTATGTACGCAGACTTTTTCCATGATGTGTATAACAAGTTATTGAAGACTTTAAATATCTCAGTTTCGCCTTTTACCAATTTTTGGCGGTAGATAATAATTTGAAATATTTGCTCACACTTTTTTCGATTTTAAACCCTTTTCTATTTTTTTTGCAGCTGCTGCTATCAACAATTTCCAAACATTTACTTTCTTTTGTACTTCTCGCCCTTTCTGATTAGTTTCCCCACATCCTCTATATTTGACACGTCTTGGATCATTTTTGTTGTCTTTTTAGTATTCACGAGTTGCCAGCTTTTGTCGGTCTTTATCCCGTTTTGGTACGCTTCGTACTTTTTTCGGCGCTTTCTATAACTTTTCACAGTTTACCTGTCAAGGTTCCTTTATCGCCTTCATCCACTATGGTTAACTTTTAACTGCGGAGGTGGTTGGCCACATAATATGACCAACAAATTCACGTCCACCATTAAATGTTAATGTGTATTCCCTTTGTATTCCCTAACTGCAGTTGCCACAGATGTTTCTACTTTGGGGACACATTTTTCCGGGTTTCTCTAATTTTTACCCCCTTCCAATTTTCAAAAATCCCAGTCTACGCTGCAAGGCATTTCCTTTCATGTGAGTACCTCACGTACTTACTTAAGCTGGCTCTAAAACCTGTTGTTGGTCTTGGCCTGCTTTATAAATGATTTTGCAAGCATTTCAGTCTTCTGCTTGGCTTCTCTAGTTCATATCTTCTTCCACTTGGTCCAAACCACCGGAGTCTCGGTCTTCCCTGTCTGCTTCTTCCGTGGTAGTTGTCGTCCAACGTCTTTCGGGCTGGAGCGTTTGTATTCATTCGACCGACATGTCGCCGTATTTTGATGCGCTTAACTACGTTCATGTCGGGATATAGCTCATACAGTTGACTCTCTTCTTGTGGACACCTCTCTTAAGCGGACACCACTCATAAACGAACAGTTTTTTCAGTACCAATCCGCTTCAGTCCTCTTGTGTACTTCTCTCATAAGCGGACACACAAGTTGACCAAATTCTCAGTCCCTTAGGTGTCCGCTTATGAGAGAGTACACTGTATACCGTTCATGCACCTTTTCCATTACAAATCAGACCGGTTCGGTCCTACTTCATTAGGGTTCATCAAATGCGATGTCGTTCATAATATGTAGCACCATTACGGAATTAATTTAAAATGGGGATCTGAAAATCATTCGATAGATTTGTTGAACTATCATCGATTTCTTCATGTCTGAAGTTCCCATAAGACATGTCTGATGGATGTGACGAAGACTTTGAAACTCGATTTGAGCAAGTTTTGTTTTTTAAATTCGATTTCAAGGTTTGTGACTTTTGCGAGTAGTGCGGCATTTTATTCGGATTACTCTTGTGTCATCGAGATGAAGGCATTGCGACATTTTCATTTAAAATACTCATACTAGAAATGACATTACTTTGAATTCTGCGATTTATTATAATGCGAAAATAATTAAAAGTTTTTTATATTTCCCACTTTAATATAGCAAATGCAGGACAATTTGCTGAAGTATTACAGTTATTACAGGACAAAGCTGAGGCAATATTTTCTTGTGAACAAGAATGCAGCATATTGCAATTAACTAATAAGAGGTTGGAATGATAAGCACTGGATTACTTCTGCACAATAACTGACTTGAAATGACGCTCATGCTCATTTAAAAAGACAATCTGATATTTCGATCAAAAGAAAAAAAAAACCAATTCAAATATTTGTATATCATGGGTTATCATGGACACATTAAATTTATAGCTTTAAAATAAGTAGGACAAATTGAACATTAATGCAAATATTTTGAAATTTTTGCAACACTGAGATATATCGAATAAATCTTTACATTCGATGTGCCGACAGTGTCGCAAGTGCAAGTTCCATTCTCGCTTCAGCCAAATATTTAAATTTTTTAATGGAAACGAAAATTTCTTTATTGAGTTACAAAGTTCAGCAAACAAATGAATATATTAGATTCGAAGAAAGAAGCTAATTGAGAATCTGGTGACTTGCTCCGGATCACTAAAAGATCATGATCACTGTCACCTAGAGATCATCCATATTTCCAAAACGGCGACCCAGTCACCGTGATTGAAACATCATTGGTAACTGTAGTGATCGAATATGTCAACGAACGGTTACATGCAATGTCGTTCTTTTAAGTTGGTTGCAACTCTGTTATTTTTACATTTCTCTTTTGTTGGCAATACAGTGCGGTTTTCGGTAACCGTAATGCCTCATAAAATATTATTATCTCTGTCTCGTTTTATCGAATTGATAGAACGATGCTATTTAAATTAACGTGCAGTTTCTTCCTTTTGTTTCATTCCTTTGAGCAACAATCCTGGAATTTCCCCTTTTTTAAATAAATACATAAATAAAATAAATATATATATTTACTTCCACAATAAGTTCCCGCTTCCAGAAAAAGAACACAAGTGAAATGTGGCAGTTTTTCGAGTCTCCTGATACATTTGCAAAACAAGAATCTCATACAGGACCACAAGTACTATTCTACAAAAAAAAAAAACACATGACAATAAAACATACAACAGTGACTCTTCCAGAAACCTCGTAGCACATATGCATGTAAATTTGTTTCCGATGGTTATGTTGAAAATGATTATAATTTCTTACAGGTAGAACCAAATAAATTTAGATCAGGATTTGGAAATTGCCATTGCACCGTTGTACCTGAACATTCTCGCTTCAGTGACTAAAAAGCGTACGCCTATTATCTGCAATATATATGCTAAACCGTGATCACGGTCGCTTTTTAAAAGAACGGTGATTAAGAAATCATGGTCGCTAAGAACGGCATTTCTTAAAAATCACGATTGCTGCACTCCCATATTTTACATGTATAAAGCTGTACTGAAAGTGCGTACCAATAGGGATGTGTCTAATTCACAATTACTAACTAATTTTTCAAACAAGATTCTGTAAAGCATATAAAGAATTCCTATAGTGGAATTGGTGCCCAAACCAGCCGTACAGACGGTAATGACTAAAAGAATTTGAAAAGGTCATGAAACGGATTCGATCAAAATATACGTCAGGTCTTAAGTGAATAAACCAGTCTGGGGAGAGGGTAAATCAAATTGAAACTACAGAAATCTCCATACACCAAGGGTTCAATTCTAAATCAAATTATTTATGATTTTTCGAATTAGTCCCAACAACTGCATTTTTCAGTGTGAGTCAGAGCTACGATCTTTGAAATTTAGAATTCTTCTTGAAATTATTTAAAATTATTTAAAAAACACTATACAGTATCTTCACTGAAGTGAACTCCCGCGGATTCAATCAATCAATTGAATCAATCAATTCCATATCACTCGAATGGCCAGCCAAACCGCGGAAGCAGTTTCATACTTTCCTCGTGTAAAGGCCATAAATACGCAACCACTTGTTGACATTTCCCAGTTTTGCGGCTAGAACAAGTCTTTAACAGGAATCTAAAACATCAAAAGTGCAGTCCAAGAAGGAACACGACCATTTCATTGACACCACAAATACAAACACAGGAACAATCACAATAGAAATCAATAGCTGGTGAGTGCTAGTGTTTTTTTTTTCTTTTTTAATTATAACCAAATACTTCTGTGTTGACTTCGATTCCTTACCATTGCAGGCGTATGAGAGTTTACCAATATATACACACAGATCAATACACTGACAGCACAACAACCACGTTTATAGAATTTATTAAAATTAAGTATTCATCCTCCACGTGTCAATAGAGACAAGGACGTGTCAAAGCCATTTTCACACAATTATACACTGAAATAGATCAGAAACAACACACACACACACACATACATACAAGGAATTCACAACAAGACCAACAAGTGGGGTAGCAACCACAGCCAATGGCATTTACCCGACACACCACCAAAGCAAGCGAAGCCACCCACTAAAAAATTATTACGAATTTCTTAAAAGAATGTTGGAAAAAATTCTTTCTTCATTTTATTATGTTCTCAATTGCTTTTCATCTCGCATTCGTCCTTCCGTTTTCTCTTCCGGCGTTTGTCATATCGCCATCATCGTTCCAAGCAATCAACACTTAACGGGCAATAATTCAATTTATGACAGCGACTGATTGTACGCCAACAACAGCAAAATCATGACACAGCGCTGGTTTCATAAGCTATCGCAAAGAGCTTATTTTCAGAATCTGTAGCTGCGAGGGCGGTCTTTAATGTTTTGCGATGTGGCAACCCCAGGTATATATCGACCAATTAGTTGTTATTTTTTATTAACAGCCTAAGCAAAGTTCGCATGCATTCTAAGCGGCAAGCAGCTGACTTCCAAGCTACTAACCAGCTGTTAATGTGTAACCAGCTGTGAATGTTTGAGAATTTGCTGAAGGGCATGCAATATTGTGCTGATCTGCGTGCAGAATCATCAGAATCAATAGTTTTTTTTTTTTTTCAAATGTCGAATACGTTTTCGTATTAAACATTTAAATCAAACAATAAGAATTAAAAAAGCCAAACAAACAATCTGAGAGCTCGCAAAAATATTAAAAATAAAGTTATAGTTCGGTAATCTCTAGGCCATCTAAAATTTCCGAAAATAATACCTTAAAAACAATCAAAAGCTAAAAATATTAAAGCCTAGCACAGACAGAACGAATGAACGCTGCAGCTTCCGAACGGAACGGCATAAATATAAAAAAACGACGAGCAGCCATAAAACTGAAGAAAAACATACCGAAGAGAAAAGAAAACCAGTGGAAAAGTTGCAGTCGGGTAAACCGACTTATATACCTTAACCCTTAGTAAAAACATACAAGTCTCATATTCCAAATTATCAGAAAGTAAAAAGTGAGAGTGGCTACACCATTGGATGTAACATCTGATGAAATATGATAATAGCAACCTCAAAATACCGAATATAGAAAAGAAAATACCGAATATAGAAAAATATTGTATTACATGTTTTTACAAAATGGATGGAGTATAAAGCAGAGTTTTTACTAGAAAATTGTATGTAGTTAAAGCTTTACTAAATATAAAATTTCGGAAAGATTCGTTGAGCGAGTTTATATAATTACACGATTTCTAAAGTGGGTGCAATGGTACATTTGTATGGGAGGTACCAGAAGGGGAGATGCCAGACTTCCAAGTTTTTGTCCGAAACTTTGTCCAGTTATACCTTTACTAAATACGGAATTTGGGCAAGATCGCGTTGGTCATATTGATAGTATTACACGGTTTATAAGGGACGGGATTGTACATTTGTATGGCAGGTACCAGAAGGGGAGTTGCCAGACTTCCAAGTTTTTGTCCAAAACGTTGTCTAACTATACGTTTACTAAATACTAAATTTGGGCAAGATCGCGTTGGGCATATTTGTATTATTCCCCGATTTCTAAGGCAGGAGGGATGCTACATTTGTATGGGAGGTACCAGAAGGGGAGATGCCAGGCTTCCAAGTTTTTGTCCGAAACTTTGTCTAGTTATACCATTACTAAATACGGAATTTGGCCAAGATCGAACTTGCGCGTGTTGATATTATTACACGATTTATAAAGTGGGCGAAATAGACGATTTGTATGGGAGGTACCCGAAGGGGTGTGGCCATATAGCCCATATGCAATCGCATAAGCAGTTTTGGGAAAATATTAAGCCATGCCAAGTGATTGTTTCGAAAGTTATCGTGCGTACCAGCAGGACAGACAGAGGGACATGGCTCAAACGATTCAGAAAGTCATGAATCGAATTTGGTTCAAAGACACCTCGGGTCTAATGTGGATATTTCTATGTGTTACACTTTTGAGCCGTATCAAATGATATATACTCTTCTACCCGTAGGGTGGGGGTATACAAAATCTATAGCTGACGAAACCGCAGCCAAATGAAATCGTTAGCTGCATGTAGTAACAGATTGTTTTCATTTCAGTGTAGCCAACGTTGGAGTTTGAACGATACATCGGAATAATTTAATTATCGTCAATTTCCATATTTTGAAATCAATGTAGTCTTTCATACGATTACAATTCGATAGCTTCATTCCAAACTTGGCATGTTTTTAGAGATATTATATTTTTGAATACGGGTAATTTCAACTTAAATGTTGCCAAAAGCTTGAATTGTACTTAGTTTATGACTGAAGTTTAAAAAACGTCCGTTCCAAAACGGGCTAAGTAGCTTTTAGCGTTTTTTAGAAGGGACATTTTATTTTGTCGTAAGTCGGTCTAAGTCTACTTAGCCCTTAGCACACATGCATATCGTATCCTTTTGAACATCACTAAGTGTACTCAACATGTTATTATTATTTTATATACAGTCGAGTTCGGTTATAACGTACACCGGTTATAATGATCTTTCGTCTATAACGAATACTTTTGTAAGTCCCAAGAGTTTTGCTTCTACTCTATTTTCCCTGGATATAACGAACTAATTGGTCGAGTCCCTAGGAGTTCGTTATAACCGGACTCGACTGTATATAAAATAACTTAGAGAAACAACGCAAACATTTCAGTCTATAGTGGGTAAGTTATTTGTTCTCTTAAAAATATGTTCAATTAGTGGACACTAAAAAATAAAATTTTACGATAATTCTGATATAAATAAAAAAAAAATGGGAAAAATGGAGTTCCTATCTCATACGCCCTCTAAGAAATTCAACTTTGAATGCGTCTCCTCTAAAATTGACTTTTTAGACTTAGCATAATACGTTATGAAGCCATCGAATTAATACAAGTTCTAAATGATTTCGATCAATAGCTCAAGCAAACGAGAGAAATTGATCAGCCAATCAGAGATATCGTTGGCCGATCGGAGCTGACTTTAAACAGTGGGTCAGTGGTCAGTGAGTATTCAAAAATGTGTAGGATCATTTCAATAAAACATAAAGCATATCGGTAGACGTGTAGACTAACATCTCCATGTCGATTCCGCAGTCTATCACTGAATTTTGAACAACACCAACCAAGTCTAAACAAAGTAAGGCAACATTTAGGCGCACTTACCACTCAAATAATATTTTACTGGGTTCTAACGCACGGACAATCGAAATACAGAACATTGTTAGATAGAGCTGTAGCTGTACTGTAGCTGATACTGAGCCAATATGAATTCAAAGTTGAAAGTTATCGATAGTCAACACATTTTGAAAATCGACGAAGTCTCTGACCTTTAAAGCCAAACGAAAACCAAGTCTCAATTAAATAATTAGTCAGCTAAATGAAAAACGATTAAATTTCCAGCCAGTAAAGATGATGCACAGTTAATATGTTAGATAATTCAATTGATTATAATACATCCAATTACATTCCTAATTCGTTTTTTTCGACAAATCCTTCATATAAATAAATATTTTATCGGTCGATTTGTTAATCGTTCGAAAATTCTTGTATGATCCAGACCAGGCATTCCCAAATGGTAGGGCGGGCCCCATCTGAGTACTCCTCCTGTTTTCTCATCCCTGCTCAAGATTACCAGCCGTGTCGTCGTGGTAATTTCCAATTGTCTATTGTTGGGCGAATTGGTACTCATGTATAGGATGGCGTGAACGGACCTTAAAAGTCTGTCCGCAGAGCATTTTTTTATCTGCTATATAATGGTATTATGCCAGTAAGAGGTCCATATAATTTTCCCAAATAGGATATAATATTTGTTGGAAATCTTTGCTCTCAAACATACATCACTTTTGGTGAATCACATTCCGATCCACAATTGTTTAGCCGCCACTCCTTGGTGAAACAAAAAATGTCCGAACGATTAAGAACACATACATACTTCATTATTGATGACTCTATAAATTCTATTAAAGAAATTAAGAAATCTATTAAGAATTCACAGTGCCGATCATAACTGGGTGTTTGTCAGCCACTATGAGTTATGCATATTAAGTACAAACACATAAACCCAATCCAACACACCGCACCGCACCGCTCGGCACTCTGGCTCTGCAACAGACCAAAGCCAAACAACAAGCAAACGCAAAGAGAAATTCATGAATGAATTTCTAGACTCTTTGGGGACGTCATTTGGTCGGATATCAACGGGTGGATGTGTGTGTGTGTGTGTTTTGTGCGTAAATTCTATAATATAATTTTCAGTTTGTGAAATTCAATAATACTTTGAAATAATGACTTTAGGTTTGTTGTTAGTTGAATTATAAAATTAGTAAGTATGGAATGGCTGGTGGCGTGGCCTGACGTGACGTGCCCAATGCCACAATTTAAATAACCACAGCCTGGGCAAATTGACATCACAACCACTTTGAATGTCTCGAAAAGCGGAATGCAGACGAGGCCCTAATAAAGTCAACCATTTAATGAAAGGATTCGATGTTACGATGTGATGCCCTAAAGCAAAATGTCACCACTCCACTCCATCTGTGGTTCAACTAACAAAGTAAAGAAAAAAAAAAAACATTCATAGCGAAACGTTTAAAACAGTCAGTGATAATTTGTCCCAGCAGCGTACACGTACACTGGTGGAAAAATGTCTGGACATCGAAAGTAAGGAAGTAAATATGAAAGTGAGTAATTTAGGGATTAAGTAAGAGAATTAGTAGTAAGTAATTAAGCCTGATCTACATATACAACGAAAAAGCAACCATGACTGCAGCCAAGAAGAGTGCATAACCAGCCGTCCATGTCTGTATCTCATATAAATAACACAAATAACAATTGCAACTGAATAAATATAACTCAATAAAAGAATTATTCGCCCACTTAAAGGGTAACTACTGTGTTCATATTACGGAAGGCTTAGTGGGTCCTTGGATGCAGCCTGGACATGATTTGGGGTAGGTGTCAGGATAGTGAAGAAGGTTTCTAAGTGAACAACCACAAAAGTGAGTAAGTAAGTGAGTAAACAAGCTAGTATGAATCTTGGAAATGAAAGTAATTAAGTTTGTGACCAAAAAGTCACGACGAATTTCAGATGTTTGAACGGAAAAGGATTGTCGATGTCGGTAATCGCAGAGCAGAGCACATGGCTTTATCCATTTTATTTCAAACAACTGGTTGCATTTCAATCAATGTGGGAAAATGTAATCATTGGCGATATTTAATATTCTTCGCGAATTTTCTAACATTTAAAGATGAAAAATCTTAAAAAATGTTTAAATAAATATATTTTTTTTGTTATAATGTCATTCCATTTTCAGCAATACGGCAAGTCCCAAGAAATTATGACCAGAAGGAACTGTTGAGAAGAGACTTACTGTCTGTTTCCATAAAACGAATTTGTTCGTTCGTTACAAATTGTTAAAATGGAAGGCGCAATAAAATGGATATTTGTCAGTAGTGAGTGCTCATTCCATTGATATTGTGTTCCAGATGTCCATATCTATCATATATCTTAAAACCAGAATTGAATAATGTCTGAATCGCATTTTATTACTGTTCCAATATTGAAGATTTGTAACGAACGAACAAAATCGTTTTATGGAAACAGGCAGTTAAGACCCAAGTAGTCAACCAGTAAACATAGCGAGTAATCAGCTGACACAACGTAGCTTATGGAAAATGTGTGGTTACTAAGT
The DNA here is from genome assembly GCA_958296145.1 of Hydrotaea cyrtoneurina. NCBI lineage: Eukaryota > Metazoa > Arthropoda > Insecta > Diptera > Muscidae > Hydrotaea > Hydrotaea cyrtoneurina. The sequence continues at coordinate 41,880,315 of OY282516.1, forward strand.
GGTTAGTGTGAGTTAACATTTTTATGTGAAAACGTCAAGACCTGCAGAAATTAGATTTTAAAGTAGAGATCAACGTCAAAGATAACGAGAGAGTACAAAATGTGTGGTTGGTTTAGGTGGCCGCTCCAGTGATAATTTTGAATTTTGTTATCACACTACTCTGAAACCGCCAGTTGTTACATTTTCTCATATCCAGTTTCTCAGATGAAGGAATTTCATAAGGCTGCTCAGTTCGATACTCGGTCTCCAGGAACCATGGGCACAGTGTTTACGGCAGTGGTCATTATAGCGAAGATTCAGGCGTCGTGCGTGGGTGCCGATCAACCAGTGTCCTGTGGGTACAGATATCAGTCTAGATGTATCCTTCCTGTTCTAGGCGATGATATATCTAGATCTTCTCTGATTGTATTCAGGCCATGTTTTCCTTGAGATTCGACATGAATCTAAAACTCTTTATCTGTAGTTGGCATGTGACAGGTAGTGCTGAAAAACGCTCCTCTCAATGGATCCTATCGGTACGGATACGTGTACTGTGTCGAGTCCAAGGGAGGTAGATCCGATCGTTGCTAGTTCATCTGCCCGTTCGTTCGCGTAGAAATTCCTGTGGCCAGTTATCCACGTAGCAAGCCGGCTACCGTTAAGGCAAAAACTCCCTCCTGGAAGCAAGGTAGCTAGCTGGTCAGTGAACCTGCTCCGAAGCTAAGTGTGTCGGCTTTCCTGTAGACTTGGTAAGTGACATAACAGATGTTGTACTGAATATGGCCCATCTGCATTGCGGCTTTAATCCTCATCACACACACCCATGCGATTTGTCCTCTTGACTGTCGTATAGTGCCCCCTCCGAATACAACTATGTTTATTTCTGGTTATCTTGCAGCTTCGGCTCGTCAGCATATTTGCTTGCTTATCAAAACAGGTTATTCTGGAAACGAATTGGAGAACAGACGACTGCCATCCCTTTCCCGGTAATATAGTTATGACCCAGACCTCATGTTGGTGAGGTTTGGATTTGGGTGTGGGCATCTCGATCTGATCGTGCTGGCGTGTAAGGCTTTGAGGGCCGCAAAACTGCCTACGTAGATAAGTTCCTCTCCGTACTTAACATGACTTCTATGTCGATTGGACAACACTTCCGAATATCACGTAAGGCTACAAACCCGTTTGCTTTGAGTGTAAGGAATTGTCTTAGTTTTTTCTTCTTCCGGCTTAGCATATTTTCACGAATTCCTTAATGGGTGACTGTGATGATAGTGATGATTCCTCATCATCACTCGTTCGCTGGCTCGGTTGGTCGGGTGGTTTACTTGGTTGGCGTTGAAAATATTTCATATAAAGACTCGGTGAATTGAATTCCCCACATTTGTGTGGGTGTGTGTGTGGTGCTGTTGTTTTTGTTTGGTATTGACACCCTTCAATTCCAAACAATTGCGGAATTGTGTGTCGGTTCGAGTGTTTGAAGGACCTCTACCAATGGTCTGAAACAGCACGCGTATAAACAAGTTGGGGTACACTGCTGCGGTTGAATGAATGAAAGAGCAAAAGTAAATTGGAATTGAAAGTACAACACCACAAATATTTCACTTATTTACTGCTGCTGCTGCTGCGGCGGTTGGCGGCTGTGGATGGTGATGTCGATGCTGTTGCTCATGTTGGTGTTGCTGGTGTCATCCGATTGTTGTTGTTGAGCGTAACAGATACGGGTCTGCCTGTCATAGATGATGACTTTCAACCTAACATCTCTATTAAGTAAGACACGCACAGCACATACCCCCATATACGTATGCACTACATAGTTTGTGTACATACAAACGCACAACGTCTGTACGACGCTGGCTCGAAGCAAGGATACCGAGGTTACGTTCTAAGGTTTTGGCACAACTCTGATCAGTTAAGTTCCGCCATTCTCATCTAACGGTTATCGGGGACAAATAAAGGATACGTCGGCGGTCGCCCTCAAGGAAACTATCTTCAAAAGAAATAAAGAACATTTACCCCAAAAAGTGAAGTGAAGGTGAATATTTAAAGAAAATATTAAGAGAAAACGCATGTGGAAAAGACAAAACGGAAAATTTGATAAAAAAAAATAAAAAGTTTTGGAAAAATATTGAATTTAAATAAAAAAAAATCATTCGAAAACAAAAGCAATGTTGTCAGTTAATGAAACTTAAAAGAAAACACTAAGAAGACACTTCAATTGTTATCAGTGGACGTTGGGGGACAACTTTTATTTTTCTATAGAATACTTAATATACTTGTATCAGACACAGACACTTTTCTAAACAAAAAAAAATCCAGCCTGAGCCCATTTTTCTATACAGAAAATATATGTAATTCTCAGATTCAACACATTTTCTCTATGCCTCAGATTGGCAGAGCTAATTTTTCTATACAGAAAATGTATGTGTCTTCGTCAGGCTGAACAAATTTCTCTTTACACAAAAAAATATGTGCCTCCGTCAGACTGAATTCATTTTTCTATATCCAGAATTTTATACCGTTCCGTTTTACATTTTCGAATTTACACCTTTTCCGTACATTTAGAACTACGGGTCACTATGGATAGCAAAGAGTTTCGCAAACGTGGTACCGAAATGGTCGAATACATCTGCCAATATTTGGAGACATTAAACGAACGACGTGTCACACCCAGTGTCGAGCCCGGCTATTTGCGACACTTGCTACCAGGTAAGTGATTCTGATACAGGCGCTGCTCTATTACGACACTAATACAACATTGCACCCTTGTGGGGCATCAAAAGCTGAGGCACCATATGAACCCGAGGATTGGGACAAAATCATGGGCGACGTGGAGGACAAGATAATGCCCGGTGTGACACATTGGCAACATCCACGATTCCATGCCTACTTTCCAGCCGGTAATTCCTTCCCCTCCATATTGGGTGACATGCTGGGTGATGGTATCGGCTGTATTGGATTCTCGTGGGCTGCTAGTCCCGCTTGCACGGAATTGGAAACAATCGTATTGGACTGGCTGGGTAAGGCCATAGGTTTGCCCGATCATTTTTTGGCCCTGAAAGAGGGCAGCACTGGTGGCGGTGTCATACAGGTGGGTGGTAGCTTTTGCCAACCGGGTGGAATGAACTTACACAATGGCACTTTTGTTTTTGTTCCGCAGACCTCGGCCTCGGAGTGTATATTGGTGACATTGTTGGCGGCTCGCGCCCAGGCCATTAAGCGTCTAAAATCGCAACATCCATTCGTTGAAGAATGTCTGCTGTTGTCGAAGCTGATGGCGTATTGTTCGAAGGAGGCCCATAGCTGTGTGGAGAAAGCCGCCATGATCTCATTTGTGAAGCTACGCATTTTGGAACCCGACGAGAATGCCAGCTTGCGGGGCAAAACCCTAAGTCAGGTATTGAGGATCAAAGAAAAAAAACAGCTGTATGATGCAAAGAAAAGTGAGGTGTTGTCGAATGCGAGGGGATTCGTGTCGTAAATTCTGAAAATATGGAAGTCGCTCGATTTATAAAAGTGTTCATTGAAACAGAATGTCGTACAATCAAAATCAATACGAATTCGTTTAGTTGCGTTAAAGAAAACAAGCATAATTTCTCAAAAAAAATCTAAGTTTAAATAAAAGTGGAACAATTCAGGAATACAGGGAACCGAGACGACAAGAACTTTTTTTGTAATTTTTAAGAAAATCTGTGGATACATATCGATATTATGACCAATTATGTGAAAACTTTATAATGTATGATTTATTTTTGCTTAAAGTAACGCATACGCCACCCTTTAGAAAAACAGCAATGTAGAACAAATACGTTCAAGGAGAAAGCAGGTATAATAAATTCAGGCACGCGAATAATGACAATGTGGATTTTTCAATAGCATCTGTTTTCATACAGAATAATTGTCAACCATTGATGCGAGAGAGATTCATCTCAATAGAAGCGGATACAAATAATTTTGAGTTTTTAAATGTTGCCTACGGAAAGTGTTAATTTGCGATAAGTTACAATTTTGAATCATCCGACACTAAAATTCCACTTTCGACACAACCATTTCTGGTTTTTGTCCTGCTCCTGATGAATCGAGGACAAAATCGACTCCGAAATATAATACAGTTCTGTGAATTATGTTCCTTACCGCATAGAATTTGGCAAATTTGAAAAAAAAAATTATTAAAATAAAATGAGGAATTCGGATTTTTAAACACTTTTTGTAGAAAATGAACTCTACAACAGGACTTTCCAGCTAGGATTTTTAATTTCCCGACTTTTCTCAACTCCAGGGAATCGGGCATTGTTTCGACGTCGCCAAATAACTTTTTTTTTTAAATTCTATAAAAAAAACTAATTGATATTTTCTCAAATTTCTTTTTTTATTTGAAAGTACAATCCTTCCGGTTAATAATGGAAAATAATTTCATTCAAATGGCTGCCTCGGCTGGCCATGCAGTAGCCTAACGACATCAGCTCTGCGGTTGATAATGCGATCTTCAAAACAGGTCGTAAAACATCGAGTGTAGCTTCGGCTGTGTGGCACGTAGCGCCGTCCTGTTGAAACCAAATGTTGCCAATATCCTCCTTTTCAATTTGCGGACCCCTTTAAAACATAATGAAAAAAATATGTTTTTCCAAAAAAATATCCTATACAATTTAAATGTACTAACTACAGGGTTCTCCAACATGAGGTGTATATTCAAATAATTTTTTGAGATAAATGATCGGATGTTTATTTCATAATAAAGAGGAATGTATGTCGTTAATAATGAAAAAAAAAACATCAGTCAAATGGCCACCACGACCACCCTACAGGACCATATCCTTTTCATGAAATTTGCCATAACCAAATCGCAAAGGGGCTGGGCTATGTCCTCGATAGCCTCACGAATTCTACCTTTGAGGTCTTGAATCGACGCTGGGCTGTAGGCATAGACCTTACCTTTCTCGTGGCCCCAAAGAAAGAAGTCACAAGGTGTGAAATCACAATATCTCGGTGTCCAATTGTCCAATGCGTTGTTGAAGCCTTTATCGTTACGTTTTAAGTAATGGCGTAGTTTCTACTTGTCAAATGTCAAAGAATAAAAGCTTCAAAAGTGGCAGCTGCCAAAATACCGGGTGATTCAAAATAACACCTGTTGTTGGAGAACTCTGTAGTTCAGGAATGTTGTAGCAAGTAAAAAATCGTATAATTTCCCTGTTATAAGTTGTAAAAAGGGTGTAAAATCGTACATAGTTTAATTTTTGTTGGTATTATTTTATTCCCGGGAATCCGGATGTAAAAACCGGTTCCCACACAAAATGAAATATGGTTTATAAATATTTATTTTTATCGTTTGTGGTAATTGTTCTTCATCCATCAATCATTAAAATTCGAAAAATAACGTGTTGGACCGACCTCTTTGTTTCGCAACTCACAGTACACAGCCGACACTAACGTCTCCATCTGAGAGAGCTTTCATGGGGGAGCTCGACTATTCGACCTTTTGCCTTTTTCACGAATTTAAAGGCTTTTCGAGTTTTTGTGAATTACAACTCGATTTAAGTCGACTTTTTAATGAAAATAACACAATTTTATTCGAACTCATACACATTCATGTTTATAACGTAACAAATGATAAAAAAAAAACAAGAGATCAATTCAGTGCCACTTTATGGTATGTAAAACTAAATGTCTACTTCGATTTGAACCACATACCCTGTTCAATAGATCGATGAAAAACGAACGTTACATACATTTACCATCCGAATACTTTTGCTTAGAGTCACATTATTTTCAGTCTAAAAGATTTCTAAACGTCTGTTACTCAATTTCAACTTCAGTACGCATATTTGGTGCTTCAGATTGTGAACTTGTATTATTACGCACTTGGAGAAGAACCCTAGTTTAAATTTGGTAACAGCAATTCCACCGGAACCGGACTTCTTTAATTTTAGCTATAACGGTTGTTTATCGCTGATTGTCTTTGAAGATCTTTGAGTTCGTCATAGGCACCTCAGTGCTCCTAAAGAAGCGAACCATATTACAGCAATGGCGTAGTCTCGATATTGGCTGCTTACACATTACAACAATTCTCTTTGTCGGTGTCATTAGATAGCTGTAGAAACTCATGTCCAGGATTTCTATTTGGACAATTTTGTAAATGGTGTGCCCGAAATATCAAATGGCATCCATAATAATAGCACAACTGACCGACAAAATATATTTTCAATTAAACTTAAAAGTCGTACCAAAAAGTCGATTTTCTCGATATTTTCGTGACAAAACTATTTTTTTTTTCGATTTTTCGGCCATAAACTCATTGTCCCTGTCGAGACGAGTCCTTAAATTTAATTAATTATTAATGAAAATATTGATATTATGCATTTGTGGTGTTTCACAATGCGTAATACGCATCATCATCTGCTTCGTTGTTGACTTTTATAACACATGCTTAACGCAGTGTTGCCATATGTTGCATTTTCTGGGCATTGTATGCAGCGCAGTGATGAGTTTACAAAAAGGTTTAATCTTTTCAATCCATTTAAGCCGGCAAACACCAGTTGATTAAAGAGCCCCGATGGCGTGCTTTCCTATGGATGTGGGGGTTGGGGGTTCGATTCCCAGCAGAGGCTGCAAAAATCTCGCCATTTGGTCTGTGTCACCCGATTTACGCTAGCACCAAAAACAATGAATCTAAAATTTGTTTTGCATTGTAATTAAATAAAAAAAAACACCAGTGTAGATATCAACCCAGTAACAGATGGCGGCGGAAAGTGTCAAGCCATAGTAGAGACTGCAATCGTACAGCTCCGAAATAAAAGAACTGCGTGATTGATGAGATGATGATGTGAACGACTGAAGTCACATGCCAACAACATCATTAACGCATACCACAGTGGCTTTCGATCCGGTAAATCTACAATTAACCAGATCTCGACTTGCCACACAGCATCTAACATACCAGTTTTGTGTTAATTAAAGAAATACGATCGACCGTACAACATGAATAAAACTGTTTGAAACCATGACTACTAAGAATGATTTCAAACTCGATAAAATAGGGAAGAACCCCTTCGAATCATTTGACACAAAAAATATTTTGGGCAACTCTAACATTCGTTTCTGTGTGCATGTTTCAAAATTTTACTGTCAAGAAATTTTCGTTGGCAGTCGGCCTGCCAGTAGCAAAAATGTGTGTGGATTAATACAAAAAAAGTGTGAATGTGTTGAGTTTTTCGAACAATCACTGCCCAGTCTAATGGATGAGTAAGACAATTTTCAATAAAATCACATTTTTCAAAAAGCACGAATTTTATTCGTTTGTTGATCTATGCATGATGTCATAGCAAGGGCATCGAATCATGCGTGTTACAGGTAAAAACTAGACACTGAAATTTCAAATTGAGAAATTACTCGAAGGATTGCCATTAAGATTCTGGTAAGAAGACCAGAGATCACGTTTATACACTGAAAAAATCAGTTGTCAGCCAATGAAATATTTTAGTGGCTTATTTTTATAAGCTTTTTCATATATGTACATGCATATGTATGTACAGTATACTCTCTCATAAGCGGACACCTAAGGGACTGAGAATTTTGTCCACTTATGAGACAAGTACACAAGAGGACTGAAGCGGAGTGATACCGAAAAAAGTGTCCGTTTATGAGAGTGGTCCGCAAGGAGAAAATGTGTCTTGGATAAATCTTTTGGCGTTTTTCGATGAAAATCGATATTTATTCAGAAATCATACTACTGATGCATTTAGTTGTTTTAATGTCCCTCGATTGCCAAGAAACACACTATGGAATTTATGCTCCGAATTTAGAAACCCAAATTCACATCACAGATGTTCAATTCATAGAATCCGAAGTATTCTGCATTAACACTTTCCCGGGACCCACTAATACTTTTTCCCTTATTCACATATGCGTACGTGTCAAAGTCGTCTGCTTACACGGGTTTATGGTGCGATAATCGCTAGCACAATCTATCAGTTCACTATTCGATTAATCGATGTTTAAAATTGTTTTGTAGATCCTTAAACGACCCACTTTTATAAAACCCCCATTTGATTTACCCATCGACACGTAATCACTTATCTCCGGCATAAATTCACACCGGCAATCAAACAAATGTAATACCTATGTACTTTTTAGGCCATGGAAGAGGATGAACTGCAGGGTTTTGTGCCATTCTTCGTCTCAACCACCCTGGGCACAACCGGGTCCTGTGCTTTTGACAATTTGTACGAGATTGGCCAGGAGCTACAAAAGTTCCCCGGCGTTTGGTTACATGTGGATGCAGCCTATGCTGGCAATTCATTCATATGCCCCGAATTGAAACCCCTACTCAAGGTAAGTGAATCAAACAGTAACAAAAAAATATTCCAGATATACGATTAATTGCAATTCTCTCGTCATCGTGACCATTGTAGGGCATCGAATATGCTGACTCATTCAATACGAATCCCAACAAGTGGCTCCTAACAAACTTCGACTGTTCGACGTTGTGGGTTCGCGATCGCATCCGTTTGACATCGGCCCTGGTGGTGGATCCGTTGTATCTCAAACATGGCTACTCGGATGCTGCCATCGATTATCGCCATTGGGGAGTTCCACTGAGTCGTCGTTTTCGTTCGCTGAAACTGTGGTATGTACACACGAGTATGTAGCGCTGAGTGTGAACCGAACGCTTTCTGTCTGTTTTGCTGTGTGAATTGAAAGCACACAGAAATTGTTAAATTCCTTATGTGTCGAACGGCGTTGGTGGTGTTTGGCTTTGTTTACTATCGAATATTTTACGTCGCGACTTCTCAACGTGTCGGACAAATTCCAAATTCCATGCCACTGCCACTGCCTACTTTTGTTGTTTCGTTTGGTCTGTATTTGGCCAAAAGGCGAAGAAAGAATGTATTTTGGGTAGAAAAAGTGATCATGCATGAAATACTCTGTTTTGTTTTGTTTTGGTGTTTTCAATTGTTGTTGTTATTGTTGTTTGTTCACAGCTTAATGGTAATAATTCTATTTATATATATTTGTTGTTATTTTGTTGTCTGTATTCCCCCGCGGGATTTTGTGTTGTTCCATAGGTTTGTTTTGCGCTCATACGGAATTTCCGGACTTCAGAAGTACATACGGCACCATATCGAGTTGGCCAAACGTTTCGAACAGCATGTCCTCAAAGACAAACGTTTCGAAATATGCAATCAGGTTAAGGTAAGTCAATAATTCAAAAAAATACACACACACACACTGAGATTGAGACAAATTTCAAACGAATGAGACAAAGTGGGTATTGTTTGTCGGCTGGTTTGAATGTTTGCTATGATGTGTGAGGGGGTTTACCCACGGTTATTTACATATCGCACCTTTGACACAAAAGGGTCACAACTCAAAAATCTACAATGTTCAGGAGAGACAAAAAAATGTTTATGTACAAATGATTGCAAAATTTAAAGAATTCGCATGAAAATAGACATAACTGTATTTTTCCAGTCCAAGAAGATTGTGATGTGAAAGAAATGGTTGCAGGAGTTGTGAGATGTCTACTCTGAATTAATCTATTGGAAAAAATAAAGATTTGGAAAATTTTGAGTTGTGCCCCTTATGTATTTAGGGTGCGATATATACAACTGAATGTTTAATTCGGAACTTTACAAGTACAACTTAAATATCGATTAAGTCGCAATTGCTGATCTAAGAAATTCATCGTCATTGAATTGCTGTAGTTCACCGAGTTCAGAGTTATCCAAAAAAATATTTCCACTTCAGACAAATTGTTAATGGCAGATCTGCTACCGCACTGTAGATGATGATTATTTGTTCGTAACATATATGAACTATTTCATAGACAATTTAAAATATATGTTATATAAATTATGAAAATGTTTCTTTGGCTGAAAAGATAAGCAATATTTTCTAATATTTACGAATATTCTTATGTACACGCTGAAAAAAATTACCATTTTAACAAATTTCAGCAAACAAATTTGCATCAAACATTTATAAAACAAGTGGCGCAAAAGTAAACTTCCGAGGTTTTTTTGGCAGTAATTAAAAAAAAATTAAAAACTTTTATTCTTCTTGTGGATTATTTAATTTTGTATCTTTTAATTTTTTTTACATCAAGTCGAGAATATGATGTCATGTAAATGGCCGCCGCCAGAGTTGCCACTGACATTAGGGGCCAATCGCAAAATTTACGAATATTCTTTTGGCAGTAATTAAAAAAAAATTAAAAACTTTTATTCTTCTTGTGGATTATTTAATTTTGTATCTTTTAATTTTTTTTACATCAAGTCGAGAATATGATGTCATGTAAATGGCCGCCGCCAGAGTTGCCACTGACATTAGGGGCCAATCGCAAAATTTATAGCATTTTCTGATAGGAGGATTACTTTTGCGCCACCCGTTATATGTATACATTTTTGTGTTACTTTTTATATTTTTCAATTTGTGAATCTCAATATATATCAATTCATTTTATTCTCTCGGTTATTATACTCATCGTAAAGAGCGAAGAGCGAAAAGACACACTTGTTGGCACTCGAATGTTGTACTTTGTTGAATTCAATAAGTTCGTTTATCTGTTTTTCCCAAACATGCTATTGCTTATACACAAATGCGTAATATTAATAACAAATGAGTTGTATTTACATCCAAATAAGCTTTGTGTAGAAAGAAATAAGCTTTATTTGCTACAAAGCCCAAACATGCATTTTACTTGTGTGTAAACATTTAAAAAAGACTTATTTTTGGAAGCTTCGGTGGGCGGACACCGACGGTAGCAGTGGTTTTGCCCGTCAACGGAACAAAATTAATTTGGGACCAAATGGGACCTAGACAATTGTCCGTTAAACGGGAGCTGTCCGCGAGTAGAGCTTTTACTGTATATTTTTTGTTGTATGGAGTATTACAACTTAGAGCTGAAAAAAGGATCATATCCAATGTTCCAATTCCAACTGATTTACACTCATTTGTCAGCTTTTTCGGGTAATCTAAGTGCATTATATATTCATATCAGAGATGATAAATGCAACTGTGTGGCTCGACTAAATCTCCTCACTACACCAAATCCCGAAAAAGACCCATGAATAACAGATCGATACAGACCACCTTTACATAAAGCCGCCAAACCTTTCTTTACACCGAAAATTATTAACATGGAGCTACAAAAAGAGTAAAGTTTTAACTCCCTTGGAATTCTAGTAAATGACCAATGGGCTGGGGAAATGACTCAACAATGTGGAAGACAAAAGAATGGACATGTCAATATACCGCCGAGTTCGAAAAATACCATGGAATGCAAGTGTTATAAATGAAGACGTTACAAGCAGCAGAAATCTTGAAGGGCAGATAATTAAAACCACTAAAAGTCAAATGGTCCCATATCTTGGACACATAATGAGGAACAATAAATGTAAACTCCTTCAAACTATTCCTGAAGGAAAACTTGAAGTAAGGCCGGCCAGAGGTAGCAGTGAAACGACCTGGCTACGAATTTTTCAAGATTTGACCGGCTGCAGCGAGGAGAGAAATCTATTGAACGCCGTTTAAAATCGACCAATTTTACCCATTATAAATTGTACGATCCCTAAAATTCGGAATACGGATTATCAAATATAACAAAAAGAATGGGTTGAATCACAGATGGTGATCACCAAACTCGCCTCCCAGTTGGTACATACGATCACCCGCATGGTGGCACCGTCGCAAACGATTCTTTTCTCCATAGATCTTAACGCCACGACCATCTTCGTCTTTACAGAAGTACGGTCCAATAATGCCGCGGGCTCATAAACCGCACCTAACGGTGGATTTTTTAGGATGCCTTGCTAGCTTTTGTTGTTCTTCGCACCAAATTCTGCTATTCTGTTAGAGCCAAGGACTCAAAAAGGAGACGTGAGATAGAGAGTTATGCTGTTGTTTTCGAAACTGCGGTTATTACAAAACATCGTTAAATATTCCCGACTAACCATCTTACGGTGTCCCAGCACTTTGGCTCGATTGAATAGTTTAGCCCGTCCTCTTCCAACTACAGATTTTGACGACATTCTTAAGAAGACTTTTTCGCAACGATTATTAAACTGACTGACACTGATAACCTGATCATTAGGTCTAAGTATTTCATAATACCATACCATCTGATTCGGTGTCAATAATCACGTGCCACAAAGTCATGTACACACACACACACGTTCACAGCAATTTCAAAAAGCCCCACGATTCTTTCATCAGCCATACACAGAAATGTATCCGGTTTCCGTACGATTCGCACTTTTGTTATCAAAGGGTAATTAATGACCATAACGAATTCAATTTGGATTCAAATGTGACGTAAAATGAGCTGTGAATGGCAGACCGACGAACAGACAGACAGCCATACATAAATGATCTTTGTTGTGGACCATAAATTTACACTCAATGTGTCAATGAATCTGTCAAAAAAAAATCTGTGGTTTTGCCATAGCTCAAGGTTTTTTTTTTATTCGGAGGGAATTTTGTTTATGCTTGTTTATACATAATTATTTGGTTTGATTTTGTATTTATCGAAATCTTAATGAAATTGTTAACATATGTTCATTTCACACAACACTTGAATATTTAATTTCGGCGGCCGAAGTAAACAATCAATACTTCAACCTGTTGATTTTGAAAAAGACAAACAAACAGTTCCACCACCATCACCTCAAAGAGCACCAACCAGCAAGTTGAATGGAAAGCAGAGATTGTCAAGCCACGACCACTGGTAGCTATTTGTCCGTCATAGGGCAACAACTCTTACATGTGTACGTCAGTATTTAGACCAGTCATGGTACATGGGGCACAGTGGGCGATTTGAAAAAATAACACTGGTCAACGAAAGAGAGGTGTACTATGCTTATTAGAGTTTGTGAGCGCAAACGACGCAGCGATTATTTAGGTGGCGATGCATCGAAATCTTACAGCTGTTTTCATTTTCGATACTCAGTTAAAATGATCATTTATTGTGAATATGAACAAAGTGAAGTGTACAAAAATTAAACAGAGGTGTTATTTCGAATCACCCGGTATTTTGGTAACTGAAACTACGCCATTTCTAAAAATGGAACGATACAAGCTTCAACAACGCATTGAAATTATTAAAATTCACTACAAAAATGGTGAAAATCTTACATTCACAGATCGCCAAACTAAAGCATTTTTGGGTCGTCGTAAAGCACCTTGTCGGACCGCAATACCGAAATCGGTGGACAAAATTCAAGTTGTTAGTGATGTGAAGAACAAAAGCTCAAGAGCAACTGAGGATATTGCTGATGTAGCCCAAAGTGTTGAAGAAAACCCAGGTTTGTACATTCCTCGTCATTCTTTGGAATTGGGCATTACACCGTGTTTTGCGTAGACTTGGGTCTTAAGGATTATAAAGATCAGTTAAGACCTCACAGATGGAATTCGGGTTTTCGGGAATTCGATTTGGTTATTGAAAATTTCATGAAAAGGATATGGTCCTGTACGCGTGGTCGTGTTGGCCATTTGGCTGATGTGGATTTTCATTGTTAACGACATACCTTCCTCTTTATTATGAAATAATCATCCGATACCAATAAACACCAAAAAACACCTCTTGTTGGAAGAGAGAGCATTGTCATATAAAAGTCTCCTTGGAAGTTGTCATATTTATGTAATTATTTTGATTATAATTATCAGAAATTGATTTTCACATTATTTTCCTCATCTCCCAGTGTGCTGTATTTAATTGGTTGTGGTTGTCCGTTGTTCATAGTGTCAGAAACACAAGCATCGTCGCACATTAATTTGATGTTGTTTGGATGGAAAACGATTGAACGAACGACCCAACCAACAACCGAACGAAATATTGAAAAGAAATGAATGTACAATTGAAGTCAATTATTGTGGGAATGCCAAAGTACTTGATGAATGATTAAAAATTGATTTATTTCACTACTCCCTCCATACCGCATTTCGATGCGATGATGGATGGTGTTGGTTATGGTGACTACGATGATGACGATGACAGTGCTGCCGTGACTTTCGTTGTTGTAACACGTTGGCAGACTATTTGGCGTTGTCTATTATGACAGACTTTGGAAATTTTCGACATTTGCAGAGGGCATCGTTGTGTTTGTGTTTTATGTGCAAATTATCTTGAGATTTATTTATGATTAATTGCAAAACAACGTTTAAGAAATCAATTTCACCACAACAACAGTCAAACAAACAAACGCCTACAACCAAATTTCTTACATTTCTTTTTCCTTTCATTATTTTTGGGGAGGGGAACAATAACAAATTACGTTTAGCGGTCGACAAAGAATATTGGAATTTTATTTCGAAAACGAAACTTTAGAGAGGGCCTTCGACGCATAAAACTGTAGTCAATAAATAGTATGAGGTCCGTCTAAGTCGACGTGGGCGTATCTGTAATCCGTCTCAGAATTTTGTGTGAATTTCCATCGTCAATGGGTATTCATGACCTTAATAGGTCTTCGGATGAGCTTATAGTAGAATTGCAGTTGACCTCCAAGATTCATTAGAACTTCGTGGAATATCCACTGGAGTTTTGGCGGTCTCCTTTCCCTCTAAATCGACGATAATAAGAGTAATTATTTGGGTATCCCAACAGATACGTAGAATCGTTCTCTGAACACCGTCTTCATCAGCGATTGCTTAGGTTAGGACGCTGTAAGTTTTGCACTTAACTTTGTTCGTTTGTTTGTGGTATTTTCAGGTGTCGATGCAACATTTTTAAAACGTAACACCCTGTGTGGGCAACATTTTATTCACCATTAGACATAGTTTAGTATTTTTGCAATAAAAGGTACAACAAGCGTGGTGACATGTCTAGATTTTTGTAAGTCGCTTTTTACCTTTTATGATTTAAGATGATCAACAACTACATCCTGTAATGAGGCGTTCCTGGATTTTCACTGCATTCTTTACTCAAGTGGCAACACTACAAACGAAGAAAATGGAGAGTTATAGCCTTTTCACACTTACTGCGTTTCAGCTGAAACGCCGGCGTTTCGCTCTCTTTCGATGAATTTTGCGAAACACACTTCAATTTCCATACAAAACAAAACGCAAGAATACGCTCTTTTTGCTGTGGTTTGTTTGAAACCACAGTAAAAATGAGAGAGAGTCCAGTGTTGTACTCCAATAGTAGTTAAAAAAAGGAATAAAATGAAAAAATTTGCATCCCTGTTGAAAGCAAATGTCAGAAAAATGAGGGGAAAAAACAGCTGTTTGTTTGTTTCTTCTAGTTTGTTTTGTTTTGCAAATTTCTCCTTCGATACAATTCCATTGTATTAGTGTAATAATCATTTATTTCTTTAAAAGCATTCGCTGCTTTATCATACAATGATATAAACTCTAATATTGTACAAATTAAATTCATTTTTTCATTTTCATTTTGATATTATTTTATCTTTGTTTGTTTGTTTTGTTTACACTCAGTACAGAAAACACAACAGAGAAATGAGAAATGTCACATGAAACCACAGTAGTTTAAAAAAGCATAATGTGAACACCATGGTTTCAAACTATTTCAAGAGAGCGAAACGCCGGCGTTTCAGCTGAAACGCAGTAAGTGTGAAAAGGCTATTACAGGTACTTTTCTTGGCGTCTCATTAGAGTACGTGGTCGATCAACTATTTATGACGGCGTCTATGTTGAGAACTGACGTTACATTTATATTGGCCGTACCACTTGTATTTTGTATGATTGCAAAGTAATTTTGTTAAATTGTCTCTGGTATTTTAGTTAATAATTAACATATTTCAAAAACGACTACAATTGGTCACATCAATTATGAGGTACATCCATTCAGTCAGTAGAAATTTGTGGCATCAGAACAAAATGGCTGCTATTAAAATGGAATTTTTATAGTCCGATCTGATTGCCAACTAATCCTTTCCATGGGTGTGACAACTACAACAACAATCAGGGTTAAAATACAATTTACGACCAAATATCTTAGGTTAGGTAAGGTTAGGAAGATGCACCTCCACTCGGAGACCCATAGGGTCCATTGTGTATCCTTATCCATTGTACTTGAAGAAGTGGAGTTATAAAAAGTAGATTAAAAACGTATTATGTGAGAGTCACTGGAGTACTATTTTGTGTTGAGTCCGCCGTCTCTTTTGTCTATTGGGTACCCGCCTTCCCTGTCGTTCATCCATCTAATGCCTCAAATGACTTAAATATATTCAAATCAAACAAAAGACCTAATTACTTTAATTTATGGTAATTGGCTTATTTGTGTAAAATATGGCATTAAAGCAAAAACTAAAACTTTTTCTGAAATCTAGGAACTTCGAAAAAGATAAGCTGTTACACAAAATTCTAGGGATATTTTTTTGTTTTGTACAGTTACAAATATTCTTATGCGCATATTTCCCAATCCATTTCAGCTCGGTTTAGTCTGCTTTCGTTTGAAAGGAAGCGACAAGCTAAATGAGAAACTTCTGAGTACCATCAATGAATCGGGCAAATTGCACATGGTGCCTGCCAGCGTCAACGAAAAGTATGTCATTCGATTTTGCCCAGTCGCCCAGAATGCCAGTGAGGACGACATCGACTTTGCCTGGGAGACCATTGTCGACTTTGCCAATGAGATACTGGAGAAGGAGCAACACGATGAGCTCAGCGAAATCATCAATCAAAAGAAGATGCATACGTTGGAGAAGAAACGCTCGTTCTTCGTGCGCATGGTCAGTGATCCAAAGATCTATAATCCGGCTATCAATAAGGCCGGCACACCCAAACTATCTATGGAAATTACATCGCCGATTATCGCCCAAAAGGGTACAACTCCGGTAATTCGTACCCAAACATCGATTGATCACAATTCGTGGATATCATGGCCATTGGCCTTTCTCTTCAACAACAATGATGACAACGGGCAGAAAAGCAATGTGTCATTGCGGTAAGTCGACTACAATTTAGAATTCGTCTACAGTATTCAAAATATATGTATGTAATATTTCCATTGTCTTCATTTACTTGGGCAGTTTCCGTCATTTGGACACAAATGTGAGGCCATCATCGTCGCGTCGCAATTCGGGCACCGGCTCTTCGCCATCGCCTGAAAATGATTTTGGGGTGGTAAACGTTTTGAAATCACCAAAGAAATCTCCCAATCTGATTCGCAAAGGACCTTCCAGTAGCAATAGTACCAATAATCATAATTAAGAAATGTATCTCTCTGTCTGTCACAGCACACTCTTATTGAAATTGTTTCAGATTAATTTAGAAAAACAAAAATAAAAGTGTTGCTCTTGAAATTTAAAACTTACAATGGCTTGAAAACTGCAATAAAAAAACACACACAAAATGACTCGTACTTTATTGGAAATTGGGCAAAAGCGAAAAGATGTTGTTTTTATATTTTTTATAACCCTAAGGCCTTTAAACAAAATTGGAGGGGATAATCCACTGTCCTTTGTGGACGGGGGGATAGACTTGGAACCGTCGTTTATACAAATTTTAGGTAATTACCAATTGTGATAATTACACTTTGTCGTTCTGGATATTTGTCCATCGGTGTCTTCATCTACCGGCGGCTTCTTTTTGAATCACATGTTATTTTAATCAGGACATCTCTTCTTCTACAGGAAGGTGATATCATATCTCCGTGGCAGGAAATGAATGGCTTTGCTGTGCGTTTATTAAAAAGCAGCCACCGGCGAATATTTAGCAAGCCATTTGTGAGATAAAGCCAGAAACCGTCCGCAAGGCCATGGAAAATTAGGATGACAGGATTTTGATTTATTAATTTTTTTTTAATTTATAAAAACCAACTTTTACAATAATTTCGTAAACCCTCAGGCGTCATGAAAAATTGCCGAAAATAAAAAATCACCCCAAAAATATGAAAAATGTCCCAAAAAGAAAAAATAAATTTGAATGAAAAAAACTCCCAAGTGAAATACGAAAAATCGCCCACAAAATTTGGACAATTGCAGTATGAGACGGCGAATCCTCATGATTCCTTATTGCTACAAAAAAAAACGCCCGAAAAATGTTTTCCTATCTGAGTACAAAAATTTTTTTTAATAAAAATATAGAAAACTTTCTTAAAAACTCGCGCCATTTCCATGATTAATTTAAACAAAATTAACAACTTCCAACTACATTCCAATATCCCATAAATCTACACGAACTTACCAAAAAAAAATGTATAAAGGCTGAAGGCATCTTGCGCCTTTAATGTAATTTTCATTAAGGAGGAAAATGGAAAAAAGCGCCGCAAGCGAAAAATGATATCTCACAAATAGCGCGATTTTGGAATGTACAATTTAATTTTTTTTAAATCAGCCAAATGGCGCGTTTTAAGAAAGTTTTCAATATTTTTATTAGGAAAGCATTTTTGTACTCGCTACATCGCCCGATTTTTTGTAAAAAATACGTTTTTTTTAAAGTTAAGTATTCATTCTTTAAGAATGTTTTAAATATCATTATTAAGAAGTTTTGAAAAAAAAATCTCTCTCGAATTTTTATAAAATTGTTTAATTTTTTTCAGTAAAAAAAAATTATTGATTCAAAACGATGCGATTTTTAAAGAATGTTTTATATACTTTTCACCAACGAATTTTTTTTATTGGAATTTGAATGTAAAATTTTAAAATATTGCGTCATCGAAAGTTTTCTATATTTTTATTAAAAAAAAAATTGTATTTAAATTGCGGATCTTTTTTTTTTCTTAAAAATCGGGAATTTTTTTGTAGGAAATTTAAACTTTTTTTCAATATTATTAAGTTGTATTCAAACTGGCGAAGTTGAGCGTTTTTGGTAACAATTTCTCAAATAGTCCAGCAAAACTTTTCCAAGTCTAACCACTTATTATTGTGCCCGCTAGTGTTCTTTTAGAAATCCTACAAAATACGTACAGCATAGAATAGTAAAGGGTTTTCCAACAAGAGGCGCTATTATTAATCACCCGGTATTTCGGTAGCTGTCACTTTTGAAGCTTTTATTCATTGACATTTGACAAGTAGAAACTATGGCATTACTAAAAATGGAACGATACACGCTTCAACAACGCATTGAAATTATTAAAATTCACTACAAAAATGGTGAAAATCTTACATTCACAGTTCGCAAAACTAAAGCATTTATGGATCGTCGCGAAGCACCTTGTCGGACCGCAATACCGAAATTGGTGGACAAAATTCAAGATGTTGGCACAAGTTAGTGATGTGAAGAATAAAAGCTCAAGAGCAACTGAGAATATTGCTGCTGTAGATCAAAGTGTTGAAGAAACCCCAGGTTTGTTAATTCCTCGTCGTTCTTTGGAATTGGGCATTCCAAAAACGTCATTACACCGTATTTTGCATAAAGACTTGGGTCTTAACTCTTTCAGCGGCAAAGATTCAAGAACAATTTTACCCCCTTATGTAGCAGAGATTTTTTTTTTTTTTTTTTAAATTAAATGTTTTTATTTTAATAAAAAATGATCAAAACTTAAAAAAAATTCAGAAAAAATTCTTTTTTTCTTTTTTCAATAACCATCCACTGCGTTGCACAAAAGTTGCTTCACTGACCATAAAATGTACATAAAATACGCAATTTGCACAAAACGAAAATTTCTCTGAGAACATTATTGCTTTATTGTCCCGTTATGAAGAGCGGTTCAATTTTTAAACCTTTGAGACTTAAGTGATAACGTAAAACATATGTGGTACGAAAAATGTACCACCGTCGCGAAAAATATGGAAAATATATGGTACAAAAATTAAACCAATGCCGCCGAAAGAGTTAAGGCTTATAAAGTTCAGTTAACACATGAACTCAAGCCGGCCGATCATCAACAACGTCGTGTGTTTGCTGATTGGGTCCATGAGCTGATGACGCCCATTTCCACCTCGGTGGCTACATCAACAAGCATAATTGTCGCATCTGGGGCTCGGTAAACCCAAGAGTTATTTTTTAAAACCCTGTGCATCCCCAACAATAACTTTATTCTTAATAGTTTTAAGAGCCCAACAATTCATTGCTTGGATTTTTGTTTTCAACTTCTTAGATTTAAATGTTTAATACGAAATGTATTCGACATTTTTTAAAAAAAAAATAAACAAACAATTGAAATGTGTAGAATGAGTTTGACAAAATTCTGTCGAAATTACAAAATTGTAATCAGCTGTTTGCCTTGTTCAGATTTCTGTAAATCCTCACATGGTGTTTTTTCCTTTTCTGCTGAAGGTATAAAATTGTGTTGGATTCGGTAATTGAATGTATTCAAAACAATGTGTAAAACTGTACTGTAGTTTGTATGTATTCAAATAATGTATACAATTGTAATTTGGATATATTCAATGCATGTGCGTATGTTGTAGCTTGGGTTTTTTAAGATAAGCAGGCAGTACAACATGCGTGTGTGGTATAGAGCGGCGGGCTATTTTTAGGAAAAGGGACGAGCATGATAACGAGTGGAATTTTCCACAAGATGTTACGCGTGTGTGGGTTGACAAAAACAACCCCACGCATGCGTCTATCGCGTTCTCGTTCCTTCTTTAATATTAGTTTAGTTTAAGAAAATGTATGCTAGTTTTAGGAAATATTAACAAAATAAAATCAGTATCTAACAAGTACTCAATGAGTGAGTGTCTTACAAACATTCAGCCGTGCAAGTGTATTTTTAATTAGTGCATTGTACAGCCTCTTATATTATATTATTTTCTCCCCCGATCACTTGTTACTTCGAGTACCGTACCTTACAAATTCATATTTTGGGGTTCAGCCTACACGATTCATAAAATGAAATTGGCAATTTGACACTTGATGACAGGTCAAATTTTCAAACTGCCAACATTTTCAAAATAATTTTAAATATTTTATTTGTGCTGCATATTCAAAGGCGAGAAAGAAAACATGTTGCAAACCCCATACCCGGCGAATAGGTAAACATTATTTCAAATTACCAAGAAGACCATTAAATAATGTTTAACGTTCTGGCAGAATACAGCCGGGACTTGTTATAATCTTACTGTGCGTAGGAGAGCTTCTGGCAACACCACTACGAATCCAAAGTAAGGTCGACGTTAATTCGAAAACTCCCGCTGATGCTAGAACATCCTATACAAGTATTATGAACGACTTGAGAGATAATTGGCAATCACCAATAATGTACTTGAAGAAGAGAGGCTATTTGCCGATATTCACCGGCAACGATATGTTGGCTGAAACAGGACGTGCTGCATCGTATTTAAATGTCCATGGTAATGGCAACATGAAAGACATCATTTTGGATTCGTTGGCTGGAACGGCGTCGAATGGACTATGAAAGAACATGTGCGATTTCTATTACGCCGCCATTTAAATTCCAAAAACAATCCGTGTTGATGACTTCCCGTAAAAGCGATAAATATTTCGAAACGTAGAACTTTATGAATGCCACATGTTCCACATCTAACACATTTAAACCGAATTATATTATTTAACGATCAGCACTTAATATTAATTCACCGGTACCTCGGTGCCCAAATTTCTTAAAGGACGTTTTTATTCAGTCGTGGACACACAGAAAAATGTCTCGACTATGGCAAATTGTTTGTGGCTATTTTTAAAAGGGTTGCTAATTTCCGATAGATAAATATACATATGTATGTTCTAATTATAAATGTTCTATTTAAAAAAAAAACAAAACGAATTTACGGCTAGAACGAACAACTTGTTTAGTAGAATGCTTGTATTCATGTCTAGTGGCAGTGGTCGTCATGCAGTACAGTACGCGGTCAATATATTGGAATCGTACGACTGACCAGAGCGGAAGCTAGACACAATCATATTTTCCTGATTTACCTAAACTTCTGAAGATACCAAATGTATGCTCGCTGCTATTATTGAGAGGAGCTCCAGGTCTTTTCCTATGAGGAATATTTTTAGTGAAATGCGTACCATTCCGCCCACTTTGGAAATTTGTGAAAAATTGTGTTTTTCGAACATTTTGCCATACTTAATCGAAATTGGTGGTGGCCGCCGAGTTCGCTTTTGAAACTCGAATACTATGGAAGGCTCCACGAAAAGCGACCCATAAATATAACTAAAAATGTCTCAAATGAAGAATTCCACAAAAAAAATGACAAATCACCCAAAAATGCCAACATCAAAAAATGTCCCCAAACTGGATATTTTCTCAAATTTCTTTTTTTATTTGAAAGTACAATCCTTCCGGTTAATAATGGAAAATAATTTCATTCAAATGGCTGCCTCGGCTGGCCATGCAGTAGCCTAACGACATCAGCTCTGCGGTTGATAATGCGATCTTCAAAACAGGGCGTAAAACATCGAGTGTAGCTTCGGCTGTGTGGCACGTAGCGTCGTCCTGTTGAAACCAAATGTTGCCAATATCCTCCTCTTTAATTTTTGAAAACAAAAATTCGTTCAACATGGCCAGATAACGAAATAAGCACTAGTTGAAAAAAAACGTTAGATGGCGGACCCTTTAGAAGGACGAATAAATGAGTCAACGTTAATCTTCGTTTTTCGTTTAAATTGAAGTTAACCCTCAAATTATTTTTTTCAGTCAAAGTTTAATCGTCCAATATTGGGCGTTTAAACCACAGTTTAATAGCCATATGATTGTGACATCACTGGACGAAAGAAGGATCAAAATTACTTTGGTTCACCAAATTCCACAAATAAAAAAAATTTTGTTGGTGTCGGTATTGGTTTCCAACTACCACCACCAGTTCCATACATGTGTCTTTTGCCCGTGCCAAAGTTCATTTAGAAGGGTTTTTTAATTCTCATATTTTTTCTAAAAATCTTGTGTGAAAAAAATCCACCACAAAAGTTTAATATCATTTTAATTATTCACCGGAAACATACGTTTTCTCATAAAAGTGTGAGCGTTGTCACATCAACAGTTTAAACTCAGTTTTACATAATCGTGGTTTAACTATGATCTCATTTGTTGGCCCGAAGTATTCAACATAAACGCCAATAAAGCACAATTTCAAAGGTACCGTCAATTAAATATTTCCTCCCCTCGACCGGAATGTCCACCTAATTCATATTAGCAATTGCCTCTGAGTAAAATATACAAAACAAGAAGTTGTTGAAATATCGGTTTTCAAGAAATGTTTTTCCGATTAAAAGGATCCACTATTGCCAGTTGATTTTGGAAATTTCACGAATACCTTTGGAGATAAATTCTGTAGGCCTCTTGGAAATAATTGGGGAATTTAAAAAAAAAACAGCTGACAATTCGATGGTGCTGAAGAGACGACAAAAATGCTCCAAGGCCAGGATGTGGGAAAACTTTTTAAAAAAAAAAATTATAAAAGGTAAGATGTAGAAAAGAAGGTACATGTTTAGAAACTCTTCCGGGCTCAGACAGCATCAGTAGCAAATTGGAAAAAGGGTTTAATATTTAAAATGTGTGAACAAATATTACAAATTTTATGTATTTCAAATAGAATACCGGTGTTGGGTCCGTACAAAGTATTTGTTTGTAAACCAATGCAATTAAACAAACATTTTGTGTTTTACTGGAAAAAAAGGAATTTACGCCTACGAAGTTGCGGGTATTTGCTAGTACATGGCACCAACATTTCTAAAGAAAGAAATTGCGTGAATTCAATTCAATCAGGTAATTTTTTGTTAGACGGCGATTTTTGACATATTGCCTCACAGAGTTAATTTTCTCACAAAATAATGAAATTTTATCGTGAAAATATTTGATAAATGTACAAATTGATTTGTTGTTTTGATTCCTTAAATGGAAAGTTTAAGATCCATTTATAATATCAACCGATCTCAATCTAAAAGACACGTTTTAGTTGTGCTGTCAAGAGACAGACTAGTTTTTGAATTGTAATCAATATTACGATCACTAGTCTCATATCTCAGAAATGTCAAACCCCATATACACTAAGAATGAAAGAAAGTCACAAGCGCCAACATTTCCAAATTGTGATAAGGTCAGATTCGGAACTGTGAATGATATTCTGAATTTTGTGTTGAGCTTATATAACCGATTTTCAACTGTAATATATTTTTGAAATTTGTTTTGTCATTTGTCAATAATATTTAATGTTAAGGCGCGAAAGATATGAATCGTAAAAGTAAAATATCTCAAAACTGCCACAATCGAGAGGTGCCGTTGGAAACTTAATTGATACACGTATAAGGAAAAGCTTTAATTGGTATTAATTAAAGTTTCAAATTTAGTTCCATTACAGCAATTGCGGATTTACAATTATCCTTAATGTGACAAATGGGATGATTGATTTTAGGAAAAATTAACTAAGCTGAATGTTTTTAGTATTATTCAAGATTGTACTAGAGCCCCGTTATTGAAACGAGGGGTTAATATCGATCTATGTGATTTTACATATTTTTGAGTTTACTTTTTCTTCTAATCGAAATTATTCTCGATTTTTCGAAAATCCTTAAAACTTCAGTATGATGTCAAACCTGCAGGCGTGCGATCAATGTTGGCACAATCAATCTAATCAAATTTTACATTTCACCTCAAGGTGATGTTTTTTTTTCTTTTTTTTTCTGTAAAATCTTTTCATTGGTGGTCTATCGCTTGTGGTGTCATTCCAAGGCTAAAGACAGCCACTACTAGAAGATGATTTACCCCCACCGCCTCCCAAAGAATACTAGTTTAGTCATCGTCATTATGCGCGATAGTAAAGACTAAAGAAATGGACACACCAACGAGTGTGTGGGTGATGTACGACGATCAAACCTCGAGGTTCAATGACGTCAAAAGGTAAATAATAAACAAAACCAATTGTGTTTTTGTTCCTAAAAGTTAATTTAAACAATGACTAGATACGACGAGTGTATGTATAACGTAAACACTACGTAATAAATACTTGCCATGTATGTACATACGGTGAGTATAAATTTAGTATACGGCCAAAGAAAAATGCGTACACTGCTCCGAATTACCAGTTGAATTCAGCACGTAAGATGCTGTCTTTTTTTAAAAAGTATTGTTTTACAGTATTTGGAACGTTTACTTGTACACGAACAACAGCTGATTTGCGTCCCACCAACAATTATCGGAACGACAGATCGAATGAAAACGTTAGTATTTCAGTACAAAATCTGGTCACACTAAGGCCCAATATATGAGATCGTAGTAAAGCCACGATTATGTAAAATTCAGTTTCCAATAAAACTGAATTTAAACTTGAAATGCGTTTTTGAGTGGTCGGTCAAAATAATTCACATTTTCGACTGTTGATGTGGCAACGCTGACATTTTTATCAGAAAACATATGTTTCCAGTGAATAATTAAAATGATATTAAACTTTTGTCACACCAGAACTTTTGTTAGAAGAAATATGACAATTACAAAACTCTGGTAAATGGACTTTTGCACGGGCAACGGACACATTTATGGAACTGGTGGTGGCCGGAAACCAATAAAATTACACAGCAGCCTTATTTATGTAATTTTCTTATTTGTGGAATTTGGTGAACCAAAATAATTTTCATTCTTCTTCTATTTTCGTTGAGTGCAGTCACAATCATATGGCTATCATGCTGTAGTTTAAACATGCAATATTGGACGTTTAAACTGCAGTTCAACTTTGATTGAAAAAATGATTTTGAAGTTTAACTTCTGTTTAAACGAAGATTAGCCACGACCCATTTATTGGGCCTAACACGTTTTCTGTCAACGCAATAATTGAAGCTATAAACCCATACCAAAAGCATTTCACACTGACCCGCTGAATAGTGTCACAATAGTCATTAGCTATAAAACTGGAGAAAACAAGAGCAGCAGCCTTTTTAGCTAATTTGATTTGGTTGAGCTGATTTGATTTGATATATGGTTTGACAGGAACTAAGCCAAGCATGATCCTATGACTTAGGGGGGTCTAAATATTTGGCCTGAGAGAAATTACTCCTGCGTTGACATTTTTCAAATGAACATGCACGGCCACATGTATCCCTCAGTTTTTTTTCAGCTGGTTTTGCGATATTTTTCATTTGTTTCGATGACAATATGTATACTCAACTGGCAACAAATTGTACGTATAACGACAGCGTTACTAAATAAAATATTTAAATTTTTCTTTATATTCGATATTTAACTGAAAACCTTTTTTTTTTTTTTAATTTAGATTTTTGTTTGTGTCTAGGACCAAGAGTGCGAACATTGATCACTTCAATGGCTTGTAAGGGGAACACGGGTAGGAATTTCAGATACGCAGTAGATCTGAAGTCTCTAAGCAGATTGAATGAGGGTGTTGTGAAGTTCGGTATAGGCACCATTATGATTAGGTTCTCGAAACCTGAGAGGACCTACGAGGCTGCAAATGGTGAAAATACATATGCACCATTCTCAAGCAGCCTTGGCCGACCGCACAACATTCCTAGTCCAGAAATCTTGGATCAACAATAATAAGGTATGTGCCAAGGGTTTTACCCCTTTTCCGGAGATGACAAGGTTAGAACCTGCATTGTAGGTACAACTGAGGTCAATCTAAACATGTCTCACTGTTTTAGTTCTGACGACGTCACGGCAGTGACCAGGAAGGTCTGCATGGTGAACATGCCGAACAAAGCTGCCCATCAAACTGATTCCGACGTGGAGAGAGCTCCGTAGTACGAAAAAATAATGAATTTGGAGTTGTACTGGGTAGATAAGCCAGTGCAAATCACTGTCAATGGGGTAGCAAAAATATAAACACATTACACATTTACTCGTAAAGAACATACAGAGGGTGATGGGCGTGCATTAGGGTGGAGTGAAAACATGTTTTTTTTTTTAATTTGAAAAAGTTAACCTCGGAAAGAGATGTAGTCTGGGGTCCTAATGAATAAAGAAAAAATTTTAAAAAAATTTTAGGGGTCGCGCCACTCCCTCGAAATTTGGAAATTATCGCTATTTTGGCGTTGATTTTACAAAAATCCTAAAAATTAACGACTTAACTTATTCGAAATTTAAAAGTTTGAGCTTGTTCAGTGCCCAAACAAATGTATTTGAGGCAAATATGAGGATAATCGACTAATATTTGTAGCTTTGGTGGCGATTTCATTGTTCAGTCAATTTTCTGAAGAAGGGACGTTTTGACTTATTTTACTTTTTGAAATTTTTGAACAATGAGAAAAATTTTTTTAAATTTTTTCATGACCTTATTTCATTGTTTACGCTATTGCAAACATTTATTGACATACAACTTTTTTAGGATTTTTCTAAAATCAACGCCAAAATAGCGATAATTTCCAAATTTCGAGGGAGTGGCGCGACCCCTAAATTTCACTCCACCCTAGCGTGCATACCAACCAGGCATGATCTCTTTTTTTTTTGTATAGATAAGATATCCCACATCAATATTTCGTGCTGTTACAGACTATGGTTAAGGTGAAGGGCACATCTCACGATTGATTAGTGGGAGAAAAATATGTCAGAGGGACACTTAAAGTCCCTCCGACACTCTATTACTGCTGTCTGCCTCAAAGGCAGAATTAACTGAAATGTCTTTTCGTTTTTCTCAGTTGGAGACAGATGAAAATCTTATTATTCATAGAAAATGGATTATTTTGTTGCTATTGTCAAAGATCAAGATCTCGGAAATGTTCGCATAGATTAGGCGAAATGTCTTTTGCCGTGTCATCAATTGAATTGAAACTGTTTGGCGGTATTCAACTGCTCGTGCACATCTGCATGTACGTATGTGTGTGTGTGCACATGCTCATCAACCCATTACGCAAGTGAAGGTGTCGTTCCCATTTTTAGATCAATGGCAATGTTTCGATCAACCGACCGTCTGATCGACCGCCCGGTCCATAAGTGATCCTATTATTAATTGCTACGATTAGACAACTACACATACTCATACACATGCATACAAATTGTATTTGTCTGTTGGTGGCAGTGTCGGCAGAGAGCTCGCTCATAGCAAATGATGGACTTTCGCATCCGACAATCGGAATGAATCATCCATCCCATTGACTTGGCTGGCGGGCTTGCGTGCGTGCGTGTGAAAAGCATGCCGAGAAGATAATCATTCGGTGGTTGGTTGGTGGTGGTCAACGTTGTTGTTGCAATGTATACCAGCAGCAGCGAGCGCACATTATTACATACATGGCCCACAGACAACATTATGTTAATCGTTAATGTTAATGTGCCGGTTACCAATGAATGATTTGGCACATTTTTCGCTGAGGTTAACATGCTGCCGCTTATAACAGTGGGTTATTTTGCAAGCATTTTGGGAATTGTTGTACGACCTGGCCGACAATGTCGAACGTTGACTAGCTGTGCGACAAAGCGAACCAAACAAAACGTATGTATTTCCGTCGTTCGACATTGTGGGTCAAGATATTAGCATTCCTTCATCTGGATTCATATTTGGCACATGTTTGACTCAATTATGTTTCTTCATGTTTGCGCAAACAAGTCAAATATTTTCCAAACTAATAAAGCCGATTTATTTGACAGTTTTGGTTTTCCCATAGAGCTGTCAAATAAAATTGTGTCAAACATGTTTTCGACGCAGTGACAAGTATTTGTCAAACTTATCCAAATTTAAAGAAATTAAATAACAAACACACATTTTGATTTTAAAAAATGTCAGCCTTCCTCCGATGATATCTTGAAAACTATTATTAAGGTGTTTGTTCTAGCTTTGGACTGATTTATACAAAAAAAAATGTAAAGTCAAGGGACCAAGCTGTTGATGCAAATATTTTACGTTGAGTATTCACACTTGTCGAATTTTTATTTGCTGGCAAATAACTTTTATTTGCCAACAATCAGTCGATTTCTTGTTTGCCCCTATACAAAATATTTCATGTTCAGATTGTTACGAGGAAATATTTAAAAATGTTTGTCAAATATTTGCCAAATGTGAACCTAGCGTTACTGGCCTTGTCGGTTTAAAATGGAATTTTTTATTGCATCTACTCAGGAAGGACAAAGAAATATTGGAGATTTCTTTGAAAATACATCAAATGAGTCCAACCACTATTAACGGACAAAATCTGTCTGTCTAAGAATGAAATCACCGTTGAGGAAAAATAAATCTAGGTTCTGTTAGGTTCAAAGGTGGAATCGTTACGACGTAGAATCTCCTGTTGAGCTGTTGCGTTTCGTCTACGATTTTTAAATATTTATTTGACTAATCCTTCTGTGAGTTTCAAAATTAATGACGTTTCATTATTGCGAAAACTTGGCCGTATTCTCTTGACATCCATCGCATCTGTATCAGTCCGTTCGTCCAACTTAAAATAGAGGTGTCTTCAATAGGGCGGCATTTTGTAAAAACTCAATGGCTGGATGATAACCCATGAGCTGGGTGCAGCGATTTCCCTAAAATTATTTGTATATATTTTAACCAATATTTATCGATTAATGAAATGGTGTGATGTGGCCGGATTCGGATCTGTTTGAGGTTCTGTTCTGCAACACTGACCTGTCGCTATGGATTGGCGACAGGTGGCAACTTTGTTGTAATAGAATGCGTGCGTATATATTTTACAAGAAGAGTACAAAGTAGTGGGTAATATTGACCAGAGAATTAATATAAATAACATATCAATATATTTCAAACTGTGTGTCTTTACTATTTATCAGGTTATTACAAGTTCCACTTGTACGGTTATAAACGTCAACTTTTCGTTGTTTTGACTTTTTCAAAAATTTAAAAAGTCGATTTATTCAAACTTATACAAATTCAAGTTTAAAACGTAACAAATGATAAAAAAAAACCCACACACACATACCCACACAAAATATTTGTTTAATTACGTTGGTTTACAAAAATTATATTTCGTACGAAGTCAAAACCCATTTTTCCAATATTTGGCCCCCTTTTCTAATTTTTTGCAACTTCTGCTATCTAGCCCGCATCAATTTCGAAACATTTATTCCCTTTTCTACTTCTAGCCCTTTATGATTGTTTTTTTTTATGATTCCTCTATATGTTACCCGTCTTGCACCCTTTTTGTAGTGTCCTCATTTTCTTAAACTTCTGTGCTTTTTGGATCTTTCTATATTTTACCTGTTTGGCTCCTTCTTTGTCCCTTTATCACCAAAAAGCCGACTTTTTCGCAACCAAAGGTGAACTAAACTGCAGGGGATTGAATAAATAAGCAACATATTAAAATAATAATTGGGGCCCATTTTAAATTGACGGTTATATGCTTACAGTTTTCCTTCTGACCTGTAATTGTAATCATTAAAAAAAATAGATTCTCTTGCTAATTTATAATACTCTAGATGTAAGGTTAGGCCAAATCTGTGCAATAACCTCTCGCTTGTAGAAGGAATGTAATACAGGCAAACTTCC
Source organism: Hydrotaea cyrtoneurina (assembly GCA_958296145.1). Lineage (NCBI taxonomy): Eukaryota > Metazoa > Arthropoda > Insecta > Diptera > Muscidae > Hydrotaea > Hydrotaea cyrtoneurina. The sequence continues at coordinate 41,910,524 of OY282516.1, forward strand.
ATAACTCGAACCACCATTAACACGTAGAAAAGTTTGACTTACGGAGATTTTGAGTTATGGAATTACTTGTATTACTTTATACGCATTTTTTTTTACTTTATTTTTTACAGTTCTAATTACTTGAAAATCTGTGTAATTTCTTTGTTATGAATAAAAAGTAACTCGAATTTGTTTAGGACTTAGTAACTCCAATTTGTTTGTCGGAGGGGTGGTTCAGGGTTTTCCAACACGAGGTGTAATGTTGGTATTCCAAGAAAAATTACATTTTTTGAGATAAATGATCGGGTGTTTATTTCATAATAAAGAGGAAGGTATGTCGTTAATAATGAAAAACAACATCAGCCAAATGGCCACCACGACCATATTCTTTTCATGAAATTTTCCATAATGATAAAGGCTGCCCTATCTCGTAGATAGCCTCACGAATTCTATCTTGAATCGACGCTAGGCTGTTGGCATAGACGTTATCTTTCACGTGGCCCCAAAGGAAGAAGTCGCAAGGTGTTAAATCACAAGATATCGGCGGCCGAAAAGTTCGACTTATGGAAGTTTTTCTTCGAGTTATAGAAGAGCAACTAAAGGGAATTTGTCTATTTAACGCTACTGCCACTAGAAGTACTTCGACTTAAAGAAAAGTCGACTTATGGACGTTCGAGTAAAGGAAGTTCCAGTGTATTTACTATTTAATAAAGAATTGAAAATTTAAAGGGGCCGTGGTCCTCTAAATCGCCCTAAACAACAAAACTGAAAAAAATTCGATATTTTCTGCTTGCGGCGCTTTTCTTCAGTCACAAAAGGTGACAAATTATCGCCCACAGTGTTTCATAACCACATGTATGCGTGCGTACATCCAAATGTATATGCATGTGTATGTTTACTCACAGGTTATTGTTAAAGGCACATTGTCGTCGACAGGCGGCAGTAGGTAACATTGGACATTGACAGCAGCGGCAGAAATCGCAACAGCATGTCTTCGCCTATCTTCTGTGCGATATTTTCAATTTTTCGGCAAATGACGTCGTTGATCTAAAAATAGACAGACAACACAGTCGACGCATTGGAGAGATTGTAAATCAAAACAAAACAGCCAAGTCACACTTCACAATTATCATCGTCGGCGATGTTGGTGCTGCCGCTGTCTCCGCTGCTGTTATACATAATCAATTGGCGGTGACGATGGTCTTACTGGTGGTGGTTGTTGGTGGATGTGTTGGATGTATTCACAGTTTTTCTGCTTGAACTCCAAACAAGTTAAGGAGTGACTAAGGTACGAACACACATGTGTTAGCCGTTTCACGCCGTATCTGGTACTCGTTGATGCTGACATGGACCTAGCAACATATGGACTTATGTATGTACATACCCGTTCATACATACATATGTTTGTGTGACTGTTGATGGTATTCAGCAGTTTCTTTATTTTAATATATTAGGTTTTCTTGGAAGCGATAATCAAGATCAGATCTGTTTGTATCTTAACGCCTTCGCTTTGCTCTTAGCAACACAGCCAGTCAGTCGGCAAGACATTCTTTTGGATCCGTCTGATATTCAGTCATTCTCTTAATTATTCAAATGTGAACAAACATTCTTTGTCGCTGTGACGTTGTCGTTATGTATGGGGGAAATCCACGATTCTCCGTAAAGGGACCGACATGGAATTTGAACTAATATTTGGATAAATGGGAAAAAGAAATATTGAATATGCACGCCGAAAGCTAAGCACTCTTCAGGGAATTTCTAAACAGAATGTGGGACATTTTTAACATTCAGTTAATTCAATTCAAATGGCAACGTACGTATTTAGTACATTATATAACTTATTTATTGCAATTTTAATGCGATGCGTACGTGTGCGTGGCATGCTGTGGTAAATATTTGCTCAATTTAAATTCGGATAATGTACACTGAAAAAAAAACAAACAATATGTTCGCAAAAATTGCTTAATCAATATTTGGCAGGCAAATAAATACTTCAGGTGAAGTATTGAAAGCAAGTGTTGTCTATCAGGCGTAACAGCTGATTAAAATGTTTTCATTTCGACAGAATTTTGATTGTCAAACTCATTGTTTACATTTTAATTGTTTGTTTAGTTTGTTTTTCAAATCGTCGGTTGACAGGAAAAACTCACTAAGTGCGTCTACAGCACAATGGAGATAATGTGGTTTTAAGCAATTATTTTGTACCAAAATTCTATTTTAGTAGTTATCGACTTAAAATCGTAGATTATAATAAAACTATATTTCTTTTTTATAGTTGAGCTTGTATCTTCGTGTTAAATATGCAAGTCTTCGTAAAAGTGCGAAATGAAGGACTTAATGAATTTTACCTGCCGGGATCACAAACAAAGAGGCACAAATTCTACTTTTATTAAGATTAATCATTTATTTATTTAAAGAAAAAAAAAAACACTAGTCGTCCTGTATATCGCTTTCATCATTAGATGGCTCTGGTAAGCGTTCCGGATGTACAAAATTAATAGTGGGCAAACTTTTGAACCACGGGATAACTTCTTCTGGAATTACACCAGCATCGCAAAGTTTTACAAGGTCAGTTTTTTTTGCTTGTGAAATAGGTAAAATATTACAGTATGCTGATTTTAGTTCAACTATTGTCCTTCGGCGACCTCTTCCGGATACATTTATTTTTTTGTAATCAGATGTATGATCGTATCTATAATATAAAATTTCTGGGAATTCTTTTTCGAATTTTAAATACTTTATTTTAAGCCATGACACTTTTTCACCACACTCGTCTTTGTTCCGGTTTTTGATAGTGGTAGCTGCTAGTTCCTGTAGGTTATAGAAATCCGCGAACTTTAAGAGATGAACTTGATATTCACCCTTCTTTTTATCTTTTTTGGAAGATCTATCAGATTGAAAAATCCGTATCCAGTCAGACATTGTGTAAGCGATTTTATTTTTTTTTGCCGACTCTATTGCGGAATGCATGGAGTCACATTCCATGTGCGAATGACCTGACTCTAAAAATTTTAGCTCCAATCTGTTGAGATGGCTTAAATGTTGTACAGCATACATTAACACGGCTGCTACTTGCTGGTTTCTGTTCTGACCACCACAAGTGTCACAGAAGAGTGAAACATCTGTCACGGTCAAGGGCAATGTTTTTAGGAAACGAAACAAAATTGAGCCTATCTCATTGCTCCCTCGCTTACCATTCAATTCATTCCAAGTGTAACAATGAGCATTTTCTCCGCTTCCTACGTAGATAGTCAAATTATATACGCATATCTTTCTGGAATAATAAAACAATGAGACACTCGAATACGGCAACTGGAGGACACTTTGCAAATCGAAAGTACAAGTAATGAACGCAGGATCATTTTTGCATCTCAGTTTATCATTTTCCTTGGCTTCATTACACTGGGTTTTTCTCATTAAATGCATTGAATGCTCTGCTTCCAGCTTTTATTTATGGCTTGATCATATTTAGCGCACCTTGCACAGAGGTCTTTTTTTGGTTTAAAAAACGAATAGTTATAATTATCGCAGAATATCCTTCTATAAGTTTTTTCGCTGACAATTCCAGTAATATTGAGTTCTTTGCAGAAATCATTACGGTAAAGATTATACATCTTCCAAATAGACAGATCACTATTTAGGTACAGTTTCTTTGAGGACTTTCGAACATAGTGGGATTCCATAACTGGGAAGCTTTCTATATGTGTTTTTACTAAAGCGACCACTAATTCGCTAGTTTTGTTACCAGGCGCCTTTCGGCCTCTTTTATCGCTATCAGTAAATGATCCAAAATAAGAACCGCTGTATTAATAGGCCCATTCGAAATACACAACGTCTTTTCAAAAAAATTTGAACATACTCTATGACGTGTTCCAGAGCTAGAAATATTCATTAAGTACGTTCATGATTTTTTCCTGCCGTAAAAATCTGAAAGACCGCAGTTAATGAAATTTGAAAATTTGAAACTGGTATTTTGGAAGCACTTAGGGTCTTACTGAGTTTTTCCTGTGATACATAATTGAAAATTATAGTACTTAGCATTAAAAAGTCATTTTAGTTAAAATGTGTACTTAGTGAGTTTTTCTTGTCAACCGACGAAATATCGATTACATTTTCGTATTAAACAGTTAAATCAAAGATTTAGAAAACAGAAAGCCAAACGATTGCGCCTACGTTCTAAAGGGTTTTCCAACAAGAGGTGTTATTTTGAATCACCCGGTATTTCGGCCATTTTTGAAACTTTTCTTCTTCGACATTTGACAATTAGAAACTACACCATTACTAAAAATGGAACGGTACACACTTCAACAACGCATGGAAATTAGTAAAATTCATTAAAAAAAATTGTGAAAATCTTGCAGTCACAGTTCGCAAAACTAATGCATTTTTGGGTCGTCGTGAAGCATGAGGTTAAATCAACAGTTATGGTGAATGGATTCTGCTATCGAGAGATGATTAATGATTTTTTATGATCGGAGTTGGATGATATTGATCTGGACAACGTTTACTTTAAAACATGACGGTGCTAAGTGTCACACAATCAACGAAACCATTGCTCTTTTACGGGAAAAGTTCCCGGGCCGTGTTATCTCTCGAAGTGGTGATCACAATTGGCCACCGAGATCTCGTGATTTAACTCCCTTTGGGGCCACGTGAAAGATAAGGTCTACGCCAACAGTCCATCGTCGATTCAAGACCTCAAAGATGGAATTCGCGAGACAATCAAGGTCACTTTGCGATTTGGTTATGGAAAATATCATGAAAAGGATATGGTCCTGTAAGCGTGGTCATGGTGGCCATTTGGCTGATGTTGTTTTTGGTTATTAACGGCATACCTTTCTCTTTATTATGAAATAAACATCCGATCGTTTATCTCAAAAAATGTAATTTTTCTTGGACTACCAAAATAACACCTCTTGTTGGAAAACCCTGTATTACCCTAAACCCGAATTTCGGTTTTTTTGTATTCACCTTAGAATTTCGAGTCACATAGAATACATTTATTGCCATTTGGTTTAGGCGATTCTTTTCACAGAGTCGCCTGTTTCACATTGCAGCCAAACTGAGACAAATCCATTTCAATCTCTGCAATTGAAATAAATTTCGGCAGATTTCAGGTTTCATTTTTTTCAACTCATTCTGTGCATCTGTTCTTGTAAACAAAGTGCTGGCCTCAAGTGTGAAAAAATTTCGACGAAACATTGCAGATTGTCTTATATCGACGATTATCAGTCCATGTTCCCAGGGTTTAAAATGCTAACGCAATTTTAGTCAAAAGTACAGAATTTGTCAAATAGTTTTAGCATAAAAAAGTCAAAACTAATATGCGAACAAATGCTAAAACTAAATTAGTCGTAATATTCAGTTAGCGTTAGCAAAATAAACTAACGCTAACCAAAATATGCATATATTATTAGCAATGGAAGAAGAAGCAACTGCTGATTTTGCTAACGTCTTTGCTAAATTGTGCTAATTTGGTGACTATTTTCGACTTGTGTGTTTGGTTCGGTTTTTGTGTGAAATTGTGTTCGGCTCGAGTACGGTGTTGCCTACATTTGATAGACAATAAGTTGTGTTTTTAAAAAATCGCATGAAACAATATTGCTGTGCGTTTCTGTAGCTGTTAAGGGTATATATATAAAAACAAGTGAAATTAATAGCACAGAAATAATTCGAGGTAGGTACTCGTATATATTTACATATTGTTTATACATATAATATAATGTTATGTACAATGACTAATAAATCACTGCATAATGGAGTCCACATGGTTAGATCCGTTTAACTTCCAACGGGAATGTTATATGTTCCACATTTAACATTGGATTGAGGAGATGCATAACGAACTCTGAAAATGCTGAAATAATAAATATTGGTAGAATCAGAAATAGCCACTACGGTACCACTATTGGATACTTTGCGCCATGTTCCGTTGACAACACTGAAACCAGCTCAAATTTTTTGCTAACGAAAAATGGTTAGTCAAAATTAGCAAATTTTTAGCAGCACATTAGTCAATTGTGGTTAGCAGAGGTGTGTCATTTTTTTGACTAACGCTAACGCGAGCTAACGTTAGTCGGACATTAGTTTTAGCTCTGGCTTGTGGAAAAGATTGTTAGCATTAGTTTAGCAAAATGATGCTAATGGTTAGCGGACTGGTGCTTTTAAACCCTGCATGTTCCCTATATCCATAGGGCAGTAGCCTCCATGCAATAGTCCGTCTGTGGTGAACAATATATAAGAATGAAATCGGATAATTTGATATATACTCCATGTAAAGATCTATTCCAAGAGAACTTGGAGACTATGATTATTTCATAAATTTAATTTTTTTGTAAAAAAAAAATTATAAAAAAAACAAGAAAAAAATTAATAAAAAAAAAATATATAAAGTTAATAAGCGCCCCGGTAGGCGAGTTGGTAGCGTGCTTGCCTATCAGCGTGGGGGTTGTGGGTTCGATTCCCACCAGAGACTTTGGTCTGTCGCTGCAAAAAATCTAAAAATATGGTCTGTGTCACCCGGTTTACCCTTGGACCCAAAAATTAGAATATAAATTTACTTTGTATTGTAATTAATAATAAATAAATAAATAAATATAAAGTTAATAAAAATATATATAAAGTTAATAAAAAAATATATAGGGTTAATAAAAAAATATAAAACTAATGAAAAAAACCAAATTAATGAAGAAAAAAAATTAATTAATAAAAAAAATATAAAACTAATAAAAAAAACAACAAATTTTAAAAATTAAAATTTGACTAAATTATATAGACCGTAGTGTTCTCTTTCATATAACCCATAAGTACGAATCGGTTAATCCATTCCAGAGCAGCAACATTTTCTAGTAAAACCAACGACTATACAAAGGGCAGACGTCCCAAGTTGTTTTTTGACACATTAGTTCGGCTACACACTCTAGATGTCAGTAATTGACATGAGACTATTTAAAAGGTTTTCAAAGCAAATAAGGTTTTTTTAAAACTAATATGTATTTTTTAAAACTAATATCTACTTTTTTAAAACGAATACTGTTAAAATTCCCACTGTATGGTCTTTGGTAAAACCTTAGCATACCTTTTTTGGGCAAACAAAATTGTTCAATACCCACTGAAAAAAAAACAACAATTTGTTTATGTACGTATTAAATATTCTGACCCAAAAGCTATGATCGAACACTAGAAGAATTAGCGGCAGCCCTCGTCCTACATACTAGGGTTGTAAAAGGCGACTCACGAAAAGTTGACGGACCAAGAGATAAGAGATAAATACCTCATCGATACCAAAATATGTACCAACAACACCTTAAAATACCCCAAAACAATTCCCTTGCACTGATTTAGTATTCGAAAAACTCCCACATTTTGTAATATAAAAAAATATCTGCAACGGAGAATCCACGACGTCAGAAATCATGAGTTATAGTCGCGCCGGTCTGAATCATTATCTATCTCGACACAACATTAGAAACTGTGTCATAATGACGTCACAGTCGCTGCCAACTGAAGCTAAAACGTGTGCCACTGATACAGTATAGAAGAGTATGTACTCGAAATGAGTGGGTTCCCACTCAAACCGAAACCCAAATCGAAAATAAAAGCAAAAACATGAAACGATTGTACTGTAAATACTGAATAATGTTTTCTAAACAATAGATTTTGCGTTCTACAGATTAGAGATCAGCCCAGCAAATAGATAAACGTTTTGAGATGTGGAGGCGGAAAGGTACGAGGTACAAAATGAAGGTACTAATGAGACCTTGTTGAACGGTGGATGACTGTTTAGTAACAGTTCAGTGGGCCTAACACGTTGACTGACTGCTGATGTGTACATGAGCATTTTCGGTGGGAATTGTAAATCCCCCCAAAAAAAAAAAACGTTTCAAACAATGAATGTGAATTGTTTACCATAGCGTAAAATAAAAAGATAAATATTTATATACGCAGTAATACATAAATGACCGGGAGACGTATGACAAATCAGGTAAATGGCAAAAATGAATTTATTCTCTATCAATTTGCAAAAAGATCCACTGGGGTCCACTTGTTCAGTTGAAGTAAAATAACTGATGAGGTCAAATAAGAAATGTGTGACAGGAATGAAGACACATGTTTGGCAAGCCGGCTCTACAATAAATAAAAAAAAACGAGGTCTCTCAACCGAAGAATACGTCTAGCGTTATTTTTATAATGAACGAGAACGAGAGTCTCCCGATAGCCGCACCTGGCGATACAAAAATCCACACGATATCGTCAGCGAGTGATTTTTAGAACGGTGACCCAGTTTTTTTTTACAGGCAGCTAGAAACCCAATTCCGGTAACGGTGATCGTTACAGAGGCATAATGAACACTGTTTTGTGGACGGAGATTGATGGTTTCAACAAGAAAGCGTGCCAGACCTCACAGCGCATCCTACAATCGATATTTTGCGCATCAAGTTCGGTACCCAACTCGGAGCTGCGATTCGAAACCGTAGACTTTTTTCGGGGGGTGGCAAGCAAGATAAATCAAGAAACCATCACAATATAGGGTCGCATCCTGTAGCCGCATGAATGAAATCAAGTTCCATGAATAAGGGGAAAGTTGGCAAATTGCCCCGCCATGGTTTTGTTTACAATTATTATCATACCACCCCCGCTTACATGTGTGTCTGTGTGTGGGTAGGCCAACATTTGCGAGAACTGATGAGCTCGTCAAAATATTAGCTACGTGGTGTTAACAAAATCCAATTGTGAAAATTTGACAAGATTTGCCAGTTTCAGCAGAAATCCAAATCGATGAAACATGTCGAATCATTCCACAAAATCGAGGAACAACAATAAAAAGTGAACACCAAATTGCTGGCCTTTTTTTTTATGGAAAATCCTACAAAGTATTGAGTACCGGCATCTAACCAGTCATGACTTGCTTGCTGGCATACGTCTAATCTTGTGCACATTATCTTTGAATTAAAATGTCATGGAATTATACAAGACATGCTTTCTCCCTCTCTTGCTCAGTGTATATCTCCATCTCTCACTCCGCTATAAAATAAATGCATTTTAATTACTTTTTAATTAACAATCCAATGAGTGTAGACAAAAACAAGAAGAAGAAATGAAAAAAAAATGACGCTGAATTACAATTCACGTGCTAAGAATTGTTGTGGTTTTTGTCACCGGCGTCTTGTCCACTTGTGATCATTGACGAAAGCACCCGCAATGGCGAATTCTCTCGTACGCGATAAGAGAACGAGATGCGAGATGTGAGAGATACGTGCCCCCCTCACAAGCACATCTGTCATTGGGCATGACGGAAAAATAATTTGCATTTTATTGACGTAACGATATTTGTAGGTTTGACCAGCTGCTGGTTGGTCGGTTGAGTCGCCGCTTGCTAAGGAAATGTGTGCCGGCCGGGGACAAGCCAGATTAGACACAGGTTTATTTATAAACTATATTCGTAGTGAAATTTCCAAAAATACATGACTTATTAACCCATTAGGTGTTGGGTAACATTAATGTTTACCGGAACGAGTTTCGTACTGGCCTCCTCGGTCTATGAGTCCGTTGTCCCTAATCTATATTTGTGTGGCGGCGCTAAATCTGACTAAGAAGTGGAAACCGATTTTGTAATATCAAATCACACTCACAAATATCATACGAAATGCGATTGTCAGGATTGTCATGGGCGTAATTTTTGGGAGTTATTTCATTATGACACAATTGCTAAATCGTTGGTACTTACTTCACTGTTTTAGGGATTTTTTTTTTTCATTATGAAATAAGTTGCGGTTATTTTTTTTTTAAGTTATATAAGAATGAGACTTTTACAACAAAACTAGGAGGTTTTCCATACACTATTATGCCCGTTCGACAACTTGCATTTTATCAACTGCTTTGCAACCTCAACTAGACGTCCAGAGCATTGCGCAGTATCTACTTGTGCCAGTACGATCTGATCTTAAGAATTGTATACAAGCCCTTAGATTCCGGTTATCAAATGTTCGCTCTCAACCAGGTCAAGTCTAGTGAACCAGACTTGATGTAAACATGGACATCAGTCTGACAAATTTGCAATCAAACAAAAGGTGTTCCACTTGACATGAAGTTAGCGATATGCAAGGGTTAATTGTACAACCCGGAAACAGATGACAAAAGACAGATAACCGGTACAAATTACGTAAACTCTCTTTCTGGGGTTATTATTAGCCGTGTTTTATTTGACTATGAGTAACTCTTCGTAGTGTTACTAAAAGTCGTTAGCGAAATCGCAGACATCTCCTATGTCAAACTTTTGTGTAAACAAAAAATAAAACATGTTTCATAAAAGTAAAAAATCATACAAAATTTATGTGAGATTCACATTCAATTTGTTGTTTTTTGTTTGAGCAAACATTTACTATTGTGAAACCCCACCGATATTAGTTGTCGTTTGTCAAATAAAATTTGGCATTTTTATTGCATAGAGAAGGAATTCAAAAAAAAATAATGTCCCAAAACATAAAAGTTATTTTTGGTGTGCATTGAGGAAAACAAATTCCTAAAATCACCAAAAAAAAAAAAATTATTGTAAAATATTAGCTCTGGATTTGTTGTGAGTTCATTTCGACAGCATTTTGATTGTCAAGCTCATTGTTAACATTCCAATTGTTTGTTTAGTTAGTTATTTTTGCCATGAGTTGTAACTGTCTGCAGTCTGCCATTTATATATCAGAATTTGATAATCAAAATACCCAGGGTTGTATTTGGGTTTCTGTTTGGCAATTGCCACTACCTTCTATTATTGTGTCATGAATCATATGGATGCAATGTTGTCAGACATTTTCTGTCGTCTGTCAATGGCAATTTTTTGTAATTTTTTTATTTCATTCCATAGTTGTACCATGGTACAATAAACAAGGTAAGGCCAAACAATCAGCTGATTTACAATTTTTTCTCGCAGCGCTCTAAATTGTCAAAGTTGACATTCGATGTTTTTGTTTACATTCAGGCAACTGTTGAAATTTCAAAAAACGTTTATTCAAATTATTGAAATTATTTTAATAAAATATCAAAATTATTTTAATAATATCAAATATTTACAACAATAACAAAAATTAACTGTCAGTAACTTTATTTTATATTCTTGACATATACAACTTTGACAATATAGAGCACCAGAGTTGTATCTGATTATTTGTTGTTGGGCTAATGACCTTACTTTGTTTATTGTACCATGAGTTGTACTAAAATTGTATGCGGGCCTCATACGGTACAACTGGTTGTACAATTTAATCAAGTTGCACAACCAGTGGTAAATGTAATGCACTGTGTTCGCAATAGGAAATAACGGCATTCGTTGGAGAAAAGAGGAAGTGTATTTGTTGACATTTGAATTGAATTTGAGAATGTCGGGAAAGACGCTTGTCGTAAGGGAATTCCACATACGAATGTCCTAACATTAAGGACTACACATCGGATATTCGAAGGGCACTTATATTTACAATCCACGAGTTGGATACAATACCCTAATTAAGACTAATTAAAAGCCTGGCTTGCAAAATAAAACACCTCGAATATAAGTTGATTGTGGCAGTTTTTTGTTTTGGTGAAATGTGATGGCAATAATTTATGACCAAACAACAATTAATGGTACCAGCAACATTTATCAACATCATTAGAAAATAGTTATTTATATGAACACTATAGAGTTCAATCAAACCCGAAAATTCGGGAATTAAACGTACACTCAAAGAATATTTATTTATTCTTTACTAATTACAATACAAAGTAAATTTATATTCTAATTTTGGGTCCATGGGTAAACAGGGTGACTCAGGCCAAATAAAGAAATATATAATTGGGTGGCAATTTCTACTTGCGTAAACTTGGCGAACATTTTATTTTTAATGTCTGGGCGAATTGCGCAAGATTAGAAACACTGGTGACAGTTTTAACATATGGGTGAATTATCTTAAATGACTCCTTTCTGTGTCCGGCTGTTTAAAATTGTGTTGTATTAACTAATTTTTTTTATAAATATGTTCTAAGCAGCTTATTATATTTGTTAAAATAACCCACGTATTAGTTTTTGAAATTTGTAATTTGTTAATATCGAAAAAAAGAAAACAGTACATGTAGTCTCAGTCCCGTGGCGTGTCCAAAACCGACGCGGCAAAATAAACCGTACTTATTATGTATGTAAATATTAAAAATCTGTAATTGCATTCAAATGAATTTATGCACTATCACTTCAAGTCACATATACTCTTTTTTTGATTTAATTAAATTAATTTTAGGAAATTATAAAAATCATTGACTTTTGTCCGGAACATTTTCTCTCAGTCCCGTGCCTGGTGTGGTTTTCTGCTTAAAAAAGGTAACGTTCAATTTGTAGTGTTTCTCTCGCGCTGAAGTATTGTTCTCTTCGAAGGTTCTCGAAGAAACTCTACTTCTATTTTAGTTTGCGAATTATTTTCGTCGGAGTGGTCGGAGACTGTCCCCTTTTTCGCAAAGAAAAGGAGTCATTTCAGATTATTCACCCATATACATCATATGGAAAGTTTCTTTACTAAAATTGTTTTATGTCTCATCGTAGAGGAATTGCAGGACGTCAATCACATAATTTACGGCACAGTTGACGAGGGCTTTTTTTTCCAAAAACAAAGTACAACAATTTTATTTCTTATTTCATGTTCTGAGAAACACACCGAACTGGTATATACAAACTCGAACTACAGAAATAAAAACTGTATAAAGAATAAAGATCGAAAAAAAAACTAACACGTATTTTTCTTAACTGAAATATACTCCGAACCGCCAGATGGTTTTCGAAGACGGCGTCGCCCAAAAAACGGTCGGCTGCGTACTCTAATGCGCATGGGTGTTGTCTATTCACCAAGGCAAACGAATCTCAAACCTCCCGTAGTTATAAGAATTTAAAAAATCTTTGTTAAGAAAAATTTGTGAAAATACAAAAACAATTTTCACAAATTTTTCTTAACAAAGGTTTTCTTATTTTTTTTAAAAATGGGGGGGGGGTAATGCATACAAATTCAGGACGGCAACTGTAAACAGTAATCAAGTGTCCAAAATGCCAAAGAATGAATGTTGTTGTAATAAAACCCGGAAGTATATTTATCTTTCGTTTAAGAACAAGCAAGGCGTCGGGAGTCAAAGTCAGGAGTCGAAAACTGTACTCGACTCCGAATTGTATTCACTTACATTTCCCACAAAATAAATAAAATGTATTAACAAGTTAATCTGTTACAATTTTTTTTTTTAATTTAAAATATTTGAATAGGAATAGTGGCCAGAAATATGAATAGGAATAGAGCCGGAAATACAATTTTTGAAATTTTGTTACTGAACAGGTGAAGTTGGAGTCGAGCTACTTAAAAATACCGGAGTCGAAGTCGACTAATTTTGGTTCGACTCCACTAAAATTAAAACAAATTTGTATTGAATGAAGTGCATTAGTTGAAAATAACATTACTTCATTTGTTACAATGGAATTTATAGGAATGGTCGTTCAGATAAATCGTAACTCGGAGATCCTAAAAAAAATCTCGTTCATTTAATCATATTAATATGCAAAAATATTAAAAAATAATACTATAAGTGGAATTTTTTTTGAATTCAAAACTCACGTAATAGCTTCGAATCTCGTGTCAGTTCAGTTTAGTAAGTAGAACTTGTATGTAAGCAATTATATGCACACAGTAATTTCGTTGAATCGCTTACATGCACGCGTACTTTAAGAAAAAACGCTAAAATGTTCAAGTGTTTAAAGAGAAACGCCCATATTTTCTATTATCTTTCAGTGAATACGCTTTTTGCCACATCATTTCTTTAAGTGCACTGAATCGTATCCCTCGTTTTTCACATGATCATACGGGATTTTTCGAAAATCTAACAAATTACTACTTTAATTATTCTAATTAATATAATCAAACACGCAACATCAATCAATCACAACTGCACACCAACACACATTTATTATCCGAATATTCCAAATAACACACACAGAACGACTGTATCATGGAAAATCTTAAATCTTTAAAATCTCGGAATACGTGCAAACAAACATACCGACCGACCGACATACGTACGTTAGATTTTTGTCGACTGCGCGTGTAGTCCACTCGGCTGTGATATGAGTAAATGTTAAAAATACTCATTCCCGCAGATTTAATGTTTAAAAAATTCATTCACAAAAATTACCGCTTAAAGTAAACATTAGCCAGCTCTGGAGAAATTATTTGGTCAAAATTAGAGGGAATCCACAAGACGAACAAAACTCACATTCACATGTTGGTCTGTATGTATTGGCGGATGTTTGTGTTAGAGAGACAAAAAATTCCGTTCATGCTGGTGCTGCAGGTGCTACAGGTGAGCATGCGTGTGTGTGTTGGAACAGTGCATTACAAAAGAACGGTGGCGGTGGCTAGTTTTTTACACAAACACAAGTTACCCGCGTATTCATAAAAATGTAAAACAAATGTGTGAATATTGTTTTTGTATTTTCATACATTTTTCATAAAAACTGTTTAAAATTTTTCGAAATACGTGGTTTAGAGATAAAATACAATTGGTATCGCCAGCCTCTAAGTCGACAGAGTTTTTTCTGGTCAGATCTGGCCACTGATCTGCCATTATCCCTCACCCTAAGAAATACATAAAGAACTAATGGGGTTTGGTCCCTTAATTGGCTAGTCAGAGTCTTAACGAACCGTTAGCCAAAGATGGCCGAAACCCGATTGTGGTCATGTTAAAAAATGGCTAAAACCCCAAAAGTCGGTTTTCCGGTTGTCGGGTTTAGATTGATAAATACAGACAAAATATTTTTAAAGTTTGAAGTTTATAAAAAAGCTACAGAAAATTCTTTTGAATGTTTGATACAATAACTAATTGCAATTTTAAAATACTATTTTATAGAATAAAAAATATAGAATACCCTACACACCTTTAGACAAAACTTAGACAAATAATAACATGTATTTTCCCAACATTCCATACACGGAGGAAAAAAAGGTTCTCTATAGCGTATTGTCTCAAATGTACTTAGCAGAAAACACATATATGTTTGGAACAACTGCAAACAAATACGAGATATACATTTTCCCAAATGTATATTGTTAAGTGCAAAAAAAATATTTTTTTCACAACCACCACGACGAGATTCGCCATTTATTTCCAAAAATATATACGATTGTATGCAAATTCATATGTGATTGCATGCAAACATATTTTTAACATTCTTCAATTTCATCTCTCAAAATGTTGACCCTATGTTTGATTAATAATAATAAAAATGTGTTTAAAATAAAGGAAATGTTGCCACCATTCCAATAGAATTTTTTGATTTGACGGAAATTGATGCTCTGACTCTAAGGGCCAAATTTTGATCTTCGTTTAAACTGAAGTTAAACATAAAATTCATTTTTTCAGTCAACGTTTAAACGCAGTTTAATCATCACATATTGGGCGTTTAAACCACAGTTTAATAGCCATATGATTGTGGCATCACTCAACGAAAGACGAAGAAGAATAAAAATTATTTTGGTTCACCAAATTTCACAAATAAAATAAATTACATAAATAAAGCTGCTGTGTAATTTTGTTGGTGTTGGAATTGGTTTCCGACTGCCACCAGTTCCATACATGTGTCTTATTCCCCTGCCAAAGTTAATTTAGACGAGTTTTTTTAATTCCCATATTTTTTCTAAAAATCTTGTGTGACCAAAATCGTTTTAATTATTCACCGGAATAAATAAATTATTCATCTGATAAAAGTGCGAGTGTTGCCACATCAACAGCCGAAAATGTGTATTATTTTGACTGACCACTTATTATGATTGAACTTAACTTATTTGATGATTAAACTCAGTTTTACATTATTGTGATTTAACTATGAGCTCATTTATTGGCCCTAAGACTAACTACCGTAAAAGTTTTGGTAAAAATAAAATCAAAAAATTGTCTTGTGTGAATTGAGGCTTCCGGTTTTCTAACCTCACCAACAAATTTGTTTGAAGCCATTTCTAAACATTTCTATTTTTTAAACAAAAAATAGAAATAAACCTATGACCTCGAACCACAGAACAACAGCTGTATGAATAATAATTATCGAAAAAAAAAACTGAGAAGCAAACTTGGTGTCTAAAAAATTGTCATTTTCGTCGGGTAAGGGTACACCCGACAGTTTGACAATAATATTGGAAGAAGTCCGATCAAACAATACAATACACCACATTAAAGGTAATTATGTGAGCTAAAAATATTGTGAACATAAGATTTCATTAAAAAGCAGTTAACATTTTCTAAATATTTTTCGAAAAATGCGTTTTTGTTGCTATTTGACTACATCTTACACCCCGATCTTTAGGACATGGAATCCCATCTGAATGTAGGACTGTAAGTGTAAAACTACCAGCAGTTCTCAGTAACAACATATCTTTTTTCTCATTGACGGAAAAAGTTTTAGGGTTATGGTTCAACTATTGTACTGTATTCATCTTCACAAACTAAAAATCTTTCTATGGAATCATATGTGTTCAAGACTAATTTAGAGTTGTAATTTTATAAAAAAAAATTAATTTCCATCCAGTAAAGATGCTTAGTTCAGTGATTCCATTTACTACTCCGTAGCAGCAAGAGCTTAACAAATATTGCTATGCTCTCGCTACCGCTCCCACTTTGAACAGAGCCGTAGCAGAGCCATAGCCGAAAAATGAAAAAGTATATGCTCTGCTCTGCTTGTAGTTATGTCGCGTCATAAACTATAGCAATAGAAACAGGCAAAAATCAAATGATGTGCTCTGCGTAGCCATAGCGGGAGCTGAAAACTGAGAGCGAGATGAGAGCAGATGAAGTGAAATTTTTTTTTTTTAGAAAAAGTTTTTATTTACTATGGCTCTTCTGTGTTTTTGTTTTTGCTAAAATTCTGTGTTTGTTTGGACGTTTTTGTTTTTGCTACAATTCTGTGATTCTGTGTCAATTTGTTTCGTGTACTCAATGTTCTTCTGTTCAATACAGAATTTTAGCAAAAACAAAAATGCAGAAGAGCCATAGTAAATAAAAACCATTTCACTTCATCTGCTCTCATCTCGCTCTCAGTTTTCAGCTCCCGCTATGGCTACGCAGAGCACATCATTTGATTTTTGCCTGTTTCTATTGCTATAGTTTATGACGCGACATAACTACAAGCAGAGCAGAGCATATACTTTTTCATTTTTCGGCTATGGCTCTGCTACGGCTCTGTTCAAAGTGGGAGCGGTAGCGAGAGCAAAACAAAATACTACGAAGTAGCGTAGCATTTTCAAACGCTGGCTTAGTTAATATACTAATTAATTCAAATGATATTTTAGTCATATACATTTTTTTTTAATTAAATTCATTAAAAAATTCACGATTGACGAAACAAACCAAATTCAATCTTTCGTACGGAAAGTAATTCATTTTAGTGAGGACGTGAACGCACATTTTGAATGCACTGTATAGAAATAAATCAAATATGCAATGAGAGTAAAAGATCGATCAGAAAATCTCGTTTGCCTCTCGTCTGTTCTCTTTTTAACATATATTTTGAGCAGTCTTCGTTTGCAGAGATTTAATATAAAACTTTAGGGCACCGACGTTAAACGATCATTCAAGTTAGGAACCTCGAGAGTAATAGATCCGAGTACGAGTACACAACTAAAACACACGAGTGCCAAAAAAAAAAAGAAACACAAATTCAATTTAAAAGAAAAGAAACAAACAAATATACGCAAAAGAACGTGAAAACTGTGTTGAATAAATAAATGATTTAGGAAAAAAAATATATTAAAAAAGAAATTAGACGATTTTTCCAAAGTGAATAATAAAAAATACACATTGTAACCAATTGTGACACAAATCCAAAATACAAAAACTGAAATAATACACCAAAGACTCGAAGAAGTTTCCAAAAGTACAACAAACAAAATGGATGTGGAAGATTTCAGAAAGCATGGCAAAGAAATGATCGATTACATTTGCAACTACACGAGCAACATTGAAAAACGCGATGTGGCGCCAACACTGGATCCCGGATATTTAAAACAAATATTGCCAGGTATGTTGTGAAACGGAAAGGCACATTTTGTGAACCCGAGGAAAATATTAAAAAAAACAATTGGATCCGTTGTTGTCTAGCGATCATTTCGAGACATATCTGAATTATCCATACGTTTCTATCGTTAAATCGTTCTATCATACAAAGATTTAATCGTTACTTAAATCTGAAGGGATATTCCAATGTCAGTTAATAATAACAGCTCACACTTACATGTATTTGGGAACGGTAGTAATTATCTGTAAAAAAAAAATACAAATTTATTAAAATATTTCATTATATAAATTCTAGTTAATAATCATTTGGAGTTTTCTGTTTTTGTTGCTTAACATTTCCTCGCGATGAGAATTATTGCAAATGTAAAACAAGGACACCAGTTGGATTTTTATAAACAAAACTCTACAAATAATTTCGAGTTTCGTAAATTTCGATTTTTTACATTCCGATAATTCTTGTGCTATCGAATAATTGTGCTTTGTGTCGATAGGCCATGTAATTACTGAAAATACGAAATCCTAATCCTGCCGTGTTGGATTATTTGTAAAAGTGATTACCTCAGTATTTTATTAATAAATTCTACAGCCATATTTGCTACTACTAGAAAACCGCAACAACAAATTCGTATTTGTTAATAAACTAGTGTCAACTTTATAATAATATTTAAATATTTGTTTATTTATAATTTGGTTTTTATGAACAGATGCATGCATTTAATTTGTTGATCCAGTGAATTGTTTTATGGATTCGATAATTAACATAACAAAGTTCGTATAAAAGATATTGACACCACTTATTTAAAAGAAATTTGTTAATTATCAAATTTTGTAATTGATTGTAAATAAATTCAAATAACACTAGTCTACATAAAAACAAAAACAGATGTAATAAAGAAATTCTCAACGCTGAAGAAGTTGTATTGTAAGAATGAAATAATTTTAGGTAAAACCTAAGGAAACAACGTCTAATTTTTGTTTAAATTTATTCATTTTTTGACGGCAAGAATCGTAAATATTGTTTTCCAGTCGCAAAAGACACACCGTACACTAGGTGTGATATTTTGTACGTAGTAAATGTGTCAACAAAACTCTAAATTGTCATATAAACATTCTTAAGATCTAAAGATTTTTCGGCGGATGTTTGCCCGGCCAAAACATATTTTGGTAACAAATTAGTCATAACCTTGGGGTAATATTCTTTGATTTTCTTCAAACATAAATTGTTTTACTATTTAGACCAGCCGTTCCCTTATGGTGGGGCGAAATTCTCGCGAAGTCATGCAAGTTATTTACAATCAACATGTACGAATATGTGTTAGTTTCAGTACTGCTTTCTCATCCCAGATCAAGATTACCAGCCCTGACGACGATCATCTGTTGTTTGTTTTAAAGTGTTTAGTTTGGATGTAGTAGTAATTGGCAATTGTGATTTTGGAACCAACAGCATTTTGCCGTATCTCTCTGTTCTGTTGTGATAACCTAAAAATCCCATCTGTATTACCGAATTTTAGTTAAGTTCACTAATACTCAATATCATTTCAATTGTGGTAAAAATCGAAACTGGTTGATTTTGTCAACCGAATTTCATTTCAGACAATCGTTGAAGCTCCCGAATATGAAACAGTAATTCCATTACTAGGAGTGATAAGATGGAATTGGAAACAGCTAATACAATGTCATTTTAATCAACTGACAGCTCAATACATGTCACAATAATAGAAGGTAGAGCCATGGAAACAGCTGATTAAAGTTTTTCCATTTCGACTGAATTTTGAATGTCCAGTTATTTGTTTGGTTTTTTTCGGGACTCTCAAAACTACTAAATATAGTTGGCTAAAAAATTGTGCCATCAGTCGTAACAGCAGGCAGACAACAGCATTTATATGTCAAAATTTGACAATCAAAATACCCAGGGTTGTATCTGAGTTTTTTTTGTTGGACAATTGCCACTACCTTCTATTGTTGTGCCATGGTCACAATATTAGTCCCCATTTATATGATGTCTTTTGGGCTTCCAAAAGTCATATGAACTTGTACGTTGACATTTTGTTTGCGACGGTGTTTGATTTTTTGTTGACCTTTATACTTGAATCTTGTTGATTCGTAATAATGTCGGAAAACAACATGTGTGAAGTAAAAAATAAATTTCAAAGAAAAACAAACTAAAAATGTAAAAAAGAAATTTAAACAAAAAAAATCCAAATTTCAAAAATAAGTTTCCAAAAAAAATCTTCACATTTGTGATTTTTTACTTTTTTCAACCTTACGCCTACAAACTGGACTTTGAAACCAAGCAGAACCAGTGTACATCGGGTCCCACAAACTTGCAATATGTCATTTCAATATAACCATCGGACAACCACAAAACCTATCGATTTAAATAGTATTTGAAAAATATTTATTTACTCTCAATCAATCAGCACAAGCAAGAGAATAACCAACATTTTCATTTCTTTTCGTTGTTCTTTTGTTTGCCCAAAATTGATTATAAACAAAAATGCTTCACCTTCAGTTTGCCTTAATAAAGTGAACTAAACATTATTTCATCTGAAATTTATGACCTCCGGATTTTTGTTGTTCTTTTTAATTCTTCGTTTAATACTCGTACATTGTAGGAACGAAATTTTGGTTTTGCCATAAAATGCTTTAAAAATTCCATGCAACTTGCGGGTGTTTGTTTCTCTTCACAAATTATTGCCATATTTTCCTGGTCAGTTTGTAATAAATTTAATTATCAGCCAGAGGGAAAAAAGAGCACATAATAACGAAATCTTAATAAACTAAAAAGGCAAACCTACGTCTCATGGACATTAATGTACTTTATGAGTTTTCAGTTGTGCGATTTTATGGCCACCGTTTAGGGGGCCAGAAACAATTGTCTATGACCGCACACTCTGTGATCAGAAAAATGTGAACAAGCGAAAATCTTTAATGGAAAAAGAAAAAATTAAGAATATCCTTGGAGAAATACCAAGATTATGACCAAACATGTTATGAATTAGGACCCAAGATCATGTCGAATCCTTAAGGGGCGTTGTATCAATGTTACTGTTTACACTGGATAACAACAACAAAATTGTAATGAATTCGTACTACACAATTTCGATGTACTCGAAAGCGACTCGTTCGATTTTGTTGAAATGAATTTTTAAATTCAGCTCTGTATTATCCTGAACCGTTACCTTTAGTGCCATCTAACCTGAAGGATTGTTTGGATTTATCAACAAATTTAAGTTTAAAAAAATGTGAATAAAACGCGAAAACCCTCCATCGATTTTTCTGATCTACAGGGTTCTCCAACATGTTATTTTGGTTTTCAAAGAATATTTTCGTTTTTTATATAAATGATTTAATGTTTATTTTATAATTAAGAGGAAGATATGCCATTAATAATGAAAAACAACAACAGCCAAATGGTCAACACGACCACGCTTACAGGACCATATCCTTTTCATGAAATTTTCCATAACCAAATTGCAAAGTGGCTGTCCTATATCCTCGCTAGCCTCACGAATTCGATCTTTGATGTCTTGAATCGACACTGGGCTGTTGGCGTAGACTTTATCTTTCACGTGGCCCCAAAGGAAGAAGTCGCCAGGACTTAAATCACAAGATCTCACCTCTTCGAGAGATAACACGGTCCGAAAACTTTTTAGTTTTACAACTGTGATTGCAAGATTTGCACCATTTTTGTAGTGAATTTCAATAATTTCCATGCGTTGTTGAAGCGTGTATCGTTCCATTTTTAGTAATGGCGTAGTTTCTACTTGTCAAATGTCGAAGAATAAAATAAAATACCGGGTGATCTCAAATAATACCTCTTGATGGAGAACCCTGTATATCTCATTTTAATTACAAGATATGTGGCTTAATGATTTTTCATGAAATTTTAAAAAAAAAAAAATACGAACAAATATTTGTTTGCCTCATTTTTAACGGTAAAGGTTAAATATTAGGCAAAAATGCACTTTACCGGGCATAAGCCCCGCAAAAAACACCGACAATGCCAAACCCTCAAAATCACCCAGAAATCACAAAAATCGATAGGAGAAGGGGGCAATGCTACAAGGGGCAAACGCTACTGAAAGTTCAGGAAATCGCATAAGGATGAAAAAAATAAAATAAAACAATTGTGGGCGTGGGCATAGGTGGCCCTAGGCCACTCCTTAAATTCAATCTGCCGCCAATTATGTAAGTGTGGGTACTTAAACTTTCATAAAATTGCGTTGGGATAAATAATATGCAAATCGTATTTTATTATTTAAAAAAAATTCAAATACTAAAAAAAAAATTTTTGCGACTAATGTACGTATATCTGAAATTTATTTTTTTTTATACCGTATGTATTTACATATAGTTTGAGGTATTTCTTCGGTTTTCAACCCTTTTTGGGATCCGATTTCGATTTTCGTAATCAGTGGGCACTTCTGAAGACGGAGGCATTTTCAGTTATTCAGCCATATAATATATCCTAAATGTACATTTTTCAGAGTATTCAGAAACCTAGAACCCATCTTCTTATGGCAAGATATGCCAAATTCTGCTGGGGTCTTAGATTTACGATTTACACAATTTATTATTAAACGTGATGCTAACATTCCAGACCACATTGCAATATCAAACTCTTGGACTTGTTTCAAATACATTTCGTAAGTCTTGGCTAGGACAAGGTTTTCATATAAAATTCGACAAAAATCCCATCTTTTAATGCCGACTCATCAGCTCACAAACATCGACTAGTGTCCGTGCGCCCACACACGTGTCCAGTGGGTGTGTGTCCTTAGCACTGCTCAAGTCTCCAATCAAAAACACTGACGGTTGGAAATTGAATGGCAATGCCTGTCGTGTGGATATGTCCGTTATTGACAACATAAAGTATAAACATGTCATATAATTTATAAACACTTTCAATTTCTATGCTCGCACACAGTTGATGTGAAACAGTTTTATCTTTTCGTTTGTTTCATTCAAATTTGTATAAACAAAAATAGAAAATGAATGGCTACAAAAAACAAAACGCCAAAGACAAGTGAATCCCAATAACACCTGTACATCTTGTTAATTTTGTTTATGTTAATTTTATTTCAAATTAAATAAACAAATAATTACACTATGCTACAGTCGATTGGATTATTGTTGATGAAGTACATTTTGTCGACAACAATTATTTTGTCCGACAAATATTTGAATTGTTTAGAAACGTATTTTCAATGCTCATTTTCTAAATTTAATTTGAAGTATTTTTTTGAATTTCTTTCTTGTTTTTTGTCGTTTCAAAACTTTGCAAAATCCAAATAGCTAAAATGATAAAAAAAACCTAATTACAATATTTCTTCACTTGTTAGTACATTTTTTGCATTTCCATTAAAACATGTCGACTAGTGTTATTTGTAAACACTTTGCCAACAACTTAACCTACTACCGGGCAACTACTTAATTATTTCTACATTTTATTGACACTATCTCCTCAGTATCAGCCCCAGTCTGCCGTTTCTCTTCACATATTCAGATGATTTGTTTAAGAAACAAAACAAAATAAGAAACCATCAACCATCAAGGCACAACAACAAATTGTTAATTGATTTATGCACACACACACACACACCTGCTAAACAATTACGAATGTTCAGTGTTGGCATGTGTGGTCTGTTAATTATTTTGTAGGTGTAAATCTTGTGAAATCGTTTCCTTTCATTGCCATATTATTTTTTAGTCATTCGATCAGTGTTTCATGAATTGAATTGTAAATATAGTTTTTTGTTTGTTTTTTCGTCCGTCTTGTTTCCAGATGAAGCTCCTTTGAAGCCAGAGAAATTCGATGATGTCTTGGATGACTTTGAGAAGAAAGTTATGCCCGGCGTTGTCCATTGGAATCATCCAAAGTTTTTTGCGTACTTCCCCTCTGGCAACTCATTTCCATCCATATTGGGCGATATGCTGAGCAGTGCAATAGGATCGATTGGATTTTCATGGGTAAGTGGAATTTCTGAAATGGAATTTGGGGATCAAAGAAATGTATGACCGGAAATTGTTGATGTACATTTAAGTTGAGAAAAATAATTCCAGCGTCCCTTGATAAATTTTTCAAACGTGTGTCAGCTCATAAATTTGCTAATATCACATTCGTTATCCACATTTGCCCAATTTCGGGGGGAAATTTATTACAATGGATTTCGCTCGTATATGATTCGCTCGTATTAGATAAATAAGAGTCGCAGATAATTTCCCAGCAGAAATATACACCATAGCTTGGCACTCTTTCGCAATACCCAACGTTTTGCAATAATTGCTACTAAGTTGCCACCCCTTTTTTCCCCCATTTCAGGCATCTTGTCCAGCATCCACAGAATTGGAGACCATTGTCTTGGATTGGTATGCCAAAGCATTGGGCTTACCCAAAGCCTTTATCACAGATGTACCCGGCAGTCGTGGTGGCGGCGCCCTCCAGGGCTCAGCATCGGAGTGCACCTTGGTGTGCATGATAACGGCCCGTTCCAGGGCCATACACAAACTGAAGGGTATTACATCCGAAATTCACGATAGCGTATTTCTGCCGCAACTGATTGCATACGCCAGCAAGGAGGCTCACTCGTCGGTGGAAAAGGCGGCCAAGATGGCTTTGGTGAAACTGCGCATAATAGAGGCCGACGAACGGGGTCGTATGCGTGTCGACTTGCTGCGACAGGCCATAAAAAATGATGCGAATGCCGGTCTGACGCCATTCTTTGTGGTGGCCACCGTCGGTACAACGGGTGCTTGTGCATTTGACAATTTGGTGGAAATTGGCCAGGTTTGCAAAGAGGTTCCCAGCATCTGGTTCCATGTGGATGGTGCTTATGCGGGCAACTCCTTTATTCTTCCCGAAATGAGGAAATTTGCGGAGGGCTTAGAGTATGCGGATTCCTTCAATACAAATCCCAATAAATTGCTGTTGACCAACTTTGACGCCTCTGCCATGTGGGTCAAGGATGTCATGAGCCTTAAGACGGCCCTCAATGTAAATCCTCTATATCTGCAGCATGAGCACGACAAGGCCATTGACTACCGGCATTATGGCATACCGCTGAGTCGACGCTTCCGGGCACTGAAACTCTGGTTTGTGTTCCGTTCATATGGCATCATCGGCCTGCAGGCCTATATCAGAAACCACATGGCTCTGGCGAAAAAATTCGAGATGTTGGTGCGCAAAGATGATCGTTTCGAGGTGAGGAATGATGTCTATTT
Source organism: Hydrotaea cyrtoneurina (assembly GCA_958296145.1). Classification (NCBI taxonomy): domain Eukaryota; kingdom Metazoa; phylum Arthropoda; class Insecta; order Diptera; family Muscidae; genus Hydrotaea; species Hydrotaea cyrtoneurina. The sequence continues at coordinate 41,935,781 of OY282516.1, forward strand.
GGGTCTGGTGTGTTTCCGCCTGAGGTGAGTTGGTTAAGTGAGGAAATTTGCAAGAATCTTTGTATTTAACATCAAACGTTCCCCTTCACATTTCCAGAGCGGCCGATACTTATAACCAAGAGTTGTTGGCTCAAATTAATCACTCGGGCAAAATGCACATGATCCCCTCTCTGGTCAATGGCAAATATGTTATTAGATTTTGCGTAACCTACGAACATGCCACAGAAAAAGATATAGGTAAGCAACTCCACTCCCAACCGGGAGTGTGTTTTTTTTTAATTTTCAGGAAATTATAACAATTGACGTTTCGGTTTTTTCCACAGTGGACGCCTGGACAGAGATCAAATCGTTTGCTGAAGACATTTTGCGAGATGCTACCATGGAGATCTCTTCGCTGCCACCCACTCCGGAGAAGGAGAAACCGTTGTCCGAGCCCCAGCCCATTACCGGCAAACCCCCAATCAAGAAGAAGCTCACACGCACAAAATCGTTGCGCTTCTCATTCACACGCAGTATATCACGTGAAATGTACGAGTCGCAAAGTGAACATCTCAAGGATGGTTGTACGCCAATTTTGGTGGTCGACTCCAATGCTATGTTGCAAAGTTTCCTCAAGGCCACCGCTGAAAATCAACAGAACAAACTGAACGATATCCAGGATGTCGACACAGACGAGGCAAGCAATTAATGAAACCCAGTGCGAGTAGATAAGATTTCACCACCCACCATACTTTCCCAACTAACTCTAGCCCTAAGTACATGTAGCATATTCCTCTCCTCTCCATTGTAGTATTATCGTATGTTTATATCTGAAATTGTACTATGTATGTAATTACGTTCTTATCCAATCATATCATGTGTCATCTCTCGAATAGGCGATATTTCATTTAGTTGTAATTTTCAACGGATTGATTCCATTGACTCCAACCCCCTCCTCTTGATCGCCCACTCCTTATTTATTATTCATGTTTCTAATAATCATCAGCCGAATTGACTTTGCGTGTGCATTTAATTTAATCGCAACATATGTATTACAAAAGTTTTAAACGTTTTAACCAAACACACAGCTTTTCTATGTACCTACAATGAGCAGGTAAACTCAAAAATAGTTTTAATAAAAATGCTCATAGTTTCATATTTGAACAAACAAATTTATGACGAATACATTTCTGAAAAACATAAATAAATGTGCAACAAAATATTAACAAGTTACTTTCTTATTTCCCCCAGCATTCCATGAACGAACTGAGGGGTGGGGGGACATTTGTCGAATCAATAATTTGTATACTCACTGACCTACTGTTTAAAGGCGACTGGGTACGGCTAATACTTATCTGGAGAAGTTTTTGATGGCTTAGAGATTACTCTCTTACTCGTAAAGTTGCCAGCATTTACGAGGTGGAAACAGCCGCTGAAAAATGAATATATAGTTCGTAACGAATATAGTTCGCAACGAAAAGTTGGACTATAGCCTGATTAACGGTTTTTTCTATCGAAATGTTTCTCTGAAGATATTTGAGATATTTGACAAATCAAAGTAGTTCACGTTCCCTATTCACGTGTAATAAATATGACAACTACTGAGCAACAATAATATTCATTTATTTTAAGCCAATCGTGCTTAAAAAATAGTACGATTCCTATAGCTCCCCGAAGTTTTCTTTGTTGCGAAGCAATTATAAGAACACTGTGTTTTGGTTCTACTTTGAGCGTATTATGATCTCCATATAACAAATTTCTCTATAGCGAATATTTCCTTATAACGAAACATTTTTGCGACCGTTACTTCAAGATTGCAGCGTTTTCAATATCCATATAACAAATTTATTCAAATAATTTTTCGTTATTATTTACAAACAAGTATTTTGTTTGCCACAAAATTGAAAGTGTATTTTGGGGAACCACCGAACTATGCAAATGACAACTGGAATCATTACCATCTCCCACATTTCTTGCAGTCGCTATCAGTGTACTTTTGAATATAGCGATAGTAAGTTGTAAAATTACTTTGCGCATAAGTATTACTGTGGAAAAAACTATTGCTCATAAAAGAAGTTGAAAAGGTAAAAAAATACTGAACCAACGTACCAAATACTGTGTTCGCTACTCTAAAGAATAGTGGAAAAATGTAGTTCAAACCAATATAATTGGCTATTACAAATAAAAAATGTTAAAAGGAGCATAATTGTTATTCTGTTCTATATAGATAATTTCTTTATAGCGAAGTAAACATCCAGACCCATGGAATTCATTATAGAGAGTTTCGACTGTATTCTTAAAACAAGTAAAAATTGTAAACAATTCTTATTTGGAAAAGTACGTCCAATTTGACTTCAACGAAGAGAACAAATTCCTATAACGATCTGTGAATTGAGGAAAAACTGGGAGCGGATAAAAATGTACTCTCTTCAAATCCATTTCGAAATCATTTCTATCCTATTATGAAATTAAATCTCTGATGATTTTCTTAAAAAAAAAAAGATTCGTTTCGGTTAAAAATCAAGATAAAATTAAGAAATCGTACTTAAATCAAGTTCTTTCAACATGTTTTAAGTAAATCCATACTTACCATACTTTTGACACCACTAAGGCTTAATTCAAGTATGGATTACTCAATTTGTTTTAATAGAATAGTTCCCCGTCTTTATGAAATATTAAATTACTATGTGTACAATTCTGTTAAAACTTGACCCACCGTATATGGCAGCGAGAGGTCTGCCATACGAGGAGTTTTTTAGTTTTTTACCAGGCGAACAGAAATTGCAAGTTCGCCGATTATGAATCTGACCCACATTTGGAGTCCCATATCTCATGAACGGCTGATGGGATTGGCATGTATTAAGGACCAAACGAAATGTACAAAAGAGTTAACGGACAGGACGGACGTTAGGACGGACATATACAATACAAACATTTTTAAAAAAAAAACGTAGAAAATTCGACAAATAATGTAAAGAAAAACATCCGGAGCACAATCAAAGAAGGTCACATAATCTTTGGCGACACTAAACAGTTTCCAGAAAAAACGCATTCAATCCATTCTCAATGAGTTTATATAATTTTGCGGGAAATTCTTTATCTCCGGCTCATCAGCAGATGCTATTTCGACCTTAACCTTGCTAAAAACCTGTCATTCAAAACCATACATTTTTCGGATACAAATAAATTTTGAGACCGCTTTAAATCAAATCGTGTAAAATCAGAATGCAGTACATTTACGGAAACGCATTAAATCAAATTCGCGTAAAAACAGAATTAGATGTATGTAGTTTTACCGGAAGCGGCACACTGCTGTAGATGCAATTAAATATTGAAACAAAACAGGTTTACAAAAGTGGCATTAAATTCGTCAAATCAAAGACAATTCACAAACCGTTAAGATTCATCGTTCAAACATCCATGGTTCTTTTTTGTATTTGCTATACCAGTTCAAAGAAAAAGCGAAAGGTAAAAGTTACATCCGTTTGTACTTCAGCTAGAAATACTTAGTATGTCTGAGTTATACGAGTATGACAATTCATCGTTATATTAATTGTTTATTTATCTGTAACATGTACCATGTTATCTATATACATATGTATGTATGTAATAATAAGTGTATATTTTTTTAATTAAAGTGCAATTTTTCTTTTTTTGTATTAAACATTTTTACAATAAAGCAAAACATATACCGAGAATATCAACGATGACCACCACGTCTCTAGATACGTATCGCCTTTAATGGACCTTAATTGATTATTTACACCGATGCAGGGGCTGGTCGCGATGATGACATCAGAAATTGCGCCTGCCGTCAAGGTTGCGTCATACAGACGCTTTAAATGTTTCCGCAAACTGGGTTACTCAGTCGAGTGAAAAGAGAACGATGTTATGGAAAACACAAATAGTTTACAGTATGCGAACAAACATACTATGAACTTATTTACCTCTCTCAGTGTAACTTTGTCGCCAAACCAATTCTGTGGATCTGCGGTCTGTCTGTGGTTGGCGTTGAAGAAGAAAAATCACCTGGGGAGGTTCAAACGAGGTCCGTCTATTGCACTGTTCACTATGCGTAACCGCTTACCGACGGACATACTGGCAAAGCAAGTAGCTGCAAACATTGCGATGCGACTTGGCGCCATTACAGCATGGATATATAGGAATTACTGGCATACTTAATTTCGTATAGAACCAACACAAATGTTCCTGTTGACTATGTAACACACGAGCCCTCTTTCGATCCCGGATTTGTGACAAGAATATCAGATGTATCGGACTATGCATCCAGATATTTACTGACGGATCAGCATCTTTGAACTCGTCACTTACACTGACCGACCATTGTAGTATATTGCAGGCAGAAATAGTGTCCATAGAAAGAGCCGCTCGGCAAGTTCAGTATCATGCACTGATATCTACATATTTACTCACAGCAAGGCGACCACTAAATCTCTGGAGAATGTGTACTTATCCCACTTCAGGAATTGCTCGAGAATGCCGGGTGTTTCTGGAGGAGATGGTGAGACATGGGTCTCTGGTATTTAACCTTAAAGTTGCCAATGTTCAGCCCATCTCCATGAAAGTTGAGGCTACAAATCCTGCAAATTTTCGTCCAACTGAAATATGTTCTGCGCATTCCAAGGTTATGGAGAGCATTGTTAACCACCTTCTGGTTTAGTATCTAGAGTTTAACGGCCTTCTGAATAAATCCACAGTATCGATCTGCTGGAGACCTAATGGCGTTCGAACGATGGAGTCGATCCATTTACACCATCTTGCTGAAAACAAGGTCGTGGCTCTGGATATTTCCAAGGCATTTGATAGGATCGAGGATGGTGGACTCGTATCGAAACTTAGTGCATTTGGTGTCGGTAATACCTTCTCTTGATTCATATTGAGTTTTCTCAGACACCGCTCTATACGAGTTGTTATGGATGGGGTCTCATCCAATGAGCATAGGTTGACCGCAGGAGTGCCACAAGGTTCTGCCCTCTCTCCTTCTCTATTTCCTCTTTTCATTGATGACCTGTTGGGTCAGACTGTGACCCAATCTACTCTATTGCGAATGACAGCAACCTCTGTCATTCACATTCATTTGACCATCGGCCAAGTCCTTGAGAGTTCGGGGACAAAAGGCAATCGACGAATGACTCACCGCGATTTAGCGACGATTTGTTAGTGGGGCCAAATGAACAGAGTAGATTTTAATGTGATTGGCAAACCTTCACCCCAGGTTAAGAGGGAAGGCTTGTAACCATTAGCGTAGGAAAAGGGGTGATACTAAGCACACCCCAGAAAATAATACGGACTCCCTCTAATGTTGACGACCACCGTAAACGTTGAAAGGACCATGATTTAGGGATATGCACTATACGAATATACGAACACATACTAAGACCACGTGTCTCTATCCAACTCGCAGGTGTCCTCGAAGAATTCAGAGCTGACATCACCCTCATTCAGGAAATAATATGGAAAGGGCACGGCGTAAATAAAATGTGAAACTGCGAGATTCGGATGCGGATTAATTGTGAACAAGGTCGTCACCTAGTCGGCGGTTTCACACCAGTTGACGAAAGAAAGATGAAGAGACCAAAAATACGTTTTCACGAGCGCCTAGAAGAAGGCTGATCTATTTTTCCGCTGCAAGGAATATGGAAATAAGCAGCACCAGATTTAAACATCGCGAGTCCCAAACGGGACAACTAAGAACCAAATCGTTGTGATAGATTGAAGGCATGCATCGAGCTTGCTGGACGTACGGACGTTCCAAACTGCCAACATTGATTCGGACCACGACCTTGTAGCAGCCAAGGTGCGTACTCGGTCAAGTGCAGCAAAACCCGAACGTAAAAGCATCAAACCATGAATACAGTATTGGGGAACGAGTGCGATATAAGTAATTAATATATTACAATTAAAAGGCAAAGTAATAAATTACCTTCAGAATTTCATTGGCTGATTATCAGCCAATTTGAGACAATGGCAGTGGTGGCGGCGTAACATTGCAAAAAAACAGATTTGTTTTAGAGCGGGGCATTGTGACGAAATTGGTCATGAGTCGATTTTCTCGACTTATTCTTAATGAAAAGTCAAATTCATTTTGTACCATTTTTTGTTAGGAAAAAGTCGATTAATCGACTTTTCATGTGTCGACATATACAAACCTACACTGGTGATGGAAAAATCTTTTCATACTCATACTCAAGCATTGCTGACTGTCGCAGGCTGCGGGATGACTTGGACTGATTTAGTGACCGGTGTGATTTTAATTGTACGGAACTGAACTTAAAAAAGTGTAAACATATGTGTTTCTCTGGAACTAAAATGTTGCCAGCGAAGTTTAAATCGGAACTGATTTCTGTCGATTCCTTTATCAACCTTGGTTTTATGATGAACATAAAGTTACATTTCGATACCCACATCATTACTATGGTAAATAAAGCTTATGGCGTGCTTTGGCTTGTGAAACGTTGAGGCCAATTTTGGAATATGTCTCGGTTTTATGGAATCCCCAATATGTTTACTATATTAATAAAATTGAATCTGTATAATTTAAGTTTTAATGAGACAGTTTATTGTCTCAAAAACATAGATTTTTAAATAAACATAAAAGCAGAAACTAAAAATATTAGAAAACGGAAAGGCGTACGAACTGATTGTTGGCGGAGAAGTACAATGTTTAGCTATGAAGTCTTAAGTATAACAATATGGATGATTGAACGAAAGAAAAAAACAATCATTCTCATTCCTTTTAAACTTAAATTCAGTGTAGCATTTCATCGAAATTTACCGCACCGAATACACTCAGCTATTCTGTGCATTTCTTGAAGCGATTTATTAAACCGTGTTCAACAACTTAGAATGGTTTAGATTTTAGCATATGAATTAGTAGAATACTTATCATGTAATGCTCAGATGAAAGCCCTGTATCTGTTGACTGAAATGCTTTCACTCAAACGCAACAGAGGTTCCAACTTGTGTAAAATTCCAACTACGGTTGCTGCTGAATTGTATACGCACTTGTACAAACGCTGCAGCAACGTAACTAATTTTCTTTGTAAATTGGAAACTGCTTGAATCGTAACGATTCTTAAAGTTTTCAAAAATTACATAAAGTCCACTTGCAGCCGAACATTTTCCAGAATTTTACACTTTCAATGTAAGGTTGTCGTATTGATCTTTCGGTCAAATAAGTCTTCTGCATTACTGTGGGAGTAACCAGAGATCGGAAAAGATATATATTCCCCAATTTTGTAGAGGTACTCCAAAAGTATCAGTCAATCAGACTATGCAAAAAAAAATCGATGATCTACTGTTAAAATTGTGGGCCCCGACCCTAAATTCAAATCTCGGAAACTAATTTTATCTAGAATTGATTGCATTTCGAATACATTCTCGATTATATCATATTTTTTGAAAATTAATAATTTTAATTTCATTTTTAATTTTCAGATCTCGCAACCGAAAAATGCAATCGAAACAACGACCACAATTTACAATAAGGGTCGATGCTGTCTACAATAAAGTGAAAACATACATAGAAATAAATTAAAAGACATTAAAATACACTTGCCACAAAAATAATGTATGTAATTTGCACAATTAAAAGACACTCGAACACCAAATTCGGCACACACTAAAAGTTGTAAACAAGACGTTTGTTTACCACACGTGCCGAAAACAGCTGTTGGTGCTACAACAAAACATAGATGTCAGAAACGACCACAACGTATGGGCAAACAATATCTCTGTGTAAAAAGAGTTTGCACAAAAAATAGAGTTAAATACCGGGTGGTCAATCTGGTGGTTTCTCCTTCCCGTTAAAAATATTGACAGACAGTCAGTTTCATATCTCCATGGAACGAAATGAATGCAAACTCATTTCCAACGTAAATGCTGTGTAGCCCAAACAGTGCGTTTATTCAGAAGAAGTTTTGACCGAAATGAGGCACATAGCGCTGGTTTGTGCAAAAAGTTCGCAAGTCTGGTATGCTAGTGGACAGCACATCCCGTCGTCTAGGAATGTAGATGCAGTAGCGGAGAGTGTGCGACTCAGTCCCGAAACAACGATTCGCATCTCATCACCAAATGGGAATTTCTTGCTTGCTGCAATTCGTGCTATAAGCCGTCTCCACAATCACAATCGTGTGTGTTACCGTTAAGATGTTGTCATGCAAACAGTCCATTAAAGATTCAGCGATTCAGTCCATCAAGACGAATATCGACAAAATGTTCCGAAGTTTTGGAAAATTGTGTCATCAGGATAGCCTGTTAAAGAAATAATGGGAATGTTTTATCTTTTCAATAAAGCAATAATTTGTCATCTCATTGGTTTTACCTGCACACACAATTTTTTTTTTCAGAGAAATTTATTGTGTCCATAATTGACTTAATAGAGAAAGTTGACAAAATTTGATGAATCGTTTTTCAGTTACCAACTGAATTTAAATACATACGCAGTTATGTCATTATGTGAATGGTAGTTTGCGAAACGTTGTTACTACTATCGCAAATCTGTTTTGTATGCAAATTTTCTCCATAATAATCTCATAAAGTGACGATTACACCTTCCAAATATTTGTAAAAAACACAAGATTTAACAATCTTAAACAAGTAAACAGTATGACATATATTTATATATTTTTCACTAACATAAATCTAAACAAATAAAGATGTTCGATTAAACTGATCTTTGTATTCATACCATAACAGCGATACCTACAAACATATAGTCGTCATAAAAATTTCAATTTTGGCAGCAGTATTCTGTTAAAAATGATTCGCCGTTAATTTCTGTATGTCTTACTGTACTGTGTTTTGCATTTAAGATTTTTTAATATCATGTCAAAAAGATGGACACTATTAGCCCATTTCAATAAAAATCTATAAACAAGAGAATGATTACTTCTCCTGTTTCTTTTCACCTTTCTATGATTTCATTTTCGCAAAAAGTGGTTTCACTTCGTAAGAATTCTGCGTTTTTTGATTTTCTAAAAAAAAAACGCGAAATTAATTCCACTTTTAACCGGAATGGAATTAGTTGACAGGCCTGTATGCTTTCTACTAACTCCACAAATTAGAAAAAATCGCTCATTTTCTAATAATATATTGAAAATAAAAAGATGTAAACTTTTAATTTAAATTGAATTTTGTTCTGCAGAGTATTACACATAAATTTCAGGCCTCTAAATTATTGGGAAAGCCTACAGTTTTTTTTCTATATTTGTATATTTGCAAAGTAAGACGCAATTGATAACTTTAAACGACTTTCCTGAAAAAATTTTTGTTTTAAGTTATGTTTTGAGCGAACTCAAACTAAAAATTTGTGCAGTCATAATGCATAGTACAAAATATTTGTGCAGCAGCTATTTGCACAAATATTTTGATGTCATCCGCATCAGCTCTGATTGTATTTGTGTGTGTGTGTTTTTCTAAACGTAAACAATCAACCGGCTGCTGCTAATTCATTGACCGGCACATTTAGCCAAACATTATATTTGTATATTTGTTGTGAATAAAACTTGAATTAAAATGCCGACTTGGAATCAAATACAATCGCAGCTAAGAAATCCCAACAATCCGGTGGTTTTCTTTGATGTATCAGTAGGAACGACGGTAAGATAATAATACTTTTTGTCTATTCAAGGCAAACTAACTTTTGTTTATTCCAGGAAATCGGACGTATGATTTTTGAGCTGTTTTCCGACACCGTGCCAAGAACCGCAGAAAATTTCAGAAAATTCTGCACGGGTGAATATCAGCCAGACGGTGTGCCGTTAGGCTACAAGGGAGCCAGTTTCCATCGTGTCATCAAGGATTTCATGATCCAGGGAGGCGATTTTGTACATGTAAGCAGTATTACCTTCCTTATGTTGAATGTTAATAAGTCCATTCTTTATCTTTCGGCAGGGTGATGGCACTGGCGTCATGAGCATTTATGGCAATACATACTCTGATGAAAACTTTACACTGAAGCATGACAGTCCTGGCCTGTTATCAATGGCCAATAGCGGCAAAGACACAAATGGTTGCCAGTTTTTCATTACATGTGCGAAGTGCAATTTTCTAGATGGAAAACATGTGGTCTTCGGACGTGTTCTCGATGGTCTGTTGATAATGCGCAAAATTGAAAATGTTCCAACGGGGCCCAATAATAAACCAAAATTGCCAGTCCTAATATCACAATGTGGCCAAATGTAGACTCAAATTTGTTTTGTTTGTAATTTGTTGTTTATAAATAAAAATAAGACTAATGAAATGACAGCTTTAATAGATTATTTTACACACGGACAAAAAGACAGCATTGCAAAAACAAACGAAAACAAAAATGTTACAGCAAAGCTATACTGTTGACATTTATTATTGTTATCCATATTAGAGGCAGTGCGGTATCAGCAAATTTGTTTCAGAATCTTTATAAATTGAAAAATTTGGATAAAGATTCCTCTATACGTTTCTTCAGTCGTCCAGAGTATTGCGTTCAGAATGTTAGAATCTGGAAATCGCTTGAAATTAAATGTATTTTTTGTAACGTTCCTAACGAACTTTCGAACGTTGTTGCAGAGGTTCGTCTCTGCATCAGAGACAGTTGCAACCGAAAGGTATCAATTCGTATTACTCAATTACATATTTTGGCAATATTTTGTTAATGAGCTGTTTACCAGAAGATGAATTGCTTTATACATATAATCATAGTTTAAAAGACGAATAATAATTCTAATAATTCTTGTCGAAATAAAGACCCCGTTTATTCTTTGCTGGGGGAATATTTTTTGTGTTCGTCATCATTCTTTCAATATAAGAAAAAACTAATAGAAAAAAAAAGAGTTGTTATTATAAATTTGCTAGTCCGATAATAGGATTATGGCTGTTTTTTATTCTTTAGATTTCAATATCTTTTCGTTTTTTGTTCTTTCTTATAATAATAATTTTTCAAAAAAAAATAAAGATGTAATCAACGTATGTATATACGAGTATATTAAGGACGAGGAAAAATTGCAATAAAACTTTATTTTGACTAGTAGTATATATAGCAAACTATTTGTTCAAATGACCACTCATATCTCTTTGTCATAGACAACCGATTCATAATACTTTTCCGTACGCAACAGTCTGCAATCGTCAATGGCAAAGCTGTATAAAGGATTCATAATGAATGTCGTTGATAAGTGCCACAAAGCATGAGCATCCAATATCCAAAATATGGGTGGAAAATCTAAAAGCTCTAAACTCATACTCATGCCTAAAAGTAAATAGAAACCCAATATTTTTCTATAATATGGCCGTTGTTTGCGAACTCTAAACGACCAGAGGAACCAACCCAAAGCACTCAGTGCACCTGGAAAGCAAAAAAAAAGTACTTGGTGGCATTGTTGCTGACTGTCATTGATAATATGAAACTCACCTGTTGCAATGTTCGTTGTCATATTAAGGGAATAACTAAATCGGCCCACAGTTATGTAGGCAAAGTAATTAATATAATAGGATAAAAAAGCCAGCGATATAAAACCCTTTAAAAGCCACGAATGTTTGTGTAACATTCTGTAATTGTAAAAAATAATATAATAATATAATTCTATTTACAGGCATTTTTACAATCTCTGATTAAGTTCTAACCAGCAGTTATAGTTCCATCAATAACGGTCGGTTGTTCAATCAGAGATTGTGAAATGATTTTGAAAAACGTTACCTCATAACCATACAGTATAGTGTTATTAAAACCATGGAATATGCGAAAGCGTAGTCAAGTAATTCAGTTAATGGAAAGTCCCGAGCATGAAAGACTATCGACCACAACCAGGCATTTACGGCCACCTGCAAGATAACATTAAAATTTTATTTTTTAAACGAAAATACAATAAATTGTTTTATGAAATCGGTATTTTTCCAAACAGTCAGAAATAATATTGCACATTACTTTATCGCACCCATTTGTATACTCTTATCTATATACTGCATACAGAAAACGGTTCTGTCGACTTATTCCAAACACCTTTCGAACTGTAGCCCAATACCTAGGGGTTGAGCTCTCAAATAACTCTTACTTATTTCCCTTAACATTTCACAAAGGAACAGACGGGGAACTTCTGTCGAATAAGTGAGCTGTGTACGATATAGTTTGTATACTCACTGACCCTGAACCTACTGTTTAAAGCCGACTCCGAACGTCTAATGCTTCTCTGGAGAAGTTTAAGATGGCTTAGAGATTACTCTCTTACACGTAAATTTTACAGCATTTACAAGGTGGTGTCAGACGCTGAGAAATGTTTGATGGTCTTAACAGGTTTCATGAGAAATGTTTGTTTTTAAGTCGAAGAAAAATAGTTTCAACAACTACTTCAAATCGGAAAATAGATTAGTTTGGTCTACAAATTAACTAAACTCTAAGGGAACAATTCAGAGAAGACAGTGAGATAATAATTTGAATTATGAGAAGTCCGTTGTAATAACAGTTTGTTTTTGTGGTAAACAAATGTATTAGGTCTCAATATATATTCCATGGTACTGTCACTAGTACCTGGCCCTTAGTACTGATAACTGGGTGCACGCAGTAATTTTTCGCAATATACTAAACCTAACGGGCAGAGATTTTTGGTATATTATTAATACTACTGGTTGTCAGGAAGAACAAAGGATACTGCTAGTAAAAGTCGGCACTGTTCGCTTGGTATAAACCATGGACACATGATTTTGTTGGACATAAAATTTAGAAAGCTTAACCAAACATAAATCTTTGGTTTCAAAATTGCAAATGCAAAATCACCAAAAAATACAATTTAAGTTGGAATTACAAAACAATGTTCTTCATATACTGAATATAAAGTTATATTTTTAATCCGAAATACAGCCAAGAATGCAACTGATGTTATCATTATAGACACTGGCAGTGCATTTGATTTTTGAAGAGTGGGGGTCCGAAATACGCAGTAATACGAGTTTGGAACTAATCGTACAATCGATCATGGCAGTCTTTTTTTTTCCTGGGGATAAGGGAATTAAGTCACTTACGTTTCGTATGACACTACCGTAAACTTAGTCTATGGGAATTAGTTACCCCAGTTTATTATATGGCATATACGCCAGTGTGCTACAATCCATTAATAAAAAAATTTCAACAGTTTATCCAGTCACTCCGAACTATTATACGGCCGTACACAACCTATCCAGTGTCATCCATGCTCCCACTCTTTAGTTCATAACAAATAATGGACTCTAATACTGAAGACCACAACAACACACTGACAGCGGCGATGATATTAACAGACTCGTTGTTTCATTCAACGATTTTTTAAAATAACTTATATATCTAATCGACGCATTAGAACTTTGCATGTATCTGAATCGTAATATATTTTGTAATAAATACTTACCGCTGAGAACACATGCCATATCATATAACAAGGACTATCAGGCCGAACTTCCCTGCGAAATTTTTGTAAATTCCGGACATGTGCTACCAAATTGAAAAGTGAAAAAAGAACTGATGCTGGCTCTTGAAATCCAAAGAACCGTTGAAAGGGCCACTGTATAGGAAGAATCGGCAATAAATTTATTTATGAACAGAGAAGATAATATAAGAGGTTTAGTACTTTGCCATAAAATTGTGGCACCGGCCAACCCCGGTCGTGAAAGGCCTCCACCGTTCTCCACATGCAACCGTACTGGCATTCATCGGCACACGACCATTTCATCAGTCTATCAAATACAGTTTGCTGATAGTACTTAATTGCCTGCTCCTGGATATCTAAGCCGTCAGCTGAACAATTTTGTCTTTCACAATTACTTCTGCAATTATTGAAAAAACTGGTGCGGTCTCCATTTGAACACAATGCGAAATTATAGAATGAACCAAATATACATAAAAGAAATAAACACTGACTAAGTTTTAACATAATATTTCACTTAAATTTGATTATTGCTCTACCCTAAAACTTTTTGTACATGATAGTCGGCTTACGAACAACCACCTTAGAACACAATCAAACACGCTGTCGTCGGCGACATTCAATAATTATATATTACTCACCTTGTAGGCATGTTAAGAAAATGCAAAACGGCACCACGTATTTATTGTGGTTTTATTTATTTGCTGTTAGAATTAAGTGTCCATTTTAAAAAATCGCAAAACTATTACATTAGCATAGCAAATAAAATTGTCTTTCCATGTCGCCACCGCTAGCTACTTTCACTGTGTTCAGCAATGATGATTACTGATGATGATAGTTTTGTGTGTTGTTTGTTTACATCGCATACCGATAAACGATAACAGACGACGATAAACAAAACAACTTCACTTTTACATCTCTAACGGAGGCGAAGAATGTCAAAATCATCTGTGCTTTTTATTCTCGCTGACACAGATAAAATTAACAATTCAATTTGTGAACTATATTCGGAGAAATGGAGCAATTAATATAAATTTTCCCATTGCTACAAGTGAAATGTTGATTCTGGTTTTGTTACAATAGATCGATTAATTAGTAAAAGATGGAAAATTGGCAAAAGCAAATCAATAACAAAACATTGCCTGTGTATGTGTACATTTTATTTGTTGTTTTTAATGTGCAGAAGAAAATTTAAAAAAATTTGAGAATTGTTCACTAAAGCCTGAACTGAATTTGGCGAATTATTTGGTGTCGAATGTCTGCAGCGCATTTAAATGATAATGCGAAATCTCAACAGGATGATGCATTAACGGGCAAACGAATTCTGTCTCAGGCACCATCAACACTACTACCCAATTCATCGTCGCATTCCAATCTCATTAGTAGTAGGGTCATCATTAAGACACAAAGTCAAAGTAGTCTAGTTAAACGTAAGCTATCATTCTCAAAGGTGAGTTGTCCAATGAATTCTAATTTTTATTTATGATTCCTTTCGTTTCTCCTGCTCCTTCTTAATCCTCAAACATCTATTCATTCATATTAAATGGATTTTGGTGTTCGTTACCTGGTTTATTTTGAACGTTAATGTTGTTGTTGCTACAGTTATGTTTTTAATCTTCTATTTTCGGGGAAATCCAAAAGCCATAAACACTTGCCAGTCGTACGAGGGTGGTTTGAGAAGTTTTGTTTTTACTCGACAAACGAACAAATGTTATGACTGATTATGGTAAATAATGGCCGATGTACATTCCTTATTAACAAGCGCTGTCATCGCAAAGTATTCGTAAGAGATCGTGATGTGATATACAGCATCCGCGACTATATATCACACAAGAAACCTCATGTTCGATAACTGGTACTTCTATTCTCGATCATGGGGTATACAAATAAAATCTGGCAACGTTCGGTAATATGAACTAGAACTAATTTAACTGAACTAATTTAAAATGTTCTAATACTTGTTCTAGTTCATTCATTCCGGAATTTCTACAGGATAACGTTTTTTTAATGCTCCTGTAAGCATAACTATTCCACCTCAGTGATCCATCTGATTGACAATGCCAAGATAAAGCAATTCCATTCAAACTTCAGTGTGATAAACTTCAACTCAATGAATGCTTCATAAAACTGTGTTTCCACATTCACATTAAATGTCCAACACTCAACAGATGTTAAGTGGAAACAAGATACTCATGGCTATGAATACGATACACATATAGAATTTTATTTGCGATCATACGAATTTAATCCCTGACAATCTGTCTGTCATTTTTCTCCGACAAGAGTATTTAGGATCAGGATATAAAAATGTCCTGTTCACCCAAAGTTTCTACTCTGATACAATAATCCGGAAAACCAGTACAATTTATTTTACCAACAATTCGATTCAATGACTCCTCAAAAGATGTTTAAAATTGATTCTTATACATATTCAAATATTTATACATTGCGTCATACATAAGTATGCATAATACGTAGTGGTTACACATATAGACATATAGATAGGCATTAGCATTCAAAATAGGAGGGATGAGACAATAAAAAATTCAATTTGAGATTATACTTAAGTAATTAATAGTATAAACAACAATTTGCATATAAAATAATAAAGCATTTGTGGAATGTCAATCATCTTTGAATACACAATATTTGTTAAAGGTGAGGCGCCAATTTTGATTAATATATATTAAATGCTAAATATATGTTGTTCAAGATCAACCATATAAGTATGAATGCACATAAAACCACCATCCCATAATCAAATTCAAACTGTTTTTTGTGACGATTTCCACATTCTGAAAACATTCAGCAAATCATAAGATCAAATCAAAATTGTAAAACAGATTTAAAAATCAAATAATTTTTTTTTATTTTAACTTTTCTAGTCTGTAGTCATACCCACCAAATGTTGGTTCTATTTAAAACCATTCAGTAGTTAAAGTAGTAGAAAAATATCTATAAAATCGGGTTTTATTCATTTTAAAGGGCAGTTTCATGGGATTTATTCTGTTATTTTCTTATTATCCTTGTACACTTGTAAAATGATCAGTAATCTAAAACTATCCGTATTTTGTTTGTCAAACAATTTCCATGCTAATACATCAAAATTTTCTTTCACTTCTGTCAAAAACTCCTTTGCTTTATTTTTCATCCGGGATTACGACTTATTCCTGTATGGCTTAGGTGATATGGATATGCCAATGTGATTTTGTCGTCCAGCCTGGCTTCTAGTATGTCGTTATGGACCCAGCCTGGGATTTTTAAATTTAAATACTTTAAAACGTACATTTGACTGTCGGTCGTTGTATGATGGGTGTGAACAACTGTCACACTACAATCATTCGCTCAGATTTGAGTAATTTGACCATCAGACATTTTTAGCTTTAGTTTGACTCCGAAACTTTAAAAGATAAGTGTATTGTGGTGTCGTAGATGCGATGGCTTCAATCCTTTCGGATAAATATACACTCCTACTACAGACAACTTTTGAATGTTACCTCGTAACTGGGATTAGTTCACAAATTTTATGGTAGTGTAATTATTTTATAACCTTTTCCCACTCAATTCTCTCTCTCTCAAACAAATGACCCTTTTCATCGCAATAATTGACTACCTGTGGACTACAACAGTACAACAGTGTATATCATCCCAAATGCAAACGCACATACACACGCACATATGAGATACTATTGTACATTGTGGGAAGCAGATAGGCCTACCGACAGTCAAGCGAGCAGACTGATCAACCGGTACACTAATAGTATTTTAATTATAAGGCCACATCTTTTTGGTTTACTACATATATTTTGCATATTCATGTTAGTCGTAGCCGTACAACAGTCACAGATAGATGGTGGTGAGTGATGACCACCGGCATCTGCATTGAGTTGCATACAGAATTCCCCGCATTTTTGTGTAATAGAAAAAACAAGTTTATGAATGAGAAAAACCAAAGAAGGGTAAGAAAAACTGATGCCGTTATCTTCACTTCCATCAATAGCTATTGATAGGCTTTCTGTTTCATTGTGTTTATTAACCAGAAATATTGTCAAGCTCTGAATACTTTATGTCATTGACTTCTCGTTTTGTCATTTCTTTTACAGCGTGAACCGATTTTCTTTCTCATTATGCGGCTAAATTTGAAAGCAGTACTACTATTATTGACTGTGGCCGTGGTGGTTATAACGTGTGCTGTTTATATGCGCTGTGCTGAATTTACATTTCCCCGGGATTTGGTGAGACATTGGGATCCCAAATTGTATGCAGTCGGCAGTAGTTCGGATCTAATCAATAATAATAATAATAACGTGGGCGATGGTGATGGCGGGGGAGATGGTGATATTGATAGTTCAGCTCCATTACAGGACATCAAGTGCCTAATCAATCAAGATTATACCATAAATTGTAAACGAGACGAAGAGGCTCGCGAAATATTTGTGCCATTTTCATTTTTGCGCACATATTTTGATATTTCGGGGACATTGAGTAATCCGGCGTCACCCCAAACACTGGAGGGGCACACTGATGGATCAGCGGCGACACCCCAGTTCCTGTGGATGCATAGTACAGCAAAACTCAATTTGCCCAAAGCGAAATATGATCCCAAGGGATTATTTATGTATTTTGAAAATTATAATGTCGAGGTAAGACGCATGATTTAAACTGTTTTGTAAAAATTATTCAGAATTGAAATTGAAAAATTATTCAGAAATTAGAAAACAATATAAAAATGCATGTATATCACTCAGATACGAATACTTGTTGAAGAAATATAATTTTATGATTATTATTCATAAACTTGTCTCTAAACACTCTTATTTTCTAGGTGCGAGACCGCGTTAAGTGTATAAGCGCCATAGAAGGAGTGCCAGTTAGTACACAATGGGAAAAGAAGGGATATTTCTATCCAACGCAAATAGCCCAGTTTGCCCTGTCGCACTACAGTAAAAATCTAACCGAACCACAGCCCAGAGTAAATGTAAATATTGCAAAAACATTTATTCACTGGACGAACAAAATAATTAATCGTATTTTCTCCGATTTCAGATACTTGAAAATGCCGATAGCATACGCAATAAATGGTTCATACCGAAAAGTAGTAACCTCTCACGCATCTGGCATCCCAAATTCAATTCGTCTGTCATCCAATATGAAACTGCCGTAGATTTTGACAGTGCAATTACACTCAATAACATAAATCAAGCCGTGGACTTGGTGTTAAGCGTCGACTTGCTCCTGATAACAAATAGTAGCAGCCTATTGGTAACCGTCGAAAATCATGAAACGAAACGTACCTACCAAATTCATTACATACCAGCCGATCTGTTACTTAGTGTCCAGGATGACAATATTTATTATGGCTTGGGTACTCAAGCGCTGAATAAATGGCGCTATTTAACTAGAGATCTTCATATAGATATTCAGAAAGGTCTGTCTGTGGAAAGCCCAAAGAAGTCCACTAAAGTAAAACGATCGGATTTACGTGTGGTGTCCATATCGTTTATGGGCATTGGCTTTTTTGACAATGTCTCATTATCGACCTCGAATCATTTAGCTCATTTCTATGATGCCGCTGAATGGTTTATCAACAATCAAGACCTACGTACTGGTGGTTGGCCCAATCCAGTGCGTCGCAGCTTAAATGGGTTTGTTGAACTTAAGCCTGGTTGGCTGTCAGCAATGGGGCAGGGTCATGCTATTTCTGTATTATCTCGAGCTTATTGGCATTCGGGTGGTGATAAGCGTTACTTAAAGGCTGCAGCGTTAGGTTTGAAACCGTATCGTGTTTTTTCGAAAGATGGTGGTGTGCTGGCTCAGTTTATGGACAAATATTCATGGTAAGTAAACGATATCGTTGTCTCTTAAATTACAGTACACAAATCCGTGAGTTGTGTACGTTATACATTTTCTAGTTCACTAAACAGAAAGGTGGCACATCCGAAGATGCGCCACCACTCGGAGACCCTTAGGGTCCATTGTGAATCCAATCTATACACTTGAAGAAAGTGGAGGTATAAAAAGTATATTAAAGATGTATAGACTAAATGTTAAAAAGATTATATGAGGAACTTCTCTCGAATCAGTGAGTTGTGTACCTGGGCCTACTGTCTCAAGCCGGCTCCTAACGTCTAATGTTTTTCTAGATAAGTTTTACATGGCTTAGAGATTACTCTCTTGTTCGTAAAGTCGCCAGCATTTACGAGGTGGAAGCAGCCGCTAAAAAATGTTTAATGGTTTTACTTGGCTTCGTTTTACTATTCAGTAAAAAGAGTTGAAACGATGTCAATAAGAGGAATATGTATATTGAAATATATTTTTTGCGAAAGCGAATACTGAAATACACAATTTTTCGCATGCGAATATTCCAAAATGATGCGAATATTTCGCATATGCCAAATCGAAAATTCTAAATTTTCGAATTTGAAATCGTTACACCCTAGTCAATAGAACTGCAAATTCGTATCATCGTGAAGATCTTGGTTAGTTGTTCGATCAATGTGTTATCCTTAAGGGGCGCTGATAATTAACAGAATGGGAAAACAAATTTATATTAAACTGATTGACAAAAGTACAGAAACAAAATAAACTGATTTCTTTTGAACTGATGGTGAAACGCTTTAACAAGTTCACTCGAAAATGACAAATTTTGAGTTGTGCCTGTTTAGTAGAATGTATACAAATTGGACCAATTATATTGTTACAATTTTGGCCATAATCCAAATGTTGCCCATAATAAGAAACACATTCACATTTTTATGGAATTTCACACATTTGTGAAAAACACTTATTAGCGTTTCATATAATGAAAATGTTTTTTGTTTGTATTCATTTACAGGTATGAAGAATATCCAACAACTCCAGCTTCGTTTGTTCTAAACGGTTTCATTTACTCTCTATTGGGCCTGTACGATCTGAACTCAACTGCGCCGTCATTCATTGCCAAAGAGGCCGGTAAACTATTCGATCAAGGCATGCTGTCGCTAAAGAAAATGTTACTGTTGTACGATACCGGATCTGGTACAAGTTATGATTTGCGACATTTAAGTCTGGGCGTTGCACCGAATCTGGCTCGCTGGGACTATCACGCCACACATGTGAATCAGTTGCTACTCCTGGCAACCATCGATAGTGATCCAATTATAACGCAGACCGCTGAGCGTTGGAAAGGTTATATGTTCGGTAAGAGAGCAAAACACAATTGAGTATGCCAGGGACAAGGACCACCGAGTAGTAGTACTGGGATCGTACGCCGTTGCCATAAATTCAAGCATACATCCTTTACGCCGCCGTCGCCTTTGTTTCGATAAATGTTTACTACAATACAATTCCTTAGTACTTTGATACGGTACTCAACAATCCTCTTCCTCTACAAACAAGTTGATAGAAAGAAAATGGAAAAAAACAATTAAGTGATATTTGCACATTTGAACTTAAGTATTTGTTATTTATTTTTGTACTTTGAAATGAAAATCGATAAACGAAAAACCAGACTTTCCTAAAAGTTTAGAATTTATGATGAAATCTATATTCTTGTCCTTTTTTACGATAAATACTGTTCAAAACAGTATTCGCAAACATTAGTATTAGAATAAGTTTATTTGTTTTATACTTTAATTAATTTATGTACAATTCTGACTTTTATTGCTGTTTTATTTTTGGTGCTGATGATTTTTCGTTCTTTCTTAAACTTACACTTAATATTTTATTTAAATATAAACTATACTGTACCTTTTATATAAAATTACGTAAACATAATAAACTCATACCAGGCAATAACATTTTCTGTTGGGCCATTAAATGTGTATTCTGGAAATCACTTATTTCACACACTAGCGAAATTTCATATCAATAAACCTGTGAATACTTAAAATAATTTTAGTTTACCCCTTCCCGAATAGAGTGATTTTGAAAAGTGAAATAATAACCTACACACACACACGCGCGTATGCATACATATAATTAAATTAAGAGAAACGAGAAGCGTATACTTAAATGTTTACTGAAATGCCTGCAAATATTCAGAAACCTAATGCTGTATTTTCACAGTATCACTTTTATACAAAATTGTATTGCAGTTACAATATCTTAATTATATGTTTCCCTCCACTTTAAATACGTATTTATTTTTATTTTTTTTGTTTGTTTGTATAGAAGAAGTGTATCGGAAATAATGGAAAGTCCATTAAACGAACAATCCTTTTGTTGTTTTTCTTTCCGCATAGAGCTTAGTACTTTTTCATTTTTGAAAAATTTAATTTAATTTTGTAATGTAAGAAAAGCACATTAATTAACTATTATAAAGAAAACTTAATTAATTGTTAAACGCTGTGTAGTTTTTATTGTAGTTATAAAACGTTTCAGTAGTTAACGTTGGAAAACATAATCTTTTAATATGTAAAACAAAATCACTGAAAACTAACAAAAACAAAAAAACCACTAAGAAACAAGAGAAAAAAAAATAAGGAATTTTAGAACAATAAAACAAATTTTGTAGACATTTAGAGTAATAAAATGATATGTAACGAATTTTCTAAACTCTAAAAATGCAGTTTTTATTTAATTTTTGTGGAATACAAAATTATTTTCAACAAATAATTGTTTTAAACGTTCCAACTGACTTGGATGGATGTGAGTTTATTGTGTCAAGCCACTCTACTATACATTAGAGCTGCAGTTTTTTTTTTAATTTAAGGCAGTGCGAGTCGGAATATTTTGATACTTGGTCTTAATCATAAACGCTGAAAATTTGAGCCAAATCGGACAATGTTAACCCGTGGCGCATCGAGGTCAAAGGTAAAACTAGGGTAAATTTTGTACTATAAACAACTGAAATCGTTTTTTTTTTTGGAGTGGATTTAAACAGCGATAAATACTGAAAATTTGAAGATAATTGGGCGATGGTAACATGCTATTCTTGGAGGTCAAAGTTCACATGTGAAAATGTCAAACAAAAATCGTTTATTTTTCGATTTTTGTGAAATTTGGTTTAGTTGAGTCCGCGGGTCCAGTAACATAACTTTCAAGATTATTGGATTATGTTAACATGTATTGCATGGATGTTAATCGGTGTTATGACCAAAACGGTGACTACAGCTGACTTTGTACAATTAAACAGTCATAACGTGCTCCATTTAAAGCCGATTTTAAAATGCAAATTAATTTTGGAAAGACGGACGTTTGGCAGTTCGAACTCTTTATCACCGTTGCATACATTTTCTGCGATTTTTCCAAAAGTGTATTTTTTTTTGCCATTTTTCTCTACAATTGTAGAATTTTGACTGAATTGTTCTGCAAATTTTTGCATGAAGGCATCAACATTCTATATAAGAGGCTTAAATAGCATTTGGTTCTGAATAAAATAAGACCTTATTTAAGGTTGAAAATTAGCAACACAAAAAAAAATCCACAAAGGTTAACACATGCCTCTTCTACATCGGAATTGCTGTCGCGTAAGTAAAATACCATTGATTAACATATAATCAAATTTGTTAACACTTTGTTGTGTTTGCATTAATTTCAAGGTATTTGATTTAACATTCACTATAAAAAAAGTGATAAAAAAAAATATGTCAGAAGTAGTAAGTAATAAAAATTCTGACGCTAATGTATATTATGACTGAAACGTTATAATTTATTTCTGAGTCGAAGGCCTTCGACAATACCTGGCCAAATCATTTTTTTCAGATTTTGTGCCGAAATACTTTAAGCAATTTTCGTACATACAAATATTCAAAATTCTCTTTTTCATTTTTTCTCCGAAAATCCGATCAATGTTGGTTTTTGCAATACTATAGTATTTTAATGGGACGGATTTAGAAGATGCATTATAGGACAAACCCAGAGGAAAAATGCCTTAAGTGACATTCTCATATACAGACGAATGGGCCTCACGTTTGGCAATCTTAGAGGTCT
Source organism: Hydrotaea cyrtoneurina (assembly GCA_958296145.1). Taxonomy (NCBI): domain Eukaryota; kingdom Metazoa; phylum Arthropoda; class Insecta; order Diptera; family Muscidae; genus Hydrotaea; species Hydrotaea cyrtoneurina. The sequence goes on from OY282516.1 coordinate 41,959,063, forward strand.
TTACTTCTTCTTCTGCGCAATTAAATATGGCCTCCCATTGTATCTTTTTCATATTCTACATATTTTTTAAACTCTAGCAGCGGTAAATTTTGTTACACTATCTATCACCATGTTGTCCGTAATGCGTGTTCTTCAGTAACGATTTAAATTGAAAGGTCAGATACGACTGAGTACATTTCTTGCATAGAATATCTGAGGGGAGAAATGCAAATGGATAATTAATTCTTTAGAGTAATATTTTTGGTATTGAATATAATTGGCTAATACTAATTTCAATAAAACCTAAAAGTAGGCCAAGAGAGGCCATCGAATCGGTCGATGTCACATAGGCGGGGAATTGTGTACGATATAATTTTTATACTCACCTATAGAAGTTTCACATGGCTGATGGAAAATGGTTTTGTATATTCTTACCAGACCAAGTCCTGTACATCTCACCCTATGTAATTCTAATGTAAAAAATCCGTAGCCAAACTTTAACAAAAATACATTTGTAAATACTTTTCAAACTAGGCAATATTTTTAGTTTTCGCTTGTTTTATAATTTTATTTTTGGTAAAAGTTTTTATTTACAATGTACTTATGTAACTAATGCGAAGTCTTCCAACATTACACCTATACTTTTAAATGGCAAATATTACAACAATTCACTTTCTCGATTCACTACAAACTAATTTAATAAAAAAAAACCATCCGTAACATAAAATACTATGACAAGAATTTGTGTTCAAAAGTTGTGTTAAAAAAGTTACAAAAGTTACATTTGGAGTCAAAACGGCAATTACAAAATTCAACAATGTAATGACGTCTATTAATATTCCTTATAAGCGAACGAAGCCCCTTGGCTTCTTCCTTTATTTACACATATGGTTGATAATTTATATTTCAAAAATATATTAACATCTAACTCGATACATACATACGATACATTCAAATACGAAGCATAAGAAATACTCGTGTAGTCCTCCTATATGGAAGGTCAGGATCGCATGGATGACAATATGTGTGATTTGATTGAGGCATCACCGTAACGTTTTCTTACCTCCGTCACAAAGGCTTGTTCCATTTGTTCGCAAATCAGATCAAAGAATAAATTTGCAATATTACTGTGCAGTAACGATTTAAATTGAAAGGTAACTTTGAAATCTAATACACAGGATTGTGGTATATCCTTTAGTCCGGGACTGAAACGCCACTCGTTTAGAAGGTAATCGAAGAGGCGGCCATCTTTACATTCGGACGTCACAATGGTGGGACTTTTTAAGGTAACGTTCGATGTGTAGACTTCATTAAGTGGCGGAAACCCAACAATAAGATCAGCTTTGAAACCATTGCTGTGTTCACTGTGTACGTGGGATTTCTTTACGTAAGGAACGAAATGTTGGTAATTTTTTACATCCGATACGACTGAGTACATTTCTTGCATAGAATATCTGGGGGGAGAAATGCAAATGGATAATTAATTCTTTAGAGTAATATTTTTGGTATTGAATATAATTGGCTTTTGTACCCTATTACTGTATAACTTACTATATCTTAGTACTAATTTCAATAAAACCTAAAAGTAAGAGCGAGTTTCAATAAATACAAGAGAGGCCATCGAACCGGTCCAGGGTTAGACGTATTCTATACAAATATCCCAAATTGGATAGTTCATGAAGAATATATAGCTCTGAGACGCTGTATTTGCTAATGGAAATACACGTCCCAGGGTATATAATTCAAGACTACAATGCTACAGCACTCTCCCAAAAAGGTACTGTCACAAGGTACTGTTTGTAGACATTTCGCAGAATAGTTTTTTGTAAAGTCAAAATTTTGAGTTGTGCCTTGTACAACAAAATGGAGAGAAGTCAGGGTGGTTTTCATAATAAAAGGCGGAAAGTACTACACGTCAACGATTTCAGACTAATTACTCTATCGCCTTATCTATTGAAAAACTCAAACGACTGATGGATTTGCACATCAGAAACACAAATGGTACAAGCGTCGTAAGTGGGGCTTAATACGCCTACTGTTGAGAGCGTACTTCATGAAGTGGTAGGTAGTATTGAAATCAATCTAGCAAACAAGAATATAGAAGGAGCCTTCAAAAACATACTATACTTTATTCCTCATTTCTACCTTTTAAACCTTACAGTCCTTAACAGCCACATATTAGACCCGATTCAACATATAATGTTCGAACTTGACCTACTTTTGCACGGTCTAATGTATGGACACATGGTAAACAGTATCAAATCTACACGCATCGTATCATCTTTTGATGTAACTTCCATACCAAAGACTCTTCTCATCAGCTGAACATACTCACTGTGTTAACCAGCACAGGAAGACTGTGCCACTTACCCCAATAACTCCTTTTTCACATATCCACGATTTCTATTAGTTATATTGCCAATGTTAAAAAGTCTAGGCCGTTGCTCGTATCCCCTTGAAAATCTAAAATAATAGAACAAGGTTATTAATTTATTTTACCTTCCTTAATTGTTGATGTCTTTCCTCCTAACCTTGGCAGTGGTAGGGGTATTTTTTTTTAGGTTATGTAATGTAAATTAGCACAGCCTTAACGATTATCCTTAAACAAACTTACAATTTCTGGGAGTTGCATATTAAATCTTGTTGAAATTTTCGTACCGTTATTGTTTTTAACATCGTTATGCTTCGTCCATTCACTTCTGTCGCAATGTCAAATAAATGAAAATAAACAAATGAGAGAAACGAAATACTTTGACACTGAAACAGCTGTTTGATAGAAATGTCATTGCCAACGATAACTCGCTTCGATTAGTTTTATTTACATGAATCAGCTGTTTTTCGTTTACATCTGTCGAGGGCCGTTTTGTAATAATCCAAAAAGTAGCCTTGAAAGATAATTTTTTGTGACTGGAGTACGAAAGTTCATTTTAATTTTGATCATATTTTAAATGCAATTCATGAGTGCAGGTAAAAGGGTCAAATCTATGCGACTGCTACCACAAAAATATCAAATTCGAATACTGCTCGTAAACAATGTTGTATTTCAATATTATATCAAGAAGTGTAAGTGAAATTCTCCACATTTCTCAGCAAAATTACTCATTACTTTGAATTTCTAATAGAGTTCAAGGTTATCTCTGCACAAGCTACGCTGCGTGAAACTGCAACGACGGCAATACCATCTGGAATTGAATCGGGGTGGTGGTAGAAAACCCATACTACCGATTTTGTTTGGTTCCGCTTTTGGTGGTTTCCTTTTATATGACGGCGTTGTAAATGACTTCACCTATTCGGGCGCTGCCATTCGATTTCTGCGTTCTCTGAAGACGGCATCCCTGATATCTTATGACTACTATCTCTTAGATGACAATGATCCATACTATGAAACTAAAATTAAGGTAATACATCAGAGAAGCGCCGATCGATTACTCGAGACATGCCTAAAAAATGGTGGCCTGTACATAAAAGTCGGCCAGGGATTTGCTGCTATCAATCACATTTTACCCAAAGAGTACACCAGCACTTTGTCGAAGCTACAAGATAAATGCTTGCCGACCAAGAGAGAAGATGTTGAGAAAGTTTTCAAGAAGGATTTTGGTATAACCCCCGAAAATATATATGAGGAATTTGATTACACTCCCGTTGCGGCTGCTAGCATTGCACAAGTCTTTAAGGCAAAGTTGAAAACAGGTCAACAAGTAGCAGTTAAGGTGAGCGAGCACGATTACACGGCTTAAACCACAATTCTATCTTGGTCTCATTTAAGGTTCAATACAGCGACTTACAAAATCGTTTTGTTAGCGATCTCGGTACAATAATCTTTCTGCATGACATAGTTGAATTCTTTTTTAAAAGCTACAATTTTGGTTGGATCTTGAAGGATGTAAAGAAAAATCTAGTGCAGGAATTAAATTTTCTCAATGAAGGCAATAATGTAGAAAGGTGTGCCAAAGATTTAAAGATGTTGAAATTCGTCCATATTCCCAAAGTATATTGGACTTATACCAAGACTGTAAGTTAAGCAGAGTGCATGGGTGCATGGGTTATGATTTGCATATGAGTAAATATAAACATAATCTTTCGTTCAAAAAATATAGAGAGTCTTAACATTAGAATGGATAGATGGTATAAAGATTGGAGATCTTGAAAATCTGGAAAGAAAAAAACTTAATTTAAAAGATGTTGACAGAAAGTTATTCCAAATGTTTTCGCAACAAATTTTTAGCACTGGATTTGTACATGCCGATCCCCATGCGAGCAACAGTAAGTTAACCAATTTCCATTCAATTCATAGAAATAAATACAAATGTACATACGTTCTGTTTTCAGTTTTTGTCCGGAAAAGTTCCAAAAGTGGAAAGGCTGAACTTGTACTGTTGGATCATGGATTATATGAGGAATTACCAACTAATGTTAGGGAACCTCTGTGTGAATTTTGGGAAGCTACGGTTTTGAGAGATGAGAAGAGTATGAAAAAGGCAGCAAAAAAATTGGGCATTAAAGATCATATGAAATTTGCAGAGGTGCTATTCCAGCAACCCATTCGCATACATGGTGGTACGATAAAGACAAAACTAAACGAAGACGACATTAACTACATGCAAAACCTTGCTCAAAAAAATTTCGAAATAATTATGTCTACATTAAAAGAAATGCCAAGGAATATGTTATTCATAGTCAGGTAAGCACAGTGAGTTTAATGAAAGTTAATATATATATATAAGTTCATGAAATCATTAGAAATTTGAATACGGTCCGAGCTATAGGCCGCATGCACGGGGATGTGGTGGATAGGCCAAAGGTCATGGCGCGATGTGCCCAAAAGTGCATATACAAGAACTATAACAATGTTAAAGGCTATTTTCAATGGCTTTACCGCAGATTGTATTTTGAGTATTCATTGTGGTGAGTTGGAGAGAATCCCACCATAAATAATGTTTTAAAGTAATTTGATTTTTTACATTTCAGGTCTTTTTCTTTTAGACGCTCCTGCTTATCGCTGTATTTTAATGTATTGTACAAATTAGGACGAGCTCCGGCATCGGCGAAAACCATATTGAAGGATATGGCACATCATAGTATAGAATAGTTTTTTCTTTTTTCATTTTTTGCCGCAATAATAAGTCAAAAGGAATTCAGGGTGTTTGTTGTCTTGTATTTTAAATAAACTGTTGAGTTTGTATTTTTGTACACAAAGCTTTCATTGCTACATTATCGCACAGTACGATTTGGCATCATCTTTTATGGGGAGTGCCCGACCATCCATTTCCATTTGTTTCAGTTGCAGATAGGAATTTTCATTTCTCTTTTCCAGCCACTCGGGAAGAGGTTTAGACCAATCTTCAGGAGGGGCTTTTCGCTTTTCCCAAACAGTGTTGGCATAATGACCACGGAAACGTTTTAGTCGTCTCTCTTCTTCGCTTTGAATGACAGCTTCACCGGCCTTAACATCATTGCCGTTGGAGTCATTATAGCTCAAACAATTTTTGTAGTCAGTCTGCCATTGCGTACAGTCGGTATTTTCACCGTGTATGAAATATTGATGAAATCTCGCCTTAAAACTCGTGCAGTCATCATACTCATCTTTGTATACCGAACATGGTCTTATCTAATGAAGTAACAAAAACAAGCACATGCTTTTAATAATCAATTACAATTATAGAATTTCACTTACCGCCCATTCGTCCTTTAATCCACCATTATTGCCATTGGCCTTTTTGTCCACCTCTGTCATCTTTCTGTATTAACAATTTAGAAATTTAGTTATTTAACAGTTGTAGAGATGGTAATGTTTACATTATTGAAAAATCAGCTGATAAACTGACTGCTGCAAAAATATTAATCGTTATCGAATACCTTGTTTGTCAGGGCTGTGCAATCGCCCTAATAGAAAGCGGCGACTTACTTATTTCCCTTACCATTCCACGAAGTAACTGACGGGAAGCTTCTCTCGAATCAGTGAGCTGTGTACGATATAATTGGATACAAAACACCATAGACACATCACAGTTGTGCAACAATGGACTTCAGCTATATGTGATATATATTTCATATGTAAGGCAAATGTTTTTATATTTAAATGCGAAATAATTGCTTATGTGAAGCATGGTGACGAATGTAAAAAGCCATTTGTTTAAAAATATTAAATTTGTGTACTAAATAAATAAATTTTAAAACAAATTCCCTGAAGACGCTATTTAAAGAATTGGGAAATATCGGAAAGAAAAATATAACATCCGACCTCGAGCTCGATTTTTATTTTACCTCAAAATTTACCTAATGATCGAAGATAAAAACTAATAATTAAAAATATTACTATAACATTATAAAAATAAGATACATTGTCGAACATTCGTCTATTTCTCATGACATGAGAAATCCAAGCAGAGTTTATCTTATACTATGCACAAATTCAAATTTGTGATGACAATAAATATACGCATTTTATTCATATTTTGTGACCGACCCTTTTACCATTCACCGATTGTTAATTCAGTACTTTTATCGATAAATTGCAAATTTCAAATCTTGGCAACTCTGGGACATTGTTGTGATGCGAAACAGCTGATTGCTTATTCAGCTGGTAAGAAGAAGTATTTTACAGCAAATTTTTTTCGCTTGCTGGGTAAAATTGTGAAAAACATTTTAAATTCTTAAAGAAAAACACTTATCTTAATGTAATTATTTACTTTTGCAGATCCTATTACTCTCAGTTTTTCAAAGCTCAGAAATGGTGGTCACCAACAATACAGTGCTACCTTCCGAAGAAGAGTTGACGGTCCCTGAATTGGATTTGTCAACGGCTGCGTTGCGTGCTGGAGCTTTTCATTTGGGAAAATCTTGTGAAAATCAGAACAATGTAAGTGTGGGGAACTCTAAACTATTAGGTTTTTGATTCGGCCATACACTTTGATAGATAATACAATGATTTATTCGGTTTATTGGAGGAGAACTCGGTTATATAATTTTTTTTGTGTCTCGGAAACCTAACCTCACCTTTCGTATATCGGTTAATAAACATGAAATCCATAGACCTTCTATTTGTTTACTTTTTTTTTTATTTATTTAAGGAATTCATGTTATGCCGTCAGGAATTGGATGATCCAAGAGCATGTCTGAACGAAGGCAAAGCTGTCACCGGATGTGCCATGAACTTTTTCCGCAAAGTCAAGAAGAGTTGTCATGAAGAGTTCATGCAATATGCTACTTGTTTGGACAAGTCAAGTGGCACTATGTCTTTCAACCAGTAAGTTGAATAACGAAAATTAATTGATTATATGATATATATATATATGTACATCGACTTCGATGTGATTTCAGCTGCCGCAAGACTCAGGGTGTTTTCGATAAGTGTGTAAAGGATAATTTGAACATCGATCGTCCCGATTATGGATATTTCACAAGAGCTAAGGTAAGTCACCCTTGGAATTTTCAGCCTTTTACATTAAACAGTCGGATTATTAAAAATTGGGCAATACAATATTGTTAAATAAAATTGATACACAATGTAAACAACTACCGCGTCTGATATAGAAAAACGGTATAAGAGAATTAAATAGGAAATATAGAAACCGTTCAATTTTGTCACTTCAGTGTTATCATTCCACGATCATTTTTCGAGTTAGAAATGCTATATTATTTAACCACTTATTATTAATTCGGCCAGTTTCGCATATTCCACTTTTTTAAGCTATTTCTGCAGTGACCTGTTTGAACCAGTTTCGGTAAATTGTGCTTTTGAAAGTTGACCTTAACAACATACTTTAGTAAAATGTTTGGTAATTTCCAACAATTTCCCGGATATGTTGTTCTTGACCATCTTATTATTTTTTCATGCTGTATTTAAGTTTTCTTTTTGTATACGTTGTAATTTATTCTTAACCTGCGGTAGTCTTTAAATTACAAGTCATGAATTATAAGTTAACTAACAACGTTTGTCAGCGGCGTTTCTACCTCAGCGCAATATAAAACTTCTCTATAAAATTCTTTTTCCGTTTGAAACTGGCTTAATTAGTGTATCTGGGTCTTTAAGTACTCTAATTACGTATCCAAAGATTTGATAGAAGTTGATCACCTGTTCCTCTATAGTATATTGGGGGAATACGTATCCGACCTTGAGTTATTTGCGAGAGTGTGAGAGAGAGAGAGAATTATCTCAAATTTTGCACATGTTTGATACAACTTTCAGCAAGACTATCGCGACTGTTTTGTGAACCCTTGGGAGTGATAAAAACATTTCATAACTTGGTTTACGAACTGCTCCGGATTTAGTCACCACTGACTGTTTTATATTTCTCAACCTAAAAGCGGAGAAAGCTAACTCAAAGACAAAACAGAGGGCAGACGTCCCAAGTCGTTTTTTGATGCATTAGTTCGGCTACACACTCTAGGTGTCAGTAATAGGCATGGCAATATTTGAAACAATATTGAAAGGTTTTTAAAGCAAATAATGATTTTTTTAAAACAAATACCTACTTTTTTAAACAAATACTGCTCAAATACCCTCTTGGAAATGTTCAGCAAACTACTTTGGCCGTCTGCCCTCTGTATGGTCTTTGGTCAAACACCTGTATGTTTTGATGACCATAAGAAATCGTTGGATAAAGTGTTTTGATAAAAAAAATATGTCATTCATTTAAAAAGTCAAGGAATTTTCTTTGAGTTGACGTTGGCACCACTTTATGCGTTATAATAACAACAACAAATACTTCCAGACTTAGGCTCTGGTTGGTTTAAATCGAATAAGTAAACAAAAACATCACAATAAAATCCCATGCTAAAATCTAGGAAAAAATTTTCAACGAAGGTTACACCTCGTAAATGCTTTGAACGTCTGGTGATATTTTAATACTTTATATATATTCATAATGTATATATACAGTCGAGTCCGGTTATAACGAACTTTCGTCTATAACGAACACTTTTTTTAAGTCCCAAGAGTTTCTTTTCTATACTATTTTACGAACTTCGCTTATAACGAACCAATTGTCGAGTCACAGATTTGAATGAAGTTCCCGTATTTGCTCTCTAAGGAAATGTTAATATAATGACCTAAAGGATTATGTGATGTCACATCCCATCGATAAATTCGTATTCAATTCGAATGTCATCTGAACATGAATTAAAAATATCAATTAATTATTGGTATCGAAACTCAAATCAAGTAATATTCGTCGTTTTAGAAGATTTTAATGAATTTTAATGTTCTCTACAACTACCTTAATTTTCAATTCCATTTCAATTTTGCTTTATTAACTAAAAAGCTTAACTTAAAAATAAATGCTTTGGAATTTAAATTCCTTATAATATTTTTTTTACCAATGTGTATGAGATCATTTAATGTTTATATGGAGGGAAAAATTTACAAAAATCTTTATAAATTTGTTTTTTTTTTATTTTTAACTTTTTAACTTGTAGTCCCTCATTAGTTTATTAAAATTACGATGAATTCAGTTGATGAATGTATGGATATTGAGATATCTCGCATCTTGTCTTAAAGTTATGTTCCAGTCCAGCGATTTTAACGTGGACTAATTCAAAACCAGCAGGTTTATTTAGTCTTTACGTTAAAAGTAATGAATGATAGCTATTTCTTTCCATAGTTGATGATCGGACTGTGTAATTGTAAATAGCATCAGTCGTTTAGAGTCGACTTTAAACACTTGGTCTCGATAAGTGAGAATGCAAAGTTCGCTGAGAGACGTCGGGTCATTCGACCGACATGACTCAGACAGCGCAATCGCTGTATTTTGAATATAACTCATAACTCGGATCACGGTTCGTCTATACTGCTCGTTAACACAGACCAATCCATAGATTTTGCAGAGGATTTTTCTCTCAAAAATAATCAGCACAACTTCATCAGCTTTCGCAAATGGCAATATATTCTTCGTAAATTCGTAAATTGATTGCTTAACCCGAAATAGCATGTATTTGCCGGCACGATCTTACGTTTTATTTCAATCATCATTTTTCTATTAATGGCGGAGCCGAGGTAAATTTGTACACTTCCTCGACCTTGGAATTGCCAACTTTCACTATGTCGTATTTTTGTCGTCGCGACGATTGCCTGGCGGTTGCAGGTATAAGTTTGGTCTTGACCTCGTTCACCATTATTTATTTTATTTATTAATATTCCAAAAGTAACCGAGCCTTTAGGCCTTATATAGTTACAAAATCTACATCCAGTTATAAATAATTTTTTTTAACTTAAAATTAAAATTCACTAATAAAAATATTTAAATAATGTAGCGACCCAAATTACGCAATAAAAAGTAAAAAAAAAAACATGTGCCAAATACCAAATTCTAGAATAAACAACTACTAAAGAATATTTTAGACAAAAGATAAAATGAGATGGAAGAACGCAAAGCATTACAAAGTATTACTTTGCAGACCCATCTTCGATTCCACATCGATTCTAGAAAAAGTGACAGGTACATCTCTATCCTTCCCACGATTTCAGTGTCGTCAGCATATGCGAGGAGAATGTGGCCCTTATTGGTGAGAGTGCCAATTTTATTTACTTCTCCTTCAGGATGTTGAACAAGTCTGAGACCTCTTGTAGAAATAAAACGGTGAGCCAAAAAAAGTCGGATAAAGAATTTCCTTTGGTAAAGCATTACATCAATCGATTTTGGACGAAAGGAGGAAAGTGGATTCGATGCAGAAATACAAGTTAGTTTCCAAGTGAAATTGAATTCGGATTAACCGAAGACTGTCCCGGTGAAATTTTGCTCACCCATTTTTTGATGAAACCACTGTATTCCAAAACACCTACGATATGTTTCAAGTATGTTAATCAGAGTAGAATTAGAAGAAAATTGTTATGCGGTATACCTGAATGCGGATATTATACAGGTCCTTCGAGATCAGGGGAAAGATTCTTATTCATTCACTCCGAAGAAGTTTAGGCGTGTATCTTGGATTTTGCGTGGTATTTTTCAAACCAACAGTGTGCATTAGGTGAATGACAATTTTCAGATCCATGAGTTGTGTAATCGGTTTCTAAATTTCAGACAGATCATTTAAAACGAAATAATTATATTGGCCTTTTTCAAGTTACCTTATTCAAAGTGAAAAAGTTTAGATATTTTTCCTGCAGTAGAACTTTGTCGAGAATGGAAGATTCGGGAAGTTATATGTAACTGATGCTATTCTATAGATATTTGAAAGGTATCTGTTAGTCAAATATCCGTCGACTGGTCCCTGGCGTTAGAACATTTAGCCGGAATATGGGGCTATCCAGGGTCTTTCAGTCGTTCATTGTCAAATTGCCGGTTGACCGGACGACGTTCTGTTCGCATGTGAAATAATCTTCCAGCGAGTGTTTTTTCAGCCTGTTATGACATTATCAAATTCAAGGAAAACATCAACAAACACTGCTCCCTCTCTTCTCCCTCCAATACCTTCTTTCCTATCACGAACCTGGAACAAGAATTAAGATCATTTCAATTATTTAGTTTTAAGATATTTCAAAGAATTCTATTTAGTTTTCCTCATTGAGACCCTGTTAAAGTGCCTGGAGCAAGCACTGTACACCTTGAGGAAAATTTAGTTTTAAGTTTGGTGTAAAATGAATACCATGTTATTTTTAAATTCTTATAATATTATATAGATTCCAGATTTGAGTTATTGAGACTTACAACTCAAATCTGGAATATATATAATATTAGTCTTTGAAAATACTTTCAATATACTGGGAAACGAAATGAACAATATGGCTATTCTAACTGGACATGACTTATTAATTAGTTTGTGAGCACGCAATGAACGACAGAAGAAGGTTTGCTTTTTTTTAAATTTTGTAAACTATCAAGAGACCGGTAATTGATTACATGATAATAAATAAAGATTAATACAAATCTAATTTTATTGAAATTATAATGTTCTTAAAAATTGTATTCATTCTCTACAGCGAACGTACGTTTTACAATCCAGCATACATATGAAATTTATTTCTACTCTATTACTCTAATTTATTTTTTTATTTTTTATTTAAGATCCATGCCACCGATCGCCCTGCTCCACCCAAGCCCGAAAAGAAAGTGTATGCAGATGCTACACCTGGACTGCCAGAGGAATACCCCAAACCACCAGCCAAGTATGGATCACGTTTCCACTGGCTGGAATAGATTATTAGCACAGCATCTTTGTAACTAAACAAATTCTGTTAAACATTTAAACAAATTATGTAAATTTAAACAAAACCCCATGGAAACCTATCTGTCAGTGTCATGTGAAGAAAATACACAAATGATTGGATCAAAAAAAAAATTATTATATCACAAATGTTTTTTAATTCTATTCAAATTATATCGCACACATTCTAACAGCCATAAATCTTTATATCTTCGCATTTACAGTCGGATCTTAGAGTGCGATACATCGATGTTTTTGTCATTTCATATCAGAAAATGTGAGCTTCCATAATATCATTAAACTCTTGCTAAATTCCCGATTTCAAAAACATCGATGTATCACACTTAAAGATCCGACTGTAAATGCAGAAGATATAAAGAAAAACGTAAAAGCATCGTTCGACATCGTGGTTTGGGCTAGAGTTGGGCTTCGGGAATTTCCCGACGGGAATTCTCGAGAGATTTTCCCGTCCCGAATATCGAGAATTGAAATTTTTAGCATTTCGGGAAATCCCGAGAATATCTCAAGATTTCTCGAGAAATTCATTTTCTTTTAAAAAATTGTTTGTTGACAAATTAATAGAATAATTAATAGAAAAATCAATTCTTTCAAAAGTAAGAGAATCTTAAGTTTGCAAGTAAGAGAATACACATATGATTAATCCCTGGAAACACCAAATTGTAACGGCCATTCTGTTACGCAGAATCGTACCCTACATGGCATAGCAAACAAGCTAAAACGACCATACTGTTACGCAGAATCACATAATAATTCCTATCGATGTATCACACTGAAAGATCCGACTGTAAATGCAGAAGATATAAAGAAAAACGTAAAAGCATCGTTCGACATCGTGGTTTGGGCTTCGGGAATTTCCCGACGGGAATTCTCGAGAGATTTTCCCGTCCCGAATATCGAGAATTGAAATTTTTAGCATTTCGGGAAATCCCGAGAATATCTCAAGATTTCTCGAGAAATTCATTTTCTTTTAAAAAATTGTTTGTTGACAAATATTAATAGAAAAATCAATTCTTTCAAAAGTAAGAGAATCTTAAGTTTGCAAGTAAGAGAATACACATATGATTAATCCCTGGAAATACCAAACTTTAACGGCCATTCAAACAAGCTAATTAGCAAACAAGCTAAAACGACCATACTGTTACGCAGAATCACATAACAATTCACTCCAGTGTTTCAATTGCTATGCGAGAAGGGACTTTTCCATTTGTACGCGATTGTCAGACGAAGTCAGTAACAGTCTATGTTTTTTAAAGCACCATTTTGGTAAATAATGTTTTCAATCACTTACCCTATTTTAATAAGTATAATTTTGAATTATTTTTGTTTTGCTTTTTTTTTTTGTAATTATTTTTGTTAAACTATTTTTTGGTGAGATTATTGAAACAGTAATATTTTCAAATATTTTTTTATATTATTTATACTTAAATAAAAAGAATATTTTATGAAATTCAATGCTTTACACTGAATTTAGATTTTTTCGAATTTTTCCCGATTTTTCGAGAATTGAAATTAGCGTTTTTCGGGAAATCCCGCATCTGGAGAATTTAAATTTTCGTTATTTCGGGAAATCCCGAATCCCGAGATTGGGATTTTTTCGGGAAATACCCAACTCTAGTTTAGGCTGTTAATTCACGTTGACGTGCAATGCAGCGGAGGTTAAATATGAACTACTCTCGAATTATGAAACCAGTGATTTTAAATAAGAAACCGGCAAATGAGATAGGTAAGATGACTATGGTCACAAAAAACAAGTTCTCACCAAATAAATAAAAAGAACATGGAAAATAAAGCTTTCACTCTCCTGACGAGGACTTCATCTGCCAATTCAACTCGTTGGCTCCGGAAACAAAGAAATAATGTAGGTCTCTAAACGTCAGAACAAGTATGATTTCGCACCGCTGGGAATATCATCTTCTGAGGAAAACAATAATGACCTCAATTCCCAATCTTTATCAATAATTAATAGATCATACCCGGACTGACTTTAAATGTCTGTCTTTTGTGACAATTTCTATGTGATGTTAAACAGAACCTTATGCAGTCAATACCTATTGTATTCGTTCCCAAACGTTGTGCAGAATTTATAATAATAAAACACTTTAATACATAATCCTAACTAACTGCATAAGTGTTGGTTTGATTTTCCAATCGCTTTCTAGCGAAAATGAAAAGAAAAACCCAACTATCATAATCTACATTATGCAATAATGTTGGTTTGGTTTTTCAATCGCTTTCTAGCGAAAATTAAAAAAAAACCCGACTATCATAATCTACATTATGCAATAATTGCAAAAATCTAGCGAAATGGTCTGTGTCACCCTTGGCTTACCCTTGGACCCAAAATTAAAATATAAATTTATTTTATATTGTAATTAATAAATAAATAAAATATATACGATTTCTAATAAAAAAAAACACCTTAAAATAGCATTGAAGAAAGAATGATAAAAAGTTAATCCTTCCGTTTGTAGAAAACTCGTAGATAATAAATGACTCCCAACTAAATACTTATTTGCAATACGACTACATTTATAGTAAAACTATATGACATGTCCGAATACTTTTTTGGTGTGGTCTTTTGTCACACAACAAATTGAATTTCAACAAGTGTTATTTTTGTTTTCTAATGGGGGTGAGTCGGTTTACCCGACTGAAACTTTCCCACTTGTCCAGTTAGACAATTTTTGTTGGTCAATGATCGAAATTTTTACCATGCACATGATCTCGTCATTATAGAACAGATAGTTTGACCAGTGCTGTGGGTGTTACCTGGACATATAATCCGATCATACTCATTTCCGACAGAGATATAAAACTTTTAATCAGATGATCTGAATCCTAAAATCGCTTTGTTATACTTGTACTTATCAGCCGTTACTTCTGATCAATCCTTCACAGAGGATGCAGATGCTACAAATTGACAATATTGCCAGAATAACTGATTAGCACAACATCATTTCTCATGTTTATAACGGAAGAATGTTTCTAGAAACTTATTTAATTTTATTAAAGACACATTTTAGAAATCTTAAAGGTTAATCACACCACGTATGATCTACATCTAACACAGATTTTCTTAGATAAATACATATGTATGTATACAAATTAATTACAGCCACCCTTTTTCGTAACGCATCCCTGGACCGTTTCCATTATTTTCATATACTGAGCATTGAGGCAACAACTGCAGTAGTTGACTGACAAACGACCGCATCCCTCCACACGTCGATGAAATGGCGTGTTTTGATAATAGACCCAGTGGATGACATCGTCACCCAGTATTAACAGGACTTTGTCGAAACGGTAGCTATTGACAGTGAATAGACTCGAGTTGCCCGATATGATACTCCATTCGCAATAACGAACATTCAGATTCGGAGGAATTTTCGATTTCTCTCTAGACATTATGCGATCAAACTAAAATACGAAACAGAAAAAGGTTACATTTATAAAATATGACATTTCCGTTTTCTGAGGTCATCTTATCTGCTACTCACCCAATCCCGAACTTGAGTCATCGAACTGCTTGGTGAATGTCTTTTGTGCGTTAAAGTTATTCGAGGACACTGAGGATCGCTGTGGGATATATGTAGATAAGATATATATAATTAATAAGATATACGATATGTATATATGGGGGTATGACAGGAGAGAGAGATTTCATTCTAGCAGAAGAGTACACGAAGTTTGTTGCCAAACGACGATCGACGTGAACGGTTGATCCAAACGATGGAAGACGCAATTACATATAATTTTCTTAATCAAATTATTCATTTTACTTTAAAAGTTACAAAACATCAACTTTTCGAATTGAACCATTTATTTTCATTATTTAGGTCTCATTAATAAAACCTGTCTCAACTCTGAATTGAGTTGTTGAACATAAATTCCCACATATGAATATTTGATATGAATCGTTTACTCACACATACGGCAAAAATGTCAATTTCAATATTACAAATTCAACTTTTTCCTGTGGAGCCATTGGCCTGATTTTAAAGTATTCCTTTTTGAGAAAATAATAATGTTGTTAATTGATGTTGCCGGTGCCAAGCACAGTTCTTCACTGTGTGCATATTTTTTATCTCTATCCTTTTATACTACTTCGTACAGACGTTGCTCCTTTACGGTATTATTGACTTCATAGGTACTTAGAATGATCCTGAAAGGCTTTTTGTGCGTGTTATATTGATTTTCCGGAAAATTCCTTTGTTGTACTGGTTGGTAGTTAATTAGGATGTGTTCATTGTTTTCCTGGAAGCTACAGGTAAATTACAACAAGTTCCATGTCCATAGACTTGTAGTTAGAATCGAAATCTACTGGCTGTCAAAAATCGACTCCATACATACAGGGTTTTCCAACAAGAGTTGTTATTTTGGTATTCAAAGAAAAATTACACTTTTTGAGACAAATGATCGGATGTTTATTTCATAATAAAGAGGACGGTATGCCGTTAATAATGAAAAACAACATCAGCCAAATGGCCACCACGACCACGCATTCAGGACCAAATCGCAAGGAGGCTGCCCTATGTGTATAAAGATGAACACGATTCTTGAGGCGTGGTTGGATTGTGCTGTTGTAGTATCTACATTTTGGAGTGTGCACACTCTCACCGATAAGAAATGTACGCGCATGTTCACGATCAAACTTCGATAAGGAGAAAATGTCACATGCAGCGCGCCCTGATGAAGAAAAGGGTGTGTGATAAGAGAAACGGCGCGCAAACGCACACAAGTTATATTAATAGAATGTAGTACAAATGTATAAATAGTCCATTCCAATTCCATGTTCATTAGTATTATTCAAAGGTTCATACAGACGGTATGTTCCAAGTATTGACTGGGTGCATTACAAAACATCCAGACAACCTGAATACTAAAGGGTCCGCCATCTAACGTTTTTTTTTTATCAACTAGTGCTTATTTCGTTTTATTTATTTTCGTTATCGGGCCATGTTGAACGAAGTTTTGTTTACAAAAATTGAAGAGAAGGATATTGGCAACATTTGGTTTCAACAGGACGGCGCTACGTGCCACACGGCGCTACGTGCGCCCTGTTTTTGAAGATCGCATTATCAGCCGCAGAGCTGATGTCATTAGGCTACTGCATGGCTAGCCGAGGATTCGTTGTTTGTGCGGCACGTAGCGCCGTCTTGATGAAAGTAAACGTTGTTTAGATCAATATGCTTCTCAACAATAACTCTTGGGTTTTCCATGCCCCAGATGCGAAAATTTTGCTTGTTGACGTAGCCACCGAGGTGGAAATGGGCCTCATCAGTCAAGATAATTTTTTGATGGAATTCCGGATCATTTTCATGCATTTGAAGTACCCAATCAGCAAAGACACGACGTTGCTGATGATCGGCCGGCTTGAGTTCTTGTGTTAACTGAACTTTATAAGCCTTAAAACCCAAGTCTATTCATTCTCAGTTGTTTTTGAGCGACGTGCACGGGTTTTATTCTTCACATCACTAAGTTGTCCCAACAGCACGAACTTTTGCACAAATTTCTGTATTGCCGTCCGACAAGGTGCTTCACGACGACTCAAAAATGCTTTAGTTCTGCGAACTGTGACTGCGAGATTTTCACCATTTTTGTAGTGCATTTGAATACACGTTGTTGACGCGTGTATCGTTCCATTTTTAGTAATGGCGTAGTTTCTACTTGTCAAATATCAAATAATAAAAGCTTCAAAAGTGACAGCTACCGAAATACCGGGTGATTCAAAATAACACCTCTTGTTGGCAAACCCTTACGTAAAGAACCATTACTACCATATCAGAAAAATCAAAGTTATCTAATCTATATATATAAAAATGGATGTGTGTATGTATGTAACGTATGGACTCGAAAACGGCTAGACCGATTTTGATGAAATTTTCAGGGAATCTTCCGAATAACCCCGCGAGTAACATAGGCTACACATTGTTTGGATTTGTCTACATTTAGGGGGTGAAAATGGCAAAAGGGATAAAAACTCCCCTTTCCTATATAAATATCTGTAATACAACACTAATGTTTGCTTAGGGCCAGCAACGCGGACCGGGTCAGCTATATTATTGAAAATATGATGCTGTCTAATTTAATGTAACTGCAACAGGTTCAAACAAATGGCTCAAACTATTGATGTACAATTTATTATCGAATATTGTACTTTAATAATTACCACTTTGTTTTATGAAATTATAGAACGCTTTTGTAAAACTGTTTGTGAAATGAAAAAATATTGAAAATATTTTTTCAGTACGATACACATTTTCAAACAAATAAAACCATTTCTTTATAAAAGATATAAACCATTGCGCATATATATACATATTTCCAATACAAACATCATCAACATTGGCCATTCAAGGGTATTTTTTATAACATGGGGTAATTTAAGTGGGCCAAAGATGGCTCTCTAAAATGTTTTTATTCAAATTCGCACTATTGTTTCAAATACATACTCAAATACTTTTTGTACTTACAAAAAAAAGTCGAAAAGTTTTCTGTAGGGGATGAGCCCTACATATGCAATGCACTGTAATTGCGATAGGAAATGAGAATACACAAATTCCTCAATTTTCGTCACCCCACTTGGGACTGGAGGAAGCATATCGAAACAGATTTGTATTGATTTTTATTAGATTGGTTCCATACTAAACTAAACAATCTTCCACAGCACATGATCTTCTCATTAACTAGACTAAAATGGGAAGTCAATTTTATATTAATGATCTGTTTTGTAGCGTTGAAAGCAGTATCTGTTTACCTTTTGCATTTGCTGATGATGTTCATTTGTTGTTTAAGGGTAATATAGACTTTTTAGACGTACTACAAAATAATATAGATTTCACAACAGCTAACTTAGATAGTTGGTTATCCAGTAATGGACTTTTAGTCAATGTGAATAAAACAAAGGCAATGTTTTTTGGTAGCCGTTTGTGTGGCAATGTGTGTGTGTCCTTGTCAAATAGTGTAATTGATTTCGTTGATAGTATTCAATGTCTTGGTATTACAATTGACAATAAATTAAGATTTGATGTTCAGGTTGACTCCGTAATTTCCAGAGTTAACTTTACTTTGATGAAGTTATACAACTTGGAATTGTTTCTTCCTTTACATGTAAAAATTACGGTTGTTCATGCAATAGTTATGCCTATTTTTTTGTACTGCATAGAAATTTACTCAGGATCGCAGGGGTACGTAATGAATAAATTGAGGTGTGCTTTCAATATAGTGATGCGGTATTTGTATTCCATAAACATCCGTCAGCACGTATCGGAGTATGTTTGTAGAT
This sequence comes from Hydrotaea cyrtoneurina, assembly GCA_958296145.1. Classification (NCBI taxonomy): domain Eukaryota; kingdom Metazoa; phylum Arthropoda; class Insecta; order Diptera; family Muscidae; genus Hydrotaea; species Hydrotaea cyrtoneurina. The sequence continues at coordinate 41,978,489 of OY282516.1, forward strand.
TTTTGAATTGTAGTTTTAATGAGTTTATGCAAATTAGAAGTTTAATTTTATTTTACAAAATTTATAAATTCCAGACTCCAATGTTTGTAGTTAATTTGTTCCAGTTTGGAAGAAGTCCCCAAATTATTCTTCCCCGTTTGAGTTCTGATTTAGGTCGATCATTTCATGTAAGAGTTGCTCGAATATTTAATAGTTTACCGGTCTCACTTAAATCATTTAAATATTCCTGTATTACTTACAGGAAAAAACTTTACCAACATCTGCAAAGTAATACTTTGTAATGCTTTGCGTTCTTCCATCTCATTTTATCTTTTGTCTAAAATATTCTTTAGTAGTTGTTTATTCTAGAATTTGGTATTTGGCACTTGTTTTTTTTTTACTTTTTATTGCGTAATTTGGGTCGCTACATTATTTAAATATTTTTATTAGTGAATTTTAATTTTAAGTTAAAAAAATTATTTATAACTGGATGTAGATTTTGTAACTATATAAGGCCTAAAGGCTCGGTTACTTTTGGAATATTAATAAATAAAATAAAATAAATAAATTTTTGCTTACGCCATTTTGGGAACCATTTAATTCAGTACCGTTAGAATTTTCTTATTAAAGTAAAAATAAAGTAACTGTAAAACTACCAAACATTCCCTATGTTTTTTTATTTAGTACCGTTGCCAATTCAAAAAAAATCGTCTGATTAAAAAAAGATTTATTTATGAATATGATTTTATTTGTTCATTATTTTCTCGAGTAAGTTACATTTTTTATATGAAATATTTTTATTATTCATGAAACACGTCTCTAATGAAACGCTTTCACATTTACGAAATCTACGAAAATGTTTATATATAATTTCAAAAATATACGAAGAACATATCGAGCCCTAACCGCGAAAAAGAACAAAGCGCCAAAACGAAAATTTTATAGGAGAGATTTTTTTTGTGGTCAAGCAAAAGACGTTAGACTTCCTATAATACATGTTTTAATATGTTAATATTTTGGAAAATTTTTTATAGAATTTCATTTAACAGCTGGTTTTGAAAAAAATGACGCTTAAGTAATTTCCGCGGTAAAGCTCAATATCAACAATAATAGTACGAAGATCATTTTTTTTAGTATAGGAATAAATGTTGAAACATTTCAAGGCGTTAATTACATCGAACGTCGAAAGATTGGGTAAACTTGGTAAAAATCAATATTGCAAACAAAATGAATTTTGGACGATTAATGACGAAATGCCGTTTATCGTGGTGGCTTACGTTAAAGAGTCAACAATTTTGAAACGTGTGTATAAACCAGAAGACGATTTCATACCACGCATCCCAATAACTCTGACCTGCAATCCATTCGCATTAAACGCTTGCAGTTTTCAGTGCTGCTCTCTCCAATCGCAGTAACAAAATCAAATAAACTGGGACTTTCTTGAGTGTTTTCGGGATTAATGTTCCAGGCAGGCAACAGTTCATGAGTGGGAAAACCATCATCTTTGTTGACGCGCCAGGCAACAGAACCAAAAATGATGTGTGCGGCCATTCCAAGAAACGAATTGGTGAGGACAGAGCTAAGTGATCGCCAATCGAAACAGAGTATTTCTTTGTTTTGAGCATATGGATCTTGCAATCGAAACAGGAAAATAAATCATTGAATTTGAACCAAGAGCAAATGGTTCCACATAGATGACGCTTGTAGCATTTCAAAGGAGTATATTCCTCCGGCAAAAATCGCTCATAGAAACAATACAGTATTTCCGGCTTATACGCAGCGCTATGCGAAGAATTTCCCGTTGCTATTAAAAATCGTTAGTCATTTATCTTTATAGCATTTCGGTTGTACGCATTGCTGGCAGTCAAACTTCCATGACTCGAATCACCATTATCCCGTAGAAAAGGTCGACTTACGAAGACTGTGGAGTTATGGTACTACTTATAAAATTGTTTCCCATTTGGGCCTCTAATTGCTTGAAAAGCTGTGTACATTTTGTTGTTGCTAGTAGAAAGTAACTCCAATTTGTTTAGGATTTTGAAATGTTGTCTGGAAAGTTGTATAACAAATCTCCACCTCATCTTCATCACTTTCTGCGAAGTAACTGTTTTGGAGGAACAATATCGGCATCTGTAGAAAAGTCTGATGACCTTCTTTATTATCAACCTCAGATATTTTTGAGCAACGTATTTTTTTTTTGATCCATTTTAAAGCGTGTAGGTGCGATCACATATCTATTGATTGGGTTTTTTCTGTGAAAAGTATGTATGGAAGTTCGAGTTATAGAAGACCAATTTAATGCAATTTGTGTCATTAACGCTACTTGGACTTAAAAAAATTCGACATATGGAAGTTCCACTGTACATATATACAGGTATCGAAATAATTAAATGAACAAAACTATAAAAAATAAAAATTAATTTCATAAATTAATTAATTCATCGTCTATTCTTATCAGAAAAATCATGTACATTATTAATTTTAAAAAATGAGATATACATACTTTAGCTTAATATTATATTTTAAGTTCCATAGTTTTGTTCCATACAAATATTTCACATTACAGTTTTTGTTGATAAATAATTGATTGTAACTGTCTCTTCTTTTTTACAAAATTGTTTTTTGCAATATGTAATATGATATTAAATATAGATTCGGAGAAAAAAAAATAATTATTTCGATGCCTGTATATCGTGGGTATGCAGCAAAAACATATCCAGTCCCATATGCCGAAGCATATCTTACTTGGGTCCATAAACAGTTGTTTTACCGTCGCCCAAAATATATCCTAGGTTTCTTTATCTCGGTCGACTCTTTTCAGCCAACCCGTCGTCGAAATGAAGTAGTGAATTTCTCCCACGTCAACTTTGAAGTCTACTAGAGTTTGTAGAACGGACATCTGGCGTCTTAAGTACACAAAAGACTGGCAGTGAAAGGAATGCATTGGGTGGGGGGACTCCTCTTCAGAGTATATGAGCCTAGTGGCCAGAGATCAGTGGTAACCGCAATGATATTACTGCATGATTTTGAATGATACTGAACTTGCCGTGCAGCTGATCCCAGTAGATTCCTCATCCAACTCGGATAAAATTCACGTAGTTCGATACATCCGGTATTCTCGTCACAAACCCGGTATCAAAAGAGGGCTCGGGAGTTACATAGTCATCAGGATCATATGTGTTGATTCTACCCGAAATTTGAGCATGAGCCTAATTCCTATATTTCCATGATTAAATGACGTCCAGTCGCATCAAAGTGTTTGCAGCTACTTGCTTTGCCCTAGACGAAGTCGACCTTGCTATCCAGTATCAGTCCAAGATCCTTGGTACTTGCGATATTGGAAGTGTTACCCCATCGATCTTGGGGTCTATAAATCGAAAAGACTTGTATCGCCTTGTGAACAACAACTCGCATTCCCCGCACAATTTCAAAAATAGTCCTAATGCAAATTCCAATACTTCTGAGAGTGTAATAGGATCCTTATCCGTAGCTGCAACCGCCACCGCATCCACGTATCCAATTGTCTTACAACCCGTTTTCAAAATGAGCACAGTGTTGATGTTAAGATTCCATAGCAGTGGTACACCCTCTTGTGGTATCCCTCGTACTGCCAGTTTAGAATAAATTGAGACGCCTGTGTTCTAAAAGTGTTTCCACTTGTGAGATGCTAGCCTGACTAATACCCAGCTGTGTCATGACGCCAATGACCGATTCCAGGTTCTTGCATTCCTTACATTTTACCGCAATTTTCGCATTCCACCATTAGGTTTTAGATTTACCCATCTTATGGTTTTCATACAGGATTTATCCGTAGCATCAGCTAACTCGTTAGTGAGAATCTCCACTATGGATTCTAGTTTAGACTTATTATAATATATATCTTCTTCTTATGTCCATTGGCGTAACTAGACAATTTGCCTGGGGGCTATAGCCCCTCTTGTTGGTGCATTGTACTTCTTTCGCAACCCGCAGATCTGATTTTTGGGGGTGCACCCCTATTCCTACGCCAATGCTTATATCCTTTCGATCGCGGTGGAGCACAGGGCCTCAGTGTACACAGTGTACTGGCAAAGATTGGACATGCAATAAAACGGTCTGTTACCTCACCTCAATTGGCCATGAACATCTGGACCGAAGAGAAGGTGGTAGTTTCGCATGGCCTCTTATAGTGATTTACCACAACGCATTTAACTCTTAGTCGGGTATCTTTTTAGAGTTATGACCTTCGGTACTTACTTGGGACGTTGCTTGCATAAGCCATAACACAATAAAAGCGGTGCATCGTTCAATTTAGTTACCCCTGATGAGGACACATCCTGCACAACACTAAAGCGTGTGCAATTTAGGTAATCCAATGAAATTTCCTAGAACGCTCGCATAAATTGATCGCGCATATGGAAAGGATATTTGCAAGCACCTACCTAAGAAGGCAATAAACCGTAAAACGGATAGCGTCACGTGTCTCAACGAATTTGTATAAAAGGTCGAGGCAACGGGTGTAATTCGTCAGTTGAAAACTGTGCTTTGCTTGAATCACACCAACGAATACAGAAAAGAAAAATGGCACCACGCAAAAAATTTGAATTCGTAATATTGAGATTGAAGTTTTTGCCATTTGTGTAAGTACAGAATTTCAAAGTATATTTTCACTGCAGGCCCAAATCTTATAAATACATTTTATATCTTATCTATTCTATATAGCCACCCTGAAAAGCCTCAAATAAGTCTATCACGCAAACGACGTATACACGACAATGCCATGCCTCAGGTTCGGGATTGGGTAAGTAGTAAAATGACAACCACGAAGCAATCAGTCTCTTATTTTACTAACACATATATTGTTTTATATTATCTGTATATTGTAGTTTGATCGCGTGATGTCTGAAGAAAAATTAAAAATCCCTCCAAATCTCTATACTCGCTATTGCGAGTGGAACATCACATCGGGCAATGGGAGTCTGTTCTTTGCCAATGGATTCCGTTACGATAAAATTATGTTAATACTGAGTGAAGATTTTGTCCATTGGATCTATTATAAGAACGTGCCATATAACAAACGTTTGGAGGGAAGTGGCACATTGCCGGTCAATTACTGCGGTTGCTGCTTGAGTACCCAGTATATTCAAATCGTGGAAAAGGTCCAGGGAAGTGTCATGAACCCGAATGGCTGCAAGCAAATCCTACAATAGATACATCATAAGTTCATAGTTTAAGATTGTTTCCAATAAAACAACAAATTAAGTAATTACGGAAAAAAAAGTCCATACATAATTTGCATCTAATCTAATTTTAAATTGTAATAAGTAAGCTGTATTTCGAGAGTTTTTTAAATATGTGTATTAACATATAATGACCAACGAAGTTGATCTTATATTGGATACAAATAAAATATTGAAAACAAATTTATTCAGTTACGCTTTTATTATTAGAACCTCAAGAAGACTTTCTTTAAAATATAAAACTTTTGCAGACCAAAACAATTATCTGATGTCTAATGAGAAATGACTGAATGTAACGTATGTCAAATGGCTCATTCTGTTATTTAGTTTTTAAAATGATGGATAAAATCGATTTTTGTGCAGAGTGTTTGCAAAATAAAAACTTAGTTGTTTCAATCGTTGCGGTTGTTATAACAATCTTTCGAGTATTATTCTAATAAAAGCCTGGTTTATTAATTTGGTTTAAAAACGTATCAAATGGATACGGTACACAAACGATAACGTAACCGTCACAAGAATAATCGACAATGACCTGACATTTCAATTTGGAACATAACAATTATAAAGGGTTGCCAAGTTTAACAACAAAAATGTATGATTTCATTTTCAACTTGCCTCTTCTGATCATACAAAGAAATTCTTTTTCTGTAGTTTTAGTCAAAAAAGTCAGTCATAGCTAGTGAAGCTACATCTACACATGAATGTGGTTTCCTACCTCAAGTTGTTGAAAACGCTCCAAAAACCTGAACTGTGATATATTTCCTATAATGTATTTAGTTCTTCATAAACTTTCAACTCTGTATATCGAAGCTTTCACCTGTTGCAGTGTTTCAGAGAGGTCACATTCTATTTTTACTGAGGATCTTGTGTCCGTCAAAGACGAACCAGTTCCTATGGGATCTTATAGTCGATGAAAAACTAGTTTGTATAGCTTTGCGTTTCATGGTTCTTTACCAGATTTTTGGCGTAGTGAAAAGATTTGGTCGATTGTTGGTCTATTCGGACCAAATTGCTTTGTGGATGGCGATGATGTTAGCCATTTATTCATCGAGGATATTGGCCAGTTGGATGGATGCACATGACCTGAGGCATAGCCGTAAATCGTCGTCCTTGAATGCCCTCACATGAGAGTATTAGGTGCACGTTGGATAAACCGAACTAAAAGAACGGCCACAGGATGTTTTAGAAAGATAGATTCCAAAGATATTGAATATATCATTATAAATAAAATGATCATGTTTTCTCTAGGAAAAAATTATATTACATTATTTTTTAGTATGTTCTTTTCAGATTATTCAACGAAGTTTGGGGTCATTCTCAAGTGATTTAACTTTTGGTAATATGTGGTGTATCAGAATATGCAGGAACATCAAAACGTGACACTCAAATTTCTATACTCTATTTATTTCTTCAAAAACATGATAAGCCACAATTCTACAATAACATCAACCACCGTTTGCAGAACCTGTTTGTTGGTTAAGTTTTGCTGTGATTAGTTACATTTATTTAGTTATTATTTTATTAAAAAGCTATTTCGTGATGGCCCGTTTCTTAATATTAATGAATATGGGCATTTCCGCCGATCCGTACGTTCGCGACCACATGTTTATTGCTATTATTATGAAAACTAAAACTCGATGAAAGCCATCTTTTGTACTAAATATAGAGCTACCAAAATGTTATCGAATCACAAAAAAAATCGAGAAAAAAGATGTGTTCTATATTTTTTGTACATCAAAAGCGTACGAACGTACGTTCGCGACCCACGGAAATGACCATATGTCGAATGAAAACTAATTAAGAATACCAACTTGTTCAAAGTTATCGTTTTATTCTGAGCTGTATTTACTTTGGATGACTTATCATTGTGGTTTAATTTTTCCCTCACTTTTTAATTTCCCCGAAAATTTAGTATCTAAAAATTAACTTTTTTCAATGACAATCCATAATTTTGGTTATTTAAAAAAATATTTTTTTGTTTTAAAAAAATATTTATTTTATTTAAAAAATTATTTTTTTTTATTTAAAAAATTATTTTTTTTTATTTAAAAAATTATTTTTTTTTATTTAAAAAATTATTTTTTTTTATTTAAAAAATTATTTTTTTTTTATTTAAAAAATTATTTTTTTTTTATTTAAATTTTTTTTTTTTATTTAAAAAATTATTTTTTTTTTTAATTTAAAAAATTATTTTTTTTATTTAAAATCTATTAAAACACTGCTCTATTAATATGGATAAGAATATAACAAATTAATACTTAAAAACTATATCTTGTACGATTCTATTAGTTATGTTTATTTCAGAAGATCAAGAAACTAAAAAAAACAATTATTGTTTGGTTTTGAAAATACATGCATCCCCAATTACCGAAATCAGTCGTTCACTCTCTACCAATGTTTCTCGAATAGTTAAAAGTCCGTTTAACAAGTATTGAAAGTTCTGCGTTTTTGACCAGTTCCTTCAAAATAAAGTAAACTTCTCGAAAAGGTTGTCTCTTTGCTCATTTTTACATTGAACTTCATTATTGCTATCCTGAGGACTTTGGAGCATTGGAATATACACTATTTTCATGATTTTTATTGTAAAATTCAATGCCATCGGTCACGTATCTTTTCATCAAGTAAACATTTCTGAATTCTTTAAAAAAAAACATGGTTGTAGACGATGATTGAGTGATTATTTTAACTGCATAACATTTTATATGACATATCGCTCATTTACTTGAATAGTGGCATAACTCAAAACAGGATTTTGTCAGGAGAGCCGTTTAAAATCGTCAATTTCGTCGTACTTTCCAAATATAGAAAAAGAACTGCAGGCTATTTCAATAATATGGAGACCTGTCATATGAATGCACAATACTCAGTAGAACAAAAGCCAATTTAAATTAGAGATTTACAGCTTTTCCAAGAGCAAAAATATATAAAGTGAATTTTGAATTATGCCACTATTCAAGTAAATGAGCGATATGTATATTAGAGTGCCTAGACTTTTCGCTCTAGCTGGCGACGTTAGTGAGAAAGTGTAAAATATTAGACCTTCAATAAATTGTGATTAAAAGCGAATGTCCTCGATTTTAATTAGGACGAGGAGAGAACTATTCGTACAGACCGTAAAGCAAAATGTAATCTACCACAAATTCTAAGAAAGTTGCCAAGAAAACATAGGTCTAAAATAAATTCGTAGTCCACGCAACTCGTCCACCACACACCGTCGAGTAGAACAAATATCAGATAATTCGCCCATGTCCTGACAATCGCATTTTGTTAATTGTCTTTGCGATTGTGATTTGAAATCGCAAAATTGGTGTCACAGTGATCGCACACGCTTAGTATTTGGCGATTGTCGATCGCAAGCATTTTACCTGGTGAACTCATATTTTTTGCTTCGAATTTTTTTAAAAGCGTAAAAAACGATACACTTGTACTATTTAATATATTTTCTTACTATATGATCACCAAAAACTATATTTTTCTAAACAGTTTTGATTAAAAACATGTTTTTAAAAAATGTTTAATGTTTTCATTAGGTCACTGACGCAAGAGTTCTTCTTCTTTTTCTAAATTTGGTAAAGCGGTAAAACGCGTGAAGTGTATGAAAGGAAGAAAGTTTATTGGTGATTCGCAAATCGCATGTGATTTCACAATCGCACGATTGTCAGGACATGGGCGATTACTTCGATTTTCGGGCACAGCTTGTATATACATAACTAATCTCATAGATGATGAAACCCATCTTAACGAAACGTTGAGATGGGCTACGTTTTGATGTATCAGCATCGTAACATCTTTCAGACAGCAGCCAAGCCTCCAATGCTTCTTTTTTTAAATAACCTGATTTGTCGAAATCGTGATGATGTACCGAAAGTCGTAAAGAAATCTTTATGATTTCGAAGTATTCCGTGTGTTTGGAACAAATATAGTACCACTGCAGGTGATAAAATATGTCTGTACTAGCAAATCAGTTAAAGAAATTGCAGGTGACGTTGATATTTACCTGGAATTTCTTAAGAAACAATTGAAGACACCCAAATTAATTTCCAGCACGAGAGTTTCCCAGAAAATTCACAATTTGAACGCACATATGATAGGTAGATTCACCATATTAGGTCCCGGCTTATAGGATTCATGTAAGTACCTTTAAAGGTAAATCGAATTTGTATAAAAGAGAAATGTAACAGAAAATATGTACACAGTGTAAAACTGACCTTAGCGCCAGCAACAGACAAAAAAATACATTTATTTTAAATACAATTTGTAAGCAACGAAAATGGCACCACAGAAAAAGATTGAATTTGTTATATTGAAATTGTCGTTTGTGCCCTACATGTAAGTAGAGGATTTTAAATCATTAGTAGTCCACATCATATTATAATCATCTACATATATTACACAGCCATCCTCAATATCCTCGTATAACTTTAACACGCCGAAGACATTCACCAAACAATTCCATGACTCATGTCCGTGAGTGGGTAAGTAGTAGAATGACCACCACAACACCTCAAATGTTAATATTCATATATTGTTTGTTTCATATATTTTTATCAATATTATAGTTTGATCGCACCATATCTGGAGAGAAATCGAAAATTCACCCAAGTGTCTATGTTCGTTATTGCGAGTGGAACATCACATCGGGCAATGCGAGTCTGTTCACAGTCAATGGCTACCGTTTCGACAAGATCCTGTTAATACTGGGCGAAGAAGTGGTCCATTGGGTCTACTATCAGAATACGCCATTTAACAGACGTTTGGAGGGATGTGGTGATTTGTCAGTCAACTACTGCGGTTGTTGCCTGAATACCCAGTATATGAAAATAATGGAAACGGTACAGGGCTGTGTTATGAAAAAGGAGAGCTGTAGTTAATATTAATGTTTTTGTAAGCCCATCGTATTTAAGTCGTAGTATATAAGCCTTGGTGTGATAAGCCTTTAAGATTTGTATTTAAAATAATTTTAATAATATTAAATAATAAAAAAAATGGAAACATACATTTTCTCTAATCTGTGTAGGCGGACTTGAAACGAGATAAGCGATTCTCGGAAAACTCCCATATTTAGACACAGTAATAATTAGATATAATGAAAGTATTAAAATAGATTGGTACCAAGAACCAACTGTCTCTGGATGATGGGTCAACTTCCATTCAAAGCACCATACAAAAATAATAATTAACACCGCCTCCAATTTTATCAATAGAGTCTTGACCATAAGTGACGATGAGTTCCACCAATCTTAAAATGACTATAATAATTACAGGTCAATCACTATTCTGTCGTTGTTAGAAGAAATCTCAATCAACTTTTAGGAACTTTTTCAAACCATGTGTCAAAAGTTAAATAACAAACTTCAAATATCTGTTTCACTGTTTATCGATTTTAGTAAAGCCTTCGATAATTTCTCCCATCATAAACTGATTGAAACGCTTGAAAAAAAATGGAATAAGAGTTGGTTTAAAAACCATTTACAATGTAAAACATTTCGAGTACAAATTGAAAATAAAGCATGTACAAATATGAAAGTAACACACAGTGTTCCACAAGGATCAAAGCTGGGATCGAACAAAGAATGTACGCTAATGAGATGATAGGTCAACTAAAAGGCATTACGGCTTTCGCATATGCGGACGATACAATGATAATTTTCCCTCATGAATGTTTAAATACTGCTAAAATAATTATGCAGAAAGAGTTATGCAGACTGCCCACACAAAACACATGCAAACAGTTAAACACCTGGAATCGACCCATGCTCCACAACCTACAAATATCTAGGAATATATCTTGATGAATAGTTTAAATGGAAAACACACGTAGAAAATGTTCAAACTTAACCTGGCCTGGTTGATCAAAACTAAGCTTCTGGCTGAAATATTTGCAAAGAATTCATCTTTGTCAGACAGCAGCTAACTCGCCGTGATCTAAAACTTATCTAGTTCGATGCCTCAGATTTTTTTTTAGAACACGTGGTGTCAAAAGGGTTCTTGCAGATCTCAATGTAAACAAAACTTCGGGCCCGGATGGAATTTCAGCACTTGTCCTATGTAAGTGCTCTTCGACGCTAGCTCGTTCATTGCGCAATCTCTTCAACATGTCGTGCCGTGCTGGTATTTACCTTCACATTGGAATTTTGCCAATGTGCAGCCGATCCCCAAGAAAGGTGAGTCCACAAATCCTGCCTACAGTCCAGTTGCAATATGTTCTGCTCTCTCAAAGGTTGTGGAGACCATGGTTAACTACCATCTTGTTAATTATTTAGAATCTAACGGTCTTCTTAATGATCGACAGTATGGCTTCCGTAGAAATCGATCTACTGGAGACCTGATGGCGATCCTTTCGGAGCGATGGAGTCGATCCATTCACCGCCTGGCACGGAGCACTCATATCAAAACTTATTGCATTTGGTGTCGGTAATATCTTCTCTCGATTCATATCGAGTTTTCTCAGGGATCGCTCTGTACGAGTTGTTATAGATGGGGTCTAATCCAACGAGCATAGGTTGACCGCAGGAGTGCCACAAGGCTCTGTCCTCTCTCCTTCTCTGTTTCTTATTTTCATTGACGACCTGTTGGGTCAGACTGTGAACCCAATCTACTCCTTTGCAGATGACAGCAACCTCTGTCATTCGTACTCATTTGATCATCGGCCAGGTCCTCTGGAAGTCGAGGAAAAAAGCCGAACGATGAATAACTGACTTAACCGCGATTTTGCGATGATTTGTGAGTGGGGCCAAATGAACAGAGTGGATTTTAATGCACAAAAGACCCAGTGCTGTTTGTTGTCACACAAACGTTCCACTGGTCCAGCATCGTAGTCAATCTCAATTGGGGTTACGGATATCGACGAATCAGACACTCTTGATGTTCTGAGCATGAATATACAGGGTGATGCCCGCTGGGCTAGGCATATATTCGAAGTGTCGAAAAAGCATTCAAGTGTTCCATCTGATCTCGCAAATATTTACACCACCTGCATCCGGCCTAAAATGGAATATAACTCCCATATATGGGCAGAAGATCCAAAGACATATTTTCAGCTTTTGGACCGTGTACAGAGGAGAGCGGTGGTTGTGATTGGGGATAGTAGGGTATCCAACTCTATTGTCTCCCATCAGCATGGCCGGAATGTTGGTTGTATAACGCTGTTCTCCTCAGATATCCGTCGTGTTGTCCCTGATGTTAGAACATTTAGCCGGATTACGCGGCTTTCCAGTGACTGTCATCCGTTCGTTATAAATTGGCCGGTTGATCGTACGACGCACTATAGAGAAAATTCGGTCTTTAGCCGAACCTTTCGTATGTGGAATATTCTTCCAGCGAACGTGTTTCCTTGTGACATTCAGAAATTCAAAACAAATGTCAACAAGCACTGCTCCCTCTTTCCTCCTTCCCATACCCTAATTTCCTTTCGCTAACACAATGCATTGCATTTATAGGGGCATCCACTGAGTGTTGATCTACAAAAAAAAAAAAAAAACAATGCTCACCATACAACATATTGAAGCAGGCATATTTTTCATTGGTCGAATCATATCTGCGACACGGAATAACTGCATGGGGAACAGCGACGTACTGTAGGAACTTACAGCAAACTTAAAATAGGCACTTATAATTAAATAATAAAAATGTAACCACAACACAATAAATAGCAATAAATTAATTAAACAACACTTCCTCGCCTATGTATTTCTGAATTTAATTCTGTTTTATACAATATATAAATATAAGATCATATGTAATGAATATAGCTGAGCTGTAATAATTGCAGACAAGCCGCAATGAGTTTGCATTTTAAAAATATTTGTTACATCAAGCTGCTTTTGCAGTGGACGAATCATAACCGAAATTGGTATGATCCCAATGTTTTGATATACCTTGGTCGCCTTAATTGGACAATAGACGTTTGTTTCTTTACAATTTGAAATAACCCCCTTTTTAAGTTTCTCATTACCCGGTAATGTCAACTCATTGATATTATAATGACTATTACATTGTGTAGCATATCCAATGTGTATATATTAATCGGAATGACCGAAGTTCCAATCTCAACACAAGTTTTTTTTCCAATAATAGTTTTACTTATACATTATCTCTAACGGCCGTTGTGTAGAAGGTCGTGTTGGCGACTATCACAGATCAGAACCCAGGTTCGCACCCTGGTTACACCATCAAACATTTTTCAGCGGCTGCTTCCACCTCGTAAATGCTGGCGACTTTACGGGTAAGAGAGCAGTCTCTAAGCCATGTTAAACATCTCTAGAAAAGCATTAGTGAGTACACTGATTCGAGAGAACTTCCCCGTCTGTTCCTTCATGAAATGTTAAGTGAAATAAGTAAGTATCTCTATCTCTCTCACACACACAATAAGTACTTACTTCCCTACCTATCTACAAATAATTAAATGGCGTCTGAATTGCAAGTCGTGTGTAATTTTCAATTTAAAATACGTTAAATATTTGTTTACTGGGTTATATGTTGTAACTCCCATATTTTTAAACATCCGTGCTAAAAGACTTGAACTGACGTAGCACTATTTGAAAGACTAGTACAGCAGATTACAAAAACATTTTCAAAATTCCAATACCCTCATAAAAAACAAGGATATGGTCATTTCCGTGGGTCGCGAACTTACGTTCGTACGCTTTTGATGTACAAAAAATATAGAACACGTCTTTTTTCTCGATTTTTTTTTGTGATTCGGTAACATTTTGGTAGCTCTATATTTAGTACAAAAGATGGCTTTCATCGAGTTTTAGTTTTCATAATAATAGCAATAAACATGTGGTCGCGAACGTACGGATCGGCGGAAATGCCCATATGCATTTTTGAATGTGTATCTTTTAATATCCTCAGTACAAATACGGGGAGTTTTTGCCAAAGGTATTTCTTAACTTTTACAAATTGTTTACTACAATTTGACAAAAATTGTACAAAGCATTCTACAGTCGATTGCAGCGTTGTCACCGTTAGCACCGAACGGAATTAACTTTGCTCCAGATTAAGTTGAAATAAAAACGATATGTATGAGTTAAGTGATTTCATCACATATGTGAAATGGTTATTTTTCTTATTTTATTTTATTCAAATTATATTTAAAAAAGAAATTCCTAAAGGTTTATCACAATACTAATGAACTACGTCGTACATAATACTGGCTTACAATATTAATTATAATTAATTGCAGCCACCCTTCATAACGCATCCCTTGACCGTTTCCATTATTTTCATATACTGAGTATTCAAACAGCAGCCGCAGTAGTTGACCGAGAGACGGCCGCATCCTTCCAAACGTCTGTGCAAGGGCATATTCTGATAATAGACCCAATGGATAACCTCTTCACCCAGTATTAATAGGATTTTATCGAAACGATAGCCATTGACTGTAAATAGACTTGCATTGCCCGATGTGATGCTCCACTCGCAATAACGAATATAAAGACTAGGGTGGATTTTCGATTTCTCTCGAGACATTATGCGATCAAACTGAAATATAGAGAAGATGCAATACATTAGTAAAATAAGGGATTGTGCACATTCTACACAGATCAGCCACGAAATTTGTCTGTTCAATTCAAATAATTAAGTAAAACACTGAATTAAAATATCTCTTGAATTCAATTTACTGACAGAAAAATCTTTTTTTTTTTTATCGATTTTCTGTGTTCTATCATATTACTACTTACCCAATCTCGAACCTGTGCAATGGAACCGCTTGGTGAATGTCTTTTGCGTGTGAAATTTATTCGAGGATACTGAGGATGACTGGGGGATAGAGATAAGTCAATTAATAAGATGTGTAAATTGTATTTACAATACCAATTTATGGCTGATATTAATGTTTTCTACTTACACATACGGCAAAAAAGACAATTTCAATATTACAAATTCTACTTTCTCTTGTGGTGCCATTTTCGTTGGCGTTGGTGTTGCTGGTGCTGGTGCTAAGCACAGTTATTCACTGAGTAGATGTTTCTGCTATTTTGTCTTTTTATACTAATTCGTCCAGACCTGAACCGTTATTTCTTCTGGGTTTAATGTTTTATTGGCTCTTTAGGTACTTGCAAAGAGACTTCTCGCTTATCGTGTGCGCGTTCAATTTGTGGATTATCTGGGAAAAGCCTTCACGATATTGGAATGTTTTCTTAGAAAGACCAGGTAAATAACAGCGCTCCTTGTGTATGCACTTCTTAAAACAGCCTGTAATATCTACTCCATAACTAATTAGATGGCAAATATTATGATTCCTGAGAATCCGCAATATAGTTGGTAATCCGAAAGTAATATTTTAGAGGTATAGACCCGCGCACTAATAGATTTTCTCTTTAATCTCACATTCCCAGAAAACTATGTCATAGATTTTGTTACAGGATAACAACCCATCTCTGGAGCTCAAGATCCAGGGTTTTATAATTCGGGGTATTCAGCACATTGGTTGGTACCGAATAAATCTGGCTTTAAATGACGAAGAATAACGAGTATAACATTACACCACAATTCCAAGCATTGTATCCCGAAACAGGGACTTTTTACTTCGGATTCTGATTTAGCAAAATAACAATCTTGAGAACCACATTAGAGTCTCCATATTGAAAGCAGGATGTAAATGACTCGCTAATTGTATGTGCTAGCCTCTATACAAAAAAAATGGTGATAGTTTTTTTTTATTTCCAATTATTTTAATTCATGTTAATATAGATCTGACTAAGTATGTTTAGACAAGGGGTTAATTTAGATGGTAGGTGATAACCAAAATACTTAACATCTCTAGCAACGGAACTTAAATCCACTAAGTTCCCGTCATTGAGTGTTGGTAATGGACACCCTAATATCACTCAGGATTGAGCAAATGTCATCCGACAAAAATATCACTACATTTAATATCTTTAAAATTGTTAACTGTCATTAGTATGTTAGTATTAGTGTTATTTTTACAACTTAGCCCTTTTCTCATTCTAGAGAATAAACCAAACCAAACAAACGAAAACATCGAACTTGTGGGAAGCCAGTCAGTTGAAGTTTATTCTCGAAAAGGCGAAAAGGACATTGAGGAACAGACGTTCACTCAATGAAAAAAGTGGACCAGAGGAGAAGGTGTAGAAACTCCAAAGGTGTATACCAAAGCACACATCAGATTAAACCTCAACCTCATCCAAGTGGTTGTCGGGATATTTGTCACTTGGTCTTAATCTTAAATGCTGAAATCGGACAATGTTAACACGTGCCGCATCCAGGTCAGACTAGGCTTAATTTTGTACTATAACCAACTGAAATATTTTTTTCCTGTGGATTTGAACGAATACTGTTGCATTCCACACCATTGGTATAATCAATAATACTGAACATATTATTGGACTAGTGCTAACATGGTAATCTTGGAGGTCAAAGTTCACATGTGGGGATGTTTTATATTTTCAACCAACCAACGATTATTTTCCGATTTTTGTGAAATTAGGTTTAATTTAGTCACTGGGTCTAGTAATTAAGTGTCATACGTTTAAAGATTATTGGATTATGTTAAAATGTATGGCCTGCAGGGCAAATGTCATATAGAAGGAAGTGTTAGATTTTCAAAAAAAAAAAGTGATCTTATGTGGATATTGTGAAATTGTCTTCAATACCTGGTAGGCCAAGTTATGACCAAAACAATGACTATAGCTGAGTTTAAGCACTTAAACTGCTTCATTTAAAGCCGATTTTGGTCTTTCGAACTGAGTATAAAATTTTATCACCGTTGCATAAATTTGATCAGATTTTTCCAAAAGTGTAGTTTATTTATTTTTATTTTCCTGTCTAAATTTAGAACTTTGACTTTTGAATTTGTTTGCAAGTTTTTGCATGAAGACATTTGGTTCTGAATAAAATAAGACTTTGTCTACGAATCGGTTTAAAATTAACAACATAGGAGTACTTTTTTAGAAAAGTATGCCGATATTTCATCAACCATGAACTACAGGGTCCGCCAAATAACTTTTTTTTTTTAAATTCTATAAAAAAATCTACTGTATATTTTCTCAAATTTCTTTTTTTATTTGAAAGTACAATCCTTCCGGTTAATAATGGAAAATAATTTCATTCAAATGGCTGGCCATGCAAGTGCCTAACGACGTCAGCTCTGCGGCTGATAATGCGATCTTCAAAAACAGGGCGCAAAATATCGAGTGTAGCGCCGTCCTGTTGAAACCAAATGTTGCCAATATCCTCCTCTTAATTTTTTGTAAACAAAAATTCGTTCAACATGGCCCGATAACGAAAATAATAATAAAATAAAAAATAATAATAAAAATAATAAAATAAAAAAAAGAACGTTAGATGGCGGACCCTTTTTAATGATTCAATTCAAAGAGATTCCATTAACTTCGAAAGTATTTTTTCGGTTGAAAAAACTCCGTCTGCGATTAGAAGTGGGAATAGTTTTTGGGAAATTTTATTTTGGGAGAATTGGGAAATTACATTTAAATGAGAAATTTGCAATTTTTTTGAGAGAAATGAAAAAGCAAAATCAAAACCAATTATGAATGAGTCCGTTGACTTGGTGGGAAATAGTCGTGGCGGGGGTGGTGGTTGTAAATCACAACAGCAGCAGACGAGCAATCATATGATTCTAATTTTGAAGTATTAGGCTCGCAGAAAATTATAACAATGTTGGCACCGCCAATTTGTGCAGAAACATGTTTTTCGAAAATGGAAATGGTATTTGGAAAATACGAAAAAAGTGCCAGCACCGCTACTTTGATTTGTTGAAAAAATAAAAGTTGTGCTAGGTGAGTACATGATTGTGCAGTTTACAAAAAAATTTCTATCTGCAGCGGTTTTAAAAAAAAAATCGACAATTTCGTAAAAGTGACCGCACCGCCATTTTGTTTTTTTCGAAAACCGAAATTTGTGTTCAATAGAGAATGCGACGTAGATAGTTGTGACTCTAACGAAAAATATCTCCAATTTTTCATTTCATTTATTTCTTCCAGACTTGTAATTATAAGCCTGTAGGCCAAATTAAGCAAATTACAAAATGCATGTACAAAAATCTTTCTTAGTAAGCTTTTTTCGATGGAAAAATCGATTTTTTTTATTTTTCTAAAGTTATCGAAAAAAAACGCTAAAAAAATTTAAAAAAAAAAACAAATTTGTGTCTGAGCGCGGATAATAATTTGTACGCAATTTACCTCAAAGCTGAAAAGATGGCATTTTTTAGCCGTATGTAAGTAAATAGGTGGTGTAAATACTTACGTGATCAAAAGGGGTGAAGTGAAATGAACATAAAATAGCAACATATTTTGCGATAAACACATTTTGTTATAGCTTGTTTACCCCGGGTTCGAAGGTATATGGGTAACATTTGCATCGCAGTGTTGCGTTTCCGAATAGGCCCTACACATATTAGACAACGCTTTTTAATTTTTTTAATGTGCACAAAATAACATAAATGGGTTTTAACTGTATTTTAATGCCATCAATCAGATGGAAAAGCATTGCCTGGTATGGATTTTGGAAATAGAAAGAAGTAAAAGCCATTCCAGGTATATCCCAGTTGCACTTTTTTTGTTGCTATGATGGAGTAAAAACTTACTTATTTGCTAAGAGTTGTCTTAATAATTTAAGCAGTATACCTTCGATATTATAAAACCACGCTTAATTTCATGAAAATTCAGTAAACATTTTGGATAGAAGTCAGATTTTGTTGTTGTTATTTGTCAAACATTAGAAACCACGTTTTTGTCGTTGTTTTTATGCTAACACTTATTCCTATTCTGAATACAATTAATCTAGGATTTTTTTTTTCATTTTAATCGCAAATACTTTATTTGGTTCCATTACTCGATGTTACCAATTTGAATCCTAACATCTAAAGCAAACAGTTAAAAAACTGCAAGGAATTAGAACCACATACATCATATTGGCATAATTTGAAATAGGATCACCATCATTTGACTATAGATAATTCGAAATACACATCATACAATTCGAACTGATTAGTTTTAAAGCTAATATTTATTTTTCCCGTATTTACAAAATACATAGTAAAATAATTCACATAAATATTCTAAACACACATTCAACAACCGAATATCCTAATATCTATTCTGCATACCATTTAGTGCGTTTTGGGTTTTTGACCGGTTTTACTGGTCCGCTGCCTCCTTGATTTGCGCATTTGTCCAACATTTGTTTATATTTGTTAACTAAAGGTGCCAAATCATCTCTTTCTACTTTGCGGCCTTGCTTAGGGCGAATCTCGGCTTTGCGTTCGGCCAAATGAATTTGTTTAATTTTCTGCTGCTTTTTCTTTTTCTTATCTTCCTTAACCCGTTGCATATGGTCCTTGGACTGCTCATTTATTTTCTTAAATGATCGCATACGTAGAACAGTGCCTGGTTTCGATTCAGTGCCTATATAATCACCAACAACATTTGCGGATTTCTTATTGTTCTTGTTATTTTTCTTATTGGCTCTGGATTCTTCAAGTTTCTTAATGTGAAGTTTGAGTTTTTCTTTATCATCGGTTTGTGGTCCTTTTGGAAATGGTTTCAATGGAAATTTGCCAGACTTTTTCTGTTCCTTCAATGCTTTACGTTTTTCTAGTTTCTCCTTGAAAGTGGGATTATTCAATTTGGACCTTTCTTGACGTTTCTCTTTAACTTTGTGTACCGCACGATCCTCTATACTGAAGGCAACAATAGGGCGCTGGAAAATCGGAGATAAAATTTATGTGTTACAAAAAAATCTACGGCAAACTCACATGTTGGGTTCCAAAAATTTTCGGATTGTTATTTAGCTTTCTCAGAGCTGTTAATGCTTCTTGATGAGTATTAAAGGACATGAAGCCAAAACCCTTTGATTTCCCTTGAGGGTGATCTGGTGTTGCACTGTTGTCTCTCATCACTCGGCATTCGTGGGGTCGGAAAGATGTATAGGTTATAACCATGTCCCTCAAATTGTCATTATCATAGTTCAAAGGCAAATTGTGAATGGACAAACGATTTCTTGACACGAATCTAGATTGCAAATGTTGATAAGTTAGATACTTCAAAAAGTATTTTAAAGAAATTAACAATTACTAACCTGTTAAGATTTTTTAACACTTGGGTTTTTACTTGTTCCAATTTATGTCTCCGATTCATATCGGAAGCCGACACTCCCTCAGCAGACTTTGAGTTAGCCATGATAAGACCCTCTCTTGCTAGGTACAGATTGCGCGTATCTTTGCTATCATTCTTTTTATCCTTTTCACTGTTCTGTTGACGCATCTCTTCTCTGCTAAGCGCCGGGAACGGTTCTAAAACTTGATCCAATAACAGAAATTCCGAAGCTGACTGTAGACACAAATCGGCAGATTCTTTCGTTTTAAATTTAACAAAAGCGCTGCCTTTAGAATGTCCCGATATTGGTTCTCTGTTAATAATGACATAGTAAACGGGTCCGTATTTTCTACAAACTTTGCGTAAATCCTCATCTTCGGCATCGAAGGGTACATTTTTGATGAAAATTGTACAACCTTCTTGAACATCGTTTGAAATGTGCTTTTCTGTCTTCACTTTATCGACATTCATTGCGGCCTTGATATCCTTCTTATCTTCATCGTCAGATTCATGGTCAGTGCCATCGTCATCACCATTCTGATCTTCATCGCTGTTCTCTTCATCGTTCTCATCTTCACCAGACCCAGGCTGAAATATTGAAAAATAGACTACAATAGTTTCTAACGTTTCAAATAATAAAACTATTCATTGTTTTATCACAAAAAACATCAAAATAAGGAATATAGCTTCTTACATCTTTACTATCAGCTTCTTCATCATCATCTGCTTCACTTTCGCTATTATTATCATCATCCGACTGTTCCGATTTTATGTCATCCTCAGCCTTTACTTCCACCTTTGGTTTCTTTTCGTCTGGCTCCTCATTAACACCTTGTTTCTTTGCATCAAATTCATTCTTGCCTAAAGCCCAATCAATGAAAACCGCCCGACCCAATAACTCCTTTCCATTGCCATTCAGTATAGCTTTTGTGGCCTGATTTATCGTCTCATACTGGACAAAAGCACATCCAACCAATTTGCCATCGGGACGTTTTAGAAGATTGACATCCTCTAATTTGCCCCATTGCTCAAAATGTTTACGAAGATCATCTTCTTTGGCTTTGTAGCTGACATTTCGAACTATAAGACGAGCACGTTTCTTCTGTCTACGTTCCCTGTCCTCTTTTTGTAGTTGAATGTGAAAGGGATTTCTGCGCTTCGGTGCCCGTTGTTGGGATTTCTCCTGCTCCTCACCATTCACTTCATTATCTTCGTTGGACTCCATTGTAGTGTTTAAAGATTAATAGATTAATTTAAATTAATTTAAATGTTGTCCAACTTTGAATCAAATAATCAAATCAATTCACGAGAACCGAGCCGAGGCAATTTTGTCGTCGACGGCAGTGTGGCTGAGCCGTCCAAAATTTATTTAAACGGAAGAACAATCTTTTAACATTGCCAACCCCACATGGTTGTGAAGGAGGGACGAACGAATAAACCCCAAAATCACTAATCGATCCAAAATAGGGGTTCACAAAATAACCGAAGCTTCATATTTTAGTCTAGAAAAAGTACGTTTGTTTTTCGATTTAGTCACGTGTTAATGTTTTTATTAGTAGAGATATATAATTGGAAAAGTTATTAATTTCCAAAACAGTCGCGTAGACTAAACAGGAAAAATTAGTAAAATTTTTAAATATTTCTAAAATATATCCAATTCTCAAATTTTGTTAATAGTTTAAAATAATCCGTCACTACCTGCTTACAATATATTTCTTACAGAAAAGTAGTATGTTTGTTTCAGCCGATTTGAGCCATAGCTGCGGAACAAGATTGCTAAAAATTCGGCGGCGGCGCGCCTTCTGTTTTTGCCGGCTCAACTCGGATCTCTGTTGAAGACAATGAATAAAAACAAACTATTGATGACATTTGTGACAGCACGTGGAAGGCAAATGTGAGAGCAACACCAAACTACGGCCCGACCTAATCAAAATGCGCGACGTACGTAGCTTTCATCTCACAAACATGAGAAATATCACTTTCCCCTTAAATTTCGTGACTCTAATCCGCTCACACATACTAGTTGTGTTTTCAGTACAAAGCTAGTGAAGAAATAACGGGTGGCGCAAAAGTAAACTTCCGATGTTTTTTTGGCTGTAATTAAAAAAAAATGAAAAACTTTGATTCTTCTTGTGGATTATTTTTATTTGGTCTTTTAATTTTTTTTTACATCAAGTCGAGAATATGATGTCATGTAAATGGCCGCCGCCAGAGTTGCCACTGACATTAGGGGCCAATCGCAAAATTTATAGCATTTTCTGATAGGAGGATTACTTTTGCGCCACCCGTTACAAAATACAAATTAATTTTTTTATTTATTTTCGTCTTCTGTATTTGTTCACAATGAATGCTGGCCAACTTAAGACATACTTAGGCGATAATTTCAAATTCCGCTAAATATCGCTTGGCTCTCCATACAAATTAAGAGATTATCTTAGCAGAGCGCTGTAACAAAAACACGCCTACTGTTTCGAATTTGATATATTTTCCAAACACATTTCTTCTGAGAGTTGAACTTGCTGGTCTATGTCGGAATAATACATGGGAACAGAATTATGTTGAATAGAATTGCGTAGGTTACAATATAGGTGGCTGTAGCAGTTACTAACTAGTTTCGTGATAACGTTGCATAAGTTACAGATGCTATAAAATTCAAATTGAACTATTGCATGTCGTAAATTGTTGAATGGATTTCCGGGGGGAAAACGCATTTTCAGATTACATGTTGAAAGTAAAATCTGATGTATTTAATTTGTATTTGCAAACACAGGCTTGTCGTCAATAAGGATTATTCAATATAATTTTACACCTTTCTGTAATTTGTCATATCGGCAGATTTTTCTGTTTTTTTTTAAACCATTTTTTTCCGCCATAAGGCTATTCTCACATTACAAATGTAATAACGACTATCGTCTCATTGTGACTATGTGATATGTGATCAATATTACTTTTTGGTGATTTGTCCGGATATCCGTATACTTCACACCAAAATATTATCGAAAAGAAGAAGACTTACTGCCTGTTGCCATAAAACGAATTTGTTCGTTCGTTACAAATCGTCAATATTGGAGGCCTTATAAAATGGATTTGAAACATTATTCAATTCTGATTTTATTTTAGATATCGACACATGGAACACAATCACAAAAGATTAAGCTACTGATAAAACCCAATTATATTGCGCCTTCAATTATGAAAATGTGTTTTATGGAAACAGGCAGTTAGTAAAATGTACTTATTTAATTGTATATCCGTATTATCGAATTTTAGTACACATCTGACTTATGGAATATGTAGAGCAACAATCGATGGATCTAAAAATGTTGAGCAACAATCAGTTTTACCTCGCAAAATTTTTAGATTAACAAAACGTGGTTTTGTTTTCGAATCAAAGTTTGAATGTTTCAACAATTTTACGAAAACTAAAAGGTTCTTCTGACGCGTACGCGGTTTATTTATTTTCTAATTTACATATAAAATTGTTCATTCTTTGAAACCACTGAAACGCCATTTTGTTTGCATTTTTATTAGAAAATGGATAACTTACTTTCATACGTTTGCTCTACAACCTGTTGTTGGGGTTAGGCAATTCGGTCCTGTACTTTATACAGCTCTGTTCTTAAACTGTCTAAAAATCTATTTGCTAGCACGGCCATTTGCATTATTTCGAGGCTGGCATCATTCTTTCTATTGATGAAGAAGCATTTGTGTGGAGGAGTCCTTGTGGTTTTAAATGCATCCACTACATCGACACTGCAACTGACGGTCCTTTTCTGTCGTCACGACATTTGCCTAGATTGTTTGGTCTTATCCTCGTTCAACATCAGACCCATCTTCGCCGATGCCTTCTATATTCTGGAAAAAGCATCAGTGAGATCCCGCTCTATCGTCGGCATATGCGAGGATGATGTGGGATTTGGTGTCCATTGTGTTTCTATTAACTTTTGCCTTTTTCCAATATTTTCTCCATCAGTCGGACACTATTGTTGGGTGGATGGTTCGGAGAGGTTGCTTCATATTTTTACTGGGGATCTAGTGTCAGTCAGAGTCATTCATTCAAATGCGTACAAGATTTTAAGGGATCTTATACGCAGGGGTGGTTTCAAACAGGTTGTTTCTTATCAGATATATGTATTGCTTTACTTTTCATTGACGTTTTCCAGGATTTGACGGATTGTGAAGTTTTGATCAGTATTGATTATTCGGTTAAAAGCCACACTGATAAAACGGATAAGAGACCTATTCTGCGGTTTTTGGCGCAAACGGTTTCTGGTGAATCAGACATAGTACGCAGAGGTTCCAATCATCAGGCATGCACATGTATAACAATTTGAACGATGAAATCTGGCAAGGGCACATCCTTGTTCGCATCGAATCTATTCATCGTGATGCATCGTGACAAAGATCTATGGGAGAGTGTGATATGCATCCTGGTAAGAGTATCTAACATTTTCCACCTCGTAAATGCTGGCGACTACACGAGTAAGATAGTAATATGAAGTCATATAGAAAAAGCATTAGACGTTCGGAGCCAGGTTTAAACAGCAGATCCCGGTCTGTGGATATACAAATTATATCATGCACAGCTCACTGATTTGAGACAAGTTCCCCGTACGTTCCTTCAGTAAATGCTAAGGGAAATAAATAAGTATAGGTGAGACTTATTTCGTTACAATTTTCGTCTACAAATATGATACAATATGTATGGAAATTG
Organism: Hydrotaea cyrtoneurina; assembly: GCA_958296145.1. Taxonomy (NCBI): domain Eukaryota; kingdom Metazoa; phylum Arthropoda; class Insecta; order Diptera; family Muscidae; genus Hydrotaea; species Hydrotaea cyrtoneurina. The sequence continues at coordinate 42,003,481 of OY282516.1, forward strand.
ACAAGCGATATCGGAAACGGGAGTATTTCAATGTTCAGTCCGACAAACAAGTTATCAGCTCTTATTCACATATGTGAATGAAATCCTCATCCATCCTTACAATATCGAATGGAAGTTTACACAGAAATTCGATGATGTTTGTTGTGCAAACCATAAAAAAAGTTCGCATATGCTAACAAAATTAGAATTTGGAAACGTACTCAAGAGTTACTTTTAACATTTTTAGTATCCCACTAACCTCGAGAAAATACATTTGTTGAAATTGTTTATATATTAAAATAGGAAATGTAATGTTTTTCGCATTTTAATTTTAATATCTAAAAACTACTATGGATAAACCATAAAGTCGACTTACAACTAAAGTGATTATAAACTATTTACAAGATTGTTACAGTATTGTTTTACAAACACAATACAAGGGCAGCACATAGAATTAAATTTATACTATATGGCAGTAGTGTCTATCATTCTCTCTCTCTCTCGCCAATTTACGATTATATAACACAAAGTTTGCGTTTTTCAAATGCAAAAAATACCACACAGCAGATTGAATTGGAAATCGAATCTAGTCTAAGCATCTTTTCAAGAATTCTGACTAGCTGAATATGATGATATGATTATGCTACAACACACCTATGTACAATTTACGCATCACCATCATTGTCGACGACCTCTTCCACTGCGTCATTTTCATCGGGTACTTCATGCGTTGGCGGCTGTGGTACGAATGAAAACATTGTGGTGCATGTTTTATCTGTTACTGTTATAACCGTATCTCAGTATTTGTTGTGTTGGGCCAGCAATTGCATATCAGTGAGATATTTTATTATGTGAACTTTAGCCTCTGCTTTCTGCCTCACGCCCAGCGTATTCAGCATATCAGTGACGACCATGCCAAATGATTGGTCTTCTGCACTTACGCCTTGGTTAATGCTGTTTTGGAATATTTTTATAGAACTTAGCATATCCGAATGATGCTGCTGCTGTTGTGCCTGTTGTTGTTGCTGCTGCTGCTGTTGTTGCTGATCATCCTCAACAATGCGTTCGCGTTTCATGACTGGTTCGTAGTAGTATGTCTTTTGGTCTTTGACAGCATTGTTAGCAGCAGCCAATTGAGCAGCGTCGCCAGTAACAACAATCGCTGCAAATGAGAACATATCCAATTATAATGTGCTTCACTTAAGTTGACAGAGAACCAAAACAAAATAAAACAGGCGACTGAGACTTACCATGTGGATGTCCTGCCAGTGACTGTGTTGTTATTGTTGCACTGCCATTAAATGGTGTGGTAAACAAATCGACCACTTGTTGCTGCGGTGTTTGTTGATGTTGATGGGTTTGTTGTGGTGCCTCAACTTGTGCGACCGTATTTGTGGTGTTTGAGGAAATGCCAGCTGAAGATACTTTTCCCAATAAAGATTCGCGGTACTGTCGTATTGATTCCATTAAAAATGACATTTGTTTGAAATAACGCCATCTCGAATCTTGACTAATTTTTAATTCTCTGGCGAATTTGTCACGTAAACTTTTCCAGCGTTTGGTACATTTTTGTTCTGAAATAAAATAAATATAACAGTTCTATTAATCTAGTTATACATATAATTATATCGAATAATGTTTGAGATTGGAATAATAATAAATACACCAGCGACTGTCAATCCTATTGTCAAAACAGTTCGGTTGTAGCTGTAAGTTTAATATTTTGGATACTGTAAATTTTAGTAGTTTTATGTTAATACACCAAAATAGGAACATACTAAAATTGTATTAGTGCCTAGTTGACATTGATATCGATTGCTCGCAAAATCTTATTTGCCAATTTAAGATAACTGCCAACAATTTATAATTTTGGAAATTCAGTTCTAATTTCTATAACATCTTTAAGATCCTCTAGTTCACATGAACATTTTAGGTGAATCTTGCATTCAAAAGAAAAGTGGTGGCAGTTAATGAATCTATCTTATGTATGTTAGTACATTTGTATAGCAGGTAAATTGCAAATTTTTGACTTACGTGCCACAACAGTTTGCAAAAGCCAAAAACGAGAAGTCCATCACAATTCAATTTTTTTTAGAATACCTCAAAGTCCAAGAAGGAGATTAGAATTTCGATAAAAAAAAAACCGTTTATCATCTAGCCGACACCATATGATGCGACCTGCCCCAACAAATTTGTTTTATCAAATAAGAACAGCAGCAGTTCCTTCCTTACGCTGGGCATCTGCTTTGCTTGCTGTTCACATGCGCTACTAAGAAGAGGACCAAAATGCTCAGCTGCGTCTATGCCTAGGCTAACGTACACAGAGGAAATATAACTAAAAGGCGACAGATACACACATCAGTGCAGAGAGAGCAGATATGCACAGAGAAATTCTGTAGGGAGCGAACAAAAACAGCACGTGTAACGTATACCACATACATATGTACGTTCATATAATGTGAACATTGGTTAGAGCAAATAGGAATTCATGAAACGAGCACGACAACGTCGTGCCAACTTATACAGCACTGAAAAAAGTACAGCTGCGTAAAACGTTGATGAACAAACAAAAGACGACGAGAAAACAAATACAATACATGCAGAGGATGGTATGAGTTGACTACACAACGACGGCGGCAAAGCAAATCGGTTTGGTGGTACTGTAAAACGACATATACACACACACACACACATGTGTAAAGTCGCGCAGAGGCGACATGAGTACCCACAGCGACTTTGTCGTTTTTGTCTGCCTCGGCTGGTTTCTTTTCGCTTCTTGTATACCCTCTCTGCCACCACCTAAACCCTGCTGTACACGTTTGCTTTTACAATAATGCAGCAACCTAACTTTGCTACGACGGTGTAGTACGACAATTCGATGCCTGTGCGCTTTGTTTTGGAAATTATTATTTTTTCGGACTGTTCACTGCGTTCCACTATTGTTGTCTGTCAGTCATTGCGATTTGTCGGTATGGCTGGTGGACGCGGACGTACCGAAATAAGTATTTAATTTGTTAATGTTATGTTTGGTGGAGACTTGAATTCTTGTCTTTGCTGTATGTTGCATTTTACAGGGTTACATGATATTATTGTTAAAAGTGTGTGTATATGTATGTGGCGGGCTAGGTGTACCTTTCCCTTCCGTCGTATTATACATACAGAAGATAACTTAAATTACGTCAACGATGTATGGATGTTTGGTCGCCGTAATTAGACGATTGAAAAATCTACATACTACATGCATACATATTTACACACATACATGTATGTGTGGTTCAATGTGCGTGTGTATATCTACTTGGACACATGCTGTTTTACATGTTATTAAAAAAATGTAAAATCCATTTTAGGGCATTTCATTAAGGGAGTCTGTCTGTAATTACGCTTACCTGGAACACCTAAAGATTCTGCGATTTGCTTCCAGGTTTGAGCTTTTCTCACAAAGTGCTTATAATTGAAATGGGAACGGTCATAAATGACCGGATTCATTTTAACAGCTTCAATAAGATTCAAATCGAACTGTTGTTCCAAAGCGGGGTCCATTTTCGTATCCATTATGAGGCGCTGCAATTTTCGCGACGCCCGTTCCCCCCGTTATCGGTGGAACAATTGTATTTTGTTAGTTTTCTGATAAGAACGGTGACTGCTCTGTGATGCTTTTTCTTTTGTTTTTCAATTGCGACGCAAACTTAAGCGCCTAAAATTTCCAACAGAAATAGTACGTTACGACGTCAATGAGTGTTTTTTCTTCTTCTTCAGAAAAAAATGATTAGATGATGGCACTGCTACTGCACAGCAAAACTCTTGTCGCTTTTTTGAACCAAAAATGTTTTTTCCACAAGAAATCCAATTGTAAAAAAGTCAATTTCTCTACTCTACTGAACGACGAACGAACACAACACCATATACCGAACGAAGACGCAAACGCCGACGTGGATGCGAAGCAACTGAAAAATGTTGTATACGGTGAAACCAAACAGGCTGTCTGGTAATTTTTATGTAGCTTTGCGTTCGGCTACAGTTGACGTCGTACACAGATACAATATCAAACGCGCATACAGAGATACACAGACGCACGTACAGATACAGTCAGGGGTGGACAACAATAAGGGAGTTTGGGCTAAGTGGCAGCAGGCAAGCAGAGGGTCCGGTCCATGTGTTGAACAGATGATAACGACGCCGACGATAGTTGTTTATTATGGGACAATAAGAATAAAATTAGGCGTACTCTGGTCTTTGTTTGTTCTGTTTAACAACTTTACATTCTGTTTAGAAACATAGCATATACCTAGTTGGGAGAACCTTCATCGAGTCCACGCAGAAAACAGTTTCGTACTACAGAAGTCTAGTGGAACCAGGTAGTATATTCAGAAAAAAACCTTTAAACCCGAATTACACTTCTGACTAATTTACTTTCTAAAAACAATATTTTGAATTCGTTTTAAGAAAACATTGAATCCGAAATATTTGATCCCCCAGCTGAATTTCTGTTCCGACCCACTGACCATCACAGCCTGTTGAATATTCTGAAAATAATAATTCGATTGTAAACCAAAAGATTTTTCATAATAAATTTTTAAAAAAATCATTTAAGAGAAATTTGGAAAAATCTGCAAAAATAGTAATCTCCGTTTTTCTTTAATTCTGTCTAATTGAAACACATCAGATTTCATAGCCATTTGAAGCTGGCAAATTGTGAAGTTGATATTATTCAATTTCAAAATTTTTTATTAATTGCACAGGTTACAATTGTTAAAGGCGTCTTATAGTTGCAGCTTTAATATTTTTTGAACATATGTTATCGGATTCGATTCATCCATAGTAGAGGGTGTTTCCGATTCGATCCGGACAGTTTCGTTTTTAATCCTGTTGTCAATTATTTATTTATTATTCCAGTCATGCAGACTACAAACTCCCTTTTACAAAACAAACGACAAGCAAAAAAATGTACCTGTAATATGTTGAAATAAACACAGGTTACATTGCATAAAACAATTCATTGAGATTTTTCAGTACCCTGGGCAATCAGTTTACATAAAAGGGATGGCAACACTGTCATCTTAATTAGATTGTTTGGGACGAAGATGGAATGGAGGAATTGCCGATTAGGCGAAGATGGAATGGAGGAATTGCCGATTAGGCGAATATGGAATGCAGGAATCACCGATCAGACGAAGATGAAATGGAAGAATTGCCGATCAGAGTTAGATGGAATGGAGGAATTGAATTTCTCAGCCACAACGGCGCCGCCGCCGCCGACTGGAATAAAAGACCAGCCGCCGCCATCGTCGTCATTGCGTCGGTTCGGTTCTCTGTTTCAGAGTGTGTGATAAAATAATAATAGGAACTTAGCCCAAAATTCCTTGTCTTGGAATATCGAGAAACTGCCGTAGTTTTCTGACAAAACATGTCTGAGGAAACATCAACGTCTTTAACTGAAGCCCAAAAAGCACGCATAGAAAGGAATCGGGCTAGAGCTTTAAGTCTAAAGCAAGCGAAATTAGTTTGCCATCCTTATGCGCTCACAAGGAAGTAAGTATATTAAATTTGTATGAAAAATCCCACCAATTTATGAGTGACATGGAAAGTATTAAACGCGACGCCATTCCTCCGCAATGTCCAGTTAATGAAGGTGTTCTCCTGTTATTTTTTGTAACGTTTATTTGAGCAAAGAAATTTGAAATAAATAAATAAACAAACAGTATTTTTCAACATATATGGGTCAGTATATCACTTAGATCATTAAGATTGCAAAGAAAAACCACTACCAATTTTTTCCAATGTTTTTAATAACGACTATGTTTTTGTTATTGAAAGGGATGTCAATTCCGGTGATGGAGCAGGAAGCTCGTCCGTGATCAAAGTGCAAGGCTCGAAATATGTTGATAGTGGCGGAGGGTTTCTAATCGAACAACCTGTGACTGCATCCCAACAAAATGGCACACATTCCAAAAACGATGATGCAAGCGAACAATCTCCGCAAATAGAAAATGGAGCTATTGCCATACCGGTGAAGTACGATGAATGCTTGGAGTGTGGTGATGCTTTTGTTGATTCATTTCTAATGAATAATTTCAATCATGCAGTCTGCGACAAATGCCGTGATGCTGATGGCGAACATTCGCTGATTACCAGAACGGAGGCAAAGGCCGAATACTTACTGAAAGACTGCGATTTTGATAAACGCGACCCTCCCCTCCGCTATATCAGTCGTAAAAATCCTCATAACATCCGTTGGGGTGAAATGAAACTATATTTGCACATGCACGTCCAAAAACGGGCCATGGAAGTGTGGGGCAGTGAAGAAGAACTAATGCGCCAGCATGAAAATCGTGTGGAAAAGAGAGAAGTTGGCAAGATTCGCAAGTACAACAAAGAAATGAAACAATTGCGCATGGAGGTTCGTAGCAGCCTGTATACCAAGAAAACTAAAGCAGTGCATGCCCATGAATTTGGCGAAGACACCTACGATGAGGAGGAGGACACCTACACTCATACCTGTTTAACATGTAATTTTACGGAAACATATGAGAAAATGTAAGAAAATTTGTCAGTTGAGCTGTAATGGTGTATTTTTTGTGAAATTAGTTTTAAAATATAGATATTTTTAAGAAATTTATACGTACGCATTAATCCTTTACTATATGATTGATGAACGAGGGCATGTCGATTATTCGGGGCATATAACTTGCTTTGATTTTGCATTCGTTGAAAAACAAAGCCATTACGCACCGATCTTTACATTCTGAATCAAAAAGAAAACGGATATCGCGATTTTATAATCAAAAAACCAATTATGTAAAAGCAAACTATGAATGAGCCATTTACATAGTTCGTTCCCGCATTTGGATTAAAAATCATAGTATTTGAAGGTACTGTCCGTTGTTATTTCCTTCAATGTTGATGGATTATAGTTATTAGAAATAAAATAGTGGTTTAAGAGAATAGAAAAGAATAATTATAAGTTTCTGTCTAAAACTTCGCTCTGGCCAGGTACAAACAAAAGGTCCCTTTCGGTACCTTGCTACCAGATATTGCATCAACTATGGACCGTTCGCTTACATTTTGGTCTAAAATGCGATACATTTACCTAACAATGTAAGGGATAGATTCAGTTCTCTCACAGGGTGAGACCATCAAAGCGGCTGTTTCCACCTCGTAAATGTTGGCGACTTTACGAGTAAGAGAGTAATCTCTAAGTCATGTAGAACTTCTCTAGAAAAGCATTAGCCGTTCGGAGCCGACTTTAAACAGTAGGTCCCGGTAAGTGAGTATAGAAATTATATCGTACACAGCTCACTGATTCGAGAGAAGTTTCCCGTATGTTCCTTCATGGAATGTTAAGGGAAATAAGTAAGTAAGTACTGTCTTTTGAAGGGCTCAAGAATAAGGAAGAACTAAAAAATAATTTTCACTCATTGTACAAAAAATCGCATTTAGGAAATTATAAGATTTTTGGTTTCCATAAAACGAATTCGTTCGTTACAAATTGCCTATAATTTGGAAGCAAAATGGGTTTTAGAACACAAATCCAAAAAAACAACTTCTCATTACTCGAAAAAAACATTTTATTGCGACTTCAATTTGGAAGTCATTTTACTGAAATATAAAGTAGTTCCAAGTTTCAAATAATGGTCTTTTAGTTTTCCCGCCGTCTAGGGTGTGGAGCCCGTTCCAAAAATAAACAACGGCAGACACAGACGATGTGGATTAACGCCAAAGCTGCTGGAGAGCTGCGTAATAGTATTTGAATGGAAGATTAAAATAGTGTCAGTGAAGATCTGTATTTATGTATCGGAAATGTTTAACCTTTTTCAGTGTTTTATATTCCACTGGCACTTTCCTTCGACAATGGAAAAGTTCGATGTGCTGATATTCATGGTGTTTTTAAGTTTGGAAATTTATTGTGAATGACCAAAACGAGAAGAATCTGTGATGAAAATTAGTGTCAATATAAATAACTGTCGTTTCGATTTCTAATAAGGGTTATTTTCAAACTTAACAACATAGATAGATAGGCAGTATTTTTTAATTTGAAAAAGTTAACCTCGGAAAGAGATGTAGTCTGGGGTCCTAATGAGGGGAAAAATAAAGAAAAAAAATTTAAAAAATGTTTAGGGGTCGCGCCACTCCCTCGAAATTTGGAAATTACCGCTATTTTGGCGTTGATTTTAGAAAAATCCTAAAAATTAACGACTTAACTTATTCGAAATTTAAAAGTTTGAGCTTGTTCAGTGCAACAAAAGTATTTGAGGCAAATATGAGGATAATCGACTAATATTTGTAGCTTTGGTGGCGATTTCATTGTTCAGTCAATTTTCTGAAGAAGGGACGATTTGACTTATTTTACTTTTTGAAATTTTTGAACAATGAGAAATTTTTTTTAAAATTTTTTCATGCCCTTATTTCATTGTTTACGCTATTGCAAACATTTATTGACATAAAACTTTTTAGGATTTTTCTAAAATCAACGCCAAAATAGCGATAATTTCCAAATTTCGAGGGAGTGGCGCGACCCCTAAAATTTTTTTCTTTATTTTTCCCCTCATTAGGACCCCAGACTACATCTCTTTCCGAGGTTAACTTTTTTTTTTAATTTCACTCCACCCTAATAGGCAGTAAACGTAAAAATACAAGTTTTTTTAATTCCCAAAAACTAACAAGAGTGCACATGTAAAATGGGTTCAATCTGAGTCGAATAGAATACAAATTGGAAACTGGTTAAAAGTAGGTTGTCTGAAAAATCAGGAGTGTAATATAAACGTTTATTGTATTCTATAACAAACTGAATTTGGAAATACAATTCTTAAAAATCATTTTGGATTCATGACCTAGCAGCACTCGAAACCATATGTGTTTAAACATTTCTACGCGGCCGTTTTCATCGTCCGTCTAAACTACTCGGCAAAATTCTCAGGCCATATATAATTTGAAAAACCAAGCATTTATATATTTCGCGGTAAACGTCGAAGCAGTAGCTGTCCGACGGACGTATCAACGAATGTCGTACGTTACGTTTTCGTTTAAGCATTACGGGAGCCGTACACACTAGTGCCATCTAGAGCAACGTCTCACAACAAGACGTCGTTGTTACACATCGAAAAGTGCTGCCTAGTTTGCACTACATGCACTTGCTTAATTGTTGTTGTAGTATTTTTTTCTTGCAAAAGATTTGTCATTCAGAGCAGAGGTCAGAGCTGAGTCGTTGCAAATCGGCGGCGCGCCGCCGCTCAATCTTTCTAGCAATGTTGCGCTGCCGACTCTGCTTCGATGAGACGAAGATGGAATGGAGGAATTGCCGATCAGAGGAAGATGAAATGGAGGAATTGCCGATCAGAGGAAGATGAAATGGAGGAATTGACGATCAGACGAAGATAGAATGGAGGAATTGACGAAGATGAAATGGAGGAATTGCCGATCAGAGGAAGATGGAATGGAGGAATTGTCGATCAGAGGAAGATGGAATGGAGGAATTGCCGATCAGACGAAGATGGAATGGAGGAATTGCCGATCAGACGAAGATGGAATGGAGGAATTGCCGATCAGAGGAAGATGGAATGGAGGAATTGCCGATCAGACGAAGATGGAATGGAGGAATTGCCGATCAGACGAAGATGGAATGGAGGAATTGCCGACCAGAGGAAGATGGAATGGAGGAATTGCCGATCAGACGAAGATGGAATAGAGGAATTGAATTTCTCAGCCACTCAGCCAACACGCCGCCGCGGTCGCCGCCGACTGGAATAAAAGACCAGCCGCCGCCATCGTCGTCATTGCGTCGGTTCGGTTCTCTGATTCAGAGTGTGTCATGCAAGTTTTTTAGTGATAAAAGTAAAAAGTAAGTAATATTTGGAACTTAGCCGAAAATTCCTTTGTTTACTTCAATGTAAATCTATAAATATCACATACCCTTATAGTTGTATAGAATTTACATAATTTATTGGCAACAAAAAACCCCCGTCACGGTTAACCGAAAAAAAAGTTGCACCTTCACTGCCACCGCTGAATACCAATACCAATCATCAATATAACTAACAAAATCAACCACAATAAAGAAGGAACCATACAAACTGACTGTTATTGAAAGTAAATAAAACGAAACCTACACTGCAACAGAACCATGGAACCAACACAAATCAGTGACACGGAGAAAGTACGTATTGTGTCGGATTTCATATTGCACGCACCACCGGGTGAATTCAATGAAGTGTTCAATGATGTTCGTGAATTGCTGAAAAATGATGCCCTCTTGAAGGAAGGTGCTAGCCACGCCTTTGCCCAATATAATAAAGATCAGTTGACGCCGGTACGCATTGAAGGCAGTGAACATAATGCTGTGATTTCCGAACACAATGATTTGGGTAAGTGGTTCACTACCTCCCCCCATTACCCATTCTATGCCTTCGGTGGGCAGCTGCCATACATAGGGTGGGGGGAATGTTAGAATGAGTTAGTAAGCACTGTTGTTATGACTCAATTTATTTAAATCTGATGGTTACTCAATATGCCGATAACAGAACGAATTGTTTTCTTACAGGTAGCGGTCGCTTTTATGATCCTCGCACCAAACAATCATTTAAATATGATCACCTACGCAAGGAGGCTACTGACTATCAGGATCTGGAAGCAGACTCGCCCGCTGAATCATGGAGAGCTGCATTAGATATTGAAACATTGGCGTATACAGCAAGTCATTATAGGCATGGTGTAAGTAATTTTGATTCATTGTTGAAATGCGTACATATGTATATTCGAAAGTTAGAAGTAGCATAGAAAAGTCTTCCATATTCCATTCCATGTTCTATTCCAACTCCATGTAATAGCTATTCCGGGAACTTTTTTATTCTGATATATTCCGGTTCGGACGAGTATGTGCAGGTTGAGAGTTTCATAGACATTAAGTTTCTATGTGTGATTTAACGAAACTATTTCTTGGAACTATTTCTTCTATACTATTTAGTTTTTGTGTGTATATATTAGGAAAACCAGTGTTTATTAAGTTGTTGCATTTTCTTTACTGACGTGTCGAAGACGAAAGTACATGTACAAAGTAAAATAAACTCATTGCCATGAAAGTCAGAACAGGTTCATTAGTGAATTCAACTCACCGTTAAAGTGTTGCCGATTCCCAAAATTTATAATATATGACTATTATTTTTTTTACCGGTTGGACTCATCGAGTTGCCAATGTCTTCAAGGGTCTTTATGTCGTTGACGACATATCAGTGACAAACCACAGAAACACAAGAGTTAGAGCTTATGACAAAGTTAGTATTATTGTGGAGTATTTTATGAATACACCTCAGTTCGGAGATCATATAATCCCCTCAATGAAACAATTGTGTATACTGCATAGTATACTATACACTATTATTATATTAAGTAGACGATATGATCAATTTTGATTCCTTCGACATATTATAGGAAGAAGAATCGTAAAGAAATAAATATTATAACAGTTAATGACGATGTGGTGTCAACTACTGGCATCCATGGTTCCCCAGTTTGCGCAACTATTAATTTATCTTCCTTACTTATTTCCCTTAACATTCCATAAAGGAACAGAGGGAGAACTTCTCCCCCTGACCGGGACCGAACGGCTATTGCTTTTTTTTAGAGAAGTTCATACATTGCTTAGAGATTACTCTCTTACTCGTAAATTCGTGAGAGAGGTGGAAACAGCCGCAAGGTTAGGAACCAGGTTGTTAGAAGTGGATGCCTATGACCTCAAGCAGAGTATGATACCGTTTTGTCCACCAGCAAAAAGTTAGCATGCGTCCACAGGTTTTTTTCATTGTATTTCAACGGAATATGGATGGAAATTCGAACTCTAATTTTTTTGCAGTAACAAATAATTACACAAATTCCAATCAATTCCCTGTTTGTTTTTTATGTGATTGGAAATTTTTTGATTTGTAGGTGTGTACTTCCATCAGTTTTTTTCTTCTAATTTTTGTCAAATCACCTGTTATGTTTTTTGGGCAGAAATACAAATGTAAAGGGGACGAAATACTTGCCATTTATTCCATGTAAATTTTATTAACTGTAAATTGGGCGAATAGGGCTATCGAATACATTGAAAAGTTTCATCAAAAATATTTCTATTTAGAAATAACTTATTTCATTGATGTGGAAAATACAGAAAAAATAATTTTTTCAAATTATTATCTTTTGGTGTTTTGCAGGTGTGTTCGGTATTCGGCAGAACCCATGCAGGACAAGTAACGTTGACGATTTGCATTGAAGATCATCAATTTCAACCGAAAAATTACTGGAATGGTCGATGGCGTTCACAGTGGAATGTAACTTTTCAGCCGGGCTCTGGCAGTGCCGAGTTAAGGGGTGTTCTTAAAGTGCAAGTAAGTACAGTGTTAAGCCACAGACTCCAAGTTATAAGTAATAACGCCACGACGTATTGCTATTATTAGGTTCATTACTATGAGGACGGCAATGTGCAATTGGTATCATCTAAGGAATGTCGCGAATCAGTGGTTGTAACCAATGAACAGCAAATGGCGAAGGAAATTGTTCGCCTTATAGAAGAAGCCGAAAACGAATATCAACTGGCCATTTCCGAGAATTATCAAACGATGTCGGATACAACGTTTAAGGCAATGAGACGTCAGTTGCCTATTACAAGAACTAAAATTGATTGGACCAAAATTGTTTCGTATAGCATTGGTAAAGAACTGAAAACGCAATAAGGACAGCAAATGGCGGAAGCTGAATCGCAGCCGCAGACTTTTATACAAACAACAGCAACAATAACAACAATGTCATCTACAGAATCAGCATCTACGTCGACCATAGTAAAGAGGCCAACCAGTCTTCGCCTGGGAAAATGAGAAACAAACTACCATCATCATCTCGCTGGCAAACAAATCTGAGTAACAATAAAAACAACGATATTATCATTGTTTCAATGGTTCCTCCTCTTGTTATACAAAATATATAGGAACTCTATATACATACACACACAAACATATATATATGATGTTATCGTTTCCAAATCAATTTCAATCAACCACACACTGATCCTCCTGACATCCACACACTCAGACACGTACACACATGGAAATCATGTCGCCTTCTGTTCTTTTCCTTTAAGCCTGTTGAAAACAAAATTTATAACTAAACCCGGTTCATTTTTTTTATAAATAACGTTAAGTAAATGCATAATGAAAAATGTTTTAAAGCGAAAAAATGAGTATGAAGCATTTTTTTATATTTTTTTTTTCAAACTAAATAGTATACAAACAATTTATATACAAAATATTCTGATTAGCGATGTTAAGGTAAAAATAATTACAAGACAAAACAAACAAGAACAACACCATCAACAAATACTTCAATACACATATTTCTGTTTTATTTTTAAATGTTTCATAATTATTAATTATTACATATTATTTTATTTGTTGTATACTAAATTTTTGTCAACAAAAAACAAATGGAAGAATTATAGATCGTTTTGTATGGGTTTCTTTTATATATATATATATTTATACATATATCTTTGTAATGGTGTGCATATAAAAAGGTTCGTTTACTTTTGTTTTTAAAAAATGAAGAGAACATATTAGTGAAAACCTAATGAAAATAACAAAACATGCAACAAAAGTTTTTAAAACTTAAAATCCCCTTAATAAAACAACTCCCTTCTCTTCCTCTCGTCGTAAAACCTTCTCTTGTCGAAACAAAAAAATATGTATCTTAAAAACAAACAAAAAATTAAATTAATTAAAAAAATATAAACAAGAAATACTAAGAAAAAGCGCATTAACAATTTGAAAATAATTCATAATTATAAAGAAACCGTTTAAAATAATAAACGAAAAATAATGTTACAAAAAAATTAATTTTTACTTGTCGAGGGTAGAATTGTTTAAATCTGTTCAAAAAAGTGCTGCAAATAATATAGCAGATATTATGATGAGATATATTTTGATTATAATCACAAATCCTTATTCGTAAACACAATAGAATGATGCATTTGAGGAATATCTAAAAAAACCCAGAAGGACAAGGCGAATAGGATTGTGGTGAATAGATCGTAAATGAAGCCATGTCGACACGTATTCCAATTCACTAGTTTTTCAACGATGTAATAAAGGGTGTTGAATGTTGCAATGTACTTGGTAAAGCAATCAATTCTTGAACCAAAGCTATTTTTATTATTCGTTAATGACTTGTTAATTCTTCCAGTTTACCTATGTTTGCGCTGTGGACATTTTTTGATCGTACTCCAGGATTCTTGGACCGATTGAGAATCTGATGTGATTTTCATTGTTTGGAACTGAACTTAAAGAATTGCTGACTTCAATTCCGGACTTTAAGCATTAACTTATTTATTTATTTATTATTAATTACAATACAAAGTAAATTTATATTCTAATTTTTGGGTCCAAGGGTAAACCGGGTGACACAGACCATATGTTTTTTAGATGCTTTGCAGCGACAGACCAAAGTCTCTGGTGGGAATCGAACCCACAACCCCCACGCTGATAGGCAAGCACGCTACCAACTCGCCTACCGGGGCGCTTAAAGCATTAACTTATTTTATATTTAAAAACGCAGTCTTTATAAACCCGCATTTTAAGTGGTTTTTCACCAATTGGTATTTCATATTTAGTTAACCTAACTTAATGGATACCAATTTAAAATCTATCTAGTTGGGGGCTAATTCTAGCTGTAAATGTCTATCATTTGCATATGAATGTTTATCTCCCTTTGGGCGAAAGTGAATTGCGGTGGTGAGTTTTTTCGTTAAACACAAATAAAACATATTAAGAACATTATTAATCTGAAACATACTCCAGCAATGTTTTTGACCAATCATTCAAAGTAAGAGGAATTACTGCTTCTGATATTCCATTTCAGAGGCATTTAGTGTGCCAGTAACCACAATTTCGCCCAAAGAAAAATGGGTCAAATTTTTCGTTTTTTTTTCAAATAAAATAAAAAAAAATTCACAAATTTTATGTTGCATGGAATTTAGATCCTCACCAGATTGTAAAAATTACAGTTTCTCTAGAAAACATTTCAGTAATGAGTTCAAAAGAACAGGTAAATTACTTTATTAAAGTATTCGGAATTCTTGGAAAAAAATGGCTGAATTATGGAAGTATTAAAAACCCGCTAAGATGTGATTGGTGTTTAGCAGTCAAATATAATAAGAATTAAAACTACATTCCAATTTATTATTATTCCTTTGCAGGTGTTTTAATTAAAAATCGTTTATCCGGTTGTGATTTTAATTCCAACTCCAACCGATCGACGAGCCATCCCTTCTCTTCGTTACGTGTTGCCCAAAAGAAGATTTTTCCTCTTTCTTTCGAACCTTTAACGGAAACTTCAAAGTTAGCTTTCAGGTCATCACAGCCATTATTGGGATCGCCGACATCTAAACCCATGTCTTTTATAGGCTCGCCCAATAAACTTACAGCACCTGTACATTTAAAGCATGTTTAATAATTCATTATTATAATAAAACGAATAATATCATAGTTCCCATTTACCTTTATGTTGTCGGAGTTCGGAAAATGCCGCCCGGAAGAAGTCAGTGTTACGTATATCATTTTCAATTTTCCACCGCATATACATCACACTGGATATACCGGCAACGCCGATATAGACCGCAATTTTAGCTAAACTCTTATTGGAGGGAAATCTCATGTTTAAAATTTGTGTTTGTGCTAGGTCTCATTCAATTAAAATGTGAATTAGGTACTCTCATCTCATCCAGCGCCGGTGTTCAACAACCTGACCGACTTGAAACGAAATCAATATATAAACAGCTGTGTTCGCACCAGCTGTTCAGCACAAAGACGTTCACCGAAATGATGTTTCATCGGCAAATTCGATTGAGAATTCAAGAGCAGATAGCAGTAATGCACGTTTTTGCAATGCAAACTTGTTGAGATTTATCATTTTGAAATATTCCATTGATGTCTGGCTGAGAATACATTGCTTTCTCATTCGTTTTGTTGAAAGTTTCACACCGTGCGCGAAAATTCCTATTTTGCCCACACTGAAATTCGACAATAGAACTTCTTGGCAATTTATTTTCTTTGTCAGCTGGTATTATGACATTTCGTTGAAATGTGTGAATGTGAGGTTATGTTATATCCAATTTTTTTCCGGTGCAGATCAGATCATTGTTATTAAATAATTGTTGGAAATATTTCATATAAGATATAATAATGAGCCTTATAAATACTTTCCACGTTTCCCTGCGATTGGTGACTCAACGACTGGTCATGTCGCCGGTAGTGCGCTCGTATGCTGCAGGTACGTTTACTGGTAATTCATGCATTCCTTTGATGTATCACAAACGCGCGTCTGTATTTTAGCCCCAACTCCAAAGAAAATGAAGAAGTTGGGTAAACTGGGACCAATTATGGAGAAGAAAGAGATTCCCGTAGAAACTGATGCCACCAAATTGGTTAATTATGTTTGCGGCAGCAATATCTATAAAACGGGAGAAGACATCAAGGTAATAATGGGAAGGGGTTAACATTATAGTAACAGGACCCATACAATTACTCTTCTCAAAACAAAAAAAACAAGAGAAACAACAACAGAATTCTGATTTTGCATTCTCAAAAGTATATCGTTTGTATTAAAGTCAAATCAGATCAGATGGAGGTCGATCGAATTGTCCGTTGTACTATAGTTCCTGTTAGCGGTTGAGAGTAGTTTTTGTTGACGATGGCCTTGAATTTGTGGAATAACATTATTCCACATACGGTTAAGCTGAAGAACGAATATTGGATTGTCGCGAATTCCGGCTAACTGTCAGGGACCAGACGGCGGATATCTGAAGAGCAGATACCGTTAAAATATCTACAGAACAGCGACATAGGGAGACAATCTAGTTGGGTACTCTACTATCCCCAATCATCACCACCGCTCTCCTCTGTACACGGTCCAGGTACAAAGATGCCTTTGGAGTCCCTGCTAATATACGGGAGTTAAATTCCATTTGTGGCCGGATGTAGATGTAAATATTTACGAGATCAGCTAGGGTGAAGTATTTCTTGCACCGCTTCAAAAAGCCTAAACACTGAATGTTTCTTACGACACTTCGAATATATGGCTTGCCCAACAAGCATCGCCCTGTGTCTTCATGCACAGAACATCAAGAGTGTCTGATTCGACGATATACGTACCCCCCATAGAGATTGACGACGATGCTGGATCAGTGGAACGTTTGTGTGACAACAAACAGCACTGGGTCTTTTGTGCGTTAAAATCTATTCATTTGGCCCCACTCACAAATCTTCGACAAATCGCGGTTGAGTAAGTCGTTTGTCATTTGTCCGCGACCTCCAGAGGACTTGGCCAATTATATTTCGCAAAAGAGTAGATTGGCTTCACAGTCGTCAATGAAAATGAAGGAGGGAGGACAGAACCTTGTGGCACTCCTGCGTCCAAGCTATGCTCATTCGATGAGACCGATCTCTATAGAGCGATTTTTGAGAAAACTCGATATGAATCGAGAAAAGGGATTGCCGATAACAAATCCAATAAGTTTTGATATGAGTGTTCCGTGCCAGACCCTATCGAACGCCTTGGAATATCTAGAGCAACGACCAACTTTCATCAAGGCGGTGACTGGATTGACGCCATCATTAGGGTTTCTACAAGTTTTTTTTTTTGGACTTTGTGTTTATTGGCGGAGATTGCTTCTCAGATAAGCCAGGGTACTTCAGGCTCAGCCGTCCAATGTGTGCTGTGCAATAAATCAATAACTCTTTGAGTGTTAATTTGTCTCTATATACGCCAAATTTTAATGCGCATTATTTTTCATTTTTCTCAACGATTGCACAAAGTGCTTATATGTCCGCAAACTGTTCTTGAAACATTTATGTTGTTTCTTCAATTTTATTATAAACGACTGCAAAAGACGTGCTGATATTTATTTTTAGTTTACTTTTTACAGTTATGATAAAACGACTGCAAACCTTTAAAGCGGAGTGGCTACATGTATTCTAATTTCGGATAAAATAAACAAATCGGACAGATTCAATCAGTCAAAAACGTCTAACATTTGTCAACTTTTAAGCAAATAAGTGTACGATTTGTACAAAAAACATTTTTAACGCCACATGGACTTGCGGGGATGTTTTGTTTAATTTGTGTACCTGGACCATTTTTTTGGATGACACAAACATATGTCCTTCAACCACAATGTTCACGTCGATTTTCGACACTACTGTTTCAATCTGATTTAGAAAGCATATCTTTTTTGGTTTAGAGTAGGCCTTGCCAAATGGTAATCCTCAATGAGTTGGGAATCCCCGGTTCATTCGAATTCATTTCACCGCTTTTTGTAGCCGCTTAATTTTTTCTGTTTTCTCAAACCTGAAATTTTGTAGTGAACTCACGCGACGTCATGCGAATGAGCAGATTTGGGCGTGTGTGTGTCCCTAATCAATATGATTGAATCAAGCTTTATATACACAATCTGATCGAGTATTACAATCGTCATGTTGTATGTTACACATGGCTCGCATTGGATCCACCAGTCCGCTCGTACAATTTGATATATATTTACCACCTGACAAAGTCTTTTGTGGATTTTGCAAAAATATATCATTTTATATTTCAAGGAAATGTAGAATATCCTATCTAATAACAACTCATTAATCATCTCTCGATAGCGCAATCCATTCACCGTAACTGGATGATCCAACCTCATTTTTGAAAAAGTAAGGTCCAATTACCCCGCCGGACCATAAACCGCACCAAACAGTCACTCGTTGAGGATGGAGACGCTTCTCAACAATAACTCTTGGGTTTTGTGAGCTCCAGATGAGACAATTTTGCGTGTTGATGTAGCCACCGAGGTGGAAATGGGCCTTATCAGTCAAGATTATTTTTCGATGGAATTCCGTATCATTTTCATGCATTTCAAGGACCCAATCAACAAAGACACGACGTTGTTGATGATCGGCCGGCTTGAGTTCTTGTGTTAAGTGAACTTTATAAGCCTTAAGGCCCAAGTCTTTATGCAAAATACGTTTGTGGAATGCCCAATTCCAGACGTATTTTGCATAATTCTTGCACGGGTTTTATTCTCCACATCACTAACTTGTCCCAACAGCACGAATTTTTCCACCAATTTCTGGTGCTATCGAAATACTGGGTGATTCAAAATAACATCTCTTGTTGGAAAACCCTTTATTATAAATAACAACATTTATGTTGTAAAAAAAACATTTGAAAACTTTCGGAATTCAATTTTGTTTCGTATGGGCATATGCAATTATATAAACTCATATTTTTTTTTCAGTTGAAACCCGATTCGGAATATCCTGAATGGCTGTGGTCCTTGAATGTTGATCGTATTATACCTTTGGAAGAAATGGATCCCAATACAAAGCAATATTGGAGACGTTTGAGAAAAATGGCATTGCGGCGCAATAACCAATTAGCGAAACTCAAGAAATTTTAAATAGTTACAACAAATGTTTTCCTTTAATAAATAAATAAATTTAAAAAAAAAATGTTCCAGTTGTCGTTTGCAACGGGATTTTACAATCCCTGGTTCCCGAAATTTGTCTATATTTCAAAATACACACACTCACTAGAAAAAGCGTACAAGTAGTGAAAGATACAGAAACCACATACAAAAACTAGTTTTCAGATTATGAATTTAGTTTTTATTTTAGAAGTAAAGTCCAGGCATTTCCAGTGCAATAAAATTGAAGAAGACGCCAAAAAAATAATGCGTACAAAATGTATATTCATAATAGGGATGCAATGGTCTGCATTATTTTTTTGAACTTTAGTAGCTAGTAGGGTAGTCTTTCTTTGGAGAACGTCTGCAAATCACTTTGGCATGGATTGGACAAGTTTTGAGGTTTCATCTGATATTATATTTCCCCACTTTTTCGGTAATACTTCTTTCAGTATACTTTTTGATGAAAATGAATGCTGTTGAATATTTCTTTCAAAAAAAATCCTACAGATGCACGATGGGGTTAAGATCCGGGGACTGCGGATGTACGTAACTGGTGTGGACCTGTATATACCAACCAGGGCTCCTCAATGTCGGCTGTATGCTTCGTGTTGTTATCTAACTAAAAAGAATTGTGGCCCTAAAGTCCAATGTCACTGCACTCTGTTTCAAGTTACATCTCGGTAACCACGTTTGTCCATTGTTGACTCAATAAGCTGTATTTTTACTACTCCATTAGCTACAATGCACCCCCACAACATAATTCCACCTCCTACATTTTTTTCAAGTGCAGTACCAGGTTTTCTCCACACCATTTCACGTCCTTTTATTCCAAATATACAAAATATATTATCATCACAGAATATCATTTTTCCAGAACTTTTGTGGCTTATTTATGTGGTTTTTTGTATAATTAATTGTCTTTTAACGGTTTTGTTGTGAATTAAAAGGTTTCTTACGTGCAACTCGGCCTCGATAAACAGCCTTTTTAATGATTTTCCGCAGAGAGTCATCGCAAATTGTTTTCTTAAAGAGTCCGTTAACACCTGCAGCCAATTTGATGCAGGAATTCACGGGTTCTGTAGGACAAATTGGACTATATAACGTATTTCTCTTTCGGTTAATATGGAAGTTTGACCAGAGCGAGGTTTAGATAAGCAATTTGCTGTTTCCGTATAAGTATTAAGTACTATTTGAACAGAAGAATGTGCCCTTTCAACTATTTCACCAATTTGTCTCAAGATGTTACATTGTTTCCACAAAATATACAATAATTTTCCTTTCGGCAGCGTTAATTTCTTTCCCCTATCGATTTATTGCGAATAAATTATTTAAAATATTGGAAACTGTTGTTTGGTCGTTTTGACAAAGGAGTGTAATTGAAAATGGTACGAAATTGATGTTTAAAGAACCAATATATAATTTTTGTACGCAGACTTTTTCTTTGTTTATTATGGGACTTTTGTAAATGTTGTTGTTTTGTTGCTTACCCATTCATAGATATATAGACTTATATATTATGCCACCAATTATTTAAAAATTTAAAAAAATAGTAGAACTTATCTTGATCAAATATTGCGTATTTGATAATAACAAAGCACAACAGTCAATGTTTACATGAAATTGATTAATAGATCTCAAAACGGTTTTAGTTTCTCTGGGTCAATTTTAATTTGCGATATTGCTGCGTCCGCAAGAAACCCCCAACTCCTATTTTTACGTTTTGTGTCCATGATTTATGATCGCTCATTTGTGATAAGAGTTTCTAGATTACAGAATCACCATCGTCTACATCTGCAGAACGTTTCCTTTCCTGTTCATGACTTCAGGGATATATGCCTTGAACATGTTCTTAGTTGTTCCTAGTACTATTCTGCTCTTTCTTGATGCTCATCGTCATTGGGGTCAATAAATAAATAATAAGACTAATAATTCTTTATTGTTTGGCGAGGGGGCAATATTATCATAATTACATTTTAACAACTCTTTTATAAATTTCAATGTTTTATTTTTTACCTAAACTTGTTGCTATTTAAACTATCTAATTTGTTTGTATAGTAATATTATGAACAGTCCTTAACTACTAAAGATTATTTATTTATTGAAATATGTATGTTTCATTCCAGTGTGGTGCGTCCAACCATTAACCTCCACTCGGAGACCCATAGAACCCATTGTGAAACCCTTTTTTTATATCGAATATTAAAAGAGAAAGCATTAACTAGTTTTCAATGTATTAACTAGCTTTCTACGGAAATGTGGCGGAAATTTCCTCGGCAGCCCTTAATACCGCTAGATAATTTTCCTGAAAGACGCAGCATTCATCCGATAGTCTGAATGATTTCCTAATACCCGCCATTTAAATGTAAAATCCAGCTCCTTACCACCGCCGTGTAGATCCATTCAACTACCCTTGGTACCCAGTTTTTGTATGGTTGAAATGCTACGCTACTCTGCCCGGCGAAACAATATCTCTATTAATTGTTTGTCTAGGTGCGTGGAGAAGGCCATTTAAGTGACGAGGTCATCTGTTATTTCCGCAAAAAAAGATGAATTTCTTTTGGATTATTTCGGTGGGCAGAGCCTTTAACCCTGTTCGTACCAGGCAGTGGCGTCTGGTCACTATTAAAATTAATACTTGTGCATTCGGCACACCTGGAAAGTGTGTTGCCATATGCAAAGCGAGCGTCTCCGAGCTAAATTCCATCCGATTTCTGAATATATCAATGTGTCTTAGGATCTATGGATAACATCCATTTCACTTTGGATGTCTCATTTACAGAGTCGATTGTATTTAATCACTGTGTAGTTCTCCCAGTTTTCTGATCTATTAATTTGTCTGTGTCCTGTTAAATAACCTGCAGGTGGTTTTCGTCTACCTGTAGCTATAATTATTTCCCACCTCCAAAATATCTGTACCCAGATATGTGGTGGCTAGTCGGGTTTCTAAGTACGAACTGAATTCATTCCAGTTTTTCTGAATCGAATTTTTGTATGGATCTCTCTTTGTACTAGTGAAATTTATATTGAAGATAATACTTCTGTGGTCTCAGAAAAAACAGACCGGGGACACCGTCCACCTTCTCACCAGATTACTCATTCTGTTTCTCAGTTTCAGCCTCGTACGGTGTCAAGTTTCTGTAGCCTAAACCGAACTTTATAACACCCTCACTTAATCTCAATCTGGTGAGAGACCTTCATCGCGAAACTTAAATCTCTGTTTGTGTTCCCCTTATAAGCCATTGCAGTGAACAACTTCAATTGGCTTGTAAGGAGCTCCTCCTTCTGTTTTTCCAATACTGCCGGTATGGATTCAACCGACCTTATCGGCGGCGGTGTGATCATTGAACGGAACGGTGGAATGGAATGACTCCCAATTTTGTGCCTGGCCAGAATCTCTCCTGGCCACTTTATATCGCGCGCAACAGCATAATTTTGGGGTATAATGTTGAATATCGGGAAATGTGAAGGTTTTTTTCTTAAGCAATACAGCAATGCGTCGCGAGTGTACCTGAAAGCAACATTTTATGAATGGTATTACAAATGTAAATGAAATTCCATTTAAAAATGTTTTTATTTACTTTTAATTGCTGTGTAACTTCTCTAATCCGTATAATCCAGTAGCCTGGACAGCTCAATGTTTGGGACAGTTTATACATTTTAACTCTCTAGTCCGGACATCAATTTGTTTTTTTCTTGTTATCTTCCCGTTAGCCCATCAACAATGAAACAAATATGAATAGAATATATTCAACGACGTCGATTCTTAATCCTTCTGTCAATTTCAGTTCAGTCAGTTATGTCAACCGGAAATATTGAAGAGAACATAGACTCTGGCAGTAGTATTGACAAAGTTGAAGACAAAGTTTCAAATAAAGAAGATATGGGCTGAACTGACAAATGTGACGGAGAAAGAAATCTTATTTTTAAAAGAACATAAAACCGGAGCTCAAAAACCGCATAAAGAAAAATTTATTCCATCCAAAATTAATTCATATTTGAAGCACTAACATTTTTAACCTGTAGAATAAATAACCATAACCAACTTTTGAGTTAACAACATTTTGTACTGTAGTCCGGTAATCCGAACAAACGCTGAAACTATGTCAGTCCAGATTAGAGACCGGCCAGTTGTTTTATACGCTTCTCAAATCTGGTTTAGCAGATAGTTCCAGGGAACTTGCAATTTGTGAGATAAATGCCCTTCGTCAGAGTTTGAATGCACTTTGAATATACATGAGGCGTTTGTTAAAACATTATCTCGGTCAGATATTATTCTTAACTAGTTGTTTTTCGCGGTGAGGATTGGCTATGAAATCTATTGCCTCAAATTCGATTTTGAAGCCGGATGTATCTCTAGCACAATTAAATCTACGCGTTTCAAGGCTTTAGACTGAAGAACCATCAAATCAAGTTGTACTGTGGACGTATTTTTTTTTTTGAAGAGCAATACTCATGGGATGTCCCCTATAAATGCAATTCACTGTGTTACCGGAAGGAAATTAAGGTATCGGAAGGAGGAAATAGGGAGTAGTGTTTGTTGACATTTGTTTTGAATTTCTGAATGTCACAACTGGCTGGAAACACATTTGCCGGAAGAATATTCCACATACGAACGGTTCGGCTGAATAACGAATTTTCTCTATAGTGCATCATCCGATCAAACGGTCATTTGACAGCGAACGGTCCCTGGAAAGCCGCGTATTCCGACTAAATGTTCTAACTACAGTGACCAGTTGACGGATATCTGATCAACAGATACCTTTAAAATATCTATAGAATAGCGATACTCAACCCACATTTCGGCGATGCTGTAGGGAGACAATAGAGTTGGATACCCTACTATCCCCAATAATCACCACCGCTCTCCTCGGTACACGGTCCAAAAGCTGTAAAGATGTCTTTGGAGCTCCTGCCCATATATGGGAGTTGTATTCCATTTTAGGCCGGATTTAGGTGGTGTAAATATTTTCGAGATCAGATGGAGTGAAGTATTTCATGCACCGCTTTAAAAAGCCTAAACACTTGAAATCTTTTTTCGATATTCTAGCGCAGCGAGCCTCACCCTACATCTTCATGCCCAGAACATCACGAGTGTCTGATTCGTCGATATCCACACCACCCATAGAGATTGACTACGATGCTGGACCAGTGGAACGTTTGTGTGACAACAAACAGCACTGGGTCTTTTGTGCATTAAAATCTACTCAGTTCATTTGGCCCCACTCACAAATCGTCGCAAAATCGCGGTTAAGTGAGTCGTTCATCGTTCGCCTTTTTTCCTCGACTTCCAGAGGACCTGGCCGATGATCAAATGAGTACGAATGACAGAGGTTGCTGTCATCTGCAAAGGAGTAGATTGGGTTCACAGTCTGACCCAACAGGTCGTCAATGAAAATAAGAAACAGAGAAGGAGAGAGGACAGAGCCTTGTGGCACTCCTGCGGTCAACCTATGCTCGTTGGATGAGACCCCATCTATAACAACTCGTACAGAGCGATCTCTGAGATAACTCGATATGAATCGAGAGAAGATATTACCGACACCAAATGCAATAAGTTTTGATATGAGTGCTCCGTGCCAGACGGAGGAAATATCCAGAGCCAAGACCTTGCTTTCACCAAGGCGATGAATCGACTCCATCGCTACGAAAGGAACGCCATCAGGTCTCCAATAGATCGATTTCTACGGAAGCCATACTGCCGATCATTAAGAAGGCCGTTAGACTCTAAATACTTAACAAGATGGTGGTTAACCATGCTCTCCATGACCTTCGAGAGCGCAGAACATATTGCAATTGGACGGTAATTTGCAGGATTTGTAGCCTCACTTTCTTGGGGATCGGCTGTACATTGGCAACATTCCAACGATAAGGGTAAATACCAGCACGGTAGGACATGTTGAAAAGATTGCGCAATACATAGGAAATGCCATCCGAGCCCGGAGTTTTGAGACACATTGAGATCTGCAAGAACTCTTTAAGCCCACCGCCACACAGAGGGGGAATTCGCAAAATATTTGAAAAGGGTCCAAAGTCCAAATTTGTTTTTTTCTTTTATAATTAATTTAATTGTTTTTCTTGTTATTCTTAAGATAGAGTGTCCATCCACGTATTCATTTCGTATTTCTGGCGGCAAAAACATCAGAAGCTCGAGAAATTCCACAAATGTTTGTCATGTGTTCTTCATTAAATATTTCTTTTTCATATATGTATATGATTGTTAAAGAACCTGTCAACGATTTTTATCTTATCTTTCGTAATTCCTTTGTGCTTTGGTAGTGACATTCATTGGTCATTTGGATGGTGAAGTTTATGTTGTTTAACTGTTTTCACAATTGCTGTGCAAAGTTCTATGGAATCTGGGAGCGTTAAATGTATGTTGCACGTATTATCAATTTTAATTGCTTTTACATAAAATCAGCAAGATATATATATATATACATATATATATCTAGAACGTTCTAGTAGATGGCCATGCGTATACATATGTGGGTACATATAATAAAATCGTCGATGCATCAATATTTATGTGTTTGTACTTTCCCATTTTCTTATCAATACCTTCTTCCCGATAACTTGTCTTCTCGTTTGGTTACTCAGCTTACATACATATGTACGCTCCAAGCAAGTAAATACAATTGATTGATTCTAAAGGAGTGGAGTCGACCGCACCGGACCTATAAATACACGTTTTTCCACTTCATTGCCTTCAGTTGAAATCGTTCATAAGTTCGGAATTATATAGCGGTAGGAGAATACAAAAAAAAACGAAAAGAAAAAAATTGTGCCTTGTTAAGTAAAGAAATGATTTTAAAATGTTTAATATTGACTTCAGTGTTAATGATATGGCATCCAAGTGATGTCCTGGCCAAACAAAAAAGTATGTGCTGTGAAATCAAACAAGATCTCTAGAAATGTCAACCAAAAAGTGATAGAGTGCACTGTCCTACCACTTTCTTGTTTGTGATTTTTAAATAAATCGTTATTGGTTTTCAGCGAATGTTGAAATTGAGTTTTAGTCAGATAGTCGTTATTAAATGGTTTTTTTTAAAATGGTAAAACACTTGACCAACCACCCGCAAACAACTGATTTAAAAACAATCAACATCACGACTGTGAGATGTGAGATTATTTCTAGCAAATTCAGATCTTCGTAATTTCTGTATCAGCAAATATGTTTCCATTATGTTGTCGACATATCATTTAAGATATAAATGGCATAGTCCAATTTATCATGTGAACGATTATTTGATAGTTCGTTCAGCAACAATCAAATAAAATAAAAAGACTTGTATGTATTTATAAAATATCAGCTTCGAATTGCATTAGAGTATGTACAGTGTACTCTCTCCTTGCGGACAACTCTCATAAGTGGACAAAATGCTCATTCCCATAGGTGACCGCCTGTTTTAGAAATTGAATTAGTCCTTAAATTTAGAAAATATATTCAAGTTGAATGGATTGAGAATGCAGTAGAATTTCACTTTGTTCCTCGGGTTGTTCTAATTTGTGAAAAGTGAAATGACAACAGAAAATGTTGAAATGATAACACTATGCAACATAAAAAAAATACAAAAGTGTATTGAATAATCACTACAACATTCTGATGTACTGAGGTCTCCTGATTAAAAATATGGCCGAATTTTTTGTCTATCGAAAGCAAAGACTGTGCGGAGTGCGACGTTCCAAGTTGTTTTTTGACACATTAGTTCGTATACACACTCTAGATGTCAGTAATAGGCATGGTAATGTTTGAAAGGTTTTCAAAGCAAATAACGTTTTTGTTTTAAAACAAATACAAATACTGTTTAAATACCCTCTTGGAAATGTTCAGCAAACGACTTGGAACGTATTTTTTTTTTATTCAAATTTTTTAAACAAATACAAATATTTTTTTGAAATAAATTTTAAAAAATGTATGAATTATTTTAAATCTTCGCTTTTTAATGATCTATAACTCATTTTGATTGTAGATTGTAGACAGAGGGCAGACGTCGCAAGTCGCTTTCTGATGCATTAGATGTCACTTCAGATGTCAGTAATTGGCATGGCAATACTTGAAAGGTTTTCAAAGCAAATAATGTTTTTTTTTTTAAACAAATACAAATACTGTTTCAATACCCTCTTGGAAATGTTCAGCAAACGACTTGGGACGTCTGTCCTCTGTATGGTTCGGTCCCCTAGTTTCGAACCATCTGTTCGTCAGCAAGTTCGAGATGGTGTCTGTTGTCCAAGATTGCCCGTATGGTATCAGGATTTCACACTCAACAAATATTTTTGTTTCGAATATTCTCCCGAGTTGTTAAATTCCCAGCCGCTATCTCAGTTACTTTTTCATGATATGACCTGTGATCGCTTTCGATCCATTAGGCCATCACTTTAACTCTCATTGCTGTGAGGGCAGCTACATATCTAATCTGTAAATCTATTGCATGGACATTCAAGATAGTCTCCATTGCCCTATTAGATGTGGTCGTCATTGTCGGACCTTCTGCAATATTTTTATGCTGCACTACTTTTCCATCGATGCCCGCCATAAATTAGAACAGGTCGACAGGGGCAAGTCGACGGCTATCCGATAGAAGATACCGTTATAATATTTATGGAACAGCGTTATACAAACCACATTCCGACGATGCTGAAGGGAGAGTTTAAAGTTCCATATCCTAATATCCCCTATCACCATCACCGCTCTCTTCTGTACACTGTCCAGAAGCTGGAAAGATGTCTTTGGAGCTTCTGTCCATATATGGGATTTATTTTTTATTTTAGGATATAAGTGATGTAAATATGAACGAGATCAGATGGAGTGAATCATACACTCATACACTTTTCAGTTTGTTAGACGCCTATACTCCTCGTCAGGACATATCGTACCATAAATTTTGCCACGAATCAACATAGAAAGTCGTGTTTGCAATAATGGTAGCTGTAATATGAGGGTCTGAGATTCAAAAGTGGTCAAGTCAAAAAAATAAAAATTCGAAATATTTCGCCAAAAAAAAAATATGTTCTTTTTCTAACTGTCTACGAAGTCTTCGGTTTTTTTCGGTATTTTTTCAATGAAATTGTTAATTTTTGAAAGTAATACAAATCAAAACTGGTCGGGTCCAGTAAATTTCAAAAGTGTTCAAGTCTACTTATCAGTTTTAAAATGAATAATATCTAAAATCTTGTTTTGAAAAGTTAAATTAGGGTGAGAAATCACTGAAATTGTAATTGTTTCTCTAACAATAAAATTCCTCGAATATCAAAATAAAAATCAATTTGTTTCGCGCCCTGCGACGTACCAAAATAAACAAACAATTTAAGTAATAAATTGTGCTAATTCTCGACAAAATATTTAAAATATTTTCATTAATTTTTGTTTAAACTACAAATGTCAAAGAATAAAAGCTTCAAAAGTGACAGCTACCGAAATACCGGGTGATTGAAAAAAAACACTTCTGGTTGGTGAACCCTGTATTTCACAAAACAAAAAACAAACAATTATTTACTCTCAAAACTCGTCAGAATCAATTCTGAACAAGTCCATCATTATTGAATCAAAACTGGTCGAGTCCAACGGTTTTAGTTTGAAAAGTGGTCAAGTCCCTATATTATGTTTCAAAACTAGTCAAGTCCGATCAATTCTTAACGATAAAACCGGTAATTTATCAGAAACAATCGCCAAAAATTGGTGAATATTCGACGACAATCACAACTACTATGTTCTTCTGGAATTTTAAAAAAATCAAATACTGTGTATTTGTTTTTCTTTGTTTTCATTCAAAAAAGTTAAAAATTGACTTGACCATTTTTGAATCTAGGCCCCTCATATGTTGAACATGTTGGAATTAAATATCTGAGACGAGTAGTAGGTTAAAAATCGAACTTCTCACTGATATGGGGGCCATTATGTGTTAACACAACAATTTCACAAAAAAAGAAACCAGAATGCTATTAGACGTTCGTTGTAAACATGATGACAGCAATGTCCAAACGGAATCTGCAATATCTCTCTAATCGAATCAAAATAGAATTGGACCGAGCATTCCTCGTTGATGCTGTCCCTACAGTTCTCAAATATGGGCCATGTAGCAGGATGAATGGTCGATTGAGAAGTCATCGTGGTGAAATACCCAAGACAGTTTAGGGTTGTATGACAATGCATCTATTCGATATTCTCACATGGAAAATATTCCATGTTAAATATACGGCCTTATACAAGTCTATAGCCCCTGTTGCTGGTGCATTGTACTTGAGCTGATTTCTGGGGGCTAAGCCCCACCCCAGACAGACCTAGTCACGTCTATGGTCTACGTGTTATTGCGTACCATGTGTTCTCTGCATATTTAAAGAACTAATCTCGGCCCTAAATATTGTTCTCCTTACAAATGCTTTTTCCGTAATTGATTTTTATCAGCCTCATTGTCCTTGCTAAACGCGACGCTGAACAGAACGGGGGTCGCTAGAGCTTTATTAAATAGTTCATTATAATTTTAAATTGTAATAAATAAAGAACAAAAACTATTTTTGTTTTTGCCGATGCGCCCCGGTAGGCGAGTTGCTAGCGTGCTTGCCTATCAGCCCAGAGGCTTTAATGTGTAGCTGCAAAAATTTCACCATATGGTCTGTGTTACCCAATTTACCCTTGGTCCCAAAATAAGAATATAAATTTACTTTGTATTATAATTAATAAATAAATAAATTTATTTATTTTGCATTATATGAAGCATAATCTCAAAGTAATAATTCCGATAATTCTTAACAGCCACCTCATTCATGTAAAAGATTAGTCATATTGGACTGTAAATAAAAATCTGGCGGAAGTTTTCATTTTTTTGAGGACCCAGGTTTCCAACTTTGGAGCCACTGGGTTCATCTTCCGGACTTAAGCTTGACCACACTTCAGGTCAGTATAGAAGTCCATCGGATAAGACAATTACAAAAGGCAGATTTATTTGAAAACTATTTTCAAATTCCACCAATGTGTAACGTCAGGTAGAAGTGCCCTCCTCCTCACTATGGAAGATCTCCCATTAACCAACACCCAGCTCTGTATGCTGCTTGTCAACAACAATCAAAATGTGGTTTGACGTGAATGATGATCGACTGTCACGATTCAGCTCCCCTAAATGATCTTCGACTAGGAAATAATTTTCAAATGGTTTTAAAGGGGCCCAAGTATTTCCATTTGTCACTTTCGAAATATGTAAATTAGGCTGATGACTTTTATAGAATCTCGTTTCCCTGTATCATATTTTGATGAGTTGTCCTTTGAGATTAGATAAAAGGTGATTTGATAAAAAAAAAATCTCACGCACAAAATGATTTAATATTTTTTATTTATCAGCATTTTCCAAGTGGTTTCTACGTGACCTTTTTCAATATTTAAATGAAATAAACGTCATTTTTAGGCAAAAGTTCATTCATTCGCACAACAATAAAATCAAAAAGTCATCACCCTAATGTAAATACCACAGTTCTGGTTACATTTTTCTGTCCATTTAAGTCTAGATAACCCTCGTTGCGGAACATGTAGATTCCGAACGAGATCGATTGAATACATGACACCGTGGCGTATGTGGTACGTTAAATTGGCTCTTGCATCTCACGGGTAATATTATGTATACGCAGGGGTGTGCCGGTGTCAATCCGGTATAAGATGAAGGTGAAATACCTGGAAGTTCCGATTATTTTTCTTGTACGTATTGTCGAGTACAACAATAATTTGTCTGTGAAATTTCCCATTTTTTT
Source organism: Hydrotaea cyrtoneurina (assembly GCA_958296145.1). NCBI lineage: Eukaryota > Metazoa > Arthropoda > Insecta > Diptera > Muscidae > Hydrotaea > Hydrotaea cyrtoneurina. Next base: position 42,034,664 of record OY282516.1, read on the forward strand.
AACTTTAGCGATGTTTTTACACATTATTTTATGAGAGAACCGTACAACATGTGAATTTATTGGCAAATCACGGCTAATCCTAAATATAATAATTTGTGCACCTCCCTGCGGTGAAGCATTTCTTTACTCTCTTTCATTACTCTCTCTCTTGCTCGCTCATTTTTTAACAGGTAATCATTCTCTTTTCACAGTCGCAGTGTGTGTGGCTGTGTGTTGTTTACACATGTGTGTTTGGCTGTATCGTTGTTGTTGTCATGTTCACAAAAAGAACAACAAACACACATAAAAAGCAGAAAGACATGTTTTTTTTCGACCGTTGTTTGACGTGCTTTTCAACTAGTAAGGAATAAAACGCATTCTCTTTTGGTTCAATAGTATGATGGTACTCGAATGCAAATTAATAAGTTCAGGGTTTGTTGTTGTCAAATGGAGAGAAATTATGGATCAGCGATGGATCAGGATGGATTTTTTTAAAATTCGTTCGTAATTTTATATAAATCATAAATTTTGTAATTTTTTTTTGAGGTGTTATTTTGAATCACCCGGGAGCGGTCACTTTTGAAGCTTTTATTCTTTGACAGTTGACAAGTAGAAACTATGCCACTACTAGAAATGGAACGATACACATTTCAACAACGCATTGAAATTATTAAAATTCACTACAAAAAAGGGGGGAAATCTTGCATTCACAGTTCGCCAAACTAAAGCATTTGTGGGTCGCCGTGAAGCACCTTGTCGGACCGCAATACAGAAATTGGTGGAAAAAGTCGAGCTGTTGGGACAAGTTGGTGGTGTGAAGAATAAAACGAGTGCACATCGCTTAAGATAAACTGAGAATATTGCTGCTGTAGGCCAAAGTGTTGAAGAAAACCCAGGTTTGTCCATTCCTCGTTGTTCTTTGAAATTGGGCATTACACCGTATTTTGCATAAAGACTTGGGTCTTAAGGCTTACAAACTTCAGTTACCACAAGAACTCAAGCCGGCCGATCATCAGCAACGTCGTGTATTTGCTGATTGGGTCCTTGAAATGCATGAAAATGTTCCTGAATTCCATCGAAAAATCATCTTGACTGATAAGGCCCATTTCCACCTCGGTGGCTATTGTCGCATCTGGGGCTCGGAAAACCCAAGAGTTATTGTTGAGAAGCCTCTCCATCCTCAAAGTGAGACTGTTTGGTGCGGTTTATGGTCCGGCGGGGTCATTGGACCTTACTTTTTCGAAAATGAGTTTGGATCAACTGCAGTTACTATGAATGGATTGCGCTATCGAGAGAGGATTTTTATGATCGAAGTTGGATGATATTGATCTGGAGAACGTTTACTCTCAACAAGACGGCGCTACGTGCCACACAAGCAACGAATCTAGTGCTTTTTTACGGGAAAAGTTTCCGGACCGTGTTATCTCTCAAAGAGGTGATCATAATTGGCTACCCAGATCTTGTGATTTAAAACCTTGCGACTTCTTCCTTTTGGGGCCACGTGAATGATAAGGTCTACACCAACAGGCCAGCGTCGATTAAAGACCTCAAGAATAGAATTCATGAGGCTGTGGAGGACAAAGGGCAGCCACTTTGCGATTTGGTTATGGAAAATTTTATGAAACGGATATGGTCTCATCATTTATCTCCAAAAATTACATTTTTCTTTGAATACCAAAATAACACCTCTTGTTGGAAATTTTACATAAACTAAAAAAGAAACGTAACGTTTAAAAATTTCATAAAAGTGTAAAAAACTGATGATGCAGTTTGAAAGGCGGTAAAATTCTAAGTAATTAAAAAAATAATGTGTACTCTTGTAGTTTCAAAGTTATGAGTGTCAAACCATTGTAACAACTAATTCCTTGTTTGCATTATCGGGTCATTCGTTACTTTGTGTACCGATTACGAAGTTTCTGCAATGCTTTAAAACCCAACCCAACCAAACCAAACCAACATATTCAAATGCGTAACCCCCAGGGTTGCATTTGCCGGATTTTTTTGACAAATTGATAAAGTTAATATTAAAAAATGGTACTTGTGTTATTCGTAACACTTTTTCGCAACTACAATAATCATTGGAATTGGGTTCAGAATTGATGGTGTTTTTTTCTTCCTATTTCTTACTTTACACGATTTGAAATTTCGTCCATTTTACAGAACATGTGGTTTGCTATCACGGTACCTGGTCCACATATCGACAGTCATTGGGTAAATTCGATGTTAGCACTGACATCGATCCTTCTCTCTGCACCCATCTAATGTATGCATTCTTTGGCATCGAAGAGTCTGGAGATCTGAGGATCATCGATCCCTACTTGGATTTGGAAGACAATTATGGTCGGGGAAATATTCGAAAGTTCAATGCATTGAAACTGAAAAATCCCACACTGAAAACGTTGGCAGCTGTGGGCGGATGGAACGAAGGCTCAAAGAAGTTTTCCATTGTGGCAGCAGATCCCGCAAAGCGTGCAAGATTCGTCCAATCGGTGGTTCAGTTCTTACAACGGTACAGCTTTGATGGTTTGGATTTAGATTGGGAATATCCGAATCAACGTCACAAGTTAACGTACGATGATCGCACAAATTTCCTGAATTTGTTACGAGAACTAAAGGAGGGGTAAGTTGTGAAGGAGTCCGGAAGCAATACGATTTATTTCGTCTCTTTTTTTTTTAGATTAGAGCCCTTTGGTTATATGCTAACTGCTGCCGTGGGTTCGGTTAAATTTTCCGCAGACTTGTCCTATGATATTGTCGAAATGATTAAATATCTGGATCTGATAAATGTAATGGCTTACGATTTGCATGGTGCCTGGGAAGGGGTGGTGGGTATTAATGCCCCATTGTATGCCGGCGCTTCAGATACTACGGACCGTGCCAAACAACTGAACTTTGATGCCATTGTCAAGTATTGGATAGATCAAGGTAGCCTACAAGTGACCGAGATCCATATCCTATTCCTCTCAAATATGATGAATTTAACAATATTTTAAATTCTTCTGTACTTTAAGGTGCCCCTCGCGATAAACTGGTGATGGGAGTCCCCTTCTATGGTCGCTCTTTCACTCTGGAGGATGCCAATAATCATGCAGTGGGAGCGCCTAATGTTGGTCGTGGCATGGCCGGTCAATATTCGGTGGAACCTGGCGTCATTGGCTACAACGAATTGTGCGAACAATTTGCCAAGGAAAAGTCTCTCTGGCACATCGAATGGGATTATAATCAACAAGTTCCCTATGCCTATAACGGCCTCAACTGGGTGGGCTATGACAATGAGCAGAGTATTGCTCTAAAGGTTGACTATGTGGTCAAAGAAAATTTAGCCGGCATCATGGTGTGGTCCCTCGAATCAGACGATTTCCGTGGTACATGCGGCCCCAAACGTTATCCACTCTTGACAGTAATTAATGATATCTTAAATGCGGCTCGTCCCTCAGAAGTGATGGTGGCGGAAGACAAAGCTCAGTTGGATATTCCACAAGTGCCCAATACGCCAATAGCATTCGAATGCCAGGGAAAGGCTGGTTATGTTCGCGATTCCCGGGATTGTGGCAAATTCTACTTTTGTGACAATGGTGTAGCCCACAGTTTTGAGTGTCCTCCGACGTTGTATTTTGATATGAAAAATTTAAATTGTAATTATTCAGAATTGGTGGACTGCTAAAGAAAGGTCAAGGAATTGCCAAAATTACGTTTTTGCAAACCACACCTGTGCCAAGATTCCGACACCAGACATGTAACTGTGAAATTTTCAAATTCAGCCTAATAAATTGTTAAAAATAAACTTTTTGTTTTCAACTTTCTTCTGGAACTTATGAACACAGCAATGTTGAGAACATTTGAGCTTTAACTAAAAACCAAATCCGGTAATGCATTTTTTCAATCGGTCCAGCTTATTTTTGCATAAATATAGGAGAATTGCAAGAAATTATCTAAAATAGATAATTTTGATTTAATTTTAATTCAAACTTTCCTGGAAACATAACGAGCAAAGAATGAAGAGAGCCGTGTTTGTTTTTTAATTCTGTAGGAATTCTAATCTCTCCAATCTAAACAATATTCAAAGGCTAGCCTTGGATGTCCATTTCAGGAGCTGTGCCGGTCAGGTTGGCCTCCGTCTACAAGAAACCAACATGCTGAAACAAAACACCTATGGACGTAGCTCGATTCTGGAAGTAGGGTGGGAAGGCCAATTCAAACAAAACACTGACTGCACAACTTCGAGAAAACCTTTAAACTCTCCAGAGCAGAAACTCAGTCATGGAACAGAATCACATCGCAAGCGTTACAGCGGTTTCAAAACTGGAGACTGAGTGGGCTTGGTAGTTTTCTCAGAAACTCTGGGAATAGAGACATAATGCAGACAGACTTCAAACAGATTTCCGATTTCAATGCGCACAGCCTTGCGGCCCTCAAAACCTTACAAACGCGGTAAAATCCAGATGCATGTTAGAATGTCACGTGAGGGATTATCCAAATCCAATAGCTCAATGTAAAATTTACCTGGACGCCTGGTCATAGCTACATAACGGCGGAATCCGTACAAAAAAAACGTACGGTTCTGTCTAAACTTGTCATACTCGAAGAAAACATAAGGAGTAAAACTACACGTAGAATAATCGGAGGAGACTTCAACAGCGATTTCCTCCTTATGAATTGCAGTATAAATTTGCTGCCGACACTTTGATTACACTAATAGAGGTGCGTGGTTCGCACATTAATATATTTTGGACTTTAAAAACCAATGTCCAAAGACATAATACTCCGGTACCTTAGCGTGGTGGAACAGACAGAAATTGCGAATAAACAATCTATTCAATTTTATTGTTTTCTATTGGTTTCTGTATTTATTTATATTAGTTGGTACATTTGGCATATTCGGGGGGAGAGCACGTCTTTGAGACGGTATCGAAATTCAAACCATTGTCACAGTTCGAGTAGTGGCGAACACCGTCCGAGCACTCGTAGAAACGGGCACAGTCCTTTTCGTCCACAAAGTGACCATCACCAGTCGGGCAATCATCGGTGGGTGGTGAAGGTTTCTTGGTGGTGGTCGATGCAACGGGTTCTCTGGTTGGCCTTGGCACACTGACACAATCGAGTTGATTGCCCCAGACGCAAACCTGTAACTTGGTGTGGAACTTTAGACCATCGTTACATTCGAAGTCGTAGCGAGTACCACTGACACAGCGATAGTAGCGGGAGCAATCGTCTTCGACCACAAAGTAGCCTTCTTCGGGGCAGCTTTCGGCAGCACCGACCGAATAGAGACTGCCGAACACAACACAAATTAAAACTGCCTTCAATTGCTGCATTTCTCTTGAGACTCTTCTGGTGAAATGTGGTCCGCACTCAATGGTCTTTGGATATTTATAACATCGGAACATCATTTGGACGATACACACATCACGGTCGAATGTGAAACCAACAATTGATCAAAGATAAGCCAAGGGCAACAAATATTTACTTTCGTGGATTTCCCTGTACACGTCAAACGGCAGAATAACATTTGCTTAAAGAACAATGTAAATATTGGGAAATTCTCTGGCATAGTCTGGTGTACGAGCCATTGTGGTGTGTTATTATACTCGAATGAACGACATCTATTTAAAAACAACCGAAAAACCCAATTTCTTTCCAGAAAAAAAAAAATGTGCATAAAACTTCATTAAACTGATGATTAAAAGTAAACATGACGAATTCAATTAGAGAATGTTATTCAACTAACAATTTAAAAAAGAAAACAAAAAATTTTATATTTGAAAAAAAAAAATTCTACTTTTTCAAGTTCCAAGTCTGAAAATTTTTGTAATTATACCAATTAAGTGACAGTTTTCGGCTGTATGAAAAATGTCCCAAAAAAAAAATGAAGAATTCCCCGAAAAAATCTCATACAAAATTCATTGTGAATTTTTGGGGGCTTTTTAATTTATTTTGGGGAGTTTTTCATTTGGGGCATTCTTCAAAGAGTCCATACCTAATACCGACACATAATAGTGATTGTTCGAAAACTAAAAATTTTTGCGACTACCAGCAAAAATTCCTGGCAGTGAACTTTTGACACATGCAGACAGTAACGAATGTTAGAGTACCCCAATACTATAATTTTATTGTGTTTTGCCCGTTTTGTCGTTTTAAAACAACCCTGAAGGAAAGTAGGCGTCATGTGTCTCCATGTCACCATTTTCGTCGACTATTTTGGTTGACTTTTTGGTGACATTGTCAACGAAGCGTCTACATTTGTTTTTTTGTCATTGATGGGTAGAGCAATTTTTGACAGCTGCTTCTTTTTGATTATTTTATTCTTTAGTTTTGTTTTGAAGAAATAACACGTGCATGCACGCAAAATTAAAAGTGTTTTTTTTAAAAGGTACAGAAAAGTGTATAAAATGAGTAAAAGACATTATAAAAGACTAGTAAAAAAACAGTCAATTTTGTATAAAAATATATATAAATAAAAAGAAGTAAACAGTGAAAGTGATTTATTGGAGCCTATTCAATATTTTGCGGAGTCTGCTGAAGATGGCGGGCAGTCTCTTGAAGATTTGGCTACTCCAAAACATAATTTGTGCGACAAATTAAAGAAGTGGTATATTGAAACAGCACCTTCCAGAAAATGTTTGGAGAAACTGCTGGCTATACTACAGGAGGAAGGCTTGGATGTTCCACTTTCAGCAGCAGCATTGTTGGGCAAAAAACATGAAGTTGTAATAAGTTATTGCCACATAGGAATTGTAACTCAGCTAAGAAAATTTGGAGACATCTTAAAAAACTATGACAAAATTGAACTAGATATAAACATTGACGGAATACCATTATTTAAAATAATATAAAAAAATTAATTTAATTTAAATCTTAGACACAAAAAGACTGGAAAGTACCTTTTTTATTAAATCATATAATATCATATAATATAATCATTATTTTAATAAATCTTATAATTTTAATAAAACAAACTCATCTGATTTTAATTATACTCCTCCCAATAGTATTTCCGAAAGTGTAGACAATAATTATGCAAATGTACTACTGAATCACTGGTTCCAACGTCTCCAAAAATGTAGACAACAATTACTAGAATGTACTACTGAATCACTGGTTCTAATGTCTCCATGTGGTACCATTAGAACCACCTAGTCAATAGTTCTTATGTCACTAGTGGATTCTCAATGACATGCACATGGTGAATGTCAACAGTATAGAGTATTGTCTGGGATATGAACGGTCAGTAGTACTGGTGACAAAGTCAATAGTGAATCAGTACTTTTTCGCTAAAGACATTTCCTACAGGGAAGTTACATTTCGTGCATTTTTGTCAATAAAGAATTCTTCGGATGTGTTTGCAGTACACAAAAACAAAATGTTGAAAACAAATTTGCTAGTCCAGACTTTTCCCCAAAAGCTTTGGCAATTTGTGGTGTAGGGCAGCATTGTGTTTTTGTTTACTGCGGCGGACGGCAACGATTGTTGCGAGAAGTTACTCTTGTGACGACATTTTTCAATGGAACATGCACGTGCACATGTAGACCCACAGTTTTTTCATCTGATTTTCCACTAATGCACTAGCCACCTGCTCGAGTTGGCCGAGCAACCTGCCCACCAAGATCAGTGAGTCGACGTTCCTGCAGACCTGGACAGTGGCATAACAAGTGTTCTCCTGATTCTTCCTCTTCGGCGTCGTTGCAAGCTCTACAGCAATCATCCCGAGACATACACATACAATTGGCCATCTTGCCAATCCTACAATGACCTGTGATAACTCCTATGAGAATGCTGAGTTTCTTTTTGCCAAAAACATATTATCGAGTTGGTCCATTTATGGTTTATGCCCTAAAGTTCAGCTTATCTTATAAGTGTATATAGGATGCCGCCGTCGCCTCGTTAACATATTTGCCTATTGGGTCAATAAAACTTAATAATTCAACAAAAGTTATGTGTAGGTAAGAAATTACCAACTCACCCGCCAATTCAGAACCCTTCCTAGCACATATGTAGGTCTGTCATTTCTTTTCCCGTTATGTCGCTATAACCAGGAACTTGGACAAGTATTACCTTGTGCTATTGGATTTGGGTGAGGGATTTTCAGCGTTCGAGTGTAAGGCTTTGAGGGCCTCAAGGCTGTCCACATAGATCATTGCGACTATCTCTGCCGGTAACACACTACAAATTTAAGTAGTCTGCATGATATCTCTATTCCAAGAGTTTCTGAGAAAACTCTGAACCAGTCACAGTCTCCAATTTTGATCGATCGGCCCAGATCCTCTTAGTTTCTGGCCCATTCTTCTCTAGATGGTATGGAGACTTTGAAGGTTTTCTCGATGTACGTTGTCGGTGACATATAATCAGTCTTTTGTTTTAATTTGACGTTCCATCCTGCTTCTAGAATGGAGCTACGTCCATAGAACGTATGTTTCTCTTAGACGAAGAGCAACTTCAACCGCACAGCCAGTTTGAGTGGTATATCGAGTATTTTTTCCAGAGCTGCTCCCGACTTCTGAGGCAAACTGCAACCTAAAATAAGTTCCATATTTGTAAGTTATGCGAATTCAATGGGCAGTTCGGTACATACAAAAATACGTTACATATAAAATGTTTTTAAATTTGAATTTATAAAATCAGGAATCATTTGGAAAATTACGATTTTCTAATTGAAAGTTATACAAATGCAATTAAGCTGGCAAGAATAAGTTATTTTTCACACCTTTATATAGAAAGAAATATATTCTAGGAATAAATAGGCGGTGTCAGTCCCATTCGTGAACTATTAGAGATATGAGTATTTGGTATACTTACTGCTTCCGACCAACTCGTTGTATTTTTGTCAATCGTCAGAAAATTTGAACACTATTCAATTTCCAGACAGGTCATGAGATAGATGAAGACTGGATTGAGTGTTGATATATTTTTTGATCGGACATTAAGCAAATAAATAAAATTCCCGTATTAATTTAAATTATACTTCTTTTTACGGTTTGGTGGTAGTGGCTTGGCAACGTCGTTTTTGACATCCGCTAATATCTTTTTTATATTCATAAATTTGATTTTTTTTATTAACATAATTTGACAATTTCATATCGGTGAGTTTGTGAAATAAAACATTTCGTCCGTTTGATACTCTTTTTCAGCAGTTGTTGTAATGTGTAGTTATGGACTAATTTTCCAACAAAAATCATAATATTTTATTTGTATGTATTTTTTTGTGGTTAGTTCGAAGGGTTTCCCGTTTTACAATCCTATCCGAATTTTGAAAAATCCGTTCATAGCAAATTTCATGGTTCTAGCTTCAGCCATTGGCGAGGACCGGATGAATCAGTCAGTCACGCAAGTATTTTATATATAGATACTCGTATGTAGATTATATCTCATGTATATTACACCTGTTTTGGACCCGTTTCGGACGATTTAATACCCTTTTTGTTAGCTTATTTCTGCCGACAACAACTTTTTGACACACATTTTTTATTTTTTCCCCATTTGTACCTTTTTTATCCCGTTTTGGCAACTGTTTCGACTCTTCTCCAACTATTATCCACTTAGTTTTGGCAAAAATCTATTTCGCTCACTTTTAATTTTCACCACTATTTGGGCCCTTTTTATATCCCATCTTGGCCCCTTTTTCGTCCCACCTCTAACTCATTTCCACCTATTGTGGCCAATCGTAGTCGTGGACCAATTTCCCAAAAAAAAAAAACACAATTTTGTATATTTTGCGAATTTTGAACCCGAATTTTACCCGTTTTCCCCCCATTTTAATCCCCTTTCAATCCGAATATCCAAAAATCCGTTCTTATCGGATGTCTAGGATGCAAGGGCTACATACTCCCCAAATTTGATGAGTTTTATATATGTCACAGACTCCTTCAATATCCTTAAATTAAATCAATTCACTTGGTTGACTTAGACCGTTCAAATACGGAGAACACATTTCTATCCATTGACCGATTAAATATTTCAATTTCTAAATTTATCGATAAACAAAAACAATATACACATAAACGAACAAAATAAACGAAATTTAATGCAAATTAAATTTAATGCAAATTAAAGATTTATTCATATTTCAATTGGTTCAGTTCCTGTGCAAACTAAAGATTTATTGATATTTCAATTGGTTCAGTTCCTGTTTAGTTGGTGCATTTGGCATTTTCTGGCTGCACGCAGTTCTTGGAAACCGTATCGTACTTCAGACCAGTGGGACAGTTGTAATAATGACGAACACCTTCGGCGCAACTATAGAAGCGGGTACAATTATCTTCGGCTACAAAGTAACCATCACCTTTGGGACACTCTGCAGTTGGAGCCGATGGTTTCTTCGTGGTGTTTGGCTTGCTTGTGGTTTGCTTGACTCCGGAATTTTTGCAATTAGCATCGGCGGGCCAAACACAGTTGAAGGTGTCGGTGTCGAATTTCAAACCATCGGGGCATGAGAAGTCGTGACGAAGCTGATCGACACATTGATAGTAACGTGAGCAGTCATCTTCGACCACATAGTAACCATCGTCGGAACAACCGGCAGCCGCAACAGGGGAGCCGTACAAGCCGCAAACTGCTAAGATTAAGGCGATTTTGAATTGTTGCATTTTCGAATCAAACTTCTCCAATGAAATATGATTGAAGTTAGAAATGTTGCGCCTTTTATAATCATCGAATATAGTTCGACACGTACAGAAGTCTGCAAGTGCTTTGCTGCTTTTATGGAAATTCTATTATTCGATGTGAAATAAAATGATCAAATATTTGTCTGTATATTCGAACAAATGAACATGTGTTTCATCTTGCTTAAAGAAATACCAGGTGGGGAATTTCAGGGTCATATGTGTTATAATAGTGAAGTCAATCAAATACGAATTTCCCGCTAATATTCCATTAAGAAATAAACGAGAAACATCTCTCAAATCTGTGTACGACATAGTTTGTGATCCTACTGATTCTCACCGGGATCTGAAGCAATGTTCTGGATTATAAATTTGAAAAGTAATAGGTCTTCGTTAGCCAAATTTCATGTGAGCTTTTGAGCAAATGCATTAGAGTAAGAAAGAGCGAAACTGTGTGAAAGAGCGTGAGAAAGAGCGAAACTGTAAATTCGAAATACTTATACTTATTTATATGTATTATTTTCATGTTGAGGACAATGAGATATAATTACATTGTAATGTTAAAGGTAATCAGAGGGAATTACCGACATTTACGATGATCTGATGTGTAGTTCTAATTCAATGGATTTTCAGTCAAAACTTCGGAAAAAATGCATTTCGGCCTCAATAGCCACTGTTATTAGTTTTATTTGGTACATGAAGAGAGAGCTAAGCAACACATTTATTGAATAATCTAATCTAGAATGAACTCCGGGCCGGATACACGTTCGGCGTCCACATGGCAACCCTGTCAGTAGTGGGTCTGATACGGGCTTTCTCCTAAGGCAACAACTTACAGCATACGCGGAGGTTTAGGGTGGAGTCATACCTATGAAGAGATTTGAGTTAATTTGTGGGAAAATATCGCACTTTTTCCACACTCGCCCGTGGATCGTGAAGAATGTTACACCGGAGAACAGCTGATGCCAACTGTGTTATCATTTCCAAAACTCACACACCAAATCAAAAGCGAAGGGACGCTTCGAAACCTTACAGCTGTTTTGGTTTTCGTTACTGTGTCAATAAAAAAAGTTATAATTTATTGCGAATATGATCCAAGTCAAGCCTACAACAATTAAACACATATATATACACAATGGATGAAACAGTGGCTTTTTTGTAGCCATCAAAAACCGGTGCTTCATTGTTGGATTCATCCAAAAATTTGCTCGATGTTTAGCACAGGGTGTTGTTCCAAATTTTTTAAATGTTACACCATGTGTGTGTTTAACATTTTTTTGTATACACGAAATCACCAGTAGATGTCATTCTACAACAATAAACCAAAAAATTTATTTCTCAAAATATTGGGTTGGGTCCTATTTTTATATTAAGGTAACGCTATATCGAATAGGATAGTCATTGGCAAGAAACATACCCCATACAAATTAAAAAAAAAACCTTTGTTTAGAAAATACAAAAACAATTTCCACACAATTTTCTTAACCCTTCGTCAGGCACAATGTTGAGCCCTTAGTTCTGGCACATGGTGTCTGGCCAGACCCCTATACATTTACATGCATTTGTATGGAAATAAGGGCTGTTTGCCGTTTATTTTTTTACTAAGATAGGAAAATATTTGTTATATTTTGTGTTTCTATTTCTTTTTACTATGTTATTAGCTACCTGATAAAAAAATAGACCTGAAAAAATCTTTGTACCTAAAATAGAAGTATGCTAAATTGAAGCATGAAAATGAAATATGTCTGGCCAGAACCATGTGCCAGTTCGAGGGTTAACAAAGGTTTTTTCTGAATACGGGGGATCTGTGATCCTCGACATTAACTTAGAAATGGTGACTCACAAAAAAAAAATCACCCCGTACAGCATGATGGAGTGCGAGTTAAAACTACCCAGCCTTGAATTATGGCGACATACTTTTTAGTTGCTACGGCGGTTATGACACGTGCCACGATGTTTCATTGCCCTGGAATACGATAGTACCTCATCTATTTATCGTGATTATTTGGATTTTGAGTAATTCTAGAAGTTTAGGCAGAATGTGCATTATTCTTTTTCTTTATTCAAATATTATTCATTCGGATGGGTAAAACCAAGAACACCTACACATCAGTATGTTTTCTTTTGTCAAAACAGATGCTCAGATCTTAACAATGGGGATGTCAGCGGAGAAATTTTATATATATTTTCCCTCGACGTCAAGAGCCAAACACAAATGTTGCCGATGGTTATAAAAGCCTGAAAGCCATTGTGGTCGAGTCACATTTCATTGGAAGAGTCTTTGCGAAAATGAATCAATTGAAAGCCGTTACAATTCTGGTGGTGGTGTGCAGTCTATACTGCAGCTATGTCGCCGCCGCTGACTGCTCGGAAGACGGTTTGTTTGTTGTGAAAGAGGACTGCTCCCGTTACTATCAGTGTTCCAATGGGGCCAAGGTATTCTTCGATTGCGCTGATGGTTTGAAATTCGACGACAACACTAAGGTGTGCGTCTGGGCCAGCCAACTTGATTGTGTCAGCGTGCCAAGACCACCCAGGGCACCGGTTGCATCAACCACCAAGAAACCCTCACCACCGACCGCTGATTGCCCCAAAGGAGACGGTTACTTTGTAGATGAAAAGAACTGCGCCCGATTCTACGTCTGTTCGGATGGCGCCCGCCACTATTCCGATTGCAACAATGGTCTGCATTTCGATACTGCTTCAAAGACATGCACGTCCAAAGCCACCGCCAAGTGTACCAATTAACAAGGAAATGTAAATAAATAAGTTTTTGCACGCAAAATAAGAATGTGTTTGCTAATTTAGTAACTCGGTGGACTCGTTGTTGTGAAAACGTGGGGATTTCTCAAAATAGTTTTATTTGTGTGTACATATTTTTTAAATTAATTTTTGTTTATTAGACATAGGCCATCTGGCCTCTGGATGACAAACTTTTTAAGGCGATGTAGGTACACCAAACTTCCGCAATGAATGTCTTGCAACTACATTCACTTGAAAAGCGAATACGAAAGTGCCTTCGTTCTATGCTTGAAAAACGAATTAATGAGTGAAGGGATCATTCATAAAGAAACAAACATCAAAACAAGTGAATACCAGGACAGATATCTTTATTTATAATCGATTAAGCCGATTTTTATGATTTTAGGCATTTTAGATAGGATTTATTTAAAATGTACACTGGACTAGATTAGGATAATTTGGCAGCTGTCCGAAGCAAAGCTTACATGGTTGCAGCATTGTGATACCGTTAATTTGTCGTTCAAAATATATTCTAGTTTTCTAGCCGAAATGAAGGAGTGAAATCCACGTCAACTTTAAAGGGACGAATTGATGCACTTAGATATTTTTTTTTGTGTGGTACCATAAAGGACCAATGTAATTCCAACAATCGAAAAACAATTTAGGCGTTTAAGGCGAATAGAGTGCAAGCTAATCGTGTGATAGAGCCGGATACCTTGAACAAGGTCTTGGAAAATTGTTACAATCATGTTTTCCGTCCGCAGTGTTTTGACAGCATATTGTTTTTCGATGTCATTTCCAGTTGCTTCTCTCAGCCGGATATAAGTTTTAAAGCCAAAGAACCAACAAAAAAACATCGAAACGGTTTTATGGCCTGAAAATGTTTCTTATGACCTTTCTGATCTCAATGTTATTACATATATGTATGTACTATTTGTTCCCCATTTCAATAAAATTAATTTAACCCTAAAAAAATTAACGGTGTAAAAAGCATTTTATGTTAAAATTTAATCCGTTTCTACCCTTTTTCAATTTGCCGGTGCTTTTTCTCGATCGAGACTTGACATCACTGCATGCGACCTGTTTTCAATTTGTGTATGCTCAACGTCATGTTTCATATGTATGGCGTTGTTGGGACACAAACCTTAAGTGTTTAAGAATGTTGCCAGCAACATGTGACTATGTGCATGCAACATTCCTTTCCTCTTGATTTTACTCCGCACGAACAGCACTTAACCTTTTGTTTCCGACGAACTGGACGAGTAAATGCAGTAAACAATGACACACACGAAGAAACGGTTGCTCCAACATGGCTGTGTTGCTGCAACGTTTGTATCCTGTGTATCTATCATAAAGACCAAAGTGCACGGAAGAAACTTTTGGAATAGAGAAATTGAATCACAATTTTTCTTTGTGTTTTCATACATTTTTCTTGATAGAGCTATTTTAAATTTCTATGAAAAGGGGGGTTATTTCTTTAATATTTATTTATTAATTCATTTTCTTTTTTGGGTGAACACATTGAATCATCCGCTTCGTCACTCATGTTTTCTCAAGAAAATATGATGTGTTTTATTTCTGTGAAGTAAGGCTAAAAGCCACAGATTGCATGTGTATGGCTCTAATGCTAACTATTTTTATAAGAATTTAAAATTTTCTGTAACCATATCTGAAAAAATCAACAAAAAATTTGTATCAGCAATGAACATTTATATTGAAAAATTGAAATATCTCCGGGTGAAGCTCATAAAAATCGGACCATTCGGTGGGAAATTTCAGATTTATTAAAAAAAAAAATACAATTCTCTAGTTCAAGACAAATGTCTGGAAACACTATTCACTCCTTCTTTCCTTCTTCTTATTTCCTATCGCTAACACAGTTTATTGCATTTAAGAGGGGACATCCCCTGAACGTTAGTGAAACGATAAACAAAAATAATGTACATACAATAGGCATTTCGTGTAGATTATAAATACAGCATGAGGAGAAGAGAAATGACTGTGTTGCAGATCATATTCACATATGTATATACTCGTATATATGTAAATTAGTCATACAGAGCAAATAAGTGAACATACAGCTCATGTCATTTGATTGCAAACCGATTCACATTGCATTAGAGCTGTTCCTCGGAGATGGATCAATTGAAATTATTGCTGCTCTTATTCAGTTTGTGTTGCATCGCAACTGGAGCCACAGGTAAATATTTCTAAAACTGACCCAAAGACAATCTCATTGACATTTCATTCTCACACAGCAAAAATTATCAACTGTTACTTTGGAACTTGGGCCAATTATCGTCCGGGCAAAGGTAGATTCCAACCCGAAAATGTCGATGCCAACTTGTGTACCCATTTGAGCTATTCATTCTTCGGCATCTCAGATTCGGGAGAATTTCGGTCTTTGGATACATGGCTAGACATCGATTTGGGTAAGAATATAAAATGGACAAAGACACCGTGTTATACAAACTAACGTTTAACGTTCATTGTGAAATGGCCGGTTGACCGGACGACGCACTATAGAGAAAATTCGTTCTTCAGCCGAACTGCTCGTATGTGGAATAATCTTCCAGCAAGTGTTTTTCCTGCCTGTTATGACATTCTCAAGTTCAAAACAAATGTCAACAAACACTACTCCATCTTTCCTCCCTCCAATACCCTTACTTCCAATCGCTAACACAGTGCATTGCATTCATAGGGGGCATCGCCTGAATGTTAGTCTTCAAAAAAAAAAAAAAATAAATAAATTTCAATAGGAAAGACATTCGTCTAAAACAGTGGTTCCTACACTATTTTGGTCGTGGTACCCTCAAACCTGACCCATCAATTCGACATCTTGAGTGCTCAAATAGTCCATTCTTTAAGCTGATATGTGAGAGCTCGCATTGGCGTGATGCAACATGATCCGTCTTTGGTTATGGTTTTTCCTTATTTCTTCGAATACATTGACCGTCCTACGTTCCACTAAAGGCACTGTGATCACATGACCGGTTATACCAAAAAAAAATAACGCGTTGTGCTTCTTTCACAAATTGAAAGACCCATACGCTCCATTGCGGCTTTGTTTGGGTCTTATATGCATAGAACCATGATTCGTCACCTGTGACGATTTTATACACTGCATTTGAGCTAGCGCTATTCTTCAATTTTTCAACATTTCATTGCTCCAATGGAAGAGCCATTTTTGAATCCAATGAGAAGAAATTTTTATCACGCCCAAATGAACATGCAATATTTTATTAATGGTCAAAAGTCACTCGTGTCTCGCTACTTCGTATGGTAGTAAAACCACAAAATATTTGTTTAATTGCGTTGGTTGACAAAAACATACTTTGTACTGACTCAAAGCCTTTATTCCATTGTGTAGGTAGATATTAATTTAAAATATTTGTTCACACTTTTTGATTTTCCCCATTTACTCCCTTTTTGCAACTGCTGTTGTCTTGGGCCACTTTTGTATCATTGAATTGTCAGCTGGTTTTAGTAAAATCTTTGCCCCACCCCACATCTTTTGACCGTTTCTATCCCGATTTAGTACGCTTTGGACCTTTTTTGTTCCTAAATTGTTTCAAAAATTTGTTTTACCCTTTTTTATTTTTTCTCGTTTTTGTCCCTTTTTTATTCCGTCTTGTCCCCTTGTTCGTCCCATTTCTAACGCATTGCCACCTGTTGTTGCCAATTTTTCAACAAAAATTTCGTATTTCCCGTTTCTCCCCATTTTTCCCGCTTCCAATCCGAAAATCCGTTCTTAGCGGATATCCAGACTGATCTGATTCTAGCGTCAGCTGTTTGGTCAGGACAGTCATAAACAGTCTGCCAGTCACGTAAGACTTTTATATACATAAGTAGGTCGCCCAAAAGAGTTGTTCAGAAAACGTTGATTAAAACCACCAACTGCCAAATGGTATTGAAGTGAGTTGACAGAGGCTGTCGATGCATTCGTCTGTTCTGTGGACATTGAAACCATCTGAAAGGAATACAAAAACTGACGAGCTAACAGTCAACAATGTTGTGAAATAAAAACTCGTATTTGCTGCAGTAATATATTTTAGTCGAAAAGTCACTTTGTTATAACTTTGTGTGTTATGAACAGGAGTGCAAACCGAACCTGAACGATTTTTTCTCTCTGAACAAAACCGTGGACCTAACAAACTTTTTAAAAACCAAATCAGTGGTTCAGACCTGCTCTGAGAAACTTGGCTTGGGCAGCGGTTTCAAGTGGTCACTTCGATGCTATACACTTTGAGGTTGGACCAAAGTACTCAATCCACTCAAATCCACACTATAGACTTCTGGCCGGCCGTCCATTGACTGATTGCCTGTGTTTCAAAGTGTTCAGCTTCTTTTTCCACCTTTGTTTAGGTTTCATCAACCGTTCAATTGCTCTGAAACGAATCAGTCCGAAGCTTAAAGTGTTGGCTGCCGTTGGTGGCTGGAATGAAGGCTCCGTCAAATATTCGAACATGGCTGCCGATCCCAACAAAAGGAGGACCTTCATACAGTCGTCACTGAAATTCATCCAGCAACACGGATTCGATGGTTTAAATTTGGATTGGGAATATCCAGGACAGCGAGGTGGCTCAGCCAATGACAAACAAAACTTTGTGAACTTGCTGAAGGACTTGAAAGAGGCGTAAACCACCAAATAATATTTTGTAAGATTATGAATTTAAATGCTTTTCTTTTTAGTTTTACTCCTTTGAGTTTGGAATTGAGTATTGCTGTGGGTGCTTCCGCCAAAACTGCTGCCACATCCTATGACATACCAAACATTTCCAAACAAGTGGACTTCATCCATGTCATGACCTACGATTTTGCCATGGCTGCTGATGGCAGATTGGGTTTCAATGCTCCTCTCCGGGGTCAAGGACAAAATAATGTTGAAGCATCTATCAAGTTTTGGTTGAATAGTGGTGTGTATAGCAGCGATTCCATATTGATTTCAGGATTTACAATACGTTTGCCTGCCCGTTTTAGGTGCCCCTGCTTCCAAATTAATCTTAGGTTTGGCCTTCTATGGCCACTCCTTCCAATTATCGAATCCACAACGAATAACGCCCGGTTCTCCCAGCTCCGGTCCCGGAACAGCTGGACCCTTCACTCGTCAAAGTGGTTACCTGGGCTACAATGAGATCTGTACAATGCTTGCCCGTTGGAACTGTGTCTTCGATAATACCTACGGTGTACCGTACATGTACAAAGACAACCAGTGGGTTGGCTACGACAACGTTCAAAGTGTGGACTTGAAGTTGGACTTGTTGAAGTCGTTGAAGTTGGGCGGTGCTATGTTGTGGTCGATTGAAACGGACGATTTCCATGGTGAATGTGGTGAGAAATTTCCCCTGTTGCACGCCATCAATAGCAAACTTCAAAACTTCCGACAACCTGACGAATTGTGAAACGAATGAAATACAAATTAACGCGCTCCTGAAGGGAGGGCGAAAAAATTAAGGTTGGGAGTCGCCTGGCTCCTTTGTATTGTACGCAAAGGTTTATTACTTCCTTTCAGCTTGGTTATTTCCAATTAAAAACGTAAGAGTTCAATACCGTTCTATTCGGTTGCCAATTATATTATAATTTTTTTTTTATTCCAATACAATGACTTCAACTTTTTCTATCCCCAGCCTACTTTATGTTTCTTAAGTGTCACAGATAAACTGAGTTGATATGGGTATGGGTGATAGGAATGATAAGGCCAACGAGTTGGGCAATGTGTTAACTTACATATTTAATATTTTGAAATTCAAATAAAATATTTAGACACATAAAAACGATATGCAATTGATTAATTTTGGCACTTTTGGTTTCACCTCATGAAATCGGCGATATTTCCTTGTCGGATTTTTACTGGGTGGCCCGAATCGCCGATTGTGCACCAAATAAGTTGAGAGGAAAGCGTTTTACACAAAAATGCTCCTATTTACGCTCCAGATCTGGAGATATTCAGCCCAATTATGAATACTCCCGGGGAGATAATTCCCGGGGAATTTACATTTTTCAGAGAATAAAAAAAAAAATTCTACACAGACTGGGAAGCAAACAAATCAGCTGACTCCGAATAATCCGAATTGTATATCCCTGTTTATTATTCCTTCGGTTCGTTTAGAATAGGAGGGTTTTGTTCGCGAAAAAAAGTAGGTTAGGTTAGGTTGAGAAGAGGAGGCGGTTTTTCTCCGCCTCATGTCCTTAGACATACACCTAAGCCAGTATTCGGCTTGTTGTGCGCTCTAAACTGTACATAAAAAGGTCTTGAGAAGTTATTTTAAGAACTCTGTACTGTTGACATAATCTTTAATTGTTTTCCAGTCTGCGCCCCTGAGATGGGTCAAGTCTGTTAAAGTGTCATTTCCCAAGAAACGGGATCTATTGTTTGCGAACGCTGGGCAGTGACAGAGGAAATGCTCCAAAGTTTCGTCATCCTCTCCGCATGCCCTACATACGCTATTGTCTACAACTCCTATTTTGTGTAGATGCGATTGTAAGCCTATGTGCCCTGTTAGAATGCCCATGATCTTACTAGTTTCTGTTTTGCTCAGTTTCAGCAATGTTTTGGTTTTATCCTCGTTTGGTTCACCCCACAAGATTCTTGTCGTTTTCCCAATAGTTTCACTATTCCATAGTGTGATATGGGCGTCTGCCGCCCATCTTTTTAGCTCAGAACGCGTAGCTCCGAATGGTTTCGCGTTCTCTAAATTTATTGTTTGCAACTCCCTGGCTCGTTGAGCCAAGGTATTGGCTTTCTCGTTTCCTCTTACCCCGTGATGACCAGGCACCCATATGAGGCGTATTGTGCCATGTCTGGAGTAAGAGTTAATAGCCATTTTACAATCTAAAACTGTCCTTGATTTAACCGTTTTAGTCGTTATTGCCTTGATAGCCAATTGGCTATCTGTAAAGATATTTACGTTGGTTGGTCTTGTGTTAGCGCTAAACCAGGTCACACACTCTGTGATTGCTCGGATTTCCGCCTGTAGGACCGTGTTATGGTCTGGTAGGCGGAATAAAAGTTCGGTTTCCGGTTCTTCGATATAAAGTCCCAGCCCCGTCCTTTCCCCTAGTTTCGAACCGTCTGTATAACCGCAGTTTCCAGTTGGTGTCTGCGCTAGGGTTCCATCAATCCAAGATTGTCTGTCTGGTATTAGGGTCTCACACTCAACAACTATTGACGTTTCGGGTATTCTATTGGGTGCTGATGTTATGTCAGTTAAATTCCCTTCGACTACCTCAACTATTTTTTGATGATATGACCTGTGATCAGTTTCGATCCATTCGCCCATTGCTTTGAGTCTCATTGCTGTGCCCTCATATTTAATCTGTATTTCTATTGGTGGGACATTTAAGATAGTCTCTAAAGCCCTATTAGATGTGGTCCTCATTGCTCCGCTTATGCCGAGGCAACACATACGTTGGACCTTTTGTAATATTTTTATGTTGCACTTCTTTTCCATCGATGTCCACCATACTACTGATGCATAAGTTAGAACAGGTCTAATTACGCGTTTGTAGAGCCAGTGTGTCATCGTTGGATTGAGGCCCCATTTTGAGCCTATAGCTCTTCTACATAAAGACCAGCATCTGTGAGCTTTGTTTGCTCGTTCTTCCATGTGGTACTTCCAATTTAGTTTTCTGTCCAAGATTACACCTAAGTATTTAACCTTGTCTGATATTGAAATTGTTTTGTTAAGGAAAGATGGGTCTATATATGGACCAATCTTTGTTTTCCTTGTAAACAGACATATTTCAGTTTTGTCTGGGTTTACATTTAGACCTCTTGGTCGAGCCCAGTCATATGCAAGTTTTAGGGCAGTTTCGGCCCTTCTGCAAAGTTGGTTTGGATTCTGGCCCCTCAGAAGTATTATAACGTCGTCTGCATAGCAGACTGGTTTAAGTCCTTCGTCAGTTAGGATCCTCAGGAGACTGTTAATGGTGGTAACCCATAGGAGTGGTGATAAAATACCTCCTTGTGGTGTTCCCTGTGATACTTTGTCTCTTATTTGTATTTCGTGAGACCCACAGTTAATCCATCTATTCCTTAGCATGTGGCTTATCCAGTCTCGGAGAGCCCGGTCCACCTCGAACTGGTCTAAGGATTGAATTAGTGTGTTGGTCTGTACATTATTGAACGCTCCTTCAATGTCAATGCATACCGCAAGTGTGTACATTTTCCCATTGAAGGATTCTTCTATGTTTTGCACTACCTCGTGTAGGGCGGTGTCCACTGACCGTCCTTTAACGTATGCATGTTGTTTAAATTTTAGCATTTCGCTTGGAATCTTACTTTTGATCATGGTATCCACTATGCGCTCCATGGTTTTGAGTAAGAAAGATGTTAGGCTTATTGGTCGATAAGCCTTAGGTGTTGCATAACTTGCCTTGCCTGGTTTGGGTATGAAAACAACTCTTGCCTCCTGCCAGGCTTTCGGCGTGTATGAGAATTTTAGGCATGCTGTGAAAATAACGGCTAGATGAGTTGACATGTAGTGAGCCTCCATCTGTAGTAGTGCCGGAAAGATTCCATCAGGTCCTGATGCCTTAAATGGAGAGAAGCTCTTTAAGGCCTCTTTGACCATATGGTCTGTAATGATAAAACTTTGTTGAACTTCATTATCCCTACGAATCGGTATCTCTGTGTGTCCCGACATCCCTTGGGGAAAATGAGTGTTCATCAAAAGTCTTACCATTTCTTCAGTTGATTCTATTCGTCTACCCACATCATCTACCATTGTTTCGGTTTGGGTGTGGGTTTTTGAAAGGAACTTTTTTATTTTTGAAACATCGTTAACGCTATCCACCTGTTCGCAGAATAGGCTCCAGGAGTTTCGTTTTGCAGTTCTTGTAATTTTGTTGTATTCTCTTCGTCTTCTATGGTAGTCGTCCCAGTATACCGGAGATTTTTTACGGCGTGCCCTATTGAAAAGTCTTCGGACCTCTTTCCCAATGTTGCGAATCTCCCCGGTCATCCAGGGTTTTTCTTGGGCTGATTTCCTTTCTCGAAGTGGACAGCTATCTTCGAATGACTTCACTAGAATCTCCGTAATGTTATCAACCTTGTTGTCGATGTCTTCAACACTTAGGCACTCATACTCTTCATGCCCTAGTCTTTCTCTAATTAACTTCGCGAATTTTGCCCATTTCGTTTTGGCCTTATTTCGAAAGTTTATTGGTTTTGGCGGTGGCCCTGCTATCTTAAATCTTATGTAACGATGGTCAGAAAAGGAATGTTCTCTAGAGACCCTCCACTCCTGTATTTCGTCTATAAGATTTTCTGAACATATTGTTATATCTAATACTTCTTCCCTAATTTTATTAACAAAGGTAGCAGTGTTTCCTACGTTAAGAGGTATTAGGTCGTTAATATTCAAAAATTCTACTAGGGCTTGTCCCCGTTTATTAATGTTAGTACTACCCCACGCAACGTGGTGAGAGTTAGCATCGCAACCTACTAGTACTTCGTTACCTGTTTGTTTGGCTCTCCTCACAAGGCGTTGTAGTTCCGACGTAGGTGGTAATGTCGGTGAGTCGAATGGCAGATATACTGACGCAAGGTATACGTTTCCATTCCCCTGTTTCAGTACTGTTGCATCCGATGTTGACAACTCTGGAGAGAAAAGATAACATAAGTTTTTGTGGCATATGATACAGGTCCTTGGTCTAGTTCCCGTATTTGCATAGACTAGTTGGTAGTTGACATGGTTCAATCCAGTAACCTTGTTTCGAATCGTCCATGGTTCCTGGATCAAAGCGATATGAGTCTTACCTTTATTTATCTTTTCCATCAAAGCGTTTGTTGCCGTTTCGCTCCGATGGAGGTTTATCTGGATGACCTCAATCATAGGTCCTCCAGTAAACGGGCTTCTTGGGAGTCGGAGATGGATTCGGCTCCCTCTTCATTTTTGGACTGCACTGGACGCTTCTCTACATCGCAGTCTCTTTCTTCTTTGGGCTCTTTTTCAGGGTCTTCAGCGCCGACCCTGGCCTTGCCGATTTTGAAAAAGACAGCTTTTGACACGTAGAAAGCCATGCCCTTCGTCTTGGCCAGGCTGGACATGGAGAGTTGATCCAAGCCCACCACAAGGAGAGTGCCATTCCTGTCGCTCTCCCTGTGGAAGACTTCCCACCTCGTTACGTCCAGACCTTTGTTCTGCTGGCCAAAGAGTTTGAGCATGCGTTCTGTTGTGAAGTCGCTGCCCCATCCTTTAACGTACACCGTCGCTTTTGTGAGCTTAGGGATGTCCCTCATCCTCACCAGTTTCAGCTTGGCGCCTTCCCAGGGAGAGGGGATCGTATCCACGAGTTCTGTGAGGGTCTCTACGCAAGCTGTTGATGCCATCCTCAACAACAAGATGTCCCCTTTGAACTCACAGCTCATTATTTGAATTGGGGGCCCGTCCTCGATGTTGAGGGCATGCTCCACAATTTGGTTGTTGACCAGGTCCTCAACTTTGTTGTGCTGGTCTTTAGGGATTTTGCCGGATGCCGAACGGATATCGATCACTGCGTAGCAGAGTTCGTCTCTGTTGTGCTTCCGCGCTACTTTAGCATATGATGGTGGCTTCTTACCTTTTTCAGCAGTCAACTTCCTCTTCCGTGTCGATCGGGATACCCTTTCGGGTGCCCCAGTCTTCTCGGAGGGCTCCGTTGCTGCGCTCGCTCTCTTTGCAGTTGGATTGACTTTGTCGCCCTTTCCACAAAGATACAGACTAGTGTCTCTTTTGTGGGGGGTTTGACTTGGTATCACCAATTTACTTGAGAGCGGGGAGCTCTTTTTCTTTTTCGGCGGTTTCGCAGTGTTCTGCTCTTCGGGAGATCTGACCCTCTTTCCAGCTTCCGAGGAGGTGGAGGGAGTTTCAGATGACTCCTTTTGAGCATCCTGCACTTTAGCCTTTTTGCTATCCCGGTTCATCTTCTTCAACTTACGTCGTTGTGCCCCCGATAGCTTCTTCTTTTTTGTAGAGAGCTGTGCCATACAATTGTTGACTTCGTCTACCATCTTGCTGACCTCGTCATCTTTGGAGTTAGCTAAGACAGTAATATTAATGTTTTCGTTTGATTCGGAGTTAGAATCGGATTCTCTACCTGTACTTGAAGGCTGGGTCCAGTTAGTACTCCCCCTTTGGTCCTCCTTTTCTTCCTCCTTTTTTTTGCCAGTGGCTAAATGTGCGCTTGTTGCATTTACTGCGACTACAGGCGCCAAGGCACCAACACCTGTAGGAGGATTGTGTGGCTCACTATCGCTGGATATCGACGGCACATGACTAGTGAGCAGATCAACACTTGCCGCCGGCACTGGGGTTATTAATCCCTGCACCGTAACTTTTTTTTCTTCTTTCTTTTCCTTCATTGGTGTTTTTTTGTTTAGGGGAACACCCCCATAGTCCGTTTTGGTCCGCGGGGAATACGAGATTCCCTAAGGCGGTGGACACACTGCTTCACCTCCCCTATGGTAGCCTTAGTTAGGGCAGAGAGAACCATCCTCCCTAAGTCAGCCATAGATGAGATGGAACAGTGTGACCATCCCCCTTCCCCTATCCGCCACCTGGGGACGCGCCCGTTAGGAGACTGACAAACTCCAGCGGGACAAAGTAAATTCCCCGGCGGGAAAAAGTAAATTCCCCGGGAATTACCTCCCCGGGAGTATTCAGAATCGGGCTGATTAAGAAAAGGAAGAACCGGAATAGCAAAAGGCCAAAGTGCCGGATGCACGTAAATTCGTAATTAAAGCTGAATGGAAGAACCTTATATATTATTTGCTATTTTGTTTTAATTCTGACGAAAAATCTTGCACTTTTTTGCGTCATCTGATTAGAGCCCCCAAATGCATTTTAAGTTATTTAGCTTATTTTGGCCAATTTTTTTTACCACATTAAACAATTATTTGTCTTTAAAAAAACGCATAACGTGGGAAGAGGACAGTTTTATCATTGGAAGAAAAAGCTAAAATTGAAGCTTATTATTATTCTGGACTATCCTTCCACAAAATTGCTGGAAAAACTGGAAAACGGTTGCCAATTTTCTTCAAAATAAGAAGCACTATGGAATAAACTTCACAATCGGACAAGCGAGCCATACTGAGGGAAGTATCCAATTCACACGACTCATCAACCCATAATAAGGTTCAAAGAGTAATTAGGAAACCAAAAAAAAAAAAAAACACCACTTAATTTGCATAGAAAGGAAATGCTCTTAAATTATGATCGGACGCACATGACGTGGTCTACTCAGTGGCATTACGTTGTCTTCTCAGGTGAAAAGGAATATAAGTTAGTAGGGCCCGATGGTTACAATTAATATTTTCATGACCTACGTAAGGAGGAGCATTATTTGGACCGCCTGCACAGTCGGGTGGGGGTGTGATGGTGTGGGGAGCAATATCCCACCTGTGAGTTGCAGTTTTGAACGTCGCGTATGGATGGAGAGAATTACAACAACGTATTGAAAAAGGCTGTTTCCCCACTTTCAAGACTTATTTGAAAATCTACAGTGGCATTTTCAGCACGATAATGCTCCAATCCACACTGCCCGGAACGTGAAATCGTGAATTGACGTCCTTGAATGGCCCGATCTAAATATCATCGACAATGTCTGGGGATGGTGGGATAGGAACGTGTACGAGTCCGGAACAATAGAAAACCCAAGCATCAAACACGCTTGGTCCACCATTCAACAACTTTACAATTCAATTCCCAATCGAATTTTCAAAGTGATTTCCAACAAAGGCGGCACCACGCATTCTTAATTATCCTTTAAACTGTTTAAAAGGACACTTAGTTGCCCAAAATACCAATTAAATTGAAATGATCGCAGATGTCGCTATCCTGATGATGCGCAGTGTATGTTGTAAGTGTGAATGTTCAATACGAAAGACACAATGCGACTCATTTCATTTTACTAAATAGTAAAAAATATTTGGGATGTACTTTCAAATTCAAATTATTGCAAATCACGAAGGTTTTAAAAAGTTAAATTTCAGCGAATATCATATTTTAACAATATTAATTGGATAAATGAATAGAAACCAGGAATCATTTAATATTATTTTTTATTTGACACTAATTTATTAAATAAATAAATAATATGTATACTATTTTTTTTTTTATAGAAATTTAGAACAATTTTAAGTAATGTTAGGGACAACACTTTGGTGGGTAATATTTGGAAAAAGTATTTTTGTGACTGGAAAGGTCCACAGTCGTAGTCATAGTCGTATTTCCCTGCCAGCTGTGGTGTATTTGGACATACCACAGCTGGCAGGGAAATACGACTACAAAACGAACATGAAATAATTACACGATGAATGATAATGCGGTAGGCAATACAAATTAATGACCACAATTGGCCTGATCTGGCCAAGCGCATGTCGATGTGGTGATATCGAACAGCAGACCGGGGCTACAGGCGAAATCGTGACGTCTACCGCCGGCGCATTGGAAGAAACGCGAGCAATCGCTCTCGTTGGCAAAGAAACCGTCTTGGGTGCAACCAACGCCGGATGTAGGGGTAGTAATTGGAGCTACCGGTTTCTTGGTAGTGGTATTCGTTGGTGTTGGCGTCGGTTTAGGCTGACTACCCGCACTTGTGTCCAAATTCCTATTGATGGCGTGCAACAGGGGAAATTGCTCACCACATTCACCGTGGAAATCGTCCGTTTCAATCGACCACACCATAGCGCCACCCAAGTTCAATGTCTTTAGGAGGTCCACTTTCAATTCAATACTTTGAACATTGTCATAGCCAACCCATTGGTTGCCTTTGTACATGTAGGGTACACCATGAGCTGTATCGAACACATCCGTCCAGTTGTCGAGCATGGTGCATATTTCGTTATAACCAAGATAGCCATTTTCACGGGTGAACGGTCCAGCCGCGCCAGGTCCAGAGCTATGAGAGCCGGGTGTTGTTTGTTGTGGATCCGACAATTGGAATGTGCGGCCATAGAAGGCCAAACCCAAAATCAATTTGGAAGCAGGAGCTCCTAGGTTCCGGCAAAACGAACTGTTATTGCAAATGCTGTGCTTGTGAAATGCTGTCATACTTACCGCCGTTCAACCAAAATTGGATACAGTCTTCAACATTATTCCGGCCTTGTCCCGTGAGAGGCGCATTGAAACCCAATCTGCCATCGGAAGCCATGCCCAAATCGTAGGTCATGACATTAATGAAATCGACATGTTGGGCAATATTTGCTATGTCATAGGAAATGGCGGCTGTATTGGCGGAGGCTCCAACAGCAATGCCCAACTCCAAGTTTAATGGAGCCAAACTAATAAAGAAAACAAATTTTCCATCTGAATTGAATTTGATTTTGATTTCACACTCAAACCAATTAATTTAATAGAACCAAAGACCATACAGTGGACAGACGACCCAAGTCGTATGCTGAAGATTTCCAAGAGGGCATTTAAACAGTATTTGTATTGAAAATATTTGAATCTGGAGTGTGCGGCCGAACTAATGTGTAAAAAAACAACTTGAGACGTCTGCGCTCTGTATAGTCTTTGATCGAAATGTTCGGTTCCGCCAACTTACGCTTCTTTTAATTCCCGCAAGAGAACTACAAAGTTTTGTTTATCTGCGGCTGAGCCACCACGTTGTCCTGGGTATTCCCAGTCCAAATCCAAACCATCGAAACCGTGCTGCTGGATGAATTTCAGTGACGACTGTATGAAGGTCCTCCTTTTGTTGGGATCGGCAGCCATGTTCGAATATTTGACGGAGCCTTCATTCCATCCACCAACAACAGCTAAAATTTTCAATTTAGGATTGGACTGTTTCAAAGCCACAGAGCGTCTGATGAAACCTGGAAACACAAGTAAAATGACAACGTCACAGTGAATGTGTCAGTTCGACACTTTCCGCCCAGTGTCGATTATTTACCTAAATCCATATCGAGCCATGAGTCCAATACATTAAATTCTCCAGAGTCCTTGATGCCGAAGAACGAATAACTCAAATGGGTGCACAAGTGGGCATCAAGATTTTCGGGCTCAAATTTGCCATTGCCGGGACGATAATTGGCCCAAGTACCAAAATAGCAGTTGATCATTTTGCCTAAATCCCAAAAGACCTTATTAAATTATTCGGGCCTCTGCAAGGACGTCTTACCATTTGCCACTGCAGCCATACAGCACAGCGACAGCGCTAGGAAATATTTCAACTGACTCATATCTGACGCACTCCTTGAACTGATTCTAATAAAGTGTTGGCTGGTCTTCTGGATTTGTATCTTTTATAAAAAAAAAAATCTAATTTCTCTCGTATGCACTAAGTTTTGTATTGCCAGGTATTAAAATAAGTGCGATTACTTTTTTTATTGTGTGTTTGATTAAAAATTTCACGGGAAAAAACAATTGTTGTCTAGAAAACGACAATTCGCCAAATGTGTTTATTTATTTTGAAATAACGCAAATATTCGCTCATGCACCTACGAAATCCATGCCACCTCCGATTTTGAAGAAAGTAAATATATAATGTACATACTCGTGTACATTTTGAATGGAAATAGTAAGATTTCATTCCGTGAATCTCTCTACGATAAGGCCTACATAACCCAATGTCATAATAGATAATGGAATCGGTACGATAAATGCCTTAGGAGTTCTTTGGGGATGTACACACCTGCTCATAATAATAGGTACACCTTATCGTTTAATATTAAAGTGTTTTGAAATCAGGGACTTTGCTCTGAAATTTCGTTAGTATATTTTTTTTTATACACTCCATCATAGGATGGAGTATATTCTAAGTTTGTCATTCCGTTTGCAACACCTCGAAAGAGTGATCTGCGACCCTATAAAGTATATATATTATCGGTCAGTGTAACATTCTAAGACATTCTAGCGATGTCCGTCTGTCCGTCCGTCCGTCTGTTGTCTGTTGAAATCACGATAGAGTGCGAACGACCAACGCTAAAAAGCTGAAATTTTGTAGGAAGATGTTTTTTGCCCATAAGCAGGTTAAGTTCGAGAATGGGCAATATCGGACCAAAGGGGAAAAGTTCCCCTTTACGGGACTAAATATATCCCGGCCATAATCAAATTTTTCAAATATTTTTTGTCACTACATCTGATTTTTTTTGGTAAAATTGTTCTAAGTTTATATAATTTATAGATGGGGAAAAAAATCCCAAAAATGGGCGTGCTCATGGGTTCCGTGGACCCTTGGGGCCCAAAAAAGGGCCCATGATAAACATGCGCATATGGGTATCGAAGTGCAACGAAATTTACTCACGAACCCAAATATGCCTTTATTTTCATGATTTGCCTAAATTTTTTGATCCGGTTTCTGGGACTATCGGGTCACCAGCGGCCCAAAAACCGTCCCTTGACAAATATGGACATATGGGTATCGAAATGCAACGAAATTTTCTCGCGAACCCAAATATGCATTTATTTTCATGATTTGGATACAATTTGTGATCGGGTTCCAGGGACTATCGGGTCACGAGCGGCCCAAAAACCGGCCCCTGACAAACATGGACATATGGGTATCGAAATGCAACGAATCCATGATGGAGGGTATATAAGATTCGGCCCGGCCGAACTTACTATTTGTCCACTTGTTTCTTAATACTTCCATCGGGCAAAGCCATTTCATTGCATTTATAGGGGGAAACCCTAGAGTGTTAGTTTTCAAAAAAAATGAATTACCAGCCAACGAATAAGTGGTTACGAAGCTTTTAAGAACATAACCCTGAGTATTTTTTCAAAATATCAAACTGCATTATTACTTTTTACATTACATTAATGAAATTTTTCTTAAATCAAAGTAAAAATCCAATATTTTTCTTTTAGAAAAAGTCCCTTCACGATAAAATCCGATTTGTAACACTAAACCTTTTCCAAAAACTTCTCAACGAAACTTCAAAAACAGGTGGAACAGAAGCCAATTTTTTAAACAGATAAGGCTGCAGAATATTTTTGTTCAGCTTTCTGAAAATTGCAAAACATTCAGTTGTAGGAGATTACGCTAAAATTTGATTTAACATTTTATTCCACAAATTCGATAATTAGCAAGTCACCATGGACGGCCAGACACATGTCCATGTAACGCTGCTGAATTTAGTGTTTTCGCCGCAAACAAAGTCGTAGCGCTTACCAGCGTCACACTGGTAGAAATACTGGCAGTCGCTCTCGTTCTGGTAGAAACCATCTGCGGAGCAATCGGATGAAGTTGGTGGCACGGGTTTCATTTCAGTTTTACCGAAATTCGTATTCAGTTTTCTGTTGACCGAACTCAAGAGAGGATATTTTTCTCCGCAAGTGCCTCTGAAGTCATCGCTGTCAATGGTCCATAACATAGCGCCACCCAAATTCATTGACTTTAGGAAGTCCGTTTTCAACTCCAGACTGAGAGCGTTGTCGTAACTAATCCAGTGCTTACCTTGGTAAATGTAGGGAACACCATGGCTTTCGGCAAAAACGTTCGTCCATTTGGGCACCAGAGCACAGATTTCATTGTAACTTAGGAAACCTCTGAGGCCGCTGAATGGCCCTTGATCGCCAGGACCAGCACAAGGGAAGCCGGGATTAAAATTGTTCAAATTTGCCAAATGGAAACTGTGACCGTACATGGGTAAACCCAATATCAATTTGGAGGCCGGAGCACCTAAGCACACAATGAAAGTGGATATTAAATCGGAAACTCCGGTAGGTTTCCACGCAGATGATACGTACCATTGCTTAACCAGTATTTAATAGTGGTTTCAACATTCCTTTCGCCCTGTTCCCTGAGGGGAGCATTCAATCCCAAAAATCCCTGGCTGCCACGGCCGTAGTCGAAGGCCATGACATTAATGAAGTCGACATACTTGGAAATAGTGGGAATGTCATAGGCTTTGGCGGCAATTTCACCGCTGGGATCTACGCCAATGCCCAATAGCAAATTCAACGGGGCCATACTAAAATAAATTCCCAACTCCATATTAAATCCCTGAAAAATATTTGTAGAGTCTGACGGGACTTACGCTTCGTTCAATTCCTTCAATAAGACCACCAGGTTCTTCTTATCCAGATGTGAGCCACCCTGTTGTGTTGGGATGGCCCAATCCAAATTCAGACCGTCGAAACCCTGTTCCTGCAAGAATTTCAATGTGGATCCAATAAAGGTTTTCCTTTTGCCAGCATCGGCCGCCATGCGGGAATATTTGGGCGAACCCTCATGCAAACCCCCGATAACAGCTAAAACTTTCAGCTTGGGATTGGTTTTCTTCAGAGCGACAACCTGCTTAATGAAACCTGGCAGAGACAAAGTAAAATTTTCGCTCAAATCAGATGAATTTTCTAACGGCTGAATTGTTAACAAACCATTGTCCAAGTCTAATTTTGAGTTCAATACTGTGAACTCGCCCGAATCTTGGATACCAAAGTAGGCGTAACTCAGGTGGGTGCACATGCTAGGTTCAATGTCGGACGGTTCGAATCGACCTTCACCCAGACGATTATATGACTGGGAATTGTAGTAACAATTGATGATTTTGGCTAAACACAAAATGTTTGTAGAAAATTTAGAAACAAAAACATATTTTTTAATGGAAAACTAAATTTACCATTCACAGCAGAAAGACTGCAGACCGCCGCCAGCAGCAACAAATATTTCACTTGGCCCATTTCCGGATTACTCGTGAAACTGTTTGAAACGAACTGTTAATCGAAGCCATGGGACAGCCGTCTTTTATCGTAGTATCGTAGAGTGTTCGACAAGACTCAAATCGTTGTCGTCATTTTGTCTTTTGTTGTCAACTGCAGAAAACTAATATTGATCATACCCGATGCCCTACCTCGTTTTTGGATGGCATTACACTTGTTGTCATACATTTAACAAATTTCGAAGCCACGAATCCCTTTACAATCTTGCCAATTGACTTCGTCTGCCCCAAAACCCCGAACAACCTGGATGCAAATGTTCAATTTTTTCAGATTTTGAAATTTGAAGATTCTCAGATTTTATCGAACTGTATCGCATACATTTTAAGGTCTATTGTACTAAAATATATGTAATAAATTCGATGATGCTGGAATACTTAGGCCACAGCACCGGCAAATGAACTCCGATTGGGATAATATTTGCTCATCATTTCAGCTGTGTGCCTAATTTTCAAAACTTAATGAGAATCCAAATTTAATTCGCACTTTTGGACTTTTTGCAATATCTTCCATATCTTCGGATGCAAAAGTTACCCACCAAAAAATAGAGAACCCTTCCACCATTCCAAATTGCTATGGCAGTCTTCAACATCTCTTAACTGTAAAAAGTACTTTTCCAAAATCGATATTTTCTAAAATATTAGCTTTATCTATTTACATTTCTGTGATTTTCACGAATAACAACATAAGTTATAATACTGGAAATCAATTGGAAATCGACGATCAAACCCTTCAGGTGGTTCACTAAAAGCCTGAGGCACACCCACACACATTCAGTCGAATGGATATCGATACTCTAAGACTGCATGGGGTAGCAATGCGCTGTAACAAATGGTTGCGTCTGTTACATGTTTATGTATTTTTTTTTGAATATTTATTAGTCTGTAGTGTATTTCTATAAATGTGTAAAATTTATTGGTTCTTTGTTTGGAGCATTCGATGTATGCTGAATATATGCTGCCAGTGGGATGTACTAGACGTATTGTCAAATTCTATTTTATTTAGGTAAGTGTTTTGGTTTGGAGAATAAAATCAAGTGAAGTCCTTTATTTTGTGATAATTATTCTTTACATTTGGTCCTTCGAGCCGGATCCTATTTACACAAAGGAAACAGAGTAACAATACATTATTATTTAATATAGAATACTTTAGAAAATGTATTACTATGGCATCAAGAAGTCAAAACGCTCTAAAATATACCTAAGCGGTTATTTGTGAAAATCACGGATTTGAAGACCTACTAATTTATTTCCCTTAATATTCTATGAAGAAAACGATATAATTTGTATTAATACTGAACGGTATCAAAAGCCGGCTCCGTACGGCTAATGCATTTCTCGAGAAGTTTTACATGGGTTAGAGAACACTCTCTTACTCCTAAAGTCGCATTTAAGAGGTGAAAGCAGCAACTAAAAAATATTTGATGGTCTTACCAGCTTTTCAACCTGAGTTCTGCTGAGTAGTAGTCGCACACACTACCTACCACATCACCGATAACACAGATTGTAATAAAAAATATATACAAAAAATGTTGAACATTTTTTAATCTAAAAAAAGAAAATTTGTTTCATGCGCAAATGAATAATGCCAAAATGTGATCAATGAATAGTTGAAAATCTGGAAGATCGAAGAATACCAGAAATAGTGACATTTGGGGCAAAAGTTGTAGTACGTCTGCAGACTCTAGATGTCACTCATAGTCTCTCATAGAACATATCACTCATTAACTTCAATAGTGTCACAACTCAAAACACGATTTTTTTCCGGAGAGCCATTTAAAGTTTTTCAATTGCGTCTTAATGAGCAAATCATAGGTTTTCCGAATAAAGTATGTATGTATGTATAATACACGCAGAACCAAAGTCAACTCAATAAAGACAACTACAACTTTTTTCCTGAGCAAAACAAATAAAAAGTGAATTTTAAATTGTGAAACTATTGAAGTGAATGTGCGTAGCAAACGTTATACCAGTCACTTGAGTCGTCAGCACTCTAGGCGACGATCATAGAGAGGACAGACGCCCCCAGTCGTTTGCTGAACATTTACAAGAGGGTATATAAAAAGGATTTGTTTTAAAAAAAAAAAACATTATTTGCTTTGAAAACCATCCATGAAGAGAGCAGTACAAGCAGTATGGTATATAAAAATCGTCCAAGTCCAACCGACACGCGTTCACATCTTTCGGCTGTTTAATCAGTCTATTCAGTATTGAAAATTTCCCAGACATTGACAGGTGCTTTGTATTTGTCCCAAATTACTGTTCATTGATTCATGCACACCAAATATTTGATCAATTCTTTTCTGCGGTATATCAATAATGTCAGAAACTATTGTCTATTGCATACACACACATAAATACCAAAGCTATTGTAGTGCCAGCATATTCTACCTGTCAATATACAGACTTTACGCCCCACCCCATCCACTATAGGACCGTATATAAACAATAAATATTCGTATAAATTAATTTGATGGTCATTTAAAGCATTTCTTTTTTCAAATCTGATTATACCTATTTGAACTAAACATGGATTGAATGGACTCCATCGGAGTCTCGGTCTTCCCTGTTGTCATCCAACGCCCCTTTAGCTGGTGCACAATCGATGTTCGTTGATGAGCTCAACTACGTTCAAGTCGTCGAATATCTCAGATCGGGCCATACAGAACCACGGGCAGTAGAAGCGTGTTGTACAATGTAATTGTATGTTTTACATCGGTAGAGAGCTCAGTTCTTAAAATGGCTGCTTAAAACGCATTAGAATATATTTAACACACGATCCTTTGCGTTATTTCGATGCTGATATCGTATGTTCCATTGATGGAACCAAGGTCTATAAATTCTTCCACAAACTAGTGAACGTTTGTCGCCTTTATGTCATCGCAACGTTTGCCAAGCAGTTACAAGCTTAAGTTTAGTATTGTCTTCGTTCACCATCGGTCTCCGCTGATTCCTTTTCGGTTTTGGAACAAGCTATTTCGTCCCCATATACCTGTCGAATACCACTTGTACTGATGAATGGGTCGGAGAGGTCGCATCCTATTTTTACTGAGCATCTAGTGTTACTCAGAATCATTCTACAAAGGCGTACACGGTTTGAGGGGATCTCATACGCTAACAAAAATGTTTCTCTTATTGTCGGGTCGCCGATAATCATCCGTTTATTGTCATATACATTGGAGGGTCTACTATGTATGAATAATACATGTTATTTTGAAATTGATTTGTTGAAACCGCATAAAATCATCGATATCATGGAGGCTAAAGTTGACAACGACATCGTAATCCGTTGATGTAAGCGCATTTCCAGCTGCTTTGTCTGCATGCCCATTCAGTCTTCGCCTGAGAATAAGGTCACTTGGATCGAGATTCAATATGTCGCTGATGAGCCCTGATCGATGTGCCTTATATCGATTTCACCAGGGCAGTGCAGCCGCAGAGGAAACGTTCCACCGTCGCCACCTCGTCTAGATCGCCGCAGCTACGGCAGTGGTCATTATACTTCAAATTCCGGTGTCGTTTCGATTGTGGGTGATGAAAGAATTGGATCACCTGTGGTTATATTCAGGTAATGAATATGAATCTGTCCATCTGGAGTTGGCTCGTGACATGTAGGGCGGGAGAATGCCCCTCATAATGGAATCAAAGCGGTATGGCCATATTCCCGCCAGTCCATTCATTTCCGTAGATATTTCTGTGACCAGGTATCCATACGGGAGATACCTATGACGTGTGACACAGTCTCGTCAATATCTCCTTGCATTCTTTGACTAAAGCTGAGGATGTCACACAGGATTTTAGAGATAGAGAGGACAAGGCCGGAGTGAAGACCTCCTCGGTTCCATTCCGCTCTGGAGGGAATATAACTTCGAAGAGTCGGTCGAAGCTGACATTAAGGGTGCGGTTGTCTGTAGATATCTTGAGTTCAGTTGGAATGGTGTCTCACAATTGTAACTAATCTGATATCCCTTGCCTTCTCGTGCGTAGGTAAAAACGGCTTTGACATTTCTCCATCTTGATGCAATATAGTTACGGGTGATACACATTTTGTATATGTGAACCAGCCAGGAATTCTAATAGTTCGGTATGAAATTCCGCGTTTCTTAAGTCCATACATCTCGGAAAGTGCGATCGCAGGAGTATCTCAAGTGTTTCGCCGGAGCTTTATGATCATCTCTCACAATCCCTACTGACGTAGGTGGGATTTGAGTGTCCTTTGGATATATTCTACAGTTTTTCCATGTTTGCCATGCTAGCGTCTCTAATCACTTCCAATTTGTCCTTTTAGGATTAGAAAAACCAGCTAATACAGATGTCGGACGGATCATGTTAGAGATCTAGAAAAAGCACTGTGGAAGCTTTTGCTCTTCATTTCAATGTTTTGATCAAATTCGACTTATGACTTTGTAACACGTTTCCGCTATGTCGACCTGTCTGTATGTCCGGCAGGTTCGCACAATAACTTTCGAAAGAATTAACCAAATGCTTTGAAACTTGAAATTTCCCCAAACAGATTGCATATGGGATATATACATTCACATCCCTTCGGGTATATCCCATAAAAATGAAAAAGCTTATAAGTTACATTTTATGCAGTTTTTTTTTTTGAAAAGCAGGTGTTCAAAAACGGTTATTGGGGTTTTTCTGGACAGAGCATCGGTACTTGTTGGAATTAGTTGGCATTGAGTCTCAGTTTCGTAAGATGGGTCTGCTTTGCGCCCGCTACCGCCAGTCTATTTAAAAGACCACTGCGTTGATATTTTGTTAGTAGTTCATTGTCGATTTAATTGCATTCATCATGTTGCTGTTTTTCGTCAGTTGATGATAATTTCGCCCCAATTGCAAACGTATTCAGATTCTGTCTAGAACAGAAATAGTCACAATTGTGCCTATTTCATATGAATGTGACAAATTATGGAAGCTTGAGGATGCAAAACGCTTGTCTGTTCAGGAGTCAACATCTTTTTGTTGTGAGATACGAAGCAAATGGGCCAATACACACATATAACCTCTCAGGGAATAATAATCATATTAAGGCAAACATAATAACTTATTTAAAATGGTTCAGGAGCAAGTAAATATTTTATAATATTTTTCTAGTGAGTTGCATAGTTCTCAATAATGTTCGCATATTAACTATTCGTATGTTTAAAAGGTGTTAGCATGATATGTTTGTTCAGTTGTTAATGAAAATGTCTGCATTTAAAAATTAAGAAATCATATATTTCGTCGTCTTCTTCCATTTATATTTTCCAAAACGTTTAATTTCTAATAAAAATCTTAGGAATTTTTCTACATCTGAAAAATAAATTGTTTTAAAAATAAAAATTCAAAAGGTTTATCTTTAGTTTTTTTGTGTATATTAAATGCTTAAAATAAAAAAATTACTTATGATTTTTATACATGT
The DNA here is from genome assembly GCA_958296145.1 of Hydrotaea cyrtoneurina. Classification (NCBI taxonomy): domain Eukaryota; kingdom Metazoa; phylum Arthropoda; class Insecta; order Diptera; family Muscidae; genus Hydrotaea; species Hydrotaea cyrtoneurina. Next base: position 42,072,030 of record OY282516.1, read on the forward strand.
ACATATACAGTCGATATTATTACGATAAAAACGGTGGCTCCTCTTTTTCAACAAAAAGAAAATGTAAAAATAAAAATAAGCCTCAATTATAAATACAAACCCTGTTTAAAACATCTGAGTATGTTTGCACATACAGTCAATATAAATTAGAGTAATTTAGCGAAAAGTCACTCACAAAAACATTCTTTTAAAAGTCCATTGTAATAAAATTCTTTATAAAACAGATATGATTGAGAAGGCAATTAATTTTTGTCGTCGTTAATTGTTTATAAATATTTACAAACACACAAACAACTAAAAAAGTCTTATTCTATGCGTATTCGCGATCTTCGTAGAGTTTTTGTGCATTCTTTCTTAACTAAACGTATTAATAAAAACATTGCTATAATATCAGATGCTATTAGCATATAAAATACATTTTGCCAACCATTGCCAGAGATCATACCGGCCATGAAAGGGCCAACAGCGGCACCTAGTAGTGATAACATAGAACATGTTAAGTGTTAAGTTTTAATTGCCATTGCGCTAAGTTAGAGACTTACCTATAGAACCAGTGCCATCGATTATGGCAGTAACTGTGGCCAATGCTTTGGCATTGCCCTCCAATGAACTATGCTGGCCCAGTTCTGCACTCACTGATGTCGTGATTAGAGAATACGGGCCGTTCACCAGAAAACCACAAACCAACAGAAGGAATACGGTCATAAATAGTGATGTCGCTCCATATTGTTGATACAATAAAAGCTATAAGGAGGGAAGGAGAGAGAATCATGTATACGTATGTTTTTCAATGTGTCCTCGATAAATTAAAAATAACATATTTTCGTATATTGTCTGTGGGGGCATATCCAATTATTAGTCACACAAAAAAAACTTCTGCGAATTTCGGAATTATAATATATGTAATACTTTTGCATACAATTTTATTAATTGCTCTATTAAAGAAAGTAATTTTCTGGCAAGGATTCAGTCGTCAGTCTGTAATTATATATATTTGGATTTAAAACTTACCACAGGTGACGCTAAAAACAACATCACCGAACATGTTGTGGCAGACATGCCGGACATGTCCGATACCATGCCGGCAACTATTGCTCCAAAAATACCACCAATATCAAAGAGAATTGATATGTCTGCCGACAGAGACGGCCCAAATGTGCTCGACGACTGAATATACAATGGCAGCCAATAGAGGAATGTGTAACTAACCAATTTCGAGAAAAATAAACATAACGAAAATTCCACAACTCCGGGTATATATAAAGCGTCTTTCAAACTGATGGGACGATGAGCTGGAACGTGGGAATTTGTATACTCCAAAATAGGTGTGCGTTCAGAGGGACGATAGTTAACATCCTAAAAGGATCACAATAAATACACATGTACTGTATGAAAACCATTTTCAATACTCACCGCATCATAGGCAGAACCAGCAACCACGTCGCTGTCTTCAAAATCCGAGTCATTGGGCGGTGATCGGTCTGTTGGCCCCAACTGTTGTGGATTACAGCCCACCATTTCGGGACTATCGACCAGAAATAGAAACAATAAAAATCCTATTGAGGCGATTATTATGCCTGGCATAATAAAGGACAGTGCCCAATCTGTTTCCACATAATGAGCTGCTATCAGGGTACCCAAAATATTGCCAATAGAGGTGTGGCTATTCCAAATTCCAAATACCAGACCACGTTTAGATTTGCCAAACCAACGCCCCACCAAAGTGACCACGCCTGGCCAACCAGTTGTTTGTGTGATACCAGCACAGGCTTGTACGAAAACAAAATAAAACAGAGCATGAACACCCCACGTTTTCGCCACACCAAAGAGGTACGAGAAAACTCCCGATAGCATCATGCCAAAAGCCAAGAAGTATCGCAGCGAGACACGCTCCGCCACAAAACCGGAAACAAACATTGCAATAGCGTATGAAAAGAGGAAAGCAGAATCCAAAATAGCAAATAAGGCAGGAGCTGTTGAGTCATCTGGAAGGCAATACAAAAAATATATATGTATATATACTGGAATATTGAAAACAAATATCCAAATAATTACCAAATGGTGCGTAGCCACAGTCATTGGAACTCGAATTGTGCACGACATTATCGCTGCAGTTTGTGTGTAGTACAGACTTTACAACAGATATCGGCTTGCGGCACATATGATAGCATGTGTAAGCCAAATAGGTCAGCACAAAGATAGATACTTTAAAACTGAAAGGAAAAAATAAACAATAATTAGAATATGTAATAGAAATGGCAAAAATGGTAACGCCACGGTATTTGCGAAGAAATGCACAACTTTTTACTATTTAGCTGTCTCACAACTTAGGGACATATTTAAAGCAATTTCAGAATGGCAATATGACATTAGTTGAGTACAGAATCAGGCTAAAACGTTTGTATTGCACATTTTAAAAACGTTTCTACAGACTAGATTATTTTTAAATATTTATGGTTATTCGGTTTTTTAGAACTATTGTCGACATAATTTAGCTGTAACACTTGTCGAATATGTCTATTTCACTTTACATTTTATAGGAGTGTCTGTTTTTAGTTCTGTGTCTGATAAGCATCTGGGGTGGGAGAATGCCCCATGTTATGTATCTTCGTTAGATATATGTATGTACATAATAAATGTTAACCGATCGACTGCTGATTATTCTGCCGTGTAGCAAAATCTCTATTAATAAGTCTACCATTCGAACAACACGGGTGGGTTTCAACATTAAGGCAAACATTCAACAATAACAAAACCATGTGATGTATTTTGAGTATCAGCATCTTTTTAAACATGACAATTGGCAATGGATGGTGCCGTTTTCTACACTCGCTGTATGTACGAATGTTCTATTATCACACTTTTTGCTGTGAAAGCACGTTTCAGTAGCGATCTGTGTGATCGAAATAATTTTTCCAATAAAAAATCAACAATAAAGCCACAATCGTTACAAAGAAGGAAGATAGCAAGTCGGGAGGGCATTCAACTAATACTAATAACAAATTCACAATTTCTTCTGTTGTGTGTAAGTAGGGCTTGAAAGTACTTTGTTGTGATGCTTGCGTAATCGGAGATAAAGTAATTCAAGCCAACAGTACTTATTTAATTGAAATTCAATGTAAAGTTTCCTTCCTTTGAATGGTAGTGTCCCATTGCAGACATAGTTGGTCACAATATTTTTTTCGCTGGTATATTGTGAATCAACAAATGTATTTTTTAATTTTGAAATTTAACGCGACATCAAATCGATTTGAAGTGTACTTTAATCGATCATGGGCGGATACCCAGGCGTAAACGCCTTTGCAAAAAACACTAAACGCCATAACAGTAATGATGAAATTCAGCATCAGCAGATTTGCGACTTCGAAATGAAGATTCATGCAATCGAAGCATGTAGGCTTAAGTCATGTCACGATTCGTTCATTTGGAATATGAGCGACGACCGACAGCATTACATCCAGCTCTATCAAAATGGACATCGAAATTCTTGGATACTGGGTGATTCAGGACATGTTTTACATCCTAATCTTATGACGCCTTACTTAAATCCTGAGTTGAATTCCACAAAGTACAGGTTTAAGAATTTAGATTAGATAATTAATTGAAACAACAAGCTCATTAAGTCGCCCGAAATTATTGTTTATGCCGATATTTTCGTTAACGATCGCAGGCGCATCTACATCAAATAGTGTAACGGGTGAGGTCTACAGACCGAATGAACAAGTACAGGCAAGTACGAAATATGGAGGAGCCATGAAGAATCAGTCTGGCAGAATATGTACACTATGACTTCTCTGTTAGATACCGGATTTCTTCATTCGTATAGGATTAAACTTCAATCGTCAATTAATCATGCGAAAGCATTCATTCCTCTCTGAACAAAAAATTGCCATAATATATAAGGACTTTCGATGCAGCTTCCAATCAAGCCGGTAATGTAGAACTGTCGTATTCGAAATTCTCAGACATCTTATTGGCCGATGTGAATTCCGTAGTTTTCCAGGTGTACATGTATATATGGGCATTTTCAGAAAAATTGATTCTCCCGTTCGCCATGTCATGGGTATCATAAGTATTTGGAGAACGTTGCGGTTATACAATGTACATTTACAATTGTATTCCTTTAAATATTACGAGAGTCCCGTCTCGGTCCTGGAAAGGCTCATATGTGAATACAAAATTAAATACTTACATTGTTTCCTTGTTAAATCTCTGCTGTGGGCAGCAACTTCGTGCCAATTTTTGCACAGCAAACACGCCAACCGGTATGTCATTGTAATTGTGGCTCATTCTGCGGGTACGATGGGGGCTCATGGAACTCAATAGAGGCAACCTCTACAATGCCAGTCCGAAATACTGGCCCAACACTAACAATAGCCGTTCTTGGTCCAAGTGAAATTATTACGATACAATATTTTTGAGTTTGTGACTCTAAAAGAGGGAAAAATTATTTAATTTCCGATTGCAAAATGAAGAAACAATGAGATAATATGATAACTTCGAAGAATATGGTAAAATGGTTATCAGCGAGAGTTGACAAACATAAACAGCTACGCAAATAACTTTGATTTCAATTCTTTCGTTTGTTGTTGTTTGGTGTACAACGTCACCCATCCTCCATGATAAAATTTGACGTCAATATGTTTTTAACAAAGAAATCCAGTATGAATATAATCTCTCCAATTTCTTATCACAAATATGAACTTTTTGCATACAAATGAATCATTTGTAACTTGTGCCAGTTGTTATTCAGTTCTCAGCAATGCAACAATGAACTTTTCAGACCCATCCAACACACAAACAACTTAGAAAATATCTGGTTTTGTCTGTTCTTTTATCTTATTACAGGGTATTTTATTTGTGCTTTGTTGGCATATTTATGCGGGTATTTTTGGTTAAGTAATTATTAACTTTTATGTTGATCTTGTCTCAATGTTTACAACATTTTCGTAATGCATTTATGCATCTAATTTTAAGACAAAGATTTCTTAAACAAACCCAATTTTTCGATTTGACTTTTTACCCACAAACCTGCACGGCGACTGAATTCGAATTTTTTACTGCAATAAGCGAGCAGAGAGAATATTACTACTACTTCTTTGACATATGATAATCAGGGATGCAAAAATTGGTACAATTGTACTTTTTTGGTACATTTTCTGCTTTGAAAGTACCATGGTACCGAATTTAATTTATGGAAAATTTAAAAATGTCTCCGCGTTAGTTATTGGGCCACTGTATTGTAAATGTCCATGTAGTTTCACATTAGAAAAATAAAAGACTAAAAGAATACGCCAAACATTAATAACTTTCTAAACAACAAAACTAAACGTCCTGTTTTGGAATCGGCTAGAAAAATGGAAATGATGCTAAATGCATTTGTAGCGGAACCTAACATTCCGTTTTCTGCTCCGAAAACTGCAAATCAATTTCTGATTTCTGCCATAACAACCAGTGTATAATGGTCGCTGTCATGATCATGATATCATTCAATTGGAAGACTCCACATCAAGTGGGATATTTGATAGTGCACTACAAGTTTTGGCAAACAACAATATCCCATGGTGGGCATTACTACAGATAACTGCTTCACGATGGCAGGTGCCAGAAGTAGAGTTCAAACCAAATTTAGGAATGTTGTACTATATTTATATACAAGTGGGTGTATATGTCACATTCTAAATTTGGCTTAGCAGTCCATGTTTGGAAATCGACGAGTTTATTAGACCCCTGAATTCATATTACTGCAATAGTGCAAACAAATTTTGTGATGTTCTTGGAACTAAAATAGATTTTGATGATGATTTGTTGAAGTGATTTTCGAAATTTTGATCAGAAAATTTAATTTCAGGAGAAACATTTACATTTTTGATGAAAATGTTTCCAAACGTATGCAAGAACTATGAATCAATGAAAAATCAATATAGAGCCTTAGCCGATCTATTAGAATTAAAAACATCAGAAATCATGATATTTGTTCAAATTTAAAAATTAATATCTGAAGAGTGGTTGCAGGTTTTATTTTATCTATTCCCCACTAATCCGCAAATGTGGAAAGAACATTTTCTTTGTAATAAAAGCCAAAGAGAGAAATAGACCAAATGTGACAAATTTGTCTAGCATAATACAGACGAAAGATTTCCTAAGGTTTACGAATTCCTGTTGCTATAAAATGATTATAACAAAAAATACGTTAGCTAAAAATGCTACCCAATTATTTGAATGTATTTAGTACTTATAGTTATACAACTATCATACATATTGCAGTACGTGTCTGAATTACTATTTGTGTTTTTGTTCCTTTCTTGTGCATTCCTTGTTGTTTTTTAGGTCTCTTGTTACTGCGAGTCCCAAATTGAATTTTGAAAAAAAATATATATATATATTTTGGTACGTGGACATCGTAAAAGTACATTTTTTAGTACCAGAGGGTACAAAATTACAAAATCGGAAATGCATCCCTGATTCACCATGATTGTGGTGGAATTTTAAAGTGACATGAGATGTTGCCATTTTCATGGGATTATTTAAATCATGAGGATTGTGATTAAAACATGGGGAATTCGAATTCCGTTGTTTTTTAAATTTTGGTTAAGCAAAAAATTGGTTATAAACCATTTTATGAGTACAGCGAAAATGTTTCTTAAGAGAATTCGTGGTCGGTGATACCTTTAGGCATATGTGGTAAGTATATTCCTGTTGGCCACCCTCTGGATGTTGTGAAATATAAAAAGTCGCTTGCCTACCACAACTAGACCACAGCAATAAAAGGCAGTGGAAAAACGTCAAGATATACGTTTTTCCATGTGACATCTAAAGGAGTTCGAATCATGCATCGATTCGCAACAAATGTCACAAAGTTTGGCATATTTATTTAAGCTGCCATCAGACGATCTGTATTTTACATATGTACTGTCAAATTTTCCATCTGCAAAAGTTATACACATCGTGATCTAATGGCTTTTTCTATTTAGTATTTTTCAAGTTAGACATATTTTAACCACTAGATAAAAAGTATAGTAACATAAATATGATTGAAAACAAGTATGTCCAACAATAAATAACCATCTCACTAACCATGCTTTAATTCTAAGTTAACACAGGGATTGTGAAAATGGGCATTTGCTTTTGTAGACTTCATTGTGTGAACGAACATGAAAAATTAAAAAAGGATTAGAACGCGAAGCATTTGTATGATAGTTTTGATAAAAAAAAATTTCCCACGAAAATGTATTAGATGAATTTATAAACTCTTTAAGAATGGATAGTTCGACTTATGAGGCTGTTAAATCCTTCTTTTCCCCTGTATGTTTTCAATAAAGACATACAGTTCCATTATTTGAATCATGAATTGTTTCGATTCCATCATTTCATTTCATATCCTCCATTTCATTTGATTAGCAGTGATGTCAACTCTCAACCTAGAAAAAGCGCAAAAATGTTTATAAATTTCACAGGGGATTACGAATTTCTGTTTGGGGATTACGGAGACAACAGTCAAAAGTATAACAGGAAATGGTCATTGTATGGCAAAAGGCCGATGAGGCGTCTCGTAAGAAAAATGGACCAAATCCTAAACTAAAAGAAGCATGGTGGATCTAGACCACTCTGCGGATTTTAACGATTTCTCTGGCAAACCGATTTGGTACCGAATCTGGAGAAGCTTGTTTCCAACGTTATACTTGGACATCATAAGCCTTTCAAGGGGAATGGCTTGTAGGCGTTTAAAGCATCAGTGGTTAATGTGTCAGCCGTTGTAATCTTGTACTCTTAGTGGTAGTTGTAGAAGTTACAAGTAACTGCTGTAAGCAGCGGTATATTATCCAAGTACAGTCAAACTTCCATAACTCGAACCACTATTATCCAGTAGAAAAATTCGACTTACGGAAGTTCCACTGTATTACCTAGACTGTTGTCTACTTGGTGTTGACAAGCCATATTCATAACATCTTCAGTAATCTGATGAAATTAATTAGCAAAATACTGAAGAATTAAATACTTTTATTTACGTCTTGAAATCTGAACAAAGACTGAACGATCCAAAACAAAAGGCAGGAAATGGTTCAACATGCCAGACCCATCCACTGAATTAATTGAGGAAGCTCTTAATGATTTGAAAATTCTGCAAATGCTAGATTGGAACCCAAACATGAAGAATGAAAACGTTAACGTTGGCCCTATTTGCACATTCAATGTGTCATTGCGGCACAAATTCAAGTTTCCAAAATACCAACACTGCCATGGACTAGAATACGCTGCGAACGTGCATGTGTGTTTTCTCTTCTTTCAGCTCATTGAAATGTTGTTGTTTTGCCGAACGACGTCGACGAACGACGTGCTGTACTGAGCCGAACGTCGACAATACAATTTGCCTTTGCTTTTTGTCGATTCAGTTAGTTGTTTTACGTACACGTCGTCGTTAACGTCCACCGTCCACGTCTAGTGCGAGTTAGAGTGTGATAAAATAAGTTTTGCAATCAGAAAAGTAAAAAAAAATTATTCCTGTTTTGTTTCTGAGACCACTATTTGCTGGTGGCAAATATCTCTGACCACAAAGGTTGCGCGGTGTTGTTTATTATGAACGCAATCAGAATTTTGTAGTGCAGTCGCCAATAAAAGTGATACTTTTGTTCGAAGCAAGCATAACAGCATAACATCACTAAAGACGAAAAGTCACAGTGACGTCGCCGTTCGTTAATTACAAATTCGTTTGGAGAGAAAAGTAATTTCTTTTCGGTCAAAGAAAAAAGGCGCTAAAGTTTGCAGAGAAGTTAACGTCATTAAATTACAGTTGTAGAAGTCTGAGAGGCGACCTAAAAAATGGTCGAGAAGATGGATGCAAACATGGAACAGCAGTTCGATTTAAACCTTATTGAGGCGGTCAAAGTGAATCCCGTCATTTATGATCGTTCGCACTACAACTACAAACATTTTGTGCGTAAGGCCCAAGTTTGGAAACAGATATCGGAAAATTTGGGAATGCCTGGTAAGTGCGTAGCTAAAAATAGTGTGAGCTGTTGGGTGGCGGCGGAGTCAGGGCATGTAAAGGACCTCCTATAAACGTGGAGCTAACGGCATTTAAGAATGTGGGAAAATTCGAATACGCCAGGCACTGACAACGAGCATTTTGATTCATGTCAGTGTATTTCTTCTCCGTCGTTGGCGACTTCTCCCCGGTGTCCAAGGCATTGTTAATGTGTGTGGTGTTTTTCCTATACCTCGCCCCTACTTCGTTGCCTTACCGCTGACGTTGTATGTGCGCTTGTGTGTACCATTGTCGTATGCTGCTTTTGTCGATATTTTTTCATGGTGCGGTGGTGGTTGTTGCGACGTCAGAGACGTCGTGTACGTAAGTTTCGTTTTGTGGCTGAAAGACGGTCGCATTGGACTGCTGTCGCTGTCGTGCTTTTGATATTGCTGTTTTTGCTTTATATTTTGTAGTTTTTGTATTTTCTGCTGCTGTTGTGTGGTGGTGTTGATGTCGCCCGCTCGGCTGTCTCTTTTTGTGCTGCATACGTCAATCGACGTTGTTTTCGTTTGTTCGTTGGCAGAGTGCGGCGCCCGGGTTTGTCTGTCATGATTTGTTTTATTCTTCTTCTACGAAAAAAAAAGCAACAATGTTTATTACCTCTTCCCTTCTAAACACTAGTACGTAGTTGAGTAGGCCAAAAAAAAAAAAACAGTGTTCGTCTCTGTCGTAGCAAGCAGCATGAAGAACATGTGTTTGCTAAATGTTATGAAAGTACCCTATGTTGGTAATTTGTTTGGTTGTAGTGTATGACGAATGATTTATTGAACGGACATCCATACACAACAAGTTGCTGGGAAAGCGAGTATTCCAAATTTGTGTTTGCGAATGTTGAAAATTATGCGAACATTTGTATTCTCAATGCGAACATCGTTACATCCCTATACGATATGCATGCATACAGTGAGTCTCGAAAGGATTTTGCCGTTACTTATTTCCGAAATTAATTGGCAAACCGTGCCTTTATTCGCTGAGCCCCATAATTTGAGTTTTCGAAACGTTCCTGCTTACAATATACTCTATTCTCTGCAGATGACCAGCTAGAAAGTCATTGGAAATAAGCAACCACCTTCGTTTTCTTCAGAAATAAGACGTTAGATGAATGAAATTTAGCTTACAAAGGATGGAACGATTCTCATAAACTCAGCTAACTCTCATTTCTTCGAAAATAAATTTAGATCCGCTGTTGACAGCAAACGCAGATGGAAAGTAGTCCAAAACATTGGCATTGGCGAAAATACGTCTTAACACACAAAAATCAAACTAAAACGTCGAGTTAAATAAACGGGTTATACAAGCAAACCTTGTCCCACCGTCTGAGAATATCTACATATGTAAATATGTGTACTGTACCTATCGAAAACTGTTTCTCCTTCCGTTGCCTCGACGAAGCTGAAGTCCTTAAGAGTATTTTCGCAATAAAATCAAATGCTGTTGGTACTGACGAAATTAATACAATATTCCTAAAATTAATTTTTATCAAAACTGCTTCTTTATGTTCAATACTGTTCTCGACTTTTCCACTTAGATGGATAGCTCTCTTCTCTTTCAAAAGCTCTTGAACACATCATAACTGATCAAATTCGCATTTTTATTGATAACAATATACTACTATCTGACAGACAATCTGGGTGGAGAAAGAAAAGAAGCTTCGGCAGAAACTTGATGATAAAATGGTGTCATACTTGGTACTGCTGGATCACCGTAAAGCCTTTGATGATGTTGTCCAGAACATACTCACCCCACAGCTGAATAATGTCTTCCTGACGTGCCAGTTAATAGTAATATCCAAATGTATGCTGACGATGTGCAGCTCTAAGCCAACTGATGTACAGACATGCATCTATAATCTAAACAGGGATTTAGATCTGATTTCCAAATTTATTTAAATTCACCATAATACAAAAGCCGAACGATGAAAATAATGTATTACATAGTAATAATATTAATTCTAAGCTTCAATCCTATCCAAATTTACAAAGTAAATACTTGAAGTTTAAATTTATATAACAAACTGGCTATGTGTCAATCCTACCAACTCTAAACTATTTATAGAAGAACTGCAATAGACGTTAATAATCACTGCGTTCAAATTGGAAATTCAGCAATTGACTCTGTGGCGATCTCCAATCTGGGTTTGACTTTTAACTCCAAGCTTACTTGGACAAACCATATTAATTGCACGAGGGATGATGGGCTGTCAAAATGTCCACCCCGTTCCAAATTAGAATGCTGCTTGCGAAATTCTACCTAATCCAAACTCTACTATATGGATCTGAAATCTATGCAAACAAGAGATGTTTAATCAAAAGCGACATAACCAAATCTCCCAACTTGCCCACCGACTCTTTAATATATCTTTTGATAAACTGCCTTAAACTGGTCCACAAGATTATCTACAATCAAGCAGCTGAATATTTATATAATCGCCTACAATTTGCAGAGGAATAAAATTTATCAAACCAAGAATTAGCACTTTAGTATCTGAAGGACAATTCTTCATATGTAGTATCCGTCTCTGGAATGACCTGCCGTCCAACATTCAATTAATAAGCAATGCCTCAACATTCAAAACAGAGCTATTTAAATTCTTCAATCATTTGTAAAATCTAGTATTTAAATTTAATTTGTAATAATTTAATTGTCAAACCAATTAGATACAATTCCCTAGCCCGCACTGAAACATATAAGAGGCAGACAAACATTTTAAGGGCAGATTGTTTTTTTTTACATTAAAACATAAATCCTGTCAAAAGCTTGAATTTATCCGACAATCCTTTCACAATTTGAAACAAATTTACATTACCGACATTTGCTCAAATGCTTTTTTTGGATTTTTTTAAAGAAAATAACTTCCGGGCTCCGAAAGTCCGGAGATATAATTAGCCCTAACGACTTTGTTTTACGTCGGATCATTTTAAAGCTTATGGAAATACCTTTCCAGTTGTATATGTCCGATCCATTAAGAGTTTTTTTTACAGAAAAAGATATGTCTAATATGATGGTGTGATAACATTAAAGCCAAGATCTTTACCAAACAATTTTTAGACATAGCTTACTATGCAATGAAGCCTTCGGTATATAGATATAATTATAGACAGACATTTATTTATTTCGTCTATAATTTATATCGATGACTTCATTCCAGAGTATGCTGAGTCGACCTTTTTTAAGGGCAGATTGTTTTTTTTTACATTAAAACATAAACCCTGTCAAAAGCTTGAATTTATCCGACAATCCTTTCACAATTTGAAACAAATTTACTTTACCGACATTGCTCAAATGTATTTTTTTTTTTTGAATTTTTTAAAGAAAATATCTACCGGGCTTTGTTTTACGTCGGATCATTTTAAAGCTTATGGAAATACCTTTCCAGTTGTATATGTCCGATCCATTAAGAGTTTTTTTTTGTTTTTTTTTATGGAAAAATATATGTCATATGAAGGTATGATAACATTAAAGCCAAAATCTTTACCAAACAATTTTTAGACATAGCTTACTATGCAATGAAGCCTTCGGTATATAGATATAATTATAGACAGACATTTCCGTTTAACCGACGACCAACTCGCGCTCACATGTTACAATTGGTTGATCAAATTGTACAACCAGTATCACTGGCTTAGAAAACCAGTAATACTATTCTGGAATGTTAGAAGAAATACGTACACAGAAAAATATAAATAAAAACTATTGTCGATGTTTCGACCAGTACAACATTTTGAAATTGTTGGTTTTTCCAGTTAATTATTGTACACATGCACATCTGAATCGGAATTAATTCATATATGATTTTGTATCCCTTTCGTTCTTAAATAGAGCCCTTATTGCAAAAAAAAAAAATCATCATCCAAGGCAGCTTTAGACGTAGATGATTTTGTGCCGACGCGCTCTTGCGGAAGGTACTGTATAAATCGATGGGAATTAATGTTCGTAAATTTCTTACAGTTAAGACTATGATTTACTTTAAATATTTAACTAACCACCGTCACCGTCATGATTTCATACTACGTATAAATAATACGTACTCCGTTTACAATTAAAAATAAAAATGTAATTTGAACTTCAAACGCTTTTGTGATTTAAAGATAATTTTGACACGTCCAAATATTTTGGTCACGACAGTTGGTCGTACTTCTGATCACACAACACTATTGATTGCATTAACATAAAGAAAGGTCCATCGGCGATAACAGTCATGTGGGAAAATGCCACTGATCCAAAGACTATGTAGAGGCCACACGACCTAAGTCGGTTTTCAGTCGCATTAGTTCGGCTACAAACTCAAGATGCTCGTTATGGAATGCGGTGCCGTTAGAAATTTCAAATATAGCGAATATTTAACTAGGATTCTTCAATTCCGCATATAGACATTAACATCCATATTTTTAAGTATGCATTTTTATATTTCCATTCTCCTTGCAGGAGATGTATAAGTTAGTAATTCGATTTGGTGTATTTTCTTTGGCAGAAGTATGTGTTTAGTAGTAGGACAATAAAGAACATGTAGTCACATTCATAAAGTTGTGAATAAATATCTAATCGATTACTTCGGTAAGGATTTTAGCAATTAAACTGCTATTTAATTGTGATTATGGTGACATGTCCCTGCAGAAGAGCGACCTTGAATAGATTTATAAAAAAGAATACGAACAATATTCCACCTCTCTGCTGCCCGCTCCCATGTATCCTTAGTTACCTTTTTTTGCAGAAATAATAATTTTATTTTGTTGTTTTGTTGCAGAACAAAAATGCACTAAACGCTGGAAAAGTCTACGTGACAAATTTGCACGGGAAATGAAACTAAGTACCGAATCACGCTGGCGTTACTTCAAACAAATGAGTTTTCTGGTAGAGTCCATAAGGTAATAGTTGAGCTCATATTCCAAGTTATTTATACTAAAATACCATGTTATTCTAACTCGCACAGGCAATATCGTGAATCACTGCTGGGTAAGTGTGGACCCCTGCCCGCCTCACAAGCTAACAGCAATCAAGTTACACAAGTTGATCCCAGTCAACAGCAGCAGGCGCAACAACAGGCCCAGCAACATGCCGTTGTCGATTCAATATTTCCCTTTAATGGAGCCGCCACAACACCCACCCAGGCCCTGCACAATCATCACGGTAAGTGTCATGCCCCTACTATTCTCTTCCCACTTGACGTTGTACATTTCCTGTATTAAACATAATTTTGTACAATAGTCGAAATTACAGTTACAGGCGATAACCAACTAACGGCCACCACAACGCCGGCCTCCTCAAAAGATCAGAAACAAACCTTTTACTATGAATTGCCGCTGAAGCGGGAACGCAGCGATGACGATCAGCAGCAGCAACAATTACTGCACGACAGTATGCTCAATAGCCTTAAATTTAAACAGAACTCGCAGGGCGTTAGTGCGGAGGATCAATCGTTCGGTGTGGTGGTCACCGATATGCTCAACACTCTGGGTGTGCGACAGAAGGCTGAGGCCAAAGTTCATATAATCAAATATCTAACGGACATGCAGTTGCTGGCTCAACATAATAAATATTGAGTGTTGAAGGAAAAAAACAAAACATAATATTAAGTGGTTTTAAGCTATACATAAGTATTATAAGTCGTTGTTGATATGATGAGATTTTGAAGGTAAATTCACTCCAAAGAACCAAGATGTCCTGTATTTCACGTTAAGCAGAGAGTGGAGGTTGTAGCATAATTGAAAAAAAAATCCTAGATTTATAACACTGAACTTGTTACATATTAATATCACTGAGCTGTTCAACTGTGGCAGCAACCCATCAACGTATTGAAGTATCTCTAACTCTTTAGGTGATGGATTTCAATTCAGTAAATGCAGGACATCGGAAGTAATTTTGAAATATGAGAAACTCTTGTTTGTGGCGATACGGTCTTGTATTGCAGTTCGGAATTCCATAACATTTATCTACGTACGTCTACGATTTGTAGTATGCATTTACAAGTCCTTCACAGACTGTTTCCATTTTCCAAAGCATTTCAAGATATATTTACCTTTTACAATTCAAAATATATTTTCAATGACCAGAGTTGTGTATATAACCGGAATGTGTAAACAGTTTAAAAATAGTTTGAAATCCATTAGAAACTTGAAGTCGTTTTGTACATAGCGCCATAATGAAATATGTTTCCCATATATTTCTCCTTTATATCCTACATATTTTTCTTTTATCATGAAATGATAATTTCTGAACATGCTTATTATTATTCGTTAAGGTGGTCCAGAAGTAACAATACCATTTTACAGCACCAATTTTAACCTCAACATTTGTTAGTATAGAGAGTATCTAAAAACAAAGTAAAGTGCTCGATTTGAAAACCGTAACGGACAAAAGATTAGTTCTGGGGATGAAAATACAGTGACCATTGCCTTTGTACATGTAAAAGAATGCCACAATAGTTGGCCTTCAGTATCCATTTGGTCTTGACGGTATTAATATTACAGAACTGCGTTAAATAAATAATAATAATGAGACAGTGCAGCTAGAGACATAGGACAGCCAGCTATTTGCGTTCCTTGTTGAGATCTGTTATAGTTGTTTTTACAGAGATTTTCTTTACGAAAGTTAACATTTGAACGAAAACAAGTAAACTGCAAAACACCTCTGGACAAGTGGACTAGCACGAAGCTATATGTGACATCTACATCCCTTCTACGATCTGATTCAACGATTCAATTTTTCATTATTATATAATAGGTGCAATTTATATATTTTAAATATAATTTTAAATTGTTGTTACCACTTTTTTATTATTATTCTTAGTTTTTAGTGTTATTTAGCTTTAATTTGGTCTAATGTAAAAAACAAAAACAAAATTACAATGAATTATTATTGTATAAAGGCAATATTTTGTAAAGTAGTTAAACTACTTTTGTATTTGGAATTATTTTTTTTTCTGGATTTAAACTTTTGTTGTGAAATATGAGAAATATTTTTATATACAATATTGAATAAAATGTACAGAGTAAAAAAAAAACTATTTAACCGCCTTCACTCACAAACCCTTGGGAAATTGCGTTCAGAATCTAACGGAATTATTAATACAAAAACAACAGACTTCAAAGTTTTTCTGGGAAAGGAATTTGATGAAATTCCTTATTGAATGCTGGAGTTGTTAATACATTTACGGTATATGTTGGCTATTAATATCTGAAACAATTTGTAAATAAAAATGTAAGAAAAAAACAATTGTAATATAAATTCATGACATTCATACTTTCATACTAATATATCAGCATCATTTACATTGAAAATAATCCACGCTTGGCAATTTTGTACCTTTGGAATGTACAAATTCTGGTTAATGTTATTAAACAAAGTTTTTAGATGGGGTTGATAACAAGAAACTAAGCCAGGTTGTTAATTCAGCATTTGTTTACAAACTTGGAAGTTGACATTTCTATGTGTAGTTTGGTTTTTAACAATTTGTACTAGTACTACCTAATATTTTGGAATGTAAGGCGATTGTGAAAGCGACACATCCTTAATTGTCTGAAAGGAACATTGAATTTTTGCGAAGCGTGTTATTACAAAATCAAATGGGAAAGGCTAAAGTTGGGCTGTACATAACGCGTTTTCAATATAGAGCGATTTTGTAATTCATAAATATTCCATCAAAAATTAATATTTTTTTGGGAAACTTAAGTCCCGTAGAGCGACGAGGGGTCAAATCTATGATCGTCGGTTTACATTCAATAAAATCATATATCTTTGGGAAACTGAAATAGCTCATAACTCATTAAATAAGCCTCGTAAAGAACAACAAAAATATCATAATTGTTTCTTTACAGTCTGTAACGGATATAAGAACATCTCTTATCAGAAAAAAATCACATATAAGCAAGCAAATTCTGCAAAAATACCGCGTCTACGTTCTTGTGAACCATAATTGCTTATAAGAAACTTGTGGAATCTGTTGACTTTCTTATATCCGTGCACATTTTGTTTGTGAACCTAAAATGAGCTATGCAGTCTATATTAACTTTTTTATTTTAAATACCATTTAATAATGATTATTAAAAAAAAAAAAAAACTGGACAATAATTTCAAAAATTGTATAAAAAAATTATGGCTAACTATACGACTCCCTACCGGCTTCAATTTAAAAAAAAAAACACAGTATTAGTTTTTATTATTAAATGGTTACCAAATTGTCAACTAAAACTTTATGGCTATATTTTCTCAAGAAATTAAACATCAAACTGCCGCATTCGAATGAGAAGTTGAAAATGCTTACATATGTACCGAAATTAGGAAACTATCGAATTTTAGGGATTGGTTCCATTTTTCTTCAAGCGAATTTTCATTCGAAGAGTATTCAATAAATGGATATAAATTCCTCAAAAAGATGATGCATTTATTTGAATAATTGCAGAACTTCTAAAAAAATCATAGAATACATTTTTTGAATTAAGGTTGAAAATAAAAAGTTTTTATAATTTATTATTCGTTAAAGTGAGATTGGTTATCTCTTCGAGAGATAACATGTCCCGGAAACTTTTCCCGTAAAAGAGCAATGGTTTCGTTGCTTGTGTGGCACGTAGCCGACCATAAAAAATCATTAATCATCTCTCGATAGCGCAATCCATTCACCGTAACTGAATGATCCAACCTCTTTTATCGAAAAAGTAAGGTCCAATAACCCCGCCGGACCATAAACCGCACCAAACAGTCACACGTTGAGGACGGAGAGGCTTCTCAACAATAACTCGTGGGGTTTTCGAGCCCCAGACGCGACAATTTTGCTTGTTGACGTAGCCACCAAGGTGGAAATGTGCCTCATCAGTCAAGATGATTTTTCGATGAAATTCCGGATCATTTTCATGCATTTCAAGGACCCAATCAACAAAGACACGACGTTGTTGATGATCGGCCGGCTTGAGTTCTTGTGTCAACTGAAGTTTATAAGCCTTAAAACTCAAGTCTTTATGCAAAATAAGGTGTAATGACGTTTGTGGAACGCCCAATTCCAGAGAACGACGAGTAATGTACAAACCTGGGTTTTCTTCAACACTGAGCTACAGCAGCAATATTCGCAGTTGTTCTCGAGCGACGTGCACTCGTTTTATTTTTCACACCACTAACTTGTCCCAACAGCTCGACTTTTTCCACAAATTTCAATTGTGTAATTTTGAATTATTATATACAATATTTTCAAAGAAACACCGACATTTTAACCACCGAACAAAATCTATTTATAAATAAAAAAGAATTGACGTATGTATGTTACTTTATAAGTCGAAAACGGCAGGACCTATTTGGTAAACTTATTGTTGTATTCGTAGTTTCCAGGACAAGGTTTGTATGAAATTAAATTTTGACAAACCCCATAGGAAAAGCGCGATAAATCAATTCAAAAAATGTTATTATTTTTTATGTTATTTTTGTATTGAATTTCAATTCTGAATGACGTTTCAAAGAGAAAAATGGGAACATATTAGTGAAAAACTCAGACAATTCAAAAAACGAATCATGTTTAAGAAACGCGAATAAACTTCGTAAACTTTATGCGGGTTTTGAAGACAATGTGTGACTTTAAGTTTTCAAACACAACATTTTGTCAAAAATAATTGTTTTAAACGCAATATATGTTGCTCAGTACGTGACTTTAGTTAGTGTTTTTTTTATTTGTAAAAATGTCACCAGTGAGGCGTAGAAATATTGGTCGTCATACACGCTCTGCAATCCAACGACATAATCGGAAAGCAAATGAGACTGACTATAGGCGTAATCTGTTCCATTATAACTTAAGAACAATGAATCCACAGAGCTATGCCTTTAAATTTCGACACCAAATGCTCCTGCTGTGCTTTGCTGATGGAAGGGTCGTATTGCCACAATTTCCACCACCACCAAAACTCGATTTAAGCATTTCTTGGAGAATATTCAGAAGTACAACAGTTGTCAAAGCACTGGGTTAAAATCTTACTTTTTAAGTAACTTATTCATGCCACTCCCCAATCACCTCTTAGGATTCGTAACGTTTCACCGCTACGTAATAATGTCAACCTTCGAGGATATTGTACGAGAATCTGTTAGTAAATTTACAGATTCATGGACAAATTCACCATTGTGCAGGAACATTGCTGCCACCCGTTAAATGCTGATTAGAAGTTTCTTGAGATTTCTTTCCTTCAAAAGTGTAAAGATAAAATCAATGAATTTGTATGCCTATCGAACTATTGAAATGTCGCAAATCATTTCATCAATTCGAAACGGAAATCATTTAAAAATCGAAACGGAAAGTCTAAAAAATTGCGTTCTGCTGAAGGAAATGCAAACAATGTCGGCCGACTTACCATTTTGCCAGAAACGTATGTTGGAAGCCCTACGTAACGGAAGATTTTCGCCATAATCGGAACTAATTTTTGGGAAATAATTAAATACGTGTTCAAAGTCATCGAATTTGTAGAGATATGTGAAAACTCACAATTTAACAACGAATATACTGGTCGAGTAACAAAATGATTAATCAGCGGGCGTGTTTTCGAAACAACTGTTAGACTCTGTCAATTCGAATGGGGAAATTTCAGTTGACGCGTCCACTGGTCTCATTTTGACAACTCACAACGTCAAAAGAAGATTTAATAGCGAGATTTCCCGCTTATTGAAGCAAATTATAAAAAAAAATACCAATTCAAAGTCAAATTGATGGCCAATTGTATGTATTTCTGTCGATCGATTCTATTACAGATCCAAATGAAGTCTTCAACTATCCAACTGAATGCCTTAACTCACGGGATTTTCCAGGAATGCCGCCGCACAATTACCTCATTTATTTAATTACACGAATACGACAACTGACATCGATGTGTTTCATCCTTTTTTGTAAATTCAAATACAAAACATTTTTAAATTTTAAAATGATTGCAGTTGTCAGAAACAATCGTGAGAAAGGAACAAAATTAACAGGAATTTGGAAAGGCAATTAGGTATGGAAGTAAATAAATGGAATGTCCATTAGATAACAATGTCCGATATATATATTTTTTTTTTTTTAATAGATTTTACTCTATTAGACAGTCAAAGGTTGATTTAAGGCAATATCGGAGAATGTATTGGCGCCCTACAAGACCTAGGCAAAAACAAAGGGCAGAATACTAACTGCCACAGTATAAATCATCCATCAGCTATGTCTCGCATTAGGTGTGTCAACGGATCAACGAAATGCTGTGTCAATGAACGAAAGACTACGATATAAATCATCAGGGACAATCGTTACCAAATGGCCGATGCCCTGACACTTGAGGCTATTTATCGCTGATTAATCGACAGATTTGACAAATTGACAGAAATTCGAAGAATTAACATTTCAATGTTACGATTCATTGAATATTAGAAATGGAATGTCTTCTGAAATTAATATCTCCTTTATTATATGACTGCTGGCACACATTAAAGGCATAAATTAATACCAAAACGAAAGTAATCCGAAGTTCGAATGCTCCAATTAACCTGAGAACGCATTTGAAAATAACAAAAATAAAATCATATGTATGTATACATTAAGAAATAACAAATACCAAAAATCAACACATTACAAATCTTTGAACTTTAACAGGTTTTAAATGAAAAACAAAATAACCGAAATCCCATTCAATTCAATTAAACTAAACCGAACGGAACAAGTGTGTAATGAATATGGACACCATGTTGACACCATCGATTCCATTCTGTGTTTTACGTTTCAATATAAATAACTGGGATTGCATTCGAAATACCAACAGTTTCATTAGGAACTTCTCAGCAAATGTGTATTTGATCGAGTCAAGCAAAATGTTGAAATATGTAAGGATCCACTTGAAAAATGAGACCGGCGAATACGAAGCATTGACTATTTTTTTTTTTTTGAACTGCCTTTCAGATCTGTGTCTTGGCATTTGTAGCCTGTGTGGCTGCTGTGGATGACGACGCACATGCTCATGTGAAGAACGAGTACAAGAAGGATGACGGACATGGCCATTTCTCATATGGGTTTGATGCCACCAACGGCATTGGAGCCAGTGAGACTGGTGATCAGAAGGATGTTCATGGCGAATATCATTATGTCTCAAAGGATGGTGTTCCTGTCAAAGTAACGTACACGGCCGATGCTCAAGGTTACCATCCGCAGGGTAATGTTTTGCCCACCGCACCCCCAGTACCCGCTGCCATTCTCAAGGGATTGGCGTATATTAAGGAACATCCACATCAGGACGACAAACTTGACCATTCCCAACACGACAATACAAACAGACAGGAACGTGCCGGACATGGTCATGGTCATGGCCACCAAAGTGGACACGGTCATGGTCACCAAAGTGGACACGGTCATGGACACCATAGTGGTCATGGGCATGGCAACAAAGGAGGACATGGCCACGGACATGGTAGTCATGGACATCACTGAGATAAGATATGACATCTGGTTATTGCTGTCATTGTCATTAAGAACTGCTATGTTTTTGTTTGGATTACATTATAAATAAATCGGGTTCAGAGATACATTTGAATATATTTTGATTGAAGATCCCGGCCTTTCGACTAACAACAGATACACCCATTCATTCCACATGTCCTTCTATGGATTCTGCAACTAGAATGTCAGGCTTGAACGGGTTTCCCTAGGAAGTTGCCGCTCAGTATTCGAAATTGCAGGAGGATGTTGGTTGCATCTGTAGCCATTTATGGCTTGGAAGACCGCCAATTGATGCGTGGTTTTTCGAACAATCCTTTGACGCCCGATCTGCCATCAGGGTCTGATAGTTAGGATGACATGCCAACAGTAACTGTTTAGTCAGCAGCACGTTATGTTGACTGACTGGCAGCATCCTGGGTCCTCGTGTAGATTATCTGCATTCGTCATTTGGACACAACCAGTAGCTATTCGGAGTGCATTGTTCTGCGTTGCTAGCAAGTTTTTCCATTGGATGTCGCTAAGGAATGAGGTCCATATTGGAGCAGAATAATTAGGAATGGAGCGACCTACGGATTTGAATGTCGCCACCAGAGTTTCCATGTCTTTGCCCCTGGTGGTACCGGCTAAGGCTTTCTGGACCTTATTCCTTGCTCTAACTTTCTGGTTAATGTAGGAG
Organism: Hydrotaea cyrtoneurina; assembly: GCA_958296145.1. NCBI lineage: Eukaryota > Metazoa > Arthropoda > Insecta > Diptera > Muscidae > Hydrotaea > Hydrotaea cyrtoneurina. The sequence continues at coordinate 42,094,155 of OY282516.1, forward strand.
GCGTGTGTCGTTACGTCTGTTGATACCCTGGTACCTCCAATCACTAGGTTGACACTATTAAATATTTCAGTATACAGTCTCCCATTTTAGGCCAAAGTAACCTCTCTCAACCTGGGGTGTCTTGAAATCGCCAAAGAATATCACAACAGAGGATAACGCTCATTATAGGTGGCAGGCTGTAAAAATTTACCATGACTGCAACATCTGATGTCTCGGTAGGTGCGTAGCACTGTGGGTTTGTTTCATTTTGTCGGGAAGTTCGCATGGATTGTTCTGCCAACACAAGGTTTCCAGTTAATCTTGGCATTTCATGCTTTCCTGAAGAGTCACATGCCGACACCTCTCGATCTTGCCTGTTCGAGCGGTTTTCCAGAATATAAAAGGAAGTTTGTCCGAGACGTTTAGTTCGCCGAATTACGTCCATATTGGTTCACATAGTTCTAAGAGTGGCAGGTTGTAATTGGTAAGTACATACTCTGCATACTTGGACCAGGTTTAATGAGTATAGGAGTGTGTGTACATTCCATGTTACGATACTCGTTGTCCGTTGGATCTATTCATTTCTGTTATTCTTTCAAGTTGTGGTAATCGTTGATATTTCAGATGGATGACTGATTGGGGCAGTCAACATCCTCCAGTCAGATTGCCCGGTTACTCTCCTGATTGTCATAGATGATTGAAGATAATAAGAAAATACAACTGACAGTATGTTCGAAGCCCATGATATCGAATCTGTCACAGAATTGCGGTATCAAATTCGTAAACACTTTTCGAAATCAACAAAATCGATCAGAAGAAGATAGAAGGAAATCAATCGGAAGTGTAACCACAAAGCCTTTCCGAACGAAATAAAACACCGGCCTGTAGATAGCTAATAAAAATGTTTGTATTCAAAATAAAGAATTGATTCAGGATATACTTTACCTTTGGATGGCAACTAGGTTTTTTAACCCGGGAATTTCAATCGCAATTTTTTACTATCCGATTCCCGGGAATAAGATACTAAAAAAATTATTCTATGGACGCAATATTTACTGTGATTAGGGGTTTTAACCGGGAAGTTATACGATTTTTCACTTCCTAACACATTTTTTCAATATTAATATTAAATAAAATAAAATTTTAAATAGTATTTTTTCATTATAAAGAAAATCACGTCCCGGGAAAACGTCGAAATATTCCCTTTTCCCAGGAATTGAAAAATGTCGGGAAATTAGAAACTAATGGCAACCAAACTTCAATTGAGTTGTCAACTGGCAACGCCCCATGAAATAAAGATATATTACTAATGGCAACTTTTTTCAGTGGCTGTCGATAATAGTGTTTTGACAGTTATAAATACTGTACTATTAAGTAGCCAGCATTTTGCGAGGTGTAAACAACACCTTTCCAGGTGTCGAACCTGGGTTACTGATATTCTCACACTCTGGAAGTGTTACCACTGGAAAATTTTTTTTCTGCCCAAACTTAAAAATTGGAACAGTTTTTTTGTAATATATTTGTGATAAAATAAAATTATGAATATTTTAGTTGAATTTAAATGACCTTTTTTAGCGTAACTCATTTTCATGTCGGTGGCTATGTCACTAAGGAAAATTGCAACATATGGGGTTCAGAGAACCCACACGTGACTATTGAGAAGACAATGCATCAACAACGAGTCACTCTTTTCCCTAAATTCGCCGATATTTTGGTAGCACCGGCAAACGTAGCTAATTTTCAAAAGTTACTTAGCAAAAAGTAATCAAATCGCATTTTGAAAAATGAAATAGACCGTGGACGTGCAAAAGTTACCCTCACAAAAAAAAAAGGGAAACCCCTCCATCATTCCAAATTGGTATTGAATTCTTCAACTCCTCTTGAACGTTAAAAGTTATATTTGTGCAAAGTCAAATGGTTTTCAAATTGTTACCACAACCAAAATATATTTGGTAGACACGTCATAAAAAAGACATGAATCACACTCTTTATAATAAAAAAAATTAAGTACAATAGCTCCTACAATGTAAGAGATGCAGTTGCTAATTTTTTTTGTTCAAAATCTGTGAAATGCGGACAATTAAGTCAATAAGTGTTAAGTGTATTTTCAAACATTTTTCTTAACAAATGTTTTTAAATTTTTCTGAGTAAGGGGGAAAATATAAAAAATGTTATTTCTCCTAAAATCAAAATATACGAAAAATAGTCAACTTGGGAATACAATATCCAATTGGCAGATATTAAATATTATTTCTTACCATAATCCCTCACACCTTACATACAAAAAAAATGTTTACTAAATCAACCGCTGCAGACTTTTGACCAATGGAATTGGATTCTGGATGCACTGGATATATGATGTATGTAAAAAACAATATTAAACATAATTAGAGGTAAAGTGTCCAACATATCATTGGACCACCATTTGCCAAAATTAAAACTTTTGACATTTTTTTCACCCAAAATTTTGTGGAAATGCCCAAAACTGCACATATATATGTTTAGTTTGGTAGCCAGTGTTACGATCTTCAGAATCTACAATTTGGCCTATTCTCTTTATCTTATCTGATCAGGATGAAATGGATATGAAAATTATAATGCCGATATGAAACTCCCACCTACAGGGATTTCATTAAATTTAAAAACAATTGGACTTAATCGGCTTGACCTGTAAATGGTTAATATGCAAGTGTTAATAATATCAAATATCAGCGAAATATTTCAACGTAATTGCAAAACAAAATGCAATTATTATTTGCAACCAGTTTTCTTAAACCTGAAGTCAAGGTATTATTCTTCCCATAATTATAGCACCCTACATGTTATGTGGACGGTAGTGTGTGCGACAGTCATACATGAAACGCAGGTTCATATTCTGATGGGACCATCAACTATTTATTACCTCGTAAGTAATGTCGACTTTACGAGTAAGAGAGTATTCTCTGAGCATACGAAACGTCTATAGAAAAGTCATCCGTTCGGTGCCGGCTCGTAAATCTGCAAAAGTTCCCCAACTGGGATTATAGATGTACATATTGATGGCTTCATTCCATAGTATTCCAAGTCTAAAAAGTTTATTTTACTGGAGATTCTCAAGGGCCGTATGAGACAGGGACTCGAGTATTTATTTAAATACATATTACAGCAGTTTAAATAAATACCGAAAAAAATCGAGTCCCCGTACATTTATAATCCCAGTTGGGGAAATTCTGCAGATTTGCGAGCCGGCACCGAACGGATGACTTTGTATGCTCAGAGTATTCGTAAAGAGAGTATTTAATTTTAAGCATAACTTTTGATAGGATTGTCGGATGAAGTCAAGCTTTTTACAGGATTTAAGTTCAATTTATCCGAATCTCAACAACACAATCTCCCTAAAAACATGCTATGTCGACCTACCATACTCTGGAATGAAGCCATCGATATAGGAAGTATTTTGCAGAAAATTCCAATAAGAAATCCTTTGTGTAGCCTTTTGAAGTTGCCAAGAAACAGTCGGTGTACGAAAAGGCTCCGGCATGAAATTTTATGAGTGTCTATCTGTCGTTCAAGTATATAAAAAAACCCTTCGTAGAACTTCATTGCGTAAGTAATTTATTCGCTAAATAAATATAATTTTTTTTACAAATTCTTAAAATAAAACTCTAAATGACTTACATTTTGTTGGACATCTATACCCTTGGACGACAATGAACAGACCAGATTCAAAATACACATGAAAGCCATTACATTACTTTTCCTCGTATACACAAAAAAAAGATGACCGACTAATATGCCCAAAGTAATTAATTTTAATAGTTGGCCCTACTGTCTTGCCAACAAATAATACAACTAAAGGGAACAAAGGACAATGTAATGAGGCAACAACTGATCAGGGCTTACACGGTCGATCAGGGACGACACTGCTGATTAGGGACGGCATGGATCTGCATTATCAACACAATCACCGAACTGTTCATAAGCACATATACAGGGTTCTCCAACAAGAGGTTTTATTTTAGTATTCAAAGAAAAATTGAATTTTTTTGAGATAAATGATCGGATTTTTATTTCATAATAAAGACTGTTATTAATGAAAAACAATATCAGCCAAATGGCCACCACGACCATGCTTACAGGACCATATCGTTTTCATGAAATTTCACATAACCAAATCGCAAAGTGACTGACCACGATAGCCTCACGAATTCTATCTTTGAGGTCTTGAATCGACGCTGGGCAGTTGGCGTATACGTCATCTTTTGGAAACCCTGCTCCTAAGCCATTGCTTTTAATTACCATTAATTTGGTATATTGTATTGTCTGATCCGACATCTCCTTCCAAAATTGTAGTCAACATAATAAAGGTGCACATTTCTCCAACTGCTTGTGCAATATCTTGTTTGAATTATTGTTATTCTTGAATCTTGGAAATACTTAGGGTATTCATAAACTGGCGTATGTAAGACGTAAATGTTGTCGTATGAGAAAACTCCAAATGTTTTGCCGTGTTTGTCGGATATTATAGTGCCCGTCTTTAGCCTCTTTTTTTTAGGATAGAGTGAATTGTCGTCCATATGCTCCTCGTTCACGGGTGTTATCGTTGGTCTGAATTCATATACATTAATCCATGATCATCTGCCGATGCTGTTGCCTTAATTGGAATTGAATTAATTAGTTTGGTTCATTTCTGTATTGGCCGTTTTAGGGGAAACATGTTCGGATGTACATCGGGCATTATCGTTACTCATGTAAGACTTACAAATTAACTGAAGTCAGTCAATCAATATAGGATTTGAACACATCATTCGTTTTAGTTGGTTATTTTGTTGTTCCTCCTAAGGACGCCTGTAAAGTCTTACATCACCGAGCTGTATGAAGAGCCAGATGACCATGAGAACTTTATCGAAAATGACATCGATTTTACCAAGCAGCCTACAAGAAATGGAAGAAATAATCACGGAACCACGGATCTGGGAGACATGTATTTGAATGGCATTGCTACTGTCGTCCACGATGATCTCTTAGGACAGGCGCTACCTCTTTCTGTTGGCATTCTTAAGGCGTTGGAATACATAAATGCTCACCCGGATCCAGGAACTCACGACGAATCACGCAGAGTAAAGCGTACTTAACTGATAACATGCACATATTTTGATTTTGAATATTTATTTTGTATTTGTGTTGTTTCAATTTAAGAACAAATATATGTATGTAGATATATTTTACTAAAGTTTTGATGATGCTGTGGTGGTCAGTTGCATGTCAGCCGATTTGACCACCAGCAGCTTGCGTAGATCATTGAACTTGGGATGCTCTTTGTCGCGCAACAAATCATAGATGACACTTTCACTGGTGGTTACCACGCAGCCAGCTGCCCGTAAGCGTTCAATGGCCATATCACGATCCTGATTGAGGCGTGACGACACACAATCGGCCACAAGGAAGACGTTAATGTTCCGCTCCAAAAGATCGATGGCAGTTTGCTCAATGCAAACGTGGGACTAAAATAAAATAAAAAAAAAACGGTAATATAGTTAGGAAAACAATTTAAAATTCGTACCAAACATTTGTGTAGAAAAACAATTGGATTACAATTAGTTAATGGAATGTAAAAAAGGTGGGATGTTGGAAAAGCAATGAAATATCATAAATTGACTTAATTAACCATACAAGCGTGCAAGTTGCTGGATCCGTTTTTAAACCCGCCGCAGTCTCAATTACGTAGTTTTGAAGCATAATTATCGGAAATGTGAAAAAGCAACGATTGGAATTTTCGAGCAAACGTTTTTCCTCTGGAGTTGTCTGTGGTCCAGTTTCCGGATCCCATGGTTATTTTGTCAGTGGCGTTGCAAACTTGGACAATGACAAAGTACAAACTCTCCCATCTCATCATCGGACATCCAGCAGCAATTCTGAAGATCTGTTATCCCATTTGCTGGTCCTCGCCCTGATTGAACAGTGGCCTTTGATAACTCATTTTGCAGGTTTGAGACTTGTTCTATCCAGTCCCATCAGTGTAATTGTTCTTGCTATATCTAGTCTAGGCCAAATGACCTTTGATGCATTGCAACCCACTCTGGTATTCCAGTTCTCGGGCGTTATTTTTGGTCCATCTACATTCTAAAAAAGTAACTGATTGGCGGTTTAACCGATCTATCCGAATTCTCAATATATACATAGCTGAGCCTATTCTAGGTGGCTCATCAAATCACTATCCTAGACGGTACTTGATGGTTTGTTATAGCCTTCAATGCTGGCAACTGTTGACGTATGAGGTAATGTTATCTACTGCTGTCGGAAATTTCCTCGGCAGCCCTTAATACCTCTAGAATTTCTGCTTGAAAAAAGTTGCATTCGTCCGGTAGTCTGAAGGGTTTCATAACACCCGCCTTTTCAATGTCTAACCTGATCTGGATCTGAAATTCTATTTTCTTTACAGTCCGATAAATAATGAGTCTTTGTTTCTATCTTTGTCAAAACAGGCATTACGGTTACGCCATTATCGACAACAGTGAACTATAAAAATGGAGTTGCAGAACAATTTAACGAAAGATAATAACCTTTCCTGGTGCGATCACTACAGTTAACCGTGACTTTTCAATAACGGTGATTGAGTCACGAATTTGGAAATATCGTCGTCAGACATGAAATAAATGTCTTTACGGAACGTATCGTATCGTATAAACGAAATACGGTTTTCACTATCCACCTACGAAAGTTTATATTAATCAACTTTGACAGAGCGTACGATTTCTGTAAAACTCACCTCAATGCCATATAAAACTACGTCGTTCGGCTTACCACCATCGAAGAGATTTTTAAACTGACACTCGATATCAGGCACCAACATGCTAAAGCGGGTTTTACCGACAACAGCCTTTGCATGGCCCACATCCAGTTCCTGAACGGTTTTACCCAATTTTTCGGGGTTTTGTTCAGTTACCAGCAACGGAACATTCAACATTTTACCAGCTGTTGTCTGCAAATGGAAAATATTTAAATGTATTAAGGTATTTTAATCATGTCTTTGATGTTCTTACCAACCTCTTGGCATTTTCTACCAAGTTGTTGAATAGTGGCATTGCTGGACGGAACTTTTCCTGAACGTCACATAGTAGAAATACAGTTTTCTTTGGATTCAAATGAGTAAATCTTTTGGTGGCCATGATCGACTAAATAAACAAAAAGTTGTGGAAGAAACCGGCAAATACACTGCTCTCTTATTAACAATCAGCACAGAACTGAGAAAGAGAAGCAAACGATAACACTCAGGCAAAGGTACAAATTTCAAATATGCTAGAAAAAAACTTTCATTTCATAATAAAGATAAGGTTATTCATATAAGTGGTTATTTGTATTCGTCATGACGACGATTATTTATTAGAGTAGTGATTACTAGTTATGTTGGAGCTTTTAAGTCGATAGGTCGCATGGTAATTCAAAATTAGCACACAACTGATACTTTGACTATTCTTTTCTTGCCGCCTTGTGCATTTACACGGTGCTACTTTTTTGTGTAAATCTCATGATTGTTTTGCGTTTGTTCTTTTCAGTGGGCCATAATTTACTTTTTGACTAAAAATTGTTTCATTTTATAAAATATTAAATTTTGCTATTATTAATAATAACAATTTGTATAAGAATTGGTATTTTGGTGGAGAAAATGTTAAATACTAAGATTGTACCAAACGAGGAATCGTATCTATTTATTGAATTGAACCAAATTAACCATAGTAGTTTTGTAATTAGAAAGTTAAGGATATTTTCTCCAGAATTAGAAAGTTAAGGATATTGTCTCCTCACATAAATAAGGAAATTAAACAAATTCGTTTCATTTTACGTTCATTGTATGCTTTCCCAATTGTTTTTTGTTAATAATAAAAGAGAAGCGAAATACTCTTCATCAGATTAATTCATTATACATTAATACGTAAATACAAAACAAGAAGCATAAACAGAATTGAACAGCCATTTACCGCATTCAGTCTTCTTCTCAAATTAAAATACATTGTTTTATGCTCGGCTCCAATTTGAACGTGCACTCTGTCAGATCCCTTGCTGTGTCTATACGCATTTATATTGTCTATGCTGCCCTCACACACAGAAAGTTGTACAACAAGTTGTGCAATTAATTGTACAAAATAATTGTGAGGAAATTTGGCAGTGGGCTAAAAATCTAAATTGTTTGTTGAACTCCTTCCCACATATAGTCAGGATATACATCTCTTGGGCTTATAAAAAAAACCAGCCATTTTTACTCTACTTAACACGTGCATAAAAATGACAACGATAAATCGATAACTGTATAATAACAGTTAGTGTTATTTGACTCCGAACCGACAACTAGCAATGTGCACGACAGCATACTCCATGTCTTAGAAACGAAGTGAAATCGAAATTGTTGGATTTTAGCTAAAAAAAATGGTATTTAAAAAACTCTTGACATTCACTAATCAGTGTTGTACAGCCTTGTCTGTTATGTACAACTTTACACAATCCAAATGTTTGTGCAAATGCATTTGTAAGTGTGACGAGATCCCCGGCAAGCCAAATATGTATTTTAGTAATATATATGAATGTATTAAGGTCCAATTAGTCTTGACGGTTGACGTTAGACTCAATGTTTAGCGATTAGTTATGACGGTAAGACAAAACAAAATAAACAAAGTCAGACGTTGTACTTTCGTAATACTGAAATATGTGAAATAAAAAGAACAATTTTAGAGAATTTTGCTTTTGGGACTGATATGTTTCAGGGTGTTTCAGCAGCCTACTGAGTGGTATGAAATGGGTGGCGGCCTTAAGTCTTTAGCCAAACCGGGTTTCGACAAATGTCGTCAATGCAATTGTTGTCTTTGTAACTCATTTTGCTTTTGTATGGTGTTTGATGTGTTTAGTGACGTACACACGATGGATTTTTTTTCAATTAAACTTGGAAAACTTCACTTTCATTATAACATTAATGAATTTGGATACATAAAAATTGTTTTTAGTACAAATGTAAATCCGGCTTTCAAAGTTGTCCACCAAACGCGTATTTACATAAAGTCATGTTAAATATTTTTTTTTAAATTCTTATACAGATATTCAATGACATTTCCTTTTTTTCGCGTTGTTTTTATCTGCCACCGTTTCAATTATGGCATATTTGCGTTCAATTGTCAAAAATTGTGTGTTTAGAGTTAATATTTGTGTTAGATGTATTCTCTAGCTTTTTTTTCATAATGCTAAAATGGAATGTTAAATTATGTTTTCTCAGCTGGTCTTAAAAGATTTTTTTGTAAAACCTTCAATTACAGCGATATTTCTAGCTAAATTTGCATGTATTTGTTTGTGTGTCCCTGACTTTGAATGCATCATTTTAGTAGTCATTCTCCGATGTTCACTCCATGAAAACTCAAACGAAATGATGGAAAATCCATCAACTTATCCACACAACCGATTGGAGAAATATGACAGAAAGACAACAAAATTTTCAATATGTATTTATAAACAACACACCCATCAATTTGTGGAAATTTCCGCTTAACACATATCCTATTACATTGCTTTTCCCCTATACAGAATCAATTCTGCATGTCTTTCAATTGCTGCACAACTATTTATTTCAACATATTTTTTGGGTGTCTAAACTGCTTATTTCCTGCCCGTAAACATTTTCTGTTTCGTGGATCTTCCCCTATTTACAAGCATCAATCGCATATCATGGTAAGCCCCATATGTAAGCAAATTGCAAAGCGCTCCAAGAAAAGCTTTCTTTCTACAGAGGCAACGAAATGAAAAGCTTTTGGAGTAAACGCATTTTAGAATCAGTTGTTATTCTCACTTGCAGCAATCAGCAATATAGATAAACGCGGATAAAAACTTTAGATATCGAAAAACGGCAAAACAAGTATCCCAGTGAAACAGGAATATAGAAAATTTTTTTTCCATGAAATTAGGAAAATTTACTTATATCGTAAAAGAATTGAACACAAAACGTGTTTGTGCTGAAACAGTTCTCTGTAAATAAATCAGAACATCTAAAGACAGAACGTAGGAAGAAGGGAATGAGCTACACTACTTACCCCCACTCCTTTTTGACAGACGGAAAGAAGTTGTTGTCTATGGGAAAAATATTCACATAGTAACTCCCCTCCTCCCGGTATTGCACAAAGTGAAGTACATATTTTATAACCACGAAATTTTAACGCACAAAAGGAACAACAATAAAAACAAATCAATACTCAGCAACAACAAAAAAGGCCTTACTATTGAATAAGATTTTATTATTAAATTGATTAGTAGATGAGCAAAAAGAAATACATATATGTATAAGTACACATATAAATAAACAAATAATAATTTATCAAGTCATTGGCATCATTTATGCGAAAGCAGACGTCTCAGAAGAGCAGCAGTAGTAACAGTCACCAGCCAGTCAGTGTGTGGCAAAAGAGCAAGAAACCCTAAGAAGAAGAAAACACAAACATTGCAAAACAGCTGAAAATAGACACAGCCAAACATATCTATCTACTCGAACACTCGTACTCAGAAAACAGTGAAAAATAAACAAAACCCAGCGAACAGTGAGTGACAGAAAGTGTATGCGTGTGAGAGAGAGCCAGAGTGCAAATGCTACTGTGAGAGAGCTTAAAAATAAATCGGCTACAAATTGAATTCCTCCAATGTCTCAATGTCTCTTTGTGAATAGCAGCAACAAAGAAATGCAAAAATTCATAAATTGTGTTAAAGGCAAATACCGTTAAAATACGAAACACAACCACACAAAGATATTAAGTTATCCCAAATTTCCCCTCAATACAATTACCTCTACAATGTAAACTGTAACGTTTGAAAATAATTAAACTTTGACCTCTCCAAAAAAACAACAACAACCAAGCATAAAATTGTAGAAAAACAAATAAACAAAAAAAAAAAAAAAAATTCGTCATACCACAAATCATATGTATTTTTGACATTGACTGTTTTTTTTTCGTTCGAAAACCTCTAAACAGAAAGAGCGACCGTCAGTGTAATAGAAAAGAGAATGAAAAGTGACCCCTTTAATATTTAACATATTTTTCCCAGTGTACTAGTCAAGTGTCTCTTGGCTTTTGTTTAATCTGCAATTTCGTAAACATTACCAAACACAACAACTAATCCCTGTTATAAATTGTTCAAACACAAATGTGCGCAAATTGAGTGTGTTGCCAACTAACACTAAAACAGACCAGCAAATACAACAGCCCACAGATACTTATTAATTTATAACAAGTTATTTAAGAATTGTTACAGTGTTGATGTTATTAAAACAAATTAGTACGTTTGCCGCCATCGTCAATTCATTTGTAATTCACAGGGAGAAATCTTTGATAACAAACTGAGTTACCTCGTGCATGTAGTCGTTGTTGCGGCGAGTGCCGTTTCATTTGAGTTAGTTTTTTTATGCTGCTGCCGCCGCCGCCACCGCCTGTCTAGTTCATAATCATCATTGAGTTGGGTAAGTTTTGTAATACTGGCGTACGTTGATAATGATAGTGTACTACAAACATACGTATGTATGTATGTGTCTGTCCAACGTGTCTTGTCCGTAAGACAATTCAACAATTCACTCATATCAAATCGAGAGTTGCGAAATCATATTTGAGAGATTTACATATGTGGGGGGGAAATATGTCTTGGTGCACTTGGTACAAGTATTCGGAAAAATCAAATGGCAAACTTCATCAATTCGATTTAATAAAAATATTACATTTTTGGAATACATCTGCTGAAGTGGCATAAGGGGTCACAAAATGTGGAAATAGGAGATGGGGATTTCTTGTGGACCTACGAAATGAAAAATTAGAGCAAATTGGAAATCATTCTTCTGTAGAAACATTGGAAGATACCAAAATCAACATACTTTTGAAAGGAATGGCAAGAAATCGAACTGCATATGCCGAAACATGATCACATCTTCTAAGACCATTGACATACCGAACAATTGAGTTAAAATGTACTAAAATAAAAATGATAGGTTCCAGATATAATCTCCAGGCAATAAGTAATATGTGTCATTACCAGAGAATACGCCGCCCTTATCACACGCTATAACACAATAGATACGAATCAAGACAATACAATCTCCGTAGTTGCAACATAACGCTCGAACGGAGCAATTTTCCGTAAAAAGTCGCAATAAAACGGATATTTCTCAGTCGGGAAATCTTCTGCTTAGTTCCATATGCCGCTCTCTAACATATGTCGAAAATCCAGAACTGTACAGGGGTTCTCCAACAAAAGGTGTTATTTTGGTAGTCAAAGAAAAATTTAATTTTTGGAGATAAATGATCTTATGTTTATTTCATAATAAAGTCCAAGGTATGCCGTTAATAATGAAAAACAACATCAGCCAAATGGCCACCACGACCACGCTTACGAGACCATATCCGTTCCATAACCAAATCGCAAAGTGGCTGCCCTATGTCCTCCACAGCCTCATGAATTCTATCCTTGAGGTCTTGAATCGACGCTGGGCTGTTGGCGTAGACCTTATCATTCACGTGGCCCCAAAGGAAGAAGTCGCAAGGTGTTAAATCAGAAGATCTCGGTGGCCAATTGTGATCACCTCTTCGAGAGATAACACGGTCCGGAAACTTTTTCCATAAAAGAGCAATGGTTTCGTTGCTTGCGTTGCAGGTATCGCTGTCTTGATAAAAGTAAACGTTGGCCACATCAATATTATCCAACTCCGACCATTAAAAATCATTTATCATCTCTCGATTGCACAATCCATTCATCGTAACTGTTGATCCAACCTCATTTTCGAAAAAGTAAGGTCCAGTGGAAGGCCGTGGTGTGGTAGGTAGTGTGTGCGACTATCACACAGAAGAACCCGAGTTCGAAACCGGGTAAGAAATGTTGGCGACTTTACGAGTAAGATAGCAATCTCTAAGCCATGTAAAACTTCTCTAGAAAAGCATTAGCCGTTCGGAGCCGGCTGTACAAAAACAGAAGGTCCCGGTCATTGAGTATACAAATTATATCGTACACAGCTCACTGATTGGAGAGAAGTTCGCCGTCTGTTCCTTCATGGAATGTTAAGGGAAATAAGTAAGTAAGTAAGGTTCAGTGACCTCGCCGGGCCATAAACCGCACCAAACAGTCACAAGTTGAGGTTTTCCGAAACCCAGATGCGACCTTTCTGCTTGTTGACGTAGCCTCATCAGTCAAGATGATTTTTCGATGGAATTCCGTATCATTTTCATGCATTTCAAGGACCCAATCAGCACGTCGTTGTTGATGATTGGCCGGCTTCAGTTCTTGTGTTATCTGAACTTTGAAAGTCTTTATGCAAAATACGGTTTAATGACGTTTGTGGAATGCCCAATTCCAAAGAACGACGAGGAATGGACAGGCCTGGATTTTCTTCAACACTTTGGGCTACAGCAGCAATATTCTCAGTTGTTCTTGAGCGACGTCCACGGGTTTTATTCTTCACACCACTAACTTGTCCCAACAGCACGAATTTTCCCACCAATTTCTGTATTGCGGTCCAACAAGGTGCTTCACGACGACACAAAAATGCTTTAGTTTTGCCAACTGTGACTGCAAGATTTTCACCATTTTTGTAGTGAATTTTAATACTTTCAAAGAGTTGTTGAAGCGTGTATCGTTCCATTTTTAGTAATGTCGTAGTTTCTACTTGTCAAATGTCAAAGAATAAAAGCTTCAAAAGTGACAGTTACCGCAATATCGGGTGATTTAAAATAACACCTCTTGCTGGAAAACACTTTAATATTCATTTTATAACGCTTCCCATTTTGACAATTTGCAACGAACGAACAAATTCGTTTTATGAAAACGGGCCGTTGGTGTTAAAATCAAGTCTGCAATCGATTACTACACCAAATAAGTAACTAGCAAGCGATTCAATTCTTGTGCAACTATTTCGTAGTATTTTCAATAACTGCAAACAGTAGATACTCAGCTATTTTTCAACACACAAAATATTTTCAGTTGGCGAAGCCAATTTTATGTGGAATCGAGACTTTGAGTATGAAATTCCTATTTTTTTTAAAGAGATTTGTCTGAATTGAGCACAATCCCAAACTAATGACCAGTTTTCCTCCATCGAACAAACTATTTTTAATTCATCGTGATCATTTTTCGAATTACGAAGAACCATTAACGACAGCATTATCTAGAACTTTCCATTTGCAACCTCATATCATGGATGATAATAAGTTTTTACCTTAACATTCCTTGTAGCAACAGACGGGGAACTTCTCTCGAATCACTGAGCTGTGCACAATTTACATAATCTAACCATGGACAGAATTTCACGACGGTTTAGAAAAATCATTTTGAAATGATTTTTTTGTTTGTTGGGAAGTTTGCAATATTCCTGTAAAGTATACGAAATAACTTTTGTTTGATGATTTACTATCGCCAACTTGCTAATAACATCTGCAAATTGTTTATGTCATCATGTTAAACTGGTTCCCACCAAAAAAAACACTACAAACAAGCGACATCAGCTGATCAACTGCCAGATGTTTCTTGCTTACGTTCAAAAGTGGAATTAGGAGATGTTCCGAAACTTTGTTTGATACGATGCAAGTACGTGTACACATGAACATACAACATAAGCAAATCTTGTGATCGTGATAAGAAAGCACAAGCAACAACGATCAGAACAGGTTCGGATTTATCTTTTTTTCTTTCTATATTTAGATTTATTATTCCGTATTCGTAGTAAACGGAAAAGCTCCGACACAATCCAAACTTTTTAAGTTTTAATAATACTGAAACGAGTTAATGCAAACGTCGCCTATTTATTAGTTCCTCTTAGTTGATCTGATCTGATGACTTGTGGATGTAGGACAAATGTAGAGTCCAAATGTAATAATTAATGTTTTACCATTATCGGGCAGTATGTAGTTGTTACTATGCCATCCAAATATTTTGTGAAACTATTAAGGGATGGGGAATCTCAACGAACACTGGAAAAGCATGTGAAGAAAATACTAAGAACTTTTTAACTCCCGAAAAGAGGTACCAGACACATCTTACTTGGCAAAAACCTATACGTATACCTATAGTAGAAGAAACAAGGGTTGACGGTTTCTCATTTGAACGTAGCCTAACCAGCAGCGACACTTTATCTTACGAAGGTATTACAGCTAACATTTAAACTATTTTCTGTTACATTGAATCTTATTTAAAATTCATGAAAACTAAAACAGTTGCCGGTATATTTCCGTAAAGTACAATGAAATTGTTCAAGTGCTGCAATGCTCGTGCTGCTGTTGAACTTTATTTCTGGGGAAAAGTATCATTGGACGGACCATGATGATTTCTTCATTCATATTCTGTTGGAAACTTCAACGAACATTCGTTCAGCGATTCGTTAACGTGCCTTCTTCCTAAGCAGTACTCACAGCTGTTCTTCCATGTCGACAATTCCAATTGTTGCCTTTGCTCTTCGACGGTCGGTGTCTGTGTAGTTTTCTTTTGTTGTTGTTGTTGTCTTTGCCTTTAATGCCCATCAGGACGTTTGCAATGTGTTTGTACATCTGTACGTAGTCTATGTCGGGGAGTAACCACTCCCAGGACGAAGAGAATGTTGGAAAAAAGTAGAATTGTAAATTTTATGGTTTGATAATAAAAGTTGGGAAAACAAAGTCTCATGTACGACATGTTTTTCCAAGTACTTTTGATCCTTGAAGGCTTAATATCCAACTACAAAGATAAAAAGTTTCAGTGGGGGGTTTTTTTTTTCGTCTGTCATTCAATACCTCATAAAAGGAACTTTGATATGGATGGATGTGCTGTAATCTATACCACCACAATGAGCTTGAGGGGGTTTAGACTGCGATGACTGGCACATTTTTCTGATGTTTCATGTTTATGGCAACGAAAAGGACGTGTGATTTAGATGTATTTTTATTACATCGATATGAAATGGAAATATTTCCCTCATCGATGCCTAACAGGTAATGTTTTCGTATTGATCAGTATTGTTTTGCATTTATTCGTAGGATTTTCCAATCAGTGACGAATGAAATATGTGTGTTTGAAAGGAATCTCGTAATAATGGAAAATAACACAGGACCAATGAAGAAATATCATCGGTTGAGGTGATATTTCGTATATTGCAATTTGAGATCTTGTATTTATTAATATTTTTCCGGCAATCAAGGCCAAAGGTTATGGAGTTGTGATGTTTAGTTTCAAAACGAAGCGTTCAATTCCTAAGCTGAATATTTTTATTGTTAGTGTAGTAAGAAAGTCCTTAAAATAATTTCACAGGAAATATGTGTCTTGCAGAGCAGGCAGTGTAGAAATCAAACGAGCCAGCTATATCGCACTAACCCTATTCGTACCAGGCAGTGACTTTGGGTCACCATTGCAATTAACCCTTTTATATGCATTGTAATTTACATTAGTCATTATCGTCTCATACGTCTAAATAGTTTATTTAAAAAAAATAAAACTACGAATTATTTTGATTTTTGTATTTATAAACCATTTTGCGTTTTACTCGCATTAGATTACGTTACAAATTTAGCTTGATACGGATGGGGTTAAGTCTATTTAAATATCCACTTTTTTGACACAATTTTAGCTCTTTGTTTTGCTTTAACTCCACCAAAGCCGCCCAATAAGTCTAATCTTCTTGATACTTTGGAGGAAATACCTTCAGGGCTAAAACCTAAAAACTCTTCAATACGTTATTTTATAAAACATTAAAGCTGGCTGAAGAAATTTAGCTATCATATCGAAGGATATTTGTCGAAATGTGCTTTGTCAAAGTTGAGCTATTGCCTCGGAAAAACTCAATATAAACTCCTTCAGTTATAGGCTGTGTCTTATATGTAAATCAGGGATAAAAGATTTACTACGTTGGGAAAGTTGTAGTTCTGGCTGATCTTCTGTCGGGATTTCTATTTCGTTTCTCCCGAAAATTACTTGCCAATAATGGCTGATGGTGATATTTACGTGTCATCATCACCTTGTATATTTTTAAAAGAGTGACAGAAACTTCTCGGATTCTCGAATATTTTAGGAGATATATGAAATACTTGACACTATTGCATGATGGGTGTACCCGATTTGTTTTTTATTTGCTTTCACTAGACAGCTCGAATTGATTCAGCCTTCTAATGATTAAAAATACATACATATATGCAGCTGGCAGCCGGAATCAGCTACATGTGTTCAGAGTGTATAGACAAAGCCTCCATTGTCGTCGTCAACATCTCGTGACTGAGAACTAAAATTAAATCCTAATTATGCAAATTTGTTGTCTGGCTCTTCAGACGGTAGCGCTTTTTCTTTATATGCAAATCTATTCAATCGGAATACCTCAACCATAAATATTTATGACGATTTTATTTAGCCGACCAGACTAATCGCCACATCACCATCTACCATAGTTTAATGTGGTTTAATCGTTTAATAAGCCAAAGCCTCCTCACTCCTAACCGTGCCGTGGCTAAAAAATAGAATTTATGATTTCTGCTCAACTTGCGTAAATTTGATTTGACATGATAATGGACTGAAACCAAATAAGATTGTGGAGCATTTTTGTTTTGTTTGCTAACGGCATTGTTTGGTTCGCTTTTTTTTTATCAAACATTAGATAAACTATTATTTGCCAAGTAAATTAGATAAGGAGGAAAAACAGGAACGATGTTAATAATCACATGATGTCTGATGACGGGGGTGAGAGAAGGTCTAAATATACTTTTTTTAATTTTTAGTGAAGCCTACTCAAGTCGTAAAGATACCATAGCCAACATGATCCATTCCATTACCACTGAACTGAGATAAATGTGGTTAAACATCAGGCGATGGCTTTATATACGAAACCGGTATGTTCAAACAACGTATTAACAGCAGACATGCCGCTTTATTGATGGTAGATCATTTAAAGTTGATCCATCAATAATTTGTACGAGGTACTCGTACGAGGAGTCACAGCAAACCCAGAATCGTATACTCGTACGACCATCAAAACGAGAGAGTAAGAGAGTAATCTCTAAGCCATGTACAACTTCTATAGAAAAGCATCAGCCGATCGGAGTTGGATGTAAACAGTAGGTCACGGTCAGTAAATTATATCGTAACCGACTTACCGATTTGGCAGAAGTTTCCCATTTCTTCCTTCATGGGATGTTAAGGGAGGATTGTTTAGAATTCCTCCTTAAAAAGCAAACGCCGCGTAACTTTTCTCAAAGCGGTGGGCTGTGCACAACAGAGTTTGTAAACTCACAGACTGATCTGGACGGCTGATGCTTTTCTCTAGAAATTGTACATGGCTTAGAGAATATTCTCTTAATTGTAATTTGTTAGCATTGACGAAAAATTGTCGTACCAGGATACCATGATTTTCCTAGTTTTCCATATAATTCGAGATGAATTTCTTACTTACATAGGCGAAGCTTCTGCAAGTTATATTTGGGGAAGAAGTCAACACCAGCCAAATGGCCACCACGACCACGCTTACAGGACCATATCGTTTTCATGAAATTTCCCATAACCAAATCGCAAAGTGGCTGCCCTATGTCCTCTTTAGTCACGAATCCTATCGTTTAGACCTTATCCTTCACATGGCCACAAAGAAAGAAGTCGCAAATCACCAATTGTGATCACCTCTTCGAGAGATAACACGGTCCGGAAACTCTTCCCTTAAAAGAGCAATGGTTTCGTTGCTTGTGTGGCACGTAGCGCCGCCTTCTTGAAAGTAAACGTTGTACAGATCAATATCATCCAACTGCGACCATAACAATCATCTCTCGATAGCGCAATCCATTCACCGGAGCTGTTGATCCAATCTCATTTTCGAAAAAGTAAGGTCCAATGACCCCGCCGGACCATAAACAGCACCAAACAGACACACGTTGAGGATGGAGAGGTTTCTCAACAATAACTTTTGGGTTTTCCGAGCCCCAGATGCGACAATTTTGCTTGTTGACGTAGCCACCTAGGTGGAAATGGACCTCATCAATCAAGATGATGTTTCTATGGATTTCCGGATCATTTTCATGGATTTCAAGGACCCAATCAGCAAAGACACGACGTTGTTGATGATCGGTCGGCTTGAGTTCTTGTGCTAACTTAACTTTGTAAGCCTTAAGACCCATGTCTTTATGCAAAAAACGGTGTAATGACATTTGTGGAATGCCAAATTCCAAAGAACGGCGAGGAATGGACAACACTTTGGGCTGACTTGATGCCGATATTCTTTTAAGCTTTTTGTGAAGTTTAAAGCAATTTTAATCCACTTATGCATAGAAACCGTATCTGATTTCTACATTAATCCGATTAATGTGTCGCATGAGCTTCCATGTTATCCATGCAACCTCGTTTACATGCCTGTGTTATGTGTGTACATACATACGCACATATAATTTCACCGTGTTAACTCATGACAACGAAAGGAATAATTAAAACAAAACACGAACCCAGCAAATATTGTCGACACCTGCAAATATTTTAAGGACCATAAATTGTTCGAAACTGGGTTTTTAATGAAATTCGATAGAAAAGCTACAAAGCTCTTAATCCCAAAATGAAAAATCTATACTTATAAACATATAGAAAAACGTCATCACGCCTTTTTGCTTGACCGCAAAAAACTCCTCCTGTAAAATTTTCTTTTTGGCACTTGGGGCTCGGTATGTTTCTGAAATATCCAAATAAAAATCCTGCTAAGGTTTCTGGAGGACAAATAAAAGCACGAGGAGACAAGAGACGTAGACATCAAGTCCTTCGGTTCGAAACAGTAAAAATCTAACATCTGCACACGATCCCATATGGCCATGACATCAAACCGTTTCTTTAGATATCACCATATAAACAATCCGACTTAGCTGTGCCATATTCTAAAACACAAAGTGCATTTAGATACCAGCGAAGATTCTGATCCTTGCTTAGCACCGTATTAAGTGTAGCATAATGAAAAAAAGAAAGCAACAGTTCCAGTTCGGGTAGGCAAAGCAGAGTTTTTAAGGCATCCATCAATTGTCCGGAAAAGTATACTTCCCCGATATTAAAGTACAGTGGTGCACACATATTTGTCATTCAATGCCAACAGTATCCACAGATAAAGTGGATTACCGAACACCGCTCTCGCCGGCGCAGAAGTGAAGAGGGTGGCCTAGAACGCAACGCTGGAGGGTGATCAGGATTAGGATCGATTGTACAATACCCGAAATTTCTGTCAACAAATCAAATATGAGACTTAGGCCGCCTGTGATTTAACGAGAATGTGTTCAGAAGAACCTGTTCGAGAGGACAACCTAGTGCCAATAATAAATGACGGCTTAGAATGACAATCTCCCACTGTCTACTGAGGCTGCAGATGCCGATCGTCTCTCCTACAAGTGTGTCTATCTCTAAATCTTGGAAAAAAAAAACCAAGGAAAACTGAATCACACACCAACGGACCATTTTGTTGTCCCCGATAAAGCCTACATATCTACACAGAAACCCTTCGGTCTCTAAGTACCTCCATTGAGGACAGCCAAAAGATCCGGAAACCATGTATTTATATGTACAATGTATTTGCAAGTTTATTGCATTTATTTTTATCAGCAGACACGTCGAAGGTTTATTTGATTTAAATTTAGCTACTTAGTCGTGTTCACTCATTTCTAATTATTTCTCTGTTTTTATAAATTGAGCTTAACTAACCACAACCACAAGTGTGGTGGGGTGGTGTTGAAATTTATTGATTGCAATTGACGTCTCATACTTTACGCCGTATCGACGATCACACTTAATTGAAATGTAAATTTATCCGCTGGCGATATGTCGATATTGATTCCCCGTTCATAAATCATTGACCCAATAAAGCCAATGAATGAGCCAGTGGACAGTGGACGGAGGACGGAGGGCAATAAACACTGCACTGCTCTTCACAGATTCTCTCCTTAGACCGTTCAGTGTTCGATCACGTGACAAAACGTCAAATCACGTGCAACTAAAAATAAACTGTAAATTGTTGCAGTTGATAGTTTTTTTTTTTTTTTATTTATTTAACAGATTTGCACTGGCTATGGTCGTGCATTTCGTGGCAGAGTTGAGTCACTATTGTATCGTAACGATGACGAATTACGAATTTCGTGTAGCTCTGTTGAAGTGTTTTGCTTTTGCTTGAGGAGTGAATTCTGCTGGTGGAAAATTCCATTGGTTGGTAATTTAACAACTGGTTTCTACATTGTTTTCTGATTTCAATTTCGGTTTAACAAGGCAAATGACATTCTATTGCAATAAAGCATAAAGAACGGTCAAAGCAAAGAAATAAATTTTCCCGAACAAGATCCGTGGACTTGTTGCAAAGAACAAAACGGTGGTGAAAAGTTTGTAGATCATACGGCAACAATTTACTTACTGTGTGCTTGTGGGTAAAGAACTAACAGGAATTCGGAAGATTTCAGAATTTAACTTATCAATTTAAATATTTGCGGGATAAATTCGATATTATTTGTGTGTGGGAAAACAAGAGTGAAGTTTACCGCAGTACGACCCACCCTCAACTTCTTCCAGTGTCAGAGATGACACTACGCGTTGTGGTCGATCAAATCCCTATCGAGATCATCATCGTCTTCGATCAAATCACTTATGTTATGGGCAATAATTAAGTATTTTTTAAAGATTGTGACAATAAAGTCGAAACAATGAAGAAAACAAAAACTGTTAATCCCACCTTCTAGCCACTTCTACATGTTCTATATGAATATTGATGATATTCGCCTAGTCTAGTATTCGTCAGTCAGAAATGGCAATTAAAAATTCCAATTGAGGCAAAACAGAAAAAACGGCTAAAAGAGCAACACTGTCGTTTTCCTTGCTTCTTTCTGTTTGAGATTTGATCCTTTCCTCTCTCTCACTCTCTTTGTCTTTCGAGTGGAAAATTCCCAAAACATGCACATAAGAGGAGTCAATTTCTTTCCGTTGCTATTACTCATATTTGATGCTTGTGTTATTATTCTTTTTTCTTACTTCATTCAGATGTTGTTTGGACTGTGAATGGTGAATGGGATATCAAATGCTAATGGATTAAACAAAACAAAACAAAAATAAAGAAAAATGAAATATTTGCCCTCAAGTCGGTTTTCGTCTGAACGGCACGCAATGGATGTTAGTGAGTGTAAAAGAACGAATGCTAGCACTGCATATAAAATTTATATGTATGATATATTAGAGTGGGTCACGTTTTTCAGTTAAGCTTCTGAAAAACGTTGGTCCTATTGTAGCAGAAAAAATTTAAATAAAAAAAAATCATCATCATCAACTTCAATACAGAAAACCTCAATTCCTTAAGTCAGAATTAACAGTTGCCACACTGAATGGGAGAATATTTGGTGCATACTTATAACAATTGGCAAGTGCGAGAAGCTGACTCTCCGCAATATGTTTTGAAGCTGGTGGTGTCAGTGTTGCCAATAGTAGGGACAATTTCTTATTTGTAGGTTTATTTTGCCAAAATTTCACTTTGTATGGACCGATTTTTTTCCTGTCCATAACTTTGTGTGAACTCTAGTTAGACTCTTCAGGCGGTAAAGATAAAAACAAAAAGTTGACATTAATCTTTAATAGAAAAAACATTTTTTGTTGATGTTGGCAGATATGCGATTGCTGCAAAAACTAGCTTGAATTAGTTTCGTTATAAACATACTAGACTTGTACTAGCACTCGTAAGTTTTTAATTACCCTTCATTAGAATTTCTATTTATCAAATATTTTTTCTTCTGATGAAACTACATCTGAATGGTTGTTAGAAGATTTGTTCAGAGTGGCTGGCTAAATGAGCTATATTTGCCACCAAATGATCGTTGTTCAGAAGCAAAAAAAGCTTTACTTGACACAAACTCAAAACACGGGATTACATGTGTAAAATCATTTTAAAAATCAGATTTTTCAGCGTGTATTAGATCATATTTGGAATGTAATACGATACACTGTACACAATGTAAAATTAACCATGGAAAAAGTCGTTATTTGTATAGAGAATTGTACAACTTAATTCATTAATCAAGTGTACGGCAAATTCTAGGCTCATCTTTGCTTAAATATTGCAAAACTATGTTATGAAACATGAACTGTTTGAACTATAAATAAAATTGAATTTGATAATTTTTAATTGAAAAGGGGATGTTTTTTGGCACTCACGCTTATGAAAATTCAACTTTGAAATTTTGTTGACAACACTGGGTGGTGGTTACAATGGACAAAATACAAACAAACGCCACTAAAATTAACCAACTGATAAGATGATTGTCGCCGGTTTATACTTGTAATATGCCTCGTATTTAGTTTAATCAAAGACGTTTGGGGACCGAAGAACTCATTATTTCGCTTAATTTCTTTGTAAAAGTGGATCTGAACCCTTTCGCCTTGAGATTGCCTGTCACACGCTGAAAACCTACAAATTATTAAAATAAAAAGCACCATGAGGCATGAACGACGAATTTTTAATGTTAAAATAGGCTGTCAAATTATTGAACAAAATTACAATCCATATCGAATTTTTGTTTTATTATTCATTTTATCTTTATCTAACATAAAATACGCCTTGCCAACGACAAAACACAGCAACAACAAAAAAAAGTAAGATTTTCATTGATAAAATGAAATTACTTGTTGAAATGTTATCAGTCAATTGGGGTGAAAAATGAACGGATACTGTTGTGGTTATTTCAATTCTTTAGTTTCATTAAGCCCATTGCACATTGTCCTGTACAATTTATATTTAAAAATTGATTTTAGAAGGTTTTTTTTTATACGCAAATATTTTGACAATCGTTAACAAATCGTTCAATTGAATTAGACCATGTGGGCTGGTCTTTTAAAGACAGCTGATGTTAGCTCATATTTTATTACAGTCGCGTCCGGTTATAACGTACACCGGTTATAACGAACTTTCGCCTATAACGATCACTTTTTTAAGTCCCAAGAGTATTGCTTCTACCCTATTTTACCCTGGATATAACGAACTTCGCTTATAACGAACTAATTTGTCGAGTGCCTAGGAGTTCGTTATAACCGGACTCGACTGTAATACCTTCAAGTTTTGACACGATTTAAACATATATTATTATTTACCAATTATTAATTCAAAGTGTTCATTTTTTTATGTCGGTTTTGTATTTTAAATTGCAATTTTTTAATATTTTACAATATTTTACAAAGACTATAATATTTATATTCTACTTAGAACTAAAGGCGTCTTGCTCTAATAAACGCTAATATGGAGTATTTTATTTACTCTCCCTACGAATTGAGATTTGGTACAAACAGAGTTGTATTAATTTGTCGAAATCCCAAATGACTCAGTTTTGTCGTAAAATTTACTAACACTTTTGGAAATGGGATATACATCAGTACATGAATGCCCCCCCCCCATTAAAACATATATACAAGTGTGCGTAACTATGTACGATTTATAGTTCTAAACTAAAAATCATTCAACTTATTCTGAGCTGAGTGATAACCTTGTTATCAAAAATGCGACATGTGATGTGGGTTCGCACGTTGCGGTATCCATGCTATCAGAACAGTTTTGGCAATTTTACTTTAGTGTGAACCGGCCTCTAATCAGACCATAACCTGCGGTGTATTATCGCGCCTTTTTGGTATTTGCGCCAATCAAATCGATAGGGATTTGATTAAATGGTTAAGCACACTCGAATTTTGTTGAGCGCTTCTTGTGAACAGGGTTTCTCGTTCTCCATCAGATGAATTTGATAGTAAAAGATTTCGTCATATTTTGTAGGCGTTTCGTCATGATTTGTAGCTTACAGTAGTTGTACACACTTACAAATATTTAAAACTGGGAAGACTATTTCCAGTGTAATTGCTTAGTGCATTGGCTTATAATACTTCTACTTGGATGTGATCGTTGACAAGGTTCGAAACACTCATCGGAGAATGATAATCGAAGTGATAATCGAATATAAAAACCTAAAACAATGTTGTAGTCAACCATATTTTTTGAATGTAAGTCTTGCCTGTGGACGCAAGAGTGCTGTCAATTTCTCAAATATTATCGATACCGTGACAAGTACAAGACTTGCCACTTATCGAATGTAGACAATCATGTATCGATTCTTTGTTCGTTTTATTTAGCAATATGTTAAAGCCGCCATTGTGAACCCATATGTCCTAGCCATTCGTCTACTAACACTTCCTCCTGATATCGCTTATTATTATCTTAAGTGTTTCCGTATGCTTTTAAATAGTATTTTTTTTATCGTTCAAAGCCCTAAATATATGCGAGATAATATGTGTTCGAGTTTTGTACACATTTAAATAATAGTAAATCGCAAGAAATCACTTTTATTTTAAATCCTCCGTGTGTGCGTGTCGACATTTGGTACAATAAAATGTTATCTTCATTGGTTTCTTATTGCTTTTGCTTTTGTCAAATGTACAAAAATAGTACAAGAAACGCATATCAGATTTTATTGCTAAATACGATGATTATTGGAAATATTTTAACTGCTCATATCAGCAGTGTGGGCGATATTCTCAAGGCAGACATGACAGATTAAATGCAATGTTATCGTCACAACCAACCAGACGGACAGGCAATTACTTTTTTATTAACAAATTGTTGAACATACCACCTCCCGCTGGAGGGTTGCAGCCATAAACATTCTGAGTTTCTTTTAATATTTTCCGACTGCTTGATAGTAAAGCGAAGCTAATTTTCGATGAATTGAATGCGAATATCAAAGCCACTAAACGTTTCCTCGATATCAAAGCCACTAAACAGCTGTTGGTCTGTAAAAAAGCATGCGAACGTTGTCGTTCGACAGCGTGGCATAGGCTGTTAGTTAAGCCAAGGGATTTGTTTGAATTATGCATAAAATCGAATTGTTGTAAACGTTTAGTTTTAGTTATCCAAAAATTGTCACTTAAACAAATTGCAGTTCTACGGCAGTCGAACGAAAACATATATTTAGAAAATATCGTCAAAAACCTTCAAGGATATTCAAGCATCAACATTTCAAAAGTCTCACTAGTTTCATGTGTACACAGTTTAGTTCATGGGTGAAACGTTGTGTCGCACGGTGTTACGACGAAATAATCCGTATTGAATGTAAACAGTACTTTTTTATTTTATTACCTTTTTTCAAATAAATAAATTAGAGTTCGAATTATGAGCTTTGAATTGATTTTGTGGGTTGAATTGCTGCACCTGCATTGTCAGCTCATTAATACTTTTTTTTTTATTATTATTGCAATGAATTAATTTAGTTTTTAATAGTAAACAATATTTTTAATCGATTTTTTCAATAAAAATTCTCAATAATCCGGATTGGGGATCTGCAATCAATTATATTAAAAACTTCTTCATATCTTTAACCCTGCACCGTCATCCTTCGTCAAAATGACGACGCGCAATTTTATTTTCGAGTTAACATGTGTTTTTATCTTTTGTTTTGACCTCATTTTTCGTATAGCGTTAGTCGTTTGCAAACTGTTGATGGGCCTAGACTTGCAGCGCATTACGCATATTGTAAGTTAGACTTAACATCGGTTCCAATTTTTGCTCACAATGCTATTTATAGCGTCTTGAAATAGGCCGTAGTCAAAATGACGAAGGATGACGTTAGTGTACAAAAAATAAGGATGACTTTCTAGGGTTAACTCTTCGATTTGTTAGTTTCACCAACCAGTGAGTACAAATTTAATATTTTCTCTTAGAGTGGGGTAGGGAAATTAAATAAAAAAAAATCTCCCCAAATCATCTTTCCGAGTTACGGGCCCCGTAAGTCCGGAGATATAATTAGTCCCCTTTGTTTTATGTCGGATCAGGACAAAATGGGTATCATTTGAAAGTTTGTCGAAATGCCTTTCCAGATGTATATACATATATATCTCCGATCCATTAATTCATGCCGAGGCGACATAAAATTAAAAGTTTTGTTGTTGTTATTTTTATGAAAAAAGGGTGTAAACTCCAAATATTGCTTATATGAAGCTGGTTTGTATTTGTTGTTATAACATCAAAGCCAAGATCTCTAGCTTAAATGTGGTTCCTCATTTGGACCATTAACCCATTAAATACCGAAGTTATTGTGAATTAGATATTTACATTACATGAAAAATCGCCGTTATTCTGGTGTTATGTTTTTTTTTAGTATTGGTGATATTCTACAAATAATTTTGAATTTGGTAAAAAATCGCACGATTGTTTTTCTTATTTTTATAGTGTTTTTCTTTTATTAAGTATTGACGCGTTTTTTTATAATTTTTATTTTCCTTACCGACAACTGTCGTTTGTCACGACCCACTCTACTGTATGCATTAACAAGTGATTGTTTACATTACAATATTTTCATTCTTCTTTGCATTCCAAACAAAAACAGCTGACGTTGCGTTCTCTAAGGTTTCTCCTTTGTCCTCTCATATTATTCCATAACCAGTCTGCCTGTGCGCATACGACAAGCCCTCAGCTAATGCGCAGTCATTAGCAACACTTCTCAACGATCGGAATTCTAAGAGAGACGCAATTTCTTCTACGGTGCGCAGAATAATGTGAAGTTAAAGGAACAAAAGTGAATAAAAGTCAGCATTTCTAACTTTGTTAATTACATTTTCACAACACATACGAATGTGTACTCCAAACCAACAACGGCATAAAATATGTGAAGGTGGAGTGCTTGGAGAGATTCGTGGACATTTTTGTGTGAAATCTGTTCTAAATCCGTTTGACTTCAATTTTGAAGGTAGTGACAAATATTTTGACAAAATGTTTTCTTTTTTCACCGAAGTTGTTATGCAAAAATTCACAAAACATTAAATATTAACTTAAAATTGATTGAAGTCCTTTAGAAGGAGCATTAGAACGTCGCAACAAGGCAAAGTGTAAGAACTGCGACAGTCTTTTCTAAATACCAAAGGTTCACAACTCAAAATTCAATCGCATTAACGCGACTAAAAATAATCATGGTGCAGAAGCAACGCAATTAACATAAAAATAGACATAACTCTATTTTGTCAGTTAAAGAAGATAGTGATGTTAAAGAAATTGCAGATGTGTACTCTGAATTAATTTATATAAAAAAGTCAGTTTTGAGTTGTGACCCTGGTGGGCACACGCAGTTCAATTACAATACAGTCTCAATGTTTATTATGGAAGTTCTTAGTTAAGTGTTTTTACTGTTGCAGCAATGGCGAACAGTCTTAGTCATGAAGTTAAAGGTAGAGTGATGTACTGGAGTTCTTTACTACACTTGATGAAATGGATCGAGTAAGACACACCACATTTATAAAACCACTCTTTCTCCAAGACAACTATTGTTCAATAGGCGAAATTAGTTCCACGTTTTCGAAAAGAGCAAATTACCGTTATTCTGGAAATACCGGGCTACTAACAGTTGTATTTAGTGTATTTCAACGTACCTAGCCTAAAAAGTATACAACTATCTTTTTTTTTAGTATTTGTGAGCTGATAATGGTAATGGTGCTTTTGAGTATCGTCGGTCGACAAAGGGTTAATTTGAGAATGGCAAATTTTTTAGGCCCACTTCAGAGTCTGACCCGAGGAAAAATTCGATAGTGCGTACTATCTAATCATGGAAATCATTTCAAGTATTTGTTTGGAATTTGACAATTTCGATTTAGATTAAAAAGTTTTGCAACAGCTTGCAACTGGACTTGGCTCCAAATATCTGGAAAATCCAGGCCATTCCAGCCCGTCTGGCAACCCTACCTATTAGGCTACACTTTACTGTATTGTTAGCAGTTTTGTACACAAGCTTGCCCCATTAGAACTTTTACTCCATTGAACTTGAATAGAACTTGTTGGATTGGATTTTAATATTAATCCTTTTTTGAAGACAATTTCTTCAATTAGAAATAGTCTAAATAAAACCTGTGTTGTGGAACTTTCTAATTTAATTGTTAATTGATTTGACTTCCAATCAGTTATGCAGCTGCAGAATTTCCTTAATAAGAACTAAGCTTAGAAAAAATTTGAACTAAATACTATCAATAGCAATATCATATGCAAGGAGCTTGTACATCTCCGCTACGTTTGAAGGGACATGAACAACATTTTATTTTTCTGATCTCAATACTCCCATAACATAAGACTGAATAGAACGCAAAAAAATTAGCTGTAAACCAAACAAAGCAAAGACACAACCAAAGGTTTTCAACGCATGTGTTTGCTTTGTTTGGTTTACGGCTAATTTTTTTTTGGGGATATGCAGTTGTTCTTATTCACTTGTGAGAACTATGCGTATATTAGACCAATAATTTGTAGCAGAAATGATTGCAAATGGGCGCCAATGAAGAAGTGTGGTAGCTTCCGAAACGGATCCGTATACCATGCCTGCAATCAAAGCAAACACAAGCTTGAAACCTTTTTTAAACATTTCTATTTTTGCAAAGAAATAGAAATAATAAATGATCTCGAACTCGACTAACAGAAACAAAACTGAATTTTGTTCTTAATATTAAAACATGTGTAATTAAATAATACACATTTTCGTAGTAAAAAAGACTGAATTCTTAATTTAATATTCGTTTTGTCCAAAAAGGGGTTTTGGTCGGTTTGTTTAGCAAAAAGTTTTTGTTAGGAAAAAATTGTTTGTTGTGGCAACGCTGGTGGTAACATTGTTGTGGTAACTCTATAAGCAAAGAATGAGAGAGAGAGAGAAATCAAGTAAACAATTTGTCAGGAAAAACATTGTCAAATTCGACATACAGTGAGCGTCAAAACAAAGTGGCCTCGCTTGCTTTTCATGTTTGTCATATAATTTCTCTCAGATACAAAAATTTAAATATTATATCGTTTTCAGAAGGTGGAAGAGGATTCAACAACACTTTCAAAAAAGTGTAATTTGATGGATACAAAAAGACTACAAATGTGTACGATATAAAACAAGCGTGTCCACTTTCTTCTGACGCTCACTGTAGGCATGTTCTCGCCACCTTGAAGTAAGTTTCAATAGGACAATCGAAGTTGGCGACACAAATTCCCATGCAAAGAGGTCGAAGGAAATTATATTTAATTATTTGTATGAGTGTTTTTCGGTACCTAGGATTCGTGGGTCCGGGCTGAAGACTGAACCACTATGTGAAGAAATTCCCATCAATTTTGTGTTTCAAATTTAATTTTTTCTTCGGCTAACAGTCACGTCCATTTATTGGACGTTTGAGGCGTCATGCCAATGACATCGAGAACGGAACGTTTAGTGCCGAAGGAATATTTGAGATCTGCACTAATTTAGATAATACGAAAAATATTAAGATTCTTTGTTTGAAATATCGCGACCTGTATATCAAATCGTACTATAATTTGTAATATTTTTCGATTACTGTTACAAGTGAAACTGTTAAACTGTTTAAATTGAAACAAACTAATTCATAATGGTTGGCAAAAATTAATGAAATATAGGAACTATGACATTTTACACTCTAATGTTAAGATTTCTCAAAACTACCTTGGTGCAGATGGAACCTTGTAGTTCTAGGGTCGCGATATGTATATGATAGGTAAATTCTAGAGCTACATTCGATGTGAATGTCATCCGCCCGTCATTTTTTCTTATTTGACCCTGGTGGTCCGACTTATCCCTTAAATATACTTTATTTTAAATGATATTTTCAATTGATAATTTTGATTGGTTGTCGTTATGGTATCATAACACTGCAATCGTTATACTAACATAACACTGTTAAATACTTAACAGCGCTCTGTTAACTGTATAGGTATGTGTCTTTGCTAGTGATATTCGAATTCGGTTAAGCGGAAATGAAAAAAATCAAGAATTTTTGTTCACTTATTGTGGGATTTTCAATAAACTGGCCTTCGGATAATTGAACCTTCTTTCATTTAAACGAACGAAATTTGAATTCAATATTAATGAGCTTGAATGAAAATAGTCGCTTATTTTCATTTGGTTGAGTTGTCTTAAATGTGGTTGACCCAAAAATTCTTGAACTCATTTGTTTTGCCCGTTTTTCTTACCGTTACATTCGCTATTTTTCTCTTAAGCGGTCTTCGCATCATGTGATCGGCAGCTTGGATGGATTGGTATGATTCACAAATGTTACATTACAAACCAGATTCAAGTCCATGTATTTACAGAGAGATTAATCTGTAAAACTTTTACAGAAAAAGGATTAGCCGTTCGGAGCCTACTACTAGTGATAATCGTACCCAGCTTTCTAATGGAAGGAGAAGGGAAATATTTGTTATGAGCCTCTTAAAGCCAATCGTTCTCCAAGAAATCACCAAACCCAATCACCCAACTCCAAAGGTTTCCACATGTTCCACATCCAAATATTACAAATATTTTGAAAGTATGAGAACTTTTTCCCCAGTATTGCTGTCGAGTGCTTTCCTTTGCCATTCAATGCTATTTGTTGTTGCTTTGATGTTATTGTCGCAATGATAACCTTGAGAGCCTTTGTGAATGTACACAAAAGCCTTATTTTATTTCTGCGCCAAAAACACACGCTCTTGCAGATGATTTTTTGTGTACGTACGTATACACGTATGTTCATACGTCTGTTCGCTCTAATGTACACTCATTTAGAGACACTGGGACAGGACACTCAAACAATACGTTGGCGGAGCTGGAAAGGCCTTTTTAGACCTTGTAAGGTTTATTGGTAACGGCTGAAGACATCCAAGAATGCTTCAGAGAGGCGCACGATGGTACACCTGAACGCACACGAACTCTTCCCAAAGAAGGCGTGTCCTCCACATTGTCTGAAGATTGGAGCTTTTCGAAAAGGTCTGACATAGGGATTACTTTTAGAAAGGTAGTGCAAAGCGTACATTGAAATCAAAAACATTCCATTGTCAAGTTTCCTCGTGTGTTAAACAAAATGATGAGTTCGCTTAAACTTATTAAGGTGGTGAGTTTAAATTCGTGGTGAAAAACAAATTACAACACATTCTGAACAAAGAATTGTTGTTATTTTTTTTGGGAAGGGACAATGAATCTAATGAGTAGTTTTTTTTTATCCTACTAAGAAATATTTTTGTACATTCATTTTGTAATTTGCGTAATTTGGCCTACAGGCTTATAATTACAAGTCTGGAAGAAATACATGAAATGAAATCGTAATTAAATGTGATTTCATAGAAAAATACCCTACTTATGCACAGGACATACACACTCATCAGAGTATCTACATATGTATGTGTGTCTATATGTCGATTTGTAACATGATATGATTTAATGTTGGGAAGGATGTCCTTGTAGAGAGGAACATGGGACGGACACACATCGCACACACTCACTCTCACACACACATTTAGAGCGTGCAAAAGAGACTGAGAGAAAAAAAATAGTAACTGAAGCAGAAATCCACTTTGCCATACTGTTTGACTGACGTCCTATCACTGATATTGTTTTGTTGTTGCTTTCACATGGATTTATTATAGACAACATGTCTGTTCCTTTTCCACTCCGCCAGCATTCCTCGTCACTGTTGTATGCTAAAAAAAACAACAACAACAAAATCATTGAACAACAGCAAGAAAAAGGAAAGCCGGCAACGGCAGCCAATATCGTTGTCAACAACAATCAGCAGTAGCAATGGCAGTGGCAGTGGCAGCAGCAGCAGCAGTAATGGGAAAATGTGAATTGATTTCATAAAATTATCAAGAACTTTTTGTTTGGATGGCTGCGATATATTTTGTTGGCATTGTTATGCTCGCAAAGATGACATCACCAGTGTCAATGATGAATGGAAAACTTTAAATTGACCTTAATGACCTCTTTTTTTTTTTTTTCATTTGTTATGTTGCGAAATTACTACTGCGACCGTAATCGGTTGGGTAGCTGGGCAGCATCATGGGTTCGTCCTCCGAAAAAGTAAACATAATTGGGGTCCTTAGAACGACGTTCATTGGTGCAGAATCAATCTCGAACGAATTTTTGCCATAAATGACTGTAGGATGTACACAAAAACAAAATCAATTGAGGGGATACCCAAATGACTGTGTGTTTGCCTGTGTGTGCTACTTAGTACGTTAACGTATGTGTATGTGCGTCTCTGAGAGTTTAGGGATTTGCACATTTCAGGTTTTAACTAAAAGTCGATGGCGAAGGAGGGACTTTACAAGAAAAGCAAGGACACAAAATTGAAAATGGAATTAATTATCCCTAGAGCAACAAAAACAACAATGTTGATAATATCCCATTTGTTGGAAAGCACAGGCAACGCATGACACCATACCAACGTACTAAATGCTTAATGATTTCCCTTTTAACGTGTACTTTTATTCGTCGTCCGAGGAAATCCTCAAAATTTCCAGATCATAATTCTCGGAATTTCATTGACACGCACTCTTCCTGTTCGCACAGATTTTATCCCCGCTGCCATAATTACGAATTAATGATTTTGATGTAATTACAAAAAAGAATTCGAAAAGCTGCAGGAAGCTTAGGGCATAATTGGGAAAATGTATGTGAATGTTTAATTTGTTTGTCCTTTTTTTTGGCTGATTTACACATGCCGTTGGTATTGTGTCAGCTGTTACTTTTCGTTTGTTTCTGCTCCCAAAAGTTTTGTATGCGCAACTAAGTAGTTGCCAAAAAGAGAGGCAAATATTTGACACTTCTCGAATTTCGGTTTACTGGCAAATAATTTTGTTTTTGTTTGTCAGCTGATTTGGTCATTGCCCCTAGTAAAGGGTCCGCCATCTAACGTTTTTTTCAACTAGTGCTTATTTCGTTTTCGTTATCGGGCCATGTTGACCGAATTTTTGTTTACAAAAATTGAAGAGGAGGACATTGGCAACATTAGGTTTCAACAGGACGGCGCTACGTGCCACACAGCCGAAGCTACACTCGCTGTTTTGAGCCCGGTGTTTGAAGATCTCATTATCAACCGCAGAGCTGATGTCGTTAGGTTACTGCATTGCCAGCCATTTGAATGCAATTATTTTCCATTATTAAACGGAAGGATTGTACTTTCAAATAAAAAAATAAATTTGAGAAAATATCCAGTAGTTTTTTTTTATATAATTTTCAAAACAAAAGTTATTTGGCGGACCCTGTATTTGGTATTCCTTGATGTGATGAGCAAATATTTGACATTTTGTCTTCTTCAAATATTTGCAAATGTGAACCCAGCTTAACCCTTTCAGTGGCTTTGTCAAATATATTCGACACTTCATATTATGTTTAGCACGTAAAAAAAAATTAATTGCCACGGACAGGGTTAAGGATTTTATTGCTGCAACATAGACTAGTATACATATTTTCCCGTCTACAAATTTATTTTTTTTTATACGAAATCGAACGATATTGTTCTCACTCTTTGTATGCTACAAACAGCTGATTAGTGTCTTTGCGAATGCGAACGTTGTCGTAGCTACCAAACATTCTGAAAATGATTTTTTTTAAACCATTTCACAACCTCGTCGTTCGCTGTGTGCGGTAGATCGTTTGTTCGCAGCTCTGACCAATTCTCCGCAATCAGTTGTGATATTTGATGCGACAGCCAATTTGTTTAAACAATTATCGTAAATGTAATAATAAAACATTTTAACGTGCAGCGTCTGTTGTAAACGCATTACTTACACATGTTAATTTATTCATATGTCGGTAACGAGCACCGCGACTCACTCAGCAACATTTTATTTTGCGATTGTCGTTAGTTGTTTTCTTCTTGCGCTAAGCGAATACTTTTCACTTCATTAATGGCGTTCAATTATGATTATCGAATTACATGTGATAGGGCCGGTCGGACAGCTTGGCTGACAACCATTTACACATGTTGTCTGTTTGGCATTGTGGCTGTACGGCGCTGTCTGTCTGACAAATTTAATTTGTTACTTTACACGTCTCTGTTAATTGAAGTATTTGTTAATTAATGCAAGATGCGGCTCTTTTTGTCTATGTACGAATTCAGTCTCGCTACAGCGCGAACAGCAGCATCACCGACAGAAATTTCCAGCTCATATTCTGGTTGTTGTGAATAGAAAAAAACCAAGAATAAAAAACAAGAGCCACCATTAACAGACCATAAAATGTCGTTTTCAACTCTCTCACACACACACACACATACACACGATGGCAATTTAATGGGGAAAACCACCTACAGCGAACAAGGAATTAAACACAGATTAGGCAGATTTTTTTTTTGTATAGTTGGGTTTTCAGTTGCTCGAGCAAAAAGTTCTACTACAATAAAAAAAGGTCATAGGGCAGCGTTTCCAAGGTTCCAAAAAAATGTGTACACAAGTGGGTGGTTACGCAATTTGAATACCACATACGACTTGTGTGCCGCTTGGGGTCAGTGCGAACATGGAATATGTTTTTGGATTTTATTCCCAGCCAATGTAGGTCTTTGTAGACCAACAGGGGGGGAAACATAAGACCTATTAGTCTCAGACATTTTGGAACAAACGGGCACAGTTAACATGAAAGGCCGGCCTCTATAGTGACTTTGTTGGAAAGAAATGTAACGGGAGCCTTGTCAAGAATCGACAAATACTCGGCACAAATGATGGGTCTGAGGAGAAAGAGTAATAGAATCGGTAAGAGAAAGGCGTCATAGTCGGCGACGGCAGTTACAAGTGTGTGGTGATGTAGAAATGTGTCTAATTTGAGTCTGCCATCAAGAGAACGTATGGTGTCAGCATCAAAGTTAAACCAAAGACCATACAGAGGGCAGACGTCTCAAGCCGCTGTAAAAACAGCCGCTGTAAAATGTTGATGGTCTTTCCCGTTTTTCAACCTGGATTTACTTGTGTGTTAATCGCACACCTCTACCTATCATTCTTGCTACCTATCACACCATGGCCGTCCTCCTTTTTGGTGAGCTGTTCTTTTCTAGTGGCGCTCGCTCTTTTATAGCTTAAGGGAGAGTAGACACCCTATGACAGCTGGCCATGGTAAACACAGATGGCTGATGAAATGTTGCCTCTAGAGTCCGTTAGATGTCGCTGGATTTGTGTAGATCGCAAGTAAAGACAGAGTTTTCCAACAGGAGGTGTTATTTTGGTATTCCAAGAAAAATTGCCTTTTTTGAGATAAATGATCGGATGTTTATTTCATAATAAAGAGCAAGGTATGCTAGGGAAATTTTTCGTTTTTTTTTTTTGGGATATTTTCATAACAGATAGGTATTTGTCATAAATTGTTTGGCGACATTTTCATATTGGGCTTTTGGGGAGGATTCCACATTTATTTTGGGGAATTCTTAATTTGGGCCCGTTACACCGACAAAGCAACAATTTCAGATCGAATCTTGAAACTGTCTGGCCAAACCGACTGTTGAGTTCGTGCTATTTCTATCAGAGGTAGTTCTAGACGAGTGCTTTCAGAATACAGCAAGTTTTTCTTTGAGATCCACTGCAGAATTTGTCTATTTTGGATTTTTACCTCCGTAGAGAATAATACGAGGTGTGACGTTCGACGGTGGCCGAAAAGTCACATGGGGATAATTGCTTGTTTAACCCTCTAAACAACAAGCGTGTCATACTTTTATAGATTTAAAAAATTTGAGGGTTAATGTGATCGACTCTCTGATTTCAAAACAATAATCCATTTCGTGATTATTACAACGATTATTTTTGTTCTTTCAAAGATTTCCTTTTGCCACTTATCGAAGTTTTCTAATTTGCTTTTATTCTTCTTCTTAATTGTTTTCTTTGCAGATTGCCACCCCTTTTTTTATCGTCATCGATTCCAATACAAACAGTCAAGGTGAGTTTGCAAAAGTTGATTTTTATTTTTGTTTTTCTCTTACGGTACAACAACAACAACAACAAAAAACACTTTAATTGTTTTAATAAAACATTTATAACAACAACAATAGTAAAACCAATAGAAAGAAACAACAAAATACATAAACTCGGTGGGAACGACTTTCTTTATTGTGATGGCAGTGCTAAAATTTGCTGCTGCTGCACTTGACCACTCCGAGCAGTAATTCAAGTGTGAAATTGTTTGAAAAGTTTTCATTCTATCTGGCTTCCGCCTGTTGTCATCGTTCTGCTCGTGGTCGTGGTGTAAATGGATGCATGTACGGTTGAGATGCCGCCATTCCAAACGATTGAACCAACTATACGCGATCGCATATCAGGGCCGGGGGCCAGACAATAGACCGACCGTCCATTGGTTTGTGGTTTGAACGTTCGGTCGCCTAGCGGTCTGATTGTGTGTTTTAATTGGACGATGATTAATTGAGCTGTTGCAAGTGCTTTAAGTGGTTACTGTCGGTTTAATGAATTTTAAACGGAACAATTAATCTGTTGTTCCTTGGAAGATATTCCCCCTCACGCCCCTCCTCACGTATTGTTTTGTCATTTCAAATGGGGGCAATCGCTGTGTGTGCAAGAAACGCAAACCACAGTTCAACATTCACGAAATGTTGGCCCATTGGTGGGTCTTCTGTCGTAGGTTAGGTCTTTGAGTATGATTTCTTGACAATAATCAGATGAACAAAATTTTCAGTGAAAGGTCAAAAATCTATTTTAAAATTAAAACAATCAAAAATCCTTTTCTCCTAAGGCTCCGAATACTTACTTATGTTGGCTCCACAACCTGTTGATGGTCTTGGCCGGCTGAGTAAATGCTTTCCCAGCATTTCGGTAGGATTTGCATGTCTTCCTATGCGGAGTCACGGTCTTTCCGGTGTGGGATTTCCGTGGTGGTTGGCCCCCCCAACGCCATCACTAGAGAATCGAGGGAAAATTAAATCAATAGTAATTTTTTTTTTCAGGGAAATCATTCCAATGGAACTAACTAATCCAGATCACGGCTAATAGAATGTATTTTTGTTATTCAATTGCAGCAACAGAAAATGTGTCGTTAATCTAAAATAGAGCCCTTACTGCTATTAGATCGAAAGGGTAAAGTTTTCTCATTTTTATAATTTTTAGTGCCGCTTTCTGAATATTCTGAAGATCCTTCAAAAGTGCACTGAATTTCTTTCAATTGCGCACATGACTTGTCATTCAAAAGAAAGACTCTTAATACTTTTGTAAATAGAAAAATCTGTGCGTCAATCGCATGATTATTGTGATTTAAATGTCGTATTAGTTATATTCCATTAGTTCTATGTTCACTTTTCGCCTGGATGTTCCATTATTCGATGATTCCCTTAAAATCGCCGCCGACCCAAAGAGCGTTGCCAAAGCTGGGCATTTTCTGTGATCAGATGCGCCGTTTTCGTGTTGCTGCGTACACGTACTCGTGCCGATAACGTGCGCCATGAAGTGTTTGTAATCCCATAATGCCCCACTACCATCAGCATCATCAGGGTGCGGAATATTAAAAGCACTTACCTATAAATAGTTTCTTTCTCTGTTGTCGGTTGGTTGCAGGTAAATAGCAAAAGAAAATTAGAGAAGAAACGCAACGAAAGGGTACGTTGCAATACACGTTACAGAACGAATGAGAGAATGAGTAGGAAATATGAAAATGTCGGTGAATGATGGTGATGATGTTGACATCACTTTAAACAACATCCGGTAGTTTTGTGTGCCAGCCTTAAGGTATGCTTCATATGATGACAAATGAGCATACACACACACACACACACACCCATGGATGGGTTGGTTAGTGGAAATGGAAGAGAGGGAGAGACAAAGGCAAAGAGGACACACCGTCAAGCAGGGATTATGCACAACAAACCAATTTAAAATAAATGATGACACCTACCATTACCACAACACAATCTTATTTACTCACACACTTGCTCTCAAAGTGTTGTTTGTGAAACTGTGTGCCATTTGTGTGAGTGTGTGTGTGTGTGCTCTTGGTGTCCCTTGACGGAAACTAACCGTCATAACAATTTTCGCCGAGTTTAGCATTTCTGTCAGCCTTTCTGTGTATGTGTGTGCGCTTTTTTTTGCTGCTATCGCAATTTTCGTTTGTGAATTATGAAAATTGAAAATTGCTCATCTAGTTGTTTGTGTAGTTTGCTCACACACACGCCCGGTTTAGAGACAAGGACAGGTCGCATTGGAAGAAAATGTAAGGGACTAAAAAACAAAGTGACTAAAATAAATAGGGCAATGTCAAAAACGACATTCCATGGTGACATCAGTGGTCCATCCACTTGCCATCCGTCAATTAATGCAGCTAATTGACGTTTTCGTCGATTCGGTTTCATCTGATTTGTTTTCATTTCAACAACGGCAATAATAATGGCCACGACATGGACTTGGACAATCGATAACATATTTTGGTAATCAGCCTTCTCCGTGATGTCAATTGGCCACCTCGGAGCTACGATTTGATGCCGTTAGACTTATGCGAACTATCCACGAACGATTCAGATCCTTGCGGCGAACATCGAGCAGGCCATTAGTGAGATACAGCCAGATAGTTGGGATAACAGTATGCTCTACTGCGAAGCCGGCAGAGGCAGCCACATGTTCCACGAAATAAACATTCCATTTTGGGTCCTTCGACTTAAAAATAACAGCAGCCACCTGTTCCCATTTTGGTCCTTCGACTGTTTTTTTTTTTTTTTTTTTGAGATTTTTAATGAGCTGCTACGAAGCTGCCGAGGCAGCCACATGTTCCCGTTTTGGTCCTTCGAATGTTTTTTTTTTCTTTTTTGAAATTGTTAAAATAACTTGTATTTGGATCACCCTTTAACTGTTTACCCTTGTGTGCTGCTATCATTGTTTGAATTTCACATTTAAAATATTCTCAATTTTCGGAGGCAGTCACATGTTCTCATTTTGGTCCTTCGACTGTTATTTTTTTTTTTTTTGAGATTTTTAATGAGCTACTGCGAAGCCCATTTTGGTCCTTCGAATGTTATTTTTTGGAAATTGTTAAAAATAACTTGTATTTGGATCATCCTTTAAGTGTTTGTGTGGATGTTGTCAATTGAATTTCACATTTCAAATATCATTCTCAATTTTCCAAGTCGAACCGGTCTAAGACACACTCAAACTTTTTTCATTTTTTGAAAACCCAACAAAAAGTATTTACATCAAGTAAGCCACAGCGACATCAACACCGCGTCCTTGAAGTCCATTTAGACGTTGTTGGGGGTGAGTTGTTGACTGCTTTCCTGCTGAATGGTAAATATGCGATAAAATGTGGACTGGGGCCTTTGACTGTTCATTCGTCAAGCAATCGTCAGTGGGTGGCTTCTCCGGTTGTTGGTCTTTGATGACAACAAGGAGGAGGAGGGACTTGTTAATGTCCTCGCAGATACTTGGAATAGAACATGGAATTTCAATGGTACACAGACGACAACGACGCTCCATATTTAGCTCTCCAGCTGACTACTTTCCTGTTTTAATCACAAGAGAATAGATTGGCCATTGTTGGCCATGAAGGCTGATGGCTCGTGGAGGGACGAGGAAGACGGCACGCAGTTGAATGGAAAACTCCATTTGGCGTTTACACCAGGGATAACATATGCAACGCCACAAGTCATTTTCTGTCTCCGGTTGTGTTTCGTGGGCTTGGAACATATTTAATAAGGGCAAATATGTGATTTAATGGAGGCACCTACGAAAAACAAACACAATTTTATTTCAACGATTTTGTTCGTTTGAAAAGGAACGACCACAAATGCTCCAACGTATTGGAATCATTTCAATTTATATTGATTGCTCTTGTGTGGTTGTTGGGGTCGTTTGCCCCAAGTGGTCCGCTGGAAACATCATTGAGAATGCGGAAAAATGTGTAACGGGAAATCTTCATCCATGAATACGATGGATTTCAATAGAGACATTAGCCAGCAATAATCCATCAATGGAATCATGTTTTATTCCAACACCATTAGAACATCGCGAGTCGTTGTCCAATGCGAAAATTCTTCATAGAATCGTAAAGTCAAGGGCAACCTTGACATGAACTTGAACTTGATTGTACGGATGCCAGGCAGTGCAAAACATTTGCCAATTCCATTCAGTTACCGGCTTAATGGTCTTTTGTGTTTTATTTTATTTGTTTCGGTCGGTTGAGGTTTGATACTGTCCCAGGCAAACGTCCTTTGGTAAGACGTTCGCAAGGACACATTTGACGTTTTGGACCATGAAACGTTCGAAGTCGGCGTTGCCCACTCTTTAGCTACGGCAAATATCCCAGCTAATTCAAGCTTTTGTAAACGATGAGAATTTTATCGCCTTTGCATTACCCTTCGTATCCCACGTATCCCCCATGAGAGCTGCCGTCAATGAAATTAACCACCCACCCACGAACAAATGCTTAAGCCGGCCATCCACAGTCGAATTTGTTCGACGAACGTGTTCAGTTGTACGGAATTTTCGTCGTTGGTGGTAGTGTTCATGTTCGACGTTTTGTTCGAGAACAATCCAAGTTCCTCGAACAAATTCGACTATGAATCGCCTGCCTCACGCTCGAATTTGGAAGATTTTTACTTCGTGGGTCGTGTTTAGGGATCACAAAAAAACTACTCTGAAACACGAGTAGTTAGAGTTTAGCAGTCGGGGTTCAAGGATTTTGTCCGAAGTTGAAGTCGAATTCTTTAGCTAACTCCGACTCCGGGACATTTAACATTTTCGTACTTTTAATATTCTATTCAAATTATTATGCATGAGTTGGCAATACTGAACAACAGCAAGAGAACATAAGAGAGGGAGGAAAACAATATGCGCTGTTAAGCTCCTAAAATGACTAACTGTTAGTAAATTTGTCACACAGGCTAAAATATCACAACGGTGGATATGAAGTTTCTCTATAGGGTCAGAACTCCGTAGGCCTGCTGGCGACTTTACGAGTAAGAGAGTAATCTCTAATTCATGTAAAACTTAAGCCCCAAGTAGTCAACCAATGAAGTAGGTTACGTAAAGTAGTGTTAACGTAACCGTAGAACCATTCAAGTACTCATCAAACGTATACGTATTTCTTGATTTTCTAACGAGAGGTGTTATTTTGAATCATCCGGTATTTCGGTAGCTGTCACTTTTGAAGCTTTTATTCTTTGACATTTGACAAGTAGAAACTACGCCATTACTAAAGACGGAACGATACACGCTTCAGCAACGCTTTGAATTTGAAACGCTTTGAAATTCACTACAAACATGGTGAAAATCTTTCAGTCACAGTTCGCAAAACTGAAGCACCATGTCGGACAGCAATACAGTAATTGGTGGACAAATTCGAGTTGTTGGGACAAGTTAGTGATGTGAAGAATAAAACCTGTGCACGTCGCTCAAGAGCACTGAGAATATTCCTGCTGCAGCCCAAAGTGTTGAAGAAAACCCAGGTTTGTCCATTCCTCGCCGTTCTTTGGAATTGGGCATTCCACAAATGTCTTTACACCGTATTTTGCATAAAGTCTTGGGTCTTAAGGCTTATAAAGTTCAGTTAACACAAGAACTCAAGTCGGCCGATCATGATGATTGGGTCCTTGAAATGCATGAAAATTATCCGGAATTCCTTGGAAAAATCATATTGACTGATGAGGCCCATTTCCTGCTCGGTGGCTACGTCAACCAGCAATATTGTCGCATCTGGGGCTCGGAAACACCAAGAGTTATTGTTGGATGAACAGTTACGGTGAATGGATTGCGCTTTCGTGAGATGATTAATTATCTTTTATGGTCGGGGTTGGATGATAGTGTTGTCGCCAACGTTTACTTTCAACAAGACGGCGCTACGCGTCAAAGATAGAATTCGTAAGACTATCGAGGACATAGGGCAGCCACTTTGCGATTTGTTTATGGAAAATTTCATGAAAAGGATATGGTCCTGTACGTGTGGTCGTGGTGGCCTTTTGGCTGATGTTGTTGCTCATTATTAACGGCATACCTTCCTCTTTACTATGAAAAAAAAACATCCGATCATTTATGTTATTTTTCTTTGAATATCAAAATAACACCTCTTGTTGGAAACCCATGTACGTCTCATCCTCCCCATCACTTATTATGATTTACTGCTCCTCCAAAACTCTTTCAACCTAAAGGAAATTATATGACTGATCTAAACTCTGCCATCGAACACCGAAAAACGTATTTTTATGTCAGCCACTTAGTTTGCTTATTTTAATTAAAAAACTAATGGAATTAATTAAACTA
This sequence comes from Hydrotaea cyrtoneurina, assembly GCA_958296145.1. Classification (NCBI taxonomy): domain Eukaryota; kingdom Metazoa; phylum Arthropoda; class Insecta; order Diptera; family Muscidae; genus Hydrotaea; species Hydrotaea cyrtoneurina. Next base: position 42,137,092 of record OY282516.1, read on the forward strand.
ATTGTTTAAACAAATACTAAAATAATTAAGCTTCTGGAAATGAATTACTTTTGAATTGAGGTTGCTATTTTTGTTTTGTTTTTGAAACTGAATTGTCGCCAGAAAAACAATCAAGTCTCACTTAACTGACAGTTACGTGTCAAATATGTGGCAACTCTGCTGTCAATGGTGTTAGTACGTTTTGAAAATACAACCAAGGACGTAAAGTAGAAGTATATGAGAAATAATCCTTAGAAAGTTTCTCAATTCCGTCATGAACTAAAGTAATAATAATTGTTGCACTGACTTTTTGTTTGTTTACGTTAAAGTAGTGCCCTTTTCGTTCGCCCATAAAAACAATTCACAATAGTGCAACGGGGGGTCACAAATACCGCTATTGTTGGTCATAATAAAACGTATGACAGCTGCACAAGAATAATGCAGACTGGATAACGTAATGTGGACCATCTCGTTTTAGTTAGAGACTCAAATTGTCATGCATAAGCACATTCTCAATGGTGCAACCTGAGAAAAATCATCAACGCTTCTGCTGCAGAATCTGTCCCAAATAAAATCGTTGTTGCTCATTTTAAATTTAAAAACGAAGCATTAAATGTATAAAAGTCATGACCATAATACGTATAGAAATAGCAGTGGCTCTTGCTGTCCAAAAATTGGATGTCTTGCGATCTTCGACAAAACAACACCGATTCGTTCATATTTGAACAAGGAAACGGTAGCAATTCATTCCCCCAAATGTTGGGCACGTTACGGGGCCATGTCGGGCACAAAAGGGGTATGATTTTGCAACGTCTCTTTTTTTCCGTCAGTGTATAAATCTGAAGATTTCGGTAGACGAGCTATCGTCACAACATGCTCTGTCACTTGGCTTCACATTTCATGTGTACGCCGATGTCTCAAGTAAATTCTAATTAGATTTGTATTTGAATTTGTTTCAATTTATCTTCTTGGCCGCTTGTCTGTCTGACGCTTTCAATTGAATTGCAACAATCAAAGTAATTGTGAAATAAATGTTTTTTTTATTTCATTTAATTTCATCTAATGTCATTTGTTTTGTTGTCGTTGTTCTCTTGCTAATATTTTAATGCAATCACAGCAAAATTGTTGCTCTTCCAGCTGATATACATACATACATATATTTTTTTATATGTCTTTTTGTGTCAGACTTGGTTTTATTGTTTGTTTGTTGCCTGTGTTTTGGGTTTGCCGTTTACTAGGGCGATTTTATCACAGCAAATTACATTACTTTTTTTTTTTTTGGTTTGGCTTTCTTTTGTTCCACTAATTCACATCTTATCTGCGAAGGGACCATAACATATTTTGTATGTCGAATTTATGATAAGCTTTTCAAATGATTCCTCAATGGCGATCAATTCAAAGTGGGCTCTCTTTTTGTCGTGTCATAAGTCATGGATTTCGTTAAAGTGTTTTCTTCCAAATAAATTAAATTTCATGGTGGTTTTTGTTGTTGTTGATACTTTGGCATATTTCGATTTTCTTTTCTTTACAAACAAAATGGTCTCTACAAAGAAAAACGGGAATTGAAAATACACGCCCGCGCAAAAACTGAAACAAGTCATATTTCCCTTTTGGAGTTCAATAACGTTTTCCATTGAATTCACTAGCTCTTCAAAAGCCCAACAGCAGAAATCCAACACTTTTGTGCTGACAAATCTTTTAAAGAAGAAGATTTTTTTATGTTTCGAAAGGATGTAATCGGATTATGGCCAAAGGAATACCGAATGTCTGAAGTAGAGCGTTGTATTCAGGAAAGAAATGCTTCAGTTTTCTGCAAATTGATATCAGCCGCTAACTTTACCATCTTTGGGCATTGTAATCCCCTACTGGTTCTTTTTAACTATGTCATTAAATGGCTGACCTAGGTTTTACAGGACATGCTTAGCGGTGTCAGGTCATCGCACAGTGGTCTAGAATCCAGTTCCATCCGCCAAAAGCCTGTAACTTTTGATCTATTGGTTGTCGGCAAAGTGTGTACCGAAAAAAAGAAAGCGTTTAGTGCAGAAATTTTAATTATTTCGTCCCACAACGCTGGTTAATTATTTGTTCCCTATTACTTACTTAATTTTTTCTCTAAACAAACTTCTCTCGAATCAGTTAGCTGTGCAAGATATCGACCCCTTTGCGCGGAATTATCGTATGTGCCAAAATCCAAATTTTACAGGAGAGCCATTTTTCTACTTTTTTCTGCTTTCGCTTGCAATATCAAAATGAAAATTATTCACTCAATTTTTGGAGCAACAAAGTGGAATTCGCTTACAATATTTTGTCAGGTGACGTGTCTTTGAATGTAGAACAAAATTGCATCAAAAACTCAATTTCGAAAAAATTGGCATATACGATAATTCCGCGCAAAGGGGTCGATATAATTTCTATACTCACTGCCAACTCCGGGCGGCTGATGCTTTTTCTAGAAACATTTTACATGGCTTAGAGATTATTCTCATGCTCTCACTCTCAATGATTTTTTTTTCTCACAAACTTTTGAGAATCAAATTGAGCAGATAGGATTGCCTGGTTGTCATTTCCTCACATGTTTATAAACACATGTTTATAAACATTTTAGGAATTGTTTCTACTTCTGTACATCTCAGTCTCCGTACACTCGTGCAATTACTTTCCCCTACTCATTTGTCAGAATAGAATAGTCGCCTTTTCTATCGCCGTCGCTACGCCGTGCAGTCCTGCTTTATGGGCTGCACCTTATTTTGCTTCTGTACATTTCTGCCCGCGTCAGGGATATTCGGCATTCAATAGTGTTGTATTTATTTTTCCAATTTTTGTGCAAAACAGTTTGCACAAAAAAGACAATTTATACATTTGGCAAAGAGCACATGTGTACAAAGTGTTGTACAGTGTTTTCCTCAAATAGTTTCTATGTCTAAAATTATGTTTTTTTGAAAAAGTGGACATTCAATGTCTTTGCTGTTACAGACATCTTCCCGCTCCACCACACATTCTGGCTCTTTGTGGCCACTGAACAAATAAGGTTCGCTGTGGAAATTGAGCTTGAAGTTGTTAATTTTATTTGTACCACAAAAAAATCAGCTCATCTTTTTTTCAACTCAATGTTAATTAATTGAAATTAGCGAAAACTATATTTACATTTCTGTTTGTATAAATACCCACATTCATACCAACACTATTTTAATAAAGAATGCCCAGAACTCACAATAGTTTACGTGCAACCATTTAGCGCACTGGAAGTCAATTTGATTTTCTTATGGCAAACTAAAAAAAAAAAATCAAATAAATCAATTGATGAAGTACATTTTTGTTGGAATGTCCGGACATTTTTTACATGGACCATAAAAATCTAAAAATTTAAGAACAAATAAGCCGTTCTTCTAAAAGCAAATGCGAGTTCGTGCAATCGCCGTGTAATTTATTTGTTGTACCGTATTATATTCTTAAAAATTGATTTTTAGTTGCTTCACAACTCCTATCAATTGTAAACCGTTACCTAACTACATCAGCTGATTCATGAGAATTGAATGAATGTACTTTGCGGGATTTGACGTCAAATTTAAAATTGTATGTCGTACATAGAAAGTAAGTAAATGTTACTCAATAACATCACGCAATAAATGACGCACTGAAAAGATTCCTCCCCTCTTCGTGTTGTAAAAGTTTTCTTTTTTTTTTGTTTGTTTGTATTGTGTTTTTGCATTTATGTAGGTTAGCTCAACATATGGCACGAAACAGAGTGTCAACTTTTGACATTACAGATTTTACTTTTTTATAAAAAACGAGTCGTAGTTGTAAATTTTGTTTGGGATATTTTGTAAACTATGAATATCGTCTCACTGTGACAAAAAATCGCATATCAACGGCGTTTATTCACCTATTACATATTTTCTTTAATAAAAGAAAATCTTATCAGCGCCGTAATTGTATTTCTTTATCGAATGATAACGAATTTCGCGGTATTCACTTAATAACATTGTGTTACAAAAGTAAAAGATAAAAAAAACGAGACGTTATGACCCATTTACACTAAAATTTAATTCATGATTGTCATCGTATTGTTGGGGAAATAATCACGGAAATACACCAGAAACCCTAATCGGGTTTATCGTTTCCCAAGTAAGCAGGCCTAGTTGCAGCGTGGTTAGTTTAAGACAGTGCAAAACTGATTTTATAGAAATAACGTTTTAGTATTTTACACACTTTTTTTACTAACACTCAGGGGATGCCCCCTATAAATGCAATGCACTGTGCATTGCGATGGTAAAGAAGGGTATTAGAGGGAGGAAAGAGGGAGTAGTGTTTGTTGATGTTTGCCTTGAATTTGATAATGTCATAGCAGGCAGGAAAAACACTTGTTGGAAGATTATTCCACCATTTGACAACGAACGGATAAGATTCCCTGGATTGTTAAAGTGTTCGAAGTGGTTTTAGTGAATATCTAAGCAGACTCAAACAAATAATTAAGACAGATTTCACATTTTCCGGCCGTTAAGTCAATACGAAAATCCCCACAAAATCTTTGAAGAAAAAACAGTTTGCACAAAACGCACAGTGAATATATTTGTTCGGAAAGCTTTAATTCATAAACGTGACATTTATATGAAGTAATTTGAATGGGAAGTTATCTCGCTCTTGGCCACACTTTGAAGCCGCTATAAAATTAACGGCTTTGTCTTTGTGTATGGGCGGCGGCAGCAATTGTTGTACTTAAACTATTTCAGAGTTTAAAATTGGAAAAAATTCAATTTGATTTTTCGACTTTGTCGAACTGTATCTCATACATGTTAAGAGCTATTGACGTCAACATTTTATTTGTAGCATATATAGTTTGGTTGTAGCAAATATTTTACAAAATTATCGATTTTGGAAAAAAATATGGAAAAGGTAAAATTTTGCAGTGCCAATATGAGAATTAAATATTTATTTTTTTCTCTTTAACTTTTGAAAATTAAATACGCAGCTAAAAAAAATAAGAAACAATTTCCTTTCTCCTAATCTCAGTTCTCCCTCCTAACATCTTTCCAGGTTTGTGGTTTTTCGCCACATCTTCTTCTATCAGCATTTTTGTTTTATTTTTTCACCGGAAAAATGCTTTTGAATAAAACATAGACAAACCAATTGACGAAAGTCTGGCTTATTTTGACTCAAAAACTCCCTTTTATTTGACGTCGCGTAGTATATATGCAGCAGTTCACACGATACGATTTGTCTACATACATCTCTGTTGTTATCAATGCTTTCGAAAGATCTGAATGAGTTGAACGATGAATCGTATCTACGTTACATTCTGATTGTTTGACCAAATCGTCCTTAAATCTACCACGATGTTTGTCCTAGTTAACTTTTGCAAGACTAATACTAAGACTACACAGTACAGATGTGACCAATGCGTTCCTAGAAAATCAGTGTAACATTAGTGGAAAAAACGATGGCTCACTTTATGATCTAATCGGATAAGATTCGTTCAATCCCAAAAAAAAAAAATTAAACGGCTTTACTGTATGTACAGGGTGTGTCAAGAATATCCCGTTATGAGAAAAAAAGGTCCGATAACACTTTCATGCAATGATTCAATAGCTGACTCAATTTTAGCTAAATACCAAGAAAAAAAGATGCTGAATGGCTAACAACTGCTGAAGCCTTAAAATCTTAATACAGTCGAGGGCGGTTATAGCGAACTCCTAGGGACTTGACAAATTGGTTCGTTATAAGCGAAGTTCGTTATATCCAGGGTTAAATAGGGTAGAAGCAAAACTCTTGGGACTTAAAAGAGTGTTCGTTATAGACGAAAGTTCGTTATAACCGGTGTACGTTATAACCGGACTTGATTGTATATATTTACCCTCGACACTGAGTCACCGATTCACTGACTCTGTCACGCAGTACGTAGGACTTTAAATAGGCATTCTATAATTTTCTATAAATAATAATAATAAAAAAAATAATATTTTTTTTTGTACAGAAATTGTGTTTTCCCCAAATTTTTTTTTACCAAACATTTTTTTTTTCCAAAATTTTTTTTTCCAAAATTTTTTTTTTTTTAACAAAAAATTTTTTTTTTACAAATATTTTTTTTTTACAAAATTTTTTTCCATATTTCAACGGGCGCCATAGGCGCATTACAACTTACTAGTCTAACATATTTCGAAAACAAAAGCTAATGAAGTCTGGCAGCCGCTTCCAAAGTAAAAAGCGTAAATATAAAAATTGTTGACAACCCAAAAAAAAGACGAAATCTTTAAAGTTTGAACGACATCAGCATGATTTAATTTTCACATTCTAAAATGATGATTTTTATAGAATTTCACTGCTCAATTTCTATGCAGACTGTAACAGATTCCGACATGAAATCCTTCAAATCGCCTGTTGGGTGATTTGACGACTGTTTCATCTCAAAGTTGTCAGCACTGCTTGCTGTGTGCTGTGAAATTATTGTCTGGCGGTTAAATGGCAGCCAACTACTTTCATTTTCGCTGCAGTCAAAGAATTTAGGTGTAGCTATAGAAAAAACTACAGCTAGTAACAGGGAGGTGGAGTCGGAGCTGGAGCCTTGGAGTTGGATTTTGACAAATTTGTCCGGTTTCGCAGTCTGGAGTCAAAACATTTTCTCGACACCAGTTTTATTTACTTACATTTCTTATAAAATAAATAAAATGTATTTGAAAATAAGTTAATCTGTTAATATTTTTTAAAATTTGAAATATTTTTGCTTGATTTGAACTTTTTTACGCAACTCAGTGTAACAAAGAGTATACGAATAGTGGACGGAAATACTTAAAAATGCTGGAGTCAGAGTTCAGCAATTTGGGATCGACATGACAGCTCTGGCTCGAAATGTCCCTTCTGTGATGTCGAACGACAAAGTTTGAATGTTTTTTAAGCGACAAACAGCTGATATCGAAACCCACTAATCAGCTGTTTGTTGCTTCGACAGCATGTAAATCTTCGTTGCTTTCTCAGCGACAAACAGCTGATATCGAAACCCACTAATCAGCTGTTTGTTGCCGCTCCTTGGTCGTTCGATATCGTGGCTTAGGCGGTAAATTTAAAACGTAATCTAACTTGTTTTTTTCTATCCGGATAAGAGCTGGTCTTCCCAGATCACACCGCATTAGCTGTTTGATGTTATTGTATCAGCTGTTTTCTACGATTTTTGGCATGTCCATATTTGCTGTGATCCATTCAAGTCATTTCCAACTGAGTTCAATTTGTATATTTTGGATTTGGTTCGAATCAGAGACTATTTCTTATCTTGAATTTTGATGATAATTCTTATCTACGCCTAGACGAATGAATTACAAGGGAGTAGAGCGATAATTACGCTTGGAACAGAGCAAGTCTATGTTCGTTATGGGTTCGATGCCAGTCAAATTGTGTATTGTGCTGGTTGGAAGCAGATCTCGTCCCAAGGCGAGGGAGTGAGAAGGGGCATGTGATACTTAAATATTTGGTGGGTGGGAGGAGGTAAATCGTGGCACACTTTGACGTTGCCTTAGCCTTGTCATTTTGTGCTGTTGTTGGAGTTAATCTACACCGACAGATGTAGGCACACATACGAAATTTATGGCTGTAACGAAAATCGGTCGTTTCGTGACCTTCATATTGTGGTTGGTTGTTTTATTTCTTTTTTCCAGCTGTATTTTAATCTTATTTATCTCCTTCATTACACGGCATGAATATTGTGGGAAGCGCGTGTTTTTCTAGTTCAAATGGTGTCTCATGTCTGTATGGGCGCTGTAAGGTCATAACCATTGTTGGGAATCTCAATAAAAGACGCCAATTCAGTGCTGCAACGCATGTGGTCGCTAACTTGTTCTGTCAGTCAAGTTCATCCAATATTTCGAGAGGTGCTTTTCGTTTAAGCGGATGAGAACAAATCCTCTTCAGGCGTTCCTTAGATTAGAAATATAATTTTTTTTTAGATAACTTCCTCGGTGTCTCAGGCGCTGCGACAGCTGAGTCACCTCTCAAGTCCTTACGATGTGAAGTCTTCAGTTAATGCGAGACAAAATCGCGTTGTTGTGCTCGCAGCTTAGGGGCTTCTCACAGACCGTTACGATTTCGTGTAGCATCCTGTACGACTATCGAGTTTTTCACCGGGCACAATGCAATTACACACGTGAGAATACGAGACGGGACGACTGGCACAACTGGAATGCGGTATTAAATCTGATATATTTTGTCATTTCAACATGAATTAAACACATTTAATTAGATTTTAAATCGACCATACGACCTCAATAAGTCTTAAATATGTTGAATTCACGTCGTAATATGGCAACTTTGACCAAAATGTTGCCATATTAATCGATGAAGATTCACAGGGCTTTTTCGAATTCATGGCAACTATTATTAGCATGATAGTTAGTTGCCATGGCAAATCACAACAACAACGGCTTTCAGAATAGCAAAGTGTTGTTCTTGTCATGAAGGTGGTTAAACAAAGTTGGACTCTCAAAATCGCCTTTTCCAGAGAAGTTTTTATATGGATTTGAGATCCATCTCTGGCCGCTGAGAAATGCCTACCGGGTTTCGAACCTGGATTTACTGTGTGATATGCGGTGTATCCAACTAAAAACAATTATAGATTATAAAAAAATTCCCAATTTTTGTTCCAGAAACTAAATAAATGACAAAAAAAATCGTCAGAAATTTATTTGCCTCAATCTGACCAGAAAAACATCAAATCAGCTGATTTTGGTCAAACAATTTTATTTGCCGGCAAACAGAGCAAATGTTTTCTCTCTTATCGGCAAATAATTATTTGATCTTACAAAACGTTTGTGAACGCTTTGGAATACCTTCCAAATAAAAAGTCTGCTATCAAATTATTAATCCAGGATTAATACTTGAATTCGTTGAGAAATATTTTCATCACCTTCTGAATTTGTTTCCTTACTATACACATTTATTATGTTTTTCTTCATTTATTTATGGAGTTTTCTATCCTATGATTTTTTAAAATTTGTAGGTTAGTGTTTTCGGACAGAAGGTTTGTGATCAAAGAAATTTCGTTCTCAAATTTTGTCAAATAATCGTTTAAGTGTGAACATACAGCATGTTTTCCCAAATATTTGGAAATTGTGTGATCACAAAATCAACCCTGTGCTGTTTTCGCAAATTTTTGTGCAAATACGAAAAAATACCAATACATTTCTGCCGTACCTTAAGACATTGGCTCTGCCAATTTAGGATTTTTTTTTGGAATTGTTGTCGCAAGTTTATTCAGTTGAAAAAAGTCGGTAGGGCTTTTAAAGCGAAACTGTGTTTCTCTGACGATCGAGTTTCAATTACATATTTCTCACAGACAAAACTTCAATTCAATTTTTTACCGGTTTTAAAATGGATTTCTTTAGATTTCAAATAATACATTGAGATTTTTAACAGAATTTGTGTATGACCCTCGTATATGGATTTCTTTCGATTATCAATTGCTTGAATTTACTTGCAAGTGATTTCGACGAAGACCACTTGCTGTAGCACTCTTATCACACTCTTAGTATTAACTAAGCCGAGTTCCCACGGCACGATTTGTCATCAATTGCTGCGATTGAAAGTCAGTGATAACAGATTGATTTTAAGTGGAACATTAAAAGATTTCTGAAAGAAGATTGTAAACGAGACTTGAGGAAACAGTCGTGGATATGTCATGAAATGAAAACGGATGTGAGTGAGATATTCTTTGAAAGCATCTTATCAATGTGACAGACAATGTTTTTTTCCCCTCTATTGTTTCTGTCTGCCAATGTAGAGCATTTCCAATTCGTTTTCAATGCGCACATTATTCCATAAATTCACAATGTGTTTATTGCAATTTTTAAAGATGAATAAGAAAAATGTTTTCTATGGTCCGACAATCTCTCCAATAGACGTCCAATAAGGGTTCATATAAATGATCTTACAGTGGCTCGGAAATAGTGGAATTTTTTTATTTTATACAACACGAATTGAAGATTTTTTTCCAAAAGGAAATAAACTTGGAAAACTTTCACGCAACTGTCTGTTCCACCTAATCCAGCCAGTGATTGTTCGAAAAGCTCAACACACTCACACTTTCTTTTACCAATACACACTGGCCGGCCGACTGACAACGAAAATGCACTGGCAGTGAAATGTTGCCACATGGAGAAGAACCGAATGTTAGAGTTCTCCAACGTATTTTTGTCTGTCAAATTATGCCATATTTTCGGCAAATGAATACTTCGGACATGTTTTAAGTACAAAAAACCAAATGTTGAGAACAAATCTTGCTTGTCCATACCTTTCCCCAAATGCTTTGACAATTTGTGGTGTTGTTGTTTACTGCAGCGGACGGCAACAATTCTCTGGAGAAGTTACTCTTGCGACGACATTTTTCAAATGAACAGGCACGTGCACATGTAGACCCTTACTGCCTGTTTCCATAAAACGATTTTCTTCGTTCGTTACAAATCATCAATATTGGCAGCGTTATAAAATGGGCTTCAGACATTATTCAATTCTGGTTTTCGGATATATGTTAGATATGGACATTTAAAACACAATCTCAAACATCACAAATTTTGACAATTGGTAACGAACGAACAAATTCGTTTTATGGAAACAGGCAGTTAGTGTTTTTCAGCTGGTTTTTGATATTTCTCTTTTGTTTCCATGACAATATATGGGTACTCTACTGCCAACAAATTCATTGTACGTGTAATGACAGGGTCATCAACTGAGCTTTATCTTTGAAAAGTTTCTCAAATATAGTCGTTTTTGTTAATGCCTAGAAGTGATTTGTGACATCCCTGCCAATAATTGTTTTTTTTTACATTGAATTGAATTTAACACGACGGAAGCATTTTCATTGCCTATTTGTTGAAATACGGACAGGACCAAGACGGCTAAACGTTCAGGAATACTCTGCAACATTTGAATTTATTTATTTTTGTCTTATTTGACTGGACTGATTTGCCAGGTTTCTGTTTATGAATTAAATAATTATTTTTGTTTTTAAGAGAAACAATGTTTCGAGGGAACGGAATGTTCTAATGTACTTTCAAATTTATTTTGTTAAGTATATAATGTTTTTTTTTTTTGGAAACTAAAAGTGAATAAGGTCAATATAACGTAAAATGTATTGTTGTCCGATTACTTTATTGAGCGAATGTATGTAGATACTAGGGAGAGATTATTTTTTAATTTGATTAACACACACACACGCAACCGTATTGCCGACCCTAAAATTCCAAATCCAAATGAAATTTTTTTTTTTTTTTTTTTGATATTTCCAAAAGGGGCGTTCTCCATTTTGGCGTTGTAATTCAATTGGACATCTTGAATTTAATTGATTTTGGATGTCTGTGATTCCAGTGTGCGGCATTCGGGTGGCAAATCGTATATATCACCAAGTGTCCCCAAAGTATATTTGAATGGCGGGAAAAATATATAATTTTTTTTTCGATATCTCCAAAAGGGGCAATTTATTTTTCCAATTCCAGCTCTTCATAATTCTTTAAACTATTATTTCATATGCATTGTTCCGTAGGGATCGTATCAGCTGAGTGTTGGAAGCGACTTTAACCTGGGACTGTCACAGCTAGTCGTTTCCCAGCTACTGTCAGAGACCCTGGATTAGGGATCGTCGTTCATATTACCCAAATATTCCGTGTCTTCCTAAGTAGTCATTTTTTGGAGGGTCTTTTGTAAATCTTCAATTCGTAAATCGGCAAGTTATTTTCAAATAACTGAATTTTGTCCTATATAACCTCAGTATGCCTAGGTGTGGAATTTGTACCACAGCGTACTCTGTACTCCCGCTAATTGTGTTTTCTCACGAAATCTATATTTTAATTTTTAGATAAACCGGGGGAAATCTCTAAAAATAAAAACATCAAAAATACCATTTAATCTAGAAATTTCTGGAAAAAAGAAAATGATTTAGCCTCCACGAACACACATTTAAAAAGAATATTTATTCCATCCAGACAAATATTTGCCAAAAAAAAAAAACACGCACAAATTTGTCATTGTTACGAAATTAGACCATTGTTGTTCAATTTCATGTGAACCGCAGCGGAATTTTCATTGTAATCGAAATACATATTCTCAATTACATAACTTCTAATTTAACACGTGAATAGACATTAAAAATGTACAGTGCATTCAAGAAGAGCGTAAAAAGTGAAAGTACACACAGTCACAGACGAATTACCATGATTTCAATTGTGACGCTTGATAGGCACTCACAAGATTTGAATCTCTTCAAATGTAGAACTAATCTGTAGAATCCACTAAACGTTTCACAGATTCATATTCAAAGTGTGTGTATTTCATTCAACTGAAAAAAAAACACTTCCGATAAGCAACGCGTATTTTTTCTAAAAAAAAAAACAACGTTTAATCCCATGATTATGATTACAGTTCAAATTGAATTGAATTCCGATTGAGCAAAGTCTCATATTATAATTGATAGGTGTGATCGGTTATATCTTGACAGAACCCAGTATTTATCTGGGTCAACATTCGTCTGAAGTGGGGCGAGATCCAGCTGGTAGCTCCCCCTTATAATAGCGTCCTTATCCGCTGTCACTTATAGAAAGATAAACCGGAAAATAAATAAACCGGATGAACTTCAAAGCTACACAAGCGCCCCGGTGGGCGATTCCCACCAGAGGCAAATTTAGCCATATGGTCTGTGTTTCCCGGTTAACCCTTGGACCCAAAATTATAATATAAATTCATTTTGTACTGTAATTAATAATAAATAAATAAATAAAAGAAACAACTGACAGCCAGTGAGTTTTCGAGGTTTACCTAAACCAAACTGATCCGAAAAACATACCGGTCCTCATAATATTGGCAGCAGTGAACAAATATTTTCTTCTCAAAAGAAAAAATAATCAGCCCTATTCTGATTGTTGACCGACTTCGTCGTCGTCGTCGGTTTTGAGTCAACGTCACTTCTTGTCATCGTCGACATCATTTTAATCCCAATTTGGCATTGTGAATCAGTGTGACGACGACGTCGACTGTTTATCGATAATTCGAGTAAACAATAATGTCATCTCTAGCAGTTGAGTCTGTTTATTTATTTTGTTTGGTGTTTTGGGGGAAAATGTTCGTTTTTTTATTTCTGATTCGGCTTCGAGTGATGAAGAACACAAACAAAATCTAATATAACAAAGAAGTGTACTGAGACAGAAGTCGGATATCTCCGATTAGTGGGTCGTCCGTTGGCCCTAAAGTGTGATCTTGATGCCTTCGAAAGGAAATGATCACATTGAGATCTTTTTCCTCAGAGATCGTACTGTGTGAGTGTGGAAAATGAATTTTACTTGGGACTGTGACAGCTAGACGTTTCCCACATACTGCCATAGACTCTGGATGTCTCAGGAAGTACAATTTTTCTGCCTCAGAAACTGTAGCAGATTCGCCACAGCTTCCTCCGGCTGGCTGCGAGCAAATTGCTTGAATCTTCCGCACATTCTGCTTTGTTGGCGACCGTTTTCCTTTCTTACTTAGAGTCTCGCCTAAAGAGGGACGGGGACCATGCAAAATATAACGACCCAGACTCCGGTTTATATCATTAAAAGGACAATAAAACCTGTGGGGATCTTGCCGGTAATTTGTTGTTTACTTAATTCAATTGAATGAACTAAGATAGTTAATTTCGTAAATTGATAGACGTTAATTTTTTTTGTACCCACACATGGAACTACATAACTCTCGGAAGCAGCGATCTCAGATTTGTTGTCAAACAAATAACAAGTGCGTTTCCGCACCCTAACATTTTTCGAATTATTTTAGTGTCAAATCGATTCTGATCAAACGTTTTATGCAAATGTTGATTTATTCCCGATAGACGATTGGACCATTTAGCTTGTGTGTAAAAAGTATTTAGCTTAGAATCGAATGTAGACATTGGAATTATTCCCTCCTCCCTCTGGCCAGTGGCCATACGATGATTAGGCCGTAGACTCGGGCGATAACTGCACACAACTGGCAAACCGACTGTTTACAACAACAAAAGTAATAATAATTGTAGAACAAACGTTCAACAAACACAGATTATTTCTTTTGTAACAACAAAAGAACAACAAACAAAACAAAAAAATAAGAAAAGATTTGCTCCTGTGTGCGAAATGTGTACACACATCAGTTGCTGAGATGATGGTCCCGATAATGTGTGTCGGTGTCGATGATGATGTTGATGTTGATGTGTTGTCTTTGTTATTGACTGGGAGGGCCGCTGATAATACATAAAAAAAAAATATGTTGTAAAGTTTTTATAGGGACACCCTGCTATAAAAACTTTACAACATATTTTTTTTCACATATTACGAAAATCAGAGACAGAGACAAAGACAATTGGTAAAAATAAAAGTGTAAATGTATTGCCATTGTCGTTGCAAAACTGTTTCGTGTAAGTAAACCCCAGGTGAGAGAAAATCGCCAGAGACAACTGTCGAATTTCAGAGCTGCCACTTGTCCAAAATATTGCCACATACTTTGAATTTACTGGGACACCCTGCTGATGCGGCTATGGCTATTTGTTGTTGTTATTGCTGATGCTGCCTCTCTCTCACATTAGATTCAAGCCGAAACGAAAATTATGATTACATCGACGCAACTTCGGAATATCATCACACCCATACACACACACACACACACCCAGTCATTGTGATTTTTTTTTTGCACCGTATTTTATATATTTTTTTCTTCTTCACACAGATAGAAAACGTGTAAAAGATTGTGAACTTTAACGAAATCAAATCAGCTACGAAAATCTTCTTCGTGCTTTTGTTCCCGCCATTCAAATATACTTTGCGGACACTTGGATTTTCCACCCGAACGCCGCACACTGGAATCACCGACATCCAAAATCAATTAAATTCAAGATGTCCAATTGAATTACAACGCCAAAATGGTGTCTCTAATATAGTTTGCCAAACGTATTCAGCCCTATGGCGGGAGTTAACGTCGACAGCAAACGACTTCGTTTGCCGTTTAATGTGGCCGAAATTAGGTTGTTTCGAAATGAATGTTGATCGGATTCCGGCTTTCAATTCAGATGTTATTGTGTCCAGCACATGTAGATAAATCTCAAACCTTTTAAAGGTATAAAAAATAGACTTTGATTTAGTCACTCACTTTTCATCTGGTAATTGAAGATATCTCATCCCTGTTTTGGCACTCTTCTTTAGAGTTTGTATTTTTTTTTTCTTTATCACTCGAAGCGGATTGAGAATTAGAATTAAGAAATATTTCCCCACCAATCAAAACAAATAAACTAGAGATGACAATTTGTTAATGCAAGTTATCGATAAACTGTCGACATTGTCGTCGCACTGTTTCAAAATGCCAAGTTGGGATTGAATTGATGTCGACGACGACAACAAGTGGCATTGACTCGAAAAAGACGACGACGACTCCCACAATAGGGCTGATTACATATTTTTGGGGGGACGGTACGATCTTAGTTTGCATAAAATCCTAGCAACAGGATATTTTCATATTTTTTTTTGTGAGTGTTTCCATCATCCTATAAACAATACCCCCAAAGCGTCGTTTTGTCAGTATGTAATTGCAGCTCTGCAACCATTTTGGCAATTTTGCTTATTGTCAGATATATTCGCCCATTTCTTACCGCCGCACATCGGAGTATTTCACATGTATTTTATGAAATAAAAGTCAATAATTCATAATTCACATTTCTTTGAAACTGGTCTTCGGGTGGACATGACGTTAATTGCGCAAGTCTTCCTTCCAACAACGAAAATTTGTCTTCAATCATCTTTCCTTTGAACGCGTTCCATACAACAATTAAAATTGTTTTTTCACGGATATCTTTCGTTCCTAAAATACTTACTTATTTGTTGTTAAATTGAGTACAGATTAAATGCCTGCCATTTGAATATGAGTTTTACATAGTTTGTGTACGTTTTTTTTCCCACTGCCAGATCTCATTCAGAATGGAATACAATTTTCCGAACTCTGTCATAGTTCATGAGATATCGAAAGTAACAACTTGCGAAATAGGACAATGGAATAGTTCTCCAACAAGAGGTGTTATTTTGAATCACCCGGTATTTTGGTAGCTGATTGGCCACCGAGCTCTTGTGACTTAACATCTTGCGACTTCTCCTTTGGAAGGAACCTTATCGTGAAAGATAATGTCAAAGCCAAAAGCCCAACGTCGATCCAAGACCTCAAAGATAGTCTTCGTGAGGCTAACGAGGACATAGGGCAGCCACTTTGCGATTTGGTGGATTTGGAAAATTTCATGAAAAGGATATGGTCCTGTAAGTAACAGGGGTTTTTGTTGTTGTTATTAATCTCTGTTTTGAGTGGCAAAGGCACCACTGTGCGTTGACTTTTACAACGATAATACCGTGTACCTTTCACTACCCACACATGCCCACCCCTTAGCGTATACGAGGAAACAAAAGTGAAAGAAATCTCTGAAAATCTGTCTTTTTCCCTTTTCGTGCGAAGCGTGTGAGTGCGTGTGTGTGTGGCCGGCATTTGAGTGTGTCGCTTGAACTTCGCGTGATATGATGAAAAACGATGTGTGTAAATTTAATCTTAATTCACGATTGATTTCCATTCGTCCGTCCGTCTTTCGTTTCTAAAGACCCGGGGCAAGGGGAGAGCCGCCTCATACCGTTACTGTCACTGTTATCACCAACGCTGCTGCCTTCGTTGACGGAATGGTCGACGACGTCGTGCGTCGTCTTCGCCATCGTGGTGGTCAATTAAGTTGAAAAGGCATGCGAATTATTTAGTCGGAGTTTTAGGATACACCGGAATGGAACCGATTTTGAGCACGCGACAAAAGTTGGCGGCCTAAAACGCCATTTAAATCGCGGGCTCTTTATCACTCTCAGTCGCTCTACCAACTGTCATTGTGATCCGCCAAACACCCGCCCTACAACAACACTAGCAATAGTTAATAATAATAACAATACAAAGTGCAAAATAACGGTAATAATAAAACCAACAACAAAAAAAGGTTAACACAGAAATTTTTAAAAAAAAAACAAACAAAAATATATAGGAAAACAAGTGTAACCACAAACGAAATTAAGAGTGTGTGTGTGTGTGTGTGCTTGTGAGAGTGTGTGTTAGTATTTAAAAATCTCCTTCCTTCTCCTGCAGCTGATCTACTACCAAAGGTGCTTTGCGTGCGAAAATATCATGAACTAGCCTGTTTGTAATTTGTGTGCTGAATAAAAAGAAAATAAAAATAATTCTGAATAGTTTTCATTCGTTTACATTGAAACCGAAATCGATTAAAATGAACATTTCGTGTTTGTGGTGGTGTGAAATATTTCCGTAAAAATTAATTGCCCAGCAGTTTAAACAAGTCAAATGTGAGTAGTAACAAATTTGCCAACGATGAACAGCAATTACAAAAAAGAAGTTTAATATTCATAGTATTTATCAACGTCCAAATTGTTTTAACGATAGACAACAAAAATATTTCATCTTCAAAGCGGACAAATTCACAAATTTTATGAATCGATGTAGATTTGACAAAGTGTCGAGCAGACAGCGTGTTTCGCCAAATAGAACGAAAAATCTGAAATTGTAGCAGAAACATGTGTTTAATTCCCTACAGAAAAACAAGATTTTCTTAACAATGTTTTAATCTCAAGTAGGCGCGTTTTCGAAAGGACGCGATTTTGTTGATGTTTCGACAGCTCCTAAATCGTACCGTGTGAAAGTTCGTATTAATGGGATCGTGTGGCCTGACCCTGAAAATACGAGCAAATCAACTATTTCCAACACTTTATTTCTATAGTTTTTGTACAGAATAAGTCACTTCGAAGCATGTGATGCAAATGGCTAGAAGAACACAAACTAAAATATTATATGGGGGCCCTGATAGAGGGATGCAAGCGCTCTAGGAAGGAGATCTAGGAAAGATGGCGTGCAAGGGAATCGCAACCATTGGAGTCTTTAAAAATAGTCGGGGGCACAGTTCTTACTTCCAATTCTTTTCGAAGGCTTTACTTCAAAATCTTGCTGTTCTGCAACGGATTGACCAAGTTTTTCGAAATGAAAGTGAGACAATTCTGTCCTGATTTTTAAAAATTCTATTTAAGTTGGCCTTGGAGCACATTTCACACACACACACTTTGTCTTTGTAATTTTTTCCGCTTTTGTTTATTTTTTAACTTGGCACCAAACCAATTTGAAGGGTTGCCACATTTCTTTATCTAATACATTCCCATCACCAAGTTTTCTTTTTCGGGAATTTTAATTTATTTTATGTGAATTAAAATAACTTGTCCATAAGAGGATAAACGGAACTCATTTAACCGGGAATTTAAGCGTTATACAATAAGAGGTGTTATTTTGGTATTCAAAGACAAATGGAATTTTTTGAGATAAATGCCGTTAATAATGAAAAACAACTTCAGCCAAACGGCCACCACGACCACGCTTACAGGACCATATCCTTTTCATGAAATTTTCCAAATCCACCAGTGACTGCCCTATGTCCTCGTTAGCCTCACGAATTCTATCTTTGAGGTCTTAAACCGACGCTGGGCTCTTGGCGTAGACCTTATCTTTCACGTGGCCCCAATGGATGAAGTCGCAAGGTGTTAAATCACAAGTTCTCGGTGGCCAATTGTCATCACCTCTTCGAGAGATAACAAGGTCCATAACTTTAGTTTTGCGAACTGTGACGGCAAGATTTTCATCATTTTTGTAGTGAATTTTAATAATTTCAATGCGTCGTTGAAGGGCCTATCGTTCCATTGTGGCGTAGTTTCTACTTGTCAAATGTCAAAGAATAAAAGCTTCAAAAGTGACAGCTACCGAAATACGGGGTGATTCAAAATAACATCTCATGTTGGCGAATCCTGTATAAGAATTTGTCATAACATTTGGTTGTTAATTTAAGTATGCGAGTCAATTTAAGTATGCGAAGATCAATTAAGCGAAAACTCTTATCACGAATTGATGGAAATTACAAGTTCAACCCCATCTGCGGGAAATCAATGTAATACATGTAAAATGTTTCCCTCAGAACCAGGTCCAATAGCGGCTGTTCGATATAGCGCTTATTTGTTTGTTAGAGACCCAGGACACACTGGCAATTATTTGTGGCTTACCAATTACAGTGAAACTTCCAAAACTCGAATTTTCTTTAAGTCGAAGCACTGGCAGTTGAGATGACCAATTCCCTTTAAACAAGTTTATGAGTAATTCCATAACTCAAAGTCTCCGTAAGTCAAACTTTTATACTGGATAATCCTGGTTCGAGTTATGGAAGTTTGACTGTATGTGTTTTGTTTATTTATTTTTGCAAGCGATATACCGATGACTGTTATCGATATGTTACTGTTCGAGTTATCGAAACGATTTATCCGTTTACGCATTTTTGTGAAATTACAGAAAAATTTTACGAAGAGAATAAGTAGACCAAAACGAATTATTGCCTGCAAACTGCAGAAACAATTTTAATAACCTAGTCGTGCCATTTCATGTCATGGATCCCAAAGATTTGTCGATTTGTAGCGTGTGTGGCAGGCCGAAGAACGACAATTGTTCATTGTTTACTGTTTGACTGTGTGACAGGTAATCCGATGACATAACTCTCTCCGCAGGATGTAAAGGCAAATAACTGTTTCATTGACGCTGCCTAATTTTAGGACAACCACAATAATACCATGTTCGACCAGAACTGTGGCCTACACATACGCTTTACACTAGTTTACAACAATGGGACTTTATTGACATTCTAAATACGATAAACACTTTCATATGAACTAACTAGGGCGTATATTTCTCTTTTTTTTTTATAATTTTATGAACTGCTAAACTGATGGAAATGGAATCGCATCAAGAAGTGTATAAACATTGCTTGCCGCTTCGATCCGCTCTAATATACGTATTCTCAAAGTGGTTGTATTTCTGAAGCGTTGGCTGTGCTTGTCTTCAATTGTTGCAATCATTTGTGTTTCTTTGTTACAAGTGTTGTTTTGTGTTATTTTCCTTATTCATCTGCTTTATCACGAATTATTATATTAATAAAATGGAATATTGCTCTAATAAACTAATTTCATGTGGAAGAAAAAAATAAAAGGAAATCAAAACTTACTTGAAAAATCAAATATTATTCAGACAGTACCAAAGTACATAAGGGTAGTTGTACATAAGGCACATGTACACATACATACACACATACGACTATGTATTTTGTATTTTGATTTTATTGTGTTCCCTCCGTCTGTATTATTCGCAGTTTGTTGTTGTCTCCATTTCGAACTACACAAATAATTCTCGTCTTATCGTCTGGTCGATTGAATGGGTTTTTATTATATACGACGCTCTATACATACAGATGTGTGTGTGTATGTACTTAAATTGAATTATACAATGAGAGTACACGATGACGATAAGAAGATATTCCATCTATTATTTCAGGGTTTCGAATGCTATAAAGTCTAATCGCTTTACGATGACAATTTGTAGTTACGAGCATTCAAGTGAATACTCGCTGTCAGACATTCTCAAATCTTTAAATTAATAATCTGTTTGTCATTACGTCGAGACTTATTGATCGATGTCTGTTATCCACTTAGAGGACATGATCTTCCTCTGTCTCCCTAGGAGGACGGTCGCGTTGTGGAGCCGCTGACTTGCACCTTTAGTAAGCTTACAATTTAGAAATGAAATTTTAACATTTTTTGAAAAGCTTTTGATTTTCCGCTCGGTACGTGTCGGAGGGCCGCTAAAGAAGTGAAGAAAACGTCAATTAAGAACGTTTTTTTTTATTCATGAGAACTTTAATCTCGTTGGAAATATTCACGGAAATACACCAGCAACTGTAGAACTGGCAGCAATACCTGACCTCTACCCATTAACAATAACAAAATGAACCAATCGGACACCAGCGTTGCCGTTGATGATACTAAAGTATCAAAATGACACTTTTTTTGGGTCTTGCCACTTTTTTGATACTTTTTGTTTTTGATACTAAATTTGATACTTTTTGGTTTTAGATCCCTCTATGATCAAATCAAATGTTTATATAGATTATTTCGATTTAATAATTATAAAATTAAAGATGCAGATGAATTTGTGAGCGAATATCAATCTTTGGAGGCTTTAAAAAAAGAAAAAACATGGGAGCGCCTTTTCCAAATTAGGGATGTTGAGGAGTTTTGGGGGAAAGTAGGAAACATGAAAAATTCCTACAACGAGCCCTTGTTCCCTACATTAAATAAATTTGTGTCATATATTTTTACACTGCCACACAGCAGTGCTTGCGCTAAGCGTATTTTTTCAAAACTTTCTCTTATGAAAAATAAGCTAACAAATAGACTCAAAGTTCAGACCTATAATGAGAGACTATCAGCTCTTAATTTGGTAGATACTGATTTAGGAGATTGGAAGCCAAAACCGGAATTAATAAACAAACTCCGAAAAAAAATTACAAAAAATAATTACCAAGTACATAAGTGAAAAGTTTTCATTGACAGTTGTTTTTTAGTTTTAATGTTTTATTGTATTATTATTTTTGTTTTTTGTTACTTTACGTGAATTCGAATTTTTTACCTTGTTTTATTGTTGTGCTTACTTTGTACCTAATTTGAAGTAATTTTTAAATAAAAAAATCGTTTTAAAACGTTTTATACTTTTTTTTAAAAATTATACTTTTTGTGATACTTTTTGAAAAAAGTCAACGGCAACGCTGTCGGACACTCAACAAAGTTCACATTTTTGTTCTTGTTTTTTTGTGCATAAAAATCCCGTACATTTACTTTATATTTATGTGGCCATCCCCCATCCGTCATTTTTCCATAATACAACTATGCGTTTATTGGTTACCAGTTGGAAAAGTAACTACTAATTTGACATCTCTGCACAACTCTGTTGAGCGTCTTTTGAGAGGGAGCAACAAATGAAATTTGGTGTCAAAATCCAATGCGGTCCTCTTCACACAATTTGATCAAGTTGTACAAACAGTTGTAACGTGTGAGGGATAGTTGGTCATCGGTTGGATGGAAATCAAAATATTTAGATTTCAGCTCAAGTTGTCCAACTTGGTTGGTACGTGTGAGGGCTTGTCAGTCAACATTGCCATTGATGAAATGAACACAGTTTTGAAGGCCGTCTATATTAGTTTCCCATTGTTTTGGAAGAGGCTGGCGGTCTCGTCACCAGAAATCCAAAAGGGCCAAGCAAACATTTTCATATTTTTACACGAAAATTAGTAAAATCTAAACCCATTTGTGGTTAAAAACCCTCTCCTCTACAATCTTTCGGGTGTTTATGTAATTTTTTGCGGTTAGGGCCGCAACTTCTATAATTTTTCCCATGCGAACAATTCATTGACTATATTTGGACCTTAGAGTGAATATCTGGCAAACCGTTCGTGAGATAGATTCAGAAACCGTCACAAAGGTCTTGAAAAATTGGGTTGACTGGATGGACCGTGGAAGCCACATGACTGAAATCGTGTTCCACAAATAATGGCACTATTTGCTCGGGCGATTAAGCCAGTAATATGGCGAATGATTAGTTTTTTGGTATTTTTTTTTGGAATTTACAAAAAATAAACTGTTATTTGATGAAAAACTTTCCCAACAACGACTCTATAAATCTAAATTGAAATACTAAACGTGTAGTCGTAACAAGGCTTATACCATTAGTCTCGACCATTTTAGTATCAGTATAATAATCCGATCAGGCAAACTCATTGCATTTAAACGCAAGATTTCTGTTCCACGTAATTGTAGTAATTACAATCTTATACTCGTATATTTGACCACGAGTCATTCCGAAAAAAATATGTTTCATATGTGGGGGGGGCTCGTTTCCTCCTTAGTGATTATGGAGCTGCTGGCCATACGACTAAAATGAAACATGTACACACCAGTTTCCATTAATTATAATTATACAATATATTTATTATACAATCAAGATGCATGTGCCTTCACTGCATTAGTGGCTGATTATATATTTTGTATTTCTTGAGAGAGAGAGAAATTCCCCGCCTCTTCCTCCAATTTGAAAAATTTCCTTCTACCTTTCATTGTTTTTTTTTAATTCAAATCTGAGCAAATCTGATTTTTCGTTCTAGTACAATTTGTACTCCGCGTCACACGTATTTGTCTGACGACAACCACAATCAGACACACAATGATTTCCGTATTACTTAGTTACTGTGGAAGATCGGTCGTCGGTCGCTTTCTACATCACAAATTTTACTTTCAATACAATCACACACGCCGATTATTCAAACAAATTATCATCCTATATTGTATGGCCCCAGTGTTAATAATTTAATAATATAATAATACAATTTAGACAATACGAAAATTGCAATTAGTACAGTGTATGACAAAAGTATACGTTAGCTGATTAGAAACACACGTGGTTGCCAACTGAACGACAAGAATAGAAGATAGACGCGGAGCAGAACGCGACACATACAACCCAGATGGGGAAATAGTGGAGTGCTACACAGACGCATCCAAATCCGATTTAGGAGTAGGCATAGGGATCTACATCCACAATCCGAGGGCTGAATTGGTATACCAGTTACCTAAATGGTAAATGCCTAAAATGGCTGCGGAATAAGGTCACAGGCAAAACTATCTGTATTTTCACAGACAATCAAAACGCAATTAGATCCTACAGTGATGATAATGTCAAGTCAAGGACACCCATGGACCGTAAGGAAACGATAAATGACGTATCGGGAGATACTGGCATATTTATAAACTGGATACTGGGCCACCAAGTGTATCCAGGCAATGTTTGGGCCGACGAACTTGCTAAAATGGGAAGTGAATCCGACCAAAATACTCTGCAATTGTCGAAACCTTTTCTGGAGACAAAAAAGGAGTTGAGCTAATGGATGAAGACGACCCATGCCTTCAGATGGCAATAGGAACAGATGGGAAGAACCACAAATGAAACCTGGGGAAATCTCGATTACAAGAAACGTAAAAAAGGGGCAGGGAATCTGAAGAAGAAATCAGGAGCGCACAACAGACTGCATTACTGGCCTAGGTGTATTTCAACGACACGAGACGGTCATTCGTACATGACCGATCCTCCGTTTAAATCTAACCTAACCTAGCTGATTAGAAATATTCAATAGATGGAATATTTCATGAAAATGTCATTTAGTAATGAATTTTTAAAAATTAATTTAAAAAAAAAACTTAAAGAACCTTGGGAAAAAAGTTAGGCCAGTTTTGTTATTCGTTACAATTCTTTTTCTTTTATTAAAGTGGGCAACGGAAAACTGAGATTTTAGTCGCATCCATTCCATTTTTCGTGATTTCCTCGATGTATGCCGCTAGAAACTTTATTCAAGTTAATATATTAGGAAATCTAGGAACATCTGGCATCGCGAAATGCCGAGGCCCCACATGTGCATTTTGACGAATACTTTTGTAAGGGACTGTCTGCACGTTTTAATTACAGAATTAGTTGATAATCGTTGGAAGAATTTTTTGTTTTTTAAATTGTGCTGATTATCGAAAGAACATTGAACTTTTTCTTCACAGCGAGATTTTCTGTCAAAGACACATTAAATGTTGAGTGAGAGGTGAAATTGAAAAAAAAAACAAATATGACTTACACTGAAAGACAAATCTCCACCAACAAACTATAGAATTATTTCACCGGCATTAGTTTGTAACCAACGACACTTTTACATTGATTTGAATACAAGTGATGTTTTTTTTTTACAGCGTATACGGATAGAGATTCTAAGTGGCTCAAGGTTATTCTTTGTGCCTGTTCGTTCTCATTTTTCTAGTAGATTGTATTTGCAGAAAATAACTATTTTTGAAGAAATAATAAAAAAAAAGTGCAAAGAAATGTTTTCGTAATTATAATAATCAAAGATAACCGTTGAAATGATTGCCATCAAAATGTAATCGTATTGCGTTCTTCTTTTCTATGCCAAGGCTAAAGCGATAAGGCAACACCGGATAATGCAACTCTGTCGGTTAGCCAAATAATGTGTTGCTGTTTACGTTGTTCCATATACATTTCGAAATTTTGGAAGAAGACGACGAAAAAGCCGTTCCACAAAGAACTGGTTTGGTTGAACAAGTCAATGACATGTTTTTTTTTTTTTTTTTATTTACTGTTCTGAATTGGGCTATAAAGAGAATTATTTATCGCTAGAATTCCAAAATTGCACAGTTATTGAGTTTTTAAATTGATTAAATTCTTTTCAGTTGATATTAGTGTCAGTGGGTAATGCCGTGTGTGGTTGGCAGCAAATCGCTTCAAGGTCTTAGAAGCGCTTGACTGAAGATTTGGAGAAAAAAAAACGAAAATCTGTGGGCATGTAATTGGGTTTTTATCAAGTATTTGATTATTCACGAGGTATTCCTTGAATTTTTCTTAACATCGTCCAAATTTCTAAAATCTAAAAACGAATGTGCCTCTAAAGGAGCGACTTGAGGCACTCTTGCCGGTTAGAGGGTTAACATTTTTTTCGGTCGGAACAAATTTCGTCATTACCGGGCCTCACTAAACTGTAACTCGGATTTCAGTGCTTTAAATGTATTTTATTCAAAAAGTATACAACATTAATTGCCTAGTGTCAGACTAAACATATTTTTTTAGGGTATCTTCTTTAATTGCTTTATCAGGGATTTCACGTCCGTTGTCCGTGTGGTTCACATGCTCCCACGAACAAGAGACATAACACTTTATAAGTCAATTCATAATCATTTATCATTATCGCTAATAATGAAATTACATTTGTTCTCTTTCTTTTCAGAGCTCTCAGCGACATTTTTTCCATTTGTCCACAAAAAAAAAAAACAAACACTAGAAGAGACCACAACAATCGCCCTTTCGAAGATCTAATCTAAAACAAACGTGTGGTACAAATCGGCTACGTATACTACGTACAACGAAAAATCGCATTAATCACCACAAATTAAACAAATAAATATAAAAAGAAAGCGTACAAAAAAAAAAAAAACATTTATAACAGCTGTAGCAAAAACGGCAGCAATAAATAACTCATTGACACTATAAACGCCTTCATCTTCATTTGCTCCTTCTACAGCACTGCCTCCTCCCATTTCGGTTGCTTAATCGGTCGTCGTATCCTCCTATGCCAACGTCTATATTAATGAATAGCAAAACCCAGCGACAACATGTTTGTGATAAATGCAAATAATAGCCAAGACATTTGACAACTACTGTTAAACATCGCACATCATCTGCAGCAACACCTGCAGCCGCATCAGTACCGTCACCACCGACCACGCAGAGGAGTCACGTCGCGTCCCTTGCAAGACTTGCAAAGTTTTTATTATTTTTTCGTTACATATTTTCGGTTTAGTTTCGCAGGAGCCGGGACAGATTCGCCGACGAAATTCGGGTTCGGTGTAGAGAATAACATTTGGAATTTATACGGGCTAAAGTGAAAACCTACCGCATGTGGGTTCCACTGTTCGTACAGACATTCGCAAAGACTTGGATGAACGGGGTGTTTAAGCCAAGACAACAACCACCCACATCGACTGCCAACAGGCGCAGCAATATCACCAGTGCATTAAGCTCCACCGGGGACGCCATTAACGTATATTATTCACTGTCGCCCAATTCACCGGTTGCGGTGCCCTTATTCGTGTTCTTCGGTATTTTCTTTGAGTGCGTGCTTTGCCAGTTAACGACGGTCTTAATGAATGACTTTCGGTTAAAAACCTTCTACTGTAAATCTTCTTCCAAAACAAGTGCAACTACTGCCAGCGCCGCCACCACAGCCACATCGGCATTGTCGTCGTCATCCTCGTTGAGTATCAATAAATTTACGCCGAGCAGCAACAACAATCATCATCGTACTTACAACAACAGCAGTAAATCGAATAAAGTTTTCCTCTATTATACACCACGTGATCCACGCTTAAGGATTTTCAAAAAAACTAAACAATTTTCCAATAGACCCCACCAGTGTAGTCGCAACAAAGTGTTCAGTAATATTAGCAGCCGCCATAGTAGCACCAGTTCATATTTATTTGCGGCTGCGACCGCGACTGTCGCCAAACCCCGTTATCACAGTGATAGTCACACTCTCTCGAAGATAACGGATGACTTGTGTAATTACGGTGAATTAATTGGCGGTCCTAGTAAAAATTCGAAAAATATCACAAGTGGTGTACAGAAACAGGCAAAAGAAAAAAAACAAGAAAGTGTTAAAATTAGTAGTGTACAAAAAATATTAAATAAATTCAATAATTGTGATAACTCAATCAAGGAGAGCGAAACCAGTGATAAGAAGTGTGTTGTTGCTGCTGCCGACATCATCTCTGATACGTTCGTTGTAATCGTTCTTCTGCAGAGACATCTAGCGGAATTGTCAAATACCTTCAGTGGTGTTTTCATAAGGTGAGTTTTTCTTTTTTTAATTTTGAAGAATTGACAAACAATTAAACCTCGGACTTTTAAACAGGTCCGGCCAGATCTTTTTCGTTTGTAATTGCTAGTAATTGCAATTATTGTAAAGCTGATCATTCACCATTATCAAATTATTATAGGAGAGAGAGAGATTAAAGTGTAATTCAGGAGTGCATTTATGTCGGCATTATCGACATTTCTATTTTTTTTTTTTTTTTTTTTCATATAATTCAATTAAAATATAACTCCAATTATGACTTTCACGGAAGTTTGATTTTGTTGACTTTTCGATCCGTAATTTATTATTTAAATATTTAATCGCAAATATCAGTGTGTATTTCGCTCTCTATCAGCGTTAATACATAACAAACAAGAAGGACTTTGATTAGCAAATCGTTTTGCTTTTCCCATACATTCGTAAGACGAACAGAACGAATCAACCAAACAGAAGAAGAAAGACGAGCAAAGAATATGATGATTATATTTTCAGGGTTCTTTCACTATATGATTTGTTTTGTCGACGATTATGGCCATAATGACGACAATGATGATGATGATAATGATAATGATGATGCGAAAGATTGTTTTATTTTCCCTCCAACAGTTGCTGATGGAAAACGCGTCACACGTCAATGACAAGAATAGCAACAACAACAACAACTGTCGATGTTCCGTTTCATCTGTGTTGTGTCATTCGGGTTGTTGTTGTCAGTTTCGGTAAACTTTTTAAGTTTTCGTATTAGGTGTGTTTTATTTGGCAACGATAGGAATTTTTTGATCTCTGCTAAACACGCCGTTTAGACTGTCAGAAAGTGCGTGTACAAACGGAAAGCAATGCCACCCCTTTTGTGATTTAAAGCGTTGCCAATCAAATCACAATAAATTAGGATAAGATACAGAGGATCACATTAAATCGGATCAATTTGTCTATATACATTGCACAGTAGATCGCTGTCACTTTTACTGTAGCTGGTGTTTTTCCATCACAAGGCACATATCCTAAAAAGACAATCAAAAATATTTTTCAAACATCTTGTTCAATAGATAGTAATCTATGAATCACATAAAATCCACAGAGGAGTCGTCTTGAAACAGCATGTTCCGTTCAATTAGTATACAAATTACTTCGTGCATGGCTCACGGATTTCAGAGAAGTTCTCCGTCGGTTCCTGCATGGGATATTATGGGAAATAGGCGCTTTCCCGTCATTATTTCAGTTACAAATGTGGCCAACACTCTAGCAGGCCGAATAAAACACACCTGTTGTTGTGGCTGCTGTTTGTACATAACATTGAGATTTATTACCAATTCTACAAGCGTCAGCAAAATTTTTAAAATATCTTGCCTAGAAATACTTTCTGTTTTGTGTCTGCTGTTCACATCGATGAAAACGAAACAAGAAAAATAAAATTATGGCAAACAAAAATTTTTGTGCAAATCCTAAAAATATCTAACAAAAAAATAAATATCAAACAAAGATAAAACCAGTGAAAAAGTTGCAGTCGGGTAAACCGACTTATATATACCCTCACCCTCAGTAAAAACCTACAAGTCTCATATTCAAAAGTATCGGAAAGTCAAAAGTGAGTGTGACTACCACCATTGGATGTAATCTGATGGAATGTCATAATAGCAACCTAAAATACCGAATATTATAGAAAAATATGGTATTACACGTTTTTACAAAAAGGACGGAATATAAAGCAAAGTTTTTTTTTCTTGAAAATTGTATGTAGTTAAAGCTTTACTAAATATAGAAGTTCGGAAAGATTCGATGTGCGAATTTATATAATTACACGATTTCTATAGTGGGTGGAATGGTACATTTGTATGGAAGGTACCAGAAGGGGAGTTGCCAGACTTCCAAGTTTTTGTCCAAAACTTTGTCTAGCTATAGCTTTACTACATACAGAATTTGGGCAAGATCGCATTGGGCATATTGATAATATTACACGGTTTATAAGGGGCGGGATGGTACATTTGTATGGGAGGTACCAGAAGGGGAGTTGCCAGACTTCCTATTTTTTTATCCAAAACTTTGTCTAGCAATAGCTTTACTACATACCGAATTTGGGCAAGATCGCATTGGTCATATTAATAAAGCAATTGTTCGCTTAAACCATATTTAAATTAGAACAAGTGTCGCCCTTTACGATTGAGAAATACGACGATATACAATTAGGATTTATACTGTAAATGAAGTTAGTCATATTTTTAGGTACACGGGTCATTGGGGAGGAAGAAAAATGTGCGCGACTATTGCAAAAAAAAAATGACTTTACAAGTATGAAATTAATCTCTGCAGTTTTACAGGGTTGGCCAAAGTTACCATTGGGTCTACAAATTTAATAACATTAATTTAATGTGACAAAATTAAAAATGAAAATAAAAATAGTCACCCTGTGGTGACTTGGCCCACACCGTATATTTGAAACATGTGTGGTAAATTTAGGACCTTGTTGGAAATCGTTTAATGTTTTCGAATCTTCTGGCAATCCTACTGATATTTTTAGGGCTGCTGGACTGCTTTCGGTACATTGCGTACAAATGACCATTTCGAACTTAAGCCCTCCTTACACATATATATTTTATATTTTTGTAAGATTTTTAAAATTCAAAAAAAATCAAGCCAAATTTATTTTCTTTTTCTTGTCTCCAGTTTAAATGTTGAACAGAATTGCAAAAACCAGATCAGTTTCTTATGTTGAAGGTAACCCCCTTAATGCAACTCTGCATGTTTTTCATATTCCTCTTTGAACGTATTATTTTCTTATCCTGCATAAACTCCGATTCTTAGTGTAAGCCTTTTTGTTCTGTTAAGTGCCCCGTACACGGTCAAAATGCATGACATCAAAATCGTGTATGTGTGCATGAAGCTTTCAGCTCACATGGTTCATGCATTCATTTTGCTTTTGATTTTGTGCTGTACAGACAATGTCGATAACGGACGATACAGTTTTGGCGATTTTGGCCGATTGCTATATTCTTCACATTTAACATCCCAAAGTGCTGGCAACGACCGGTAAACTTCCAACAACTTAATAACATTTTTTTTCTCAGTATCCGACATCTTTATACACCCATTCGCTTTGAAAAAAACGTCACAAATGAGAATATGCATGATTCCTCAACCGCACACACGTCAAAATTGAACGTCATGCACGAGAAAAATCAAAAAATTCTGATTTTGCTTCATGCATCGTAGGTGTGACGCATACATGAAAATTTTCACTAACACCACAAAATGCATGTCATGCATTTTGACCGTCAAATGCACTTAACACTTTGATTTTTTATTACTCATCATTAAACGTTTGAAACAACATCTTTGAAGTCGCATTTAAACTGAACAAATGATTGTCCGACATCATCTTACACTAAACATAATGTTCATGAAAATATCAAAGTCGTTTTGATATTCGTCCAACATCTGGCTTTAAACATAAAACAGCCCCTCACACTAACCACTATGTTTGTAAAGCCCACCTTACACCTGCAAACATGTTTGCCAACACAATGTTTGACTTAAAAACATAAAGTAGTTTTGCTACTCGACCCTCCAACATCCAACAACACCTTTCCCTGTAAAATATATTTGTCAAACACCAATGTGTGATCAATATGTATGCAGGTGTAAGCTGGTCTTGAAACACCAATGTTTGACCAACATGTTGTTTTTCTCCTCTGGCAGAGTCATCAATGCGGTTCGATTTGATGTCTCCAACATCTAAACCGTGGAGGGGCAAGCTGGTAGGGTATCACCAAAAGACCATCCAATAAAAATAGAATTTATCTACGTATGATCGACACGTACTCTTTGCGTTATAATAATAAATGTCTGACAATAAAACAACAACTATTCATTTTGTACAATGTTGTATTTCTTTTTATGGCAATTGCCAGTGGCCGAAGAACATGAATGACAGCAAACCAAAATAAATTGTAGGAACACGAAAATAAGAAAAAGCGCAAGACAGGTATACGGAGAGAACTTTTGGGGGGAGCAGTGAGAGATAGAGAGAACACATATGTGTGATCATTTTATCATAATGTTACCTCTTGCCAGCCGGTGTGGTATTATAATAATTTCGTCACTACGTTTGTTTCTCAGTCTCTCTCCTTATCATTGATATATTTGTCGTATATTCCATAATTACATACCGTCACCTGAAATGCATAATTTTACAGGAAGAACAAACAGCTAAAGAGTAAACTAAAATGGGAATTATAGTGGTCATAACAACGACATTATAAATTAATAAATGCTCTCGAACGAACTGGAAAAACTAAAACCAAATCAGAACCACTCGATTTTATAATTTTTAACTTGATAAGTAAGCGAGAAAATCTAACAACAGATATTTTGTTTTTATTTTATAAAACTTGTTACACGCTGAATTTCGATTTTTTATTTCTTTGTAATATATTTATTAACTGATTACAAAGCAAAGTAGATAAGCAATTGATTTTTTGTCTAAGGATGACCATAACCAAGGTTTTACAGAGTTAGGCAAAAGCTTCTGGTAGGATTCGAACTTAGGACTAACTCATGGTAGATTCATATTACGCTGTAAACTCTCTCACCGGAAACAGTGCATTTTTCAGGGTGCATTGTCAGTTCTTGAACAGCTTCTGGCCAGAAATTCGACTATTATTTTTATTGACGAACCTTTACTTATGTTTACTTAACGTTCCATTAAAGAATATAAATTGAAAACTATTTGATGACCTTACCAGGATGCGAACATGGATTGGCTGTCGTATAGTCGCAAACATCAAATATCGTAACACGACCGGACTATTGAGGCAAAAATGAGCCTGGTCATCAGAGACAAATTTTCGATACAAAACATTGATCTTCATTCAGTTCCTCTAAGTTCCACTCATTGAAAAGAGACGTCTTCAGACTGAGGACCTTACCTAAAAAAAATTGTCGAACAACACAAACTCAATTGCTAGGGTCGGTGTCGATCTGCATTAACTCTGCCCGACATTCTTCTCGGGTGTTGCGCTTGCACATCCTGTTCGGTGGATCGATACACATTTCACAGATCACTAATTTTGATAATCAAACTCAATGATTTGCTAGCGTTGTTGAAATGGCAAAGCCCATTAAACATTCTAAAATGTAACACTGAAAAATCAAATTCGCCAAAAAAAATCTTACCAGGAAACATCCCTGGATTGTCTGTGTGATGATCACACACACCTTCTATCACACCAAGGTCGCACAATGTCCAGTGAACACTTTAAACTACATTTAGAATTGGAAATTTTTAAACATCTCTACACGGAAAACTCATTCATATGTAAATAATAATATCCAATACGTACGTACATAGTTGAATTGTCAATTTAATGTACATTTGCAGAAAATGTCCAATGATGTGCTCTCCATGTTTTATGTGCTGTAACAATTTTCGGCTTTTATTGAATGGTGAATTTAATTTCGTTAAAAGCGAAACAATATTAAACTGTTAAATTGACCCAAAAGTAAACGAATAATATAAATAAATCACAGTTTCGGTCAAGAGATTTTTATTACGCAGAACTCATTTAATTGCCCCCCCAAGTCGTCAAGGATGTAGAAACCACAATTTGTATGATTTCCTTTATGCACGAATGGACAAGAAAAGTAACAAATGACTGTCAGTGAAATCGGAAAGCCTAACGCCAGAATAAATTGAAATAAATTAAGCAGAGAGGAACGAAATAGAAAGAAATGGACGAATAGAAAAGATTACGATTTGAAGTGGATCTTGGGTTTGAATAAAATCCCAAAAGATAATTTTTTGATAAATGTAACATCGTGTTAAATTATAATTTCAAATTTAACACTGGTTTTTTATATTTCTTAAGAAATATTTGGTCGATCCTTTGCAAAGCTCAGCAAAAATATTACAGAACATCAGCTGTGTGGTCGGTTCTTTGGATTCTAGTGTATTTTTAAGAAAATTATTCACATATCTTAAAAAGAATAATAATCTCTAATGTGGCCTACTTAACATTGGAAATATAATATCGACGATTATAGTGATTGACTGGTACACATTATAATGTTACTATGGAATTCCAGTACAATTAACATTCTAAATTATAATTTCCACTATTGCTATGAGTTTGAAAGTTGTTAGAATTCAATTGACTGTGCAACATATTTGGACATCACAAAAGAAATGGCTCAGTCGCCTTCCTTCTGATTGCAACTTTTGCAATTTCACTACCACCAAGTATTGCACATGAAAAAGGGATGTTTTTGCTCAAATGGCCGTATATCTTACTTTTTATGTATTTCTCTTAAGTTACCATGAATGTACAGACGGGTAACTTCTCTCAAATCAGTGAGCTGGGACCCACAGCTTGAAGCTTGTACACGGCTTAGACTTTCCTATCTTTGTGTGGTGGAAACAGCAGCAGAAAAATGTTTTTGATGGTCTTACCAGGATATTTAAATTAGTTTTACCGATAAACTAAACTTTGCGAAACCTTAACAAACAATTACTATCCGATCTGTACTCGTACATAAATCAGATAAATCATTTCATCTGGCAACGCTTGTCCAACGCTCTTAAATTGAAATAAATTAAGCAGAGAGGAACGAAATAGAAAGAAATGGACGAATAGAAAAGATTACGATTTAAAGTGGATCTTGGGTTTGAATAAAATCCCAAAAGATAATTTTTTGATAAATGTAACATCGTGTTAAATTATAATTTCAAATTTAACACTGGTTTTTTATATTTCTTAAGAAATATTTGGTCGATCCTTTGCAAAGCTCAGCAAAAATATTACAGAACATCAGCTGTGTGGTCGGTTCTTTGGATTCTAGTGTATTTTTAAGAAAATTATTCACATATCTTAAAAAGAATAATAATCTCTAATGTGGCCTACTTAACATTGGAAATATAATATCGACGATTATAGTGATTGACTGGTACACATTATAATGTTACTATGGAATTCCAGTACAATTAACATTCTAAATTATAATTTCCACTATTGCTATGAGTTTGAAAGTTGTTAGAATTCAATTGACTGTGCAACATATTTGGACATCACAAAAGTAATGGCTCAGTCGCCTTCCTTCTGATTGCAACTTTTGCAATTTCACTACCACCAAGTATTGCCGTATATCTTACTTTTTATGTATTTCTCTTAAGTTACCATGAATGTAAAGACGGGTAACTTCTCTCAAATCAGTGAGCTGGGACCCACAGCTTGAAGCTTGTACATGGCTTAGACTTTCCTCTCTTTATATAGGTGGAAACAGCAGCAGAAAATGGTTTTTGGTGGTCTTACCAGGATATTTAAATTAGTTGTACCTTTAAACTAAACTTTGCGAAACCTTAACAAGAAATTACTATCCGATCTGTACTCGTACATAAATCAGATAAATCATTTCATCTGGCAACGCTTGTCCAACGCTCTTTCTCCTAAACTGAACAGATCATTAATTTCTCCACTTCCGTTTTTCTCTAATTTACCTTTCACTGTTTGTTTTGTCCCCCTCTTGTGTATGTTTTGTACTCTCATTGAGAAGAATTTGTCTGTTTTGTTTTGGTTTCTCTTGTTTTTATTCTTGTTTTATTTTCTGCATAATCTATTTTTATGAGGCCAAGTTGAAGGAAATTCGTTTGTTACTAAAAGGGGATTTGTATTAGAATGATAAGATTTTGAATATGTCACAAATGTACATTGTTGTAATAATGCGCACTAATATACAGCATATGTCAGCCTATCTACTAGAATATGTGATTCAAAGCCAATGCAAACAAATCATAAATAAGCAATAAATTTTATTGTTTGCTGGTAGGGTGCCAGTATCATACAACCAACCCAGGTTCAATAAGAACATCAAACATTTTTCAGCTGTCGTTCCCACCTCGCAAATGCCTTCGACTACGTGTAAGGGAGTAGTCTGTAACCCATAGGAAACTTACTGCCTGTTTCCATAAAACGAATTTGTTCGTTTTTTACAAATTGTCAAAATTTAAGTCCCAATATAGTGGATTTGTATCAAAGGCTTATTCCTATGGGATTGTGTTCCATATATCGATATCTAACATATATCTGAAAACCAGAGTTGAGTAATGTCTGAAATCACATTTATAACGCTTCCAAAATTGACGGTTTGTAACGAACGAACCAATTTTATGGAAACCGACAGCTTTAAATAGCAGCTCGCAGTCAATGCTTCCACAATTTATATGTGCACAGCTTAATATTCCGAGACTGTTATGGAATTTTGAGGAAAATACGCGTGTACGTACAAAGTTGTCGCCTAGTGTACCCCAGATGTCTTGATATTGAAATGGTTGACAGGCAAAATATCATAAATTTCAGGGGAACCAAATACGGATTCAGAAAGTAGTAGTGACAAAACCTAGTTTAGCTTACGAGGACAGCGATATTTGGATATAGAACAAATTGACCAATTATCACTAATCAGAAAGCGTGTTTTTCAACATACATTCGAAAGGCGCTCAAAGAGAATAATGTTGTTCTTGAACAATCTGGTGAAAAAATATGGTCTTAAAGTTGAATCTAAATTTTTGGTTTAGCTTACCGAATTATCTGGTTTTTCGAATTTTGTCATTTGAAAATGCTATCATTCTAAATGTCACCCACTATAACTACAACAACGAATACAGTTAAAACACAATAAACAAATGCAAAATATTTCCCAATTTTTTGTTTGTTTGTTTTTGCCATGTCTGGTGTGAGCCATAACGATGATGAGATGATCTTGGCCGGTCGTCAATCACCAAAAACAAAAAAAAAAACAGTTCAGAATTAAAGGCATTTCATTGTAAAAATACGTCGCGCCACGTATCGTGGGAAATAACTGAATGAAATGAGTCTGAATTTAAAGTTGAACGAAATGTTTTCGAATAAAAAAACGTGAAATTGTTGCGTGAAAACGGTTCATGTTTTTTCTTGTCTTCTGTTTTGATTTACAAATTTAGTCAGCAACAACAAAGAATCAGAATAAGAACCGAAAGCAGAAGAAAAACATAGTATTTTGTTTGCAAACAATCTAAACAACCAACAACAAAAAATATTCAGTCTATATTTGTGACAATTTGAAAATTAAACAACAATAAAAAAAGGAAAAATGACGCATCACAAGTTCAGTATTATCGTGTGCGGCGGATTAGTTCTGAGGTGTTGAGTGCTAAAGTTAAGTAGAATATTAAGAAAAAACAATAAAATCGCATAATTATATCATAATCCATAATGCAAATGTTTTTGTCGTTTTCGTTTGACGATCGTTTTGTGTTCTATTAAATATATACGAATGTCGTCTGTACATGGAACTCTACAGTAAGCGTCGCTTAATTGTAAGTGGGGATGTGATTCGAAATTAAAAAATGAGTATGTACATATTCGCTGGACCTTCTAATCAAATGTCTTTTCAGATTCAAAATACAATTTGCGTACAATCATAAAATGGGAATTCCCATTGAACTTCGTTTGTGACTTGAAATGATACATCCAGCACATTCTCTACGAAAGCCTCGTACCTTAGCCTAGAGGACCCACCCCCATTCCTAAATGATTTATTGAAACATTTTTACTAAAAGCCTTCGTATTTATCGATTACATAAGAACCTATAAACGTTCCTAGGTCCATTCTAATAGGAGAGCTTTAAATTGTTTTTTTCAAATGCCTTCTAAAAAACATTTCCTATTTCTAGGAGACATGCAAGACGACCACCTGGCCACTGTTGGCAGATGGTGTTGATCTTACTGATGTGGCCGTACATTTCTATCTTGGATACTTTCTGACGCCCAACATTGATTTGTAGTTCAGTTGGTACCTTTTGCAAACGAGCGAAAATTAGTTAAAATCAATGTACCAAAAAAAAAAACACAATCTGGTGTGGCTTCTAGTGTTGACCTTCTCGAAGACAAAGGCCTGTCAATATTGGTGAAATCGAAAGCGATTTCTTTTCAATTTAGATCCAGACTAACTTTAAATTAATATAAAATGCAGCAGTCACAGGAATGTATTTAAAAATAGGCATCTTTCGTTTCTATTTCAACACAGTTTCTAATTAGGGACACGGTCGCCTCTTATGTCTAAATGGCGAGGTAAACGCCAATTACAATTTTTGTGTTTAAAGAAACCCTGGCAATAGCAAATTAAATAAAAAAGGGTCATATTGCCGAATTGAAGATTTTGAAGAACCACCCTCTTGAGTGGACAGTCATCTTGCGAGCTTTGAATTTTTCTCCTGGTCTTAAAAATTACATCTTTTCTGAATAATGGCTTTATTTGCAATGTGGAGAAAAACAAATTTATTGTAACATACACAGGCGTCAATCAAATGAAGAAGTGGACAATTATTAATTACGGTGTTCATTCATCGTAGCCTAATTTGAATGCGATACTAAATGGCAATGCCAGTATTGATTAGTTGGAAATGAGATTCCATTTCAATTCCCATATATTCTATAGTTGACTTTTTTTTGTAGCACTAGTGTTCAGGTTCGATATTCAATTTCAATTTCATTCACACTAGGCACTTTTACTTGCCGCAATGTTTACGATTCCCTTTTGGGGAATTGGCAAATCTTATTTCACTATAGCCTCTTCAAATGCAAATGCCTTTGAAATGTTTTCATTGTTGACTTTCAAAGTATCAAAATACGAAAAAAACAAAAGGAATTGCCAGTACAAGCAAGTTTTTTCCATTCCCCTACCTCTCTTTCCTAAAAACTTGGAATTGCGGCAATTGTAATTGCCTAGTGTGAATCGTAAGTGGCGTCCAAATTATGTTCCTGTGGAAGTAAACAAATGCCTCAGAGCACTGCTGCGTGTTACCGCTAAGTTTTTCGACCCTTTGTGTTTCGTTGAAGTTTAGCTTTTTGTGCATTACTCCTCGTCGTATGTTATAAATTGCTCTTGATAGAAATGACATATCGAGTTCGTAGACCAAATAAATGATTAAATTAAATTGTAATTATCAAAAAAAATGGTATCCTTTCTGATTATGATCCTTTATTTCGTATCAGTTCTATAGCGTATAAACTTAACAAAATCATACTCAAACACACGATATTCTTGTCGCCCATGCGGGGGGACCCAGAAGACTGTGTCCAGCGACTCCTTTAAATCCAGTAGATCTATATTTCCAAATACGGGCATGAATCCATTCATTTTTTGTTCAATTTTCTAGATTTTTTCACTGAAATGGTACAATAAATATGTTTACGTACTGCAATTTTCCACCTTTTCTACCTGATTTTTTTTTTAATTTAATGTGCCATAATTATCTGCGATTTCAAAAATGTAACCGTGGCACAATAATATAAAGTGGAGGCATGCAAACAGCTGATTACAATTTGTTGATTTCGAATTTTGATTGTCAAACTTCATTTCAATTCTTGGTTTAGTTTTTTTTTTTTCAAATGTCGACTATATTTTCGTATTAAACATTTTATTGAAAATCGCTGAAATTTAATGTGGATACAAAAATAGATCTTTATTTAAAACACTTTCTGACTACAAAGGTTTTAAGCGGAAGGTAATGATTTAAAAGGAGAGAGAACGGTAAAAGACTTGCCATCATCTGATGAGTTCGAAGTATCATATGTTTAACAGGGTGATCAATAATTAAATATATAAAGAATTTAGAATGCCAATTGATATATTCCGTTATATTTCAATAGATTTAAATAAAGGAATTACAAACAACGTTTGCAATCAAAGCAAACACAAACTTGAAACCTTTTTAAACATTTCTATTTTTGAAAAAGAAATAGAAATAATAAATTATCTCGAACTCGACAAAACTGTATGAAGAATATATTTCAACAAAA
Organism: Hydrotaea cyrtoneurina; assembly: GCA_958296145.1. Lineage (NCBI taxonomy): Eukaryota > Metazoa > Arthropoda > Insecta > Diptera > Muscidae > Hydrotaea > Hydrotaea cyrtoneurina. The sequence continues at coordinate 42,176,269 of OY282516.1, forward strand.
CGTAAAAAAAAGATATAGTTCGCTAAAAATTGTGCCATAAGTTGTGACAGTCTGCTGTCTGTCATTTTTATGCCAGAACTCGACAATCAAAATACCCAGCGTTGTATCCGAGCTTTTGTTATTGGGTCACTACATTCTATTATTGTGCCATGATGGTTAACCATGTTCGTCGAATTGTCAAACATCGTTTAACTGTATTGTTTTTATACCGCTCAAATCTATCAGGTTTATTTGGAACTCAATTGAACCTCCCTTTCGTACATTCAGTTAACTTTAAATTAAATTAAAACTAACTATTTCTCAAGTAGTGGTGGTTGACACTTCTATTGCTTTTATATGCAATTAACTAACTATTCTAATATGGCGATGTCCTAGGAAGTAGTCAATTGTCCGACTCTGCATTACTTTCAATTAACTTTAAAGTTAGTTACCTAGTTAAAGTTAACTTATTGTAGTAAGTCCAAAATAATAGAAACTTTTTATTTATTTATTTAATTTTTTAATTATACTATAACCTGGCCATAAACCGATTACCAATATCTACTCCATACATTGTAATAATGACCCTAAATAAATTAAATCTTTTGAGGGCTTTGGAGCTGTTTGTTGGCCAATCGACTTTGTTCTCTCAATACTTCAAAATGTGATTTAAAACAATAATGCGAAGTGTTTGTACACCCTTTGGTTAATGTAAATTCTGCATTGCGTAGTAATTGGCTTTAAGTTAGTCTATACAAGCTAACTTAAAGTTGTTTTTTTTATGTAGTTAGCTACTCATTTGACGGAAGGGCTGTAACGTTTTGCGTATTTAAAATTTAAGAGAAAGTCTTACTATGAAATACTGTGAACCACTTTGATCTGCCCAAAAATTACTATAGCTTCACATTTGCGTGAGATTGTCACGTGAATCGACCATTCTTAGGAATCTATTGAGGAACGCAGAAGCAATTATGTATATGAAATGGCTCAATGTCGCAACTAATTGTAGAAATATCCATTATTTAGATACATACCACCCTTGCATGAAAAAAATCAGAGCTTATCGTATGTATTGATTGTCAACATTCCATTAAGCTGTCTGCAATATCATTTGTAATACTCCTTTATTGTGACCCGCTGTTTAAACCCAGCTCCGAAAGGCGAAGGTTTTTTTTTTGTAGAAAAGTTGTACAATGCCACGGATTAGCCACTTACTCGACCGTTGGAAAATCAATGCTATTCTTACCCGGTTTAATGGTTTTACCGCACGGTCTCTATTGTTTATTCTAATTCATTTCTAAGTCACAACATGTGTGAATTTTCGATGCACTTTAATCTGAAACTAGCAGTCATTCAAATTGTTATTGAGCTGCAGGAAACATATGATGTTCCTTTTAAAAATATTTCTTTGTTTCGAACGAAAATTTTCGAAATCGCATAAAACTCAGCCGATTTACAAATACCGAATGGCTTCAATACAGAATGCTGCGAGGTTTGTCTGTTTAACAAAAAAAAACGGAAACAATTTAAATACTTGCGAAATAGTTGTACACGCGTAGCCCGCATTGCCATTAAGTGCAATAACATAAACTGAAATGTTTATTTTTTGTTGTTTTTAATACCCATTTTATTGCCGGAAGTAACATTAATAAATAATATTAATTCTAGAAAGTCACCTGGTGTTATTAGACGGCTTGATGTTGACGGTCGATTGCGAAGTTGATTTTAATGCCAAGTGGTGGTACTTACAGTAGCACCGGATAACGAAAATAACGCTGATGGTTGAATGGTTGGAACGTCGGCCCGCCTTGGTGACAGCAAGGCCGTGGCTCTGAATATCGAAACGTATTGCATTTGGTGTCGGTAATACCTTCTTTCGGTTCATATCGAATTTTCACCAAAAAAAACCCCTCTCATATTGTGATATAACAATTTTAAATAATAAAAGTAGTTTTTGTAATAAACAAAAATATTTTGTTACAAAAATATATATGTTTTACAATGATGCCAAGATCAACAATGGATTTTTCAGCCGTGTTTTCTATGCAAATCTACAAGAAATAGCACCATTTGCATATGACAACGCCATCTAGCATGAGTTTTAGGTAAAAATAAATATCAAAAATGAATTCTTCGTCCCCAAAAACAGTAAGATACCACAACTTTCCAGGATAATAGAAATAAATAAGCATTATTTTTATAAAATGTTCATTGATCTTAGAGAGCCTTCCAAAATAACCTAATTCCAAAAAATCTCGCACGAACGAAAAAAAATTCTTGAAGATTTTTTATTTAATAATGTCAACTTTCATTTCGTCCCATTCGCTGGTGGAATGTTGCGCTATGTAATTGGTAATGCAAATTATTTTAAAATAAATAAAATCACAATTCCATTTTTTCGGAATCCTGGCAAACCCATTCACTACAGCGATCCAATAAGGATTGAGTTAGTGCCATTTTTTTGCAGTTCAGAGTCATGGTTATCCACGACATTCAACGGGCCATCTGTACCCTATGAATAGTGACGCAAATCCTTTCGTTTTTGCCACGCCTACCACGCAGTTTTTCGGAAACCACCTAGCGAAACATCATTCTTTTTTTTTTAATGTTAATTAGAATCAATTCGCTACCACCACATATTACTAACACTTTTCTCTTTCTCCCACAGCTTCTTCCTCACAATTGTCAAACCACAATCAAAGGTGTTTAACGAGATAGCAACAGTCGGCTTACATAGGAAGATCTAAACAGAACAACAGGAAGACGATACAGAAAAGTCCAACAGGACATTGTCGAGCCTCCGCCGAAGGTCGGACGTACGAGAAGAGAAGACTCGTTAACAGTGTCCTGTCGCATAGAACGAATGCTCAATTTTTAAACAAAGAAAAGAAAAGAAACCAAGACAACAATCGATCGAGACGTCTTCAGAAGACTTTAAAAACATAACCGCTCCAAGGGAACAAAACATAAACGAGAGTGACAAGACCAGCTAAGCGCATAGACAGCCTAGAAGCGAATCTTTCAAAGTACAATAAACAAAATATCCCCAAGTCTAAACCAACAAAAAAAAAAGAAATATCTACAAATTTGCTGAAACTTATTGTGTTCAATTAGGAAAGTTTAACAAAAACTTAACAACATAACACACTTCTTCACGTTTTTATATTAAGAAACCCCCTCTCTCCCGACCCCAAAAATCCACACAAACACACTCAAAAAGGAATAGCAGAATAGAATCCTTAGGAAACATCAAGAAAACGAAAAAGAAAATCTCCACCTACCCACTGTATTCCCTCCCTTTTTGGACTTAGAAGAAAATCGTCGACGACAACAACAAAAATGATTGCTTACAATACTACTAATACCACAACAACAGCTACACCGACACCCACAACCACACCCACAACACCACCGCCATCAATGCCTACAGCGGGTGAACCCAGCAAGCAAAACGGCAGCATTTATCAGCCGCTCTGCACGCCGCTCGCTGTTAAATCCGAGGACACTGCATTAGTCTCCGCCAAGACGACACCCATGAATAAATCCATCAAACACGATCTCTTCCCGGAGGTCACCTTCTGCAATCTTTCCACCGAAGATCTGGAGGATAATGCCAATACGACGGCACGTCTGCTGAAGAACAGCATTATAACCATCAATGCCAATGACAATTCGGCTATGACGTCGTTGGCCAATGGCAAGAAACGGACACGCCTGATATCCAACGAATCGGGTGATTCCATAGAGTCCGGTTTGAGTGAGAAAAAGAAACCGGAAATGCCGGATGGTGGCTACGGTTGGGTAGTGGTGTTTGCCTCGTTGGTCGTATCGCTGATTGCGGACGGCCTGTCCTTTTCATTTGGCTTGATCAACACGGAATTGCTAAGCTACTTCGGTGAGAGTCCCTCGAAAACGGCCTGGATTAGTTCGTTGTTCTTCTCGGTGCCGCTCCTAATGGGTCCCATTTGGTCGAATTTGGTGGATAAGTATGGCTGTCGAAAGATGACCATACTCGGTGGCTTGGTATCGGCGATTGGCTTTGGACTATCCTCCCTGTGCAATTCCATTGAAATGCTAATGGTCACGTTTGGCATCATTTCCGGCTTGGGCTTAGGCATTGGCTATGTGACGGCCGTAGTTTCCATCGCCTTTTGGTTCGATAAGAAGCGGACTTTCGCCACCGGTATCGGTGCTTCCGGTACTGGTATTGGCACCTTCCTTTATGCCCCTCTGACACAATGGCTGATAGACAACTACGGCTGGAGAGGAGCTACATTAATATTAGCTGGAACCATGCTTAATGCCTGTGTGTGCGGTGCCTTGATGCGTGACCCAGATTGGCTGATCGAAGAGAATCGCCTCGAGAGTAGGTCACAGAGTGTAACGACATTTTCCAACTCCAGCGTCTGTCTGGAGGAGATCAAAAAGCTGCTGGACACGGGCGCCACCAAAGAGTACGTACTCGATACATTGGTAACGAAGAATAACACCGAAGCCAATCAGCAAATCGACGATCCCCACGAGAGTCACATGAAGAAATACCGCAGCGAACTGTTTCTGCCCACCTTCCTCGGATCGCAGGATTTAGATCTGGACCTCTACGAAGTGAAGAGCATGAGTCGTCGATCCTTGCGTCACAAAGAAGGTGCTGAGGCACCATCGAGAGAAAATCTTCTATCGATGTCGTCTACCGGCAACCCGTACGTGAGTGCCACTGCTGCCATAATTGGCTCGCCTGACGACACTATGATGGGTGGCATTGCAAGTGAGGTGGCGGAAAATGCCAAACGTAACTTTTTGGCGTCCATCGAAACGTTATCGCCGTCGGAGAAGAGATCATTGAATGAGCCACGCACACCCATGAACACCTCGCTGGGATCTCTGCGTTCCTCTACCGACGAGGGCTACCTAACCCAGAAGTATTCACGGGAGCACAACAATCATGCTGTGGAAAATTATGCCAATTCGCGTTACTCCCTCAACGAGAATATCTTCTTTGCCGCCAAGAACACCACGCCTTCGTTGAAGGCCAACGGCTATCGCCACAATTCGGTAGATGTTCTAAATCCCGAAGTACACGCCTACTTCTCTTCAATCAAAGACGAAAGTTTGGCCTTAATTGAATCCAACCTGCGTAAACACAATGAAATGTCGGCACGGACCGCCGGTGGTCCGGCTGTTATCACAATACCCGAACATGAAGCGCTGCTGGGCCAACATGCCAATAAAGCGGCGCTGAAGAGGACACGCACGGACAGTATAAGTGGGATGCGTCGTCTCTCCAAATCGAAGAAGCCGAGCTATCGGTCCAATCTAAGGCGGGACATTTCGATTCGCAACTCAAACTTCCTGAAGGACATGCGGATACATCGGAATTCGATACATTATCGCGGTGCCATGTTGAATACACATCGGTATCGTTTGCGAGCATCGTCGTGTCCAAATATATATCGCAATTCAATGACAACCATTGCCAAAGAAGATGAAGATGTAAGTACCTATTGATTTTGTTGCCTTGTTATTAAATAGAAACCTTGGGTTGATTCTTCCGAGCTCAAACATTTTTACGATATCAAAAGTTCTTTGGAAATCAATTCTGAACCACTTTGTGATTTCATTTTACATAGTGCTTCCTTTTCGAAACATTCGTGCTGCAGCATATAGGAAGGGTACCAGCTTCTCTATTTGAGTTGTTCCTGGAGTCTGTCCGATATTGTAGATTTGATGTGTAGTTCCCCGCTTCCTTTCCGTCATCTGGAATGTTGTGATGATATCCGCTGGTTTCGACTACATCCACTACAACTCCAATCTTTCCCAAAAGAATCAAAAATTTGAACATTTTTGTACTGAGGGCTCCATAGTATGGTGGTTATTCATTACAAAAATCAATAGTGTTATCATAAACATTCGAGTCCACCAGATTGCATCCGCTCAAGATGTTTCTACAACCGCATATGCATGACATTTTAACAAGAGCGCAGAAATTGGATTTTTACCAAAAGCTGACAAAACCGCTGTAGTTAATATCCGATTAGATTCATTACAGATGTGAATACAGCCACTATTGAGATCTGATTCAGACTACAGTTTTACACAAGTTGTATTCAAAATACCAGTTCTGAACAAGCGAACGAGCACAGACTATGAATTTCAATTATTCCATCAAGTTTGTTTTAATTATCAGGCTGTCTGTCAGTCAGTTGTTGCTAGGAGCTCGAAAAGAAAGAATGACGAAAATCACACAATACCCGCTCAATGTAACAATAAAAACAAAACACATTTTAATCACATTTGTTGGCGATATGAAATGGAAACCAACTGAGATGAGTTTATAGAATCATTTGTGACTTGTATTTATTCCGAACATATTATGAACAATGATAATAAAATTGTTTTTGTTTTTTCTTTCAGACATGGTATGACAATCTCATCGATACTATGAAAACGGTTTTTGATTTCTCATTATTTAAGGATGTTAAATTTACGTTATTTAATTTATCAACATTATTCCTATTTATTTGGTAAGTACCAGGCGATTGCATCAATTATAACTAAACATTTCACTATTCGATCATTAAATTAGTATCCATCGTTAACGGTATCAAAAAAACACATTTACATATTATTGAAACGTGAAGAAATCGGGTATCGGTAAATCAGGTATCTCGTACGTCAGAATTACCAACAACAATTTTCTTTGCAAATGCCAAACCAAAAAAAAAAAAAAAGGAAATTCATGGGCCCAGATTTGTACCAGCAATATTTCGCATAGAGATTGAGGATAACTTAGACCAGTGTTATTACAAAAACAGTTCTGGATGTAATGCCAGTTTGTATTTTTTTTCGAACGGCCACTCGCACCCGCCCCTGCCGACCGAGGCGGCCACATCCCCATAACGTAGGGACAGCGTACACATTATGGACCGATCCACAATGGAGAGATGGCAATAGGCAACATCGTCAACAAGATCAACTACAGACAAATATCAACAGCCGATCGTTTAAACAAAAAAAAAAAAAAATGATACGAGAATGATGGGAAACTAAATAACAGATTGAGCATAACTACACAAGCTTTATAGGATACCCACCACCAAAACTTGTATGCAAAGTAAATTGAAATAACTAAATACCAACACCAAATAATTCAAATTTACTTCTACAAAGACTGTGTGTTTAAATGGAAAATAATAATAGATTTTAATGCATCAAACCCTAAAGAAAAATCGATTAGTTGAAATAAGGAATTGAAATCAGCACACATTCTCCGAATCGGATCTCCACATGCATAATTATATCTTTGGAGATCCAATTGTAGTGTCTAGATGGTCTAAACGGACACTAATAGAAATTCTTGATATTAAAAACTCCGATGGCACAACGCCACGAATGATTTTATATACCATCATAATATTTACCATTGTTCGCCTACTTTTTAATGTCGGCCATTTTATTAAGGTTCAACCTACTGTTATAAGACGGAAGATCATAACCGGAATCCCACTGAAGGTTTCTCAAGCTAAAAAGCAAAAATTGTTTCTGTACAGACTGAATTCTATTAACATAGTAAACATATTGGGGATCCCATACAACCGATCCATATTCCAAAATTGGCCTCACAAGTGAAGTAAACAACAGTTTCGTTGTGAATTCTTTGGCCCAACGTTTCAAAAAAAAAAAAAAACAAAGCACACATTCGAGCTTTATTTACCATAGTAATGACGTGGTTACTGAAATTTAACTTCATGTCCATCATAAAACCAAGGTCGATAAAGGAATCGACAGAAATCAGTTCTGTGCCGCAAAAGTTAAACTTAACATGCAACATTTTAGATCCAGAGAATCACATATGTTTAAATTTTTTTTTAAATTCGGTTCCATACAATTAAAATCATATCAGGCAATAAGTCGGTCCAATCATTCTGCAGCTTGTGACAGTCAGCAATGCTTGAGTATGATAAAAAGATTTTCACGTCATCAGCGAACATAAGTAAACGAGAGTTAATAATGGAATTCGGCAAGTCATTAATGAATAATAAAAATAGTACTGGTCCAGGGTGACTACCCTGCGGAACACCAGAGGGTATATGAATTGTTCCAGAAAAACAGTTCTCAAATGATACTACTTGCTCCCTGCCAACAAGGTAGGAGGAAATCCAGTTTAGAAAATTATGATTAAAACCAATTAAGTTTAACTTAAATAGTAAGAGCTTGTGATTTACTTAATCAAATGCCTTGCTAAAATCGGTGATGTTATATAATCAGTTTGTTTGCGACAAACAACTCCCTTTATAACTTCAGAGGAAACCTGTAGTAGATTAGTTATAGTAGAATGACCCTTGCGAAATCCGTGTTGACATGGGTGCAAGATATATGCGACATTATGTGAAACAAAATTCGTAATAATTTCCTCAAACAACTTGGGAATTGCACTTAATTTACTTAATGATGTGGTGTCAAGTAAGACCTTTTCCATACATCAGGAAAGTGACCTAATCGTAAAGAAGAATTAAACAATAGGGTCAACGGCAATACAAGAGATGCTGAGCAACGTTTAAGTAGCAAATTTGGTATACCATCTGGACCGGAAGAACAAGTGGGTTTAAGACGGTGCAAATTTAATTGGAAGATAGGACAGACTATCTGATTAACTGAGGAATGAGGAAGAAACACCACGGTCAAGTATTGCTCCAGGTATTACATCAATTCTTTGGATAATGGCCAAAAGGTTTTTGTATCATTCAGTAGCAGTAGTCTACAAATGCTCGCTGAGAACTTCCTAAAGGAGATTTGTCGCTGGTCGATTTGTATTTGTCATGTCGCTCTCCAATCATATGTACGGAAGAAACTCTGGATTTTATCATGACTAGATTGAGTCAAAAGCATAATTATAACACACACATACACTCGGTGATCAAGATCAAGATGAAATCTGTACCCATTTAGATAATTTTTCGTTAATAGTGTCAATCTGGTTTTCGGAAGCATTACAGCACGACGTCGCTGATGATTTATCTTACAGAGAACGTGAGACAATCGACCTAAAGCATCATGGGATTCTTGAAATGTTAGACTTAAGCAAGGCTTTTGACTCGGTCAACCATGACAGTCTCTGTAGTAAAATAAATACGCAGTTTATATTCTCTTTAACGTCTTGTCCGGTCGTTCTCAATATGTTATTTGCAATACTCGGAGGTCAGATGTGTGTCTTTATACTTTTCGTATCTACGTCATCACTAACAGTCACTGTATGCACCCTACACGTTGATACGAATATAGACCCAATACAATTTCTTATAAAATGCTCAACAATGGAAGCTGTCACGAAATATTTTGCGCACACAATAGAAGGCAACACCACATACTGGGTTAGATTGTCGCCTAGCCCATAAGATACGTGTTATCGGTCGCCTCCTATCTATCCAGTTCATATATATACGTTACGTTTTTAAGATATCCCTTATAGCCAACTCTAATGGGTTTATTTTGTTGATTTCGTTTCAGGTTCATTATACCATATCTTTATTTACCGGAATTTATGAGAAACTATGAATACGAGACTGGTGACAGTGCTGCATTAATATCGGCTATTGGCATTGCCCAGACTATTGGCATGGTCGGATTGGGTTATCTGGGCGATAGTTCATGGATGAACGTGAATGTCTGCTATTCGGGCTGTATGATAAGTAAGTGATCGAAAAGAAAACTTCGCCGACTTGCCTTCTCATGATATTATCTCTCCATTTTCAGTCTGTGGCATTTCGGTTGTGTTAATGCCATTGCTGGTATCCAGCTACGCTGGCCTCTTGTCACTGTGCATAATATTCGGTTTCACGTTTGCCAGCTCGTTTTCATTTACACCAAGTATTTTGGTTAGTATAGTTGATCTAGACGATTTCACCTGTGCCTATGGTCTGGTACTGTTGGTGCAGGGCATTGGTATGATAGCTGGTCCACCCATAGCTGGTGCTATATTTGAATTAACCTTAAGGTGAGTAACTGGCATTCGTTTTGATTTTTCCAATATAATCAACCTTCAATTTTCAATTTTCCATTGCCATAGATGGGACGATGCTTTTTATTTTGCTGGTGTCTTTATAGCTCTATCGGGCATTTGTTCATATCTGATAGAATTGTGTGAGAAGAAACCGAAAGAAAGTGATAGTGATGTTTCCGAATTAAAGAAAATAAACCTCATACATTAAGTTGATTATAATAATAACAACAACAACAACAATAATAATACAAGCATCAACAAAAAGCATTACATTAACTATTACAACAACATATATACAACATAATTATAAATCTAGAAAAATGTCGATTATTATTTAAAACAAAGCAAAAACAAAAAACGAATGCAAAAGAATAGCTATAGACCCTTAAGAGAACACACAAATGCATAAACAATTAATTAATAATTTAGTAAAATAAAAAGTTGAATAGTTATTAGTTTATATTTATATTATGAAAACCTGCAATTAATCCATTTTTGAATTAAATTCATTGAGACAAAAAACCACAAACCATTTATTATGTAATTTCAAATATATTTTAGGTTTGTAAATTGTACATTTTGCTCAGAACTCCGGCGTAAGCGGCCAATGTGAAATGTCCGTTCACACCTTACGTACGATTTATCGTCGATACATTATTCGTTCGATAACAATACTTTACACTATAATTAATACAAACAACATTGCATTATTTTGGCTTTGGTCTTATTTTTTTTTTATTAAAGTCCATAGCGCACCCTAAATACAAAAGGGTCACAACACAAAATTTTTCAAAACTTAATTTTTTCAAAAAATTAATTCAGAGTACACATCTCTCAATACTGCAAACGTTTCTTTCACATCACTATCTTCTTTAATTGCGTTGCACGATGAACTAAAGAGAATTATGAGTTGTTACTCTTTTGTATTTAGGATGCGATATTGCTGGATCCTTTCTTCTAGTTTCTGCTAGTTTAAATCGGTTTTGTCCGGAGCAAAACGCAAAAATGTTGTTCTCCATTAAAAAATATATTCTTAAATAACCGAGCAAAATTTTGTATTAATTCTTATGAGCGGCATTCTTACGCGGAACGAAAAGCCTCGTGTGTCACTTTTTTTTTTTAAAAAAATTATCTTAAAACAAAAAGCAAACGATTGAGAGAAAGGGAGAAACATATACATATATATTGAACATTATTCATAAGTAACAAAAGTAAATATCTTGGATATACAACACAACTATAATTTAGTTTAACTTCTGTCCTGTACCGTCTTCTAAATTTCGTCTTTATTCGATTAATTACAACTTTATTGTCACAATTTACACACAGTTACAAAAGAAAAACAAAGACTAATTATGCGCGTTCGCAAATGCAAAAGTGTGCAAATACGCATCACAAAAATGGTTGATGCAACGAAAGTACCTTTTAGCTTCCAACGTGAAGTGGTTCTCCAAATCTCACTGGTACTATTATCACTGGTTCTATTATTCAATTCACAAAATAAATTTATTTTAAATAATCTAGAGCATTATGAATGTTTTTGCGTTCGGATTGCAAAGAAGCCTTAAGACCAACAGTGTCGACGGTTGATTGAGTTTCGGATTCATCGGATTTCTTGTATATTTTTAAACGCTCTGACCTTTAGAAGAAAAATTGGATTTTTCATTCTCCGATTTCCCATACATCCAATCGAATTTCGTGACGATTCCAATCTGTCCATCATGCCAGTCGGATTATATTTGCTATGATTCAGTGCAAATTAGCTTGACCAACGTCAATGTAAAATATAAGACCATCAGACCCCAGAATCAATCAAAAACTTTTGCATAAAAACAAATACCTCCTGAGTGATGACAGGTTTAAGGTTTTGAATAGAAAATAGTCTAACATCGTTAAGAAGCGATCCCCGTAAATCTCAACAAAATACTTTAAACGTCGTCATCTCCAAAACAATGTTGTTTAATTTCGGCAATAAATGCAACAACATAAAGACAATGAAAACAAAAAACACATGCACATGTAGAAATAAGTCTCTGACGTTTGATCAAAGATGACCCACTATCGTAAGCCTGAACATCTGGCAACATTGTAACCTTAAAATATGTACGATTTCGTATCAGCAATGTCGAGTTAGAGTCACTGTCGTGAACTTTCGCTTTACTTATTCTTTTTGAAGAATGTGCGGCGGACAGCTTTGAATGTGAATAGACATGAGAGTTTGACGTGGAAGACAAACAATTTTTGTCAAGTGCAAAATGGAGTTTCTTCACCTACATTAGGAGTAAACCAACCACGGCGTTTTAAAATTATTCAAAAGTTAGTTCCATATAAATTAAATCGTCGCGCTATCCCCAAGAAGATTAAGTTATGGGGATCGATCACACCCGGCCTATTCAGCAGCCATTCCGCAGTCTGTTCCGATTCACATCCTACCTGTAAAAATCTAGTCGATTCGTTCATAGCCTCAAGACATGAGCAATGAGAAAAGGTAACGAAAAAACGTCAGAGACTTATTTGTACAAATGTTTGTTCAAACTCTAAACAAAACCAACTCAACATTTATGTCAATAAATTGTACTTTATAGCATTAATAGAATTATTAGCAAGATTTAACTAAACGTAACAACTAAGTAAATATTAAAAACCAATTTATTTTGGAAAATTGATTTTAAAAATGACTTAAGCGAATACGAATCTAATTTTTGTTTTTCATTTAAAACCATTCTGAACCAATGTGTGTTTTATTAGAGTATGACTTTATACATATTTGGACATATTAGGTCTTCCAATATTCCAATCTGTACAAAAAATACACACATTATTTTTTTGAATTGAACTTTGTTGAAAATAGACAACATTTAAGAAAAGTATTATCATTTGTATGCTATTTTGTGTACTATTGAATTACACTATATTGTTTTTCCGGTATCCCAAACCTTCATCCCACACATCTAAGCCTTACAACAAATGAGTATAGAAATAATTGAATTATTATAGCGTATATACTCCTTAAGTCTTAAGTTAAAAAAAAAACACGAAGAAAACTAAAAAAAAAAAAACACAAACTTTACACCTACAACTCTTTGTATAAAATAAATTTATTTCCTAATGCATACTTATATTTTAATTCAAATTAAAACAAAATCAATTAAGAACAAAAATATATAAAATTTATAGACTACGTTTAGTTATTGTTGTTTTAATAATAAAAATAAAACCTATTTGAAACGGAGGAAAAAAAAACAAACAATTCACTAATGAAATAAAGAATGCTTTAAAACCAAAGTACATTTACCGTAGTTTGATTTATATGAAAAGTCGTATTTTTGTCACATAAGGCGTTGAAGTTGTCGGCATAGCGGATGCAGAAATATGTGATTGGTGAAATGAGTCATTGAAGAAACTCCTTGGAAGCTCCCAGGATGTCGCACCCCGAATAAAATCATCTTCTCAACAAATTTTCACAGTGCTAGGTTTTCTCCGAAATAATAAAATAAGAATACATAAGTAAGTGACACTATTTGATGAGAATTGAATTTCCTCGGAAATATTCTCCAAGTTTTTCACCCAAAAGGCCCTTAAAGGGCATGGGTTGGTTCGAAAAATAATCAGCCCTATTGCGAGAGTCGACATCAATTCAATGCCAATTTGTCATTTTGAAACGATGTGACGACGACGCCACCTGTTTATCGATAATTTGCATAAACAAATTGTCATCTCTAGTTTATTTACTCTATTTGGTGTTTTTCTGGGGAAATGTTTTTTATTTCTAAGCCTGATTCCACTTCGAGTGATAAAGAAAATAAACAAAATCGAATATAACAAAGAAGAGTACAGCGACAGGAGTCAGATATCTTAAATTTACAAATTAAAAGTGAGTGGCAAAATCAGTTTGTTGCTTCCGGACGTGTAAATTTTTTTATATTCAATTGAAAGCCGGAATCAGATCAAAATTCATTTGGAAAACAACTTAATTGTCGGCAACATTGATTGTACCAGCTGATTAGTGGAAACAACTTGAACATGGAACTTACACTGCTAGTTGTTTACCAAAAGCTGTCTGAGACTCTGGATGTCTTAAAAAAAAGGACAATTGGTATCCCTTTGTAGCAGATTCGCCACTGCCTCCTCGCCAGTTCGTTATACCAAGAGAATGGCTCCTTGCACCGCCCAATGAACAATAAATAAGTTTCGAAAGACTACCAATACTGGAAAAACAATTTTACGACTAAGAAAGTAATCTCTAAGCCATGTTAAACTTCACCAGAAAGACATTAGCCGTTTGGAGCCGGCTTTAAAAAGTAGGTCCCGGTCAGGGAGTATACACAACTATATCGCGCACAGCTCATAGATGTTCCTTAATGGAATGTTAAGGGAAATAAGTAAGTATTTGTTTAATCACATCTGGACACACGGAAGACATTGTTCTGAAATATTTTCTGCTAGATCAATCAAGTTTGACGGACCTCCAAGCGAGTGCATTTTAATGTCATCGTTGGAGGGGAACGATCCCATAAGCCCCTAGTTACCAAGATCTCCTAACTATATAGCACTTTCGCTTCCTCGTGCTTTTTTACTAATTACGGAAATTGTGTTTCATTGAATTTGGAAAATTATGAAATAGGAACGATTTCATTATTAGGCAATGACAATAATATGGCAACATCGAAAATCTTTTTTGATGTCAAAGGGCCAATGGTCATGAAATTACCTGTTATTCGCCCATGTGCCATGTTCCGAGAGTTTTTGAATTCCCATTCTTTTTTAGATTCCCATTTTTTCCAAAAAGGTGTGCTCAATTCCGAGCGAAAGTGTGGTTCGAAAGAATAGCTTTGTTCAATATGTTACGAACTGTGTTCAATAACTATCAACAAAAAACATACGTTTTATTTGCAAATTTAACAACAAAATTAAGAAAAAATGCCTGCTGGCTTGTTAATTGCCCTGGTTTCTACTAGAAGAAGACTAATGATACTGGAACGTGTTAAACGAGTTGCCAGATTGATTAACTGGTGTAATCATCATTCGTGTTGTTAATTTTTTAATGAATATGTCCACCAAAGTATAAAATTTATGTTTATTTGAAGAAACCTTTTCAACAAGTAGAACACTCTGGGTAAATTTCGTCAAAAGTTGTTCTTGATAAAAGGAACCTTTTTATTTTCTTTAATTTTACTAGAAAAGCTAATCTGAATACTGTCTTTTTTAATTAAATGTTGTAAAAACAAGTTAAATATTAACTCTGCGTTCTTTTTTAACTTGTATGTGCTCAGAAAAACACGTACAATCTCATTTCTTTTTCGATCCACAAGGCTATATGTGCTCGAATTATATTCCCAATATTTTTTTGGGTATTCGGAATGGAGCACACCAAATGTGGGAAAATGTTTCACATTCGAGCAAACTCGAAATGCAGCACATGGGCGATTCTGTCTCATCCACCGTTATGTATACGTTGTATTGAACATCCGCTGTTAGTATGTGATACCGTGAGCCGTGAATATGTCGGTAAACTGTTAAGTGCTGCACTTTATTTAGTAGCCTAAAACTATGCTGTAAAATTACGAGTTCGTATTTACTTTCTTCATTTGTATAAATTTCGCAGTTTGGAGTAAAACGACGTACAATAATGAAAACTTTCGGATTTCGTTACAAAAAATAAATCGAGTCGTCGATGTTTCCTCTAAACAAATTGTCAGAGGGGAATCTAATAATTTTGCCGACTATTTGGACTGATTTCTGACCAATATCATAACTAATACGACGAGTGTTTAATCCTGACAGAGAGACAGGATTTTGTTATTTATGAATCCTGACAGAGAGACAGGATTCCAAATTTTGATTTTCCCAAAAATGAAACCAATTTTCAAATTCAGGAGATCAACAAAAGTAAAGCTTCTTGCTTTATTGAATGGTTTCTTAAGACTAAAAATACAAATGGCGGTAATTCAATTTAATGACGCTCCTAGCGTCATGTATGTAACTTATACATGTAAAAGAAATGGAAAAAGAGATAAGTACTAAAACTAGCAAAATTAAGAAAACAAATACAGATGAAATTAATGAAAATGAAATATAAGGGGAAATTAACCTTCAGATGAGTCAGGGGGACTCATCTGTTCCGGGTTGAACATGGCTTCAACATACTCCCGGCCTTAGAGTGGGGATGATGCCGGAGATGATATGCCGAAGTGGCCATCTTAGCGGGCACCTAGTTCTGCCAACGTCTTCACAAAGGGAATGTTGCTTCTGGCCCATGTTGTATCTGTGAATGAAAAGAGAAGAAAAGAACAAATATGGACAATGAGAAACGTGCATCAGGGATTTGACCATTGGAATCATTGATCTTTCGGTTATTCGGTTTTTGCTGTGGTTTTAGGACGAGAAGTGGTATTTGTGTTTGGGTTAATTGTGGCATTTGGAAGAGAAGGGGGTTCTGTGGTAGGGAGAACGCAGAGCTTGGCGATAGAGCGTACGATTAATCCATTCGTTGTCTTAATTTCAGCAACTCTTATATTATTGTCTTTACCGTGAAAGACTTTCGTGATTCGCCCTAGACACCATTCTGTTGGAGGGAGGCCGTCTTCCTTAACGACAACAAAGTCACCCTCTTTTAGGTTGATCCGGCAAGTCTTCCATTTATAACGACGCTGCAACTCGGTGATATACTCTGCCTTCCAACGCTGACTAAACATGTGGAACAATATTTTTAACCTCTGCCAACGGTTGATATATGACATGGACTTCAATGGAGGTATTGTCGGAGACTCAGGAGGAGCTGTGAGTGGCGCACCACGCAAGAAGTGACCGGGTGTCAATGGGAGAAGTTCACCGGGATTCTCAGAAGTTGAACATAATGGACGAGAGTTCAAAACGGCTTCAATACGAACAAGCAGGGTTGTAAATTCTTCAAAGGTGAAGTTCGTTTTGGAAGCAACCTTTTTTAAGTGCGACTTCATGCTCTTCACAGCGGCTTCCCAGAGGCCACCCATATGTGGAGCGTATGGAGGGATAAAAGTCCAATTGAATCCTGGCGTGCTGTACCTTGCAATGAGGCTGTCTCCAATCGACTTGAGGAACTGAGCATGTTCTTGCAAAAGTTTGCGATTCGCGCCAACGAAGTTACGGCCGTTATCGGAGAACATGGTTTTCGGGAGACCTCTGCGACCGATGAACCGTGCGAATACGGCAAGGAAGGCTTCGGCTGAGAGGTCGGAGCATGTTTCAAGGTGAACAGCGCGTGTAGAAAAGCAAACGAACACTGCTGCGTAGCCTTTCAGTAACTTAGAGTTTTTTAGTGGCGAAGATTTAATGCTAAAGGGGCCAGCAAAGTCAACGCCTGTGTAAGTGAAAGGTAGAGAGAAGTTAACACGTTCAGGGGGAAGCGCGGCCATAATCTGGTTATGGACCTTTCTTTTGTAGATTGTACAAGTCCTGCATACTCTTATACATTTTCTTATTGCGTTTCGAAGTCGAGGGATATAAAAACCTTGTCTGATTGCTCGAAGCATTATATGGTGTTCAGCATGGAGCATAATTTCATGCGTGTATTTTACGAATAGGTGAGCGAAGTGTGATTTTTCTGGGATCAAAACTGGATGCCGTTCATTATAACTCAAACCTGCATTATCTAACCGACCGCCCACCCGGATCAAGTCATTTTTGTCGAGAAATGGCGTCAACGTCAGGATCGAACTTTTCTTATTTAGGGGCATCTTCATTTGTAGCTTTTCATATTCTTGAGCATAGTAAGTTCTTTGTGCCAAAGCAATCAATCTCTGTTTGGCCAATGTGATTTCTGCGGTCGATAAGGTCGTGGACTCAGGGAGAGTTTCCTTTCTGCACCGTCGAATGAAGCGGAATATTTGGCATACAACTCTTATAGCCCTGTTGAGTGAGGAAAATCTACCGGTTATATCTTCATTTTCAATTTCGATATGAAAGTTTGAAGCCTTTTTTGTCTCTAGGTCAGTGGGATCGAAAATTCTTGGTTTTGGCCACGCTTCTGATGGTTGTTGTAGCCATGTGGGTCCATGCCACCATAGAAAGTGTTGCGTGAGCTCCTGGGGAGTACAGCCACGAGTTCCGAGGTCAGCGGGGTTGTCTTCGGTTTTGACATGTCTCCAGAACTGTACATCAGATATTCGGTTGATTTCCGTAATTCGGTTTGCGACGAATGTCTTAAGGGCCTGTGGTGACTTTTGTAACCATCCTAAGACAATGGAAGAATCCGTCCACATAAACCTCTCGTATGAACATCGAACATTCAGGGTGTTCATCAGTCTTGCCATCAATACTGCACCACATAATTCCAACTTGGGTATAGTAATACTTTTCAAAGGTGCAACTCTGGTCTTTGCCACCAGTAGGTGACTGGTGATGTCGCCCTTGCCGCTTTCAACACGGATGTATATTGCGCCGCAATAGGCCTTCTCCGAAGCGTCGCAAAAGCCATGCACTTGAACCCTTTTACCTGGAGAAAAACCTACCCACCTAGGGATTTTCAAGGTAGCAATATGTGGTAAATTTTCAATAAAAGTATTCCAGATTATCATCAGATGTGGCAAAACAGCCTCATCCCAATCAATTTTTTCCTGCCATAAACTTTGCATCAGAGTTTTAGCAACAATAATTATTGGACCTAACCAACCAAGGGGGTCGTATAGCCGTGCTATAACGGATAATATTTGCTTTTTCGTTGTTGCTGAAACGGGAGAAATAATTTCAACTTTGTAGAAAAACGTGTCTGTTTTCGCGTTCCATCTAATTCCCAGAGTTTTCGTACTGCTGGATTCATCAATTTTTAAAAAATCTTTAGCAAGAAGATCCTCCCGGGCCAAATGCTCCAGAAGGGCATTGTTGTTAGCTGTTACCTTCTTCAGGGGGAAGGCTGCTGACTTGAGGGTCCTCAATAACTCGATTTGCTTACTTTTCGCTTCGGCAACTGTGTGTCCTCCTGACAGCACATCGTCAACATACGTCTCGTTTTTGAGAATATCTGCAGCATGCTTATTTGTTTCGTGACAATCTTCGCTCAGTTGAATTAGGGTTCTTAAAGCCAGAAATGGAGCACAATTGATCCCAAAGGTAACCGTTTTGAGTTGGTAAGTTTTTATATCTTCGTTTTCATTAGGGCGAAATAGAATCAATTGGTATTTCCGATCTTCAGGGTGTAGCAAGACTTGGCGGTACATTTTCTGGATGTCGCCGGTGAAGACAAATTTGTAAAAGCGCCATCCTAGAATAACTTGCATCAAATCCGCCAGTAATGTAGGTCCAGGAAAAAGAACATTATTCAACGAAAATCCACTTGAGGTTTTATTCGAACCATTAAAAACTACCCTCAGCTTTGTTGAAATACTATCTGGCTTGACTACAGCATGATGTGGTAAGAAAAAAGAGAATTGTTTAATTGATTTATGCTCATGGTGAACGACAGGCTCCATGTGGTCTAAATCAATATATTCCTGTAGGACCTTACTATATTCTGCCTTTAACTCTGGACATTTCTTAAAATTTTTCTCCATACGTAGATATTGTGCAGCTGCGATATTCTTCGAGGCACCCAAAAAAATGTCTTCAGGAAATTCTGGACGAAACGGGAGACGTACCATATATCGACCATTTTCTTCTCGACTAGTAGTCCTCTTGTAAAATTCTTCGCAATAATTATCATTTTCAGAGACTTGTGAGCATCTGTCTACCTCTTCAATTTCCCAAAATTTCTTCATTTGCTCATTTAATGTCGTATAATCACATTCATGAACTATAGTAGAAAAAGTGTGCACCTCACTTGCTGGCATGGGGCCAGATAAGTACCAGCCAAACCTCGACTCTCTCGCTTCCAAGCCTCTCACGGTATCTAAACGTACTCCTTCCATGTTAATCAGTGGTAAATAATCACTTCCAATAATCATATCTATCGGTGAAGGTTGAAAAAAATATGGATCTGCTAAGTCCAAAGTAGAAAATTCTCCAAGATTCTGGATATTAACTCTTTTTGCTGGTAGAAAATGGGCTAACTTCAGCACGATAATTGCATTAATATTCATGGAGAAGTTCGATCGCCTTGATCTGATCTTGACGTTGCATTTTCCTTGTGAACTTCCCACGATAGTACCACCTAACCCTGAGATTTGAGTATTATGGCTTTCTACCGGCAAACGTAGCTGTTGCTGAATGCGTTTAGAAATAAAACTCCGTTCTGAACCTCCATCTAAAAGTGTTCGTACCACAAAAGTTTCTCCGGCATGAATAATTTCAATTAGCGCTGTTGGCAATACTGTTGTACCGCTGTTCTGTACAAAGTGATTTTGAACCGTATCGTTCGAGACGTTATTTTTTCCAGGGTGGAAGCTTGTATACCTTTGATGGCCGGACGTCGACTGCTCATTTTCACCTGAAGTGAACTCTGCATAGTTGTAATTTCCTCTTGAATTATTACCTTTACTTTCAGATTTTTCCAAGTGTATCATTGTGTGATGTTTTTGATGACATTTTGCACACGTCTTATTGCTGGTGCATTTTGTCTTGAAATGATTTGGAGACAAACAATTTGCACAATATTTGTTGGCATAAACATACTTTATTCTTTCATTTGGTGACAAAGCCTTGAAATGTTTGCAGTGTCGAAGGGCATGATCCTGGTTGCATTTCTTACAAATATATTTTTTCTCTCCTTCTGACTGCGTGTAAAATGTTTGATGTTTCGAATAGTTCTGATTTGGTTTTTTAAAATCAGTGATCGTTTCTAACATCTGTATTCGGTTGGAGAGAAACGCGTTCAACTGAGGCCAGGTTGGCAACTCTTTATGGTCGCTCAATGAATCTTCCCAGGCTCTCAACGTTTCCTCTGACAATCTTGTAGAACACCAATGCACTAAAATCGGATCCCAATTGTCCGTTTTGATCTTATAAGATTTGAATATCGAAACGCTGTCATTAATACTGCTCTGAATTTGTCGAATTGACTTCGGATTTTCGCAGGGAGCGATCTGGATGCCGAAGAATTTTTTCATCTGCTGATGCACTAAGATACGTTTATTTTCATACCTATCTCTCAGTGCTTCCCACGCCAAATTGAAATTTTGATCCACAAGGTCGAAACGCTGAACAATCTGCAACGGCTCTCCTCTTGTTTTGCATCGTAAGTGATATAACTTCTGAGCCTCGGATAATCCTGGATGATTTATAAACACAGCTTGGAATATATCTCTGAAAGCTGGCCACTTTGAATAACCTCCTTCAAATGGCGGTGTATCACACGGTGGAAGTTTCAATGTTGATGCACTTTGATATGCCATGGTGACATTCGTTGCTGAAGTTTCATTCTCCTTTGCCCTTATATCTTCAGTCGTTGCTTCGAGAATTTTCACCTTGCACTCCTCGTAGATTCCTGTTGCTTCATCAAATTTTTCCGAAGTTGCCTCCATCTCGACAGATTCCTCCAGATCACCTGTGGTCATAATATGCTCGAAACTGTCAACCAATTTGTTCCATCTTCGCTCCAATTCAGCATGTTTCACTTCTATTACTGCTGCACTGCCGTAATTTTTGAATTCCGTTTTAAATTTTGAGCAAAACGATGTTAATTGGCTCCAATCGAAAAGAAATTTGCGATGCGTTGAAATTTTTTCCTTTTTCTTAGTCATTCTTGTCGATCAAAATTTATAAATATGCGAAAATTCAAAAACAAAAAATAATAAAATCGCCGAAAGTCTTTGTATATTTGTTAAGGTGATCAAAAATTCACCGAATTTATGTTAATTCGCACGAGAAAAAAATTTCAAAAAATATTTCAGGGGGAAATTTGTTTATCCCGACACTGATCTTTGTTAATTTTTGGAGAAGTCCACAGAATTTATGTTAATTAAACGAAAGATAATTTTTCCAAAATATTTTAGAGGGAAATTTGGTTATCCGACAATAATCCGATTTTTTTTTTAATAATTTTTCACGGTGTGGCAACTCTTGATAGTTTTTGCAATAATTATTTTCTCTTTCTTTACACTTTCTTTCTCCAACATGAAATAATGTAGCGGATAGGGGAACCGTTAGATGCCTTCACTAAAAAGCATTCGCATCAAAAATAAGCAATTTTTCTTCTTCTTGTTTGCTGGCCTAGAATATATTACAAAATTTTTTATTCAGCCACACACAAATCAAATTTATATTTTCCGAACAAAAAATCGTCACTTATTGAATTGTATGTCCGTACCGATTTTTTTTTTCTTCTTTTCACGCAGTACTAATCTTTGTCCTTTTATCTTTATTTTTCGTATTTCATTTCTTTTTGTGCTATGTTTAATATAACGGATAGGGGGACCGTTATCAGCCTTCAAAACAACAGGCACTTTCTTCAAATTAAACTAGTTTTCTTCTTCTTGTTTTTTGTTGAAAGTAATTCGAATTTTTTATATGCCTGAATTTATCGACACAAAATGAATTATTTGTACCGATGGAAGAGATTTCCTTAAAAAACGTAATAAAATATGCACAAATGTTAATTAAGTCTCTTTATTGTAAAATTTTTCCCGTTTAAACGCATACAATTTGTAGTCCGTATTCGAAAAAATAATCCCGGCACCAATTTGTTTTTGACCGATCTGGCAACTCACTCCATGTACATTATTATATTCCTTGTTTCTCCTTTTTGCCGTTAATCGTCGACGCTGATTTCCAATTTGTTGTTGTTGTAATACAGATGGGGAGCAAAGAAACAAAATCCTAACCACTTTTCCAAATAATACCACAAATTATACAAAAAATTCAAAAACCACTCACCCTTCTTCCTTTAATGTGTTGTTTCTGTTGATTTTGTTGTTGTTGCTAATCAGGTTGATCGCTTTTTACCGGCGACCGAAAATTTGTTATTATTGTGTGTGTGTAACCACAATTTATTTTTAATAAATTTCTTGTTTTTTTTTTTTTTCTCACACCACTTTTATTTATAATATCACTGATATTGTCCAATTGTTTTTTTCACTTTCTGTTCTTTTTTTTTATCACACTGAATTTTTTTGTCCGTCCGCGATCGCTTTCAATTTCACTTTGATTATTCTTCTTCTATTTCTCTTTTAACTGGCTTTGATTTACTACCAGTGATGGCAAAATAGAAACTCACCACACCAATTTGTCAGTGATGGCAAAAAAAGTACTTTTCTAGTCCGACGGGCCTTTTTATCAAATTTCATGTAGAATGTTATTTTGGCTTATATTTTCACGATATTTCAATAATATTTTACCGATTTCATAGAGATTTCGCGAATTTCAATTATAAGATTATGTTTCACGATTTTTTTTGTCGATTTCAGGATGAAATTTTGTACTTTTTTTTTACGAATGATCAAATATTCAAATGCACGTTTTCACTGTACATACCTGAACTCTCATCTCTATTTCATACGATACCTTTGATGAAAATATTCTCCTTCCTCTAATGTGGTGGGTCGGTTTTCCTTCACTCTCTTTATGTGAAACTTTCCTTAACCTCTATGCTTTTTGTTGTGGATGATACCGTCGTCGTGGTTACTGATGATGATGATCTCCACCGATGATTTGCTTTCTGTTACCAATGATTTAATGGTTTTCAATTGTGTTGTTGTAGATTTGTCTGACTGAACGGGGGTCAGTAGACTACTTTAACAGGTAGGCTGCAATTGCCTGTGAACAGATGACGCTAGGGAGTGCGTCCACTGTTCCAATCCACTCCTAGACTCCGCTAGGATGTTCGAAGGACCAATGTTTAATCCTGACAGAGAGACAGGATTTTGTTATTTATGAATCCTGACAGAGAGACAGGATTCCAAATTTTGATTTTCCCAAAAATGAAACCAATTTTCAAATTCAGGAGATCAACAAAAGTAAAGCTTCTTGCTTTATTGAATGGTTTCTTAAGACTAAAAATACAAATGGCGGTAATTCAATTTAATGACGCTCCTAGCGTCATGTATGTAACTTATACATGTAAAAGAAATGGAAAAAGAGATAAGTACTAAAACTAGCAAAATTAAGAAAACAAATACAGATGAAATTAATGAAAATGAAATATAAGGGGAAATTAACCTTCAGATGAGTCAGGGGGACTCATCTGTTCCGGGTTGAACATGGCTTCAACAACGAGATATTCTCGTTCTTCGTGCCAAAAAACACACTGTTGTAGTTGTTCTTCATCCATGATAAGAAATGTGAATCCAAATTGTACATACTCCTCATTACGTAGCCCTATTTTTTTTTTTTGTTATTAAACCGACATCATGGAAGTCACTGCACACCAACTACAAATTATTAAAACAAACAACAGATGATCGACGATAATCTTACGGAGGGATGAGAAAGCAATACAAAACCATGTAAGTACTGAAACAAAAACGTATTCCAACATGTCCCTATAAATAACGGAACGATGGAGTCGATCCATTCACCGCCTTGGTGAAAGCAGGGTCGTGGCTCTAGATACTTCCAAGACGTTAGACAGGGTCTGACACCGTAAACTCGTATCAAAACTTATTGTATTTGGTGTCGGTAATACCATCTCTGGATTCATATCGAGTTTTCTCAGACATCGCTCTATACTAGTTGTTATAGATGGGGTCTCATCATTGGCGTAGGAATAGGGGGGGCTGAAGAACAATTTTAGCCAACCCCCCCCCCTGCTGGTTGCGAAAGAAGTACAATGCACCAACAACGGGTGGCTAAAGCCCCCCATGCAAATTGTCTAGTTACGCCAATGGGTCTCATCCAACCAGCATAGGTTGACCGCAGGAGTGACTCAAGGTTCTGTCCTCTCTCCTTCTTGTTTTCATTGACGACCTGTTGGGTGAGAGTGTGGACCCAATCTACTATGCGGATGACAGCAACCTCTGTCATGCATATTCATTTTATTATCGGTTAAGACCACTGGTCGTCGGATATAATGAATGACTAACTCAACCGCGATTGATGAGTGGATTCAAATGGACATACCCGATTTTAATGCACGAAAGACCCAGTGCTATTTGTTCTGGGCCTTACGATACAGGGTAACGGTCGCTGAGCTAGCCACATACTCGAAGTGTCGAAAGAAGCATTTAAGTGTTTAGGCTTTTTAAAGCGGTGCAAGAAATACTTCACTCCATCTGACCTACATCCGGCCGAAAATGGAATATAACTCCCATATATGGACAGGAGCTGTAAAGATGTCTTTGAACCGTGTACAGAGAAGAGTGGTGGTGATGATGGTGGATGATAGGGTGTCCAACACTTTTGTCTCCCTATAGCATCGCCGCAATCTGGTTTGGTCGTCAGATATCCGTCGTCTGGTCCATGACGTTAGAAAAGGCGGCTATCCAGAGAATCTCAGCCGTTCACTCTCAAATGGCCGGTTGACCGGACGACGCACTGTGGCATAATCCTACAGCCAGTGACTTTCTCGCCAACTGTGACATTCTGAAATTCAATACAAACGACAACATACGCTACTCCCACTTTCTACCCTCCAAAAACCTTACTAACCTATCGCTAACACAATGTGTTGCAGTTACCGCCGGCATTAGGAGGAAGAGATTAATCTCTAGGTTAGATTAGGATGATTGCCGTGGTTGGAGAAGGAGGGAAAGGTAGAACATGGATTTAGGGGATGAGGAAGTACGATACTCTCGGTACTTTCAGGAAAGTCTCCTGTTGGTTTACGGTGGTCGAGGAACCTGCTTCCCAGATACGTGAGTCGCCGGTTAATAATTCTTCTACTTTGGCGTCATGGCAGGATCTACAGTAGCCATCCCGAGATATACCCTTAAGGTTTGTCATCAGTGCTCTGTGAGAATTAGTGAGAGTCTTTTTGTCAAAACCCAGTAGACTTGGTCCTTTTATCCCTCCAAACCCTAAATTTGTTAAAACTATAAAAGACTGTGCTCTAAAGGAGAGCCTTGAGGCACACATGCGGGTTAAGGTTTTTTGCCTGGCAACAAAATAGCTTCTTGTCCCACAAGCTTGTATAGAATCCCGACGTCCATTCATCCTTCTAGTTATATTCTCCTGTTCCTAATCCATTAGATAGATAGATGCTGTTTGCGCGGTCGACTTATACAGGCCGCCTAATATTATCCAGTCGTCATGTGTGTTCGTTTCCCACCATAATTAAACCTGAAGAACTATGTAGGTCGTATGGAGAAGGACAAATAATGTGAGCCATTCCAGAACATTTTCAACCACATTTACAGGTTTTCTTGATGGTTACAAAATTAGAACACGAGAAGAAGAAAATATCTAACACAATTCGGTTTGTTCCACGCAGGACACGAACTCACAACACAAGTTGTCGCACACAGATGGCGTCAGTGAAGTTGAAATAAAGCGAGCAAAAAATCTAAGCTGCTACTCATGCAAATATGGGAACTATGGGATGGGAAACGAGCAGACATTTCCTTCGAAAAAAATCGACAGGTTTGCCGACATACTCACACTTCACAAATATACTTTGATCTCTGGCTACAAATACATGTGTAACCAGGGCAGGCGTTTCCATCACAGACAGATCCTTCGTACCAGAAACTCGAGAAGGCACGGACGTTCTCACGTTCACATGCAAATCCAAATGCAAACAAAAGACACACTTTTTCGATCTGTGTTCATACAAGTATATCTTTTTTTTTTTCTATAAAAAATCCTAATTGCGATGATGATTTAATAAAATAAAACTTAGCACTAAAACTTAGAAGGAGCATTAAAGATAAAGTATACAATTTACATTACAGAGCAATTAAATATAGAGTAAGTGTACAATTTGAAATAGTTACGTAGTAAGTCTAGTCTGTCGTTTTTGGTTTTTTTTTTTGTAAGTAGGCACAACAACATAGATTGCAGCATTCGAATGGACTACTTTGCCTGCTCCACGCGTTGGCCATATTTGCTCCAGAAGGTAACGGTACACTTGAGACGTTTGCCGGTGGTCTGCTCGAACATGGAGCACGTATCGAAGGGGGGACAATACAAATGCAACGACACCGACGTATCCGAATTGCTGGGATTCTCCACACGATGCAAGCCCAAATTATCTGCAAGGCCAACAAGGAAAGAAGCGAAAGAACGTTACTAAAATAATGAAGTGAAATAGATCGCACCGACTTACCGTTGATGTAGGCCACATCATTGACAGCGATTGTAGTCTGGCCGAGCACCTGTAACGCATCTGCATTTTCAAATTCACGATCTTCCGCTATGGTCTCCAAATGGTTTGGGGCCATTTGCTCTTCCGGCCACGTGTAACGGGTCTCCATCAAATCACCCTTTAGCATTTTCATAAAACAATGCGAATCGGAATGATCGTGTATCGTCGAGCTGTGACCTTCGCCCCAGCACAGGATCATCAAATTGAATTTGCCGTTGCCAGCATCGACCAGGTTACGGGTGTATCGGTAACGATCGAATTTGGCAAACTTCTTCCACTCTTTGGGATTCGATTTGTACGACAGCATGATGTGATTGACCATTTCGATGTTGACGTAATTGGTCGAAAACTCCTGGTGCAGAGCAGCAATCAAATCGCTCAGCGTATCAATGGCGGGCCCATACTTCAGCGGCTTCTCAATGCCGCTAAAGTGACGGGTGACTTCGCGCAAGTATTTCTCCTGGTCCATATCGGTATCGATTTTCGACAAAGCCATTTTGAAACTTTGATGAACCTAGCAGTGGAGAAAACAAAATAAAATCTATTTATCACTTGGCAGCAATTATTGCATCTTTTCTAGATACTTTTTCTTCTTCTTGTTTTTGTTGAAACGTTCACCGAAGAGAGCGAGAGGGAGAAAATTCATTCACTCACTGGCTGAATAGGAAAAGATTTGTAGTTTCCATTACAATTCAGCTTGATGACTGATAAGATTTAACATTTCGAATGATCTCTTCAAAGCCCAGCATCGATCGCAAATGAATGCAAAAACATTTACGTGTCGTCTTCCGTCCAACCAAACGCCTCCTCCTCCCCCCCCCCCCCCCACTCAAACTTTATATTTTGTGATGTGCAAAAGTTTATCAGCGTAAAGTCACCATTCAGAATTCTGAAATCACTATCAGTGCGACAAAATTGAAAAGCAGCAACAACGGACGATGTCCGTCAACATGTACGAACAATACAATTTGTAGTGATTAAACCAAACATCCGAATATGCGATTCGGCGACCTGCGTCTAACATCATGTTCCAATTTAACAATCACCAAGCTATCCATCATCCGTCCATGCACAAGAATAAGAATAGAAATCCTACAGCAATGGAAAATTTTAGGTTTTTGAGAATGAAGAGCAACCTCTGCCGGTTCGAAAAGTGCAACCTATCTGAAATGGCTTCTTAAGACTCGGCCCACATAAGAGATAACAGACATCATTCCGTTTTGCAAAGAAATCAAAATCGATTCTACTGTTGTCGAATTCTTCTTCAAGTCCGATTTTATATAAATTTAATCTGCAGATGCCCGAAGCTGTAAGGGAGAAAGTCTCTCTGTCTGTCTCGACAAATATAAGGAAGTGCAATGGACAGGACCAATGAGTATTCAAAATACAGTTGCATTGACAAGGATTGACATGTGTGGGTGCGTTGTGGACAGGGGGCCTGTCTCTCGTTTCACAGCGGCAGATGACCGACTGGCCACAATCTGTCATCAAAAGAGACAGGCGATGAGATAGGCTTTGTAAACGTCATTAGCCGACATATGACAGCTGACACTAAATATTGGCCGATACTAGTCCGGTTCCATGGTTATTTCAATCAGAGCAGTGATTGTCTCAATAATGTTGAGTCACAAGAGATCATTGGTTGCTTTCTGCCGAAGGTTTTGGGATTCGTTCTGGAAATGTTTTACTCATGGATTGAATCTGACCTAGAGGTTTTGGACCTTCTTTTAGAGATACACCATCCTAACTTCAGAGATGCCGGCGGCAATAGCGACGATCACATCAAATGCTGCCCCTTGCATGGTGTATCTGTATATGTATGAGGATGTCATAAACTAATTGGGCAAATTGTTGTTATATACCGTAGGTAACGGATATAAGAACATGTCTTATAAGAAAAAAAACGAATATAATCGAGTTTTAAAGCAAAATACCGAATCTAATTATAAGAAAGAAATGTAGAAGGAGTCCTGAGCAATGTGGCGACTAAAGCGATACCAGAGTCCTCCGCAGACTGTGCAATGCGACGATTTCACATGGAATCAGTTAACTCGATGCTATGCATCCATGGGTGATAGTTGAATTAGAAGGATCAGAGGTAAACCCTTGTTCTATAAAGGCTACTGCGGCTTGTAGTTATAAAAATCCTCAGATCGCTTGGGTGGTCCTTTAGAAAGATCGTCAGATGACGTCCTACTAACAGAAAGAAAGTTCACATCTGCGCTTAGCGCCGTTAATCGAAGAGCTGTTAAGAATCAATCTACGGCTAAACAATTATGGACTGGTTGCCAACTCCCGGAAAACTGAACTGTTTTTTTTTTGTTTTAGATCATTTTGAAAAAAAAAAACAATCTTGGTCGGTAGTGAGTTCGGTAACTCGTGGAATGTTGAATACCTGAATATCTTTTTGACCATTAATCGAGCAACGGTACAAAAACACAGCAGTTGGATGCAATGGCCAAAGACAACTTGAGAAAGTTACCCACAAAAGTTTCGAGTCTTGCTGACGGGAGCATAACCTGGCATTTGAAAGCAATTGCTGATTTTCCAAAATGTGGTGGTGTCGAGGAAAGCGATGGAAGTTGGCGGCAATTTCAATACTTGACTTCCTTGACAAATGCTAATCAACAGAACTGTATGGGATTCCGCGTCTATGCAGACGAGCCGAACTTGGGTGTGGAAAATTAAGTCGGTTTATAGGTAAAAAAAAAAAATAACAATTTCAAAAAAAGAACATACTCAAAATGAGTAAATTAAATAAAATAGCAATTTTACTGAATTTAGTAATTACATGCTAAGTTTAGGTAGATAATATCTCCGAGCTTACTTAAATCCAGTACAACAAGTACAATTTACTACAGCTGGATAGAGATGAGTGATCCAGTGATTTTTGAGGAACGCCGTTCTTAGCGATCGTGATTTCTAAATCACCGTTCTTTTAAACAGCGGCCGAGATCAAATAATTGACATAAGCTTTTTAGTCCGGACAAAGCTATTCGTTTTCACTGAAACGACTATGTTTAGACACAATGGTGAAATAACAAATAACATTATTCGGTTTTACTTGTAAGAAATTATAATAATTATCAACATAACCATGGGAAACAAATTTACATAGACGAGTTATGTAAAGTTATCTGTTACGAGTTCCTGGCAGAGTCACTGTTGGATGTTTGTTGTCATGTGTTTTTTAGATTAGTAATTGTCGTCCTATATGATATTCTTGTTTTGCAAATATTACATATTGCATACAAATTACCAAAAGACTCGACAAAACTGCCATATTTCAGTTTTTTTTTCTTTAAGCGTAAAGTTAATGTGGAAGAAAATATATTTATGGACTTATTGTTTTACCACCTACAACCGGGGACTTCCAAGATTTTTGCTCAAAAGAATGAAACGAGATTGGCAATATTATTACCAGATATATAAACAAAACAAAAAAGAAACATTAGAAATTGCACGTTAATTTAAATAGCACTGTTCTGTCAGTGCAATAAAACGAGACAGAGATAATAATATTTTATGAGGCATTACGGTTACCGAAAACCGCACTGTGTTACCGACAGCAGTGAAATGTAAATATAACAGAGTTGCAAACAACTTAAAAGAACGACTTTGTAAGTATGTAAGCGTTCTTTGGCATATTCAATCACTACAGTTACCGTTGATTTTTCAATCACGGTGACAGGGTCGCCGTTTTAGAAATATCGCCTATCTCTACAGCTGGATACTATTTACAGCTCATAAGTACAAGTGTACTTGAATTGAATACATTTTCTGGTCTTGATTTGAATATATTTTGGAATCAGATTTAGTATGAACGTTTTTTGTGGGTTTACTTTAGATGGGTGTTTTTCAGGCGCAGAGTTTAGACAAATAACAAGGATGTAACCTATACATTCTAACCTTGCGAGATCGAATGTAGTAAATAATTACTTGTAGGGAATTCGTAAGTGCCGAACAATTCGACTCTGTGGGGTTCCTGGACACGGTGGTCTTGAAGGGAACAAGTCTGCAGATGAACCAGTACGTGTTGGCCCGTCTCCAAAAACATCTGCAGAGACTTCAGAAGTCATGGAGCCAAGGTCACCGGATCTACATCTGATGGAATATAACAAGAGGCACATTGACCTACTAATAGGAGTTATGGCAGGACACTGAACTAGCTGCAGATTGTGGAATACAGATGATAGAAACAGTGGAACATCTGCATCGTCCCTCCAGAAAAGGTGAAGTAGATATCTGAGTTATGTCACTCCCGTAGTTCAGGCTTTATACATGATCGGGTACACAATAAGAAGTTTTTTCGGGGGTTTTGAAACTTTCACTTCCAATAATTCAGTCACTACTCAAGATATTTAAAATGTGTATAGATGTTGTAGGTAGTGTGTGCGAATATTACACTGTAAACTTAGGTTCGAAACCCGGCTATTTCCACCTCGTAAATGCTGGAGACTTTACAAGTAAGAGCAAAGTAAACATTTCGGAGCCGGCACTGGGTATACAATTTATATAGTACCCAGCACACTGATTTGAGAGAATGTTATGGAAAATGCGT
The DNA here is from genome assembly GCA_958296145.1 of Hydrotaea cyrtoneurina. Classification (NCBI taxonomy): domain Eukaryota; kingdom Metazoa; phylum Arthropoda; class Insecta; order Diptera; family Muscidae; genus Hydrotaea; species Hydrotaea cyrtoneurina. Next base: position 42,207,952 of record OY282516.1, read on the forward strand.
AAGTAATTTTTGTGATATTACGAGTATTTTGTATCGATTTAACAAGATGTTTCTACTTATTTTGTGACGTTGTATTAAAAACAAACAGGCAATCGGAACAAAAGCATTACAGTATTTTAAAAAGCACTATCAATTAACAAAACGTTATTTATTATTTTCAAATTAATCTTTTGTCCCATCTTGTTAAAGGTCAATGGAAGAGTCTTTCACTGTACTTGTACTGCATATAATTTTATTATATACAAATCTGTAGTTGCTACTAAAGAAAACTCACTTTTTTGTATTTTTATTGATTGTTTCTTGCTTGTTATTTTTTTTTTTTAATTTGTTTTAAACCGTCCACTTGTTTAATTGCCGCCGGACGATATGTTTTCTAAGCGATGTTTGACTCAATATTGATTTGAAATTCCCCGATTAAAGTGTGCTAAAGCTTTCATTAATTTCTTGACTCTAGAACATTTTTTTTTGTTGTATTTGGTACACATTTAATTTCATTTTGTTCTTTTCAGCAGATTCGAACGATGGTTGTTGTTGTTTTTTTTTTTTTTTTTTATAAAATGAAAAAAAAATTGCAAAACAATTTGATTTGAAGATGGGATCATAGGAATTATCAGTTGTTTTTGCTGGGACACATAGGCATACATATATTGACGTACATTTTAATATGAGACTAATCGAATTTGGGACTTTTGTTATTTGGAACACTCTCAGCTATTGCGTATTTTGCAAATCCCATCGCAGTCGTGCGTGTTATGGTGGAATGAATTGGAAACAGTGATTTGATTTTTCACCGATTAAATGACGTTGGCTGCTATTTCTTTCTTTCTGAAAATATTGTGTTTTTATTTTCAGAATAACATTTATTGGTTCGTATCTGTTGCGATAACAACACACACCCATTTTTTGGGGGGATGTAGATTAGAGTAGAAGAGCTTTTTCGCAATTTCCTTTTCTTACAAATGGTTTGATAGATCTTTGAGGTATCTGTATATGAGTTCGTACTTCCTAAATATTTCTGAGACGAATGAGCACGTGTTAGTTGATTGACATTCAATTGTTGGGTGGTGTTTACAATAGAGATTAGCAAAGTATTTGGCTCCCTATTGTGAATGAATTTGCCGAAAACGCATTTGTAATTGGTATTGTTTTCAAAAGCGAGCAGTTCTTACTTTGTTATACATAGGAGACTAACACACCTATGAATACGGCTGTAGTTGCCAAAAATTTCTCTATACGACAAAAAAAAATGTCCGGCCGAAGATCGACAGGTGAATGTTTTAGAACGGCAAATGTGAACTCAACTGAAAATATCAGTTATCACAACCGAATTTAAATTAAATATCAGTTGATTTAACTTGAGTTCGGTAGTGGAAAAATCGAATTAGTTTGTAAGCATATTTCGAAATTTTAATACCACAAACTGCTGCAATTAAATCATCCGTTTTAGGTTTACATTTATATGGCCAACGTTTTTGCAAGCAAAGCTAATTTTGTTCAAAAGTAAATAATATTGGGGAGATATAGTTCGGAAATATTAAAAAAACGTGTAGTTTTCCTTAACGTACATATTGTCGATAATAACGTGCAACAACAGAATTCGCCGTTTCGATTTTATTGAGCATGGCGTAGTGAAAGATCATCCACATGCCGTTTATCAACACCGAAGACGTGTCAATGCATTGGTTGAAGAGAGAGAGAGAGAGTTGACCCAGAAACCAAATGTGTAATATCGTTGGAAGTAACTTCTGATGTCCAGCAAGCAAATCCAGACGAGATCCATGAAACACAAAAAGAAATATGGGAAAGCGAGCTTTGAACGGTGCGACATGCCTTACCCCGCAGACCTTCAGATTTGAATAAAGTGTAGGTGTAGGCCTCCTTCAACAGACGTGCTCATACTCAAACATTCGCATTCCAAAGTTATGCAATCTTGAAGAAAGCTATCTCTTCACAAAAACACCCGAGATTACCAACGGGTGTTTTTTTTTTATCAAAATCGAAGACGCTAAAAATGCTGAAAGCGTCACATGAAGCGTTTTGAAGTGACCCATAGACGAACCTTTGTGGTTCTACAAATGTAATGACAAACAAAGTGCAGTACAACCTCTCTAATCTCTCTGGACAGGCATAGTTTCGTCCTTTTGTCCGGATTACGGAATTTTTATTATGAAATAATTTATTTAAAAAGCGAAATAAAAAAAAATTAATTATATTGAAAATTTATTAACATTTAAATCCTTTTAGTGACAAATTATAGTGATTAAAATATGAATTCATTTTGGATTGAATACATTTTTCTTTGTCTTGTTTTTCAGCTCTAATTTGAAGTTCTTTTAAAATAGGATTTCCTTCTATGTCGCAGTTGTCTGTTCAGCTCGTGAAATAGCTGTTGCAAATAGTTCAGTTGCATTTTTATTGAAAAGTTTGTCTTCAACTTTGTGAATTTCCCCAATACTACTGCCAGAGTCTATGTTCTCTTCAATATTTTCGTTTTACATAAATAACTGACATAATTTGACAGAAATAATCATATTAATTTTCCCCACGTGCTTAAGCACTGACTTCAATATTGCAAAAATTTAGAATGAAAGTATATTCTATTCATATCCTGACAGATCGTATATATCTCGCTTAACCCTTTAGCACGCAGACTGTTTACAGGCGGTCATCGCTGACAGCCATTTGCAATGGTTTGATTGCAGGGGTTAATGGGCTCATTCTCTTTGGGTGGCAGCCTCAAGCAAGCAGTGTTCATGTTTGGTGCTGTCGTTTATTTGATGGTGTCATTATACACGTCTCCTCGAAGGACACACATATTCAATTGTTGGCCTTATTGTTTAACGGGGAACAACAGAGGTAAAATGTACAAACTGTCCTAAACATAGAGCTGTCCGGACTAAAGAGGGTGTCATTACAATTTCAATCACAATATAGCGGCAATCAGGTTTCATGGTCCAATTTAAACATGTCCCAACCTGAACCAATCTATCGCTTGTAGGTCTTTTCCAAGATTTGTAGTTAGTTTTACTACCGGTTAGCCACAAAGTACTTAGTTTGTAATTATAGTAAAATTCATACATATAGCAAATAAAAATAAGAGAGATAGAGAAAGAAAAAAAAAACACTTACCATTTTGATGATTTTTTAATTGCAGTTTTGTTTTGAATTGAATTTCCTTAAAAACGTTGTTTTTGTTTATGGGGCGGCGAACGAAAGTAAACACGCTCTCTTTTCCGTTGGATTGAAACGTTTAAGCGCCAGTCGTCGGCGATGCAACCGTGAATATTGACTGTGTAATTATGTTTTGGCCACAACAACAACAATTAAGTGCGGTGCTCCTCTTGGCCGTTGATTTAATGTTGGTAACAAACAAATATGTATGTAATTTTGAGTTGTGTGTAATTTGGTGGCGCTGTGGTGCTTTCCTCTCGAAGTCTTTCACCAATTTGTGGAATTTCTGAAATGCGTTTCAGTTTTTGTCTCATTATGCGGTTTTGAGCCATTTCAAATCACTCATTCATTTGGCACATGTCCGTCGGTTCACTATGAGTGGTTTGTGCCACTACTCTGTGAGTTTTTCTGTGTGTGTGTGTGCGCCCATCTACCTGTTGGTAAGAGAAAAATGAAACAAAATCAATGATCAGCCTAAGACACAACAAACACACGTACATTTTGAAGAAGTTCGTTTGTATGAATTTTAAATGTTTGCTTTTCTTTCACTTGTTCGGGGGGTGGGGGGGCGCTGCTCACTTACATTGTTTGTCTGTCGGTCCACCTCAAACACACGCACACCTCAGTCAGACAGCAATTGGACCGGGAGTCACTCATCTTCAACAGCAACACACTCGACTCGTACTATGCAGATGATTTATAATCAATTCGTAACAACGATACCACGAACGGTGCGATACCGCATAATTCAATTCCAAAACAAATGCTTGTTGTACTGGTATGTGTGGCTATGGCTATGGCTGTGGCTGTGTGTGTCTGTCTGGCTGTGTCTATTCAAATATTTTGCGTCTCGAGCAAACCTTAACCAGTTGGAGGGGCCAATGTATTTAGGTGCTGTAGACAAACCTACTGTAATGTTTTTTGCATGGCATTTTGTTCACGGCCCGCTGCCACTAATGGATAAAATCCCCTTTTTGGCGATACTCTTCTTTGTTTTACTAAGAAGAAGACCGGAAATTGTCTGGAAATCGTTGTAATACAATTCCACATGGATAAAGGCAATACTGCGGACAGTTTTTTTTTTAAACTAGTATAGCCGAAAACTGGGAGCACTACTGTCCTCGAGACATTACATAATGAAGGGTTTCTTTTTACAAATTTCAAAGTATTTGCCAACAACAATGTTATGGTAGGAAAACTTTGAAACCCTTTCAAATATTGCCATTACAATTAATGACGACTTGCGACGTCTGCCCCCTGTATGATCTTTGCCTACTATACAATTTTGATGCAGTATTTTTTTATGGTTAGGAATTTTTTCAAAAATGTTTGGTACATAATTTATCATAACTCGAAAAGGACATTTCCAATTTTATTGACATAAATGCGCGATTTGATTCAATTTAAGTTTTCTGCAAAGACACCCCCTTCTTAATATTAAAATTAAACGCCTTTGCTGATGAGCCGACAGCTAAAGAATTTCCCGCAAAACTGGCTAAAATAATTGAAGACACTGCGGATCAGATATGGAAAGCGGATGAGACAGGCAGGATGATACACAGCTAAAACCCAGGGGTTTTTCAAGAATATGAAATAAAATTGTCGGCTGAACTGATATATGTATAACGTCGTCCAAGGGCATAACCGGTGATATATCTGGTGAATATTACAGAGAAGAAAAATGCGTGTGGGAGCATCTGATGAGCAGTGCGACTAAAGTGGTAATTTGGACCGCTTTTTGTAAGCCATGCGACTTTTGCAGCCCCTTTTTTGTTGCGACCTTTAACAACTCGAAATTTCCGTATGCCTGTTCAGCGATACTTTTCTTTGTTTTGTAAAGAAGTTCCTGTTTGGGCAGAAGTGTCTCAGCGCATTCAACTTTAGTTCGTATTACTTTCTGACACCTCTAAACGAAACTATTTTGTAATTTATAGTTAAATGCCTATGTTGTTGTAGTGTATCAGATCATCCAGCATTGTTATACATTTTACTTTCTAACGTATTTCCATATTCTTCGGCTCTACGAACGAAATGAGTATTTTATGGTTCATTATCTTCAGATTTATTGTCAGAATCAGAATACACACTTGATTCCGAGCCTGAAGGAATGGGAGTTTCAATATCAGTGGCTTAAGCAAGGCCAAAATACCAATTGGTCATTTTGCAACTGTGTCTGTGCTGAACGCGTTTTTTTCCAAAGATGACACTGGCGAAAAATAAATTAACAACAAACAAATTAACAAAAGCAAAAACCTGCGATTCCATGATATCACCTCTGATGGACACGAAATTGGAACAATGGAAGAAGAACTTTAGTTTTAATCAAAAACCACAGAAATATTATTATATTTACATGTATGTGCCTTTTTCTGATCTGTTTTGATGTTTAATACATTTATGTAATTTTTTTTTTAATCTCAATGTTTTGTTTTAATAAAAATGAATTTATGATAAATGTGCGATTTTTTTTTTTAAAAAAAATTCGCTTTTTGTGACCTTTTTTTTTTTTAAAAAAAATTCCCTTCTTGTGCGACTTTTTGAAATTTGCCAACGGTAACCCTGCTGATGAGGTCTGTTAAGGTTCCAAGTTTCTGTGGTCGATTTTATTCCTAATAAAAGTAGTCGCAACCACTAAATTGCAAACATTTATTTTGAGAATTTTAAATTTTATACCAAAATATGATTAAGAACGCCATTAATTATTTAGTTTTAATTTCAGTTTTAAAAGTTATGGGTTTTCCAACAAGAGGTGGTATTTTGAATCACGCGGTATTTTGGTAGCTGCCACCTTTGAAGCCCAGCCCAGCCCAGCGTCGATTCAAGACCTCAAAGATAGAATTTGTGAGGCTATTGAGGACATAGGGCAGCCACTTTGCGACTTGGTTATGACAAATTTCATGAAAAGGAAATGGTCCTATAAGCGTGGTCGTGGTGTTCATGCTGATGTTGTTCTTATTCATATTATGCGATCTGGCGTCTTACCGCTACACATATTAGTTCGTATTTTATTGAAAAAAAAATCCAACGACCATTCAATTAATAATATCGAATTTAAAAAATTACTTTGAACTTTCTATTGAAGTCCAATAGAATATGGGAAATATGCCCTCAATCAGGTGAAGCGTAAGTTGTAATTAAAATATACTATAGTTATATAAACAACAGGACTTTATTAATAGAAAATGTTTTGAGGACATGACTATCGTAGCCAAAATCCAATTTACAAATCGTGTTGTGTAAAAGAATATAAATTTAGAATTTTTTCCGTAAAACGAATTCAATCGTTTAATCGAAATGAATCGTTAAAATGTAAGGCGCCATAAAACGGGCATTTCGGCGTGCATTCCACATGTATTTCTCTAACATATATCTAAAATCAAGAATTAAATAAATTACAATGCTTCCAATTGTCACAAGAAAGAATTCATTCATTTTATGGAAACAGGATTTGTATTCAAATCGTATTTTAAGTTGTTGTCAAAATTGTGTATCTCTACAAGCCAATGTTTTGTAAAGATAACTCAAGAAACAGCCCAACAACAGGATTTCTTACAAGTAGGATAAAGAGAATTTCTTATAATTGATCACATGAGGAATTGTAAGTATCCGCAGGATAATTCAATCCCGCCATTTTCCTATTTACACACTTTGAGTTTTCAAGCTCAAATCAAAAATGAGTGCAATGACCACAAAAAATAACAGCCACCTGCACTAAAATAAATCGTCTTCTTTTGTTTGAATGCAAAGAAATGTTTTGAGGACAAACAATAAACCTCAGATAGACATCATCAATGGAATGTCGTTGGTGTTTATACCACCTTTGAGCTGTGGTGTCATTCTTCCTAAACGTCGTAGATCAGCGGGAAACCATATTTTAGGGGTTGATTTATCATTCATTTGTTGGGCACATTTTAGTTCGTTTGAATGGCTTATTTATTTACCGACATTCCTACCCTGTAAAGTACTCAGTAGTACAGAATATGAGTAAATTAAAAAAAAATCAGAAGCAATTGTTATGCGATGAAAGGAGATTTCAAACAAACGAATTCGGGAAGACCAGAAATCGAGGGACAAACTTGTATTCTCGTTATCCGAGACTAATTGACATTATTCAAATGGATATTTAAGGAAGCCAACTGTCGTATCAGTATGGGAGCATATCCTAGCTTCAAACATCTTTAAAAACTGGTTGGCTTCAGCTTTATATTAATAGAAACGGGAATATGTACCTCATTGCCGACATTATGATTTGTTCCCTACTTACGGCAGTTTTAAATCACCAGTGATTTAATGGTTGAATTAAATTTCATCTAATTAGTTCGAAAGAGGAGTACGGTGCACACAAACTGATTTTAAGTTTTTGGCAATGATGGCAATGCCATGAAAATACAATGGCACTGATGGTAACGCTATAACTGCCATTTGGCTGTTTTGTAGTTTGTTGGCAACGTACTTTGTGCAACACGGAAATAAAAGCACAAATGCAATTATAATTAGTATTAGTTTGTGTTGCAGCAAATTCCTTATACGGGATACCCTTCATTTCAAAGAAATGTGTTTATATATATTTTTTTGTTATCATGACGGAATTTGATGCAATTGGCAACAAAAATCCTGATGGGAATCGGAATAAACATATCCCATATAGCTTCTCAGGTCATGGGTTTGGAATCTTTTGAGTTTGCAGTAAACCCCGCTTAATTATCTCGTTGAAAATCTTGAGTTCCGGGTAAGATAATTATAGGGGAAGCTTAATTACCCCGTATCACAGAAAAAGGAAAACAAAAGTTCAATTCAACAAAAAAGTATATAGGAATATTTGATTTACGATAAATAATCAAATCGTTTTTCAAAATATACTGTATTTGGAAGAAGGTCGGTTCGTTTGGAAAATAACTCCTGCAAATTCTAATAGATTGCGACACAAAATCCAGTAAATGTGAACAACTCCATAGGCTACGTTTACATTTCAAAATATAATCGATATTATTGCTGCCTGTTTGACAATTAACCTATGTTTACATTAGCCATTCTCGTTTATCTGCCGAGCTGTGATTGAAATCAGCAAGTGTACCCAATTACATCGTACCCAGCTCACTTATTGGGAGAAGTTTCCCGCCTTAGTCTTTCATGCAACGCTATGGGATTGAAATGATTGCGGAAACACATTATCAGCAGTAAACTGACAGCGATAATCAGCGTTATATTTTCGAATACAAAAATAGACAACATAAACAATACGAGGCAAGATTAATTGCTGATGTTAACATAGCCCTGGGCTGTGTTAATATTCGGTAGGTTTTATACAAAAATTGGCTGAGACATATGAAAATAGAAATATGTTTGGTATGTTGTTCGGCCAGACTCGATCTCCACTTATGCGGGTGCCTTACTTTGTACGCCACAGCAGCTTAGAAGAGTTTACAACAAGAAACGCTACGAATTTCTTTATGATGCCACCAAACGCTGGTGTTTGTATGTATGGAGTTATAAGCAGCGCGCGCTCAGAACTATTTCGCATCTACTTTGTATGATTCGTGGGTATGTGTGTGAGTCTTTGTTGTTGTCCCCAAAATATTTAACTCAAAATGCAAATTGAGTGAATTTCATTTCAAGAGAATGAGTTTGTGTATGCGAATGTTTTTAATTTCGACTCATATTTATTTATCAGACAGAAATTTCTGTTTTATTAATGGCCTCTTCACTAAAACAGAAGTTATACATACATATGTACGTAGATGTAACCTCGGAATTGGTGTCAAAGTTCATTAGTCTTTTCTTAATAGCAATTAATCGGTGGACGTAAAAACGTCCAATTTAAATTCCATTTTACAAGTGTCTGCCAATATTAGATAATCTGTCTCCAGGATGAACAATTCCAGAACTTCTGCAACATCCAGTTCTTCCACGACACTCTCAATTCTTTTTCACAGTGACCAGCATTAGACGTTCCTTATAGACAGTCTGTCATTAAGCGCTACCCATCTATAAATTAAAATAGAACTAAGTGTGTGTGAGATATCATCGAACTTTGTAATTCGGTTGAATGACCTATCGATGCCATATGTATGGACAATATCATTTCCGTGGCGCTTCGATGATGGTGACGATGGATCTATAGTGCTCGCCGTTGGTTTGACCGACGTCGTTCTCAAGTGGAATATGGCCAAAGAACCCATTCAAACCAAAGACTATACAGAGGGCAGACGTCCCAAGTTGTTTTTGGACACATTAGTTCGGCTACACACTCTAGATGTCACTAATTGGCATGGCAATATTTGAAAGGTTTGCAAAGCAAATAATGTTTTTTTTTTCAAAAAACAAACACCAACTTTTTTAAAACAAATACTGTTTAAATACCCTCTTAGAAATGTTCAGCAAACGACATGGTACCTCTCTCCTCTCTATGGTCTTTCATCATACCAGACTGCAGAGATTCCAAAGCTTTCAAGAGGTATCGGAATAGGTTTGACAATATGGCACATTTCCAATTCCATGGCGAGTTTGACCAGTGCATTATTGACATTGAGAACAAAAATGAATTGCAATTACATAAACGTTAAAACAAACATACTTTTCAGACTTTCCAAATATTATTGTTTAGTTTTAATCGGATTCATCAGCCTTTGGTGCAACATCACGTTATGATGAAGCAAATGAAAATACAACAACGACTAAATGTACGTTAGAGTACGGACAAATGTACAAACATCCTCTTGTAGGAAAAAAAAGCATTTGTTGCAGAACATCCTCGATAGTACAGTGGTTAGTACACCCGTCAGTCACCGCGGGAGACCGGGGTTCGATTCTCCGTCGGGGAGTTTACGTCGAAAGTTGCCGGATAGCAACAGCATTTTTTGTATGGCGGATGATGCCACTGCACATAGTATACATACGAATATACACACAACGAGCCCTTTTCAAAAAACCAGAAACGGAGATGTCGATAATTGTTTTTACAATATGTGCATTCCACAACCGGGAAGGAGGACTACACATATTTACATTTCGAGTGAAATTCACGATATGGCACACGTATCTCCTGTGTAGAGGTAGCTTTCATGTACAAAAGCTTTCGTTTGTTGTCTGATTTACGCTTTCGTAAATATTGTCGGGCATAAACTAAAGTTGTACAGGATACGCCATAGCCCAGGCAGTAGCATATCCATTCTCGACACGATTGTCCCCGGTTCAATGCTCAGTGCCTGCAACTGATTTTGGCCGACCACACAAATCCTCTTGAAGTTAATATTACTTCAAATAAGGGGAAAATAATTCACCGATTGTTTAAAATAAAGAGTACTTAAATGTAATGTGTAAACAATGACATCAACTTTCAGAGCGCGCTTTCTCCAAAAATTGTCCCACAGAGGGGGTGGATAAATTTGAATGAACATTTTCACTTTTGTATGTGCCGGCGCCAAAGAGACGCCGTAATGCTCGAAGCGACGTAAATATTGCAGTCGTAAGAGTTTATTCCCGTTCGAAATCAACCAACTCAGTCGATCCCAAGTGATTCTTAGGAATTGGGCATCTCTCAAACCACACTGTGGCGATTTAACCAGTGATTCCAACTCTCGAATTAAAAAAAGCACCGGCAAATTGAAAAAAAAAAAAAGGGAGAACTCTTAACAATAAGTGGGTAAAAAGCACCGTTCATTTTTTTAACTTTAAATTAATTTTATTGGTAATAGAAGAACATTGTACGCATGTGTAATGTTATTCTCAACTGAACTGTAAATTTAAAAAAAAACATCTTCGGAGAGTTTTTAATAAAATCTTAATTTCCCTAGAATTTGAAGAATATTAGCCAATAACAACAATACCCACTTAAGACGAAACAGATTTATGCTCGCCTATTTACGTCACAACAGTTTGGAGACGAATTTTTATTGGATGTCATCCCAAGTGCTTACTCACTCTAAACATCCACAGCTATTTCGCGTCGATCTCGTTGCCCACGAAACATTGCGTTGTTTGTTTTTAACTCAAAATGCAAATTGAGTGAATTTCGTATGACCGCAGGCGTTTACGGTTTAAGCTGAAAACCAATTTTAAAGAATTTGGTGAAACGTTATGTTTAATTAATGACCTATTAGACCAAAACGTAAATGTGTGTGTGTATGTGCGTAATATCAGAAACGGTGCCAGGGCTCATTTGAATAAATTTTTCATCTTCTGAATTTTTCTTACCAATATTTTTATTGTTTATGGCCAGCTAATTAACCAGTAAAATAGATTTTAGCTAAAACAGTGTATTGAAAAATCTATTTGGTCCAACAGAGGGACCAAATAGATGCATACATATATGCTTTATATTCATGAAGAAATATCGTAACATGATTGACGAACATTCATCCGTTCAACCCGATAATTCGTAGTCGCAAGAGACCAGACAATTTTTCCGATATTATGAGATTTCAATTTAACGAGGTTAACAGAAGAAAATTACTATTTAAAAGGCATTTCAATTTGTTTAATAAATCGAAAAAATAACATTTATTCATTCAGTTTAAATATTTCTACATCCATATTCCGTAGAAAAGTTCGACTTACGGAGACTTTGAGTTATGGAATTACTTATAAGCTCATTTAAACGGAATTTGTCTCTTTAACTGTCATTATAAGTGCTTCGACTTAAAGAAAATTCGACTTATGGAATTTCGGATGATGGAATTCCACTGTAGCTGTAACCTGATTGCGATGTATGAGAGGTTACACAGGGTTGATATTGCCAAAAAAAAAACGAATTAACCAGGAGACCAAAATGTATCGAATTTACATAGATATTAATCGTCAGACCGTCGTCTGGTCCCTGAAGTTAGAACATTTAGTCGGAATACACGGCTATCCGGGGTCTCTCATCCGTTCATTGTGAAATGGACGGTTGACCGGACGACGCACTATAGAGAAAATTCGTTCTTTAGCCGAAACCAAAAAAAAAAATAACGCGATTTTTCCAAACGACCGATAGTTTAGGTTTTCAAATTATCGGGATTTTACTGTATTTCATATTCCACTATTGTTATTGTAATAATATGGACAGCTGGCTTATAAAAACATACAATTTTCATTTCATTGGCAAGCAATGAGGATTTTCAACTAATCCATTGTGGAGATAGACAACGACGATTCAGTTTGTAAATGTAAATTCAAAAAATGGATCTTTAATTTCAGAATGTCTTCAGGGACTAGACGATGGAAATCTGAAGAACAGATACCGTTAAAATGTCAATAGAACGGCGATCGCAGCTCCATGGTGGCCAATGGCCGAGGTGGTCCGTGTCTCCAATTTCCGGTCACAAGTCTGTGGCGTTTCCAGCAAAATTTCAAAAAAAAAATGGCTCAATGACGCCACCACTTTATAATCCGCAGCATAATCAAGAAAAAAAAAACCAATACTTTCGAAGAAGAAGATATTTTTATTAACTACGAAATCAATAAAATTTATTGTGGTGGTAAAAATTGCATTTCACATAAACGACTACGAATTTCATTTCCAAATACCAAATACTTCATTACAATTCATCAATATTGGAAGCGTTTATTCAATTCTGGTTTTCAGATATATGTTAGATATCGACATACGGAACACAATCCATAGGGAACATATGGAATTTCCGATAAAAATCTTATTGTGCCTTCTATTTTATTGCGCCTTCAATTTTGACAATTTGTAACGAACGAACAAATTCGTTTTATGGAAACAGGCAGTTAGTTTATTTTTTAAATGTCGAATAAATTTTCGTATTAAACATTCAAATCAAAGAATACAATATTCTTAGAGTTACAAAGAGAGTTTAGTTTCCAGAACATTCGAACGGTGCAGGTGCTTAATTGCGAACACCATTGTATTTACAAACTAAAGTGGAAAATTCTTAAGGGTTGAGTTGATAACGTTGCAAAATTCCCCGTAACCTTTGAAACTGATTTTAAAATTGGAAGGCACATGTAGAAAAACATATTCATGCTGCCACTGATAACACCTTCTGTCGGGGATGTTTGTAAAGCAGTGTGTTGTGCACACGCCACCGGACGTTATTCCTCAGTCCATTTACCTAATTTTATACGAACACCTAATGGTTTTTAATTCAATATTGTTTCCCCTGAAATTCCTTTAAGTTGAGGTCATTACTTTCTTATTTGTTTGTTTCAAAGAAAACTAAACCTGTTATTTTGGAATAACTTCTGACAAAACAGTTTCATTTCATCTTTTGTCGTTCTGTAATTTGACAGAATACTTCAAATTGAAAGGTCGAAATCATAATTTCAAATATACATATTAGCAAAAAAAACAAAAACGGACAATTAGGTTTAGGTATATCGTGTTACCTGAGGTCAGAAGTTATATTGGTATGATGCTTCGCTAGAGAAGTCAGAGATGCACTGGCCACATATTCAAGGTTGTCCAGAAACCTACTCCCAAAGCAAGTGAGTCGACTTTCCTGTAGACCGGGGCAGGGGTAAAACAGACGTTCTACTCATTATTCCTCGTCAGTGTCGTTGTAAGCTCTACGGTAATCATCCCGAAACCCAGTAACAACATAGTTCTGGTCATAAAGAGCGACTTATCATACAGTTTGTAGAGAAGCATATTTCAATGCAACTTCTTGGTTAGACTGTCAGTCTGTGTGATGTCTCTATTCCCAGAGTTTCTGAGAAAACTCGCGATCCCGTTCTAGTCTCCATTTTTGAAACGTCTGTAAAAATTGAGATCTGATCCTCTTACATGACTGCATTTCTAGACCTAATATAGCCCCATGACAGGCTCAAGGAAAATATTTTTCAAAGCCATTGCATAATGGTATCTATACATTCTTGTAGCGAAGCCGGGAATATGCCGTCTAGTCCTGCCGACTTGTACGGCTTGAATGACTGCACTACCCACGTGGTTTTTTCTATGTTGGCAATGGATTTGATGAGCTTATTTGTATTTGTTGTGAATGGGATTACTCTAGGAAATTCATCTGTTTCCGGCACCTCTTTGCAACCTGGAAAGTGTGTCCATCAGAAGTTCCATTGTTGCACGACTGCTCTCGGTGAACAGTCCATTGCGTCCTTAGACGGTACTTTACGTAGTCTGGCGACATCCGTTCTTCGCAGTATTTCAACCAAGAGTTTCTTTTCGTGGCTTTTTTGGAGTCTTTTATGTTACATCGATATTCTGTAGTGTTCTCTGGCGTAGCTTTGTTAAAGCTTTTTCTGCATTCTTTGCTGAGGTGTTTAAGCTGTGGTGTCCACCATGATTGATTGACTTTTGGTGGAGTTAGGCGCTCGGGATATGAACTCAGTTGCTCCAACTTTGATTTATGAAGTGTTTACTATTATTTAACAGTTCAATTTTGAACACTATCCTATAGTCGTCCGTCATACCATCCAGTCCGAAACTGTGTCGCTATTTAATTACATATTTCCCTTAACATTCCATTAATAAACTGACGGAGAAGTTCTCTTGAATCAGTGAGCCTTTCACTACTGCTTTTCTAGAGATGTTTTACATGGTTCAGAGATAATTCTCCTATAGCACAGCCTTTGATGTCAGAGTGGTCGATTTTCTGACCCTGTGTATCAGTGAACCTCTGTCGCTTTCCACCAGATTCTGTATCCTTTAGTTGTCCGTGTCTTCAAGTCAGGGACAGATGTATTTTAGGCCTGTCTTTTCTCTTAATCGAAAGACTTAGTAAAATCACAGCTTGTTCATTATGATGCTGCCCGAGATGTATAAATTCGTTAAACACCTCGACGTTGCAACTATATCGACGTAAGATGGCTCTGTCAGTTGCAGACATTCTACTGCGTATTCTATGTGTTGTGGTGAATGACTCAGAGAGGTTCTTCTGGGGATCTAGTGTAACTCTGTGTTCATTCCACTATGGCAAGTTTTACTGGGATCTCATACTCAGTCAGATTTACAAACAGTGTAATTTTGTAAATGCGAATTCGAATGTTCTCTTACTCGTCTTGTATGTTAATTTGTTCGTTCCTGTCCAGTCGACGCCAGTTCGTCGTATCCATGGGTCGCGCTTCTGACTCCCGTGCAATACACTACGGTGTTCCGCAGGGTTCAATTTTGGGCCCAATACTGTTCATGTTGTATGTGAATGATATTCGTGATTGTATTCTGAATTCCGAACTTGGTATCTATGCTGATGACATTCAGCTGTTTAGCTTTAATTCTTCTATTGCGGCTTGTGTTAGAGATTTGGATTCTGACATTGGTCGAATTTGTGACTGGAGTGCCCGTAACAACATTAGCATCAACATTAGTAAGACTGACTGCACCATGTTTAATGGTCGGCGTGGATTACGGTCCAGAACGATACTGTGTTTTTTTCTGACACGGTGTCTTGTTTAGGCTTTGTAATCGATTGCGACCTGAATTTCACTGACCATATTGCGCGTGTCTGCTCAAGGGTAAATATGACATTAAGACGTATTTATAGTCTCGATGTCATTTTACTTATGCCCAACATTCTATACGGGCTTGAGGTCTATACTGGTACCAACACAGCTAATATTCGAAAACTTCACTCCTGCTTTCACGGTATATTGGCTGATGACTACACTTTATTTTCCTCTCAGTTTTTGGGCTGCTCTTTTGCGAATTTTTTACATCTTAGATGTCTTTACTTCTTCTTCTGCGTAGTGAAATATAGTCTCCCATTGTATCTTCTTAATTCTATAAATTTCTTAAACACTAGTAGAAATACTCAGTTGCTTATAGAACATTTTTCACATCAAGTACTGGAGCGGTCTTTTTCTGTGAGGGTTGCTAGGTTATGGAACTCTTTACCACATAATCTTAAGAACTTTTCTGTGCAGCCATTTACGTTTAAGCGTAACCTTCTTCAGTATTTTGCAGAATTGGAACATGTTCAATAATTTACATTCCTCTTCAATAACTTTACATTCCTTTTCACCGACAATTTCTTTTTTGTTTTATTTTTTAAAATATTTTATTAGATTGTGCGTTAGGATTTAGTATTTAAGTTTTTGAATTGTTAAACATATAAATTAATTTGTCTTAATTTTGTTACAATATCTATCAACATGTTGTCCGTAAGGGCGTTGATTGATTAATAATAATAATAAATAAATAAATAAATGTTTATATTGAATTTCTGCGGAAACAATTGGAAATGGCTAACGTCGGACGGTGCCATTTATATTATACCCCACCCCAATACATTTCAATAGAACACTTTTACAATATAAAACCATTTTGTTCAAAGCGCCCCGGTAGGCGAGTTGGTAGCGTGCTTGCCTATCAGCGTGGGGGTTGTGGGTTCGATTCCCACCAGAGGTCTGTCGCTGCAAAAATCAAGACAAATGGTCTTTGTCACCCGGTTTACCCTTGGACCTAAAATTAGAATATAAATTTACTTTGTATTGTATTTTGTAATGAATCAAACTATTCCGTGACAAATTTTGTAAAGATCTTCAAGGATCACGCAAAATGTCATATCATTTCCCTTTTGTCGGTGAGCTTAGCCGTGAACTAAACCACATTCGCAATGACAGAATTTCGATGCTAAACTGTGAAACCGCGATGTAATTCCGATTTGCAAAAAGCAAGCTTTTTATAAGACACGTTTTATTATCAGTTTTAAAATATAAATACATTTAAAGCCTTATTAAGTAGAAATTTTGCAAATAAACCACAAAATAGAATGATTTTTGCTTTTGGAAATAAATGCAATAATATTATTTTGCTTTTGTTAAATAGAGTACACGAGTATGTATGTATATTTGCGGAAACACACGGCCAATAATGGTGGATTTCTCCGTTCTTTAGTCATCAGACAATTCCAAATCAGAATCGTTAAAATCGATAATCTGTAGGAAAAATAAACAATTACATAGTTATTCAATCATGCGTAGACTTGATGTCCGATCGCAACTCACCTCGGTGTTTAAGTCTTTATACTCCGAGATTCCTGTTAAATCTTCCAAGAATTTGGCAGATTCGAATACTTTAAAAAGGAAAGCATTATCGTTATTACGAAATTCGCTTAAAATTTTCTGTAACGAGAAAAAAGAAGGAATGCATTAAAGTCAATGGAACATAGAGGGGTTTCAATTGCTATGCCCAATCTTATTACCCTGTAGCAAATCGAAAACTTACCTCTGAACATGCAATACACTGAACGAATTTCTGTGTGGCTGGTAGGATATTTTCAAAATTACTCAACATTCCTCTGATCGAATGGGGTATAACACCCAAGATACCCTCTGGAATTTTGGCGGACGAATCATTGGCCGATGCAACATTGCTGGCAGTAACATAATATGCTGGAGCCAATTCTTTGAGAGGATGATGTAGTAGCGACACCAACAATTCGACAGCATAACTGGCGGCTATGTTGGATACACCGGGACGCGTAACGGTGCATTGCTGATCCAATGTACGATCTTTAAGAGACTGAAATTAAAACAAAAAAAGTAAATAAAACATATTTAAAGAAATCAGTAATTCGCGATAATACCACAACAACAAATACAATGGCAAAGTTTATGGAAGCTATTTTAGAAGACAAACTTGCTTCATATCTTATTATCATTTAAATTTAATTGTTTCGAATCAGGAGCAAGTTCCGCTCTCGCTGTTATTTGGTTAATGGGTTTTTAACAAAGGCAACGCATGGTCGTTCGCGGAGCTCTTTTTTATATAATTATTGTAGTGCTCTTGGAATTATGGTATTTTCCAAGTAAGTTTCTTTCCGGCGGTATATGTAAAATGTTCAATGTTATATATACCAAATATCAGCCTTACACCATCCCCAGTTCATGACATATCGCTCATTTACATCAACATCTGTAAATCCATAATTTAAGATAACAAAGTTAAACAAAAAATTGTAAAACTTTTTTCAATGAATTTAATATGTTAGATTAATTAAATATTCATAAATAGCAATGGTTTTGTTTTGAAATAAAGCTAGTTTAATTGTCATTTAATAATGTGATGGAAATTAGAACAACCCGAGGAACAAAGTGGTTCCAATATGTGAGTGTCTACTATAACATGTTTTGCAAAAATTTGGTTCAACATTTACGATATTTGACATCGCTTACGCAACGACATTTTGCAACATTTGCATTCGATAAAATATATTTTAAATATTCGCTAAACGGACATTCGTTACATTCCAACTCATGACATCACATTCGTTCGAAAGCTTTAGTGTAAACAAATCGAACAGCATTCATTTTCTCTGAGAGAACATGATAGCAGAGCGCGGTATTTTTAAGGTAAACAAATGTAGTAATTTAAGCGTACGAGTTGTGCCTCAAGTACGGGTTCACCAACCTAAAACCCCTCACATAAGTGGTTCGGGCCGGATAATCTATGGGCATATTCGGGAACGGGACAATTGTAGGGAAACATAAATTTGTAAAGCTCATTTTTAAAGGGTTAATTGCACAAATTACATAACTTCAAAGTTCTCAAAATAAACAAGAGATTGAAGTTTTAACTTTAATGAAAAAATAGAAAAACAACTCTAATTAGACATGTTCTTGTTGGCTAGTAAAAATTATTGAAATAATAAATAATAAAATTTGTTTTAATTATGTTGGATTTAGTTTGGCTCGAGGTCATTTGGAGAAAACACGATGTTGTTTATTTCGTTATTATTTTATTCAACATTTCCCCATATTTCTGTATATATTCTGTATAACCAAGTATATGGAACTATTAATTTTCCTCAAGCCCTACATACAGGGTTCTCCAACAAGAGGTGTTATTTTTAATTACCCGGTATATTGGTAGCTGTCACTTTTGAAGCTTTTATTCTTTGACAAGTAGTAACTTCGCCATTACTAAAAATAGAGCGATGATATTGATCTGGACAACGTTTAGTTTCAACAAGATGGCGCTACGTGCCACACAAGCAAGGAAACCATTGCTTTTTTACGAGAAAAGTTTCCGTATTTCTCGAAGAGGTGATCACAGTTGGCCACCGAGATTTTGTGATTAACTTCTTTCTTTGGGGCCACGTGAAAGATAAGGTCTACGCCAACAGCACAGCGTCGATTCAAGACCTCAAAGATAGAATTCGTGAGGCTATCGAGGACATAGGGCAGCCACTTTGCGATTTGGTTATGGGAAAGTTCATGAAAATGATATGGTCCTGTAAGCGTGGTCGAAATAAGATAAGTTTACAATACACGACACCAGCATGCTGGTGCAATGACATCATAAGCACGTACAATCCACAACCGATTGGCTGGAACACTCACTTTCGTGCGCCGTTAGGCGTCCTATTCTGCAAGGCCCTCTATCTATTGGATGTTGTACTGCCCTGATCCCTAGTGAATTTGTATACCCAAAGCAGTCGAATGATCGAAGAGCGAGAGATAGAAAGAGGTAAAGAAGAGAACAGACCAAGAGATACATATCGATATGTAACTCATGTGTGGTTAATATATGTACATTTAGTTGAGAGACAATGAATGAATGCTTAAATATTCTTTAAAATCTCACCGAATATTTTAGAATAAACAAACAATTGAATCGTCCATTACCAGTCACCAGACGGACTGCACCTCTGTGTAAATGTTGAAAAGAAAACGGTTCTCTGGATCAGTTCATTTAATAAAGAATACACAATTAGTTTGTTGATAATTTAAAGAGAAATACAAATTTCTATCCCCTGTTTTCAGAAAATTAAAAAGTATAACAAATGTATTCTCTCCAGAATAGTATTTTATTGGCTGACTTTCTCACCAGTCAGTCAAGTGTGATTAGATAAAATAACCAAAACGTTAACAGAAACAACAATAAATTTCTTGTTGATAACAAAACGTATTAAAGTCAATAGTAGAAAAAAAAAACACTGAAAAGAACATATTTCCCCCTTCATATGTGTTAAGGGCGACCGTATCATTTAGTTGGAATTGGAATACATCGATAAAGGTCGTTATAACTTCGCGTGTGATTTGGAAAAAAAAATCGATGCATTTCTGTCCAATTGGAAATTATTTATTATAAGTGAAAATTTAAACAAATACAACGAAATGTTAACGGAGTACGCAGGAAATTTGGCCCATCACTTGGAATTCGGTCATGCCTTGGAAATTGTTGGAAAAACAATCGATGGTGCGTCAAGGTGTGTGTGTGTGTTGAACCGATTCGATCGGAACCCCTAATCAGTGATAAAGTACAGAAGTACATACTTAAGCGTAGTATGAGTAACAAAATGTTGTACAAATTGTCAGACATTAGGGTATACCGACTTTGAAATTGTCCCTATGCGAAGAATGTATACAAATATTTCGACATAAAACCAGCATTTACTAATTCGGTTTTACTCTGATGTCGGAGAACGGCTGAAATGCACTTTACCGGGCATAAGCACCCCCATCTTTATGCGATTTTACCAGGGAGATTACCAGGGACTCTCGTCCGTTCTTTGTGAAATAATCGGTAGAGAAATTTCGTTCTTCTGTCAAACTGTTTGTATGTGGGATAATCTTCCAGCAAGTGTTTTTCTTGCCTGCTCTATAAATTGACAACAAAAAACGGCAAGTGGCAACACAAACCTACTTAAAATCGTAACAATTGTCAATCATTTCAATTAAATATTTAACTGAAATATGAGTTTTTTATGTCAGCCGAAGTTTTCAAGATATTACGAGAAAAAAATCCAATCAAAGAGCCAAGATTTTAGACAATAAACATGACGTTTTCCCATACAAGGAACGAGCAATTTGGCAGATCGGTCCATGTTTTGACAAATGGATCTCCCGTTTTGGATTCCAATCGGACAGTGAGCTGACAAATATCCGTTGAAAAACTGTTATATGAAAATTATATTTTATTTCGATGGCGAACATGCTGAAAATTGGTCGCAACGGTTCATATCGGTCCGTATATGTAAATAAATTTTATTAGAATTAGGTGACTGACCTCGTTTCCAATATTTTTTGAATTCGTTAGCGAGTTTATTGGTCGAACCAAATATTTCCACAGGGTGTGGTGTGGGGTATCACATTGTCGGCTCTCCTTAATAGTTTTTTATTGTACATTAATATATTTTTGTATTACGTTCTATTACCTATACTCAAAATCGGAACGCTTTTGTTTTTCTATAAAACAAAATTGATTAGATAACTTTACAAAAATTCCAATAAAATGTACATTCCTTTTGCAATACCATAAAATATTGATTTGGAACTCTATAGTAAAAGTTTGACATATTTTCTGAAACAAAAAGTTCTAGAGCATATTGGTTGTGACTTCTTTGAAGTATTTGTCGCTTTAACTTTAGAGACCTTGTTCTTGCTTTTTTAAGAAGAACTCTCCATTTAGCAGGCCTTATGTCAATAGGTATTTTGCTTTTTGCCTCAAGGTGGCTTACGGGACGGATAATCCAAATATTTTTAGCGTTCGTCTATGACTCCAGTTAATCTCTGTTCACTTAAGATGAAGGATGTTATATCCAAACAACGATCCAACCCCAGTACGTATCCTGGTCGTACTGGGGTGGGATCGATGTTTGGATATAACATCCGTTACATCGCTCAACGACTCCACTAAATTATACCAAATTTCAACATATCATTTATGTAAATATAAAACTTCACTCTCCTTTAAGATGCAATAGTCCAGACGGTACGTCAGTGGACCCGTCGCAAATAGTGCTCAAATAAAATGAACATATGAGAAGCATGCCAAATGTTATTTTGAGTTGCCGTTCAAAAATTGTGAAAATGAGACCATGTCGTATACCAGTGACCTACTTGGATTCGACCAGTTGCATCTGTTATAATTTAAAGTTCTTTCCCACAGTTCTGGTGGATTACAAGAATTCAAAATAAAAAATGAATTATAAAAAAAAATATTTTTCACATTACTCTTTTATCTCTCTCTCTACACAGATTCAATTTATCCTTGGCCACAGCTAAATCAATAATAAATCCCAATGCTGATATTGGCTTACGCATCTCCGTATACTTTCGCGAAAATTGTATTGTACGGACGGCTCGCTTACATGGCGAATGGGGGGAGGAGGAAGTGGAAAATATAAGCAAATTTTCACAACCAAATCCCATAGCGTCGGGCGATTTTTTCATGATCTATATATTGGCGTGTGAGGAAAAATTCCACATTTCCATAAATAGTCTACCATTTTGTACGTTCAAATATCGTGTGCCATTAGAGTCATTGCGTGCGTTGGAACTGAAAGACCAAATACAGGCGATAAAACAAATCGATCATCGTACGATTTTTCCGAACCCCTGGCCGGCTATACATGCTTCCGATTACTTTAAAGCCTTTAGCAATGATGCACCAATACTTTTTAGTCCCGGCCATGTTATTGTTATGACAGCCAGGTGTTTTGACAACAAAAAAGGACAATTTATTATTAAGTTTATGGATTCCGATACGAAGAGAGAAGACTTACACTTTAGTGTACGCTTCGATCAAAAGGTGGTTGTGCGCAATAGCCATAACAAGAATTGCGAGTAAGTATAACCATCTAATTGTGATTCCGATTCAGAATGATGAGATTTTCCACGATTCTTTTTAGATTTGGGGCCGAGGAACGTCATGGCGGCTTCCCGTTTGTATTCAACCAACAATTCAAAATTGCCATTGCATTTACGGAAAGGGAATTTTTGACCGCTGTCGATGGCTACAACTTCTGCAGCTACGCCTATCGTGCGCCCAATATCTTGCAGAGGTTGGTTGGCTTTAAAGTCGCCTGCGTAAATGGCTTGCACATGCATGTCACTGGGGTGGATCATGTTCAAATGGGCGATGCCTTATGCAATGGCTTTGAGAAGTACACTAGATTTGATTATGAATGTGCCTAATTCATTGTTGTTGTGTTGTTGTTTTAGTTATTGTTAAGCATTTAAAATAAAGTATTTCTATTCAGTTTTTTTGTACTTACATTTCCTGGTGCTGTGACATCATTACAGAAATAACAACCCAGCTGTTGACCGGGTATGCACTTCAGATTATCGATCATCTGTACATCGCAATTGCCAGCATCTAAACCCGCGTCTCTTGTCGCACCATGCCGCTGGACTAAGTAACTGTCAAAACCTAATGCAGCATTTATAACAATCTGAGAGTGGAGATGTTCATTAGCGGTATTTTGACGAATGTATTCGGTGGTGTTTTGCAGTTCCAACCTTTTTGTATGTCGCTCCCAATAGAGTGGGCAACCAGCGACTTTCTCTGGAATCCGTTAAAAGAAACAATACATCGTGTTCTTGTGCTAGCTCTTTCAGTTTATTTAGATCTCTATCGGTTTGCTCTTTCAATGAATCGCCCACTGTATGGCCAGGCATGGGTATTTGCATTACATGACCGGTAGATACCTATTAGAAAGATGACAATATAAAGACAAATCTGTCAGATACGCAAGATTTATATAGAATGTGTTACAGGTTCGGACATATTTTAATTCATTTAATTTGTGTAAATATACCCTTTTGAAGATTGTTCCATAGATTAGGTCGTTTTAACACATACCTTTTTGTACCCGTTCGCTTAGGACAGATATTGAGTTTCCGTTATTAAAATATTTTTTCAGGACTACTTATAATATTGACACTGGGCATCTCGGATACAAGTAATGTATCACGTGTTCCTCAGTATATAAAATTTTGTTAAATTGTACACTCCGCCGACCAATTACTTAACTATTGAACTCTTCTCGAATGTTTTGATTTCATTGCGAAGGACGAGTATGTAGTAAACTTACAGTTCCTGGATTGATTCCCTTCATACATTTTGAAGCGGCATCAGCTTTCATGACACTGCCTTTAACAGCATCTTCATAGGTATAGAGATATTGACGGACAGGATTAGCCAAACCCACTTTGCCATTGTCAACAAAGGTTATATGTTTAAAACCCCAACCCTATTTTAAAAAAGGAAACGGACAACCAGTTTACATTTGCTAAACCCTGGGAAGTTTGTCAAACCATACCAACAACATTCTAGATACAGCACATCCCAGGGTACCAGCACCAAATAATAGACACTTCGTATTGGATATAACATCTAAGTTTAGATCGGGTAATAATCGCCATTTCATCAGTTTCAAATTTAAATTTATAGCATTCTCGGTGAGCCTAAAAAAAGATGAAACTATTCTTTCCAAATGTTCTTTTTGATGATGTGTTGATACATACAATAGTGGATCCATACTTTCCCTCATGGAAACCATGCGTGGTTGAGGCTTTTGATTTTTATTCAACTCCCAACCAACAAATTTCAACTGTTCCAGCTCATCGAAATTGAAGGTGTCTGTTTGTTTAATGCACCACACCAATGATAAATCCAAATTCATGTGGTTATCATAACGTAGGCCCAGAAATTGTAACGGTTTTCCCAGAAGAGAAGGACTACGGTTAAAAGGAGAATATCTATTATAAAATATCAGCGAGTCTCTTATTTTACATACCATTTATATAGCACAAAGGCTGCGAAAATTCTCATCAACCATGATGGATGTTCATATTCACTATTATCCGCAAAGCAGAAAAACATCTTGTCCAAATCCAGACTATCTGTCGTCTCCCTGAATGTATGCACAAATTCTTGCAAGGAAAAATGTTTTTGATTTCCTTCTGCCGCTTGTAGCACAAAGAAATTTTGCATCGATTCATGTGGAACGCATACCTTTAAAGCTTCCTGTATATCTTTAAGTTTTTGCGGTAAGTTTTGTAACTTTTCAACGGGCTTTTCTAGAGCCAACGTGGGTGTAAACGGACAGGGAAAACCAAACCAATAGTAATAACTATGATTCTTTAAGTCCTGCAAATTCAAATTGTCGTATATTTTAGAATTATTATTATTAGCATTGGTACAAAACTTACCGCAAAGGAAAGTACAAAGAATTGGGCCAACAAACTTGGGTCGTTCAGTACTGCATCGCTTTGAATATTTTGTATAAGTTTCAAGCCCTCTTTCTTTAATAGGGCATTTTTATCACAGGATTTAAATTCCTCAATTGTGTTTTTATTATAGATGGTGCCGTGAATTTTGAAACAAAACTTTGGCGCTTTAAAGTCGCTGAGAATGAAAAGATTTAGTTATTATTGATAATTTGTGTGGTACTTTCTTCAAAGCAATCTGGTCGAGTCATTATTTTGGTAGTGAAAAGTTCTATATTAGCTAAACCATCGACATCACCCTGTGCCGTTCCTGATGTTTAATATTATTCATCAGTCATATTCTGGCTCTAGTGTACGACATTGATGACAAACTGTCATCTTGGCCTTATGGACCGACTGTCCTACCTTGGCCTTCTATGGAGCCTGTTTGCTCAGACTGCTTTGTTGGTATCGATTCATGTGGTCGTCCGGCAGAGCTCATGGTCGAAATGAGTAATCGCGGCACCCATCACGCGGTTTACTTTTACATGTCCAAATATCGAAATAAAATCCGATCAGCCACTGATTGATAATTATATCGTTTTTTTATCGACAATTTGTGGCTGAAATTGATGATGCAGAGTTCGTTTCCGTAAAAAATAATACTAAGTGATCACAAGAAAACTCCATCTGTGGAAGTGTAAAAGGTGTCATTTTATCAGGAGTTATTTTTGTGCCTTTAGAGAAACATGCCACCCTCGTGGCGGATTCTGCCCATTTACAATCACAGCCGACAGATAAAATAAGACCCTTTCATGGTCCACCTCATTTAACTTTACAGCTATGATGTTTCTAACAAACATGGTTGGTTTGGAATTCATTGAGGACCCAGTATAACCCTAAGATCAAGATAATTTTATTATATTTCGTCGGTATGACAGCGATAAAATATACCCGATAACATCACAAGTATTGGTCGACGGTACATAAATTTAAAAAAAAAAACCTTTTTGAATATAATAATCTATATGATATTCGCAAATTCCAAAACTCTATTAAATTCATGTTTATGTATTTGCGGGCATGTACTACTCTTTTTTCTTTGTATGTCTTTAAACCTGAACAAAAGATTGAACGATCCAAAACACTAAATTAACTGGGGAAGGTCTTAATGGTTTGAAAATCCTGAGAATGACTTGAGTTCCCCCAAAGTAAAATGTAATTATAATTGACCCATATTTGGGCACATTTAATGAGTCATTGCGGCACAGATTATAGTTTTCAATATACCAACACTGCTAGGTCGATTCACTTCCTCCCCTGCAAAGCAATAACTCACCAGTTAAATGCCGTATAATCAACTTCCATTAGACAAGACTTGGCATTGCGATTGGAATAATAACCCGAAATTAATCTTGGTTTATCGTCTAAACGATCCAAATCCAATTTGATTTCGGCCAATTTATGCCAAAACGTTGGACTTACAAATGACTGCAATGGGGCAAATTGTAAAATTACAGGCGTAGTCATTTTTCTTCACAATTTATTTATCACTTTTGCCTCTGAATGCTATATATGTAAAATATTCGCCCCTTCAATCAAGTGAAATGCACAAAATGCACCAAAATAAACAGATAAAACGTCAGCTGTTTTGACATACAGTGCTGCCAGCCAAACGGTTAATATCTGCACAAAAACAATTCTTCACACTATATGATTTGTCGTACAACATTTTTACAAATACTACAGTGATGTTTTTTTACAAAACCGCCTGGAAAAAATATAAATGCATATGAAAATTTAAGAGTGGGTTCACTCAGAAGTCTGTTATTGGCCCATTGTGGATTGGAGAAGGATGGAAAATGATGGGTTGAAATGAACTTTACCAAGCGTAAGCCCCCTCAAAAAACTGAAAATGCCACTGATTGCCCACTGATTACGAAAATCGATATGAGAAAAAAATTACCTCATATATGCATAAAAATAGTAAAGTATAGAAAAAAAAGTAAGTGCACATAAGTCGCAAACGTGCATTTGCTTAAAAAAAAAATTTTTTTTAATATTTAAATTTAATTTGCATATTATTCATCCTTATGCAATTTCAGGAAGGTGGTTCGAATTTAAGTCAGGGTTTCTTCTTTAAGAGAGCTTATAACGTCATGCATGGTTGTTTACACTGACCAGAGTAGCTAAAAAGACTGTCAACTTATTACTAATAGCTGCAGTACCTTCAGTTATAATTAATACATTCACAAACTTCTTGAATTGTAAGCTACAACACTAGAATTATTATATACAAGATCGCATTATGTACGGTATATGTTTATGTATTGAGGTGTGGTCCGACCAAATGAAATATGAGCGGCAGAAAGCCGGACAAGATTTGAAAAATCAACGGAACAAGTAATACAGGCATGTCACAGAAACCCAAATCGAAAATTTTTGAAACCAAAACGTTTTTAGATTCTCCAGAAAAAGGAAAACGAAAAAAAATTTCGATTTGAAACCCATGACAAAATCTGAAGTGAAATTGATATTTTAAGTAACTTAAACTCCAAATTGAAATGAAATTCTGTTCAAAAATAATTATGAATATGGCTTTTATTAAAAAATATACTAAATACGTTGAGTATGATAATTTTAACATCTTTTTTAACGTATAAAGTATCAGGCATGTCAAAGAATTGCCATCGGCTCAATTGTGTGTTCTTGTCACATATAAAATTGGCAGCCTTAACAAAAACATAACTTAAACCCAAAAAAAAAAAATATGTGAAGGAAACTTCAAAGAAATTTAAGTATTTGTTTTAATATTAAAATTAATAGCTAATTTTTAGATATTTAAAGGGGCAAGCACAAGAACATCGCTCAGGCAAAATTTTTTATAAATTTAGACGTCCCTTAGACGTCGGCGATCTAATTTAATTTGAGAATGTGCCTTTCTCTCTTCCATCACAGCAACAATCGAAACACCAGGCATATTTTTTGGTTTGTTTGTTTTAAATTAAAATCACAGTCAAAGTGTGGAGACGTATCGAAATTTTTGACGGCGGTGGGTAAACCAGCTGTTTCTAATTCCAATGCTACCATATTTTTAATAGAAATATTCGATTTCCATTTTTTTTCGATTTCATCAAACCCAGGAATTTTTGAAGAAGCAAAATTAAAATGTAAGGTTTGGAAACACGAATTCAAATTGATTTCGTAACATTTCTGTGACATGCCTGACTATTTCCCTGGCCCCAATATCCGCCATGGACTTCCTGGACTTTTTGTTTTACTTTTTTAAAGTGTTTACATTCCATCTGATCTAAAACAGCAAGTTCGGCTTCTAGTACATTGGACGGATAGAATTTCTTTTATGGTTTTCTTCAACTTGGTGGCTTTGTAAGTTGGCCTGCATCTCTTGTAGAATGTATGATGTAATGGTATCAAGGGACATGGTTGCAGGTGTTGCTTATTGACGTTACCAGGCTGAAAATACTCGCTGGAAGTTTTCATCATATGTAGATTTCAATTTCAATTTTGCTTTAATTCAGTTAGCATGCGAAAAATAAGAGCTTAGAAATTTAAGTCTAGCGATTTTGACGTGGGCTAATTCAAAACCAGCAAGTTGGTGTAGTCTTTCATTTTGAGTAGTTTATTCTGTGAGACCTGTAGTTTTCTGATGTGAGATTTAGCAGAAGATGACCTTACTGGAGCACAGCAGTATATTAGTGGTGTAAATATCGCTTTAATGATTAGTTTCCTGTTTTCAATATTAAGTTCACTTTTTAAGTAGTTGAAAAAATAAAACAAAAAGTCCAGGAAGTCCATGGCGGATATTGGGGCCAGGGAAATAGTATGTAGATAAATTTGCAAAAACTCGATGGAATCTTTAGACCGAAGATCTCAATAAAAAGGAAATAGATCTAGTTTTAAAATGTAAATCAATATTTTTTTAATCAGGCATGTCACAGAAAACCAAACCGACAAATTTTGAAACCAAAACGTTTTTAGCTTCTCCAGAAAAATGAAATCGAAAAAAATTATTGATTTGAAACCCATCACAAAATCTGAAGTGAAATTGATATCAATTTCAACTTAAACTCCAAATTGAAATGAAATTCTGTTCAAAATTAATTATGAATATTGCTTTTATTAAAAAATATACTAAATACGTTGAGTATGATAATTTTAACATCTTTTTTAACGTAAAAAAGTATCAGGCATGTCAAAGAATTGCCATCGCCTCAATGTGTGATCTTGTCACATATAAAATTGGCAGTCTTAACCAAAAACAACACTTAAACCTCAAAAAAAAAAAAAAAACGCTTAAACCCAAAAAAAAAAAAAAAACAAAACAAAACAAAAATATCTGAAGGAAACTCCGCAAAGAAATGTAAGTATTTGTTTTAATATTAAAATGAATAGCTAATTTTTACATATTTAAAGGGGCAAGCATATTTTTTATTTGTTTGTTTGTTAACTTTTTTAATTAAAATCACAGTCAAAGTGTGGAGACGTATCGAAATTTTTGACGGCGGTGGGTAAACCAGCTGTTTCTAATTTCAGTGCTACCATATTTTTAATAGAAATATTCGATTTCCATTTTTTCTTGATTTCATCAAACCCAGGAATTTTTGAAGAAGCAAAATTAAAATGTTAGGTTTTGGAAACATGAATTCAAATCAATTTCATGACATTTCTGTGACATGCCTGAATGTTAATATCTTTGTTGTATATTTTTTCGACAGAGTTCAATACGAAATGATTGCATAGTGTGACGTTTGATTATTGTAACTCCATAATTCCAGGATTCTGGATTTTTCAACCCCGATCCTCGAATTTCTCAATCGAAATGATAACGAAAATTCCGTACATTTCAATATTTTTGTGCGCCAAATAAATGTTGTTCTGACATGTATTTGCAGTTGTTATCATCAGTATCATGTATAAACTTTGTACTGCCATCATCGTTGTTGAAAAAATTGGGATCTTTTACACATTTATTAGTAAATACATTTAATTATCTCTTGCAAAGTGGTTTTCGTAGAACTTCTTTCGAATAGTTGCATTATGTTACGAATTTGGTCCTAAACTTGTTTGTTTTTGTTCTTAATCAATAAAACATCGCCTTCATCATCGTCGCATCCTCTGAATCGTCGCATTCAGCTTTCAATTCATCTTCATCCGTTGTTTCTCAATCACCATCCAGTAATAACCGAGATTTCCAAATTTATGCCCTTACAATGCATTTATCGCTGCAGCCACTGCGTCTATCTTCCAGACTAAAGCTCGAACACAGCTAGGTTTGTGTCCAAATGACAGATTAATTTCCAGATTAATGCACTACTAAAGAAAATCCATGATTTTCGTCCAATTTACTGTTTATGTCCTTCGACATAATCTGTTTTACTTGTGAAAGCGGCTGCGCAATTAGTTTTTGGGCATTTCGTTCATTTGTTGGTAGATGATAACCTCGAAGTTTCATAGATTTATTAAACACACAAGCCAAAACAAAAATAAAAGAATTACGCAAAAAAAAAATGAAACAATTTTTCTATTTTCTAACGTTAGTCTGAAACGATAGGAAAGGAAAAGACAAATAGAATTAGTTTTGAATTAAAAATAGTTAAGATTTATTTCAATAACGCTCGGCTGCGACAACACAACAATATGAACATTTTATACAAACACAGATTTTTTTATACGAACAACAGCATAGAATTAATGACAATTCTTCAGATCATTTTTAAGGATTTTCAGCCTATTCAACACGTTTGGCTGTATGGCATGCGTTAACGATTGAAATGGTTTTCGCAAATGGGAGGCACAATTGCACGAATTCCACAATGAAATACAGTTGGAAAAATATGAATTGTTTTGTTCGTAGCTTATTTGGGCTTTACAGAATGGGGATATTGTGCGGAAAAATACATCCAAAATGTTGTGACGCAAATCATCTTTAGGTGAACGCCCAAAGCGTAAATAGTGGAATTCGTTCAGATCAGTCAGTACCGTCAAGATATCCCTTCTTAAGTGTGAAGACCACTGGGGGAATAGCGTGAAAACTGAGTCATGTGAGAGACTAGTTTTGAAATTACCACAACTAACGGTTGCCTGGATGTACGATGTGCGATAGTCCACCGTGGGCAACTGATATTTGGATATGTGATCAGATGTAAGGCTTTGAAAGTAATGCAATTCGATCAAATTGCGATATAAAATGTTTCTCTTTTTCCTCGGAGGATTTAGTGAATTGCAATATTTTGCAGCTGAATTTATATTATTTACCCTTGAAGGCACAACGTGTGTTGATTTAACTCCAAGAAGATTTTCCTCTTTTGATTTCGAATAGTCCCGATCAACAGCCGCCATTAGAGTCGTGCTGTTGAAAAGTGTATTGTCCTTCAATAGTTCTTGGGAAACTCTCAGGGATTGCTGACAGTTTGTAGCTGCAGCAGGAGAACCGATTGGTTGAGGTTGCTCCGATGTTTGAGTCGATGTAGGGCCAGGAACGAAGTCCGATAAATTGTCTACGAATGCTTGAGGGCTTAATAGCATTTGGTTCGTATCGCATGTTGCAGTAGATTTAGTCACAGCCGTCGCTTTAGAAGATTTCACATCAACTGGAGCTTGTTTTGCCGTAGATTTTAACGATGGTTTAGGGATCACGGTCACAACGGGCAATGATCGGTAAGCATGTGCTTTTTGCGGTACTAAGTCCAATCTTGTACTTTTGACTTGTTGTGCTTTCGCTTTTATTTTGTTGTTTCCAATTGCTACAGCTGATTGGGTCTCCCTTTTTTGGTTTCCGTATGCGACCATAGCTTCATTATTGGTTGCAACTGACAACGTCTCATCCAAAGTGCTAGGAAAACGTTGGGCTTCTTGCGGTACTAAGTCCAATCTTGTACTTTTGACTTGTTGTGCTTTCGCTTTTACTTTGTTGTTTCCAATTGCTACAGCCGATTGGGTCTCCCTTTTTTGGTTTCCGTATGCGACCATAGCTTCATTATTGGTTGCTACTGACAACGTCTCATCCAAAGTGCTAGGAAAACGTTGGGCTTCTTTCAAATTTCCAAAGCTGGTTTCACCGCCTAAATACATCTGAGCTATGGGCTGTGTTTGGAATGTGTGTGTCTTCTCTTCAAGTGTATTTACACCAACATTGGACAATCGATGTGGACTATTTTCCGGTGTTTGAAGCAAGGATGATTGACTTTCGCTACTTGCCATATTGACATTACGTAATTGTATATCATGCACCGGGTCAATAACCGCCTGTTGACTATGATACTGCGTTTCATTTGAATCTATTGAACTGGGCAAGCGTTGTCCAAAATTCAATATGGAACCGGTACTTCCACTACTTAACAAATCACCGCTACTTTTTGTTGTAAGTAAACCCTGAGCTGCGGCTTCGTCATTATCACCAAAGTCAATTTGAGATGGTAGTAAAATCATGCCATCACTTGATGAAATTGATTGAAAAGACGAATCCAAAACCACAATTTCATCACTAATGTGTGAGCATTGTATGGTGTCGTCATCTTCAAGAACGAACTTTAAATTTCGTAGCATAGGCTCCGTTTTGATGGGTTGACACGGATTGAATATAACTAAAACGATATATAAACATATTATTAGGCAAGTTGTATTTTATATTAGTTTTCGTGATCGTAGTTGCAAAAAAAAATTATGTATTCCAAACCCCATTGTGAGTTAAAAAACAAATGACTCCTAACTACGAAAGACTTTGTCTAATTTTTGAGCACAATTCCGACTCCATAGAACTGGTATGAACACCAAAGCCGATCACAGTTGTTTGCGTTGCGGTTATGTTTTTGTAGCATTTTTAACTTTAAACTATCATGCACGATAGTTCGCACTACACTACACAATAGCCAGAGAACAGGCGAGAGGAAAGCAAAAGTTGCCGATATCGTTAAGATTTGTGTAAGATTCGGATTTCGGTACAGAAATCTGTCAGACTTCGATACGAAAGCCTTATAAGAGAGAGATGACAGACTCCTAAATGATTTGTTAGATGTCTCAAAGAATTGTGAAGTGAAATTTGATACTTTTTTTTTAACGAAATGTAATCCTCTTCTGCACTGTGTGTATTTATACCCTCACCCTGCGGGTAGGGGAGTATATATCATTTGATACGATCCAAAAGTGTAGGACATAGAAATATTCACATTAGACCGTAGGTGTCTTTGAAACAATTGGATTCATGACTTACTAAGTAGTCAGTCCACCTAGTACGCACGATAACTTTCGAAAGATCGCTTTGAAATTTGGCATGGGTTAATATTTTCCTAAAACTGCTTATGGGATTGCATATGGGCTATATGGCCACACCCCTTCGGGTACCACCCATACAAATCTTCTATTTCGCCCACTTTAGAAATCGTGTAATAATATCAATACGCCCAGCTCGATCGGAGACTTTTGCTTACTGAGGGAAGATGTAGATAATGATGTTTTTCATAGACAGTACTGGTGTTTACTTGGAGCGTCTGCCCTCTGTACGGCATTAGCTGCTCCTACAAGGTGTAACCGTTAGTAAAAATTGTAACAATCAGTTGAACAAATTGAAAAGAATATAAACTAAAATGATGCATTCGAAACCAGAGACATACAAATTAATATATGGTAAATTTTACAAGAAATGTCTGTGAATTGCTGCTAAATGCGCAAATACAAACATGACAATTTTTGGTAGAAATATTGCTGAGTTGTGGCTAAAAGCGCCAGTATAAAAACATTCCCTTTTGAGAAAATTGAAATTGAAGGTTTAACAAAAAATTCGTTTTAGAACAGCTGAGAAAAAATAATTTTACATTCCATTTAAAAGATATTCAGGTTTAAATTTGGTATTGGCTGTTTTACCATCATGAAAGAGAGCTAGAAAATAAATCTAACAAATACTAACTCTAAAGACAAAAATATTGACATTGGCCCCGGAGTTCTTCTATATGGTCAAAATTCGGCAGCCCTGGGTGTAACAGCAATCGACCATTTCGACAATGAACAACATTTGGTCATTTACTATTATTATACTAATTTTGTTGAACCGTGTTCAACAACTTAGACTAAGTTATATTTAAGAAAATGAATTCCTAGAATCCTTGTAATACTCAGATGGAAACCCTACATCGGTTGACTGAAAAGGGTTGCACTCAAACGCAACCAAGGTTCCATCTTGAGTAATATTCCAATTACGGTTGCTGCTGAATATACGCACTTGTGTTACGCGTTAGCTTACGCACTTTCTGTACAACAGCAACTATTTTTACTTAGAAAACAGCAAGCAGAGCGGTAAGAACAACATCGTTGGAAATAAACCAAAAACCTTTAAAACTGAAACCAACCTTTGTCTGTTTTTTCCCCCTTTTTATCTGAAATTTGGGAACTGCTTGAATCCTTACAATTCTGGGAGTTTCTGAAATTCTGATACAGTCCACTTCTAGATCCACCCCGGAATTGTACATGGTCCTTCGAACCGGATTTCCATAAGAACCATCAAATCCTTCACGAGGATTTCGGGATTAGGAGGGACTGTTCTAGAAAACTCTAACAAGATGTGTCACTTGACCTTAAGATCGAGGAGTTCGTCGTTCAAGTTGAAAACTACAGCGATCGTGGTCAGCAACTTGAATCACCTAATGCCTTCAGCTCCTACTAGTATCTCAGATTGGACTGTCCTGGACTCTTTAGAGTTGGCAGATCCAAACTTCACCAAACCCGGTCAAATCGATATGCTCATGGGCAGCGACATTTTGCCGTTCATTCTAAAATCTGGCGTACGAAAGAACGTGTCCGGACATCTGTTAGCCCAGGAGACTGAGTTCGGTTGGCTGATAAGTGGGCCTCCAACTGTTCGCTCAGTGACAACATTCGCGTCCTGGGTAGCGGCATCATCAGAGTCGCTAAACAACGAGGTTCGTAAGTTCTGGGAGCTGGAGGAAGTGCCCTGTGAGAAAAAACTTTGTGCAAGCGACCAATGGTGCGAGGAGTTTTTCCGGAGAACAACGTACCGCTGCCCTGATGGCAAGTATGTTGTTCGCTTGCCCTTTAAATCTAATCTTGCTCCAGAAATCTGCTTGGGATCGTCGAGACGAACAGCCTTTGGTCAATTCATTCGCATGGAGAAAACACTCGGTAAAAATCCCGAGTTGGCCCGTGAGTACTCAAAGGTGCTAATTGAATACTTGACACTCGGTCACATGGAGCTGACCACGAGTAACGAAACTTGCGATAACTCATCCTTCTCCTCGTTTTATCTCCCTCACCATGCGGTAATCAAACCAGAGAGTATATCAACAAAAGTGCGAGTAGTTTTTAACGCATCGAAAAAAACTGACAGCGGCGTTTCTTTAAACGATATTCTCCACACTGGTCCTACGCTGCAAAACGATTTAATGAACGTCATTCTGCAGTGGCGTCTGTTCGAATACGTATTCAACGGGGATATTCAAAAAATGTATCGGCAAATCCTCGTGAATAAGGAAGACCGACAGTTTCAGAGAATCCTTCACAGATGTTCCCCGGCTGGACCTGTTCAGGATTACTGTCTCAAAACTGTAACCTTCGGAGTAAACTGTGCACCGTACCTGGCAATAAGAACATTGCATCAGCTAAGTGAGGATGGAAGCACGTCCCACCCAAATGCAGCTAGAATTCTAAAAAACCAGATATATGTTGACGACATTCTGTCTGGAGCTCATTCACTCTTCGAAGCAAAAGCTCGTCTGACCGAGCTTTTGGATCTCCTGCAATCCGCCGGATTCCCGCTGAAGAAATTGACAGCCAATCACGGACATATACTGGCCAATTTGCCTGCAGAAGACCTTCTGGACGAAGACTTCTTGAAGCTAGAAGATGCCAGCGAGACAAAGACCTTAGGCATTCGGTGGAACGCCATGTCTGATAGCTTCTTTTACAAGGTTAGTAACATTCTGGTCCCGACGGCACCGCTGACAAAACGCAAGATCTTATCAATTGTAGCAAAATTGTTTGATCCAGCTGGATGGCTAGCCCCAATCATCGTCCGAGCAAAAATGCTTATGCAGCAACTGTGGATGGATGGGACTAACTGGGATGAAGAGGTGAAGCCTCATTCTCTAGAAACGTGGGAACATTTCATTACTAACTTTTCAGACCTGCAAAAGATACAAATCCCACGCTGGGTTCGATATACTCCTACTGGTGAGATTCAGATCCATGGTTTCTGCGACGCATCGGAGAAAGCATACTGTGCCTGTTTGTATGTTCGCATCAAGTCCGATGGAAACACAATATCTTCATCTCTACTGGTGTCCAAAAGCAAGGTGGCCCCACT
Organism: Hydrotaea cyrtoneurina; assembly: GCA_958296145.1. Taxonomy (NCBI): domain Eukaryota; kingdom Metazoa; phylum Arthropoda; class Insecta; order Diptera; family Muscidae; genus Hydrotaea; species Hydrotaea cyrtoneurina. Next base: position 42,244,292 of record OY282516.1, read on the forward strand.
GAAAACTGTAAGTCTTCCAAGATTGGAACTGTGCGGGGCTGCTCTCTTGTCAAGGCTACTAAATTCGGTATTAAACCATTTCAGTTTCACGAGCCCTGTCGTGTATCTATGGTCGGATTCCACCATCACAATAGCCTGGTTGAGCAAGCCTCCGTTTCATTGGAAAACTTTTGTGGCGAACAAAATTACTGAAATACTGGACAATGTGGGCAATGCGACATGGATGCACGTGCCGACTCATGAAAACCCAGCCGATATAGGTACCCGTGGATGCACACCTTTAGAACTGGAGTCAAATCTACTTTGGTGGAACGGACCTAACTGGCTAATCAACGATATTTCTCACTGGCCGAATCAACCTGCTCTCAAAGATCCATCACTCGAGAAAAAGGTCAGTAACTTCCAGATTCAAACCGACCTTGAGGATGTATTAGAACGGTTTTCGTCATATGATCGAGCATTGCGAGTAATCTGTTTTATGTTCCGGTTTATACGAAAATGTCAAAAACAGTCCACATCTGACACGGGGAAAGATTTCGTTACTGCAAACGAAATCACATTTGTCAAGTGTCGACTAATTAAACTGTCTCAGCAAACCCATTTTCCATCTGAATACCAAGCTCTTGAATCCAATCTTCCGATCAGTTCGAAAAGTAGACTGCTGACGCTGAATCCAGTTCTTGATCGGAATAAACTACTGAGAGTTAACGGGCGGTTGGCGAACTCCGACCTCAGTTACAATGAAAGACATCCGCTGATATTGCCCGAGAAATCTCGATTGTGCAAACTGTTCATCGAATTCACACACAAGACTCTATTACACGCTGAACATCAATGTATGCTTCGTGCCATTCGGCAAGAGTTCTACGTGATAAGACTGAAGAATGCGGTTAGACACTGTATTAGAAACTGCAAACCCTGTACTGTATATAAACATCGAATGAGCAGTCAAATCATGGCAGCGTTGCCCCAGGAAAGGTGTACATTCTCACTGCCATTCACTAATACCGGAGTCGATTTTGCAGGACCTTTTGAACTGAAAACCTCACGGCTACGCAATGCCAAACTCCAAAAAGGTTATGCAGCAATCTTCGTCTGTTTGTCGACAAGGGCAGTTCACTTGGAGACTTGCTCTGAGTTAACGTCGGAGGCGTTTCTCGCGACCTTCGACCGTTTTGTTGGTAGAAGAGGTTTTCCTACGAAAATGTTTTCTGACAATGGTACTAATTTTGTAGGGGCAAGTCGACTGTTAGGCCAAGAGTATAAAACGTTTCTTGAAACTGCTGAAAAATCATTAACTGACAAGTATAATTTGCACGGTTTCTCTTGGAATTTCATTCCTCCCCAGGCTCCACATATGGGTGGAATATGGGAAGCCGCTGTAAAAAGTATGAAGAGTCACCTGAAGAAAGTTGCTGGGAATATCAAATTTACATTTGAAGAATTCTCTACACTTCTAGTCCGAATAGAGGGTATTCTAAATTCGCGACCGCTTTCTCCTATTAGCGAGGATCCGGCGGAGTTAATTCCGTTGACTCCCGGTCATTTGCTTAGGGGTGCCCCTCTAGTCGCTATCCCTGAAGACTACTCTGACGACCTTCCATCGGCAAATCGGTGGCAAAGACTGAAAGTTTTGCAATTGCATTTTGCGAAACGTTGGAAGCACGAATATATCTTAGAGATGCAACGGCGATTTAAGTGGAAAACTGCGCAACTGAATCTGAAGGAGGATGACTGTGTAGTTATCAAGGACGATAACTTGCCTCCAACTGAATGGCGGCTTGGCCGCGTAATGAAAATTTTTAAGGGCAACGATTCCAACGTTAGAGTTGCTGAATTACGCACTCAAAATGGGGTCATAGTAAGGCCCCTGGTAAAACTGTGTATACTGCCAAATAATCACTCATAAGTCTTTTAACACCTTTTCTCCAACATAATTAAACTTTAACTTTCAGCACATCTACATCCCAACCGAAGTGTCGTGTGTGCCATGAGAGACATCACCTGTGGGCATGCGGTGAGTTCAAGCGCATGACAGTCCAGAAGCGGCGAGAAACCATCAAGGAAAACGGGAACTGCTACAACTGCCTTGGTACAACCCACTCACGCGAATGGTGTCGCTCTCGGAATAAATGCGGCGTCTGTAACCATAACCATCACACTATGGTTCATGTTGATGACCACAAAGCCAGCAAACCCAAACCGAGGACTCGCCCACCAAGAAGTGAAGGAAGCCGACGCAAAAGTCCGTCCAGAAACAATCGTTCCAAACGTCCGTCATCGCGAAACTCACCCAAACAACGTCACACCAAAGACCGTCTCGAGAACCGCTCGAAAACCCACGTCTTTTTGCCTACCGCACTGGCCAAGGTTCTTACTCCAGACAATCCTACCAAAACGCGTCTGTTGCTTAACTCTGGTGTGGCAACCACTGTCATTTTGGAAGAGTTAACCAGACGACTTCGCCTGAAAACAACGAAGAGAGACGGTCAAATATTCTGCACCATTAATCTCATGTCCTACCATGATAGTTCGGCGAAGGTGCAAATTTGCGGAGTGGTCAAAACCGGGTTTAACATACCTATGCCCAAATCAACCAATGAGAAGAGGCTGCACAGCATATATGACCATTTAACGGAGCTCGCTGATCCACATTTTTTTAATCCAAAGGATGTGGAAATAATCCTCGGAAACGACCAACTTCCGAAAATTTTAAGAGCAGGGCTCATCCAGACATCGTCACATCTGCCCAGAGCACCATTTTTGGATGGACTCTCTCCGGAGCCTGCCGCTATTGAAACCATGTTGCAGTGCTGCAAGAGGCGGCGGCATGTTGAACCGTGTTCAACAACTTAGACTAAGTTATATTTAAGAAAATGAATTCCTAGAATCCTTGTAATACTCAGATGGAAACCCTACATCGGTTGACTGAAAAGGGTTGCACTCAAACGCAACCAAGGTTCCATCTTGAGTAATATTCCAATTACGGTTGCTGCTGAATATACGCACTTGTGTTACGCGTTAGCTTACGCACTTTCTGTACAACAGCAACTATTTTTACTTAGAAAACAGCAAGCAGAGCGGTAAGAACAACATCGTTGGAAATAAACCAAAAACCTTTAAAACTGAAACCAACCTTTGTCTGTTTTTTCCCCCTTTTTATCTGAAATTTGGGAACTGCTTGAATCCTTACAATTCTGGGAGTTTCTGAAATTCTGATACAGTCCACTTCTAGATCCACCCCGGAATTGTACAAATTTCGTGGGTATTTTTTGTTATGCCTGGGGTCAATTTTACACATGCCTAAACTGTCAAGAAACGCCTGTATCGATACCAGTTAACAAACGGTACTTTAGATTTTTGATGAAAACACCATGCAACTAAAGTCAATGCAAACAATTAATACATTTAAAGCGTTATTCCTTAAACTCACCTGTACTGTCATTCGAACTATCAGTTTGTAAAGAAATTATATCCACATCATCTACAGACATGGACTGTTGCAATGGATCCGCACTGCAGGACATTCCCTGTTTCTGAGACATTAAACCGTCTACATTCTCAGTATAAGGTATTGAAATATAACTGGGATCTTCAATCAGCACTTTTGGACCAGGAGATTGGGTTTCAGCTTCATTCGTAGCTTTTGCTAAAGTCGAAGTTTCTTTCGTCATTTCTTTCTTAGCAACATTTGTCGAAATGGGAGTGTCCGCCACAACAGCATTTTCAGCAACGAACACGGCGTATGCAATAACTTTTCTTTTCGCTTCCACCGCATTATCGGGAGTTGCAGTCTTCAAAAATTCATCAGATTCTGGCACAACAGTGTTGGCTAAATCGGGAACAACATTCGTAATTTCTTTTTCCGTATTATTTGCTGAAATGAGAAAGTTAAATAAAATTAGATTTTATACTATGACTATCGCCTATGGAACCAATAAAATCTTACAGATATACACGGTTTCTTCGGGATCAAATGTCGCCAGTTCAACGCCTCCTTGATCACTTATGTCCGACCTGGCGTTCACAACGGCCGTCCCATCTAGCCTAGTTTTCACATTGTCATATTTCCTTAGTGAAACCGCCTTTGAAGACATTGCCTGTGGCGACCGTAGCTCAGGAGCACTATTGGTCACTTCGTCAGTTTCTTGTTCAACAGAAACTTCTGCAATTGCTCGATTATTCACGAACTTAGCAATACAAATATTGTCAATAATAACAACAAAATGCGCATCTGTTGGGAGAAATTCGCAATTGAAATAAATAATTCTTGATGGTCTAAGTTTAGTTTTTCTATGGCATATTTATATTCTGAGTTACCAAAAAGTTTTATTCCAGGCCGATTTCCCACAGCCATAAATTAAATAACATACGAGATACTTGTAAACTATAGAGGACAAACTCATATTGCCAGTCTGTATTCGTAAAATTCGTTGATTTAATTGGAGGAACTGGAATTACGAGTTTAATATTTGTACGAGTTGGAGTTTACAATTTTGAAAAATGGGAGATGGAGTCGGATTTCTGCTATATGGTCAAAATTTCGCAGTCCTGAGTGTAACAGCAATCGACCAATTTGACAATCAACCAAATTATACAATTTACTATTATTCGACTAATACTGAGAGTATTTTTGTGCCTGGGGTCAATTTTACACATGCCTAAACTGTCATCGATAGCAACGCCTGTATCGATACCAGTTCACAAAACGGTACTTTCGATTTAGTTGAAAACACCATGCAATAAAAGTCAATGCAAACTATCTTTTTAAATTTAAAACGCAGTTCCTTAAACTCACCAGTACTGTCATTCGTACTATCAGTCACTGTAGCGTTTGCTAATGTCGACGTTTCATTCATTATTTCTTTCTTAGCACCATTTGTCACCACAACATCGTTTTCAGCAACGACCACATCGCCAGTTACTTTTTCAACAGAAACTTCTCGAATTGCTGGAGAATTCAAGCCCTTAGGATTTCCTGAAATAAACAAATACTGTTAATAATAATAATAACAAATTGTGAGAAATTCGGGATTGAAATATACAATTCTTGACGGTCTAAAGTTTTTAGTTGTTCTATGACATTTTTACATTATGACCATAAACCAATCCAATAAAGAACATACGGGACACATAGAGGGCAACATCATATATTGGTAAAAAAAATCATACGTGTGGACATATTTTGAAAACAGAATCTGCATTACTAGTGTAATTAGTCGTTCTAAATAAATAGACCTAAAGAAAATAAAGAAATTACCTTCTAAAATCGCCATGTCTGTCAGAGTTGCTTTCAGCTTCGGAACTTCGCCAATCCATCGGTCCAGCATCCAACATTGATTATAGTAATCATCGCACTCTCTTTCCACTTTACTTTTATGCTCAACATCGAATATCTCATTTAGCCGACGCACATAATTCGAACTTACACATTCCACAACATTCGTGTAGTTAACTAGATTTGACCAGTGCAGAAATCTCGGCGAGACATACCTTAATATTGTAGAAGCTTCGGGAACTGCAATATGTTTATTTTTTAGCCACAGACACATATCCTTAAGATCTATGAACAGATTTCTGGGCCATATACGTTGTGTCTTGAAAACATATTTGTACATTTGCTTTAAGGTGTTGGCATCATTATATAAATCGCTGCCTTTGTAAATGTGAGTCATCGCTTTGAAATCTTCGAAAGACAAATCAAATACAGCTTCAATGATGCGCTGTTTAACACCATGCGACACACGCAGCATATACGGCAAGGAGTATTTCTATAATAAAAGAGAAATGTTACGTATAAAATAAGAGATATCTGGTAAAAGGGTACAAAACGAAAGAACAGGAAAGAATTTCAATTGATGGTAATACAAAAAAAGAGAAGCATTGTCAGCGCTGATATTCTACAACAGGAAATATATTTCCCTGGAAGTGTACTAATCTAATAAAAAAAAGATTGATTCTCTACATTTTCACAACAACAAATTAAATTAAATAACAATATCAACTATAAAACCAATTTGGCAAATGTAACCATTCAATAGTATCTGCACCAGGCAGAATTTCCCCAAGTGAGATGAGTTTGGCTGAACTTTGCATGTTAGGTTGGAATCTACTAAAATGTTACTCTGCAGTTGGAAATTATAAAGAAGCTGCAAAAGCTTATTTACGAGTAACGCGTGGATCCAACAAGCAACGAAGTAGTACTACAGTGTGCTCTAATCCCAGACTGACAATTGTTTATTATTTTTTGACCCTCTGACCCTTAGTTTATTAAGTTTCTCACTTGGTTTTACTATAAAACAATTATTTTAATGCGTTTTAACACTTTTGGTATAAACACTTATTTTGACAAGTTCACTCTACTAGGTACAGCTACTGAAAAACCTCGTACACAGATTACAGTAGAACAAATAGCTGTTGGAAGAGCTTCAGGGGCTGTCTAGGGATTCATTCGCGGACACCGATGACGCCGTCAATAGACTGAAAGAGCTCGCCCTGCTCTCTGATGAGGGTGAACATGATGTCACCGTGATTCATGGCCCTGGTCAGAGAGTAGCGAGGCCTTCTCCAGACTCTGAGAAACGGATGGGTCCCGCAACGCCTAGCGAAGGTCTCCCAACTGGCTCTGAAAAGAGCAAAGTAGTTCGGCAACAGTCTATGGATTCACCGGGTATGAATCTGGAAGGTACCGCGGCAACCGACAGATCAGGGGAGATGTCTGGTTTAGACATCTCTAGATCGTCAAAAGGCGCAATCACTGAAAAGTCCATGCCCATGGATGAAGTGGCCGAATGCAGACCTAAGGTGAAGAAGGCTGATCATTCTCAAATAGATAGGTCAGCGGGATCCCTCATCGATATCCGTTAGGGAGAGGCATCACATCAGGAAGCACCAAAGGGATGTCAGGACTTCCTGAAGGCTGACTCTCCGGAAGCAGTCGGTACAGGACCAGGAGACGCATCCAGGAGTTAAGGATGAGACTATTGGCCCTGTCAAGGCTATTCAAAATTATGTCGTTGGAGTTCAAAATTATGTCGTTTGTGGTGCTGTCCCCACTCCGGATCGGAGAACGGACCCAGATCCAGAAGAACAACAACATCAAGGAATTTGAGTGGTGCGAGAGTACCACCCATATTCACGAAGGAAGGGGAGAAGTCAGACAGCTCTCGCCAAGAGGGCGATGTCTGGCGACGAAAGCAAGAAGTCGAGCAGCAGTGGTCGGATAGACCATCGTCAATTTGCTGTCATCGATCGATCTAATCAGGATGGTAAGATCAGTGTCGATCACTGGCAGCTTGTAGAGGGAATGCTGATCGACCGCATTGCAGTCTTTAAGAGCGAGAGGAACGAAATTTCCTTTAAGGGAGTTAAGATTGTCAACTGTGGAAATGAGAAGTCGGATTTCTAGATTTCTCACCGAAACAGTTGAAGGTCTTAGCAAACTTTGGCCAGGAGCAAAATTTGAGGTAATTCCGTCCGCTTCGTTAAATGATGACAGTGTGGATTCCACCACCGATACGGCCGGTGGAAACCATGTGTATTCCTAAGCATAACGGCACAATCAATTGATTACTCCAGTTTGCTGGTATCGTGCATGGGCCCTATTAGACACTACTTCAACTGCAATCTACAGATAATTAGGCACGTAAAATCACAATGCTTATAGCAAACCCTAAAAGATTTTAAATGTTATTTATAAATATTAAAATCTTACAAAGAAGTCTGTTCCCTTTCTGTGAATCGTGTAATTCACTTACGAGCTACGTTTAGAAATCATTAAAAATTACTTCCGAAATTCTGAGTCAGTGGTCACAACTTTAAGAGCTCGTACTACAATTTCCGGCCGTAATAATCGTCCCAAAATTGATTTATTGATATGCAAATTCGGTGAAAGTGTTGTCTCGAGAAATGGTCTGGTCGAGTCATTGGTCTATGCCAACAGCCAAAAACTTTAGACGAGCTCTGAGACAACATCCAACGGGATATTGCCAACGGTCCGGTCGAAATGTGTGCAGAGTGATGGCAAATTGGGTCCGAAGAAAAGATCGCTGTAGACGGACTCGTGGTGGTCATATGACCGAAATCGAATTTCATTACTAAAATGTAACATTTGCACTACACCTGACATAAATTTAAACTGTATATCTTAAATATTCTGCGTTTTATTAATATATAAAATATGTATGTCCTTAATGGAAAACCCGGTATTAGACAATTTTCTTCAATCTTTTTACTTACGTGTGTATGATATTGGAAGAAAACCTGCTTTGCTCGCACCAAACATGGATTGACTGATTTATTGCCACCGCTAATGCCGGAACTTTTGTGAAAAGAAGTTGTGTTGGATGCACTTGTATTTTCTATCTGATTTTTTAATCCAGATTGTGATGAATTGCTAGACTGTTGGGTATTGTTTGTAGATTGTGGGGTGTTTTTTGTAGATAATGGTGAATTTGGCGGTGGTAACAAGCTGGTTGATTTTACAGTTTGTCCTTTGAAAGATAGCCCACTGGCACAAGATTTCCGAGTAGTTTCTTTATGCTGTGTGACCTTCGATGCCGTTGGAGATTGATCTTTTGTCGAGTGTGAAGGTCGCAATTGTTCTATAGGCGGAAGAACATTATGTGCAGGCTTTGCTGTATTGTTGGTGGACGATGGTGCCAATAAGTTACTGGACTGTTGTGAATCATTTACAGCTCTCACCGATTCATTTGTAGATAATTCATTTGATCCGGAGTTTTCGAAAGATCCCTTAAGTTGTGTAACACTCAACTTTATTGGAGATTGAGATTCATTTGGCTGTGCAGCGGACAATTTTACAGTGTTGGTTTTGGACTGAAGCGTTTGGGGGATTGTTGTAGGTTGCGGACTTATATCGGATGATACTGCAAGTTGATTTGAATCTGCTTTGCCATCGATATCCACAGACTGTACGATATTCGATTGGGGTGCTGTTTGATATAATGCAACGGGTAATCGACCATCATTTGTGTTGCAAGCATTATTTGCAGCTTGAACTGGGTAGGCGATCGTAGCCGCACTGGTTTGCAAATTCGCCTCAGAAATATATTCTTGGTGTTTTTGCACATTGCCAACAATGGACTTTATTAACGGATATTTAGCCCTCAGTTTCGAATTTGAAAAGTATTGAATACTAAAATAGAACAGCATTTGATTGCATACTTCCGCATCTTTCAATAAAAGCTCCAATAAGCCAGCATTCTGCCCACAGAATTCAGACAAAATCTTTTTCACACAATGTCTGAAATATAAACTTTCTTTGAAAATTTGATAGGAATGTGACGGGAGTTGTAGAGTCGCCAATCGGTTTTTTATTCTAGACAGCAACGTAAGTCTAAATTGGGTATACCACCTGAAATTTATAGAGGACAGACACCAATACAATACAAGATATTTTGAGAACCAAGGGGGGGAACTTACGTTTTACTTTTCGAAATTGTACCCAAAACTTCTGCAAGCGATCTTTTGCATCTTATCCCATTCGTATTCGATCCAGTAGTTTCACTATGAAAGAAGGACATATAAAATCGAGTTGGTTCTCTACTCAATAAGGCAATCGAATTTATACTCAATGTAACAATTATAAAAAATAAAATAAAATATGGCAAATTCAATTGTATCGTAATCACCACACCCCTTTATGCTTGACCACACAAAAAAAACTCTACTGTAAACATCAAAGTTACATTTACTTAAAATCTTGTTATTTAAATGAGAAGGAGACCACATATCTATCATTACTTATTTTACTAATACTCACCTCGTTTGTGAAACTATTGAAATTGAACGGTTGGGAATCAACAGATGATTTTCTAAAATTTCCTTATCCTTATCAGTGGGCATTGACTTTGGGACAATATTGTCACAGCCATCCTTACTACCAATACTGACACTGCCGTTACAACCGCTGGGTGTTTTTGAAGAATTGTTAATACTTTCATTTACTTCTACACTTATCACTGTACCACTTGGCCGCTTCGGTATCTCGAAAATTGTCCTCTTTAAAATTACTGGACATTTGGAGTTGACTTGCAAATGACACATGGGATCATAATTACGTACCCTCGGATACAAGTAGTATGACAAATAAAATCTTTTACTTATTTTGCGAAGATGGGCTTGAGGATTTTCATATCTCTCTGCGACCAGTTTTGTCATCAGTGCTGTGAAATTGGTATATTTCTTAAACTGTGATAATGACACCGGACACAGATGAGCAAGTTTCTTTAAAGCAGAAAGATCGAAATGCTCATCGGAATTGTTGTTATCCTGTGCAGACGATGATGAAATCTCGATCACGATTGGTTGTTTCGAAGAAACCTCCGGTGGATACGGTATTTTGTCTACAAAAAGAAAAACAATATATATAGTTTTTTGGAATCTAAAGGTTTGCTGTCAATGACATGACGAACCGTTTTCAGGCAATTTAACATTATTGTTGTTATTATCTCCAGACTCCATATCCTTGGCTTCATCAGGGACACTAACTACATGTCAATCAAGAAAGATACCAACAGACAATGAACAGAATAGTACAGTTGTTTGTTTTAAGATTTAAAAAACATGAACAATCTTTTCAATTCACTTACTTTTCGGACGTTTGCATGGAATTGATGTGTGCCGTGACTGAGAAAAACTTTCGGCTGATCTCTTAGCCGATATGGCTGATATTGGAATAATATTACATTCCGCTGATGTTAGGACTGCAATATATACAAAGAATGTGACTATTGAAAATGTCTTTTTCGAGTACATGTGCAACCAGCAGTTATATACTCGTATATCGAATACTACACAAACGGACCTTTTACATAACTTAAAATTCAGGCTATGCGAGACTTATATATCCTTCGTAAATAAACTATTCAGCTTATGTTGGTTGTTGTGTTCTGAGGCTTATCCGGAAGCTTCAATACGGAAACTGTCCTCACACCTAGCCTTCGAAAGAACATTGGGTATTTTGTGAGAAGTTCATTCCAAGTAAGGGATTGCATTTGAAGTCGTATCTCTAAGGACTCGGACCCAAAATCGCCTTCTAGTGAAGATTATCTGCCACAAAATCTAACTGTTTCTGTCATATTCAGGTCAGCAAGTCTCTGAACTTTATTAAGATAATGGCACAGAAATAACATAACACAATGCTCCACGAAAGAATTTCTGGTTTAATATTCAGTCTTTCTCATAGCAGACCGTTCGCGGTTATTAAAAATCGACTTACCTGTTTTTACCATTGCTGGCACTTTTAAAATAATTTCTTTCCGATGTCTTGGCAAAGGCTTGAATCGTATGGGGAACTTTTGTCGTATCGCCGGATTGAGATAAAATGACTCGTAATATTTTTGCAATATTTGTGTTCTCGTATAATCAGATTTTATATTCATACCCAACAATTCTAACGCTTGGGATTTCGTTTCGAGTAAACTGTCAACCAGTTCCTCATAATATGTACACTTCATGAAGTTCGCAAGGGATACGGGAAACTGTGCTCCTTTAGAGTTCGACGAAACTATAAATTCATGCAAAATGGATTTAACTATGCAGCAAGGATTTAGTGATGTGTGAAACATTTATAAACTTACGTCCTTGGGCACATTCTGAGCTATTGTCCGCTATTTTGCAGATTTCGAGTGTCGTCGTTGAATTTTGGGATGTCTCAGCAGGCATTGGATCTGCAGCCGTATTTCTCTTAATATGATTAGTTCCGATTGTTGTGGTTGATTTTGATGAATACACATCAGGATAAACGATTGTTGAAGGTTTTGAATTTTCAGTGGGCATTGACTTTGGGACAATATTGTCACAGCCATCCTTACTACCAATACTGACACTGCCGTTACAACCGCTGGATGTTTTTGGAGATTTGTTAATACTTTCATTAACTTCTACACTTATCACTGTACCACTTGGCTGCTTCGGTATCTCGAAAATTGTCCTCTTTAAAATTACTGGACAATTGGAATTGACTTGCAAATGACACATGGGATCATAATTACGTACCCTCGGGTACAAGTAGTATGACAAATAGAATCGTTTAGTTAGTTTCCGAAGATGGGCTTGAGGATTTTCATATCTCTCTGCGACCAGTTTTGTCATCAAAGCAGTGATATTGGTGTATTTCTTAAAGTGTGATAACGTCACCGGACACAGATGAGCAAGTTTCTTTAAAACAGAAAGATCGAAATGTTCATCGGAATTGTTGTTATCCTGTGTAGACGATGACGAAATCTTCGTCACGATTGGTTGTTTCGAAGAAACCTCTGTTATATTCGGTATTTTGTCTACAAAAAGAAAAACAATACATATATTTTTTAGGAATGTAAAGGTTTGCTGTCACTTACATGAACTGTTTTCAGGCAATTTAACATTATTGTTGTTATTATCTCCAGACTCCATATCCTTGGCTTCATCAGGGACACCAACTACATGTCCATCGAAAAAGATACCAACAAACAATACAGAGAATAGTTTAGTTGATTGTTTTAACATTTAAAAAAAAAAACATGAACAATCTTTTCAATGAACTTACTTTTCGGACGTTTGTCGGGAATTGATGTGTGCCGTGACTGAGGAAAACTTTCGGCTGATCTCTTAGCCGACTTGGCTGATGTTGGAATATTATTACATTCGGCTGTTGACAAAGAATATGACTATTGAAAATGTCCTTCTCAAGTACATTACATGTGCAACCGGCAGTTATATTTTTGGTTTAATATTCAGATCTCCATAACGGTCGTGGCATTTCACTTACCAGTTTTTACCATTGTTGGCACTTTCAAAATAGTTTCTTTCCGATGCCTTGGCAAAGGCCTGAATCGTATGGGGAACTTTTGTCGTATCGCCGGATTGAGATAAAATGACTCGTAATATTTTTGCAATATTTGTGTTCTCGTATAATCAGATTTTATATTCATACCCAACAATTCTAACGCTTCGGATTTTGTTTCGAGTAAACTGTCAACCAGTTCCTCATAATATGTACACTTCATGAAGTTCTCCAGGGATATGGGGAACTGTGTACAGCTGGAATCCATCGAAACTACAAAATATTTCACAACGAAGGACTAAAGGACAAAACTTTGTTTTCTATCTTTCAGATGCGAAGGATTGGGCGCTTAATAATATAATAAAGAGACCGAAGTCGACTGTAAAATAACGACGGCGCCAATTTTTTTCGCTAAATGAAATGTACTTTCTTCTTCCGACCGTACCAAAATCAAAACAGATGTTCAGTTTTCACATCAAATTTTAAAACGAAAATAAAAATATAATGAAACGTACATAACTATTCAATTAACTTTTTTGGTACAATGCTTTTGTCTATTGTCAGTCATCAATAATTTCTTTGGCAAAAGTTTGAAATTTCCCTGCAGTTTTCAGACCCAATTAATAAGATTTATTGACCTTTACTTGCAATAACGTTCGAACTAATTTTTGCATTTTCTGAGTTTTTTTTGAACATGAAAATTATTTTTCCATTCTTCACGAAATCAGAACAGAAATGCAAAAAAATATAAGCAGTACAATCATTTGGCATTATTAACAATATATATAGCAATATGTAATTAATCATTGATGGCAAATCAATAAAAAAACGACAACAGATACGAACATTTGCAAAATGTATCAAATAAAGCTCAAAAGAAAGTATCACAATGCTTTCGAGGCGGAAAATGTATAAAAAAATTATAATTCTATCAACTTTTGCATCCCTGCACTATAGTATTCCGAGAAGTATATGTCCCTTATTAGATGGTAAATTAGTGTAGCCGGCGTACCAAACCAAACACTGTTTAGTAGCATGTATGTCGTGTACGATAGAATGTATGTTCGTTTTCAAAATTTTTTGATTTTCTAATGTCTGTCGCATACCAACATCCTCGAGTAATAGCGTGTCTGTCATACTGCATATACAAATTTATTGAAATTTCGTGACGTTCATCTGGAAATTACGAAAATATTTGTGAGAATTTGTTTTTACCACAACACACAAATAAGAATTTACCAACGATGCTACAACTTTTCGCTTTAAAAATTTCGGCGCATCATAAATGTCTACAGACATGTATGCCAGAAATAAAAAAACCGTTTTTCGAAAGATCATATGATGCCAGCTAGAATTGGTTGGAACATGGGCAATAGAAATTACGTTTTGTGGCTTTGCGTTATTATTATATATTTATTTGTTTCACCACGCACTACAAGATGATTTACATTATATATATGTTTCAGTGCTGGTTAGGGGTTTGTAACATTTGTAACAATTAAAGCAAATTTTAAACAATTAAGAGTAAACAAACTATGTGTGAATCTCAACATAAGAAGGGATTTAATTTTTAATGAAGTAGATTGCGAAATATGTTGTATAAAATTAAACAAAATATTGCTTTCGCAGATTGAGTACTTGTGAACGTCTATCAAAACATTTGACATATTTCCAGGTAACGCAATGTGGGCAACTATTAAACTGCATTTCCCATATACAAACATACACACTCTACTTGAGTTGTGTCATTAACTCAAACATTTTTTAATTGGATTTATTTTTTTTTTAACTTGTCTTCCCCTTTCCCATTCGCCGGTTGTTTTTCCCCCGTAGCGACCAACATCTGGCCACACCGTAAACGACAACAAAATTCTCATTGGTATTTCGATGAGAGACAGATCTGTCAAAAGTTACAATTGACATTTGTCAGTGTTATTCTGCTATTTCTCTCAATAGCCATCACTTTGATTCTGTAAAATTCGAAAAAAATCATGTTTTTTGCAAAATTTAAATTATAATAGCTGCTACAAATACAACAAGCACCACAACGAAACTCGTTTCTTCAATTCTTCTTTCACCAAATTAATAAAAAAATGTCCCACATCCAGAAATAAGTGAGCAGTGCCTAAATTATGTGAAAGTTTCCGTCAAATCTTTGTGTGTGGTGTGTTAGTTTATACATATGTGGGGGGGAATAAACGAAGCAATTAATAAAAGTGGTAAATAATACCAACAATAAAAAAAAGAAGTAAGCAATATTAAATGCTTGCCAAAAAAATATATTAAATGTATGCAAAATAAGGAACGAAAGTTGGATTAGAATATCGTCGAAATCGTGGTGTCAGGTGTGAAGAAGATTTCATTTCGGCTGTCTCGTTTTCATTTCCATACAAAAATAACAACAATATACATTCAAAGCCAATTACAACAAAACAACAGACGACGACGACGACAACAACAGACATTGAGATTTTATCGCAGCAGTTGGTGCTGTCGCGACTTCTGATACTTCTGTGGCTACTGAATTACTACTACGTTCAGCATCCGGACTGATTTCGTGTGTGTTTCCAAAACTTTGGGACATGCAAATTATTGAACCACTCTCAGATCATCGACATTATTGGAGGGTAAGTAAATGAAAGTTGTTGCCTATTGGTGTGACATTCTAATAATACAACCAATACTAAAGCAGTCTTTAAAGAACAAGAACACCTAGTAATTTAGTTTATTTCTTGAAACCGCGATAGGCAGCTATGTGGTATGGCAGCTCAAGGCCCCTGAATCATTCGCGAACCGATTGCGAACAACAGCGCTCGCAACGTATATTTCTGCATGCCTGTTTTACTTTTCCATCTGACCTTCAAGGATCTTGGAGGAAAGCTTTTCTTCTACTACTTTCTAAAAGCTAAATATTAATGAATTAGACTTGTACACTCTTCAGTGTAGGACATCAAAAAAATTAGTATTGATATGGAAGCGATTAAATAGAGTATATTGCCCAACTCTATATCAATAACTTTAATCTAAAGCCATCTTTTCTGTGGGTTATATCAATTATGATTTAGTCGCACCAACAACGCTCGATCAATGGCGTCAACATGTGTTTCTTTAATAATAAATAACCGATTTTTAACTTTTACAATTAAATTGAAATAAATTGAAATCCATATCATCTCTGCCATTTAGTGACAAGTATGGTATAATATGGCACCAAGATATGGTATGGGGAGAAATTAGTTGTTATGTTGTTGGGCTAATACTCCGCATATACGGTCGAATGGACCAACATCAACACACAAATGTATTGTAGAATGTAATGGAACCGCACTTATTCGAAAATATACCGATTTCGTACTTTTTTCAAATAGATCAAAGTATTGTGAAGACATACCGCGGTTTTGTCCCGGCCAGCGCAATGTTCGGAATTAAATCCCATTAAAAACCTATGAGAAGATGTCGAACGAATATTAAAAACAAAGACTAAACCAACTATTGAAATGTAAACAATGAATTATTGTGCCATGATGACACATTTTAATCAAATAAATTCTCATATTTCCCCTAAAGAAAAAACTAGTTTTACAAAAAGGTAAAAAAAAATCAAACAAATTCGCCAGTGACTTGTGTCAACAAACAAAAAATTAAAAATAATTTAAATTAATTTAATTGAATTCATATGGCAGATTTCGAAACGGATCCGTATAGCTTGCCCAAAAACCATACAGAGGGCAGACGTCGCAAGTCGTTTTCTGAAGCATTATTTCGGAAGCACACTCCAGATATCACTAATTGGCATGCCAATATTTGACGCCTGTCCTCTGTATGGTCTTTGGCTTGCCTGCAAAGAAAGCATACACAATGCTTGAAGACTTTTTTGAACATTTGTCTTTTTGCCCAGAAATAGTCCCAGCAATTTCCCCTGAGTTTTTCCTTGACATTTTCTTCTGATATATAAAATTTACAATGTGAAAACAATTTTTTTTCTTTAAAATTTTCAATTATAATTTAAAATTTCCCCAATTTCCATTTCGTGGCTGTTTTGCTCCCCCTCTTGCTTCTCTACCGCCTTCAACAACAATCGTCGAACGTCTTGCCTGTTCAACATGGGTGGAATGTCATCGTGTAAATCGGGTCATAGGAATAAATCAATTGTCTCGAACTCGAAGAACCGAAACAAAAACTGCATTAATTTTTACATTGAAAATGTCATTTACCCCCTGCATTCATAAAAATGAACAACAGCTTTATAAACCTTTTAAAAAAAATTGTGAAAACTGTTTTTGTATTTTCATACAGTTTACGTAAAGCTGTGTTCAGTTTTTATGAATACGGGCGTACATATGTTTTCGATAGACATTTTTTAGGCTTACTCGAACCTTCAAAAATGCTTGCTAATTAAGGAAATTGTTAATCCCTGGCAATGGTCGAGAAAATAATTCTTATTGGAATAAGCACGTTTATTCCCTCGACGTACATCGATTAAATCTTCAAAGAAGCTGTCACATCCAAAGAGGAAGCATTCAGAAATTTGGGTTTAAATTAAAAAGCCAGTACTGAGCTGCTATATAAACAGATAAGACCAAGGTGTGCCGGGGTACATATTCGCAAAAAACTTCGTTACGAATAGGAGGTTTTGGTCATTTGTAAAAAGGGTAAGGGATAATTCTTCATCTCCTATCTCAACCCTCGTTTATGTTGACCAGATATTCACCTATCCGGTTGACAAAGTTAACCCTCTGGCTGAAATATTTGCAAAGAATTCATCTTTGCCAGAAAGCTGTCAATCACACCTCGTGATCGAAAACGAATATAGTTCGATGCTTCAGATATTTTTTTGGAACACGTTGATTAAAAAATGGTTCATGCAGATCTCTACGTAAATAAAACTCCTAGCCCGGTTGATGTTTCAGCACTTGTCCTATGTAAGTGCTATTAGACGCTACCTTGACCGTAATATTGTCAACATGGAAAATTGGAAAGTTGTTAATGCTCAGTCGATCCCCAACAAAGTTGAGGATACAAATTACCAACCAATTGCAATATGTTCGTTGCTCTTGAAGGTTATGGAGAGCATGGTTAAACACCATCTTGTAAAGTCTCTAGAGTCTAACTGCCTTCTGAACGATAGAGAGTATGGCTTCCGTAGAGACCGATCCTGGTGGCGTTCCATTCGAAAGGATAGTGAATGAAAGGTCATGGCACTGGATATTTCCCAGGCGTTCAATAGGTTCTGGCACTGAGCACTCATACTTATTGCAACCTTCTCGCGATTCATATCGAGTTTTCTCAGTGATCGCTCTGGACGAGTTGTCATCAATTTCTTATTTTCATTGACCACCGGTTGGGACAGACTGGGAACCCAATCTAACATTTTGCGGATGGCAGCAACCTTTTTCATTCATTCAAAAGGCAATCGATAAATGACTTACTCAGCTGCGATTTGGCGACTATCTAGGAGTGGTGTCAAGTGAACAGAGTACATTTTAATGCACGCAAGTCCCAGACCTGTTTGTTCTTACTCTAATGTTCGACCGATCCAGCATCGTCGTCAAGCTCTATGGGTGGTGTGGATATCGAAACATTGTGATGCTTGCTTGGTTAGCGGTATTTTTGAAGTGTCGAAAGAAGCACTCAAGTCTTTAGGCTTTTTGAGGCGGTGCAGGAAATACTTCACCCCATCTGATCTCGTCAATATTTGTACTACCTACATCCGGCCAAAGATGGAATGTGGCCCTCATATATGGGCAGGAGCTGTAAAGACATCTTTACAGCTGCTCGACTGTTTACAGAGGAGATCGGTGGTCACGATTGGGGATAGTCGGTTATCCAAATATATTGCCTCCCTACAGAATCATGGGAATGTGGTTTGGGTATTGCCGTTATATAGACATTTTAACGTCTGGTCCCTGAACATTTTGCCGGAATACGTCGCTATCCCGGGTCTCTCATCCGTTCATTGTCCAGTAGCTGGTTGATCGAACGCACACTACAGAGAAAAGTCGTTCTTCAGTTGAACTGTTCATATGGAATACTCTTCCAGATGTTTTTTTTTTCATTGGCTGCTATGACACTATCAAATTCAAGGCAAACATCAACAAACACTACTCCCTCTTTCCTCCCTCTAATACCCTTCTTTCCTACACAGTGTATTGCATTCATAGGGGGCAACTCCACAGTGTTAGTAAAAAAAAAATCGCTTTCACAGTGCATTACATTCATAGAGAGTACCCCCTGACAGAGATAGTCAACAAAGTACCGGAAAACATAGAAGACTGTCCGCTGTTGCCATGACAGCTGTACAATTCGGTCAAAGCTGTTTTCGGAATGAAGTGCGCCGGTTAGTAATCCTTCAACAACATCTTACATAATGGCTGCGATTACAACAACAACTGTCATTGCAGTGCTATGAAATGTTTAAATTAAGGAAATCTTCGAGAAACAATACAGAGGGGTTCTCAACAGCAAACGTAACATTGCCCTCACTGCCACCTTCCACATCAAACAATTACCAGTGGCAAAATTGGGGCTTTGCGACATGGCCATTGTTCTGCATAAAATGAAAACAATGAAAGTGTTCTCTGCTGGCGTAATTTGTGTTAATTGGTCTGAGATATCCTTAAGCATGTCTTCATGGGTCATGTAAAAGCCACAAATGTTGTTGTTGTTGTTGTTTTTTTTAAATGCAACATTAGCACTTAAGTTCGGTTTTAAATATTCCTTTCTCAAAGTCATTTCTCCAATAATCCCAAAACATATTGTTTAAGAAATCTTGTTGTATTATCCAGTGCCCCCAAAACTTACGTACAGGTTTTGGAAATAAGTGTGGAAACAGAACACTGCGGCTGCGTCTGGGGAAACCGGTCCGTCAAGACAAAATGAATTAAATGACGGATGCGATAGCGGTTTATTATTTCATTTGAGCGTAAACAATAAATTTATAATTTTATAGGTGATTTAGAATTAGTTCTAGCATTAAATTGTTTAACTTTTTCCATTATTTTCCCATTTTGTTCCATTTTTTTTATATTTTGATTGCCCGCGAATAATTTTGAATTTTTTTCTTCTTCTTTTTACTGGAAATGTGTACAAAGATCGTAAGGAAATCAGCAGAGAAATTAAAAATAGATTTAATCGTGTCGAAATTATAATTAGTGTAACCGTCGTAACGTAGAGGATTGAGTACTATATACTGAAGTATATTTTGCTATATTTCTTCCAAATTCTCTACTTGCATAGCCATAAATAAACAGCGGCACTTTTTGACTCTTTTCTTTTAAAGAAATTTTTAAATACATTAGTGTTTTTATTAATGTGTTGCGCCTTGTTGCCTCAGCGTTTTTATGTGGGCATAAAATGTGGACTCTAAGGAAGTAGAAGCACGAATAAAAAATCCCCCCCAACGTACCTCATATTTTGTTATAGGACTTCAAACCACGCAACTAACTTAATTTCCACCCGAAGAAACAGGTCTTCTTATCCGTTCTTTGAAATATTTCAAGACCAGTTTCCAAGAAAGGTGGTCGGCAGCGCGTAATACTGATAAGAGAATCGTAGAAAACAAAGCAGGCCGACCAAAAAAGGAGTTTGGAGAATTGTGTGATCGAAGTAAGCGTCGAAGAACAAAGAAAAATTAAATTTTTTGAGATAAATGATCGGATGTTGATTTCATAATAAAGAGGAAGGTATGCCGTTAATAATGGAAAACAACATCATCCAAATGGCCACCACGACCAGGCTTACAGGACTATAATCGCCAAGTGGCTGCCCTATGTCCTCGATAGCCTCACGAATTCTAGCTTTGAGGTTGGGAATTGACGCTGGGCTGGCTATCTCTCACGTGGCCCCAAAGGAAGAAGTCGCAAGGTGTTAAATCACGAGATCTCGGTGGCCAATTGTGATCACGTGTGGCACGTAGCGCCGTCTCGGTGAAAGTAAACTTTGTCCAGATCAATATCATCCAACTCCGACCATAAGAAATCATTAATCATATCTCGATAGCGCAATCCATTCACCGTGATCCTGATGGATTCTCAACAATAACTCTTGGATTTTCCGAGCCGCAGTTGCGACAATTTTTCTTATTGACGTAGCCACCGAGGTGGAAATGGGCCTCATCACTCAAGATGATTTTTCAATGGAATTCGGGACCATTTTCATGCATTTCAAGGACCCAATCCGGCTTGAGTTCTTGTGTTAACTGAACTTTATAAGCCTTAAGACGCAAGTCTTTATGCAAAATACGAGGTAATGACGTTTGTGGAATACCCAATTCCAAAGAACGTCGAGGAATGGACAACCTGGTTTTTTTTTCAACACTTTGGGCTACAGCAGCAATATTCTCGGTTGTTCTTGAGCGACATCTACGGGTTTTATTCTTCACATCACTAACTTGTCCCAACATCTTGAATTTGTCCACAAATTTCTGTATTGCGGTCCAAAAAGGTGCTTCACGACGACCCAAAAATGCTTTAGTTTTGCGAACTGTGACTGCAAGATTTTCACCATTTTTATACCCTCACCCTACGGGTAGGAGGGTATATATCATTTGATACGACCCAAAAGTGTAACACCTAGAAATATTCACATTAGACCCCAGGTGTCTTTGAACCAAATTCGATTCATGACTTTCTGAATCGTTTGAGCCATGTCCGTCCGTCTGTCCGTCTGTCTGTCCTGCCGGTACGCACGATAACTTTCGAAAGAGTTAAGCTATCACTCTGAAATTTGGCATGGCTTAATATTTTCCCAAAACTGCTTATGGGATTGCATATGGGCTATATGGCCACACCCCTTCGGGTACCTCCCATACAAATCTGCTATTTCGCCCACTTTATAAATCGTGTAATAATATCAACTCTCGCACGTTCGATCTTGGCCAAATTCCGTATTTGGTAAAAGTACAACTGCACAAAGTTTCGGACAAAAACTTGGAAGTCTGGCAACTCCCCTTCTGGTACCTATCATACAAATGTACCATCCAATATTTTTTTCTATAGCATTCGGTATTTGAGGTTGCTATTATGACTTTTCATCGGGTGTTACATCAAATGATGGTAGCCACGGTCACTTTTGACTTTCCGAAGCTTTGGAATATGAGACTTGTATGTTTTACTGAGGGTGAGGGTATATATAAGTCGGTTTACCCGACTGCAACTTTTTCACTGGTTGTTGTGAATTTCAATAATTTCAATGCGATAATAAGCAATGGCTTAGTTTCTTCTTGTCAGTGTTTGTCTGTCTTTTGTTCAGTGTGCACGCACATTTTGTCCGTCCGTCGAGTTTTTCGTGTTTTCCGTGTGCTTTTACAAAAATAAAAAAAAATAAAACAATTATTAAAACACAAAATAACAAATAAATAGTGAACCGTGATAACAAAAATAAAATGTGTGCAATAGTTAACATTCGAAACGAAATAGATAAAAATAATACGAAACAATTCCTCACAACAACAACTATATCAACATCAGTTGTCACCACAAAACGAAATAGAAAATAAAAACAAAAAAAGCGCTCTCACATCAACAACAACAATAACAACCACCACAACGCATCAACAACAACAATAACAACCACCACAACGCATCAACAACAACAATAACAACCAGCACCACTCATCAACACATAAAAGACTACACTAAGAACTTTTCTATGCCACAGGATTTTTACATTCCTGGCTATCACACTCTGTCCTCTTTTTTTCTCACAAAGGTCTTGTGTTATATATTTATTTTTATTTTATTTTATTTAATTACAATACAAAGTAAATTTATATTCTAATTTTGGGTCCAAGGATAAACCGAGTGACAAAGACTATTTGGCTTGATTTTTTGCAGCGACAGACCAAAGCCTCTGGTGGGAATCGAACCCACAACCCCCACGCTGATAGGCAAGCACGCTACCAACTCGCCTACCGGGGCGCTTTGTGTTATATATACTTAATGGTGTTGTGTTCCAGAGTCAGCAAAATTTGAACTCACAAAATCAGAATTTAACTCCCTTTGGGTTAAATTCAGGATTGGATCACACACTTTGCATTTCGGGTTTCTTTACAGAAGCCCAAGTTTGGAAAGGGAGGCTACCCTAAATGGCTTCGACGCCCTTTCCGATTCCATTTCAAAAATTTTAGAAGATTATCCGGATAGTGAAATTGCAGTTGCTGGTGATTTCAATGTCCACAATAATTCTTGGCTTTTCCATTCGAGCCATACATCTCCGGAGGGTCAGTACGCTGAGTTATTTGCCGCGCACAATGACTTAGCGCAATTAGTGAATGAACCAACACACATTCCGCGTGTTGAAGGGCAACATCAAAATATTCTTGACCTTTTCTTAACCTCTCACCCTGAAAAGTATGAGGTTAACATTCTTGCACCTCTTGGTAACTCGGATCATTGCACCATTTCAGCATCCTTTTCGTTCTCCGATCTTCGAGCCACTTCAAAACCAGTCACGAAGCGGACAATGTATATATACGAAAAGGCACGTTGGGCCGAGCTCAACAATTTTTATCAGCAATTTAACTGGAAATTATGTTTCCTAGACAATAATGTCGATGCTGCTGCTGAAATGGTTGAGAAAATAATTCTTCTTGGCATAAACATGTTTATTCCCTCGAAGACTACTTCGATTAAACCTCCAAAAAATTGTTGGTTTAATCAGACATGCAAAGACGCTGTCAGATCCAAAGAGGAAGCGTTTAGAAACTGGCGTTTAAATAAAAATGCCACTACTGAACTGCTACGCAAGCAGGCAAGATCAAATTGTGCCAGAGTACTTAGGCGTGAAAAACTTCTTCACGAACAGCGTCTTCGTGCTAAAGTTCTTTCTAATCCCAGGGAAGTAAGAGCTTTTGGTCATTTGTTAAAACGGTAAGGAACAATTCTTCATCTTCTATTTTCACCCTAGTTAACGGTGACCAGATATTCACAGACCCGGTTGACAAAGCTAACCTCCTGGCTGAAATATTTGCAAAGAATTCATCTTTGCCAGAAAGCAGTCAACCACTCCCCGTAATCGAAAACGTATCTAGTTTGATGCCCCAGATATTCTTTCGAACACGTGGTGTTAAAAGGGTTCTTACGGATCTCAACGTAAATAAAACTCCGGGCCCGGATGGTATTTCAGCACTTGTCCTATGTAAGTGCTCTTCGACGCTAGCTCGTCCATTGCGCAATCTCTTCAACATGTTGTACCGTGCTGGTATTTACCCTTCACGTTGGAAAGTTGCGAATGTTCAGCCGATCCCCAAGAAAGGTGAGGCTACTAATCCTGCGAATTACCGTCCAATTGCAATATGTTCTGCGCTCTCGAAGGTCATGGAGAGCATGGTTAACCACCATCCTGATAGGTATTTAGAGTGTAACGGCCTTCTTAATGATCGGCAGTATGGTTTCCGTAGAAATCGATCTACGGGAGACCTGATGGCGTTCCTTTCGGAACGATGGAGTCGATCCATACACCGCTTTGCTGAAAGTAAGGTCGTGGCTCTGGATATTTCCAAGGCGTTCGATAGAGTCTGGCACGGAGCACTCATATCAAAACTTATTGCATTTGGTGTCGGTAATACCTTCTCCCGATTCAAATACAGGGTGATGCTCGCTGGGCTAGCCATATATTCGAAGTGTCGAAAGAAGCATTCAAGTGTTTAGGCTTTTTAAATGGGAATGTGGTTTGTATATCGCTGTTCTATAGATATTTTAATGGTATCTGTTCACAAGATATCCGTCGTCTGGTCCCTGACGTTAGACCAGAGTCTCTTATCCGTTCATTGTAAAGTGGCCGGTTGACCGGACGACTCACTATAGAGAAAATTCGTTTTTCAGCCGTACTGTTCGCATGTGGAATAATCTTCCAACACGTGTTTTTCCTGCCTGACTACTCCCTCCTTCATCCCTTCTTTACCATCGCAACACAGTGCATTGCATTTATAGGGGGCATCCCCTAAGTGTTAGTCAAAAAAAAAAAAAAAAATGTCCAAGAATAAATGCTTCAAAATTGACAGCTACCGAAATACCGGGTGATTCAAAATAACACCTCTTATTGGAAAGTCTTTTAATTACGAGATCGTAAGTTAAAAATGTTGTTTTTTTATACGTGTGGTTTTCAAGTAACGCGCCGAATATTATTCGTTGTTCCGGAGTAAGTCTATTCATTATAAATTGGCAATCCCAACTGCGCATAAATCAAGTGACAGCTGTCAAAAAGACCAACTCCGAAAAGGGTGTGGCCAGATTAAGAACCGCACGTCAATTGTCATTATAAATTGGCAATCCAAACTGCGCATACATCAAGTGACAGCTGTCAAAAAGACCAACTCCGAAAAAAGTGTGGCCAGATTGAGAAACGCACGTCTAAACAACACCCTATAAATATGAAATACGTTCTTGAATGTCTACATAAAACTTTGAGTTAATCTTTACTATTTTTTTTTAAATTAACAAAACACTATTAATCTTAGTCTCGCGGTTAATTAATTCTCCTGAGGAGCGTATTGGCATAAAAATAATACGAAAGCTGCTGCAAATACATACAGCATTATTCACAAGCAAATGTTTTTTTTTTTAATAGCAAATGACTTATATTTACATCCAAATTTTCTTGATACAAGCTCCAAACACGCGTTCTGCTTGTGTACAAACATTTAGAAATTTCTGATTTTGCAGCGTCTAGATTTGGAAATACAAACGACGATAATACCACCGTATACATTTTTGAAAACTCAGAGCTCTGAGGCCCTGCCATATAACTCTATTCGAAATTTAAAACGAATCGAAAGTTGTCTTTAGATTTTGTAAGGTATAACGAGACGAGTGTTGCCACATTTTTGGCACAAGTTTCGAGTAGTTTTTCGAACATTGAATTGTCTGGATTCTATACCTGCTGGCCGTCCACCTGTGCACTAAATGTATTCTATCGCAGTTTGCCGCTTTTGGGGCGAATACATAAAAAACAATCGAATTTAAGTAAACATTATGTGTATGCCCGCAATGTCACGCCTTGGATCTCTACATAAGTTTGTGAAAGTTGTCTTCGCTTCTGGAGCTTTAATTTATTTCTTTGCCATATCCGGATGGTCACGCATAAAATTGATCAATACTTTAAACTGGCAATGTTTAATACGAAGGCTCTGTCTTGTAGATGTCCTATTTATACAGGTAATTTGCGTTTTTTTTTAAGAATGTTGCAGAAAAAAAATATCCAAAAATGTACCTACCTATTTTTCCGCTTTTCACTAACTCAACACCAAACCAATAG
Source organism: Hydrotaea cyrtoneurina (assembly GCA_958296145.1). Taxonomy (NCBI): domain Eukaryota; kingdom Metazoa; phylum Arthropoda; class Insecta; order Diptera; family Muscidae; genus Hydrotaea; species Hydrotaea cyrtoneurina. The sequence continues at coordinate 42,270,330 of OY282516.1, forward strand.
AATAATGTATATGCGGACTTGATGTTGAAAATTGATTTACATATTTGCCACAGGGGAACTTTTCCCATCTGTCAATGCTGACGCATTTTCATTATTAAGCGATCTACAGCCACATGTCACATATCTGGTAAGTTGGACGAAGCTAGATCGTACTCCTTCGTTCTTTCAACATACCGATGTTGGGACACGGCTTATGATTTTTTATTACTGTGAAGGTGGTCAAATTTGACCCTCTGCATCAAAATCTGTATCTCACCAACGGCATTGGTGGAAGTAAAAACCCACCATACATTTTATTGTAATCGACTCAGAAATCAATATTAATTACATAATTTGTTGCCACTGTGTAGCGTATTTTTTTGAAAGCCTAAATAACATCTCCATTTCAATGACTTCATAAGTATCCCACTGTGGTTTTTGTTGTGATTTGCGGAACTTTAGCCGTTGCCCGGGTTTGCTGTTCTCAATATAGAATACAACAAAACTATATATGATCCTCTCTCTTTGTTGTTAATATTCGGTATTTCGTCAAAACAATTTAACAAAGAATTTAAACCAAAATACTCGGTACATGATAATAAAGTGCCGCAGCGAAATTATAACAGAAATTAAATAGGAAGTCAAACCGAAAAAAAAAATACATTTTAATCGCGCAAAAACAAATTTGGTTTGAAGATAAGAGAAAAAAGAAACAAGAGGATTTGTATAATCTAACAGAGTTCACACCCTAACTGCTAGAACTGTTTAACGGTAAATAAGCATTGCTGTCATTTAACTACTCGGTCAAGGTCTAAGGTCTCCGTAAGTAATCTTCCACATTTTCTCCCTTCTACCATACTGACACATATTTGAGCCGTTGACTCTGAGTCATGTTCTGTCACATTCCACACACTCCACACGTATCATATTACCGGTGATGCAAGCCGCCGTCACACTCACGTGCCTTGTGCCACTCGTATGGGTACATGAATTGTAAAGTGACGTAACTTAGGGTGATTTGGTTTGTAAGAAAATAAATTATACATTTTTCCGGCATGTTGCACTGAATCCCATATTTTTGTGTTCCATTGTTAAACAACGTGCAACGAATAGATTTTAAGTTCGGAAAATGACGCACATTCTGCACTCTTTCCAATCGCAATATTGCTGGTACGTTGACGTTTGAAGACGTTAGCTCAATTTTTTACAACCCCAGAAATAAAATTGATAAACGGTTAGACGCATCCCTCCACGTAATCTTTCTACTGAGTTCTGACACCTCTGAGTCTTCATTTTTTTTATTAACTTCCAGATGGTTAACACTTTTCTTTAACGAAATTTTTACGAATCTGAAGAAACTATACTTCAGTATAGTATTAATAAACATAACTTTGTACATAATATTTAAAACCTTATTGAATTTCCTTTACATATCAATCCGCCTACTTATATTCAATTGTACACTAGTATTGTTTCACGTTTCATTTCCATTTATTGTAATCCCGTCTCTATTCCACTGGATACTAGACGACTTTTCTGATAATACTTGTTGGCTCCTTAGCAAGGAAGCATAGTTTTAAGTTGTCATTCGATTTATAACTTTTGGCAAATAAAGTCTACTTTTAAAACTAAAGCGCTAACTGCCAGACAAAAATAAAACAATAAGCGATCAGACTCTAACTGACCTTCGGGACTTTAGAGGCTATTGCGAATTATTCTGAGAGCGGGTACTGACGATTCGTCTTACCCGAGCCAGAAAACCAAATACATAAAAATACATTAAATATTATCTATTACATCTATTGATTCAATAATCGTAATTCACATTCGACGCACTATAACCATCTCCGTTTATTCTGAATACTCGGCCTTCTTCCAGATATCGACATTTGTGCAGTCCAAACTTTGGAACTGCCAACAAATCCGGCGAATTAACAAAACAAGACACGTTTTTCTTACTACTGTTGCCAGTAAGTGACCTTAAACGGGCCAGGGTCAAGAGTTGAGACCCGACTCGTGTCGTGATTAATTCTTGTGGCAAACCGCGTCATCACACGAAAGAACAGAAAACAAACATGGCAGCTCCGACAGCAACGGGTGTATATTTTTAAAGACATGTGTTTTTCAATCTGATCACACTTTTTTGGAGTTGGTCTTTTCGACAGCTGTCGATAATGAATAGTCTTACTCCGGAACAACGTCTTCAAATCGTGCAAATTTATTACCAAAATAATGTTTCGGTTCGAGCGACGCATCGCGCGCTGCCTCCGATATTCGGTCGACATAATCGTCCAGCAGAGTCGGATCGGTTTCGCACCACGTTTACTCTAGTGGAGCAGAGCACAGAAGAAGACTCGAATGAAAATCCACAAGCCATTGTTGAGACGCCCTCATCCTATTTCTTCAAAAATGAAGCCGGCCATGGCTTTAGAGCCATGATTAATGACGTTTTCGTGCCTGATTTGGAGGGAGTTGATGTGGACGACCTTTGGTTCCAACAACAGAAACAATCAGTTTATTGATGAATCTTTTGGTGAGCGCATTATCTAGCCTTGTGAGCCTCTGGCGTGGCCTTCACGATCGTACGATCAAATACCGATGGACTATTTTTGATGACTATTATGTGAAGTCGCTTGTCTACGCAGATAAGCCTGACATAATCGGCGCATTATTGCTGACATACGTCCCCAAATGCTGAAAAAAGTGTTCGATTTGGCCATCTCGGCTAGAATTTATTCGAGTCATTCTCGTCGGCCACTTGTCCGTAATAATTTTTAAAATATAATGGCAAACCTGTATCTTTTTAATAATTTTTGTATTACTAAGAAAGGATCACAGAGAAAATGTACTCTAATTCTCAGTACAACAAAATTGTTGCAATAAACTGTGATATGCGTTTTTTTTTAAATTTAAGTTTTCTATGTCTTTCTATTTGAAGACGTAAGTTTTTAAATTTTGAAATTTCATTGTTTGAAAGTTACTTAACGTATTCACCTTTACAAAAAAGCCACTCTTCTTCGATTTTTAAAACAAACCTGTACAGAGGTGGTTTTCGCCATTGCTTCTTCTCGTTTTTTACGGTTTATTAAATAATAAAAGTATTTAGCTGGCTCCTTTAACCACTTTACGGGGAAATGGGACAAAACTGAATTCAAAGTTATCGAAATGGTCAAAAATTAAATTTTAGCGAAAAAAGCTGAAAAAAACATTTTTGTCTTCTCTGCTCATTATAACATTATACAGCACTTCCAATTGCCTTTTCCTTTGCAAACATATTAAAGAGTACGTAGGTTTGTTCGCATTTCAACTAACGTTACAGTACCGGGTACACATGGAGGTGTTGGACACAATATATACTGGGGCGAGTGCAATCTACACAATTATTATCGATTTTATTTTAATTATTTGTGGTGTCTTCGTCAATATCGTACAGCAGTTCGTTCTACATTTCAATCCTTGTAATTGTTTTGAAACAGTGGTCTTACAGTCGGAAAATATAAATTATGATGATATTAACTTATGAGTACATTTTCTTGGGTGGCTAAAGACGTTTTGGCAACGTTTCGGCATCGCTGTATGTAGGCCACTGTAATGCATGGCATGGCATAGCATTGCGGCTGAGATATTATTCCACACACATTTGTGGACGAGCGATGCTCGGAAAGGAGAAAGTGTAAAGAATGTGCCCCTTTATTTGATTTGAATTACAGTGGACACCCGATTTAACAAACACTCGATTTAACGCGAAATGTTACAGGCGAAATGTTACATTACGTACGGGGTACAACGAACCAAAGTTATTTTAGAACCCGATTTAACGAACAAATTCAAAAACAAAAACGTTTCGGCATAACAACCATAGACTGTTAAAGAAAGTGAGAGGGAACGATTTGCTCTCATTGACAAAATGACTACAATATTCTCACGTCTAAATCCATGTTACAATTTTGCGATGTTATCCTATTTCGACTCTTTAATCTTCAACAAAACTATTGTGAATTGTTGTATTCTTCTCCGTGAAGTTGTCAAATAAACATATACAAAAGTAAAACAAAAACTAGTAATATGGATGAAAACAATAATGTCAATTAAAAACCATTTAGACAAATTTTCAATTTTCACTATTCCTAAAAAAAAATCGAGAAAAAAATAGTCGAATGCAAATTTTGGCAATAAGAACTAAAGTTCAACAAAAAACGGGGGTTTTCCAAAAATTGGTTATTTTCTATAAAATTTATTAATATCAGTTATTATCGTTTAGAATGCACTAACTGCAGATGATATAAACAAAAGGCATAAAGGGAGACATTTATGAAAAAAATTCTGAAATAGAGAAAGAATGCTCGTCTTCTTCAAAGAAATACCCGAAGAACATTAGAACATTTCGCTGAACCTGTAAAAATTCAAAACTCTAATGTCATAAAAAGCTTTAAAATATTTAGTCCACCCATGGCACAACAACTAAAGGTAGGCGATTAACAGCTGATTACAATTTTTTCATTTTGACAGAATTTTGATTGTCAAACTCATTGTTTACATTTCAATTGTTTCAATAGTTTTCTTTTAAAATGCCGAATACATTTTCGTAATAAACATTCAAATCAAAGAATACAATACAAAAAGCCAAATAAATAATTTTGGAGCCCTCAAAACTATTTAACATAAAGTTATAGTTCGCTAAAAATATAGGATACTCCTTCAATACTGCTCTTCACTATCAAATAACTTTTTGTTACTTTGAGATAAGAAAATAATTATTTTTTTTTACATAAAAATAAATTAAATTTCCTATGCGATTTAACGAATTTGTCAATTTAACAAACTGGGGTAACAATCAATTGTGCGTTACATCGGGAATCCACTGTATTTTTATTTCCACAATTGTATCAGTAAGTCGCAATAAAGAACACAACTACAGGGCGTTTTTTTTTACAGGTTCACAACTTTGAGTTGGTAACACTGTTTCATTTGACCTCGATTCAACAGCTGACAGTTGATTTTTGTATAATTTGGTTGTTCATTTCATCGTCGATAGACTTACATAGGAGGAACGCTTGCAAATGCTGACATGTGGGTGGTTACAGCCAGGGTTGTCAGATTTTTTCTGAAAATCGTCAAAAATAAAAACAATATTTTTTAGAAATAATGCTAGATTTTATTTGGTAAATAGCAACGAATTCATTTTACACTTCCTAAGCAGTCAATGTGAAAGCCTTGACCATAAACTGAATGTAATTATGGGTTAAATACCAATTTCCTAAGTACGAGAAAAGTATGACTATTTCTATAAAATTCGCCAAAATAGTAATAAATCATGAAATCACATAACCCACAGCACAGCGCACGATATAAAGGGTGTTTTTTATTGAGGTATAGAACTTCGAATTGAAATAAAACAGAAGAAAATCGTTTTAATGTCCATCAATTTGGCTTTATTGGAAGGATAATTTTATGCCATTAATGTTTAAATATGATTTCGGGCATGTGGCCGCCGCGGCTGGCTCGAATAAAGCCAATTCTACAGGTCCAATTTCAATTTTGTGATTAAAATCAGCATCGAGATGAATCTCATTTTCGGCCCATACACCAAAATCACGACGCATTGCATGGTCTCGCGGCTTTAATTCTTGCACAAGCTGGATCTTGTAAGGTCGCAAGCCAAGATCTTTGCGCAAAATCTTCCATAAAGTTGATGGACAAAGCTCCAATTGCTGTGCACGGTGGCGAATCGATTCATTCGGACGGAGCTTGCGGTGAACTTCGCGAACTGAACCATTACTTTCGAAATAAATTTGCACGATTTGCAAGCGTTGTTCTTTTGTCAACCTGTTCATGATGAAATGGCAAACCAAACTAAATATTAATCACTTGACAGCTGACAAAATGGCCGCCAGTTAAAAAAGTGATGCCAACTTAAAGTTCTATACCCCAATAAAAAACACCCTTTACTTAATTTACTTAAGAAAACGTTCGATGAACGCATAATTTCTCGTAGTGATCCTATTAATTGACCATCAAGATCAGTGATTCCAACTCTCGAACTAGAAAAAAATCTGAAAAAATTTAAATTAAAATTTAAATTAATTTTATTGAGTGGAGAAAAAAATTGTTCGCATATGTAATGTTATATATATGTATATACAGTATTGCGCAAAACAAAAGCAACAAATATATTGAACAAATAAAAAATCGTATATTTCATGTAATTTCCAGGGCACAAAAAAAATTCCACATAAATTAAAGTATACATTGGTACCGAATAAAAAGCAAAAATTATATTCGATTCATGTTTTATATTTTTGATGAAAAACATTATTAATATGTCTAGTCAAAATTTTTGTGTGTGCAAAACAAAAGCAACATATTAATATTTGGTATAAGAACCTTTATTTTTTATTACTTCTGCACATCTGCGAGGCATAGACTCTATTAAATTATTTATAATGGCTTCAGGTATTTGTTCACAGTTGTGATTAAGGGCTTCGAACAATAAATTCTTATTGGAAAACTTCTGACCAGAAACACTCCTCTTCAAAATCCCAAAGAGATTTTCGATCGGATTTAAGTCTGGCGATTGTGCCGGCCAATCGAGGACTTCAATTCCATTTGCTGATATGTAGTCTTTAACAAGTTTCGAGGTGTGTTTCGGGTCGTTGTCGTGTTGAAAAATCCACTGAAGTGGCATATTCCACTCTGCATGTGGAAGCATTTGATTTTCCAAAATACCCTTATATACAAAACGATCCATAATTCCATCGATTCTATGAAAAGGGCCAACGCCACAATGCGAAAAGCAAGTCCAGACCATAATACCACCCCCTCCGTGTTTAAAATTGATCTTACAATTTCCAGGTTCAAGCCGTGTACCTGGGCGACGCCGTACCGTACACATTTCATCGGAATTGATCAAATTAAACTTGGACTCGTCGCTGAACAAAACGGTTTTCCACTTTTGGATGGTCCATTCAAGATGTACTTTTGCAAAATTGAGCCTAGAAATTAGTAAAATCAACCATATAACCAACAATTTTAGACAATTAAGTTTAACATGTAACACCAACCTTTTCTGCTTATGCCAGGCTGTAAGTAGGGGTTTCTTGGCAGGTCTGTAACTTCTTAAATTATTTTCGATTGCTCGTCTGCGAACTGTGCTATGGTGGATACTTAAATTGAGTGTCTTTACAACCTCTTGAGATGTAGAAAATGGATTTTTTTTGAACATGCCACAAATTTTTCTGTCGTCACGTGCCGATGTCTTCCGTGGCCGCCCACCTGAATGCACGGTTATTACGTCATGTGTACTATTATACTTTTTTATTAGTCTACAAATAGCAGATCGGTGAATATTAAACTGTTTGGCAATTGATATTTGTGATTTTCCATTCCTATATTCAGAAATAATTTGAGATTTTAAGGCAGTACAATATTTATCTCGAGACATCATAAAATGAACAGTTAATGCGAAAGTTAGGACCAGAACTAATGCAAATATTACTGAATTTCTTTTGTCATGACACAAAAAGACTGTTTCCATCAAAAGTACCGTTAATGTTTTCGATGGTTTGCACTTTTTGCATACTTCATGATTTGTTGCTATTGTTTTGCACTCTCTTCTTTTAACGATCCACGGTTATTGTCTCATTTGTAACATTACTGTACTTCAAAAGCTAAGAGAACTTTATTAGAATTATTCTCATAACCACAGAGCAAAAATGTATGTAGACATTATGTTTCAAAGTGAAGTAAAACTAACAAAAAAAATAAGATGCATTTTGATACACATTTTGTTGCTTTTGTTTTGCGCAACACTGTATATATTTATATATGCGTAATAACATTGAGATCAAGAAGTTCAAAACACACATTTTCAGGACATGAAACAGTTTCAATGGTTTTCTGTTGGTTCTTTGGATTTAAAACTTATCTTCGGCTGAGACGAGCAACTGATTCCTGGTTGCATTGCAGTCGAAACACAGAGTTGTATGGGAGTGCAATAAACTTAAAGTGATATACATACCTAATTGAATGCATATCGAATAATAGCAAATCGTCTTCTCGGAATCACAAATCTAAAAAGTACACTACATACCCGTTTTTAAAAATGGTAATTTAAAAAAAAATGCCGGGTACCGATACCAAAAATGCACCAAAAATGGTGCGAAAAGCACCAAAATGGCAACGCTGATCAAGATCGTGTAATTCTACTCCATTGGATTATTTTCTTTGGGGTTATGTAACGTCACTCGTCTGCGTAAATATACCAGAGACAATTGTTTCTGTTTGTTTTTGTTCTCCGGAAAATCCATTTACATTTCTCAAATCTGCTGTTCATATTTGATTACAATGCAAGCGATAGCGTCGGTTTAAAATGGTGGACGGTGAACCTTCAAAATGTGTCAATGTAGTTCACACCGCTTATTTTCGATAACGACTGTGCTTAATAGATTTCCATTGAGGATTTTCTTGTTGATTCGGATTATTTTAAATTTATCGCACCATCTCCCGACAAGCCATTATTGATTGATGTGAAGACCAAAGGCGACGACAGTGGATTCTCTCCAAATCATTAACCACATGATTCATTGTTAGATCGTACAGATAGTTAGCAATGTCCAAACATTTCCTTTGACAATACTGTTCCTTATATACGTATATGTTTTAATACATAAATACTCGTGTTGGCGTAAATAAACGAGTCTGTACCGGTGTAAATACTAGTGGTCTAAGTCACATCCATTGGTTTTTTTTTTTTAACGAACCAAAAAACCTTTGTGTTTCCTTCGCAATTTTATTGTCCGAAAAGAAAACTTTGAGAGAGAAAAATCGTTTCAATAATCGAGAACTGGTTGGGGAACCACTTTAGGGCCATATCATTTTCCATTAAAATAGCAGAGTTCGGAGGTTTGTTGGATGTATGTCAAAAACCCATACCTCTTCCATGGATCATCAATAACTTTGTAAGTTAATTTCATATGAGATATTCGACAAACACAATAGACAATGGAGCGCATTCACAGGTTGAAATTTCTGGTAAAAATCTCCAAATCTCCAAAGAATAATTTGTAAAACAGATCTCACCTCATCCGCTCCACGAGAGGTAGTTAGCAAAGAACAAGTTCTGAAATAATCCTGTAGTGTGACTGAAGCAAATTATCTAAATCTGTAGACTTAGACCATTATCATTCTCTCTGGCACATAGAACATGAATGTTCTATGTTCTTCATAATTTCTGCGATATTTCTCAGCTTTTATTTCTGCTCAGTTCTCTTGGGGGTGGTCGCTGTCGTTGTCTTTATCATTTCATTTTGCACCACAATTGTGTACCCTACACCATAAGCTAGGCATGTACTAAGTTTTTAATTATGTTTGCTGCAGTGAAATTTAAATTAAAAGATGCTTGAAGCGTCAAGCTTAAACCCCAGTTACACGTGCAAGTGCAAGTTCGAAAAACTCAACACACCCACACTTTCTTTGTTACCAATATACAGCAATTTTTGCTACTTGCAGGTCGACTGTCACGAAAATTCCTTGCCAGTGACATTTTGACACTTGCAGCAGGAACATTTCAAAAATCGATATTAGAGTTCTTTCACTCTTTTTTTTCTCAATTTATTGGATATTTTTTTATTGTGTAATTGTTTTTGAGTGTTTTGTTTTACTAGACAGCTTTAAATTATTCTAAAGAATTGAAGTAAAGGGTGTTTTATTTAGACGTGTGGTTCCAAGAAAAAATAAAAAATAATTTGTAGCCAAGAACTTATCTTTATTATAAAAATAATGGTTTGCCGTTTTGTTTTAAAAATGATTTCGGCAGGATGATCGCCGTGGCTGCCAATAGCGCGCCGAATATTCTCTTCCATGGCGTTAATCGTGTCGGCCTTATCTGTGTAGACAGGCGACTTAAAATAACCCGAAAAATTCAGCGGTATTACATCGCACTATCTTAAAGGTCACGCCACAGGCCCACGACGCGAGATAATGCGTGTAGCGTCGTCTTGTTGGAACCTAAAGATCGTCCACATCAACATCCTCCAATTCAGGCACGAAAAATTCATTAATCATGGCTCAATAGCGTTCTATAGAAATATGGACCAATGATTTTTTAAAAACGGCTTTTTGATGTAACGGCGTCACAACAATGGCCTGTGGATTTTCAGTATTCCAAATGCGACAGTTTTGCTTATTAACGTACCCATTCAATCAAATTCAATGAATTCATCGCTGGACAAAATTTTCTGGTGAAAACCGAATTTAAACGAATTTAATTGTCTACATTTTTCACCAAACATCTGTCAATTTTTTTTTTGTTTAGACGGGGAACTATACTTTTAAAGAACAGCAGGTGTTGCGTCAAATTTCTCTTGTTCATGTGAACTTGTACCTGCACATGTGGCACCTCTAGGCACTTGCACATAATTTTCGTTATATTTCGTCTCTTTTGAAGAAAATATGTACGTTTACTGAGCACGCAAGTAATTAATTGTACTTGTAGCGGGATATTCGTTTTATATAATTTTAGCGTGTCCATTAGTTTGTGTACATGCAAAGTCGAATATTTTGATTGTACTACCATTAAACCGTTTGTTAAAAACAACCCCTCCGCGACACTTCCTCGATGTTATGCGATCACGATGTTATACGAACCGGACTCGAAACGTTAGAAAAAATTAGTTCGCCATTTAATTTAGACGGGGCAGCCACTTGAATGGAGTAGCTAGGCAGCTGATGTCTACTATGTTACCCAAACCAAGTTAAATGCGTACATTTGAATAGGTGTGCGCAATCGACATCGCGATTGTTTAGGGCAGCTGTTGGGCATTTTATACATTCGCCAGTACAGAGCGGAGAATGGCATAACATTAAACAGCTGATGTGATCTGTGCTATCATTCCAAAACACCGAAACCAAATTAAATGTGAACGAAAGTCGCATCGCGATGGTCTAGGTTTGAAACTACAACTGCATTTTCTCTGAAAATTTGCGGATTTTTTACTGCCCGAATACGGGGAAGTCTACAAAAAATGCAACTATGCATGATGTTACACACATTTTCAACTTTGATTAAGGGTTTTTTACAATCGTAAAAATCGTTTTTTTTTTTTGAAAAATAGTATTTTTTTATTAAATATTATAAAGAATATAAATGATATCGTCAAATATAAAATAACCATGTTGCCAATTTTCTGGAAGTAGGAAAAACGCCGGGAAATTAAAAACTTTATGATGCACAGCATTGACTTTGGAAATAAGTTTGCTTATTTCCCAGAGTAAAGCTATTCACATCTTTTCACAGAAATATGATACTGACTTACTGTCAAGATTTTGAGCGGCAAGAGCTGTCACTGTCAAAAGAACATAGGACTCAAAAAGAAACCACTAGATGAACCAGCCGGCACTAGAAGTGAGGCCAGCGTGTTTATCAGTTTATCAGGAAGCCAGACAGTTTGTCGATTATTTCGTATTCAATACAAGCATCACCTGTAGGTGTGCTCCTCAAAAACTACCCCCGGGGAATAATAACTTTAGAACTGCACCTTCGGGGATACATCTCAAACGGGCCAGAAAGATCTTGAAAAATGTGTTTTGGTTATAAAAATAATGTTGGCTACCTGATATACGCCTTAGCGTATTTCGCCTGTCCTTACTTGTTGTAGACTTTTTTAAATGAATAATATTTATTGAATAATCCCGATAATTCGTACCCCGCTAATTCGTAAACCCCGCTTATTCGTAACAAAATCCCGGTCGCTTGAAAAAATCGCGATAATTCGTAAAAATCCCATACATTTCGGTCCCCTCGATAAATCGTAAAATTTTTCCAGCGAAATGCCTAAAAACCTCTTATAATTCTTAATTTTTCGTTGAAAACTTCGATAATTCGCAAACTTCAACTGTTTTGCTATTGTCTCTTTCACTTCTTTCGTGCTTTTTTATGTAGCGGAGGCGACGCGTTCTTTGGAGGAATAACGGTATACCACTGACAAGTGATTCTATGCTCTCAAGTGGCGAAGCATTTGTTGTTGTTTATGTGTGTGTCTTTCATTAACTCTCATTGTTCTTACGTTGCTGTAAAGTGGCATTGATCGGGCATATTCACATTTTTCTGCAGCTCAGTGAATTAAGTGGTGTCCGAAGGCCATTAAAATGTCACAAAAACGGTCACTTTAAGTACTTTATGAATTAAGTTTTTATTTTTGTTGAAAATGAATTGATTTTAAGTTGCTTTGTTTTTAAAAATATATAAATATGTATGTACATATATTCATTATTGAATAAAAACCTCGGTAATTCGTATTTTTTCTTTCTTCCCCCGCTAATTCGAAAACCCCGCTAATTCGTAGAAAACGGTCGGTCCCTTGACATTACGAATTATCGGGATTTTACTGTATATGTAAAATATACATTAAGTTAATGTAAACATGAACAAAACAAAAACTAGATTTAGGTTGAAAAGTAAACCAATTCATTCTTTAAGAACACATAGTTAATAATGATGTCGTCTTTGTCGGATGGCTATTTATTGTTGTTTGTCGTGCACGATTCTTGTCGTTTTGTTGTTGGACTCTTTTTATAGATAAACTCAATCGAAAGCCGCTGCCGAGGGCTAGTTATGCGCTGCCGCTTCGATCAGCTGTTGACCGACGTCATAGCATCCGTCCGTCTATGCCCGTTCCGTTTGTTGTCTGGCTGACGGCTCGCTCGGCCGATGTGCGTTGTGCTGTGCTAATTAGCGAGACCTGATGCCGGCCGGCGTTTGTCGTTTCTTTTTGTTTTGTTTCGTTTTTTGTATTTTCTTCTTGTAGTGCTTTTGTTATTCTCGCTGAGATCTTCTTAAGTTCTTTCATTCAATTTAGCGCCATTCACCTCTAAGTGAAGGGTAGAAAAACAAAGAGAGCGAGAGCTGGTAAATGAATGCCTGACGGTTAGCCTGACAATTGATAGTAAGTAGGGGGAAGGAGGGGGTTTTAAACGCTTTATCTTTTTAGACGAGAGCATGTTTTGAATGTTGTTTGACTTTTTTTCCCTCATTCCATTCGAAAGACGTCTCAGTTGCAATTGTACATTTATGACCAACTGTGTCGGTGTCGGTGTTCGCTCGGTGCTGGTCTTACCATTTTCTCGATGTTTCGCCGTTCAATATTTTCAAATTACAAAACACAAATTAAATAATTTGACAAAGAAGCAAACGCTGTACAAAGAAATGTCTGAGCAAATATACATAATTATAGAACGATTCTAAATTGGACAACGGTTTTGCAATCGTATGCAAGTGTGTGGCGTGGACCGAATATTTAAATGTTCAAACTACGACGGTATGTTTAGTGATAATGCAAAGAAGAAGAAGAAAACTGCTTTTAAAATTTTGAAAAGTGAGAATAATTATGATGTGTAGTCTGATTTCGTTTTGTTTTTTGCGTCTGTGTAAAGTAATTATTAAAAAAAAAAAAACATTCTACATGAATTGCATAAAGTGCATTCTAGTCTTGGCCGAAGGGTTAGACCTCGAACGGCTGATTTGTATATTCTCTTTAAATTGGTAATAATTTTTTTAATTGTGGTGTTTACTTCAGTATTTTTTCGTTTTTTTTTATGTATGGAATTATGTAATTTCATAATTATTGTATAAATCGGATTAAATACATCAATATTTTGAAGGTTTTAATTTTAAATATTTTCGATACATGTATTTTTTTTATCTATACGATGTAAATGCACTTTACTGTGATATAGGAATAGAGGACGGAAATATATTTTTTGAAGTTTTGTTAAAGTCAGAGTCGAGCTATTTAAAAATGCTGGAGTCAGAGTCGTAATCGAGCAATTTTGGCTTGCGCCTTATCTGCTCTACTCCTCCGGCCTTTTACAGCTCTGCCGGTACTCCGTTATTCTTAAGCCGGCCAATTGCTGATTTGACCACATCCGGTTTATGCAACCGCTTACTTTCTTTTGACAGAGGTTCTACTCGTTGATATAATTTTCTGGCGTCATTTCGGTTTTCGTAGACCTCAATCTCCTCACATTTCCGTCGTTCAACTTCTTTTTGCTTACTTGATTTTCCTCTCTTCTCAACACTGGGTGTCGCTCCAACACTATCGATAGAGCTGCCAAACTATCGATATTCGTCCCTTTCTATATTTTTGATAGTTTCTGAAAAAGCTATCGATAGTATCGGATATATTGTACCTATGTATTGTACATTTTCCGTTTTAATTGCTTTTTATCCGTAGTTTTTTTTTTAAACAAAAAATTCCACACTTTCGAACTTCATTTCCGAGCTCTTTCCAAGAACAGTTTCTCAGAAAAGACGATCAATTTTTTCATCAGCATCTTCTTGTCTAATTTCTATGGATGCGAATAAATATATTATGAACATAAATGAAAACACAATTTTACTTGCGGCAATTTTTATGATTCCCTTTTGAGCTTTCATCTTGCGTTCACACAAGGCAATTCGGTTTCGGCAAATTTTGTTTTTTTTTTCTCAAAATGTCAAAATAATCTGCAGCCAACTTTACTGTACGAGAAACACAAAAGGAATTGCCGGTACGAGCAGGTTTTTTCCCTTCCCATTCCTCTTACTTCTCTCTCCCACAAACTACCTTCCGTCTACGACAAACGTGGTTATTTTTTATATCATCGATACATTTCGATAACCACAGTTATTCATCTCTAATTCATCGTAGTACAGGGAAATCTTATTTGGACACGTATTCGAGATGGGAATATTTTTAGAAATTGCCCTGAATAATTGCAAATTGTAATTTTGTTGTTGCTCAAATTGTATATTCAATTGCAATTCTACTTCAATTAATTAACGAACTGGCTCATCTAATATTTATTTTTCTATTAACAAATAAATAAATGAATTAAAAAAAATACACAAAATACTATTTGCTGTATAAGGGGTCATGCTGGGAGGCATACGATTCTCTCCAAAATAATCCGATCGCTGTGGCACACATGTCATTGCAGTCTTCGCAGCTAATGGGAGCTGAGTTCAGTTGTACCTTTGACCCGCTTTAAGTTGTTCGTTCGGCTGTGCCCAGTGCTGGGCGTCATATGATTTCGATTGTTCTTCTTGATGTGGATTCCTACGATTTTACAACAAATCAATAAAAGACCACACAAGTACAGTGCAGAATAATTTGTGTCAAATGCGAATGCCTCAAAAACAAACAGCAATAAAAGCGAATAAGAAAATCCCATCTTATGCTAAATCATACAGAGAATACGGTAATTTTCATTCGCTGTCAATGTCATCCACTTGTGGGGGTGGAAGTAACCCTCCAAACACAATTAGCGAAACTAAATCGATGACATCAGGCCTGTTCAAAAGTGCAAAAGTGAATAAAGTAATGCAAGTTTCTTATGATATCTCTGTAAATACAATGAAATATCGGTTAGGTTGTTTCTATTATTTGGTTTCTGTGAGTAAAAATTGCTTACGTACTGTGCAACTTCTAGAACGACAAAAGCGGAAAGCGGGAGTTTCTATATGATAATCTGAATTTTCAAACCAAAAACAAAGCGATCAAGATTAAGGGCAAAACTTGAACCTCACTGCCAGATTTTTAGGAAAGAGTATGTGGAAATCTTTTGAAATTCGTCCAGAACGTTCCGAATAAAATATATCCCCACGAGATATTCAACATCGCCATTGGAACCAATAACAACTCAAATAAGTTGATGAATTTCAAATAATTTAAAAAAAAAAACAAATCTTGTCACTCATCGCTTTTTTCTTCGTTCTTTCTTTCCCATTTATATTATTCTGAAAAGTCCCTTAATTTGTCAATTAATCGAAAGACATTCTACGAAACAATAAAATCGTTAATTGAAAGTTAATAACCGATTATTACTAACTTTTCGGTTAATCGTGCCGTCACTAGTTCCAACCTAAGCAATCGCGACAACGTTTGCGCTCACAATTTGAAACTCATCAGCTGTTTCACGGTGTAACATTCTACACCGTCGACTGGACTGAGTGCAGGAAGTGCGATATTTTCGCACACATTCCATGACAAACGAACTCAAAACCTGTTGGGAGGATTACATTTTTTTTTTTTAACAATGGAACAAAAATGCGTTTTCAGTACAACTTGTCGAAAAAATGTAACAATTTTTTTTCTTATCAGCCCCGAATGATTTGTCACGATCCAGTCAAATTTGACAGCCAGTATTTTAGTTGTTTGGTCCAAGTGAGTTTTCTGAAAGGTCCATCCAGTATGTGCCACAAATCAAACGTTCTGGGAATATTCAGTTATTTAAATGTTTAGGACGAAAATGTATACGACATTTGAATAAGATATTTCCTATTTTTTCCGGGAGGTCTATTTGCTTGCTTCTTTCAGAAAGCTGCTGCTGTAAATTCTTATTCTCATTGATTTCGGTCCCATTTACACTTCCAAACACTACTATACTTCTAGTCTTTTAACCTTTTTAAGAACCCTTTGGAAACCAAGACGAATTGAGGTATTCCGCTGAATCAGCTTCCACATTCCCAGTCCCAGCTTGAAGGTGTTCCGTAAATCATCCAAAATGATTTATTTATTTATTTATTAATTACAATACAAAGTAAATTTATATTCTAATTTTGGGTCCAAGGGTAAACCGGGTGACAAAGACCATTTGGCTTGATCTTTGCAGCGACAGACCAAAGCCTCTGGTGGGAATCGAACCCACAACCCCCACTCATCCTAAATGATATTTTTATTTACTTAAACATACCTAAGACGTACTTCCGTAGCCTATATTTGAACTGGGTATAGCACCAAAGAAGTTCTCCAGAACGTCTTGATTTGATTCTGTAGGTTAAAATGTATTTCATTCCATACTTTTCCCTCCTGTTATCATATAGCATTGTGAGTATTCCCTTTTGAAAGTATTTCAAGGATTTTTTGTTTAGAATAATAAGTTTTGACATCATCCATCCGCACTAGGATGTCTTTTTGGGTTTCGTAATTAATTCCAAAAGGTGCTCAACGTTTTCCACAATGTTCGCTTCGATGCTCCGATATCAGAGATTATTCCCACCACACAATAACCAGCATTGTCAAGACATTGTCAACCACAGAATTGGAGATTGGAGATAGCAATTACTTACTTCGGTTGGCTATACAACCTGTTGTTGGTCTTGGCCTGATTAATAGGTGATTTCCAAGCACTTCGGTCTTCTGCTTGGCTTCTCCAGTTCGTTATACCAAGCATCTTCATGTCGTCTTCCACTTGGAGTCTCGGTCTTCCCTGTCTGCGCCTTCAGCGGTTGTCATCGTCCAACGCCTTTCTGGCTGACCCTTTGATAATAACATAGGGTACAAAATGGTCTCTACAGACAAATTGACATCCTTTTAACACAATGCCACAAGTCTTACACCACTTCCATCGCATTCCCTCATCTTTTGGAACTTTGAAAAACGGTCCTGTTTAAAATATAAATATTATAAATATTTTAAATATTATTACTGTCAACTGCCAATAAGAATGTAAACACTGAGTTTGACAATCAATAATCTGTCAAAATGAAAAAATTTTAATCAGCTGTTTGCATGCCTCTACCTTTAGTCATTGTGCCATGATGTTCCACTTTGATTACCAAAATGCTTTATGAATTATTTTTAAAGAATGATATATTTGTTAGACAGACTTGTGGTTTGGTAAAAAAATAAAAATATATAATTTGTAGATAGAACAGTTCTTGTTCTTTTTTATTTTCTTCTATGCTTTTACCTTTATGTTTGTTGTTCAGTGAATTTAAATTTTTCCCATTTCAGTGTTGCTCTAGCCCAAGTTACGCTCAAAATACCTGTTCAGATTTGAACATGGATTTTCTGCCCAGACTGTTATCTTAAAATCATTTTGGCCGAATGTTCAGAATTGAACAGACTATTTTAATCACAATTCAGAAAATATCCAAGTATTTTCATAACCTTACAGGAGAAGCAAAAAACGTTTCTCGTTGTTATGTCGTTGGACTTTGAAAATTGTAAATTATGTACGAGTATATTGAATATTATTTGGCGTTTTAATACGTTTTTATTTTATATTTATGACAAATTAATCAAGGTCTGAACGAGTTTGGTGTATGTGTTTAAACTGCGTTTTTAGACTGTTTGGCCATTTTCTTCGTCTTAATGGCGTTCGTTAGTATTCCATTCATTTCTGCGCTCAAACAGCTCAAATCCTGCGGCAGTATGCCCGCATAGTTTGGACATTTCACCAAGTCCGGCATGGAATCGCATACGATTGTGGCCATCTGTAGAAGATTTTCACGGACCAGCAAATGTAGTACGGAATCACCACATCCCAATACTTCCGTGTCGGCCACATTTATTTGGTACTCCTGGCAAAAGTTCAACATATCGCGGACAGTGTCCTGCATATCCCTGAGAGCGGCTTCATGGAGAATTGTATAACCTTTGTTATTGTAGATCCGGAAAACCTTGCGCACATCCGTCTGTATACATTCGTTCAGGCTGGGGTAGTTTTGTAATAGTTTCCGAAATACATGAATACACTCTTGATGACCCATTTCGATGGTCACATGTACCGGGGTACGTCCCTGTATGTCCTGTTGAGAAAGCCGACAGCCTTCGGCCAGAAATGGTAATATGAGCTTAGGCTGATTGCGACGGCAGACGTGATGTAGTAGATTTTCTCGTTGGGCGTTGCGTCCTTGAGAAATCATTCCATAGAAGAAGTTTTTCACCTCAAGATTCATGATGTATGATTGTGACTGTAAGGGGAAAGGACAAGAGAAATTCGTAATTTAATTTATAATTATAATGTTAATAAAAAATAAATAAATAAAATTTCTCTTTAATTTAACTTACCATTTTTTTGCGGTAAATTATTTTTGTGTTATATTTTTTATTTAATATTTCTGTATTTAATTTCATAATTTTTTGATAATTTCAAATTGTTTCTTGGTCGGATCCACCGATGACCGATTGCTCTAACAGACTATTTTTTGTAATTTCTTTTACACGTATTTTATATGTTTTTTCGTTAATATTAGGCGGGGAGTAACCGCGCTCTTTTTCTAGATAAGGATGACAAGACTTCGTAGATAGGGTTCTCACCATAAGTGAAAAGGAATTTCACAATCAGCCCGATTCTGAATATTCCCGGGGAGATAATTCCCGGGGAATTTACATTTTTCTGAGTATAAAATCCTCCTATTCTAAACAAACTGAGGGAATAATAATAAGGGGCATACAATTTCGATTATTTGGAGCCAAATGATTTGTTTGTTTCCCGGTCTGTTTACAATAGGTGGATTTTATACTCAGAAAAATTTAAATTCCCCGGGAATTATCTCCCCGGGAGTATTCAGAATCGGTCTGTATATAAATCTTAACCGAATGAGACACATTCTCAAATGCAAAAGTGACTATAGACATCGGTAAAGCCCGAAAACCGACTACACGAGAAAGGTCACCCATAAAATTCAAGTCACTCATATAAATTCCTAAACTATCGGAGAGATGGGAAAAGTCAGACTGTATTGAAAACATTAACTATTAAATAGCACAATAAATGGATAAAATGGAAAAGTCTAATTTAATATATCAAATATATATCCAATTTATATTGGAACTACGAAAAACAAACTAAAAACCCGACCATCAGGGCACAAGACGAACATCAAATCCAGAAACAACAATTTGACAATTTGTAAGTTTGTGTTTGTTCCCGATATTTTGTATTTGTATGTATTTACTTTGTACAATTCCTGAAGGTGTCTTTCGACAAAAGACGAAATATTGAAAAAAAAAACATGAAAAACAAAATGAAAAGAACAAGACCTCGAGCTTAAATAAATAAAATATTAGTTCATAAAAAAACAAAAAAAAATGAAAGCTAATGCCCTCACGAATTAAAATACGTTCTTTTTTCGGCTCAACTGCAGTTTAGCAACACAGCTCAGAAAGATTTGGTTGATGTTCTTATTTTTTGCCTGGTTACGGCCTTCCAAAGCTTGGACATATAATCAGATATCATCAGATTTGTCCATAATGGGTGTGGCATCGAAACCACCTGCCCACATTTTTTTTTGACAATATGACAATCTAATGAAATTCTACAGCAGACACTTTAAGTTTCGCACAAGACTTTCAAGTTCCATGGGCACCAGAGATATGATTGATTCCATACAGAGTAAATTATACGAAAATAAAATAGTATTAGGGAAAAAAAATACGAAACATTTTCCCAAAAGGTCCCATGAACAAATTTGGAACTGACGACCATCGGCGCCATTAAAGCTGGAAAATATGTCGGTTTTGTGAAGCGAATGGATCGCATTACGCGAATGACATCCCCCACTCTGGGACCCTACTATTTATCTCGATTCGAAAGTAACAATTTCTAAATTCGAGTCTTTGTACCATGTAAAACCATTTTCGAATTATTCATTTGCAATTATCGGTTTCATACTCAACTTTCGGAAACCCAGAGAGAGTGTTTGTCTTTTGTTCCGTGCACACGCACATTTTGTCCGTCCGTCGCGTTTTTGTGTTTTCAGTGTTTTTCATTTTTTAAAACAAAACAAACAAAAAATAAATAAAATCCAAACAATTTGTGATAAATTAAACAATAACCAAATTCAACAATTATAACAAATAAAATAAACAAAACATTGATAAAATAAAAGTGCAACACAAATTAAACATAACAAAATAGAAAAAAAAGAGAACATTACAACAATCACAACATAACAACAACAATACCCAAATGACGAAAAACAAACAACCAAACAATAACCAAACCGCGCTCACACATTAACAACAACAACAATAACCAGCTCCACGCATCAACACAAAAAAGACAACACTAAGGGCTTTTTTATGCCCCCCTCGTTGTCTTGCACTTGTGTTCCCCCCTTCCTCTACCCATTCGCAAATCACAAATAGTTCTGCATTCTTCTTGTCGCTGTTCTGTTAGTTGTTGTAGGCATAACACTGAACAACTAACAGAAATAACAGCGGCGGGAGAGGTGCAGCATTATTTGTGATTCTGCTTTGATGTTGTCTTGCTTTTTGGTGGTGTCATGGTAGGTAGGTATAAAATACACTTTACGAATGTTTGTGGGCTTAGGACGAATTTTTTTGCGGTATACTCGCACGTTAACTTCCATAGACCGGATGTCCTAGCTCTATGTGAGACCCAGGTATGTGAGGATTCTGATCCACACGATTTTCACATTCCTGGTTATCACACGCTATCCTCTTTTTTTCCCACAGAGGTCTTGTGGTTTATATACGTAATGGTGTGGTGTTTCAGAGTCAGCAACATTTAGACTCACAAGATCCAGAATTTAACTCCCTTTGGGTTAAATTCAGGATTGGATCACACACTTTGCATTTCGGGTTTCTTTACAGAAGCCCAAGTTTGGAAAGGGAGGCTACCCTAAATGGCTTCGACGCCCTTTCCGATTCCATTTCAAAAATTTTAGAAGATTATCCGGATAGTGAAATTGCAGTTGCTGGTGATTTCAATGTCCACAATAATTCTTGGCTTTCCCATTCGAGCCATACATCTCCGGAGGGTCAGTACGCTGAGTTATTTGCCGCGCACAATGACTTGGCGCAATTAGTGAATGAACCAACACACATTCCGCGTGTTGAAGGGCAACATCAAAATATTCTTGACCTTTTCTTAACCTCTCACCCTGAAAAGTATGAGGTTAACATTCTTGCACCTCTTGGTAACTCGGATCATTGCACCATTTCAGCATCCTTTTCGTTCTCCGATCTTCGAGCCACTTCAAAACCAGTCACGAAGCGGACAATGTACGAAATACGAAAAGGCACGTTGGGCCGAGCTCAACAATTTTTATCAGCAATTTAACTGGAAATTATGTTTCCTAGACAATAATGTCGATGCTGCTGCTGAAATGGTTGAGAAAATAATTCTTCTTGGCATAAACATGTTTATTCCCTCGAAGACTACTTCGATTAAACCTCCAAAAATTGTTGGTTTAATCAGACATGCAAAGACGCTGTCAGATCCAAAGAGGAAGCGTTTAGAAACTGGCGTTTAAATAAAAATGCCACTACTGAACTGCTACGCAAGCAGGCAAGATCAAATTGTGCCAGAGTACTTAGGCGCGAAAAACTTCTCCACGAACAGCGCCTTCGTGCTAAAGTTCTTTCTTCTCCCAGGGGAAGTAAGAGCTTTTGGTCATTCGTTAAAAGGGTAAGGAACAATTCTTCATCTTCTATTTCAACCCTCGTTAACGGTGACCAGATATTCACTGACCCGGTTGACAAAGCTAACCTTATGGCTGAAATTTTTGCAAAGAATTCATCTTTGCCAGACAGCAGTCAACCACTCCCCGTGATCGAGAACGTATCTAGTTCGATGCCTCAGATATTTTTTCGAACACGTGGCGTTAAAAGGGTACTTACAGATCTCAACGTAAATAAAACTCCGGGCCCGGATGGTATTTCCGCACTTGTCCTATGTAAGTGCTCTTCGACGCTAGCGCGTCCATTGCGCAATCTTTTCAACATGTCGTACCGTGCTGGTATTTACCCTTCACGTTGGAAAGTTGCCAATGTTCAGCCGATCCCCAAGAAAGGTGAGGCTACCAATCCTGCGAACTACCGTCCAATTGCAATATGTTCTGCGCTCTCGAAGGTTATGGAGAGCATGGTTAATCACCATCTTGTAAGGTATCTAGAGTCTAACGGCCTCCTGAATGATCGACAGTATGGCTTCCGTAGAAATCGATCTACTGGAGACCTGATGGCGTTCCTTACGGAGCGATGGAGTCGATCCATTCACCGCCTTGGTGAAAGTAAGGTCGTGGCTCTGGATATTTCCAAGGCGTTCGATAGGGTCTGGCACGGAGCACTCATATCAAAACTTATTGCATTTGGTGTCGGTAGTACCTTCTCTCGATTCATATCGAGTTTTCTCAGGGATCGCTCTATACGAGTTGTTATAGATGGGGTCTCATCCAACGAGCATAGGTTGACCGCAGGAGTGCCACAAGGCTCTGTCCTCTCTCCCTCTCTATTTCTTATTTTCATTGACGACTTGTTGGGGCAGACTGTGAACCCAATCTACTCCTTTGCTGATGACAGCAACCTCTGTCATTCGTACTCATTTGATCATCGGCCATGTCCTCTGGAAGTCGAGGAAAAAAGGCTAACGATGAACGACTCACTTAACCGCGATTTGGCGACGATTTGTGAGTGGGGCCAAATGAACAGAGTAGATTTTAATGCACAAAAGACCCAGTGCTGTTTGTTGTCACACAAACGTTCCACTGATCCAGCATCGCCGTCAATATCTATGGGTGGTGTGGATATCGACGAATCAGACACTCTTGATGTTCTGGGCATGAAGATACAGGGTGGTGCTCGCTGGGCTAGCCATATATTCGAAGTGTCGAAAGAAGCATTCAAGTGTTTAGGCTTTTTAAAGCGGTGCAAGAAATACTTTACCCCATCTGACCTCGTCAATATTTACACCACCTACATCCGGCCTAAAATGGAATACAACTCGCATATATGGGCAGGGGCTCCATTAACCTCTTTGAAGCTTCTGGACCGTGTACAGAGGAGAGCGGTGGTGATGATAGGGGATGGTAGGGTATCCAGCTCTATTGTCTCCCTGTGCATTTAAGGGTCATCCAGCCGACCATATGATGATGTCGCAGGCGTGTCCAGTGTACGCTGCGATGACTGCTCGGGCGAATGCGCGCCATTAAATCAGGATGGAGTTAAAAATAATACAATTTAACTGCCAGCGGGGATTTTCTGTTATGTGTGAGTTTGGGCAGGCAATGCGGCATCAGGGGGCGTCCTTCGCGCTTTTACAGGAGCCATATTCTACGAGCGGTTGTGTTAGGGGGCTACCGGGGGGTATGCGAGTTTTCACTGACGAGGGGATGAACTCAGCTATAGTGGTGGATGACAGTGACATAGACTGTACAGTACTTAGCACGAGCCAATGGGGGGTCTGCATCGCGGCAGAAGGGCGGTTTGGGAGGATACTCTTGGCAAGTATCTATTGTAGGTTTAGTGCTCCACTGGAGCCGTATATTGTGTACATGGATACGGTATTACTCCTTGCGAGTAATAATCCGATTATCCTTGGTTTAGACGCTAACGCATGCTCTCGTATGTGGTTCAGCAAGATGCCCAGGACTGCACCTGGCCATCAGAACTATATACGAGGAGTTATGCTACGTGATTGGCTGGTCACAAAGTGTCTCATTGTTCTCAATGAGCCGAGTGATCTGTACACGTTTGACGGTCCAGTGGGTACTAGTGACATTGACGTGACAGTCGCAAATGGGGCGGCAATGACGGCTTTTGACACTAGGTGGAGGGTGTGTGACAATTGGGGGATAAGTGATCATAATCCGATTGAGATTATGGTCACTTATCGCAGACGGACAGGGAGTACCGAATTACCACGACAATGGCGGCTGCGCGACGTGAACTGGGACATTTACGCGGACACGATTAGGGCGACTGCTGCAGCGGAGTCAATAAATGACTTTAGGTTACGTACGGTAGATGACATGGTTAGCAAAATTGACCAGTGGATGTGCTCGGTCAATGATGCACTGCTTGGTCGAGCTCGCAAGGCTCGGCCAAGTAGGGTCAAATGGTGGACTAGGGAGTTAGATCGGATGCGGAGGACCGTCAGGCGGCTGCGGAAGCAATTCCAAAGGGCCAGGCGGAACGAAGCGGAAGATCTACCTCAGCGTAGAGTCGCCTTTTTGACTAGCCAAAGGACGTACAAGGACATGCTTGTTAGGGTAAAAGAGGACGAATGGAGGAGTTTCGTACGACGAAATAGAGATGACCCCTGGGGTAAGGTTTACCGTATCTGCAGGGGTAGGAATAGGGCGACTGACCTGGCATCTCTTCAGGTTGATGGCATTACGCTGTCCTCCTGGAGGGAATGTGTCGACGGACTTCTGGGGGCTTTCTTTCCAGATGCGGACCCGGTCATGCGGACCCCACCTGTGTGGGAGATGGATGACCCTCCGTCTCTGGAAAGAACGGAAGTTGGGGACAGTATTTACCATGTCAGGTGTAAAAAGGCTCCAGGTCTTGATGGTATGTCTGGAGAGATGTGTAAAAGCATCTGGAAAGGCATACCTGATTATCTGGAGACAGTCTTTGCGAAGTGCATTAGCGATGGCTATTTCCCGGAAGTTTGGAAGTGTGCTCGCATTGTTGTTCTTCTGAAGTCACCCGAGAGAGTTAGGAGCAATCCTCGCTCTTATCGGGGGATCAGCCTCCTTCCAGCATTTGCAAAAGTGCTGGAAAGGATCATGGTTGATCGACTGAAGGAGAGCAACAGTGAGGGCTTATCTGAATTTCAGTTCGCCTTCAGAAAAGGCAGAAGCGTGGAAGATGCTTGGCTGCACGTTCGTCGTACTGTTGCAGAGGCGACCTCCAAATATGTCTTAGGCATATTTGTGGACTTCAAGGGTGCGTTTGACTACCTCTCGTGGGACGTAGTCCTTGAGAGGCTGCGTCAGGTGGGTTGTCGAGAGGTAAAACTCTGGGCAAGCTACTTCAGCGGTAGAAAGGCTTGTGTGGTGGGCGCAAGTGGCACAGTATGGAAGGGCGTCACACGTGGTTGTCCGCAGGGGTCTGTGCTAGGTCCATATATATGGAACCTAATGATGGATCCCCTGTTGAGACAGCTCAGCCGTTCATGCTTGTTAGGGTAGGTGCAAGGTGTGTGCGTATGCGGATGACTTGCTCATCCTAGTCGAAGGGCAGTCTCGTGCTGTTCTTGAGGCTCAGGGTGAGTCCGTCATGCGTGACGTAGTTGCGTGGGGCGCGCGTGTCGGTGTAGGAGTGGCCATGGACAAGTGTGCGACAATGCTGCTCAAGGGCAGATTGTCACATGCTCGTCCACCACTTATACGCTGTGGCGACTTTAGTCTCCAGTATGCGACCGAGGTCAAATACTTGGGAGTAAAGATGGGTGAGCGTATGAACTTTTTAGTTCATCTCACCTACGTCCGGGACAAGCTTTCTGCTGTTGTTTGCACAGTCAGACGCATTCTTCGGAGTGGCTGGGGACTTGGCAGGCGGGCTGTCCGTACCATATACGGTGGGCTATTCGTTGCTTGCGCAGCGTATGGTGCTCCGGTATGGTACGAAACAGTCATGTCTGTTGCAGGAAAAAAGAATGTCCTTTCATGTCAGAGAGTCGCTTTGCTGGCGTGTATGCCAGTATGCAGGACAGTATCGACGGATGCTTTGCAGGTTTTGCTAGGCGTGCCACCTCTTGACCTTGAAGTAATACGTCGAGGTATTGCTTTCAAGGTCAAAAAGGGGCTAATGCTTTCCGCGGCAGACTGGATTTCTGCATCTGATGTGGTAGATAGGGAGTGTAGGGAGAGCATGGCACTACTCGACGAGTGCCTTGTCTCGAGGTGGAGGACGAGATGGACGAACAGTGACAATGGGCGGGTAACGTATGAGTTCATACGTGACGCGGACTTCGTACGGGGGCGGCCAGACTTCGGCTTCGGTCTAAGTCTGGGATTTTTACTGACGGGGCATGGCTCGCTCAATGCATTTTTGCATCAGAGGGGCCTGTCCGACACTCCGGACTGCAGGTGTGGTGGGGGACTTGAGGACTGGAGGCATGTACTGACTACATGTCTCCTTTACCAAGACATTAGGGATTTAGTAGGGATGGGTATTACCCAGACGGGGGCAGGGGGGTATGATTGTAGTAGGGCCTTAGAGGACGATCGGACATTTGGGAGGTTGGGGCAATTTGCCCGCGGGGTTTTTGTTAGGAGGCGACTTAGGCAGACGTAGTGGAGGTAGTTTTCCCTACACATGCCGTCTCGTAGACCTGATGCCGTACGATGGCCGCCAAACTAGTGAAGTCCATTTTTGTTGTTATGTTGTCCCAGTCACCCGTGAGGGGGACTGTGTCCGTTGTTTTTTGTGCGTCCTGTCCTGCAGGGCCAGGTTGAATGGCCAATGAATAGCCCGTGAGGGCTATTGTTAATTGTTGGTGATGTTTTTGTTGCCATTTTATGGCATGGAGCAGACGATGGTGGCCACCAGTCCAGAACTGTTTGGAGTTCAACTGGTAGTAGTTTTGACTACGAAGTCTGACCGGAGACTTTCTGGTACCACGGGAGCCAGGAGCCCCTGGACTTTGTCCAGCCTGGCTGTTGGTGCGGCCCCTCGGGGAGTATCGTGGTGGCTGTGGTTTAAACCCAAATCGCGGGGAGAGCTTCGGCTCGATGTGGAGTTGCATTTTTCAACCGGGCGCCGGGACCCATAGACCGGTAGGAGTGTTAGATAGGCTCCGCCCCTAACCAAGGGGGATCCCATGCCAAATACATGGTTTTTCGAATTGGTACTCATGTACAGCTTTGCTGCATATGGGGGCGTTGGTAGACGCATTGTATTTCACCCGGTGCTAAGACCACCGTGAGTTTGGGCCAACGTGGCAGGTACTCACGTTAAACACGGCGACTCTGTCTCCCTACAGCATCGCCGAAATGTGGGTTGTGTATCGCTATTCTATAGATATTTCAATGGTATCTGTTCAGAAGATATCCGTCGTCTGGTCCCTGACGTTAGAACATTTAGCCGGAATACTCGGCTATCCAGGGTCTCTCATCCGTTCATTGTCAAATGGCCGGTTGACCGGACGACGCACTATAGAGAAAATTCGTTCTTCAGTCGGACTGTTCGTTTGTGGAATAATCTTCCTGCCAGTGTTTTTCCTGCCTGCTATGACATTACCAAATTCAAGGCCAACGTCAACAAACACTACTCCCTCTTTCCTCCCTCCAATACCCTTATTTCCCATCGCTAACACAGTGCATTGCATTTATAGGGGGCATCCCCTGAGTGTTAGTCAAAAAAAAAAAAAAAAAAAAAAAAGTTTGCACGAAATCGGTCAACGCGTTCGCGAGTTATGACTTTTCATGTCAACATGTGATTTTGTCCATGACTTTGAAGTTGATAATCGTTGGATAGTGCCGTACTCACCGTTGTTATCAAAAATTTTCAATGCGCATATAACTGTCGAATACTGCAATTCAGTCAAATCAATAAAATACATTTGTAAGTATGCCAATAAAGGTAGCGATATGGCTGTTTTCGGAGTGGCTGCTGAAAATAGAAATGATGAAATTTTGCAGTACCAAATGGGAAGATATATAAGTACTAACTAGAGGTCTGCAACGAATAACTTTTCCCTGCACATATGAAGTTCTAATTCGAAACGAGTAAGTACATACTCGCTCTCTCAGAGCGCAAGCAATGAAGTGAAGAGAACGGTTGTATATCAAATACAGAAGAGTATGTAGCCGCAGCACAATGTGTTCCGAAAAAAGCATATAAAAAGCAAATATACAAATGAGAACAACACAGAAAAAGTACGTGGTACCTCGAGTATTAACAATTCGTTGATGATGGTTTTGACATTCGAATTAAAATTTAACTGGTATTTTGTGCATGGATTTTCAGTTATTTCAAACATTTCTTGTTTTGGTGGCGATATACAGTAGGTAACATTGACACGTTGACTGTTGTGCAACTAAACTTTATTTTGAATTTAAATAAAATATAATACCACCTATTTTGCTGTATGGCAATATAAGAGTTATGCCGTGACCTTTAAAAATAAAACAATAAAGTTTTTTTAACTTATGTTTTTATATTAAACAAAACCAAATTATTCGTTTGATCACATTTATAAACTTCAGTACCAATGTTCGTCTATTTTACGGTTGTACTTAGATATAATTTTTATATTATATTTATATTATGGTTATGCTTAGATATCATTTTTATTTTATGATGTTAAGTAAATCAAGTAAATATACACAGAGGTTTAGAATTTTAGGTAACAAAAAAAAAAGTGAAAACTTAAAATTTAAATATATACATACGTATATTTAAAATCAGTCAATTATTCCACCAAAAGCATTAAAACAAAATTTTTTTAAAAATAATTAATTACATAACTTCAAAGAAAACTTCAGTATTTTACAAAAAATTCAAGAGTATTTATTTTCATTAGACACTGAAAGCCGATAAGAAATCATAGACAACTGTTCCTTCTATTTGTTATACTGAACGTTGTACATAGAGTACCGAAATCACTTTCGCTGTCGCGACGTACTCGACAAGATCGCTGTCGGTATGTTCGAATAAAAGAGAAAGAGGAACATGTATTCGCTGGCAGAGACCATAGCCGAGTAACAACTAGTAGTTATTCGAAGATTTTGTTGTTCCTACAAATATGAACATTTGTTTTTTCGTCACTTCGAGTAAGTGTTTATGCTTCGTCGGTACATGTGTACACTGCAAATACAAGTGGAATTGGGCAGACCTCTAGTACTAACGAAGCTATTTGGCGAATTTTATCGTTCCCAATACATGCGATTGTTGTTGGTGAACGTACGTGGCCCACAGTCATTTCAGAATTTAAGAACTGTTGATGGTGAGTTGTGAGTTGTAACATATCGCGATGCATGCCAACGGTTGCGTTTGCTTGAAGATGATACGCATTGGTGTGCTACGCTTCATGATGCATCAGTTTCAGCTCTCCTAAGTCAAATACGTATGTTATTCGCAATAATAATAGCAACATGTTATCCATCAAACCCACTTGAATTGTGGAATAAATATAAAGATTTCATGGCTGAAGACATTTTTATTCGACATCGTTCGATGGATCCCGAATTGGTACATACATTAGAAATGTATAATGAAGCGTTGATATTGATTGAAGATATTTGCCTTATGATTGCTAATAAAGCATTAGGACAACTAGGCATGATCGCATCTAATCGTCCAATGCATGATTTATTTCAGCGAGAATTGCAACGCGAACAGCAATTCGATTGTGATGAATTGCGTGCGTTTGTCCAAACATACGTTCCACAATTAAATGTTCAGCAAAAGAATGTATACGATAAAATCATGCAAGCTATCATTAACAACACTGGTGGATTATATTTTTTGGACGCTCCTGGTGGCACTGCTTCTTCTGGTATTGCAGCTACATTGTTGGATGGTGGCCGAACAGCACATTCCGCCTTGAAATTGCCATTAAATATGCAAACAGTTGAGATTCCAACGTGTAATATTTCAAGAAATTCTGGAATGGCCAAAGTTTTGCAACAAGCAGCAATTATTTTATGGGATGAATGTCCGATGGCCCATAAAAAATCTTTGGAAGCATTGAATCGAACATTACAGGATCTACGTGGAAATCAACAGTTGTTCGGAGGTGCATTAATATTGCTATCTGGTGATTTTCGACAAACGTTGCCCGTCATTCCCAGATCGACTCCAGCTGATGAAATTAATGCATGTTTGAAAAGTTCGTTTCTTTGGGGAAATGTACAGAAGTTATCGCTTAACATAAATATGCGTGTGCATCTTCAAAATAATCCATTAGCACGTGAGTTTTCGAAACATCTGCTGCAGATTGGCGATGGCAAAATTGCAAGTGATTTAAATGGCTTTACCACGTTACCAAACAACTTTTGCACAATTATGCCATCAAAAGAAGAACTAATTGATCGCGTTTTTCCAAACATTGTTCAAAACTATAAAAATCATGATTGGTTAAGAGAACGTGCAATTTTAGCACCAACAAATTCCAATGTTAATGAAATAAATTTTCAAATTCAACAAAAATTGCCAGGTGACTTGGTATCATACAAATCTATTGATACTGCTACGAATGAAGAGGACGCAGTAAATTATCCGGTTGAATTTTTGAATTCTTTGGAACCACCCGGTATGCCACCGCATCTTTTGAATTTGAAAATAGGTTCATCGATCGTACTTCTTCGAAATCTCAATACACCAAAACTCTGCAATGGAACGAGACTTTCCGTGAAGAAATTAATGCCCAATTTGATTGAAGCAACAATTCTCACTGGCAAAGCAAAAGGAGAAGTTGTACTAATACCACGGATACCATTATTACCAAACGACATCCCATTTCAATTCAGACGTCTTCAATTTCCCGTGCGTTTATCATTTGCTATAACCATAAATAAAGCTCAAGGACAAACGCTTCAAGTGTGTGGTGTGAATTTGGAGGAACCGTGCTTTTCTCGCGGACAATTATACGTCGCATGTTCCAGAGTGGGAGCACCAACTAATTTATTTATTCATGCACCACACAATCAAACAAAAAATATTGTATACACTATTGTATTAAATTGATTTAGTTTTTTTCATTACTTCCAAATAAAAAATAAATAAAAAACCCCCAACGAATTTGATTCAAAGTTAATATTCATGCGTAGCGAAGCACGCCGGGGTCCGCTAGCTACATAAATAAAATTTGAAGGCAAAACAACGTTTGCCGGGTCAGCTAGTATTCTATAAAACAAACAAGGAATAGCCTTCGTATTAAACAATGGCAGTTTGAAGTTATGATCAATTTTATGCGTGACCATCCGGATATGGCAGGTGCGAAGGCAACTTGGACAAACTCATGGAGACGCACTGTTGAGCGCAGAACCACCAATGCGGGCCGGAAAAAGGTGAGATTCAAGCATATACATAAAAATCCTTTTCGTGCACAGATGGAGGACCCGCAAGTATGGAATCGATAAGACCTCCTGAAGAAAATGCAAAGCAATACCGTAGTGGATCATGCTGAATAAATAATGTCATTCAGGAATCACTTGATGCCGTTTGTTCAGATTGTAGTGAGGGTTTTCGATTGCAGATTTTCTGTGATGCATTTGGACACAGTCTGTTGGGCTAAACCACTGAAACGGTGTGGTGCTGGTAGCCACCATATCCTAGATCCATCCTGTATGTTTTCCCAAACGTACTTGAACTCATCTTTTAATAGGCGAAAATTCTTCAAGACGTTTTAATCAAGATTTACAATACGTTAATGGCTGCACATACGAGTGAACATACCACCTATTCGACCTATTATTTCCCTTAAAATTCCGTGAAGGAACTGACTGGCAAATTCTCTCGAGCTGACTCTGAACGGCCAATACTTTTATAGAGACGTTTTTACATGGCTTAGAGGTTACTCTCTACACACCCAACTCCAATTTCGTATAGCCGATGGATGGACTTATCCCACAGGCGATTACACCAAAACGCTTGAGCTTTTGGTTGACAAATTGGTCTACCTCGATGTTAGCGTACATAAAAGAAAAAAATGTAAGGGCCTGTGAGACCGTTGGATAGGAAAACTGCTTACAAACCAAGCCCCCGCTATAGTGCGTATGTGGGCTATGGTAGTCGAAGAATATAGAGTGTACGGACCTGTCCCACCGCCGATTAAATTGTTACCCAAATTTATTATTTACATTTATTTGAAAAATATCATTTTACATTTATTGCCTCAAACATTACCAAGGACAGATCGGGCAAATCTAAGACCGTTTGTCCCGGATAATTTTGTATGGTAAAATAGTTTGGTACATATTCTTTGACCAGCTGGATCATATCCACCAAATTTTCTTTCACCATTAAATGGGCAATGGAATCGCCATTGCCCAGAACCTCATACTGGAGTATGTCCACTTTGTGGTTTTTACAAAATTCCAACATAGTCTTGACCAGATCTGGAAGATTTGCCAGAACCGCAGCATGCAGCACCGTGTGACCTCTGTGGCTGTAGACCTTAAACATGTGGATCAATTGGGCTTCCACATTCGCCTCGTATTTGGAGTGATCCATGAGGAGGTCTTGAATTGCGGCGATACATGTGGCATAATTTCGTTCGATGGCTATGTGAAGGGGTGTCCGACCCTGCAAGTCCTGTTCATATAGAGAGCAGCCCATGCCAACCAGGGGCCGTATGCCGTGCGGTTTATTTTGGGAGCAGGCATAGTGTAGAAGATTATGACCAAAGTTATTGCGAGCTTTTAGAACCAGAGATTTGTAAATGGTGGTTTTCATATGACGGTGTAGGCACAGTAGACTGCTCTGGTCCTTTATGGCCTCGTGGAAGATGGTGTTGCCATCTGAAAAGAAGCAAAGAAAGAAAGAAAGATCAAACAATTGTATTTGTAAGATACACATGCGGCTATCGAGACCATATGGCTGCTTACATTGGACTTTGACGATGTTGATATTTCCGGCATCCGCAGACATGTCTAATACACGAGCGATTGAATCCTTAAGGTTTTCATAGACAACAATGGGTATCTTATAGTCGTCGAACTGCATGGATTTTCGGACTTTATCGTTGATGTATGATTGTGACTGTAAGGGGAAAGGACAAGAGAAATTCGTAATTTAATTTGTAATTATAATGTTAATAAAAAATAAATAAATAAAATTTCACTTTAATTTAACTTACCATTTTTTTGCGGTACATTATTTTTGTGTTATATTTTTTATTTAATATTTCTGTATTTAATTTCATAATTTTTTGATAATTTCAAATTGTTTCTTGGTCGGATCCACCGATGACCGATTGCTCTAACAGACTATTTTTTGTAATTTCTTTTACACGTATTTTATATGTTTTTTCGTTAATATTAGGCGGGGAGTAACCGCGCTCTTTTTCTAGATAAGGATGACAAGACTTCGTAGATAGGGTTCTCACCATAAGTGAAAAGGAATTTCACAATCAGCCCGATTCTGAATATTCCCGGGGAGATAATTCCCGGGGAATTTACATTTTTCTGAGTATAAAATCCTCCTATTCTAAACAAACTGAGGGAATAATAATAAGGGGCATACAATTTCGATTATTTGGAGCCAAATGATTTGTTTGTTTCCCGGTCTGTTTACAATAGGTGGATTTTATACTCAGAAAAATTTAAATTCCCCGGGAATTATCTCTCCGGGAGTATTCAGAATCGGTCTGTATATAAATCTTAACCGAATGAGACACATTCTCAAATGCAAAAGTGACTATAGACATCGGTAAAGCCCGAAAACCGACTACACGAGAAAGGTCACCCATAAAATTCAAGTCACTCATATAAATTCCTAAACTATCGGAGAGATGGGAAAAGTCAGACTGTATTGAAAACATTAACTATTAAATAGCACAATAAATGGATAAAATGGAAAAGTCTAATTTAATATATTAAATATATATCCAATTTATATTGGAACTACGAAAAACAAACTAAAAACCCGACCATCAGGGCACAAGACGAACATCAAATCCAGAAACAACAATTTGACACACAAAACTGCACTAGCTACACACTGTGCGACGGAGAAACACCATCCTGAGCTTGCGAATGTTTGTGTATTACAGTTTGAGAGTCATTACAACAAAAGACTCACAGTAGAAATGTTACACATATTAAACGCAGGAGCAGTGAAACGAATGATCTACATAACAGACCCAGCAATGCTAATAAGAAAAAAGAGAGTGCAATAGAAAAACCGTCTGATATTCAATGACGACGATATTACATCGATACCATAATTTTAATTGGTAATTTGTAAGTTTGTGTTTGTTCCCGATATTTTGTATTTGTATGTATTTACTTTGTACAATTCCTGAAGGTGTCTTTCGACAAAAGACGAAATATTGAAAAAAAAACATGAAAAACAAAATGAAAAGAACAAGACCTCGAGCTTAAATAAATAAAATATTAGTTCATAAAAAAAAAAAAAATGAAAGCTAATGCCCTCACGAATTGAAATACGTTCTTTTTTCGGCTCAACTGCAGTTTAGCAACACAGCTCAGAAAGATTTGGTTGATGTTCTTATTTTTTGCCTGGTTACGGCCTTCCAAAGCTTGGACATATAATCAGATATCATCAGATTTGTCCATAATGGGTGTGGCATCGAAACCACCTGCCCACATTTTTTTTTGACAATATGACAATCTAATGAAATTCTACAGCAGACACTTTAAGTTTCACACAAGACTTTCAAGTTCCATGGGCACCAGAGATATGATTGATTCCATACAGAGTAAATTATACGAAAATAAAATAGTATTAGGGAAAAAAAATACGAAACATTTTCCCAAAAGGTCCCATGAACAAATTTGGAACTGACGACCATCGGCGCCATTAAAGCTGGAAAATATGTCGGTTTTGTGAAGCGAATGGATCGCATTACGCGAATGACATCCCCCACTCTGGGACCCTACTATTTATCTCGATTCGAAAGTAACAATTTGAAAATTCGAGTCTTTGTACCATGTAAAACCATTTTCGAATTATTCATTTGCAATTATCGGTTTCATACTCAACTTTCGGAAATGTGGCAACTATCGATTTACAGATTTTCAATGTCAAGTACGTTCGAATGTACATTGGATTTTTTTCCTACAATATGGAGTTCAGTTTGAACAGTGAAACATTTCAGACGTGCTTTTACTTAACTGTCAAAAAAAAAATAATATTTTTTCTGGAAAAAAAAAATTTCTTCAAATATTTCTAATATTTTTTGAATATTTGATAATGTTTGAGTTCGATTTTCGTAAATTATATCAGTGCTGGAGGAAATGGCTAGTTCCATTTCTTCTGACCGGTCGAAGCAAAAGAAACCGCCTGATAAAGTTTCGGAAAGTTTGCTTAAGGAGGTCGTGTTTCAACATTGTGCAGATTTGGCCCAAGTTGCCGCTAGCCATACAAATATCTTAGCTGATGACGATTTTGATCTGAATATGAGCGACTCAATGGAATCCCTTTCTGTTCCTGAAGGACACGTACCTTCTGAAAATGCAAGCTCCTTTGCGCGGGGACATAATATGGATGCAA
This sequence comes from Hydrotaea cyrtoneurina, assembly GCA_958296145.1. Taxonomy (NCBI): domain Eukaryota; kingdom Metazoa; phylum Arthropoda; class Insecta; order Diptera; family Muscidae; genus Hydrotaea; species Hydrotaea cyrtoneurina. The sequence goes on from OY282516.1 coordinate 42,306,008, forward strand.
ATTCAAGTTCTGCCAGTCTTGTGCATAGCAATACCACTAGTGAAAGATCCAGCAAATTGCCACAAGGACGCGATAAAAATGTGAGTGGAAACATTGATTCATCTATGCCATCTGGTTTTGAGGTTCCTAATAAGAAAAAACGTTCCTTCGTTGGTGCATTTAAAGAACCGTAATAGTAATAGACATAAGGTTCATAATAATCTTGTTAAGGAACAGAATAGGTATGCCATTTTAGGAGACATTAATATTGAATCTGATAATGTTAATTCCAATAAGTCTATCCGTAACGTGTTAAATTCTCCACCTGTAAAGACTGCTGAAAGAGAGGCTGCATCTGAGGCGCGCTTATTTTGTCCACCTATATTTTTATTTAATGTGAAAGACTTGAGGGCGTTGATCGATCAGTTGAAGGCGAAGAATATTGTCTTCAGAATTGTGAATAAGTCGAGGTATAAAAGCAAGTTATACCTTCAGGATCCGGTAGCACATGCGGAGATGATGAGTCTTCTGAGAAATAAAGAGATAGAGTCATATTCATTTACTCCTAGAGAGATGAGGAAGAAAACTCTTGTGATACGTGGTCTACATCACAACATGGATGTTGAAATGATTAAAAATGAGGTTAATAGTATAGTTCCTGATTCAGTGGAATCAGTTTCAATGTTCCAGACTGCATTTTCAAGGAAGCATAATGTTAATGCCGGTCTCTATATGGTTACCCTCTGCGCCGGTCAGAATTCGAATGAGGTAAGAAGTATTCGAGTTATCGACTACCAGAGAATTACCTGGGAGAGCCCAAATAAAAAGCAAAGGGAGGTTCAGTGCTGGCGCTGCCAGAAATGGGGGCACATGTCCAAGAATTGCAATCGGATACAGGTGTGTGTTAAATGTGGCAAAAATCATTCGTCAAAAGAATGTTTGATTGCGGAAGGAAGTGCTCCTTTTTGTGCGAATTGCAAGGAAGTGGGGCATACGTCAAATTGGAAAGGTTGTTCGGCTTTCAAGGAGTATGTAGAAGTTAGGGAACTGAAAAGGGACTCGGAAAGGCAAGTTAGGGAATTAGCTTCTGCAAATGTTGCTGTAGCAACTCGTTCAGGTTTTGTCTGTTCTGACAATCTGTATTCGGATGTTTTGAGATCTCAGCCTACATTACCCAAGTGTTCTGAGAAACCGGCTTTCATTCAGGAGTTTTTGAATATTGCAAGAGAGTTATGTGGACAAGAGACTATTGAAAATAAAGTCGAGCGTTTCGTACGAAATTTTAAAACTTTGTCCAAAGAACAAGCTAAGCGTGAGTGCTTGAGCTTGTTAAAAGATGTTATTCAGACTTATGGTCCGTAGATTCTTTAACCTTCTTACTTTTAATGTTAGGTCATTAGTTGACGTTAGTCGTCGAGTTGATCTTTTGAATACTATAAAATATGGTAACATCGATATTGCGTTTGTTCAAGAGACTAGGCTCAGGGCTGGTCAAAGAGTGGCACTGGAGGACTATTGTATGGTCAGGGACCTTAGCGAGTTAGGTGTTGCTATTGTGTTGAGATCTTCCTACAATTTTTCGAAATTGAATATTTCGGGCATATCATTTCCTAACGTTTTCATACAAATTAATGTTTTGTTGGACAATTGCGTGAAGAAGTTTTTATTTGGTTCAGTATATATTCCGACTAACTGCAATACGAATCAGATATGTTCCAGCCTTTCTAAAATTGAACAAATATCACGAAATTTTGATGGAGCATTTATTGGCGGAGATTTTAACTCTAAACACTGTGCATGGGGGCATGTCTCATGTAATGTCAATGGCAGTAATCTTTATAATTGGTTACAGATGATTTCTCTATCATTTGTTCGTATTTGCAATTCATTCCCTTCTTTTCCCAATGGATCCTCCTTTCTGGACCACTTTCTAATTTCCTCAAACTTGATACGTTCTTCCCATCCTAATTATGATATATCTAGTCTCTCTACTTTTTCGGATCACTTTCCTCTTAAATTGTCGATGTCCATTCCAAATTTTGATATTATATTGAACCAACGAAACTCTTTTGTATCATATAAAAACACAGATTGGGACAGGTTTCGAAATGACATCAGCAGCGACCTGCTTAATTTTTATCCCCCAGATAACCGGAATTTAACCCTCGGAGGTATAGGGATTTTTTTTGGCGCTAAACGGTATAACCAGGTCTGTGTAGACCTATATGGGATTTGTATGGAAACACGTTGCCAGGTGTCCTAAAAGTGTGTGTTTTAAGCTACTAAAACACAAAATGAACAATAGAAACACATTTTTATACAACTTAGGTAGCTATTAACGCTATTTTATTAATTATATTATATTACATTTTTTATTACATATTATACACGGCATTCAATGCACGAGTACCTGGCATGTGAATGCTGTTGGCACACCGGCTTTTTGCAATACATGCAATGAAACCGTGTTTTTCGCTGCTTTTTGTCCAACTTATAACAAAGCGAGCACGATGGTCTACTTGAAGAGGATGCGGCATGGGCTGGTTGGTCATCTATCGGCGGGCCTGGAGCTACCTGCAATAGAAGAAAGTTGAAAATTTGATTTAGAATTTTAATCCAGTGAATGAATTAATCAAATGCTTACCTCTACACCGAATATCGCCATTGACTGTTTGACGTGTTGCATGCCTCGTACAATTGGGTTCGTTGCCCTTTGTTCCATGTGAGGGATCACCAATTGTTCTGCCAATTCCATAAGGAAGACACGTCTTCTATCGTTTCGCTTGACATGTCCCAATTTGTCATGAATGACAAATGCAGCCAAGCCTGCAACATCCAACATATTAAAAAACATGGCTAACGGCCATCGGTTTGTGGCCCGTTTGCAAGTGTAACCACCAACCATCTGATCCATAGTGTCCACTCCGGATTTATACATATTATAATCTAATATTTGGAATGGCTTCTGCGCTGGTTTCGATGAGTCGATGGCGGAATTATAATGCTCCGTCGAGATGAGAACCACAACTTTTTTCTTTTTCGGCACATATGAGCATAATGCGACATTATTGTCGTAACCGAATAATGTGCTCAATACCTCTCTTTTGGGATCCAACATCTCCTTCGGTATGCAGGCTTTGTTTTTTCGCATTGTTCCTACATACCCCAACCGTTTTGTCATCAAAACCGAGGCCAAATTATACGACGAAAAAAACTTGTCGGCATATATTGTTCGGCCAGAACCACTATATTTTTCGACCAGTTTCAGAACAACGTTCTCTCCTAGATTTGCCGCACGTGCTTCGTTTGGTTGTTTTCCAACATAAATTATTCCTTTCAATGGGTAATTGGAGTTGGAGTCACAAACCCACCAGATTTGTATGCCGTATTTAGCTGGCTTTGTTGGTATATATTGGGTGAAGCGCGTGCGGCCTCTGTACGGAAACAATTGCTCATCAACTGTTATCTGCGCACTCGGAACATATCGACGCTCCAAGTTGTTCATGAGCATGTTCCAAACGTCGTCGATGGCGGCAGATTTGCTTTCTATTAGTCGAGCAGATCTCGTGTTGCTCCTATAAAATCGAATGTACTTAAGAATCTGTTTATATCGGATAGTAGACATTGTCGCCCTGTAGATAGGGTTTCCATTGTTGCCCCACAACTCATGTGCAGGCTGATCGTTTGACCCAAATATGCCGGCAAACAAAGTAAGGCCAATGAAAGCGTATACTTGGTTTTCCGTCACAGGTTTCGTCCACGTTCGCGGTGCCTGGTCAGGATTCTGCTCAGACCACTGACGGCATATCTCCTGGGCCTTACGGTTCGTTTCACGAACAATTATGTTGACGATCTCGGGTGTTACCCAATTAATTCCATACAAAGTATGCATAGGTCTGCACAGATCTGGTTATGACGTTTGAATCAAAATATTTGTAAACCCGGATTAACCCGAACTCGGACCCATAATCGGTCCGATTATACGCTCATTGTGTCCGGAGAATGTTGCTCCAGGAAGTCATGGAAGGATTTATTTCTAATACGAAAAACAAAAAAGTTATACACACTTTAATGTGCAAAAAGTCTACACAGACCTGGTTATACCTCCGAGGGTTAAGTAATGATGAAATTGATTACTATGTTGATGAATTCACTACATCCGTGAACTTTATGGCTAATATACATTCTGAAAAACAAGGTTATTCGGTTGGGAGATACGATTTGTCCGATGACGTTAAGAGATTGTAGCTCAAAAGATTGTACAGGGCGCACTTGAATAGAGTGAATCCAGATTTCGTCCTTCTATCAAAGCAGATTCAGTTGATTAAGATATTGATTAAGGAGCGAGTAGGTTTGGAGCAAGCGCAGTTGTTCAATAATAAGTTACAGAGTATAAGACCAGGGCCGCGGGCTTATAAACAGATATACAACGTTATCGGCAAGAGGAGAAATTCCACCTGTAAGGATATATCGGTGAATGGTCTTCTCATTAGCGATAAATCGCATAAACTTGATGTTTTGAAACAGCATTTTGCTAATATTTATATCGGATCCTCCCCTTTAGCTTGTTTATCAGAAATTGAACATTATACGCAGTCATACATTCAGCATATTTCCCCGACAATTTCAATATTTTCAAATGAGTTCACTTCGTTGAATGTGAACGGCTTTTCAGACTTTATATCTACCGATTGTCTTGCGGATGTCGTAAAATCTCTCAACGGTAAAAAAATCATTGGTGCGGATAATATTTCAAACATTTTGATTAAAAGGCTTCCTATAAAGGCGATTGAATTTTTGGTTATAATTTATATTAACTGCTTCAATAATAGCTATTTCCCCGATAGTTGGAAGGTAGCGAAGGTTATTCCCATACATAAGAAAGCAAATATGACTGAACTCAACAATTTGCGACCGATTTCACTGTTGTCGAACTTGGGAAAGTTGCTTGAGAAGGTAATAAGACTTAAATTTGACATTGGTGTTGCCCCTGATTATATTCCACACTTTCAGTTTGGTTTTAAGGCCGGTCATTCCACGGAGCACGCATTGCTGAAATTTCAGGATGATGTTATTTGTAATTTGAGGCAGAGAAAATGTACAGTTGCAGTTTCACTAGATGTGGAAAAGGCTTTTGACAGAGCCAACCACACAGGTATAATATACAAAATGACAAATATCGGAATTAAATCCCACATGGTTAAGCTTTGTCAAAGTTTTTTCCACAATAGGAAATTTTTTATTCAATGTGATGGTTCGGAGTCATCCGTGGCCGACGTGAGGTGTGGTGTTCCTCAGGGTTCCATTTTGGCGCCGCACTTTTACAATATATGTATGCACGATTTTCCGCATCGAGATCGTGAATGTCACAGTATTTTGTATGCGGATGATGCTTTGCTTTATTCTCATGCAGAACCTCCTAATACTGCTTTACTACATCTTTCTCAATATCTGGTGAGAGTTACTGACTTTTTCCGAGTTTGGGGTATCAATATAAACCCTTCAAAGTGCCAAGCAATCTGCTTGAGGAATGCGTCTGGAAAGTGTAAAAACTTTGTGGTAAAAATCTTCAGTTGTATCTGAATGGTCAAGAAATTCCTTTTACGGATACTTTCAAGTATTTGGGGGTTCACTTTACCAAATTGATGAAGTTTAATAAACATGCTCGATTTGCGCTTGAGAGAGCCAATGGAATAAAAGGCGCATTTTCACAGTTGTTTGCAAATAAGTTTCTACCGGTGGAAACTAAACTTTTGATTTATAAAGTCAGCATACGACCGCTGTTGCTCCATGCGTTTCCGATTTGGTTCTGTGTATCCCCAACGGTTTTAAAGGAGTTTTCTATTCTTGAGAGGAAAATATTACGATTATGCGTCGGCAAGAATTTTCAATCCCTTAACAAACGATATTCTAATGAATATATTTATGAAAAGGCTGATGTGGTGCCTCTGCCTCTCTATGCACTTATTAGACTATCATCGTTTATTAACCGCCTGCCGTCATGTGCCAATCCCCTCATTAGTGTTATTGTAGACAATCAGATTCCCTTCAGCTGGTCTAACACCTACTACCTCTCACCTTTCGGATTTAGTGAGTCGGATTTGGATGTGAATTCTCTTTCAGCAATCTTATTTATTTTCTTTGAAAAATAGTTGTAAGATCTAATTTTAAGGTTTAGTTTTTAAGATTATTTTGTTAAGAGATTCTCTCTCTTCGTTCTGTAAACACCGGGAGCAAGTGTGTGATCTCATACTTAAATGTTCTAACAGTTTTCGCTTTCTTTTTAAAACATGAGTTGTAACCCTAGTAACTGTTACTAAAATAATACGAAATAGTTTTAAGTATCCTGTATAATGTTTTCTTTACCTAATTATTATTTAAAAAAAAGTCTCAATAAACTTCAACTTCCTACAATATTCTATAAAACAAACAAGGAATAGCCTTCGTATTAAACAATGGCAGTTTGAAGTTATGATCAATTTTATGCGTGACCATCCGGATATGGCAGGTGCGAAGGCAACTTGGACAAACTCATGGAGACGCACTGTTGAGCGCAGAACCACCAATGCGGGCCGGAAAAAGGTGAGATTCAAGCATATACATAATTTTTACTTAAATTTGATTGTTGTTTCCTTTTTTTTAGGTATTGGGAGATCACAAAATCGCCGAACTGCTAAAAAATCCTTTTCGTGCACAGATGGAGGACCCGCAAGTATGGAATCGATAAGACCTCCTGAAGAAAATGCAAAGCAATACCGTTTGTTCAGATTGTAGTGAGGGTTTTCGATTGCAGATTTTCTGTGATGCATTTGGACACAGTCTGTTGGGCTAAACCACTGAAACGGTGTGGTGCTGATAGCCACCTTGGCCAAGATCCATCCTGTATGTTTTCCCAAACGTACTTGAATTCATCTTTTAATAGCCGAAAATTCTTCAAGACGTTTTAATCAAGATTTACAATACGTTAACGGCTGCACATACGAGTGAACATACCACCTATTCGACCTATTATTTCCCTTAAAATTCCGTGAAGGAACTGACTGGCAAATTCTCTCGAGCTGACTCTGAACGGCCAATACTTTTATAGAGACGTTTTTACATGGCTTAGAGGTTACTCTCTACACACCCAACTCCAATTTCGTATAGCCGATGGATGGACTTATCCCACAGGCGATTACACCAAAACGCTTGAGCTTTTGGTTGACAAATTGGTCTACCTCGATGTTAGCGTACAAAAAAGAAAAAAATGTAAGGGCCTGTGAGACCGTTGGATAGGAAAACTGCTTACAAACCAAGCCCCCGCTATAGTGCGTATGTGGGCTATGGTAGTCGAAGAATATACAGTGTACGGACCTGTCCCACCGCCGATTAAATAGTTACCCAAATTTATTATTTACATTTATTTGAAAAATATCATTTTACATTTATTGCCTCAAACATTACCAAGGACAGATCGGGCAAATCTAAGACCGTTTGTCCCGGATAATTTTGTATGGTCAAATAGTTTGGTACATATTCTTTGACCAGCTGGATCATATCCACCAAATTTTCTTTCACCATTAAATGGGCAATGGAATCGCCATTGCCCAGAACCTCATACTGGAGTATGTCCACTTTGTGGTTTTTACAAAATTCCAACATAGTCTTGACCAGATCTGGAAGATTTGCCAGAACCGCAGCATGCAGCACCGTGTGACCTCTGTGGCTGTAGACCTTAAACATGTGGATCAATTGGGCTTCCACATTCGCCTCGTATTTGGAGTGATCCATGAGGAGGTCTTGAATTGCGGCGATACATGTGGCATTATTTCGTTCGATGGCTATGTGAAGGGGTGTCCGACCCTGCAAGTCCTGTTCATATAGAGAGCAGCCCATGCCAACCAGGGGCCGTATGCCGTGCGGTTTATTTTGGGAGCAGGCATAGTGTAGAAGATTATGACCAAAGTTATTGCGAGCTTTTAGAACCAGAGATTTGTAAATGGTGGTTTTCATATGACGGTGTAGGCACAGTAGACTGCTCTGGTCCTTTATGGCCTCGTGGAAGATGGTGTTGCCATCTGAAAAGAAGCAAAGAAAGAAAGAAAGATCAAACAATTGTATTTGTAAGATACACATGCGGCTATCGAGACCATATGGCTGCTTACATTGGACTTTGACGATGTTGATATTTCCGGCATCCGCAGACATGTCTAATACACGAGCGATTGAATCCTTAAGGTTTTCATAGACAACAATGGGTTTCTTATAGTCGTCGAACTGCATGGATTTTCGGACTTTATCGTTATCAACGCGGATTTCACGGCCAATATGTTTGGACACCTTATCACGTGAAATGTAAATATCGGGATTTCTGTAATGCGGTATCAAATTGTCAATGTCTCCACTTGGAATATCTAATGTTGAAAAAAGTTCACTGACAGGATAAAGTTCAGTTGTCGGTTCGTAGCGCAGATTTGGTATCAATAATGAGGGATCATTAGTTGGACTGGCGTCGAAATATGCATCAAGCGGGTCGTTGACGGGTGCGGACGTTTCCAAGTTTTCCATACGGCGGGGTATTTTACGACGCACGACGTCCTCGGTATTGTTCATATACTGAAATCGCACATTTTGGCTTCTGTATGTGGAGTGGGCGACTACAACCTCCAGCATTACATCAATTTCGTCAGCATCCACGTCGGGCGGTCCCTTGGGCAGCTTGAATGTTATGGCAGAATTGCTGAATATATTATGGTTACTAATAGGGATGATTTCTTCCCACTCGATTTCATATGTGTTGGCTTTGTGTCGATACATGTGGACATTGTAATCGTAGCCCGACTGCAGTTTGATCAACAATGAGACGTTGGTGTTGCCGTCTATGCTGCCTTTGACATTGCACAGTTCGTGGATTTTCAAGTCATCGCCGTGGAAGATATTATCCGAGTAGATGGTATCTTTGTACAGGCGATATGTGCCTGTATTGATATCTCTTTCGAAGATGGTAAAACCCAAACAGACCTACGGAAAGGAATTAAAGAGATGTTCTTAGGTAACTCGTAACTTTGTTCGACTTGTTGTTTTTAGGGGATGATGGATTGATTTTTCCCCTCCCGTCCCGTCCCATCACTACCATAGAGTGCAGAGACGCCATGCATTAGCATAGCATATTTTGTTTTGAAAAATGAAAAACATTCCGTTTAAAAACGGACTTAGCACTTTTGCCCTCTAAGGTACTGAAATCCAGAAAATTAATTGGAAAAATCGCTCAAGTGAAAATAAATATTAGTAACGATTGTTCTAGGTGATTGTCCATGCACGGTTATTCGTTTAAACGAAAATCGGCTCTATTGAAAAAATCGTTTATGTGGAACCAACGTGTATGATGCGAACGCCGCTTAAGAGACAAATTATGAATGTAAAACAAATAATCTCAAACCACATTAAAGACAACTCAACCAAATAAAAATAAGTGAATATTTTCATCCAAGCTCATTAATGTTGAATTTAAATTTTACATACATGTATACAGGTTTCTATCTTCGTTTTATAGATCAATTTCAAAAGTATTCACTCAGTTCGTATAAATGAAAGAAGGTTCAATTATCCGAAGTCCTGTTTATTGAAAATCCCGCATAAGTGAACAAAATTTATTGATTTTTTTCATTTTCGCTTAACCAAATTCGACTGTACCAACCCGATTATCGAAACTCCTTGGGAGATATTTTCAGGGGAATTTACTTTTTTCTGATGAAAATCATTCAATTCTAAACAAACCGGGAGTCAAACAAAAAAGCTGACACCGAATAATCGAACATTATTCACCCGATCTATTTGGAAAAACAGGATATTATTCTCGAAAAAATAAACAAATTCCCCCGGGAATTATAATAATCGGGCTGTATATGAAATGAAATATTCCCCATGAATCACCATTTTAAAATGAACATTTCCATTTCATTTTCTTTGGATACTTTTAACAAACCATTGCCTTGAATGCTGGAGGTTACAGTGATAGAGAGACTTGAGCACATTTTAGAACGAAATCTGCTTGGCAGATCTATTTTAAATGTATCTATCGAATCATAAAAATAACAAATTTTTCTTTCTATTTTTAGGTAAGTCTAGCGAACGGTCATGTAACACGAATGTAACTGAACTGGGTACGAATAGAGTAATCCACATGAAACGAAATCATGCGACTTTAGAAATCATTCAGGCGAGGTTTGTACGATCCATCTTAGAAGCGCGATTTGTTTTGCATTCTTTTGTTCTACATGTTGGCAGATGAATTCTACCGGAGCAGACAATTTTAAGTACCCATAATGGTACATTTCGAGTTTCATCAGAATAAACAGCACTTCACTAGCGCCATCTTATGAAGACTTTACATGGAAAACCATCTGCAAGTACCACATTTAACTACACTCCAATTGTAGCGAAAGCTATTTTTTTTATTTTTAAACAACTCAGCAATACCCATCACTAAATGGCAGTAAATCTGTCACCTCGACCGTAACGTCGTTTTTAGCGCAACTGTGCGGCATCTGTCTGTCGGCCAGTGTTCCGTTCATTCCAAATCGTCCAGAGTATTAGTACTTACATTCAATATTCCACTCTTTTTCACACTCGCCGTATCAGAGACGACCACATCCCCCTTAAATTGTTCGAATTCCAGGGGCAAATTCAATCTTTCGATATCTATTTGCTTCTCCCGCAATGATCGCTGGAAGACCTCCGTTTTCAAACGGACAATCACGTAGTTCTTCAATTGCCATGTTCTCTCCAGCGGATCTGTGGGATTCTCATCCATTTGCTCAAATATGTGTTTATATTCTAATTTAGTGCGGTCCTTCTTCATCAGCACATGTGGTGAGAGGGAAAGCGGTCGACTGTTGTAACTGTGCAGGGAACACAGCACAAAGAAGTTACTCCTTTGACAATCGTCATCGTTGGCGGGCAATCGCAGTCGGATTGTTGGAAATGTCTCCTCTGTATTTTGTTGTGGCTGTTCCAAATATAATTGCTGCTGCTGACCCGTAACGACACCATGGGAGCTGTTCAGCTCGCTCACATAACGATAGTGGAAATTCTGTTTGGGTTGCGTTATTATCGCAAACGTATTGTCCCCAGAATGGGAATCCATTGTGCCAGTGATCGTGCGTATTAACTTCTTTAGTTATCCACTTACTTTCACAGAGACTAAGAAATTCGCTCTGAATCATTGAGAATCCGTACGCAAACTAAATTTTGCAAATGGTTTTTATACGATTTGTTTTCATTTGATTAGTGTATTTCAATTGAGTGTTGCCAGATGGACAACAATAGGGCGAGAGATAATGTTTGGCCGAATTTTATAAAAGCTCCACAATGGAGTGTGTGCCAAAATGTTGATGGAGATTCTTGTTGGCAAATCATAATAAGATATGTGCATATATACATATGTGCAGAGGACTGAGTTCTTGCAGCCTTGTTGCCCACGTAGTGCAGCGGCCCTTGAAGTTCAGGAAACGGGTTGATATTTTCACACACTGCTGTTACTATTAAACAATCACGGCGAAAATAAAGAATTAAACAAATGTCGAAAGAATTTCAGTTTCAATAGTGATTTTCGATATCAACCTACATATCATAGTTTTATCTTTAGGGGAACTAAAAGCTGACAACTAATTTGTATTTGATACTCGACTGATTCAATGAAGTTTTGTTGTAATACCTATGTGAATCGGAAAATGTATGATTAATGCCAGTCGAATGCAAACAAAACACCAACGACGCGACGATAGTGTATTGCCTACATAATTGTTGGGCACATACATACATACGTCACACAAACGTATGATCAGACGCCCAAGAGTCCAATGGTCGATCAGCAGTATTTGCACGTGTAATCGATAAACCCCAGAGAATACCCAAATTGAATCACACCCTCTGGTAACGCTATTCATATTCCAATGCATGGGTGGCGGTTATTTCCCTACATTATTTCATCATACACGTATCTGTTAGAGATTGTTGGTGTTCGTATTTCTTCGCTTTATTATCGTGATGTCAAAATACACATGTACACATTAGGGTGTCCGTTATTTGTATGAGCAATTTTTACTTATGAAAATATTCAAAAATGTAAAAATGACTCTCCAAAAATGTCACGCCCCTCAGTCCACGCTTTCCCGTGCCGACATGATAACATCATGAAAAATCATTCTGTGCAACCAAATAGAACAACTATTAAAGTGTATTTATTTGTCATAATTTATATTTAAAGTAATTTTCGTACAACTAGGGTAAAGTTTTCGATGCTCCTGAACACATTGCATTACATATGCCATTTGACTTTCATCCTTTGTTATCAGGCCGTGATAGTATTCTACTAACATCACCGCTCTTTCCGCAGTATCATTCACAATCTTCAGATTCTTAAGTGTATTTCTTCTGATTGATATAACTTTCCTCGTTTTCCCAATTTTTATGGTCTTCCTTCAAAAAAGAGGAAACTATATTGAATCGTGAAAAAAAATGCATGCTTCTATTTCTATTTGTAATAAAAAACAACAAAAATATTTGTAAGCCCGAGACATCCATCTCGCTTGATGCATTGCAGTTTTCAGTTTATTCCTTCAATTCTAAAAACTCACGGTAATCCTCCCGTATTGGAGTTTTATGTAATTCTTTCGAAACAAAAGTCATTATTTCTGCTGCTACGGGCTGTCTGCTATTACGGCAACGTTCATGATCCATTCCACTGATTATATTTCTTCTATATCAAGATGGGCAACATCAAATAGGTTGTCCATATTACTTCTGAATGCGTTTTCTCTGTCACGAAAGACAGTTCACATCTTTATTATTATTTTTTGGCAGATAACGCCATTCATCATAATATGATGAATATATTTTTAAAACTTTTGGTATGCAATGATGATTTTGTTTGATTGGTATTCGGGCTTTCTGTATATGTATAATCCGACGTGTTCATGAACATCGAAAACTTTACCCTCATTGTATAAAAATTACGTTAAATAAACATTATGAAATGTAAACACTTTTAAAATGGTACTTTTTAATTGCACCGAACGATTTTTCATGATGTTATTATTTTTTTCTATTTGTGGATCAACATGCTGTAAGGGGGTAATTGAAATAAATTCCACCGTAAGTCGGCACGGCAAGGCGGCGTGGTCCCAGGGCCGTGAAATTTTTGGAGAGGCATTTTTGCAACAAGCTTCAACTTTTTGAGGGGTGAGAACAAAAATATTTCTACTTTAAAAAATAACGGACACCCTAGTACACATGTATGTACGTCAGGGATGCAAAATGAGTTTTCGAAAAGTGTACTAATTTTCAGCGAAAATTGTACTTTTTTAAGCCAATTGTGCTAAATTTTATTTTTTTTTTTATTAAAAATGAACACAAACCGTACATACAAATTCATTTGTACATATATATATGTTTGTATGTATAAAACTGAAAAATAAAAAAGGCACATTTGTACGTATGTATATGTAGATAAACTCAAAAATTAATATTAATGTTTTATTTCGAAAGCTACACAAAAGTTGATAAGATTTTGAGATCTGAATGTAAACTTGTTATTTATATACTTCTTGGTAACAAATTCATAGTAATTTCGAGATTGTAGCAGAACGAATTAGACGACTTCAACAAATCCTTTGTGTGGATTGGTTGGTTTTTATTATATTTTGATACGAGAATATCCTTTCCACATATACAGATCAATGTGGAATGCATAATATTCCTTTAACAACTCTAGAAATATCATTAAACATCAGTTCATTTAGTTCATTTTTCATTTCCGATACATTCGATCAAAAAGTACATATGTATATTGTCGTTTGTTTAAAGACTTGACCATTTCTACATCCGCCAGGCCACGAAACTGGTTGTTTATAACTTCAATATTATTATGCCCACTAGGAAACATTTTTAATATTAATGGTACAATGCTAGAAGGTAACCATAACAACATTTCCTTTTTAAAAATAACATTTTGCTTTAAACTCCAGGACAATACTATTTTGAGGATAGTTTAATGAGGATACATATCAATTTCTTTTTGTGTTTACATTTATTTGGCCGTGAAGAATACCCCTCGGGCCACCAAAAAAACTCTACGGCGCGCCGTTCAAAAAATGTCTATTGACTTCGCTAGTGCCTGTAAGAGTGATACTCGCCTACCACCAATATCTTTCGATCAATTATAGAATTAATAATACAGAATTATTGAAAATACATTCATGCACGTAGTACGTTTTACTTTCAAATATGTAGGGCTAAAAAAAGTACAATTATACCAACTTTTGCATCCCTGATGCTTCTCCTCGCATGACGTCACTATTGAACTTTTTTATATGAGATTACTTTCTTGTTTTGGACTAACACTCAGGGCATTTCCCCTATGCAATGATGCAATGTACTGTGCTAGCGATGGGAAAGGCGGGTATTGCCGGGAGCCTCTGTCCATATATGGGAGTTATATTCCATTTTGGGTCGGATGTAGGAAGTGTAAATATTTACACGATCAGAGGGGGTGAAGTATTTCTTGCACCGCTTCAGAAAGCCTAAACACTTGAATGCTTCTTTCGACACATCGAATATATGGCTAGCCCAGCGAGCAGCACCCAGTGTCTTCATGCCCAGAACATCAATAGTATCTGATACGTCGATATTCACACCACCCATAGAGATTGACGACGATGCTGGATCTGGTGAACGATCCCTTAACTATAAAAAAAAACTATAGATTATTATTTTTTTTAAAATATGTAGTTTTTTTTTCTTGTAATTATAAAGGTGACCATATAAAATATATAAGCACTATACAATTCTGATGTTTTAGGATCCCTTACGTACAAAAACTGTAAACTAATGTTTTTTTAAAGTAACTCTTTTTTTATAAAGTACAGTGGAACTTCCATAAGTCGAAACACCAAATCGCAAAGTGTCTGCCCTCGATAGCCTCACTAATCCTGTCGTTGAGGTCTTGAACCGACGCTTTGCTGTTGGCGTAGACCTTATCTTTCACGTGGGCCCACAGGAAGAAGTCTCAAGCTTACCCAAAATCCGTATTTAATAAAGCCCCTAGTCGGTCCCCTTCGGGTACCTCCCATACAAATGTACCATTCTTCCCACTATAGAAATCGTGTAATAATATTAATTAGCTCAACGCAACGTATTGTTAGTAATGGCGTAGTTTCTTCTTGTCAAATGTCAAAGAATAAAACACCGGGTGATTCAAAATAACACCTCTTGTTGGAAAGCCCTGCACAATGGCATCACCGAACTCTTCATTTTGCGTCTATTTTCGATGAAACCTGAAACTGAAAATGTCTAATAAATAACCACACACAGTATAAACTCACTTGCAGTAAGTACATGCAGGAATCGCTTGCGCTTGCATGGTGTGACGACCCGAAAAGTACTTGCAGCAAGTTTGCTTGCATGCAAGGAAAAAGTCGCTTGCAGCCAGCACTTTCCTTGCATAGTGTGACTGCACTCTGCAAGCACTCGCAAGCGATTCTTAAAATCGGAATTCTTGGAACGCTTGCTGCAAGCCATTTACTTGCATAGTCTGACGGCTCCTTTAAATGAGCTTGAAACATATTTTGCCGAAGGCTTGAGAAGAATTATCTCCAAAAAAATTTTATAATAACATTCGTAGTAGATCTAATGGAATTTATTTTAATGATCTCATAATAAATTCTATGGAACTTAGTACAGCATTTTCAACATTTGCATTGGCCACATACGCCACCTCCTCTATTAGCTCATGGTCTGTCAATTCTCCTCTCTTATTGTGTATGTAATTTAATGAGTTGCATGAGTTGGTATTGAAATGAGACGGCATGTTTCTCTTAAGCGCTGTTCGCATCATACAAGTTTCTGTCTTTGCATTAAAAATCATTTTTTGAATAAAGCGGATTTTCAACCAGAACAAACGTTACTAGTATTTATTTTCAATAAAGCGATTTTTTCAATTAAAAGGCGTGCGCTTATCCGAATTCGACGGTATTTGCCACAGCAAGCCATGGCATGAAACAAAACTTGTCTAATTGTCTAATCATAAGTCCACTTAGTACTTAAATTAGTTAGTTCCGAAAATCGTATCGCCTTGTGCAGACTTTTCTACCTAATGGGAAAGTCAATCGAATATTTGGATTTTGAACTTTTCCGATTTGTAATAAAAACTCATTCACATTCGTTTAATACTATAAAGCACTTGGTGTGTTCGGTTTTTTTTTATTTTCTTTTCCTTTCAAGTTTGGAAATAAAATTCATGCCATTCATGATCAAACATAACCGCTGGATTCGAGTTTTAGGGCTGCATCATAGGTGGGTAGACCGGTCTTGTCGATGATTTTACTCATGTCCAGACTGATGATGCCGTTCTCATTGATGCAGTCCAAATCAATGGTGACGGAATTCGTTGATGGCGTCAACGCCGAGGCCGCAGACGTCGATGGCGTCACTGCTGCCACCGGCACTGGCGGTGTGATTGTAGTCGAGCATGAGGCCTCCTCATTGTTATTGTTGGTTATTAACGACGATGTCGTCGAAGGCTGGATTGGTGATGCTTCCGGAACTGTACGATTGGCATTTAAATCCGTTGTCGACGTTAGCTCAATGTCTTCCCGTACAGCGGTGTTCGCGTCATGTGCGTTGTTGTCGTGCCGATAGACTGTGGATGCCGCGCATGCTTCTGATTTCCTTAGAGCCTGTTGCTTCGCTTGCCTATGCTGTGAATTCAAGCAGGAGCATTCGTCGTCCTCGCCTTCCTCATCGTCTTCAAGTCCACCATCACCACCGGTTTCCATGTTGCAGTTCGCATATTCGTCCTGTTGTCCTCTTCTGCTGTCTTCTGCTGGGTGCCCATCTCTCTCAGCCTCGCTGCCACCGACGGCCGTCATGTTGTCCAAATCACTTTCAATCGAAATCGATAACGTCGACTCGTTGTCGTAACGGAATTTGCCGCACAGTGGACAGCCACGCCTGTAATAATTCTGTTGCTTTAGGTAGCGACTGCCGAATGTCTCCGGTGTGGTCGCCTTGGAGCTGTGGGCATTCGAGAGTTTACGATTGTTCATGACCAAGGTGGGAGAACTCGTCGATGCTGTGCCACGGGCATCGGTCGTGACATGATTGGTTCGGGCCGCCAGGGCGGCTGCGGCCGCATTCCACATATTTTCCACTTCGGCCCTTTGCAGGGAACAGCACGATTGAGCCTGAAGGACTTTCTTCATATTGAAGTTGGTAAGATTGGCTGCGGGCAGATTGCGTTGTCGTTGCTTGGCGACTCTCAGAAAATTCGGTTGCTGCAGCTGCTGCTGTTGTTGTTGCGGCTGCTGCGAGTGGATGGAGGCCGAAGTGGTGGCCGCTGCAGCGATCATATCCCTGTTGCCATTGAAATCGTGTCCATCCGGTGGAGTGCGACTGATCGTAGCTCGTATGTTAGTTACGGAGGCAGCCAACGAATTGGTATCCGTTGATCCCATACCGAGAACTGCCGGTGCTAGGGCGGCTGTACGGGCTGTTAGTATACAACTGACATCGAGGGACGATCGGTAACCGGGTGGTGGCGAATTGTTTTGCAATTGTTGCAGCAACATTTGTTGTTGCTGTTGTTGCATCAGTAATTGTTGCTGTTCTTGCATGGCCACGACGGCATCATACGATGGCGGCGGTTCATGATGCAGTGCCGGTATGGTGGCCAAACCATCCATGGAGTCGCCAACGAATAGACCGGAAGTCTCGTAACACTAAAAAAGAACATGAAATTGAGTTAGTTGGGCAATAGAAATGGATGGCTATATGCATCTCAAAGTACGCAATGCAATCGATGCAATTTGTAAAGTAAGGTTATGTTTGCATTGGAAATTTAGTTATCGACCTTCGGTGATGGACAATTTGCACAAAGTTAATGGTAAAATGAAATCATAATTATTTATACCTCTAAACAAAATTTAGGAATATGATCTAGGACAGATTTATCCCAATCAGCCAGCATTAAACCGGGGTTATGGTCCTCGGAAGTTTTACCATTAAAGAACTTTGTTTCTGTCTCTGTGAGTTTGCGCTCTGGAATCTGTCATGTAAGTGTCAGTTATGGGATAATTTTCTCTCTCAGGAAAATATCTCCTCCCCTTTCGGTGAGGTGTTCCTCTTAGTCGCTAATAGCTCTCGTGAAATGTTCTCCAAAATGACGCATGCGTATCATCGGGTTTTCTATTCGGTATCGGCGCTTTTGTTGGCCTGCCCGTTCACTATAGGCCCAGTCTGTTCGATCGTCCGATATCTGCCCATAATATACTCAAGTCTAGGTTTGCCCGACCGGTATGTAGTACCTCGCCATCTCTGTTAGTCTCTTCGTTGTACAGTTTGGTGATCTGTTTGGTTCATTGTGTTTGATGGAGATAGTGTTATGTGACCTTAAGAGGGAGAGAGAACAAGAGGACTTGAATCAACCGACCTGTATCCAGTTTCTTCTCCCTAGTTGGTAATCTGTTTCTATGTTAAATTGTCCGGGAGTAGGGCATTTGAATGAAAGCTGTGGATGACAGACAAAATAGGTGTGACTGCAAACCACACTAAGGTAATTTCCCTAACTAAACAGATTACTCACTTTTAGACTCGAGGGTTATCTTAAATATTGGTCAGCTGATAAGATTCTGGTGCGATACCCTGTTGACGTACATGTTTATGAAAGTGTCTTCATAAGTGAGGGGCTTCCCAGATCCTTTTCCTGAGGGTCCTTTCATTAATTTCAACATTGTTTGTTTGTTCTCAATCATACGCATATGTTTTAATATTTATTTATTTGTGCACAAAATTCATCGAATTTCTGAGCTAATCAGACAATATTTGCCTGTACGCGTGTACACGATTTGTTTGCAGTACCGCCGTAAAGTATGCACTGTTTATGCGACATCTATCAACTCCACAATGTATGCAGTAGCAGAGTATTGCAAATGCTCAAATAAATACGCGAGTCGTTTACTTTCTCTGCTCAGTCACTTTTGATTATGGCAAAAATAAATAAGAAACTCTCACACCCACACTCCTCACCGCCCCTCTCGGTATGCTTGTGATGGAAAATATAGAAACAAAAGTGTCAAAAATTCTACACATACAGGGAACATGTGTATGTTTGTATTGGCTGTTCACTTTCCGGTCGTTGAGGAAGTTTCGGCGTGTCTTTCGTTTCCTTCCGCTCGAAGGCGCCCCAAACAGTTCAACGCCCAGCACGACGACAACAAAGTTATCGTGTGTTTTGTGTTTGTCGGTCTGCTAACGTTGCTGTTTGTTTTAAATGCCTTTCGTTTTTACCGTCGTTCGTCTTACTGTCACATTTGTTATGATTAGTGCAAAGGGGAAGTGCAGAACAAAACGAAAAACGTTTTAAAACTTTGCAGCAAAACGTTCTAACGTTCGCACTGGTAGTTCCTCCATTTAAAGGACAAGTGGTTGCGGTCAAATTATACCATGATTGTCGCATTGTCCCCGTCGGTGGGGGTGTAGAGAGTGAGGGCGACAGGCAGCCACATAAACTGAAAGTTGCTTTGCTTGCCGGTGCCGATTTTATTCTCCTCCATTTGGACTTGGACATACTTGTTGACATTCGAAAGAAGTTCATAAACATTCATTATGACCCGACAGCGAAATGGTTTAATAAATTAATTTATGACTTGTGTTGAGGAGTTTTTGGCGAGACGAAACCAGCAAGTGGTAGCGTGGAAGTGGGGAGTGTGGACATTTCTGAGCCCCTCTAAAGTTTGAAAACTTTCCTGGCATAGAAATAATTTTCTAGCGAATTGACGATTGTCGCTGAGAGAGTCGACTTGTTTTCGATGACTTTCAGGATATTTTTGTAGCTTTAACTATACTGATTAGGTTTCGGAAACTGGGTTTTGCAGTCTCTACAAAAATGGAATTTTTGCGGGATTTTAAAATAAACCGACATTTGAGCAACGGCGCTAAACGATTTACATATACTCTTTACTGCCTACTGTTGTGGAACTGAAGGACTTCCATATAAACTTGTTAGAGACTTCTAGAAGACATGAGTCATGAGTTTAGTCATGAAACATTTATGTCGAATCATTCGGAACTCACTTTATATATCGGCTATTTGACCGAAAGTGTCTACTACGTTGTAGTTCTTATTTGCTTTGTTTATTTATTGGATCGAATCAAAAATAAAATTCGAACTTTTTTTCTTTCTAAAAATGGTTTGGACACGTCTCCAAACATATATATGATTGCATGCAAGCGCCCCGGTAGGCGAGTTGGTAGCGTGCTTGCCTATCAGCGTGGGGGTTGTGGGTTCGATTCCCACCAGAGGCTTTGGTCTGTCGCTGCAAAAAATCAAGCCAAATAGTCTTTGTCACTCGGTTTATCCTTGGACCCAAAATTAGAATATAAATTGACTTTGTATTGTAATTAAATAAAATAAAATAAATAAATAAATGATTGCATGCAACAAACATATTTAAAGACATAGTTGTTTCTCCATGTACTAAATACATACTTCAACTCCAAATCCAACTCCAATTAGCTCTACGGTGCAACTCTCCCCGCCAATGCAGGAATCATGGCATACTTTTGGGCTATTGTTGTAAATTGACAATTGTTCAATACAATTTGTCGTCCATTTTTTTTTTTTCGCTTTTTGATAACTTTTTCTGACGTTAATTATTTACAAGTCTATCTGTCTGTATGTCATGTGTGGTGGACCATGTGGCACAGCTGTACCATTTGTGGTACAATTGAGTACGTTCGTACGCGCAAATGTTTAAAATGAACTTGACCCAAAATTGTAACGCAACGACAATTCGTGCCATATTTTAATCGGTGAGATCTTTCACAATATTTACAAAATAATGTGTCTGTCCTCTTCAGACAACAGCGTAACGGACAAACACTGGAACAGCGACAGAGAGAGAGAGAGAGACAGAGAGTATTATATTTTACATTTTTAAGCGAAATGTCCATAGGGGAAGAAGAGTTGAAAAGTTCCCTCTCATCAAACGCCCGTATTTAAATGATCCCTTAAAATTGGGGACAAACTCTGTACTACTCGTACCACTTTGTGTGTGGGCAAATAGTCGTACAAATTCTCTCATCACTGGTATGCCGTCATACAGTGTGTGTGTGTGTGTGTGTGTGTAATGAGTCATTACTCACCTGTTCCACACTATAAATTTCCATATTCGGATCGTTTTCCAGCCATTGTCGTTGCTGGCGATATGCGGCTTCGGTGCGTTTCTTTATGTTGCGATGACAACAATAACAAACGACACACAGAATGGTCGTAATCAATGTCAACATCGCTCTGAAAAGAAACAGAAGAGAGGGTGTGTGTGTGTGAGAGAGAGAGAGAAGAACAAAATACAATAATAATGACAATAAAAATAACAACTGTAATAATAAATAAATGACCGAGAAAGAAAATAATATACAGACATACTTAATGTCATGTACAACAAAACAATCAGGACACGGTAAACACAAGTGTGATTACAGACAATTGTTATTTTCCTATACGCTAAGTATCCCTTCCTTCGCAACCGCTAACCATCCAATCAATCCCAAAAGGAGTTCTGCTGTCCATCCCTATCGTATAACTTTTATTAATATGTAAATTTAAAATTATTGAATGTAGTCTATGGTCTTGACTCAATAATCGGAAAGGTTATTTGAAAGGGAAATCCAACTATTGCGTTGCAAACTTGAGTTGTATTCATTTGGATTGCCCTCCTCCCTCCCAAAAGGTCAAAGTTTGTTGTGGCAATTGCTGTTGTTCTTTTATTTTGTTGAACTGTGCGAACTGGAATTCATATCAAAGGATTCGGTATTCCATACGAGTTGAGAGGCAATTATCCCGTTGCTTTTGTCAAAATGTCAAAAGAAAGCAATTTAGAAAAGTGTTTTTTGGAATAGCTCTTCAAAATGTAAATATGTATGTGTGTATGTGCTGTAAGCAGGAAATGTAAGTGCATCCACAGTGGTTGAGAGGTTACAAGGACGTGAGGATTTTCTCAAAGCTTTGAATATTTTGAATAATTGTCACCGTAAATGTGTCGACGACCCTTTGCTTATATTGGTCTTGATGAAAGATAAAATCGATAACTGCCAACCACTCCTATCGTATCCAAAAATAAAAACAATTGCTCTTAGTTTTCGTCGGACTGAGATGAACTGAGATTTTGGCAACAAAGACCACAGCGCATCAGTTGATTGGTGGTGTGCGTGAAGGGCTCTACTAACGATTTCCTAAAACTGGACACAAGCGAACTGGCATGAACTCTACGACAATCCAGTGAATTTATTTCCAAGATATTATGAAACCCTACAGTTAGTGGCGCTTTTCAAAAAAGGCGTATGTTGTCCACTTGCTTCACTGACACTACAACTTCAGTCGCTGTACGCTGCAGAGTGCCCTCATCATTCAGTGGACTTATTTATGTCTTGGACTGCTTCATATTATATGGCTTCCAATCACTCTCTCATGTATGTGATCTCTCCAGCTTGTATTACCAGGAATTTTCTCGTACGTATTTGTTGTCTCAGGTCTATTCATCGGTAGATGTGCAACGTCTTTCTGGGCGGAACGTTTGGATTCATCCAACTGACATCCCTGGGCGGGCACTCAGTCGAAATATCGATATTTGGTTCTTCATTTTGCCCACATAGTCATCGGTTCACACTGGAGCTTAGGACTACCTGGTTTGCCGTCAGTCATCAAACATAACATTTGTGGCATTGCAAGAATTATGTTCAAGTCCCTTCAAGCGCTGCTTGATGTTAGGCCTCTTTCTATCACATTGTCCATTCGCTACAATAAAACGTATAGACTTTAGAATTTGGTCAGTAAGTCAAATAAATGCTACCATCGCTGTAACTTTAAACTCTGACCTAGATAGTATGTGTGACCATTGCCACGACACAGTCTCTCGATATGTTCTAGAACTCAGTCTTGTATTTTTTTCCTACTTCTGGATGTGTCTCAGCTGTAACCCTCCTCTGTCCCCTCCAAAGAAGATGTTTAACCGTCAAACCTTAAGGATCTTTCATAATTTCTTTTACTCATTTGTGTATGCTTATTTATATGAAATAATTCCAATCACCGTTTGTTTACAAACAACACAACAAATTAATTGCAAACAGCACCAGAGAACGGAGCCGAGCCAAGTTGCCAGCGGCGGTAGCGTGTCTTTTCTCCTGTCAGATGCAGCAGCCATAATTATAACAATCACACTATTGACACGTTCGTTGACAATGTCCCCAGATATTCACTAGAAGAATTGTCTCTATTGTTTCTATAAACGAAGATATGGTTCTTGGCTGACCACCGGCCAACCAAGACAGCAAAAGTAATTACATGATAAATTAAAATTACAAAATTTGTATTTTGACTTTTTCATTATAAGTCGGTTGTGTTTTGTGTATTCATTATTATTTTTGGATATATTTTGTATACTCATTCTATCAAATTCAATCAAGTTGTTAGCTAATGCAGGTAATTTTCTTTCTATTTTCAGGTAAGTCTGGAATCAGTGAAGACAATTTTTCCAACCAATCCTACATCACCTGACACAGGTTTTTCTTTGGGTTTACTTCAACAGATAGTGAAATTTAACCTTTTTTGAATGGAGTTTCTCTGGGAATCTAGAAATTCGATGTGTCAGATCGCTAACGTATGTAAAAATGAATATATTTGAAACAATTTAAGGGCAATGAAGTACATATTAAAATTAGAAATTCTCTGTACCAATTTGGCTTTATGAAAATAATAATCGATAGTTTGATACCCAAATGGTTTGCTCAGAGATGAGTTAAGCTTTCAGCCAGTAACAACACAGAATAAGATACAGGGCGTCAAAGGTGACCATATGGGTCTCCAAAAAATTTTATGAAACGTTTTTTTGTGCCGTTTATGTAAAATTATCCAAAAATTGAGTTTACGGCAGCTAAGCGAGTACAAAAACATTTATCGAATTAAAGCTCGAACATGACAATATGTTATAATATTCAGAAAACCGAAATTTTCGATTTGCGCCACCGAAACATTTTCCAAAATTCTGAAAAAGATATTAAAAATACTTTACCCATAAGTTTTCAAAAAACGGGTGAGCAAAATACTTTTTTTTTTGATATCCTTGCCTCTAACTTTCACCGGCTATGCGAATAATCGTCCAAAATTAAAAATCAACAAACGCCCACAAAAGTTGGGTGCATTTGCACAGTGTAAAAACTCCCACAAAAAAAAAACATCGCATAATCGGCCAAATCATGAACAAATGCCCAAACTGGAAAACAATCGCCCCAAAAAATTGTCATAAGTCGAATTCAGATTGTAAGGCACTAAGAAAGTTGTTTAAAAATTATTCAGTGGTCATTTTATAAAATGTATTTCCACCAAATTGGATGAGTCGCTTTCGAGTTGTGACAATTTAGGTCTAAAACCAGTGTGAAAGTTGCAGTCGGGTAAATCGACTTATGTATATCGTCTATGTAGAACAAAAACTCATCATCTACATTTTCATAGTTTTGAGTTATAAGGTGTTTTATATAAAAGTTATCATTAAAAATCCAATATTTCGATAACAAATATTTTGAATACCACAATTTGTTAATTATTAAATACAACATTTTATCCACACAAAATTTCTGCATAAGTTGTATACTGTTATATCGACAAAAACCTTAGGTAGATAATGATGTTTTCTTCACAAATTTTATCGCAAACCTGCAGTTAGTGAGTTATAAAAAAAAAAAAATCTTAGTAAATAAAATAGATACGCGCATATCGATAAGCGCAAAAAATAAACAATGGAAAATTATGAAATAAAATGCAATAAACTCATTTTTCGCAAAAGTGTAGTTGATGACTTTTTCTTCTACATAGACGATATATACCCTCATCCTCAGTAAAAACATACAAGTCTCATATTCTAAAGTGTCGGAAAGTCAAAAGTGATCGTGGCTACCTCCATTGGATGTAATGCGGTGTTTACACGGTACATCTGATGCATGATCAAATGTGAATGTATTTGTGAAAATGAGAGTGTATGCGTCACATATACATACATGATTTTGAAATAACCATCAATCAAACCATTAAAATCAAAATCGGTATGATTTTCTGGTTGATTGATTCAATTGATGTATCGTTTTTATGATGTATCGTTGGCGGAGAAAGTAAAAGAACAAAAACTGTTTGTTACAGTTCCTTGGGGATGGTAAAACTATAAAATTTTATAGTGACCGTCAGGAAAAAAAATCAGCATTATAGAATATTTCTCGGAAAATGTTGAGAAATATATCCAGAAGCTAAAACAGGGAAACAGCAATAACAGAATTCGTCCGACATTGATATTATCGCTCTTGAGGATATTATCGGTGAGAGTATAAAAATTGCATTTAAAAAAGATTTTAAAATTCTTTTTTACGGTTTTGTTTCTCTTAGTCGACCATATAAAATATGTGTTTTTTTAAATATTCTTTTTTAAAATATTTTTTTTTACAGTTTTGTTTCTGTTAGTCGACCATTTTTGTACTCAGGAGACCACAGAACATTATAAAATCCATTTAAAAGAAAACAACAACAATTATGACAACGCAATGCAATTATTCATTAAATCTAAGAAGACATTGAGACTTCGATAAAATTATATTTGGATTAATGACGAATATTTTTTAGTGCTGAAATGTGGATACTGAAATGTGGATGGACGTCCATGATGGGGTAGATCGTGTGTGTGACTATCACACAGTAAACCCAGGTTTAAAACCTGGTAACATTTTTCACGCCTTGTTTCCACCGCATAAATGCTGGGGAAGGCTGTCATGTAAACACTTTTGTAGAAACAGAATTGGCCCTTTAAACTGTAGGTGCTGGTCTGAAGGGTATACAAATGATATCGTGCTCAACTCACTGCACTGATTCGAGAGAAGTTCCCCATCTGTTCCTTCTAAATACTGAAATACTGGCAAGGGTTTAGTGTCTCCCATTACGATCCTTATAAGCAGCCCGTGACATTCATAAAAATATTGTCTTCATTCGAATAGAATATTGCAGCACCTCCTTCCATTATGTTCTCTTCGTCGTACAGAAAGCGAAATATTATTGGTTTAGTAGAACTTTAGCAAACCCCTTCGCTCGGTTCGTGTCTTACTTCAATTAATCTATTTTCAGCCGTTTGCTCTTCTAATGTTCTAAACCTTTACTGTTATGCAAATTAGATTATTTTGTGATGGTTTTTTTAAGTTTTTAAAATATCAAGGTTACAACCATCAACTGATGGCAGGATAGTGGCCGCTGGTCACGAGGCAGGTCGTTTCAACCATGTTGGTTTATTTCATTATTACAAAAGAAACAAAAAGAAATATTCGCCACTGACGCCACCGTCGATTGTTGTACGATATTGGGTGGGAGGCACTGAAACACCCGAACCAGTTACATTTCTGAACCAGCTGCATTCTCATTCTGAGGCCGTTCTACAAGTTGCTCAAAAAAAAATCGGTCATTTGGGATTTCTCTCTTAGTGTCGGGAAGTACTTCTCATTAAGTGAGTATCGGAAAATGTAGACCTTGGTCGCGAAATGCCATTCATAGACTCAGTTCTCAGTGAAATGAAATTTTCTAATTATGTTTGTCAGGTGTCATTTTCTTTGACAGCTGTCATTCTCTTTGGCAGCTGTCATTTTCTTTGACAGCTGTCATTCTCTTTGGCAGCTGTCATTCTCTTTGGCAGCTGTCATTCTCTTTGGCAGCTGTCATTTTCTTTGACAGCTGTCATTCTCTTTGGCAGCTGTCATTTTCTTTGACAGCTGTCATTCACTTTGGCAGCTGTCATTTTCTTTGACAGCTGTCATTCACTTTGGCAGCTGTCATTTTGTTTGAAACTAAATATTATGATAAATTCTAGGAAATTTAACAGAAAACCCCGAAATGGTTTGGAGGGGCAAAATAATGTTTGCACTTTCTAAATTTGAGTGTAACTTATTTTGTGCAAATGGCAACTCTGTAATTTGACATATGTGCCAGATATGTTTTTTCCGATTATTAAAAATTTAGCGCTTCACGAAGTAACAACGTCTTAAAATTGTGAAACCTTATTATAAAAATTTTAAAAGTTATGCATTGACCGCTCGCAAACATCTCTGTGAAAAAGTCGTGGACAATTTCATGAACAGACTAATGGCGTGCCATTAGAGCCGCGGGGGGCATGTTCTCCACCTTTTTTACTTTTCAGCTGTGGCCATTATTTCATTGATACCCTTCCCTATTAATAAAGCGAACTCTTAAAACGAAATAGTTCTTGGGTTTGGTTTAATCGCATATGTCCCCGTTGTCACAATCTCTTCGATGTCAATTAGAAATGTATGCAAATGCTCCGGGTTTAGGGGGGGGGGGGGTGGGGAGCAATACGAAAAACATCATATGTTACTGAAGAAATTTCAATTAGGTAACAAAAAAAAAAAAAAAAAAAAAAACTTACCCGCCCAATAGGAGATTGACGTTATTGTTGATGCCATTCGAATAGGAGCTGCCGCCCAGGCCATTGCCGCTGTTGCTCGTTATTAGGGCGATGCCGCCGCCACCACCAGCGCCACCCATATTGGAGCGCTGTTGATGAAATATACCGAAGCCACTGCCATAGAACGTATTCACCGGTCGCTGTCTGCCGGCCAACTCATTGCCGCCATCACCATCCACGGTTGTCGCCTCGTCGTCGTCGTCACTGTCACTGGTGTAGATGTTTCGGCCACTGCTGCTGCTGCCGGGGTGCTGATGGCGAGGGTGGTGGTCATCCGGGGCATACGTTTCGAAGCGATCACCGCTGTCGCCAATGTAGGGATTCAGGGGTCGTTGTGGTCCTGCTGGTGCTGGTGGTGGATCAATGACTGTGGCCTTTGCCAGCGAAACGGGTTTGCTGTTCTGTGTTGCCGAGGATAATGGCGGTGTTTGTGGTGCAGTTGTTGTCAAAACAATATCTGACTGCTGTTGTTGTTGCTTTAATTGTATCAGCGTTGATTTGTTGCTGTTGATTGGTTGTGTCGCTGGCATCGGTGGCCACATCGACGACAAGGCGCTTGACAATGTCGGTGTCGGTGTTGGAGTTGGTGTTGGCGTTGCTGCCGGTGTCATTGACGTCGTTGCCAACAGTGTTGTTTGTGCGATGTTGCTGCTGTTGCTGTGTTCATTGTGTTGGTTGCGATGATTGTGAAAGCCTATGGCCGCCAACACTGCATATCCCTTTAATGACATTTCTTCCGTTTCCTTGTGGTTTCGTATTTTGTGTTCGTATTTTTATTTGTTTCGATTTTCTCGTTTATGAACTATATTTTGATATGTTTGTTTTTGGGTTTGCCTTTTTTATTGTGTGATCCGATAAAAAAAAGTCAATTAAATTCGTTTATAGTCCATTTGTTAACATCTTCTTCTATTTTTTTTTTTGATTCAGTGTTTGTGTTCGTGCTCTGCTGGTATATGTATATGACGTTAAAAGTCATCAATGCCTTTTCTGTTGCATACTTTGAGGGGTGTGAGTTTTGTAATATTTTCCATATGACTCGGCATACTTGTAGGATTTTACAATTTAATGTTTTCCGTTTTCTTTCAATGTTTATACAAAATCGACATGTGTTGTCTTTGAGTTATCGTCATTGCTGATTAGTTTACACTGTAAATGGAATGGGAAAAGTATATTTATTTGACACAAACGAACATAAATCGAAAGGGGTAAGGGGTAATTCGGCATTTTCTGTTTGTGGTACGTCGACAGAAGAAGAAACAGTGGCCGAGCACTCAAAATGTCCATTAACTCGCAGAACAGTTTGATATGAGAGCCTAGTCAGAAATGTTTGATATTTTTCAAATAATTTTTAATTCAATTCTTCAAATTATCTTAATATTCTTTGGCTCTTTAACATTTCGAAAGACTCTTAAAATCACAACCGTTGATTTTGTATGATATTTGTTGGCACTTGAAATGTGACTGCGGTTTCTACACAATTTAGTTGTTGCCTAAATGTACAGAGTGATTCATAAGTCTGGAAATGAATAATTTGAAAAGCCTACGTCTCATTGTGCTCCAGGCAACACATTTCTGTGCGGTTGGAGGAGGAAATTGACTTGCATAAAATATTCTTTTTTTGGCCACCCTGTGCCAAAAAATACAATGACTCAAATTTGAATAAGTGGGTTCCAATAAAAGAATACGGCAATCCTGCAAAACATGGCGAGCATGCGTCGAAAACTGCATCACTTTTAGCGGAAATGTATCCACAGAAGAAGTTGACCCCGACAGTCCATAAAATATTGGCGCATCGCCAAGATATAATCAAATATCAGACTTTGTCACTTGGAGAGCTTACGGAAGATGCACAGCAGTCTCTCTTAATAAATTGAAGAACCCTTGCAAAGCATCAAGGGTAAGGCTGAATGAGAACCTCTTCAGCATGTTGGGAGCATCTTCCGATCCACTTATTTCTTCCCAGCGTTAGATGAAGTCACGAATAGATTTGGATAAGAATTTTATCATAATTATAATGAAATTTTTCAGAAAATTAAAAAAATATATTTTTTTTGATTCGTTGGATAATAATTTAAATTAAATAATGTAATAAATAAAAAAATAATTATAACTAAACAAAAATCTAAAATTGGTCTAAATATTTTTACGATTTGGGATGGAAATTTTCAGAAAATTAAAAAAATAAATATTGTTTTTCTTTTTTGTAATTTGTTGGGTAACAATTTAAAGCTTAAAACCTTAAAAAAGGTACTAAAAAATCTAAAATTGGTAGAAATATTTTTTCTTTACGAATTGTGATGAAATTTTTCAGAAAATTAAATTTTTTTTTTAATTTGTTGGGTAACAGTTTAAATCCTAAAAAACTTAAAAAAAGTAACTAAACAAAAATCTAAAATTGGTAAAAATATTTTTACGATTTGTGATGGAAATTTTCAGAAAATTTAAAAAAGAATTTTTTTTTTTTTTTAATTTTTTGGGTAACAATTTAAAGTTTAAAAACCTTAAAAAAGGTTCCAAAAAAAAAATATAAAATCGGTAAAAAAAAAATGTTTCTTTAATCTTTTGTGATGAAAAATTTTTTTTAAGTTGTTGGGTAACAGTTTAAAGCTTAAAAACCTTAAAAAAGGTACTGTAACAAAAATCTTCCCTTGACATTTCATAGGCTGCACATCTGTCTACCATATGCCATTAAAATTATTCGATTATCTTATTCGGTTCAGAAGATATGATTTTTGCAACGAAACAACTTCAACTGAGCGTCGAGAAGCCAATGCATACTCAGATAAGAGATTTTTTTCCCGTCTGTTCCTTCATGCACTTTTGAGGGAAATAAGTAAGTAAACCAATTTCCTAAAGTTTACATTATTATAACACCCAGCTGTATCTAAAATTGGTACAAGATTTGTTTTTTTTTTTTTTTCGAAAACCCCTTTTTAAAGAGCAATTGCTCTTATTTCAATTTGAGCTGTAGGTTCGTTTTGTAAACGGAAAATATACAAAAATAAATCCAGTTAACCGAGCTGACCAGAGTTTTTTTAAATACTCTTCAGAACTTAAATGTTCGTATGAGAACATACGAACACCGGAGATCTTATCTCACAATGCTGTCACAATTTCAGCCACACGCAGTCGTCTTCAAACGTTTGGTCTTGATCGATGAGTAGAGACATTATGTCGTGCACGATTCCCGATTTTCGGAAAGAAGTTTTCCGTTTGTTCCGTTGGGTGAAAGCACATAGAACAGCAATGACACCTCACGTCATCGGCATTTTATGCCAGAGTTGGCTGTATGGGACTGAGAAGAAGTACACAAGAGGACTGAAGCGGATTGGTACTGAAAAAGTGTCCGTTTATGAGAGGTGTCCGCAAGGCGATAGTACACTGTATACTTATGTTAAAAATAATTTCGTGGATGATTTGTTATTAATATGACACAAGTCCAGTAATCGTCGGTCAACCCATTCCCAAGCAATGCAGTTTTTTCTAAAACCCAAATAAGTAATTTTTATACTTTTTTTAAGACCTAAAAAAGGCACAAAAACATAAACAACTTAGTACAGCATTTTCAACATTTGCATTGGCCACATACGTCACCTGCTCTATTGGCTCATGGTCTGTCAATTCTCCGCTCTTATTGTGTATGTAATTTAATGAGTTGCATGAAGTGGCATTGAAATGAGACGGCACAGCATAATTTCCTTACGGCCGTTACCTTCATAGTAGTTCTCTTAAAATGTGTTTCACATAAACGATTTTTCAATAAAGCGAATTTTGCATGGAAAACCACCCACAACAAACGTTACTAATATTCATTTGCAATCAGGCGATTTTTTCAATTAAAAGGCGTGCTCTTATCCGAATTCGACTGTATTTCATTCTTTCAATACAGATTGTAACTAATTAATTAATTCCTTAATTAAAATTTTTTCAAAAAATTTTCCTTTATTTGATTTATGTCTCAAAAACGTACAGGGTGTTTCGTCGTGAATAACTTTGACGTTGGCCAACCGTTTGACCGAACAAAGGATTTTCCCACGAAAATCTCATAGAAAAAAACTGGGGAGTTTTTCATAATTTTAATTTTTTAAAAATGGAAAGTGAACCTATTTTTTAATTTTGGCGATTTTTTCGGGTTTTTTTGGTATATTTTTTTATATTGTGTTGGGGTTTACTGCCCCAATTATCACATTTGAATAATCGGCCCAAAATGTTACATTGACACATAAATTTGGGTTGATTTTTCACATTTTGCCGAAGCCATCGTTTATTTTGAAATAGGGATCACTATATTCATTAATTGTTTTAAGGGATATTCATATTGGGTTTTTAGGGGGGGGGGTGGTTTTCGTTTAGGGCATTTCATTTTATGGGAACCGAAAGTTAAACAAGTGAATTAAATTTTCTTTTGGTTTTCAAAACATTTTAAACGACATATAGAATTTCTTAAAAATTGTATTTAGCGTAAGGTGGCTTTCACTTTTTTTTCAATGGCTAGTTCGAAATAAGTACATCGCACTTGGCTGTAGTTTAATTATTTCTATTTAATATTTTCGTTTATGGTGTCATTCACTCGTCCTTTACTTTTTGAATCCTTTACATTCCATTATTTGTCTTTTAATGCTTAAAGATTGCAATAAACTGGTGTCGTTGGGGTGATTCAATAACCGTTGCCTATTTCTGGGAATAGAAAATGTTTTAAGAGCCTTTTTATTTTTGCAGTTTTTTGATTTTCTTTTGTTGAGTTATTAGAAACATGTTTGGTTTAGTTTTCTTTGGTCGTATTCATATTAGCTTTATAAAACTTTGATAAGAAAAATGTGTGAAAATTATTTTGTATTTCGACACATTTTCTTAACAAAGATTTATAAAGCTGTTATAAATTGTTATGAGTACTCTGGCGTTTTTGTGGCAAATATTTTTTTTTTTATGAAATATTCAAATTTGATTTAATTTTTTTTTTAATTTTTTCCTTACACGTTTTTTTATTGAATTTACTTGATTTCAGTTACTAGCGTTTTCGTTTTATTTAATTGGATTGCCTACTTTTAGGGATTTCCATTTCCATTTGTTAATTGAAAACTATTTTGAGGCATTTTTTTTCATTGGAAATTTTAAATTTGATTCTTTTTTTTTTGTCATTCCAACAAAGGCACTTTTAATTTGTGTGTGTTTGTTTGTTTGTTTTTTTTTTCATTTAAAAAACTGCTTCACTCAAGTATGGCTTTTTCAACGAGCTATTGCATAATCACTGTAATTTCAAGGCTTCATTTTTGTTTTATATTTTTCCTTGTTGTGTGTTTGGTTGTTGGTATTGGTGGGCTTTTACACCGACCATGAAATCGGCTGTTCGATCGAACAGTAAACATTCACTGACTAACTCGAAATTGTTACTAACACGTCTTAGTTGGCAAATGTGCTGTGGTGGAATCATCAACTTAAGAACTTGAGCGAGCGCGCTTAACTAGTGTCGTGCGATGACAATGACGACGCGCCGATGGTAGTGGTGGTGGTGTTGGTCGTGGTAGTGGTGGCGGTGGCGGTGGCGGTCTTATTGTGGTATTAGTCTTGATGTTGTTGTTAGTGGTGCTGCGGTAGTAGCGTGCTGTTTTGTTGGTCCTATATTTAGGCTAAATTTAAGACCTGCGCCTAAAAGCATACTCTAAACTCAAGCAAGGAAACGGGCAGACAGCACATCAGACCAGACCAGACACACCTCAGGTAATTGCACTATTAACGATCAATACTTTGACTGAATACAACAACAGTACTCACAATGTCAGCCAAGGATACGATATTTGTCATAAATTGGAAAATAATAGAAAACCACAAACCCCATAAGCGCAGCCACAACGAAACGTTAACCAAATCCACCCTCCACTCGCCGCCCAGCATGGAGTTTCTTTAGAAAACATGACCAAATACTTTCACTATCGTTATTGAGTTATCCTAATGTTTGGGCCGCTACCACTTGTGTGTGACCAACTGACTGTTGGTCTTAACAATGTGCCGTCCATAGACGTTCTTTGGTTAATTCCTTCACATGACGTCGGTTCTTTTTCTCTTGTAATGTTTTTGACATTATGTTGTTTGTTTTGTTGTTGTTGTTGTTTCTGTTTAATTTTTGTTTACCTCCTTTTTTGGTAGTCTTACGAAACGAAACGAAACGTCCTTTCCGTTGAACGTTACAAAATATTTTGAAATTTGTTTTGAAAGCGTAGCACAACAAAACCAAGCAACTGCCAGCAAACAAATTCTAGCATTCACTCACTCAGACACTCTTATATTCCTTACCATGCACAAGTATGTCGCCGTTGGCTGGTTGGATGGGCGCTACAGCACCGTGCCAATATATAAGAGAGCGTGATTTTAGTTAAGAACTTAAGAGCGACAGGCAACGAGTGTATGTCTTCCGTCACAATTAAATCGATAACATCTGATGGGTTATATTAAAAATATTCAATTACAATTTTTAGAAGGTACCAGAATCCCATTTATGTTGATAACACAAGTAACCTATTTGATTAGTCACCAAACGTTTTGTCTCCAGGCCAATGTATTGGCTCAATACTGTAGGTGCGTGCTTTCGTACATCGCGTACGTGCACTTTCCGTAGTTGTCGTGTGCAAGAGTTCTTTGTCGTCCTAACGTACGAACGTATGAGACGACGTATACACGTGCGCCAAAGTTTCACATTATGTTGTGCTTACCAAAAGAAACAATCAAACTACCAACCAATCCACCTTCCCGCCAAATCGTCCTCCAACCTTTCGATTGGAACACCCTAACCAGTCAAGTCACCGTCCAACAGTGAATTCAACATGAAAATGAACACTCACCGGTTAAGGAAGAAACACACACAAACATGTTGTACTCTTTCTGCTGCTGCTGCGGCTGCTGCTGCCGCTGTTAGTAGTGCTGGGCTGGTGTAACGACTACAACTACAACTACAGCAGGGAGCACAGGCGGCGGTCGCAGCAACATTACGTATACGTAGCATTTCCAGTTGTTGTTGTTGTTGTTTTGTCTAGGATTTTCCTTTTTGTTCTTTTATTCTGTTGTCATTTCTGTTTGAGCTTTTGTGAGTTTTGTGTTCGTTCTTTTGTGCGTGTATCTCTGTGTGTGTTTGTGTCATTGGCATGCGTTCGGCTGCAAATGATGTACGCCTGGTATTGGTATAATTTATATAAAAAAAAAACAAATACTAAAGGAACGGTTTTGATGTTCTTTTTTTTATTCATTCATGCAAGCACACACAGAGATGATTTATAGAAAACATACATATGTCCTATTCCATACACGAGAGGGATACATTTTCGGACTTAATTTAGAAAGGGTGTAACTCGCATTTTCGTAACTTTACAGGAGAAGGTAAAAACTTTATAACAATTGAAAAACATAACATTTGAAGACATAAAAAAATTTTAAAGGCGATTTTAAATAAAAATGCGCAACAAATTCTAATTCTGAAACTATATATTTTTTTTGGATTTTGGTTATGCCCTTTTGCAAAAGGGCAATAAATCCGGTAATTTTTATTACAAAGCCCTGGAATTTTTGTGGGATGTGTATTTGACAATGGTCTAACAAAATATGTAATATGTAAAGAACGCTAAATTAAGCCCAAATTAAGCTAAATTAAGCCATCTCCAGGTCGATTATGTATGAACTTCACGAACAGATTTATTTGTTCACTGTACATTTCCACAATTTGAAAGCGTTTTTCTGGCGTTTTACGATGACTTGGCAAACCTCACTGACGATAAATGTCCACATCGCTCAATTTGTATGGAAATCTAAGAGATCTTCAGCACGGACGGAGAAAAAAGAAAATAAAAAAGGGCGATTTTCGTATATTAAACAAAAAGACTCAAAATGGTCCAAAATACCACTTTTTTCGAAAATTTTCATTTCATTTTCGTCTATTGATATTCCAAAGGTAACAGAGTCCATAGACCGTATATTGTTACAAAATCTACATCAAGTTGTAAAGTATATTTTTTTAACTTAAAATTACAAAAAAAAAAAAACATATTTAAATTATGTAGCGACCAAAATTACGCAAACAACAAATAGAAACAATTGCCAAACACCAAATACCAGGATAAACAACTACTAAAGATACATCGGAACAGAAGAGCTGACCTAAAAACGATGAACCACACTTTTGTTGTTACAATGGTTTGACACCCATAACTTCGAAACGCCAACAGGAAGAACGAGAGTTTTTTTTTTCAAATTATTAAGAATTTTTCCAGCTTTAAAACGGCATCATCAGTTTTTTTACACTTTCATGCAATTATTAAAAGTTATGTAACGTTTCTTTTTTCCTTTATTGAAAATATCCACAAAAAATTGTAAAAAAAATAATAAAAATTTAGGAAAATCTGAGAATTGATAAAAATCTAGTTTTTAACAAATTTGACGTGATACAGACATTTCCACGAGTCTGCCTGCACAAACGCAGCTCGATTGGATCACTGAAAAAGGGTTAAAAATCGGTCCAAAGGCTTTCACACAGGCCACTACGAGCTTCAAACTTAAAAAAAAAATTCTGACGTGTACATAAAAATCGATTTGGTTCATAGGACAGAATGTGTGTAACACGGTGACCATACACAAATTGAAACCTTTTATGATCCATTTTGAAAACATGGATTTAGCGTGGACACATGACCAAGTCATTTGGATTTTAAAAGGTTAGGTTAGGTTAGGTTGAAGCGGAATTAGATTGTACGAAAGACTGGTCTCATGTCGTTGACATACATCTGGGCCAGCAATTTGGCCTGGTGTGTTCTCCTGATTTCTTCTTCAGATTTCCTGCCCCTTTTTTTTACGTTACGAATTCGGTCCCCTCTATAAAGTTTCTTAAATTCCTTAGGACCGACAGGTCATCTAAGTATCCTCTCCGTATTGGATTTTCCTGATCTGCGAGAAAGTGGAGCACTGATACCGCAAGTGTTCCGCCGTATCGGCCTCGGCATGCCCTACATTCGTTGTTCTCGGAACATCCTATCCTAAAAAGGTGTGTGCGTGGATTCAGAAGCTTCACAGTGTCCAAATATCAGCAAAGGCCGTAAGAACACGTCTGACTGAATACAACGACGCAGACCGAACGTATCAGAAAAAATATGGCCAAAAAACATCATAAATGTGAACCAAATATTTTGAACCTGGTCGTCTGGAGCGGAGAATCTAAATTTTGATGTCTTCGGAAATGATGGCACACCATATGTCGTCGGTTGACAAGAAAAACTCACTAAGTACACATTTTAACTAAAATGACTTTTTAATGCTAAGTACTATAATTTTCAATTATGTATCACAGGAAAAACTCAGTAAGACCCTAAGTGCTTCCAAAATACCAGTTTCAAATTTTCAAATTTCATTAACTGCGGTCTTTCAGATTTTTACGGCAGGAAAAAATCATGAACGTACTTAATGAATATTTCTAGCTCTGGAACACGTCATAGAGTATGTTCAAATTTTTTTGAAAAGACGTTGTGTATTTCGAATGGGCCTATTAATACAGCGGTTCTTATTTTGGATCATTTACTGATAGCGATAAAAGAGGCCGAAAGGCGCCTGGTAACAAAACTAGCGAATTAGTGGTCGCTTTAGTAAAAACACATATAGAAAGCTTCCCAGTTATGGAATCCCACTATGTTCGAAAGTCCTCAAAGAAACTGTACCTAAATAGTGATCTGTCTATTTGGAAGATGTATAATCTTTACCGTAATGATTTCTGCAAAGAACTCAATATTACTGAAATTGTCAGCGAAAAAACTTATAGAAGGATATTCTGCGATAATTATAACTATTCGTTTTTTAAACCAAAAAAAGACCTCTGTGCAAGGTGCGCTAAATATGATCAAGCCATAAACGAGCTGGAAGCAGAGCATTCAATGCATTTAATGAGAAAAACCCAGTGTAATGAAGCCAAGGAAAATGATAAACTGAGATGCAAAAATGATCCTGCGTTCATTACTTGTACTTTCGATTTGCAAAGTGTCCTCCAGTTGCCGTATTCGAGTGTCTCATTGTTTTATTATTCCAGAAAGATATGCGTATATAATTTGACTATCTACGTAGGAAGCGGAGAAAATGCTCATTGTTACACTTGGAATGAATTGAATGGTAAGCGAGGGAGCAATGAGATAGGCTCAATTTTGTTTCGTTTCCTAAAAACATTGCCCTTGACCGTGACAGATGTTTCACTCTTCTGTGACACTTGTGGTGGTCAGAACAGAAACCAGCAATTAGCAGCCGTGTTAATGTATGCTGTACAACATTTAAGCCATCTCAACAGATTGGAGCTAAAATTTTTAGAGTCAGGTCATTCGCACATGGAATGTGACTCCATGCATTCCGCAATAGAGTCGGCAAAAAAAAATAAAATCGCTTACACAATGTCTGACTGGATACGGATTTTTCAATCTGCTAGATCTTCCAAAAAAGATAAAAAGAAGGGTGAATATCAAGTTCATCTCTTAAAGTTCGCGGATTTCTATAACCTACAGGAACTAGCAGCTACCACTATCAAAAACCGGAACAAAGACGAGTGTGGTGAAAAAGTGTCATGGCTTAAAATAAAGTATTTAAAATTCGAAAAAGAATTCCCAGAAATTTTATATTATAGATACGATCATACATCTGACTACAAAAAAATAAATGTATCCGGAAGAGGTCGCCGAAGGTCAATAGTTGAACTAAAATCAGCATACTGTAATATTTTACCTATTTCACAAGCAAAAAAAACTGACCTTGTAAAACTTTGCGATGCTG
The DNA here is from genome assembly GCA_958296145.1 of Hydrotaea cyrtoneurina. Lineage (NCBI taxonomy): Eukaryota > Metazoa > Arthropoda > Insecta > Diptera > Muscidae > Hydrotaea > Hydrotaea cyrtoneurina. The sequence goes on from OY282516.1 coordinate 42,344,308, forward strand.
GTGTAATTCCAGAAGAAGTTATCCCGTGGTTCAAAAGTTTGCCCACTATTAATTTTGTACATCCGGAACGCTTACCAGAGCCATCTAATGATGAAAGCGATATACAGGACGACTAGTGTTTTTTTTTTCTTTAAATAAATAAATGATTAATCTTACTAAAAGTAGAATTTGTTTTTCATTATGTGCCTCTATGTTTGTGATCCCGGCAGGTAAAATTCATTAAGTCCCTCATTTCGCACTTTTACGAAGACTTGCATATTTAACACGAAGATACAAGCTCAACTATAAAAAAGAAATATAGTTTTATTATAATCTACGATTTTAAGTCGATAACTACTAAAATAGAATTTTGGTACAAAATAATTGCTTAAAACCCCATTATCTCCATTGTGCTGTAGACGCACTTAGTGAGTTTTTCCTGTCAACCGACGATGTATGACGTCCAGTAAACTTTCTTGATCCAAACACACACACAAACACAAATTGTTAAGCTCGGTGAGTTCTCGGTAATGGTTTGGAGGGTGCTTTACATCATATGACCTTAGTCGTATAGTGAAAATTGGCTGGTGAAATGTTTAACGACATCTTGCAAAAAAATCTAGATAGTGAATATGCTGAAGATTTGCGATTCGCCTGGATGCTCCAGCAAGACAACAACAATCCGAAGCGTAAATCTCGGGCCATTAAGTCTTGGTTGAACTAGAAAAAAATAGGGACTCTTAAGTGGCCAGCACCAGCACCTAAATATAAAACCAATAGAACATCTATGGGGAATTACAAAAGGAATAGTAGCAGCACAAAAAACCAACTCGAAATGAGGATTTGGTGAAGATTGTTCAAGAAGAATGGACCAGAATCAGTGTTTCCATTTACTACTCCGTAGCAGCAAGAGCTTAACAAATATTGCTATGCTCTCGCTACCGCTCCCACTTTGAACAGAGCCGTAGCAGAGCCATAGCCGAAAAATGAAAAAGTATATGCTCTGCTCTGCTTGTAGTTCTGTCGCGTCATAAACTATAGCAATAGAAACAGGCAAAAATCAAATGATGTGTTCTGCCATCAGTAAATAAAGAGCCATAGTAAATAAAAACAATTTCACTTCATCTGCTCTCATCTCGCTATCAGTTTTCAGCTCCCGCTATGGCTACGCAGAGCACATCATTTGATTTTTGCCTGTTTCTATTGCTATAGTTTATGACGCGACAGAACTACAAGCAGAGCAGAGCATATACTTTTTCATTTTTCGGCTATGGCTCTGCTACGGCTCTGTTCAAAGTGGGAGCGGTAGCGAGAGCAAAACAAAATACTACGAAGTAGCGTAGCATTTTCAAACGCTGACCAGAATAACACCTGACCAATGCTAAGCCCTAAGTACAACAATGCCCAACATCTATTTTTGCGAATGAATATTTCTTAAGTTTGGCAAATTTTTGCATATTGTGCATATTTTCGATATGCACTCAATTTTCTTGTGTTTTCATGATAAAGTTTCGGTTCAATCGGACGGAAATTGGAAAACATGTAAAAATTCCGAGGTCTACGAACTTGTCACTTGTGACGCGACGTTTTGGGAAGATCAAATTTGGCCGACATTCCGTCGCATCTTGGCCATTTCCTTAACGTTTTGTAAAAGAGCTCCAGCGTTATGTCGCTCTCCGACAGTGTCGATATCGATGATCTATTTTCACAATGTGGCTTGACTCTCGAACTGCACTTTTGTTGATATCGGCCATGGAATGTCCCATATTGAATAATTTTGTCATCATCATCATCGTGGAGGCACACTTACGTGCCTTGTTGCATGCCTGCCTGCTTGCATGTATCGTTTCCCTGCCTGATCTATTTATTCCGTTACATGAGTGTTTGCATGGATGTGTGTTTGTTTTTGTTGGCTTCTTGGTCGTCGCATTGTTTTTCATAAATTGTTGGGCCAACATTTGTGCCCGACGACGAGTGAGTGAATCGGTGAGTAAGTTAGTGACTGTAGAGGTGTTTCGTACAAGGACCTTTGAGTCCTCTATTTTATATGTTGTTGGTGCTTTTTTGTTTTGTCCAACACATTCACAGTGCATTGAATAGACGACATCATGTGTGTGTGCGTTTTTTTTTTTTTGTAAATATTATATTGTTGCAATTTATATATGCACTCGTACACACCGAGAATAGATTCGTTGTCAGAAATTATTTTTGTTTTGTTATTTTGCCCCATAAGAACATTTTCAATACAGAGGGCAGCATGTTTCGGTCTTTGTACTTCTTTGCAATAACTTGACTATTGCAACTGAATTTCGATGTATGTATGTGTGTCAGTTGTCATTACCATTTGTTTTATATGATTTTAACTGAACGCTTTTTTTGTGGTAACCAATTTGAAAAACCTTTGGAAGCCGTTGGAGTAAAATCCTTCGCTTGCAAGAGGTCTGATCCATGTTATTTTAATTATTGTTTAATTTCTATTGGCCAGACCAGGTGAGTGGCGGACCATAAGGAGATTGTTAATTTAAAAACACAACAATTATTAAAAGACTTGACGAGACATAAAGTTAAAAAGAAAATGCCGAATGTAATGCTAACGCTGACGGAAGATTCAAGCAATTGGCTCTGTGGCCAATCTGCTACATTTTCAGAAAACGGATAAAGATAAATTGTCATCTTTAGGACAGCCAGAGTCTTGTGGGGCATCTAGGAAAGAACTGGCTGTAGCAGTCGCAAGTTACACTCCAACACTCAGCTGGTACGATCTCTGAGTAAAATAATCTCAATGTGATCGAAGTGAATGCTGATCTGATTCTGCCTTTCAATTTCGATGCTATTGCTTCCAGCACATGTGTAGAGATAGAACACGGTGGCTGCTCAGCTCGGTGGCTACTCAGCTGGCCTGTATTTACAAGGTGGAAACGACGCTGATAATTCCTTTGATGGCCTTGCCAGGATACGAACCGAGATTTGCTGCAATGACCCATTTCGCACCAGAACTTCACAACTCCAAATGTTTACTGGTGTTCATTTTGGTGTGAAATGAATACGGATAATCAACAGAAAGGAAATTGTCTAAAGTTTCAAAATACGAATTTACATTAAAATTTGTTTAGGAACCAACAAACCAGTCCTTTAATAACTAACCATGGACTTAATGACCTCTCCAATGAAATGAACTTTATGGCACACCAGTGTTCATACGATTCTTGTACGAGAAGAGGAACACTGCATGTCCAGTTGAATCATTGGAATGTTTTCCCATTCGTCATATCCGTTGATCAACTAATCGCAGGTAAACATCGCAGGGAAAACGTGAACACTCATCCACCCAGTCAAACGGAGTTGATGTTCGTCCGTTCCTTGTTGTTTTTTTTAGCTCAAAGAAAATAGTAAACGAATTGACAACCAAAAAACGCAAACACATGCGTCGTCAATTCATCTAATAGTTTGAAGAAATCCGGTCTCAGTAGACTTCTATGCAAAAATAGCTTTTGTTTCTTTTCTTCATCACTCGAAGCGGAATTTGAATCGGAAATAAAAAAAAAAACAGTTTTCCGCAAAAGCCATGACATTTTTGTCTATTCAAATGATCGATAAACAGTCAACGTTGTCTCAAACTGAGTCAGTGACGTGGACACAGAGACGACGACAACGGCAATAGGTCTGATTTTTTGCAATAGATATGGGTATTACTTTAATTTCTTTGCATTTCAACTTTATGACGAAGTATGACGAAATTCTATTGTGAATATGGTCGAATATCAAGTCTTATTGTGAATGGGTTTGGGTACAGATGATATTTTACTCCCACAAAACAAGTCATCTGTGTCCTGTGCCGTGACTCGTACTACTCAAATGGAGTTCTGCATTGAAACATTAGAATGATATGATCCGGAATCGCCCCAATCGAATCCAAATCAAAAAATTTACAATTTTAACGCCAAATACAAAAAAAGGCTAACAAGAAATCCAAAGAAATTTCGATAAAATTCTGGTCAAAGGATTTACTACCCCAAGCTGAGTTGAAGCTGGTACCTAGCAGTACCGGAAGTTTTGGGAAGCTATGGCAATTAGATCATCCAAAGGTTAATACATTTTTTTCTGAAACGAGATTAGACCCAGTTCACCATACACCAATAAAATAAAAAGGGTCAACTTTGGAAATATTTCTAAAATATGTGCAATCGTCCGATTTCTAATGTAAATATCAAACCAAATTCGTTTACTCCTTGCCTACAACCAATTTTGTCACAGAACTCCACTCATGTTTACTAGAACAAAAGCTACAGACTATGGGCGTAGACAAATCTAACATCGAGAGATCTTAAAGTTTCAATAAAATATAAAAGTTTGATCAATTTGTTTTATTTTCAAACTGAGTCCATCTTTCTGAGAATGTCTTTTATTCCTTTCAAATAAATGGTACGTGAAGACCTTACATGTCTCAAAAAAAATATATTTTTTTTTCTTTGAGTGTACGTACACACACATATGTGCCAATGCAACGAAATGAACATGAGCGAGTTTGTAAAGAAGATATAAATGTGTCTAACACACACACACACATACACAATTGTAGCTTCTTGATGTTATTCTGATAAATTGAACACACACTAAGACACACCACGTGTACCTGAAATCCCCCAAAGATTTCTGTTTAGATAATAGATTATTATTATATAGGGCAACACAGGTGCACACACACATGCACAAAATTGTCCCTACGACAGTACCGTCCCAAATACCTTCCCTTAGGTCGTTTACCATTAAAGTCGGGAGAACTTAGTACAGATCGCTTCATTGTTGTGATCCATATTCGGACTACATTTGTTCTTTCAACGATCTTTGACAGCGTGAATGCGGAATTCCTTACAAGAACCTTCCGAAACAATGCCGTTCCTGAATTTACCTGGGCTAAATTGAATTGGACGCTAATGATCTTGGCGGGAGACTGTGCCAAGCATGTATGACTGGGCTACATTGCGACAATACTTATGTATGTTCTCATGTCAGACATTGTTCGTTGTAACGGGGGGGCGAAAAACTACATCTTTCGTTTACATGTTTTTTTTTTCATTCGTATTTGTTCTTTTCCTTTCGTTGTTCCTCTAAACGATTCTTTTTCTATATTATCCTCCTTCTGTTTTCCACAATCAAATAGCCGAATTGTTAATTGTTTGTTGAGAATCCTTAAGTCTCGTTACATTCTCCACCTGCCCTTTTTTTGTTTTTAGTTTTGATGCCAACCACATTTTCAGTTTGTTAGTTTTACAAAATTATGGGGTTGTCTTTCCCGTTGGAAACATTTTCGACAGTTTAAAAAAGTGTTTCCACGTCAGTGATTCGGTTCGTTATGTACTTGGCTATGACAGTCAGGCCAAGGCATGCATGGCAGGTGAAGGGAAATGCGACAGTTACATGTTCTATCGGTGCGTATGAGTAATATTTAATGGATTGCCTGAGAATAATATCACTCATACGTCATAAGCATAAACGATGTTCTGCCTCCTTTCCAATTAAACATTACGGTTGAGTTTATTTCCAGACTGGGTCATGCATCTGTATGGCCGGCCATAATTTCTCAGGCATGACTAATACTTCACGGACGCAGGTTGCAATGCGGCTAATAAGTAAGCAGCGCCCATATTTAAGGTCCTATGACATTCATTTTGCAGGCGGTAATCACAAAGTTACATACTGTGTATTTCAGTTATTTATTCGAGCGCGGTGATCATGGTTTTGGACCGACTGCCAGGGTTTGAATATGAAGCCTTGTCGAACATTCTTGTATTTCAACAAAAGAATTTATTATAAAAGGGTACAAAAAATATAACAGATATTGAGTTTTGTAATTACACAAAATTAAAAAATATGTAAGAACAATTTAAAAATTTCGATATCTGATCTAAAGTGGCCATATTAGATTTGGCTATAGAATTCAGCTGGTAGAAAATTTCCAGAAGTTTTCAATTTATTACAATTATTTGCGGGTTTTTTTCCACAAAAAATAAGCGAACGAACCGATCGCTACAAATGCATTTATCGACAACCTTATCAAATTTGAATGTCTCATAACGTTCTAAGTACCCACTGTTTTTCGAAAGCTTCACATAGCGTTTCTCAGGGAGGCGAATTCGTTTTTTTCTTTTTTTGGAAATATCTTCTTATACGATTTGATTGGCCTTTCATAACATTGTCTTCTTCTCCTTGAGGGCTGACAAATCAATATTTTCAAATTAATATTTTCAACTTTCATGGAATTTTTAGAAATTATGAAACGTTTCTTTACTGTCATATTGGTATGCAATTTTTCGTACATATTCGTCTCGATATTAGTAACTTCAGAACTGAAACAAAATGTAGGATTTCAATCAAAAGAATGCCAGAATTCCTAACATGGTTGGAAAATCCCTAAAAGTTGGATTTTTTTAAGTAAATTTCCTGTAGTTTCCACAATTCTGGAAGAACGCTGAGTTGAAATTTATTAAGAAGACACAGACACAGCAAAATCGGGCAAATTTCGAAGGGTACTGGGGGAAAAAATAGGGGTAACCCTACTTAAATTCATCTTATTAAATTCATCTACTTTTAGTAGTGTTTCACAAAACGCAAACTTTTTTATGTTCAGGAAAAAATATTTTTGTTTTGTTTCTTTCTTTGATTTTGTCAGTGTTTTGTTAATGCCAGCTCACGCGTGATTTGTGACATGTGTCAAATTCGAAAATGTTTAGTTTGAATAGACTTACAAATGAAAAAGTCGTTCTCGGAGTTTTATTATCAAAATTCGTGTGTATCGCAAGTTACGTACATTTGTATGATCGTCAGAATCGACTAACCGAACCGGTGACCAAATTTTGAAACCGTTTTACTCCATTGAGCCTTAGAGAAAGTGGAAAAGCAGTTGCCTTCAGCGACAGGGTAGGTCAACAAACAAAATTCCCAAATTTGGTCCTACGCACAGCCAGTGGCTGTTCAATAGATAGAAGGGATATCAGAAGGGAGGACATGCTCCTGGGGCAGCTAGGGACCCAAAAATGGTCCGTAGACCTAACAAAAATCAAGCGATTTCCAGAAGTATGCGTATGCAAAAAAATAAGAAAAATAAAATTGGGGGCGTTGCCCTAGTCTCCTCTTTATATTCGAACCGCTGTGCATTATATAGGAATGAATAAAATGCAAATTTAAATTAAAAAATAAAAATTTAAATATACAAAAATATTTTTTTTTTTAAAACTTAAATATAGGGAAAATATTTTTTTTAAAAAACTTAAATATAAGGAAAATATTTTTTTTTTTAAAAATTTATATAATTTTTTTTTTTAAAAAAATTAATGCAATTTTTTTTCTTTTTTAAAAAATAAGAAAAATAAAATTGTCAGCATCGCCCTAGGCCCCTCTTTATATTCGATCCGCTGTCCATTATATAGGAAAGAATAAAATGCAAATTTAAATTAAAAAATAAAAAAAATATTTTTTTTGCAAAAAACTTAAGTATAAGGAAAATATTTGCTTTTTAAAAATGTATATAATTTTTTTTTTAGAAAAATTAATAAAATTTTTTTTAAAAAAAATTTATATAATTTTTAAAAAAATTTATACATTGTTTTTTTAAGTTTATATAAAATATTTTATATAAGAAAATTAGAATTGTGGGCATGGCCGTAGGCCTCGGTTTATATTCGATCCGATGTCCATAATATAGGAATGAATAAAATGCAAATTTAAATTAAAAAATAAAAATTGAAATATAAAAAAATAATTTTTTTTAAAAAACTTAAATATTAGGAAAATATTTGTTTTTAAAAAAAATTTATATAATTTTTTTTTTAAAAAATTAATAAAAAAATTTTCTAAAAAAATTAATAAAATTTTTTTTTTAAAAAATTAATAATTTTTTTTTTTAAAAATATTAATACATTTTTTTTTGTGGAAAAATTAATATTTTTAAAAAAAAATTTTAAAAAATGTATACATTTTTTTTTAAAATTTATATACAATTTTTTTTTAAATAAGAAATTTAAAATTGTGGGCATGGCCCTAGGCCTCTGTTTATATTCGATCCGATGTCCATTATATATGTAGAAATGAATAAAATGCAAATATAATTAAAAAATAAAAATTGAAGAATAAAAAAAAAAAAAAAATTAAAAAACTTAAAAATAAGGAAAATATTTTTTTTTTTAGAAACTTAAATATAAGGAAAATATTGTTTTTTTTTAAGAAATTTATATAATTATTTTTTAAAAAAATATATAAATTTTTTTTTAAAAAAGATAATTTTTGCGACTGTTTTTTTTATATACTGTGTCGTTTTTTGCATTTACCTAGGGACATTAGACAAGTAGAAACTAAGCTATTACTAAAAATGGAACGATACACGCATTAAAATTATTAAAAGTCACTACAAAAATGGTGAAAATCTTGCAGTCACAGTTCGCAAAACTAAAAAGTATCCGGACCGTGTTATCTCTCGCAATTGGCCACCGAGATCTTGTGACTTAACACCTTGCGACTTCTTCCTTTGGGGCCACGTGAAAGATAATCTCTACGCCAACAGCCCAGCGTCGATTCCAGTCCTCAAAGCTAGAATTCGTGAGGCTATCGAGGACATAGGGCAGCCACTTTGCCATTTGGTTATGGACAATTTCAGGGAAACGGATATGGTCCTATAAGCTTGGTCATGGTAGCCATTTGGCTGATGTTGTTTTCCATTATTAACGGCATACCTTTCTCTTTATTATGAAACAAACATCCGATCATTTATCAAACGCAATTTTTCTTTGAATACCAAAATAACACATCTTGTTGGTGAACCTTGGACATCTGTTGTAACTTGTCTGTGCTGATGAATGAATTGGATCGAGTGCCTTAACCTATGGCAAACATTTAGTTATCGACTCAACTAGCAAATTTCTTCGACTTCTATAATAATAACGTCTGTTATAATAACGCCTCGAAGTAGTCACGCAAGGTCCACAAAGGCTTCGTGCCTTCGTCACTCAATGTTTCAATGAGACTTCAGCCCTTTTTTTGTGGGGCAATTTCTGTTACAATTTCCCTTCGTGGAAACGGGCTTCCAATGAAGATGTCGGATCCACTTTCGTTAATAATATGTGTCACCCTGTAGCTGCTCTCCTTTGCCCTGTGGCGGAGCGGAACTATTTCTGTTTAAAACGTGGATTGCGTATGAAAAACGGATAATTGAGGGCATTGGATAAAACGTATACGCCTCGTCGTCTTGGTTAATTGGGGGGGGGGGGGGGGGGTTTGGCCGTTGCGTGTGGGCGGTGGGGGTTTCGAGTACAGTTCTGCAGCAGCACCTGTTCTGACATAATATCTTTGAATAATTAATTTGGATTTTTACCTGGCTAGAAATCGATTCATTGCAAATAAATCGTATACTTAGGACTATGTATTGTTTTTAGTATGGCTGAGTGTGTGTGTGTGTGTGTGAAATTAATGCTTTTTCTCAAGTGTCTTTGTGTCTGTACTGCCATGAGTGTTGGTGTTCGGTTTTCGGTGTTTGTCGAAGGGTTGCCATAACAACCACAACAACAACAACAACAGTAACACTAACTAACTATGTTGTGGTAGTTATTCATTTCTCTCCATTTCATACATTTGATTGATTTGCCAAAGAAGTTCTCTCTAACCTCTAAAAGAGGCACACGGTCGAATATCATAACGTGTGACGGCGGTTCGCCGCTGAACGACTCGTCGCCCCAATCCCCTCTCACCTAGTCGAAATGCAAATCGGCCTTTCTCACACTCACACACACGTACACATTTTGGCGGGTTCTTCACAGTGTTGTGTGGGGGTTTTTTTTTTCAAAACAATTGTTCACCATTTTTCAATATCGTGTGTTTGTTGTTGTATTTAGTAACAACGTAAACGAGTGTGCCTGCGTGCCCGTGTGTGTGTGTGTGAGTGTATTTAACATAGTATTCAGTGAATAAGGTCGGATGGCTGGTTGGTCGTTCGTGGCAGCGGTCGGCGGGGTGTTCGCTGGGTTGTCATTAACGTTTTATAACATGCAAGAAGAAAAAAAGAACACAGCCCCAACACTATCGTGATTCCTTTCAGTCGTATGCGTGCTAGAGCCCCTGTGTACATGTGTATGTGTGTGTGTGCATGGGAACACTGTGTAAACACAACAAGAAGAAGGGAAAAAATATCAACACACACACACACATACAGATACAAAAAAGGAACATTCGTGTTTATGGATTTACATGGAAAATACATTCAACATTATTTTTACTCTTGTTTCACATTTTCAGTTTCAGTTTCAGTCTCAGTCTCGGTCTCGGCCTCAGTATCCTTCAACGAATCGTTGATACTCTGTTCGGCTTTGTAGCCTCTGTTCTGTGTTCACTTCAGTTCAGTTCAGTTTAGTTCAAAACAAAAAGTTAAATCGTAAAACCCTGGCTGAGCGCGGTGCAGTTGTGTTGAACAGATCCGTTTCGTTTTGTGTTCTGTTCTGTTGTGTTGTGTTGCGTTGCGTTCCAAATAGTTTCTGCTTTCTTGTGCCCGCTTCTCGGCTTGTCGCGGTACCAAACCCCTCTCATTCAACCAGTCGAGCCATCCATCCGCCGCAGAGACACCACTAGGACAATAGTCCACATCGTTGCCTTTCACATACACACACATGCATATGCCGCAGCCCATCGTTCGTTGGAGAAAACTGTAAACAGCAAAACAACCAAAAACAAAGCCAAAGAAAACGAAAACGAAACGGAAAAAGGATACAAATCAAACGAGTGTCATTAAAACGAAAAACCAAAACAAACGTTCGGTCATGTGAACAACAGAATGAGAATGTTAATGCGGTCCTGGTGATGATGACACGATGGCCACACGGTGCCTGTGGTGCGTTGGTGCTGCAAGGAAATAGTGCGATCCAATGTGAATGCTGACACGTTGCAGTTGTACGTTATTGTCTATTTTTATCTCAGCCCAGGAGGCTGAGTGCCTGTTACCTTGCGATACGTGAACTCCTGGCCACCTCCGCCACTGGCCACCTGCGGCTGCATTTGAACTGTCGCGAAGTTAATAAAAGAACACAACATGAATATTCTTTTGCATTTGTGGTATTTCAAAACACATGTGCAAAGTTCGCCATGGTGAGTATTTTGTGGTTGTTGTTTGTTGGTTTGTTTTTTCTCCCCTCTTAGAAAGTCTCCAGGCATTTTGGCTCGCTACCCCGATTCCATCGGAATATTGCAGGGTTTTTCAATGCAGTTGAAAACACTTGCTCCTTATTCAAAATGGCATCGTGTGTACACGCCCCCCGTTCATACACACCCCCGTGATAAGTGCGAACACTTACTAACGATCATGTATTCGTGCTAATCGGGTGATTCTCTTTGATTATTTTGTAGTAATTTGAAGTAATCTTGATTACTTTTAGATTATTTGTAATTGTAATCAGTATGGGAGGTACCAGAAGGGGAGTTGCCAGACTTCCAAGTTTTTGTCCGAAACTTTGTCTTGCTATAGCTTTACTAAATACAAAATGTGGGCAAAATCGCGTTTGGCATATTGATATTATTACACGATTTCTAAGATAGGCGGGATGGCTCATTTGTATGGCAGGTACCAGAAGGGGAGTTGCCAGACTTCCAAGTTTTTGTCCAAAACTTTGTCTAGCTATAGATTTACTAAATACAGAATTTGGGCAAGATCGCGTTGGTCATATTGATATTATTACACGATTTCTAAGATAGGCGGGATGGCTCATTTGTATGGCAGGTACCAGAAGGGGAGTTGCCAGACTTCCCAGTTTTTGTCCAAAACTTTGTCTAGCTATAGATTTACTAAATACAGAATTTGGGCAAGATCGCGTTGGTCATATTGGTGTTACTACACGATTTCTAAGGTAGGCGGGATGGTACATTTGTATGGGAGGTACCAGAAGGGGAGTTGCCAGACTTCCAAGTTTTTGTCCAAAACTTTGTCTAGCTATAGATTTACTAAATATAGAATTTGGGCAAGATCGCGTTGGTCATATTGGTGTTACTACACGATTTCTATGGTAGGCGGGATGGTACATTTGTATGGGAGGTACCAGAAGTGGAGTTGCCAGACTTCACAAGTTTTTGTCCAAAACTTTGTCTAGCTATAGATTTACTAAATATAGAATTTGGGCAAGATCGCGTTGGTCATATTGATACTATTAAAGTGGGCGAAATAGCAGATTTGTATGGGAGGTACCCGAAGGTGTGTGGCCGTATAGCCCATATGCAATCCCATAAGCAGTTTTGGGAACATATTAACTCATGCCAAATTTCAAAGCGATTGTTTAACTCTTTCGAAAGTTATCGTGCGTACCAGCAGGACAGACAGACGGACAGTCGGACATGGCTCAAACGATTTAGAAAGTCATGAATCGAATTTGGTTCAAAGACACTTGGGTTGCAATTTGGATATTTCTAGGTGTTACACTTTTGAGCCGTATCAAATGATATATACCCTCCCACCCGTAGGGTGAGAGGGTATAAATCTGAGAATTAAAAAAAACTCGGCTAATTGGACTTTGGCACGGGCAAAATACACGTGTATGGAACTGGTGGTGGTCGGAAACCAATTCCAGCACCAACAAAATTACACAGCAGCCTTGTTTATGTAATTTAGTTTATTTATTTATTTATTTAGAATTTATAAGGGTCCCAACACAATAAGGTTATAAGGTGGATTTTGGTGAACCAAAATAATTTTGATTCTTCTTCTTCTTTCGTTGAGTGATGTCACAATCGTATGGCTATTAAACTGTGATTTAAACGCCCAATATTGAACGATTAAACTACGTTTAAACTTTGACTGATAAAATGAATTTGAAGTTTAAACGAAGCACATCCTCGACTCATTAATTTGCCCTTAGAGGGGTGTGGGGGGAAGTAAAACAGCTTTTTAAATCTTTATTTTGTATTTGCACACATTTTACTTAACAAAGGTTTATTAGGCTGTTAAAATTTTTTTCCGAATACGGGGGTAAAAATATAAACAAATATTTTTAGTTTCGCAAAAATCTCAATTATTTTTAAACGTTTTTGGGATTAGAAATCTCATTAACTTCATAGCGTAGTGTCACAGCCAAACCAGCTTTGTCCAGAACCAGCACCTTTTGCCGCAGTCTGCGCCGTCTTGTCGTCGCATTTTTTGACTCGTTGACGCATCAGATGTTTTGCAGCCCTGGTTGTAATCGATGTATTGATACCATTTAATATACCACGGGAAGTTTACGAATCGTTTGCATCTAATTGCTATTTAGGATTTAAAAATAACCAATTTGCTTGGTTGAAAAATATTCATAAAATATTTACCAGAATGGGGGGAGTTACCCGAAGGGGGTCTTCACTAAATCACTTGTTAACACTGCCTGGCCAATGTTCATCGCTTCGACAAACATCACCCGGGCTTTTCATATGGTGTACAAAATGCAGTGTTATTAAAGGCGAAAATTCTCCGATTCGAGGCCCTAATCGAAGCGGCTCATAAAATAGACGAGTGAAACTTCCTGTTGTACCGACTGCTCTGCAAGTGTGTCGCTCACAGCTCACAAGATATCGATTTTCAATGTTCAATGTTCAGTGAAAAATTAGTTCAATCTAATGGGAATCAGAAATAATTGGGAAACAAAACTGGGGGGGAAAAATCCAAAATATAGAAACGGTTTGAAAATCAGAATGATTAGGGATCTGGGAGGTTTCTAGAACGTTAATGAAATCCCAGCAAGACCATTTTCCACGCTACTGATTTAAAATCAATATTCCTAAAAGTCGAATAGGATTCCGGTTTGATATCCTGCAAAATAGGGATATTGTAGACCATCCTTTCAATGGTTTAACACTCATTTAAGCGACATTTTAAATTGCAACACATTCTTATGTTTCTCTCCCTCTCAGCCTCTCTCTACCTCTCTCTCTCTCTCTGTCGCTTTGTAATGCTTGAAGAAGAACGAATTGAAAGAAGTAAAAAAAAAACGAGGACATTTTATGCGTTAATTATTCAATGTCAGTAACGTGAAATGCGTGCGATATTCCGCAATTCTCGGCGCACTTGAACAAGCAAAAGAAGAAAACAAAACAAAAAACTAGTTTATTTTTATCCACATTAACTGAAACGTACATTTGTTTTTGCCGTCTCCTGCATCGTGTAAGAACTCACATACATTAACAGACGGCCGCAGCACCGCACCGCACCGCACCCATCCACCAACTTCAAGCTCAGCAGGCGCGGACTCATTACAACGCATGTAACTGATGAACGGTGTAAACTTAAACCGACTAATTATGACAACCAACATCCACCAAACGAAATGGAAAACACCAAAATGGTTCTATGAATAGAAATGATGATGAGGAAAGCATAATTTTTGTTTTTTTTTGTTTTAATTGGCCAAGAAAATCTTGGCCAGACACACTCATCATTGATGTACATTAGGGTGCAATGGTGCAGGAGTAAAATTAACAATTTTATTTCTTTAAATTACTTAGATTTTTTACAGCTTTAAAACGGCATCATTAGTTTTCTATACACTTTTATGAAATTTTTAAAACGTTGTGAAATGTTTTTTTATCGAATCTGTGGCTACAAAGGTTTGAAGACCATAACTTTGAAACGCCAACAGTAAAATCGATCTTGTTTTTTTTTTTTTAAATTACTTACAATTTTACCGTCTTTCAAACGGCATCCATAGTTTTTTACACTTTTGTGAAATTTTTAAAAGCTATGTAACGCTTCTTTTGTGTTTTATGTAAAACTTCTCAAGAAAATCGTTTATGTGACAGCGAAAAGAGCAAAAAAAAAAAAAACTTATGATTTTTATACATCAAATGAAAGCTCAAACATTTTTGTTTGAAGTGATGACTTAACGACTTTGAAAATGCTTTTTTATGCGCAAATTCTGCTTGAAATACAAAAAACTCAGAAAAACCAAATTTATCGCACAAAAAAACGGTTTGTGGCAAATCTAACTTCCTGTTTTAATAAAGCGAATTTGTTCGTTCGCTGCAAATTGTCAAACTTGAAGGCGCAATAAAATGGATTCTTATCAGTATGGAGAGCTGTTTCTTTTGGAATTGTGATCCATATGTCGATATCTATATATCTGAAAACCAGATTTAAATGATGTCTGTAACCCTTTTTATAACACTTCCAATATTGACGATTTGTAACGAATGAATAAATTCGTTTTATGGAAACAGACAGTAAGCCTTTTCCAAGAAATCTGAAAAAAATTCTTTTCAAAACCAAGTTGAGCCAAAAAAAAAATTTTTCTTTTTTGGACAACTTATTGTACATAAGTGCCGTAGAGTCGAGGCAAATGGTGGGACGATTTACAACATAAACGGTGACACTGACAGTTTAACTGAAATGTGATATTTTATTTAATACTAGTAAGTTGTAATGCGCCTATGGCGCCCGTTGAAATATGGACAACAAATTTTGTGGAAAAAAAAAAATTCTGTGGAAAAAAAAAAATTCTGTGGAAAAAAAAAAATTTGTGGAAAAAAAAAGTTTTAGTTTAAAAAAAAATTTTTGTTGAAAAAAAAAAATTGGTTGAAAAAAAAAATTTGGTTGAAAAAAAAAATTTTGTTGAAAAAAAAAATTTTTGTGGAAAAAAAAAATTTTGTTGAAAAAAAAATTTTTGCGAAAAAAAAATTTTTGTTGAAAAAAAAAATTTTGCTGAAAAAAAAAAATTTTGTGGAAAAAAAAAAATTTTTTTGAAAAAAAAAATTTCTTGAAAAAAAAAATTTGGAAAAAAAAAATTTTTGTAAAAAAAAAAATTTGTAAGAAAAAAAAATTTTGGAAAAAAAAAATTTTGGTAAAAAAAAATTTGGGGAAAACACAATTTCTGTACAAAAAAAATATTATTTTTTTTATTATTATTATTTATAGAATTATTATAGAATGCCTATTTAAATTCCTACGTACTGCGTGACAGAGTCAGTGAATCAGGGAATCAGTGAATCAGGGAATCAGTGTATCAGGGAATCAGTGAATCAGTGTCGAGGGTAAATATATATTAAGAAAGAAGATTCGAGTATGATGAAATATCGTAGGACATCATACAATCGGTCATGCATGACTTGAGACTTTCCTCACTTATTTATTCTCCGTTTAAAAAACAACTTTTGACCTGTATTTAAACGAATCTCTGACTTTCGAACAAAATGAAAAAAAAAAAACAGTAATAATTAAAAGTTCACACAAATGTTGATGGCAGCTTTTCATGGGAAATACATGCAGCACATGTTAGTTTTGTGCCCCTCAATGCCTGGTGCTGGTTTACATTACATTAGGTGTGTGACTGTGGTCCTGTGGCGAGGAGAATTTGTCGCAGTCTCATCTCATCACTGGCCTATGAAGTCTACACGAGAAAGAACGTTGTCGTGCCCAACTGTAATTGTGGCCGTCGTAGTGCAGTGAAATACGCCGACCCTTACCGGTGCCATCGTCAGCCGTCACAACAGACGAAGACTGTGTGTGAGACTGTATGTCCATAAGTGGTTTGACTTTTGCACCGCCTTCACGTTGCCATCGTTGGCGGGCTATGGAAACACTGAACGAATTTTTTTCCGCAATATTAATGATTTTTGTTGACATTTGTGTTTCACGGAATTTATGAAACGTGTTCATTAAATATTTTAAATCATTTCAATGCTCACCGATTCCTTTTGAAATAATTCCTAATATTTTTAAAATTCCATTCGTAGAGTTTAAGAAACTTGATTGAGTAGAAACAAAAAAAAAAAAAACATCCTATGAGATCCCTTCACAAATAATATCTAAGATAGTTTCCTCGGTGTAGTGCAACATTCTGTCTGTATGTCTGTCTGTCTGTCGGTGCCATTCCCACCCACATCATCATGATGATCATCATCGTCAGTAACATTAACATCATCATGATGACATTATTATTTATTTACTATTCATCGTTTGGTTGAGTATTTGTGAAGACAGCATTTGTGCATACACTCACAATTCCATTGAATTATTAAATGTATTTGTTTTTATGCATACATACATATATGTGTGTGTGTGTGTGTGTGTGTGAATCTGTGTACATGTCCTTAGGCTATATATTTACTTAACGTATTATGATGTAAATATGTGCGTGTGTGTGTGTGTTGATTTATCTCTTCCATCCACATTGAAATATATGTATGCATGTCTGTGTTTATGTACACATGTATGTATGTGTTAATATACCTTCCAGTCATACAATATTTGTTGCAATTACACGATTTCATTGAATTACAAGCAAATGTAATGTCACACAGACACACACACATGCAGCCTTTTGCATGGTTGGAACAGATCTGTGGGCAGGGAAGGGGAAGGGAAGTAGATAGGCGGAACCGGTTAACAAATACTAGGACATACGAGCATTTGCCGATAAAACAAACGCCTAAGAAATACAGCAAAGAAAAAACTGCAAGCGCCCCGGTAGGCGAGTTGGTAGCGTGCTTGCCAATCAGTGTGGGGGTTGTGGGTTCGATTCCCACCAGAGGCTTTGGTCTGTCGCTGCCAAAAATCTAGCCAAATGGTCGGTGTCACCCGGTTTACCCTTGGACCCAAAATTAGAATATAAATTTACTTTGTATTGTAATTAAAAATAAATAAATAAATAAACTATTAGTAAGGGTTCTCAGTGCTCATGGCTCCGAATTACCAGAAAAATCTTTTCTTGTATACCCCCGACCATAGGCTGGGGCGTTTCACCATTTTGCAACAACTGGAATAGTAAATAAATTCTGTATGTTAAGGGCATCAAGCAACTGTTGCCAATCGGGGCGTACACTGAACCAAAATGGTACATAATATCATAGCTTGGGAATTTCGATTAGAATTAGAAATCATTACGATTAGAGAAATAAAATAATCTAATCATTAGAATTGAATTTTGATAACAATTTCAGATTACTAATTGATTTGATTAGAAATAATCAAAAATGTAATCACAATTAGTGACGATTAGCATTCGTAATCGAATCTAATCAAAACTAAGCCAAAAAATAATTGATTAGATTTCTTGATTATTTTTGATTAGATCAACTATTTTTAATACGGTGCACCCTGTTCTTTAAATAAACACAAGACACAGCTGCTTTTGAAAAGTTGGTATTAATGAAGTCTAATGTCAATTTTTTGTGAATTATATATAAGCAGCTGTGTCTTGTGTTTATTTAAAGAACAGGGAGCACCGTATGCAATTTTATGCAATATTCAAAAACTGTTATATTATGTAAATATAGCAACAAATGTGATAAATAAATATTTTCTTCTCACAAAAATAGTTAAAAATAGTTGATCTAATCAAATCTAATCAAAAATAATCAAGAAATCTAATCAATTATTTTTTGGATTAGTTTTGATTAGATTCGATTACAAATGCTAATCGTCACTAATTGTGATTACATTTTTGATTATTTCTAATCAAATCAATTAGTAATCGTCTAAAATGGCTAACTAATCATAATTAATCAATTTTTCAGCACAATTAAAATTTCTAATCCAATTGCTAATCATTAGGATTTCTAATCATTATTTCCAAGCTATGCATAATATTAATGAAAAAGTTCATTGGCACAATGTATGTAATGTATTCACTGATTTTCAACCACTGTATGCGTTCAATGAATGCTGTTCATTAATTTACTGACATAATGTAGTCGTACATTAACTCAATGAACTTGTTCATTGAACCGATGAATATCAAACAGTGAGTGTTATGAACGTGCACATGACATTTGATGTATGGATACATTGATTCAATGAACACGTACATTAACCCAATGACTGTATACATACATATTTATTGATTCAATGAACGGACACATTAACCCTATGAACACGTACATTAACCCATTAACGCCCAAAAACAAACTACAGTTAAACCATTGTTTTCGGGGCGTCTAGCTCATTAGGCATTAAATAAAAGGATTTTAACAATTTTTTTTTCTAAAATCAACGCCAAAATAGCGATAATTTCCAAATTTCGAGGGAGTGGCGCGACCCCTAAAAATTTTTTAAATTTTCTTTCTTTATTTTTCCCCTCATTAGGACCCCAGACTACATCTCTTTCCGAGGTTAACTTTTTTTTTTTTGAATTTCACTCCACCCTAGTATACAATAAATTATTATTGCATTCATTGGCTATATGAATTCGTTCATTGATTTGTGCGACAAAATACACGCATGAATAAATTATGGTCGCAAGTCTATCGGACAATGTCTGTATTAATCTAAATTTTATAATTAGATTTTTTATAATTTTAAAACTGATTTGTTATGTATCAAATTCGTTAAGTTTTTAGCGTAATTTGGTGTTAGTGAACACGTTTAATGAAACTAGTAATCAAATACGAGTTCATTATGACAATGAATAGATTCATTAGATTTTCAGGAAAAAAAATCCTAATGCATGATTTTAATGTTCATTCATACATACAATGAACGGTACGTTAAATTTTAATGAAAACATTCATCGGGCCAACATGTATTTGTTCATTGAGACAATGAATATCGGTTACTGAACGCCATTCAACTTTTTTTTCAGTATAAATGACTTAGATTTTCTCTTCCAATGTGAATTCGATCGATCCCGGATCTGATTGACAGAAATTCGTTATGAACGGTAATTATTAAATCGGTTATGAGGCCAAACAATTTCACAAGGCCGGACCAACCTTTGATAACTCCATTTAGGCCTTTTTCATCATATTCCAGCTGTTGGGTCAAGTTAGTGATGTGAAGCATGAAACCTGTGCACGTCGCTCAAGAACAACTGAGAATATTGCTGCTGCAGCCCAGGTTTCTCTAGTCCTCGTCGTTCTTTGGAAGCTTAAAAATTGTCTTTGCTGATTGGGTCCATGAAATGCATGAAAATGATTCGGAATTCCATCGAAAAATCATCTTAGATGATGAGGCCCATTTCCACCTCGGTGGCTACGTCAACAAGCAAAAGTGTCGCATCTGGGGCTCGGAAAACCGAAGAGTTATTGTTGAGAAGCCTCTCCATCCTCAACGTGTGACTGTTTGGTGCGTTTTATAGTCCCCGGCGGGGTCATTGGGCCTTAATTTTTCGAACATGAGATTGGATCATCCAGTTACGGTGAATGGATTGCGCTATCGAGTGATGATTAATGACTTTTTATGCTCGGAGTTGGATGATATTGATCTGGACAACGTTGACTTACTTATTTTACTATAAGACAATATATCGAATCGGGTGTGGCCAACTTTAAACGACTCATACATGGAAACTATACATTTTGCAATGAACGCTGGAGAATGCTTCCGTATAACACTCTCCCATCTCCCAGCCGCATAAAGTGAAAATATTAATTTGTCACATTCACTTCCGGACCTTTGCGAGACGAATATGTTTCGGCGTGTGTGTGTGTGTTTGTATGTATATGAACTATGTCCTTTTTGTTTATTATAAATAATCATGCATCTGATTAAGCGTACGTATGTCTGGGTGTTAGACTGTGTGTATGTGTATAGTTGTTTGGTGAGCACTTGTGTCTGATAGTTTATCTTGTCAAGCCGTGTGTGGCTCTCTGGGAACTAAAGATGCTTAATTATAGCAACAAAAGACAGTCGCATACAACACCACCCCCCCCCACCCCCACTACTCTAACGATGTCCTTGTGGTCTGTCTACATGTGTCAGTGGATATATATACTGTGTGTTTGTGTGCGTTATAAGGTATTCAAAAACACATTTATTGTCGATAGATTTTAACACGCTTTAAAGGAAATCCTCGTATGATTAAATTATCGTTAAAATCCAATAGAGCGAATTATTAACCACTGGCAGCCTTACAACCACTTTACCCCTACCTGCGTCCCTTACGTTAACTGAACTAACTAACCGAATCCAATAGTGCGGAGACAAAAGTAACAAAGTCATATGAAAATATGTGTGGGAGTGAGTGGTTTAGGGCGCTGTCGCATCTCAATCCATAATGTAAAGTTTAAACAAACTGTGGACAAACACGGCAACAAATGGTTGTCGTCTAACCGTGGCCATAAACTTCCGGCCGAAACAAGTGATGGACATTTGTTGTCGGGTCGGTCGGTTGCTCTGCTATCGCTTTTTGTGTGTGGTACCCTTTCTTCTTCCACTAGTTTTTTTTTTTGGGCCTTTTTTTTTTGTAAGTTTATAAATTTAAAAGAATGCGGTGAACACTAGAGCGTACCAGGTTTTAAGTAAAAAAAAAAAGTTCGCCGTACACCTTCGAATATGAAGTATGTATTTTACTGTAGTTTCAAAAAATTTTTTTTTATTTTTTTATGCCGAACGTAGGGGTCGCGCTTTTACATTTTTCTATATAACTTCTGCATTTATAAACGGATTTTAAAGTGTGATACATCGATGTTTTTGTCTCGACGACACTTTTTCTGCTGGGAAAATCGACATACTTCCTTAGGAAGAGTTTCATGATTTTATGCGAGCTTTAATTTTCTAGATATTAGAGTGGTACATTAGGGTAGTAGCAACTGAGATATGATGGGTAAGTACCAGAAGGGGGTGCTTGAGCTCAATGACTCCAAAGACAAAAAAATCGGCCTCGTCGAGACAAAAACATCATCATCGATGTATCACACTTTAAAATCCGTTTATAAATGCAGAAAAATGTAAAAGCGCGACCCCTACGTTCGGCATAAAAAAATAAAAAAAAAATTTTGAAACTACCTTTCAATAATACTTCATATTCGAAGGTGTACGGCGAACTTTTTTTTTGAGGTACGCCCTAGTGAACACGTCTTTATTTGTTGGTTATTGGCATGTCCTGCTTCACTCTGCACCCGAACAGTTGACTTTCTCAGTGTGAAATAAGGGAATAATCTGTAGGGTTTACCTGACTGCAACTTTTTCACCGATTTTGAAAAGCCTTCACTAACAATTTTCTCAGAAGAGAAAATTTGGACTTTGGCCCTTTTAACACCAAGCCAACCATTTCATAGATCCGAACTATCTTCAAAATAAAATGGTAATGTAGTCTTCCATTTAATACAGGACATCCCTCATTCCCTACCAAACAGGAGGGAATACTTTAACTCCAATGATTTTTATCGTTAATTTGTAAGGCTTTCGTAGGCCACACCAACTGATGTTGTCGTCGTCCTACAAACTCTCACACCGACTACTCACGTACAACATCCCGCCAACAGGGTGTTCGTCGTGCGGCCTGTAGAGCTCAGCGTCACACATGTCTGTAGATGGCGATAAAGGTGTGTTTACACAGGCGTCACTAAACTTTAAATAAAACTTAAGAAGGCGAACTAGAACGACAACCGCAACAATAGAGGCCGATAATGATGAGTTAGAGAAAGTTAAATGTTACCGTCAATTTGGCAAACGATGACCTCCAGTCCCGCTCGATGTTTCTGTCAAAACCTCAATCACTTTTAGTCACATAAACATACCCAGGCACACACACAAACACACACACACACACACGTACAATACTCGTTGCATGCTATGTGATGTTTTAGCCAAAGGTTGATAATCACTAAACGTTAAGGTGATAATTACGGATGGAGAATGGGAGACCGTCGTTTTCTTTTGTTTGTTTTGCCTTTTTTTTATTGACCACTGTCGGACGAGAACTGCGTGGGTTCGATGGTTTGGTGTGTGTGTTTTTGCAAAATGTTATTAAAACTCAATTTCATTAGCTGGCGGAGCCATCAATTACATCGTTTCCAGCCGTCCCACCTAAGGGGCGGGGGTGGGGGGTGCAGGAATAAAGACTGCGTTCAGATTTACACTTTTGCTTTCATGTCTTGAGTCAATTTTTAAATGTAACGTTCTTTATATATTAAATTTGCTTTTTCTTTGTTTACCTTTCTAGGTTACGTTACATTTTCAAAATGGCTTTGGCCGTTTCATTGCGTAGAGCTCTGCTAATGCTGCTTACAGCGACGATATTTGTTTTGATGGTGTTGTATTGGAATCAGGGTGGCATCAAACCTCAATCGTACATAAACCCATACGAGAAGTCAATTGGTAGTAGGGAGGCATTAAATGAATTTCCCATGTAAGTATTTGCTGAACATTTTCTAAATAATAGAAAACAATGGAAACTGTTCCGAACGACGAAGTGTTGTCAGACTCTGCCAAGAAGCTCTCCCAAAGAGTTGTCCGACTCAACTCCGGCCCATTATCTCAGTGACCGAATCAAGTGTCAGTCCATTAATTTCCTCATGTATCCGTTGACCGACCGCCAAGTGGTAGGTAAGGCAACACTACTGAGTAGATTTGCATAAATAAGAAACAAGTGGCAACACCGTAGCACACTCAGGTGATCAGTTTATAGTAATTGTTTGTGCTCATGAGTGATGAAACGCTGAAAACATAATAAAATCAGTCAGTGCGGACACATCACTTCTCGAAGAACATTTACCTGTTGAACTGGTGGACGATGAGTAGACTGTACCGGCAAATAAAAACGCCGACTTGGAAGCAACAAATTTAAATTTTGGGAAAGTAGTCGCAGGAACATTTCCAACTGATGTCAGCTGTTCGCGGTGGAAGGCAAGACTGTACTAGAAAATAAAAACTGCGACTCGGTTCACCGTTCAGCTAAGTGCCGGTTAGCATTTAGCGAGCCTATAAACGCTAAGCAGTCATTGAGAAAAGTAAAATGTGTTAATCGGCAATTGAGATAGTGGGCCGGCCAATGACGGCGAACTTTTCCGAAAGAAAAAGCTCAGACTCTGACCAGAGAAGTGTTGCCAGACTCGGAGAAGGAACTTTTTCCAAAGAAAAAGCCACCTCCAACTCTGACAATACATATGTACAAACTACGGTCAGACTATTCTCAAAAGAAAATGTAATTCGACCCTCATTTCATGTTGCACACCGAATTGTTGTTTGATTGATTTTGCACATTTTTTTGTTTGTTTTGCCATGCCCCTTAGACCCGTCGAAAAAATATGGACCTACAAATGCGAGGGTGACAAATGTGTCCGCTACCATTATTTAGCCTTGGCCAAAGGAGAGAAACGAGTGCCTTTCATGACCTGTTCCATGACATGTGGTGATATTAACATTTGGCCACATCCCACCATTAAATCGGGTGTTAGTTCTAAGTCTCTTACATTTTCTATGGAAGATATACAATTGCGTATGGACTGTCCATACGCTCAGGTGGAAACACAATTCCGTCAATCCTTTGAATTGTTTCTCAAAGATTTGAGGCGAATACAAAGACTGGATTTCAGGGAACCGAACGATGCCGTTGCCGGTACCGCCTCCGAAGCGGCAGCGGCCACACACATGGATCCGAACAGTGGCGATCCGGCACATAATGTCAAGAAGCGCTCGAAGAGACGTTATGCGGATGCGGGTCAAACGGAATCGCACCGCTTACGTAGTGAGAGTATGGGGGCAGCCTCAATACTGGCCAATGCATTTGGTTCGCGTAAACGCTGTGATATTGAAACATTTACGATAAGTGTGGCCGTACATAAATTTTCCGATGTGCATTTAAATTTCGACACAGATGAGAGTTATCAGCTGACCGCCGGATGTAAGTAGAAATTGTGGTATGGCAGGCGGGTGATTATTATTTTTATGTTGCCCTCTCTGTCCTTTTAGTTGAGGGCCGCCATTATCAGGTGCAAATATCGGCCAACTCGTTCTTTGGGGCCCGTCATGCTCTGTCCACGCTGGAACAGCTGATATGGTACGACGATGAGGACAACCTATTGCGAACCTTGTCCAAGGCCATTATTATCGATGCGCCCAAGTTTCGGTATCGCGGTCTTATGCTGGACACCTCGCGTCATTTCTTTTCCGTTGAGGCCATCAAACGCACCATTTCGGGCATGGCCCATGCGAAACTCAATCGTTTCCATTGGCATATTACCGATTCTCAGAGTTTCCCGTATGTCTCCAGACACTATCCGGAGCTGGCCGCCCACGGTGCCTACTCGGATCGTGAAACGTATACGGACGAAGATGTCCGCGATGTTGTGGCATTTGCCAAATTGCATGGCGTACAAGTGATACCGGAAATCGATGCTCCCGCCCATGCGGGCAACGGCTGGGACTGGGGTCCCAAACGTGGCATGGGCGAGCTGAGTTTGTGCATCAACCAGCAGCCGTGGAGTTTCTATTGCGGCGAACCGCCGTGTGGCCAACTGAATCCTAAGAACAACAATACCTACCTGATATTACAGCGGCTGTACGAGGAGCTCCTGAATTCGACGGGACCCACCGACTATTTCCACCTCGGCGGCGACGAGGTGAATCTGGAGTGTTGGGCTCAGTATTTCAATGATACCGATCTGAGGGGTTTGTGGTGTGACTTTATGATGAACGCAATGGCCCGGTGAGTACAGACTCGAAAGTCTTCCCTCTATCCGCATAATCCGTTCCATTCGATACACTTGCAGTTTGAAAATTGCCAACAACAATGTGGACCCGAAAATCATAACCGTGTGGTCGAGTGGCTTAACCAACACCCGGTGTCTTCCAAAAGCCCAGTTTGCCGTTCAGGTCTGGGGCGGCAGTACGTGGCAGGAGAACTACGATTTAATTGACAACGGCTTCAATGTGATATTCTCACATGTGGATGCCTGGTATTTGGACTGCGGCTTCGGCAATTGGAGAGCAACAGGTTAGTTGGCATTTGCCCATGCATATTTCCGTAATAAATGAAAGTCTCCTTTCTTTTTGTTTAACCCCCAAGGTGATGCTGCCTGCTCGCCCTATCGTACGTGGCAAAATGTTTACAAACATCGTCCATGGGAGCGTATGCGTTTGGACAAGACCCGGAGAAAACAGGTAAGTGGGGAGTCGATTTATCTGACTTGAGGTAAAATGTACTGGAATGTCTTTTGTGCATTTGCAGGTGTTAGGCGGCGAAGTTTGCCTGTGGACAGAGCAAGTGGATGAAGCTCAGTTGGACAATCGGTTATGGC
The DNA here is from genome assembly GCA_958296145.1 of Hydrotaea cyrtoneurina. Lineage (NCBI taxonomy): Eukaryota > Metazoa > Arthropoda > Insecta > Diptera > Muscidae > Hydrotaea > Hydrotaea cyrtoneurina. The sequence continues at coordinate 42,370,231 of OY282516.1, forward strand.
CAAGAGCATCCGCGTTGGGAGAAAGGTATACAATATGTTGGTTACATAAATATTTACAGTTATTGGCAGCAACTGCGAACGTATATACGTATTTCCGCTTAACATTGCCTGAATATGGTCCATGCGGGGACCTAGAACTATTAAGGGTTTTTCTATTTACTCGAGTGAGCATTCGGCCGGTATTGTTCTTTGACTTTTGGTGTCTATTCCTTCACTAAGGGAAATACGTCAGATAAACTTGAGTGCAATGGAAAAAACAATTCGAATTTTAGCAGGAAATTAGAGAGGCTATTGATGGATTGTATAACACTCCGAATTCAGGAAAGATAAATGTCGATGATGGCCGATAAAAGTTGCGAAAACGGGAGACCTATAGAATGGAATTGACGACAGTCAGGATCTGTCGTCATGATAATATATAATAGATATGCTTAGGATGTATAATGTCGCCGATCACAATCAGGTTTGTGGGGAATCAACAACAAAACTCCCTGTTAAAAAGAGCGGTTTAAACTAGGAAATGCTTCCACGATCATTTAATGATTCCTTCGCAGAGAGTGAAAGAATTTCTTAACTTTGGTGGACCAAATATTGTGATCCACCGTATCAAAAGCTTTGCTGTGATCGACAAAGACAAGGAAAGATAGCATGTTTGCGTCAAGACTTTGACGAAGATAAATTGCCACCATGTATTTTCTTCCTAAAGCCCAGACTGGTTTTGGTTGTTCCAGATATACGGAAAGTTTCGAATTCAATATGTGTTCAAGCACGTTGGAAAGAAAAGGTGGTATGGCAATAGGACCAATCTCGTTGTTTCCTTTGGTCATTGAAATAATCCTAGCCAATTTCCATTCTGATGAGGAAAACTCGACTTGGTAAGAATGATAAGGTAGTATCTTAGGGAATAGCATCTATGGGAAAATTGGAATCAGTTCATCAGATCCCACAGCATTGGATTCAAGTGAACAATTACTCTCCAGAACCTCAGGCTCATCAACACTGCGAAAGGAGAAATCATTTTCAATGAGGACAGAATGCAGATCAAGATAAGAATTGACCGCATTAGACGATGTGTTGATGTTGATGCAAAATGTTTGTTCAGTTCATTTATGTCTACGTTTTTTTTATCACTGTTTGGTTAGACCCTATGCCAATGTTACGAATCTCTTTCCACTTAGAATTGCTATCTAAAGCTTTTTCAGACCTTCCCCCATAGAATGATGATTTGGATGCGCTGGTACATTGAACAACGTCTCTTCTTGCAGATTTAAAAATTACACGTAGTTCCAGTGTACGGAATCGTTTTCGTCTTTTGTAAGCAAGATCTTTGCGTGCCGTCACAATCACACCATCATATGGCTAAGCCACAAACGCCCAATATTGGACGTTTAAATTGACTGAAAAATTATTTTGAAGTTTAACTTTAGTTTAAACAAACATAAACCTCCACTCATTTAGAGGTCCTTAGGCCAGACCTATGTTTTACAAGAACTCTAAGCATGCACCTAAGGTTGCATTTGAAATCCAATACCTGTTCGTCACGCATAATTATGAACTGCGTAAACAATGCTAACTGTAAAGAAAGTGTCACGATGAGATGTTTGGTGCTTTACAAATGTTGATAAGAGAATTATAAAAAAATATAGTAGTTAGACATGATGTTAGTGACAGACACAATAAACAATATTGTATTTAGTATAATTTAAAAAAGTAATTAGATGCGATAATATTTCGGGAAATCTAATATTACTAGTGATTGATGGTGTGATGATTTGTAGTTTCTTCAGGTGGTTCAAAGGGTCCAATATTAAGCCGAGGTATTTTGAACAGGCCGCCTAAGGAATTACAGTGTCCCCAGGGTGATCGGTTACACGGATGGGATCTTGTACTTCCTTGTGAATAGAACCAGTTCGGTATTGTTTGGATTTACTCTGAGGCCGTTTTCGCCCGCCCACTTTGCCACAGTGAGAATGCCTCTTTGAAGAATGTCTTGTCTGCATATGCGACAACCCTGACACCAAGCTCCTTTAGGGAGAACAACGGGCGACCCTGATACGTCTCTTTTAATGAACATACACAAGACTGTTGATGATGACATTTACTCGCAGGGTTGTCAGTGCCGGGACCTCCCCTGGGAGCACGCATGCTGCCTGTTGAACAACAGCTGGAATACTAAGTCTCTCCGGTGTTTTCAGAAGAAACCATGACTGGCTGATAGGTCTAAAATCTTTTTGTCCCGTATGGGAATAAAGCGCTCCATAGACTTCGCCCACATAGTGGGGATGTATTTTAGGTCAACACAGGTCCTTGAGCAATCAGCGTATCCGCCACCGATTGTGGTTCACCCGGTGAGACCATGTCCAGTCAGGGTGACTTGAAAGGTTTGACGCCAACAATTTCTCTGGCAACAGTCGAATGTTGACTTAACACAGTAGTACTGTCCGCGGAAATCTCATTGCGGTAGTTACAAAATAGGCGAATATCCACGAGCAACTCCAATGATTCGGCGCTGGTTACGTTGAGATAACCTACAGTTCACAGTTGCCCATATGTTCCTTAGTCTTGCGGCCTCAGAGGTGTCTTCTGAGCCTTCCTCAGTGTATAGTCTAATTTTTTCTTTGCAATTTTCCCAGTGCTGTGTGGACTTAGCCCCATTGAAGAACTTCTTACAGCCTGTTTTTCCACCTAATGTTCGTAAACCTGACTGGAGGAAGTACAGAGTGACATTTAACAGGATCATTTCAAGGGCACCTGCCCGGACAGATGCCAAAGGCTCTGAATGACTCGCTGCAACTCGCATGTCCCATGCAGTTCGTGCTAGTAAATCTTAGGGAACAGCAATGGCTAACCGTAGTAGAAGTAGTTATTCTATAGAAACATTGAAAAATACGGAGATGATCATTCTTTAGGAATGAAAGGGCAAGCAATCGAAATGCATATGCCGAAACATGAGTATATCTTCGAGGATCATAGACCTACCGAACAATTCAGATAATAATCCACTCAATTCTACTTAAATCTAAATGACTGGTTCCAGATTTAACCGCCAGGCAATAGTTTATAGTGTGACACACCGTATATAACACGGTAGATATGAATCAAGACAATACAATCTCCGAAGTTGGAACATAACTCGCTAACGATGCAAGTTAATATGTCTGCTGATATCAAGTCTGCATGGTTCCTGAGTAAGAACTATGTACATCTAATAGAATAGAATTATTCGAAGCAGAATATTTGTTCCTCTTGCAAATAAGGAGATCGTGTAGAAAGCTTATAATGAATTGAGTCGGAATATGAAGAGGGCTAAAGAGGGAATTGATGGCAAATTTAGGGAATTTCCCTGTGACTTACAATCCGTCCATGCAACGTAAGCTCATTGTATTATTCAAGGAAGTTTGTTAGTAGTAAACATACATTTTTCGCCCTTGCCTGGAAGGAAGCATACTGTTCCTTGTGGGCCGACAAAGAGAGATTGCGACCACAATTACAAAAATGAATTTTAGCGGATCTAATTTTATATTCTGATTGTTTGAGGGCCAAGAAAAAGAGAATGGTTAGATTACAGTGCTTCTGTGTCAGGGCCAAATGAAACACACAAAACTACCGTACATTGTGAAAATAATATTCTGGGATGACATTTACTGTATTGTTTTTAGTAGTGATGATTCATTTGTAAATTAAACTGGTTCACTTGTGTAAATATGCCGTGCTGTACATTTCTTGCATTATTATAAAATTTTCTCTACGTTGTTCCCTAGTCGTGGCTGTGATTGGCAGCGAAGGATTCGTTCTTTAGTTATAATTTATACGATTTCTTATAATAAAAATCTACCGTCAAACAGCCCTTGATGGTATAAATTATTTACAGTTCAACAATGAAGAGATTGCAGACTAAAAAAAAAAAAAAAAAAACTATTTCAGTTGTATTGTACAGTTTTCTTTTCTTTTTCCAGATTATGGTCTGATCCCGATGATGAGCATGACATGGACACCGTGCCGCAGGATGTTTTCAAGCGCATGTCCGTTTTTCGCAATCGTTTAGTTGAATTGGGCCTCAAGGCCGAGCCCATCTTTCCAAAATATTGTGCTCAAAATCCAGGCGAATGTATTTGATATTTCTTGTAAATACCATAACATAGCCCAACAATAACTGTTTCCCTCACGCCCACACTTACACACACAGTCATGCTCTTATTGTTATGTTGATAAATTTTCAAGTTTTTGAATGCGGCAAAAAAAAAAAACAAAACAAACAAAACCAAAATATGGACAAGAAATGCGAATTAGATTAGAGTAGAATTTATATTTTTAAACTTTTTCTAAGATATGAGAAACGTTAAATCAAAAAAAGCCAAAACACTAGATCATATATACAAGCACGTATACACACACACATACACACATACATACATACGTATGTGTGCATGGCCAACATTAACTATGATTAATATGTAAGCATAACGGTTTCTTAAGGAGAAATTCTGGAGATGTGCACTTTTTTTTCCCCAACAGAATCAAAATCCTGGACAATGATGAAAATGAGGATCACAAAACCAACTCGAATTTGTTTTTTGTTTGTTTGTTTGTTTGACAACAATAGCTTTAAGTTGAAAGTTAAAGATTTTAGTGCAAATTATATACAACTATATAATATTTAAATTGGATTTTGTCATCAATGTACGTTCCAATTGATCATTGTTTTTTATATCACACATGCACGCACACACACACACACACACACTCACGTACATTCAGACATGCCTCATGATACAATTCATAGAACAATTTCTACTATCTACAATCTCTCAATCGTATCTTAACTACATTTATTTGACATTTATTTTTTCCTACATAAAAATATGCAAATATATATAAAAGAAAAGAAACAAAAACACTAATTATCAGCAAATATAATTCTAAGCGTACTATACTATAAGAAACCCACACAGCAAACAAAACAAAAAACGCAAAATCAGAATAGTTTTTTTTTTTATTTTCATTTCTAGAAACTAAGCTACAATTTAGATATTCGATGGATGCAGCTGTAGGCTTAGAGAGTTTAAGAGAAAGAAATAGCAAAGATGAGGTGGATGTACAACGATGTTGTGCAGAGAAAGAGTAAATATATATTTTAATTTTTGAGTGATACCAGGTGACCTTAAATAAATTCAAAGAATAAAATTTATAAAGAACAAAAATAATAAAAAAAAAAAAAAACACACACACACACAAACACACATACCTTAATTAATGATTGACACACAAATAGAGGGAATTTTTTTTTTTAAATTTAGTTAAACGAAAAACAAACAAACAAAATTGTTATTTTCTTATAAGCTAGAAAAGAAGCATTTAATATGCCCCCTACTACATATGTATATGTCTAGGATAGTTCGATTATCCTTTAGTTGCATTCACAATACATTCAGAACATTTAAGAATAAAACGGTTTTTCCAAATTCAAGCTTTGTGAAATAGACAAACATGTTAAATAAGAGATGTAGATGTAGTTGAAGCCAAATAAGAATGGAAAACAAAATGAATGAGATGGTTATAAATTCGGGACATTTCAATCGAAAGTTTCAATCCGCATATTTTACATTTATAAAAATTAAATAATAAATCCAAATTTGTATTTGTTGGTGGCAGACTAGGGACTTCGATGAGACCGCATACCGCATTAGTACTTCCAGTTCGAGCCCAGCACACTCTGGCTGGTAGAATAATGAATACAAATATGATCTATGTCATCTGCACGACCCTAGAGCACCCGACTACGTCATATATGTATTTGTTTTAATCTAGCAGGTGGCAGGGCTGCGTAATCGGAGTCTGGAGCAACAAAAAATGTCATCGGCTCCGACTCCGACATTTCCCATAACCTAAAAAAAAAATTATTAAAAACAAGTTAATATTTTTGAAATTCGAAATATTTTCGACTATATGAACTTTGTATCTTTAAGACACAAAGGAAACGCAAGTTTTTAATGAAATTCGGTAGAAAATTGTCCAACGCTCTCAATCTCAAAATATTAAAGATTTAACATTTATATTTACGGATATATTGCGAATTCAATTGTATCGTAAGCACCACACGTATCTTTGCTTCGAGCAATTTTGGGCTCGACTCCACAACCCTGGGGCAACTACATGGCTCCACCTTTGTGGCATCACGAAAAAAAAAACAAAGAAATTGGCGGAGTTATTGAGGAAAACACAAGAAAGGAGAAAGAGCAGTTTTGACGCCGTTTGTGTCCTGTTTGGCAGGAAATCAATTATCATCAACAGCTAAAGCATAAACTCTATTCTTGCAAAACAATGGACATGCATAAATCACAGATCTGCAACCCCTTTTTGTCTATGAAAACCAATTTGCTATTTGAACTAAAGCATTTCATGGATCTCCTCGATATGATTTTCGAGTAGACTGTTGAACCCTCTGTGCCTCCGCAACAGTCACGATACATATCAGAATCGAAATCTGTTTTAGAAGTGTAGCTGTAAGTTTCAGATCCATGCTGAGAACCGGGAATCGGTTTATTGGTTTAAATTTCTTAAAAATTCTGATAAAACGTATTCTTATTGTATCTAAGTACATAATTCTTTTAAAATTACAGTAAGTCTTTCATATTTACAGTAACAATCGAGCAGTTAAATTGTATAAATTATGTTCCAAAATGATATACTTTTAGAAGCTTGTAATTGTATGGAATTCAACTCTTTCCATTTTTTGAATATGGACAGGTTTTATAAACAAACAAAAAATCATTCCTTTCTATCTAATCTTTTAATGTTCTGAGTGTATATATGTATGTTCTTTTTTTATTTTGTTAAATTATTTTCTCTGCAGTCGAATTAAAATTCAAACAATTTTGTTATACGCGACTACACGCCACAAAGAGGGCAGACGTCCCAAGTCGTTTGCTAAACAATTCCAAGGTTGTATTTGAACAGTATTTGTTTTTAAAAGTGAGTATTTGTTTTTAAAAAAACATTATTTGCTTTGAAAACCTTTCAGATATTGTTATGCCAATTACTGACATCTAGAGTGTATAGCCGAACTAAGGTGTCAAAAAACAACTTGAGACGTCTGCCCTCTGTATGGTCTTTGCACGCGATAAGAAAGTGTAAATGGACATATAAAAGTGTGAACAAAAGATGATCATATTTAGATTTCTGTTCGTTTTTGGTTTCAAATAACAGAAATAGTTAGTTTTTTCACAAAGTCTCACAAACTTTCAAAGGATGCGTTCGATTGAACTTACTGGGTCTTGGTAACACCGGGCAGACTCAAGAGTAGACTCATACTTGGAGCACACTATTTTCTAAAGGAAAAATCTAAACCGACATTTGTACTATGGTTTAGTGTTTGGTTTTGATTTCAAATTTATGTTTAATGAGTGAATTGGCCTGTGAAGCTCGGACAGGCGCGTCAGGCCGTCACTGGTGTCTCGCTAGACAATGTTGCCACTTTATTTAACAGTCCAACCCATATTGCGATTGTACCAGTTGTAGGTCCAATCGAACACATCTACTGTTATAGAAAATTAAAAAAATATATATATTTGTTTTGTGTGTTTTTTTTTAAATACTGTCCACTTGTCATTGAGAAAATACATAACATACATTTACATACATAAATATCTATTACATAATTCTATATCTATACATATGTATGTAGCTAAAGAAAAATATACATAGAGAGTATATTTCCAGGACATACAGACATGTGTAATTAATGTAGCATTTTAAGAATTTGTTGATCAACACCAACAAAATATTTCAATTAAGTTTACATAACATTGTGTACTTATTAGATTTGCATACCCTGAGAGTTCACTTTTTCCCGTTTCTCTTTCGTACCGGGAGGAGGAAGGATACAAAAAACAAGTACCGAATCCTATTTTGTTATTATTAATCTCACTTGATATTATAGTTTGTATTTTTAGAATGAAATCAAAAGAATTATTTATAAATTTTACCGAAGAAGAACTGCAGTCTAGGAAACTAACGATAACAAAGATAACGCCAACGGAGTTATAATCAAATCCATTGTGCAGACAGTAAACTAGTACTAAATTATAACAAATATATCTATATACTATATATATATATATATATATACATATTAATAAATAAATAAATTTAAATTTATATTATTTTGTTAAAATTATTGCTAAATCTTATAATATTCATTATGTAAATAAAATCCGACAGCAACAAAAACAATGTTTCAACAAAATGCTAACTCAAAAAAAAAGGGTTTTTTTTTATTTGCTTCACAAAAATGTGAATCATTTTATAAATTTCTTCTTATCCTCTGGCGATAAACACGACAATGATTGTAAGACCGTTGCAAGGTAATCGAAATGACACATGTTATATTAGCGGCAAATGCTTGCAATCGACTGTGATACGGTCGAATTCAGATAATGGAATGAATTCAGAATGGGATAATAAAGGAGGTGACGTGCATGGCTAATGAAAATGTTGAAAAGGCTGTAGTAGATTCAATTGAATTTATTATGAGATCATCATTTTTTTTTGGAGAAAATCAAAAATATATGTGTGAATCACATTTACGAAAACTCAATCACATGAAAATAAGGGACTAGTTTCATCCAAGCTCATTAATATTGAATTTTGAATTGTACATATTTGTAAAGGGAGTTTTGTATAGACGTGTGATTTTCACGACGAAATAAAACGCATATAATTTAATGTTATGGCCTTTATTATAAAGAGAAGGGTTTGCGATGCAAAACGACCACTTGCATGAAAAAAAGTACATATTTTTAATAAAAAAAAAACGGTCAATCCATGTCAACAAGACAATGACAAGTATGAAAAAATAAACAAACTATTTTTTTTTATTTTTATCGATTTGGCAACACTTTGCAATTAGCATATACTGAAAACTCTCTTCTACCTCATTGACTGTTCGGCGTTTATTTTGCGTTTTTTTTTCAAAACTCTTTCTCAGAATTAATAAAAACTATTATCTCTGCCAACTTTTTGTTGAAGTTTCGAATTTGTATGTTTTATAATAAAAGTTTTTTGGATTAATTTAAAAATGAACACTTTCGGTCACACCCGTCATAGTAAAAGTTGAAAAAGTGTAATAAATTTGTTATTTTGCATAATTAAAGCTTGATACAATAACAAAGTCAGTTCTAGTAATAATATAATTATATTTTGTGAACCACTTTCTTAATATTCCCATATTTAGTTGTAGGAAATATTTGGTCACACCTGGGATAACTCCAATGTTTGCAATTGGTGCCAAAACAATAGAAGAAATTTAAAGAAAATAAAGAAAAATATGGACAAATTTTGGCTTTAGAAAGAGAAAGGGTCCGGAAAAGAAGAGATGCTAAGAAAAATATAATGAATATGAAATCATTGGAAGAAAAAAGAAAAGAGCAGACAACGGATAAGGAGGAAAGCCAATTTTTAAAATAAATCATTATGGGCAGCGATTATCTTGTTTCAAAAATCAAGTATACACCCTCCACTAAGTTACATCCTCGTTTTATTACGATTCTAAAGTTGAAATAGTGAAGAATAGTATTTTTTTAAAAGAAGAGGTGGGAAGACTTTAGAAAAATACCCAATATTCCAAATAACGCATACAAAAGAGCAGATGCAGTGTCTGTGTATGTTTGATGTACATATTTATCTGAATTTAAAATAATTCCTTAAAAAAGTACTCGACTGGACGAGTCTTCAGTCTACGATAGTACGGATAGCGAATAAATTTGTCATATTTTCTTTCTTGTGGGTTTGCTTCGACATTTATTACATTAATTAATTCAATAAAAAGCTTTTGTTCCTTTAAACTTTTCGAGATTTCAAACTAGGTCACACCCGTCACATCGGGAAGTCACACCCGTCACAATGTGAAAAAAGCATTTCTTTAGAAACAATTTTTTTCTCCAGACAGTTCCCTACCATAGATTTATTGTTTTGTTGGCTGTTTGGCACGTAGCGCCATCGTCCACATCAACATCATCCAGTTCATGCACGATAAAGTCATTAATCATGGTATAATAAAAAGCAGGTAGCTAATTGTGACTTCTTGTTCGCCTTCAAGACCAGAGGTCTTTTATTAAGACTGATTTCTTTTTGCAAATCTTCCGGCTATTTATACTTAAGTTGGGTGATTCGACAATTCCCGAAATCACCCCCCTACATACTAATTGGTAAATGCCTTACTTGCTATTTTGGAGAGTGGTGTAAACGGACGGGCGACGTCCACGCAGTGCACGCTACTTCTAGCGACACATGCTATGTGTGTTGGATCCGAACGCTCACGAGTTGGATTTTGTAAGCCCGCAAACCAAGATCATTCCGCAAAATCCTCCATAAAGTGAATGGGCACTCCAATCCAATCGTTGCGTGCCATGGCTGGTGGACTCATTCGGGTCATCTTCGATACTCTGCTCCACAGCTGGCATAGCGCCTTCGGTGCTCACTGTACAGCGTCTCTGAGGATGCACATTATCCACTAGAGTAAACGTGGTGCGAAACCGATCCATGGTTACTCGAATTACCGACACTGCTGGGCGATTATGTCGACCGGATATTGGATGCAGCGCGCGATGAGTCGATAATAATATGGCACGATTTGTAAACTTTGTTCTGGAGCATGTCTATTCATTAATAGAATGTATCATCAGTTGGATAAATGTTTGTAATGGTTTTTTTTCTTTGCGACTGTTCGAAAATCCTCAAACCCATATGAGTGCACGGCGAATGAATAGTGAAGTAGCTTTTCCGTAAGCCAACATCGACATAGTCGGCAGCGACAGGACGGACCAAAACGGTTCGCTCCATATATCGTCGATGTACTATGGTTGACAGCATAACTTTTCTTGGCCAAATGCATTAACATTCAAAGTAACAACACACCATTAGTTTGTAATTTTTTTTTTGGCGCTTTAGTCTAAAGATATAGACGGGGAATGTTAATGGAAATAAGTAAGTAGTCTAAAGATATGGGAGTTCTCCAAAGAGAAAACACCCTATATATTCCAGCACCGAGCAATTCTCACCACAAATGATCTCATTTACATGCAGTCGCATATTTCTGGAGATAAACACTTGAGGGTCTCTAGTAGATCTAATTTTCGACAAAAAACTGTCATGTAGATCGCATTAGAGAAACACACGTGGTTGCGAACTGCACGACAAGAATAGGAGATAGTGGCGGACCAAAATACGACACATACACCCAAGATGGGGAAATAGTGGAGCGCTACACAGACGCATCTACATCCTCAATCCGAGGGCTGAATTGAACGATTCTACAAGCAGAGATCAAGGCCATCACATAATGCCTAAACTGGCTGCGGAATAGGGTCACAGACAAAACCATTTTTGTATTATCACAGACAGTCAAAACGCAATTAGATCCTTCAGAGATGATAGTGTCAAGTCAAGGACACTCATAGACTGTACGGAACCGATAAATGACGTATCGAGAGATAACGACATATTTATAAACTGTATATAGGGCCACCAACGGTTTCCAGGCAATATTAGTACCGACGAACTGGCTAAAATGGGAAGGGAATCCAACCAAAACACTCTGCAATTGTCTAATCCTAATGATCCGATGATCCAAACATAATTGCCGTTGACTTTGAGCACTTAATAATGAGGAAATTATCCGAAGTCCAAGGCAATACCTGCTCAAGAGTCCTGTAACTGTTACTCTCCAAAATCTCTGAAAAGCCCCGGCTTCCACTAAAAAGTCGGAATACACCATCAGCATAAGAAAGACCTGCATTCACAAGAACGCAGATAACGACTCAGATCGTTGGCGTAAAGGATAAAGAGAAAGGGGTCCCAACACAGACCCCTTTGGTACTGCACAATACAGATTTCTCGATACAAACCGATTTCTCCCACTTAAATAAGAAAACAAGTGGACAAATAGTAAGTTCGGCCGGGCCGAATCTTATATACCCTCCATCATGGATCCTTAAAAAGTCAATAAATAAGAAAACTAACTGAGTTTTTGGACCGCTCGTGACCCGATAGTCCCAGGAACCCGATCACAAATTTTATCCAAATCATGAAAATAAATGCATATTTGGGTTCGCGAGAAAATTTCGTTGCATTTCGATACCCATATGTCCATGTTTGTCGAGGGACGGTTTTTGGGCCGCTGGTGACCCGATAGTCCCAGAAACCGGATCAAAAAATTTAGGAAAATCGTGAAAATAAAGGCATATTTGGGTTCGTGAGTAAATTTCGTTGCACTTCGATACCCATATGCGCATGTTTATCATGGGCCCTTTTTTGGGCCCCAAGGGTCCACGGAACCCATAAGCACGCCCATTTTTGGGATTTTTTTCCCCATCTATAAATTATATAAACTTAGAACAGATGTAGTGAAAAAAAATATTTGAAAAAATTGATTATGGCCGGGATATATTTAGTCCCGTAAAGGGGAACTTTTTCCCCTTTGGTCCGATATGGCCCATTCTCGAACTTAACCTGCTTATGGGCAAAAAACATCTTCCTACAAAATTTCAGCTTTTTAGCGTTGGTCGTTCGCACTCTATCGTGATTTCAACAGACAACAGACGGACGGACAGACGGACATCGCTAGAATGTCTTAGAATGTTACACTGACCAATAATATATATACTTTATAGGGTCGCAGATCACTCTTTCGAGGTGTTGCAAACGGAATGACAAACTTAGTATATACTCCATCCCATGATGGAGTGTATAAAAACAGCTTGCAGGCGGATCGAGAAAAGTTAAACTGACTTCTATGTTTTAATATCATTTGACTGTGATCAACAGAATTATAAGCCTGTTAATAATCTCTCTAACAGCATCAGTCATCTTCATACCCCTAACCCCTGATACTCACACAAAACTACAGTCTCGAAATCAAGAATGATAATTTAATTATTGATTTCCAAGCACTTCGGTCTTGTGCGGGCTGTGTCTTCCACTTGGTGCCTCCACCGGAGTCTCGGTCTTCCATGCCTGCGCCTTCCGTGGTAGTTGTCATCCAACGCCTTTCTGGCGGGAGCGATTCTATTCATTCGACCGACATGGCGCGAGCCAGGGCAATCGCTGTAATTTCAGCCGCTTAACTACCTTCATGGCCTGATATAGCTCATATAGTTCACGGTTCGTTCGACGTCTATACTCCTCGTTAACACAGATCAGGCCATAGATTTGGCAAAGGACTTTTTCTGTCAAAAACGGCCAGCACAGCATCATCTGCTTTCGCTAGTACCCAGGCTTCGGCGCCATAAACAAGCTCCGGTAGAATAAGCGTGATATAATGTGTTATTTTAGTTTGACGAGAGAAGGGTCTGTTCTTGAATTGTTTGCCCGAAATAACATCTATTGCCAGGACGATCCTTCGCTTTATTTCGATGATGACATTATTATACCTGTTGAGGGCGGAGCCGAGGTATATAAATTAGTCCACTAAGTCGACGTTGCAACGGCCTTCACTATGTCGTCTCGACGATTGCCTGGCCGTTCCAAACATAAGTTTGGGCTTGTCCTCGTTCCCCACCAGACCCATCTTCGCCGAAAGCGCCAGTTACATCTCGCTCGATCCTTCCGGCGATGTCAATGTCGTCACAATATACGAGGAGAATGTGATCCTTGGTGGTCAGAGTGCCGGTTCTACTAACTTATACATTTTCAAATATCTTCTCCATCAGGATGTTAATGAAATTACATATCCTTGTAATTGTAGAATAAGCTTATATTAATTTTGTTTGTTGTAATTTTCATTAATTTTATTTAATCTTATTAATTTAGTTAATGTTTTTTTTTTTTTTTTTTTGGAAATTTTCGTTACAATTTGTGTTCGTTTTCCTGAACAGGTTCTCCTGTGCCTTGACGTAAAACTAAATTGTCAAAAAATCAATCGGCACTTACCCGAGGTTTACACGAAACTCTTTTGTTATCAAAAAAAAAACATTGGAATGATAATTTCTATAAAATTCGCCAAAATAGTAATAAATCATGGAAATCGCCATTTCGCCAACTAAAAATTTTAGTCGCCAAATGCGTTCAAAACTCGACGCTTTTGGTCAGAGATATCGCCAAATCGGCCAACCCTTGTTGTGAATGCTCTATTTTTATAATATTGTTCTCAAGTTGTATTGTAGTTTTATTTCTACGTGTAGTTCTCGATCAGGCCACACTTTCATTGGAGTTGGTCTTTTTGACAGCTGTCTCTTGTTTGCCACTTCATTCTGAATAGACGTAATCCAGAACAAAGTTGGCAAATCGTGCAATATTATAATAATATATTTGAATATTGGTTTCAATATTCGGTTCACAGGCCATTGTTGAGAGTGCATTACATCCTCAAAGAGTCACTGTTTGTTCCGCTCTATGGGCAGAGGGAATCACTGGTCCATATTTCTTCAAAAATGAAGCCGGCCATAATCTGACAGTCAATGGGGAACGCTATAGAGCCATGATTAATGATTTTTTTCGTGCTACATGCCATATAGCCAACGAAACAATCAGTCAATTGATTGAAACTTTTGTTGAGCGCATTATCTCGTGTCGTGGTCGTTTGGCGTGGCCTTCAAGATCGTGCGATGGACAATTTTTTGTGGGATAAGCCCGACACGATTGATGCCTTGGAAGAGAATACGCTGTGCGTTTTTGCTGACATACGGCCCCAAATGCTGCAAAAAGTGGTCGAAATTGGGCTTCTTGGCTGGAATTTTTTCAAGCCAGCCGCGCCGGCCACTTGCCCGTAATCATTTGGCGAAACATAATGGCAAACCCTTATCTTTATAATAAAGATAAATTCGTGGCATTAACATTATATTATATCGATTTATTTCTTCTTTAAAACGACACGTGTAAAAAAACCACCCTTTATTTGGTATGTTGGGTTAATTTTAGCACAGTGCTCATGGCTTCTCATGTTACCTTTCCAGTGCCGTTTTGGAAATCAAGTATTCTTGATAATGACGGGAAGGCACCTGTCTACAGTGTCGTTGATAAATAAACCAGTATGTTTGACCTCTACTGTTTTGTTATTTCTTATCAGTAAATTACTGTTTGTACGCATGTACAAATCGTGTGATGGCAATACGAACACGTTGGACCTCTACACTGATTGGGACATGCCCGTCAAAGACAACTTGTAGGCAGGAGTTGTAAAATAAGTAGAAACCATATTTTATGATGGATCTGTAAATTAAAAGTAAAGGAGCTCCTGCCCATTTATGGGAGTTATATTCCATTTCAGGCCGGATGTAGGTGGTGTAAGTACAGGATGCACGTGAGACAATAGAGTTGGGTACCCTACCATCACCACCGCTCTCCTGCTCTACACGGTCCAGAAGCTGCAAAGATGTTGTTTGCCTTTTGTCCTCGACCTCCGGGGGACTTGGCCGAAGGTAAGAGGACAGAATATCGAATGCCTTGGAAATATACACAGTCACTACCTTGCTTTTACCAAGGCGGTGAATGGATCAACTCCACCGCTCCGAAAGGAACTCCATCAAGTCTCCAGTAGATCGATTTCTACGGAAGCCATACTGTCGATCATTAACAAGGCCGTTAGACTCTAAATACTTAACAAGATGGTGGTTAATCATGCTCTCCATGTCTTTCGAGAGCGCAGAACATACTGCAATTACTGAATATTGCAATGGCGGCTGAATATTGCAATTGCAGCTTTCCAACGTGAGGGATAGATACCAGCACGGTACGACATGTTGAAAAGATGGCGCAATGGACGAGGTAGCGTCGAAGAGCTCTTACATAGGACAAGTGCTGGAGTACCATCCGGGCCCGGATTTTTGTTTACATTGAGATCTGCATGAACCCTTTTGACCCCATGTGTTCGAAAAAATATCTATGGCATCGAACTAGATACGTTTTCGATCCCGGCGTGTGGTTGACTGCTTTCTGGCAAAGATGCATTTTTTGCATATATTTCAGTCAGAAGGTTAGCATTATCAACCGGGTCGGTGAGTACCTCGTCATCGTTAACAAGAATTGGAATAGAGGACGCAGAACTGTCTCTTACTCTTTTACTTCCCCTGGGAGAAGAAAGAAGTTATGCACGAAGGCGCTGTTCGCGCCTCAGCACTCTGGCACAATTGGATCTTGCCTGCTTACGTAGCAGCTCAGTAGTGACGTTTTTATTTATTTCTAAATGCGTACTCTTTGGATCTGTTAGCTTCTTTGCATGTCTGATTAAACCATCAATTCTTTGAAGGTTTTATCGAAGTAGTCTTCGGGGGAAAACAACGTGAAGAAGTATTTTCTCAACCATTTCAGCAGCAGCATCGACATTATTGTCTATGTTTCTAGTTAAATTGTTGAGTTCGGCCCAACGTGCCTTTTCGTGTATGTACATAGTCCGCTTCGTGACTGGTTTAGAAGAGGCTCGAAGATCGGAGAACGAAAATGATGCTCAAAGGGTGCAATGATCCGAGTTACCAAGAGGTGCAAGAATGTTAACCTCATACTTTTCTGGGTGCGAGGTTAAGAAAAGGTCAAGAATATTTTGTTGTTGCCCTTCAACACGCGGAATGTGAGTTGCTTCATTAATTAATTGCGCCAAGTCCTTGTGAATTTCTTGAACCGATACCGCAGCCGCAGTGTTCTGTTTCTAGTCGAAATACCTGGAAAATGATGCATTTTTTTCTGATATGCATTGCTGAGTACAACAAGAAACTTTTTTTAAATTTCCCAAACACCTCCGAAATCATGAGTACGCCCTTAAATCAATCATAAATTTAAAAGGAAAGAACAATTTAATTGACCACTTACGACTTACGGCCATATTTAGGGAAACATGTTGGTGTCACGTACAAACCGTTTTGCAAACATAAAACCAGCAAGCCATACCAACTTGATAAGTGTGTTTAAGACATCGATCGCACTTGCAGGCACTCCAGGCAAATGTTAGTTTAGTCAGTCCAGTCACAGACTCCTTAAGTATCAACAGCTTACGAGGGAGCTGGGACGAAAAGGCTCTTATATTTTATTCCCAGTGATTCGAAACACAATTATCGGATTATTAAAAATGGCGGTGCTGCATGGTATAGTTGAGCATAGGAGCCCCCAACTAAAAACTTTGGCTTTTTGGTCAAAAAAACCTCTACAGAAAATAAACCGAAAATTGTGTTGCCCCACACAGGAAAATTACCTCAAATTAAAACGAAGAAGAAAACTGTAAAACACAAAGCAAAGGCACTCCTTTTATTTCTACACAATGAGTGTGTACGTCTGTCTGACGTTAACATTCCACGTAATGCGAGAAATAGACAAAATACCATAAATGCCAATACAATTTTTGTACATGTGTCGGTAGTAGTCGTCAAAAATACTCCTAAATGGAGAACAGGAACGACAACAAATCGGAAAAATTTAAAATATAAAATTTATCAGAAATGGTAAAAGGATAGTTGCGTGAGTTTATTAAGGGGGAGATTGGGAGATTATGGAAATGGAGAAAGTCAAGTTATTTTTTCCATTATATGCACGTGTGTGCATATATTTTCTTTAAAATGAACAAGATCACATAAAAAAATCAATGTTGTTGTCAGCAGTTTCAAAGAAGACTGACCAACACACGAGAGACCCTCGATCATCAATCCCTTGACTCCGCAATAAGTATGAAGAGGGCGAGAATGACAGCACGTAAGACGTTCGTGTACATACGGACTACCAAGAATGATAGCAAATTTAGATAAAAATAGGCACAAACTACGTCATCTAAAGGGAAAACATGCACATGGCCAGCGTTGCCGTTGACTTTTTTCAAAAAGTATCATTTTCAAAAAAAAGGTATCATTTTAAAAAAAAAAAGTATAAAACGTTTTAAAACGATTTTTTTATTTAAAAATTACTTCAAATTAGGTACAAAGTAAGTAGAACAAAAAATACATGACACAAATTTATTTAATGTAGGGAACAAGGGCTCGTTGTAGGAATTTTTCATTTTTCCTCCTTTCCCCCAAAACTCCTTGTTAAAGCCTCCAAAGATTGACATTCGCTCACAAATTCATCTGCATCTTTAATTTTATAATTAAATTCAGATATTAAATCGAAATAATCTATATCAACAATTGATTTGATCATAGAGGGATCTAAAAACTTCAGATTAACAAAAAGTATCAAAAAAGTGGCAAGACCCAAAAAAAAGTATAATTTTGATACTTTAGTATCATCAACGGCAACGCTGCACATGGCGCAATCTTTGTTTCTATCATTTTGGCAACGCACTCTTTCAGTGGTGGGCAGCGTTGCCATATATATTTTTCAGGAATCTGTAAATGTCATGACAACAAACAGTTTCCTGGTTTAAAAAACAGTTTTTCTAAAGACCATTCACACTATGGAAAAACGGATTGTTCGAGCTATTCGACAGGTATATGGGGTTTAAGACCTGAAGAAGGCAGTTTATCGTTATGGTTTTTTTTATGGCCAATAATACCAGAAACAACGTTTTGTGCTTCACATATATGTCTCCTTAAAGTAATCCAATACTTTTATTTATATTATGGGTAATTTAAATTACAGATATTATAGGTAAGAACTAGGTATTGACCCACAAATTTAAAATTTAAGTAGAAGGTTAAACCCAAAAAAAACGAAATGTAGAAATGACGTAAACAACAATTTCAAATTAGAAAACTGGTTCACGCCGAAGAAAAATGCCTGATAATGCGAATAATGGGCCAAAGAAGAAATATAATCAGGTGCAATGAATGTTACGGAGAGAAAAACTAGACGATTACTTAAATTGGTCAAATATGATTAAATAAAATATGTGGTATGAAGAAATATTTAAGATTTAATGCGGGACAGCAAAAACATTGAAAATCCCGCTAAAAATCGGGGGAAACAGAATTATTAAAAAAAAGACGACATGCATACTTTAAAAAACGGAACTGATGCAAGAAATAGTATGTAAATGGAATGTAGAATGGCTGAAACAACTAAAATATATAAGAAAAACGATTGTAAAGACAGTAGAACTGACATTTTCCAAGGACAATTGACTTTTTCGAACAATCATCTTTTCCAAGCGGTTATCAAAATCGAATTTTGTTGGCTGAAACAACTAAAATATATAAGAAAAATGATTGTAAAGACAGTAGAACTGACATTTTCCAAGGGCAATTGACTTTTTCGAACATTCAACTTTTCCAAGCGTTTATCAAAATCGAATTTTGTTGGCTGAAACAACTAAAATATATAAGAAAAACGATTGTAAAGACAGTAGAACTGACATTTTCCAAGGGCAATTGACTTTTTCGAACATTCAACTTTTCCAAGCGTTTATCAAAATCGAATTTTGTTTCTTCCGACTATCAACGGAATTTCCACCGTTTTTTTGTGTCCCCTATTCGATTTAAATATTTCTCCACAAAAATACAGGATTTTCCAACAAGATGTGTTATTTTGATATTCAACGAAAAATGTCATTTTTTGAGATAAATGATCGGATGTTTATTTCATAATAAAGAGGAAGGTATGCCGTTAATAATGCAGAACAACATCTGCCAAATGGCCACCACGACCACGCTTACAGGACTATATCCGTTTCATGAAATGTTCCATAACCAAATCGCAAAGTGACTGCCCTATGTCCTCTCAATAGCCTTACGAATTCTATCTTTGATGTATTGAAGCGACGCTGGGCTGTTGGCGTAGAGCATATCTTTCACGTGGCCCCATAAGACGAAGTCCGAAGGTGTTAAATCACACCTATTGTGATCACCTCTTCGAGAGATAAGACGATCTGGAAACGTTTCCCTTAAAATAGCAATGGTTTTGTTGCTGGCAAGGCGCCGTAGCGCCGTCTTGTTGGAAGTAAACATTGTCCAGATCAACAACATCCAAGTCCGACCATATGAAGTCATTAGTCATCTCTCGATAGCGCAATCCATTCACCGTAACTGGCTGATCCAATCTCATTTACGAAAAAGTAAGGACTATAAACCGCACCACACAGTCACACGTTGAGGAGGCTGCTCAACAATAACTCTTGGGTTTTCCCAGGTCCAGATGCGACAATTTCTTTTTTTGGACGAAGACACCGAAGAGGAAATGGGCCTTATCAGTCAAGATGATTTTCGATGGAATTCTGGATCATTTTCATGCATATCATGGACCCAATCACCAATGACACGACGTTGTTAATGGTCGGTCGTCTTGAGTTCTTGTGTTAATTGAACTTTGTAAGCCCCAGTCTTTATGCAAAATACGGTGTTATGACGTTTGTGGAATACCCAATTCCAAAAAATGGCGAGAAATGGACAAACCTGGCATTTCTTCCACCATTTGGGCCACAGCAGCAATATTCTCAGTTGTTCTTGAGCGACGTGCACATCACCGACTTGTCCCAACAGCTCGAATTTGTTTACCAATTCCTGTATTGCGGCCCGACAAGGTACTTCACGACGACCTAAAAATGCTTTAGTTTTGCAAACTGTGACTGCACAATTTTCACCATTTTTGTAGTGAATTTTAATGATCTCAATGCGTTGTTGATTCGTGTATCGTTGCATTTTTAGTAATGACGTAGTATCTAATTGACGTAGTCACATGTCAAAGAATAAAAGCTTCAACAGTGACAACTACCGAAATACCGGGTGATTCAAAATAACACCTCTTGTTGGAAAACCCCTTACTATTACATACATTAATATTCCAAAAGTCTCAATTAAATTATTCGATGTTTTTCTGTTTAAGAGATTCCACCGCTCCCTCCACCGCTCATTTCCATCGTTACAAACGGCTGAGCAAACTGAATACGACTTCCCGTTCACTGTAGTATCGACTATAAAGATAAATTAAATTAATAAAACAAGAACATACAGCACAAGAACAAATGGCAGGTATATCACCGAACACATGTTCGATGGTTCATTCATGCGCCCATTCATTCAGTCACTTCAGTCGATATTATCAGTTTTACTTGGATCTCCGTATAAAGATGACGCTTTGCCAGAGTCTCGTTGTCAGTTGCAGTATTTTCCTAATCGTACGTAAGGATGTTTTGCATTAATCCATTTTGGGTGATAGGTGACAACGAGTCCTCCTCTCTGACATCGTTTCAGTTTTTTTGCGTATTGGCAAGGAGTCAAACCGAACCCGTGTCGGGTTCCTTCTATACCACCTGTGATTTCGATTTGGATGACATTGAGGCATTGCTACCATTTTTGCCATCGCTGTGTACGGAAATCTATGCGAATCGCCTAACAGATGCTGGACTGTATAACAGTTACCTGCAGGAGTCGAAAGCCTTTGCCAACTTTCAGAGGAAGCTCAATGATTATGAACTACGCTCGCATCAAAATCAACAGGCACAGGAACAGGAACCACTCAACGAGTATCCGTTTGCGACGACACTGAGACAGGATATTTATGGCAGGATTGATTTGATCGAATGTGTTACAAGTGTAAATGGATCAGCTCGCGACTTTTTAAAGTGTGTGATGGACAAACATTTGGAGCTGGAACAACTGGTACCGAATGTGACCGCCATCGAGAACAATCCAAATGTAAAATGAGATGAGTCGATCTGTGCGCTGGCCATGGGCCCACTTCACTTTGTTCAAATGATGTTGGTAGGGGTGCTAAAAATTTAGTTTCTTACAAATAAACAAACCAGAAAAAAATGTAATGTCGACAGTGATAATGTTTATTGAGTCATAGATAACAGACCATGGCACAATAATATAAGGTAGACGCATGCAAACAGCTGATACAAATTTTTCAATTTCGAAGGAATTTCGATTGTCAAACTCATTGTTTACATTTGATTCATGGTACAATAAACACGGTAAGGTCATTAGCCCAACAACAAATAATCAGATACAACTCTGGTGCTCTATATTGTCAAAGTTGTATATGTCAAGAATATAAAATAAAGTTACTGACAGTTAATTTTTGTTATTGTTGTAAATATTTGATACAGAATATTTACATTTCCATCATTAATATGTTCATAATTTGTTATACCCTCTATCATAGGATGGGTTTGTTATTCCGTTTGCAACACATCGAATGTCAACTTTGACAATTTCGAGCGCTGCGAGAAAAAATTGTAAATCAGCTGATTGCTTGGCCTTACCTTCTTTATTGTACCATGATTTGATTGGTTGGTTTATTTGTTTTTCAAATGTCGAATACATTTAAATTAAAGAATTAGAAAACAAGAAGCCGCACAAAGAATTGTGCGGCTCTCAAAACTACTAAAAATTAAGTTATAGTTCGCTAAAAATTGTGCCAGAAGTTGTAACTGTCTGCAACTTACATATATACCAGAATTTGGCAATCAAACTACCCCGGGGTTGTATCTGAGTTTTCGTTTATGGGCAATTGCCACTGCCCTCTATAATTGTGCCATCGATAACAGACATATCGAGCCGTAATCGCAAAAAAGAAAATTTAGCAGGAGTTGCTGACCCTGTGGTCCATTACAATTAACAGTGTACAATTTAATCGAGATCTGCGTATGGAGAAGTTCCGTCCGTGTCGGTTCTCACTAGAGCGCTGCATTTTGATTGCAGGTATAGATGGACCGACGTACAGATATACAACTCGAGAACGATCCAACTTGTACTGGAAAACAAGCATGATTCACAGATGCGCCTATGTGCTAAAGCACACCCCCTACACCGCACCGCACCACTCCCCGAATCCTTCTGTAGATGACTATATAAGCTTCGCTAGGCGTGACATATGTAGGACCGTTATAGGTTCCCGCGATGTGTTTCACGTCCTCACCGCCATTGAATTCGCAGTTTTGGTCAGCTTCACATTTCTTTTTGAAAATTGTCCTTTCCTTCTGCTCATCAAGATTTTGCATTTTTGATACTCTAGGCATCTGAAGAGGTGACACTGTCTGCCTCTGCGGACTTTAGTTATCTCTTCCTCAAGGTCCTGTAGGGTCTTTTCTTTAAAGACCAACTCTCAGTGGGCATCCACTATAACTAAAATGCTCAGGAAATTAGGGTATCGGAGAGGGAGCAGTGTCTATTCAGATTTTTTTTTTTAATTTGATTATGTCACAACTGGCAGGAAAGACAATTCCACATACAAAACCGTTCGGCTGAATAACGAATTTTCTCTACAGTGCGTCGCACTGTGGGATTTTGGTGTCAATAAATCAATTTTTCAACTACTAAATTTCAAAAATTTAAAGATGCAGTTTTGTAGAGAACTGTTTAAATACGAAATGTGCATTTATGGTTTTTTCGAAAAATTGTATTCTATTTGTGAAAAATTGAGGGAAAGTCCCTGCAACGGTGCTAAGCAAGAAATGACTTATATTTTCATGCAATGCAGTGGTCCATATATGTAAAATTTTCTTGATAATACCATTTGACTTTAATATATTTTAAAAATATAGTATTTCTCTATAAATTAAAAAAAAAAAATCATGGGGATATCATAAACCGTTAGGAAGATATGTCCAAATCTGTAAGCCGCTAAAAAATTTTTTTTTTGGATTTTCAATGGACACAAAAAAATGTAGCTCCACTCTCCTCCAAGCCGTTCTTTTAATAAAATGAAAGGTGGGAATGTCTTCTTTCGATTAAACCAAAAAATATTTTTAGGAAACTTCCGGAAGTGGAAGAAAACTAGAAATTTCTGGTAAAAGTCATGAAAATTTTCATTAAATTTTTGCAAAAAAAAGTATTGCATAATTTTAGGACAGCTATTTATTGAATATTGAATATAACAACAACAATTAACAATTGGGGCGAAACAGTGCATAGAGATAAATAAAAACAAAACCATATGATTTTTAGAATTAATTACAAATAATATTACAAATAATAACGTGTGGCCACAAAATCAATTCGGAAAAGTTCAAAAACTATACTTGGGATACGGCAAAACTATTCGTTGAAAAATATGGTTGGTATTTCATGCCGATCGCCGTGCATAAAATACTTATACATGGAAAAGACATCATGGATGCAGCAATTCTTCCTATTGGTATTGGAAGAAGCAAGAAATAAGGACTATAGGTTAATGTTTTCTAGGAAATGCATTAGAGTTGCGACAAACACTGATATTTTTCATCGCTTACTGGTTTCATCAGACCCTTTTATAACCATCCTAAAACATAAGCCATCCAAACAGGATTTGGAATGTGATGATGTAGTCAAAGAAATGATAGATGAAGAATAAATAAAGTTTTTTGTGGAATAATAAACAAAATATTAAAAAAAATTCATATCTATAATCTGTATGGGCGGTGGGCGTGGCCGATTTTGATGAAACTTGGCACGCATCTTTTCTTAATTCTAGAAACTGTATGTACCAAATTTGAACAAATTTTGACCGGATAGGAAAAATTTTATGCGAATAATCCATTTGGATTGTATGGGCGGTGGACGGTGGGCGTGGCCGATTTTGATGAAATTCCATTTTTTTCTGAATTTAGTCAATATAATGCTCGGTGCCAACTTTCAATGATCCCGGACTACTCCTTCTATTTTTTGCACAAAAATGTATGAAGCGATCCCACAGTGCGTCGTCCGATCAACCGGCCATTTGACAATGAACGGATGAGAGACCCTGGATAGCCGCGTTTCTTGTCTGAAAGTCCTAACATCAGGCACATGACGACGGATTTCTGGGGAGCAGATACCGTTAAAATATCTGTAGAACAGCGATAAACCACACACGTTGCCGCGATGCTGACTGAAGACAATCAAGTTGGATACCCTACTATCTCCTATTATCACCACCGCTCTCCTCTGTACGCGGTTCAGTTGCTGTAAGGATGTCCTTGGATAATTTAAAGACAAATGTGCATCAGATAAGTATTTATTAAATCAATTCATTGAATATTGATGACTAATGTATGGAATATTCGACATCTTAATAGAACACTTTGTAATATCGCTCATGTTGGCGCTCGGCAGAATGTTGAGACATGAATAGGATTTCTTTCCTCTCACACGGATTTACAATTATAGGCCCAATCACTTCAGATTTAACGACATTTCTCCCATGCGGTTTGGGATTGGTGGCGAAGTCAAGTGGGCCACATTTCGTAAGCGGAGATGCTCGCATGGGTTAACGGCTCGACAGAACCAGGCAATGTGGGGTACATTCGTTGATATAGAATACACAGCTATAAATAATCTATTTTTATACCCTCACCCTACGGGTAGGAGGGTATATATCATTTGATACGACCCAAAAGTGTAACACCTAGAAATATTCACATTAGACCCCAGGTGTCTTTGAACCAAATTCGATTCATGACTTTCTGAATCGTTTGAGCCATGTCCGTCTGTCCGTCCGTCTGTCTGTCCTGCTGGTACGCACGATAACTTTCGAAAGAGTTAAACAATCGCTCTGAAATTTGGCATGGGTTAATATTTTTCCAAAACTGCTTATGGGATTGTATATGGGCTATATGGCCACACCCCTTCGGGTACCTCCCATACAAATCTGCTATTTCGCCCACTTTATAAATCGTGTAATAATATCAACACGCTCAAGTTCGATCTTCGCCAAATTAGTTAGTAAAGGTATAACTGAACAACGTTTCGGACTAAAACTTGGAAGTCTGGCAACTCTCCTTCTGGTACCTCCCATACAAATGTACGATCTAATACTATCAGTATAACCAACGCTATCTTGCCCAAATTTTGTATTTAGTAAAGTTATAGCTAGACAAAATTTTGGACAAAAACTTTGAAGTCTGGCAACTCCCCTTCTGGTACCTCCCATACAAATGTACCATCCCGCCTCTGATAAACCGTCTAATACTATCAGTATAACCAACGCTATCTTGCCCACATTTTGTATTTAGTACAGTTATAGCTAGACAAAGTTTTGGACAAAAACTTGGAAGTCTGGCAACTCCCCTCCTGGTACCTCCCATACAAATGTACCGTCCCGCCCCTGATAAACCGTCTAATACTATCAGTATGACCAACGCTATCTTGCCCACATTTTGTATTTAGTACAGTTATAGCTAGACAAAGTTTTGGACAAAAACTTGGAAGTCTGGCAACTCCCCTTCTGGTACCTCCCATACAAATGTACCATCCAATATTTTTTCTATAGCATTCGGTATTTTAGGTTGCTATTATGACTTTTCATCAGATGTTACATCAAATGATGGTAGCTACGGTCACTTTTGACTTTCCGATACTTATGAGTATGAGACTTGTATGTTTTTACTGAGGGTGAGGGTATATATAAGTCGGTTTACCCGACTGCAACTTTTTCACTGGTTTTTAGTTACATAGAGAAACAATCTTATTTAAGTTTATGAACACGCTGTTATGGATAAAAAAGTTCAGTATCGAATGTAAACATGAATGTAAACTTTTCTCGCGGATAATATTCGGGAATAATATTATCCATTTTGGTTTTCGAAACCCGAAAGGAAAAGAAAGCAGAGACTTGATTTATCATTTATACGGTTTAGAAGAAATAAGTACAGTGCTCTTAGCTCGAGAACATAGAAGAAAACACCAGTCGAGTCTACAAAGTCCACTGGCCGCCATATACCAGGAACTGCTACTACAGCAACAACAATCGAGGTCGTAGATTTAAACAGTTAAAGAAGGTTTACATGAAGAATCTGCCAAAAGTATACAAGAGAAAGAGGCGAACGTTGAAGAAAATGGCAACGCCGGCAATAATACAAATAGAGAAGAGTATACATCGTATACACAAACTAAAGACCAAACGATGTGAGGGGAAGCTGTAGCGACAGATAAATGTTTGATAGCCGCTCATAAGGTGACTAAATGCTGAAATAGAAAGGACGAAGTGTCTCGTCAGCAGGGGAAGAAATTAATTAAATTGTTAAAGAAGAATAAAATGTGTCATACACACCAACATCAACATTCAACAGTCCGATGTGTTTTTATAAAGGGTGTTTTTTTATGAGTTTTTTTTTTTTTTAATATGAATCACTCTGTTGCCTGACAGCGGTTTTGACAGTTTAAAGTGACGTCTCTACTCAGTATTGTTTGGCAAATCATCATGAATAGGTTAACTCCAGAACAACGCTTCCAAATCGTGGAAATTTATTTTCAAAAACAGTGTTTAATTAAAAATGTTTATACCGCAAAATTCTCTTCAGTGATGAGGCGCATTTTTGGTTGAATGGATATGTCAACAAGCAAAATTGCCGTATTTGGAGCAAAGATAATCCACACGCCGTTCGCGAATTACCAATGCATCCCGATAAATGACAAGAAATTATCTACCAAGTAAACAAATTTTGTTTTGCCATTTCATAATTCGGCATGTGTTTTATTTAAATTTCAAGCTCAGCAAGCTCTTAGAAAAACACCCTTTATTTCACCGTAAGTAACATCTCGAAATATATGTAGTTCGACTACTTTCGGCTTTTATTTGTGTTAACGAAATAATAATTGAATATGTAGTAGCACTGAAACTTGGGTTATAAATCGTTTGCATTTTAAATGGATTTTAAAAGAATGCAAAAGTCCACATTTACTCTGTCCGCTTGCGCAACATTTCCGATGACAAATCCAATACATCCAACACCGTTTCTCCACGGTAATTTGTAATCTTTTCATCGTATGGGACATACTGCTTCAACAATTCCATCATATCCACCAACTTCCGTTTAGCCATTAGATGGAAAACGGAGTCACCATTGCCCAAGACTTCGTACTGCAAAACATCAAATTTGTGCATTTGACAAAATGCCAGCATAGCCTCAACCAGCTCCGACAGTTTAGCCAACAAGGCAACATGCAGAACGGTCAAGCCCTGGTCATTGTAGACCTTAAACATTTTTATCAAGCGTTGGATTGTGCGGTCGGTGTCTTCATTCGATTCCGCCTCCACTTCCTTTTTGGTGGTGTAACTCACAAGGACTTTTCGGATTTTCGAAATACACTCCGTATGGTTGTATTCAATGGCAAGGTGCAGCGCCGTACGGCCTTGTCCATCCTGCTCATGCAGGCCAAAACCCATGCCAACCAATGGTGCTATGCAGTTCGATTTATTGTGCAAGCAGGCATAATGCAGAAGATTCTCTCCGTAATTATTGCGTGCGTTTAGAACGAGTTCCTTGTGCGGTGTTCGTTTCATTTGGCGATAGAGATGCAGTAGATGAACCTCATTCATGATTGCATAATGGAAGACGGTGTTGCCACCTGCCCGAAAAAAAAAACACAAACAGACAAAGGGTTGTATTAGCAAAGCGTAGTACAGTAAGTATCAGATATTTGAATAGATAAAAACGGATATAAGAATGTTTTGAAAAACACCGAATCTTCTCTACTTCGTTTTAGTAGGAGAACTATTTCCCCCAAGAAGAACGTTTATAAGAAGAAAACACAAAAACGGATAGAAGAACTGTGTGTTAAGCGGCACAGATGACAAGTGCCTTTGAAGAGATGGAAAATTATTTTATTTTATTTTTTTTCAACATAAGGAACTCTAAATTTTCCATACGAAAGTTTTGTGTTTGGTGCTTATTTATTTTGAAATTTATTATAAAACCCATCAATAAATTACAATAATTGCTTGTAACAAAACATCGTATATAAGAAAGAAATTTGAGGTTGTTGTTGTAGTTTGTTGACTTTCTTATATCCGTTATATACTGTCAATGATTTTAGCATGAGGGAGTACTTACATTTGTCATTGCGTCGCCCGATACGGACATTTTCGGTTCTGCCTAAGATATGCGAAATAATATCTGGTAATGTGATATTCCTAGACATAGCAATAGTTCGATTTGTGTCTGACGTAGTGGGACTCGCCTCAACTCCGTCATCATTTGATCTGAGCTTAACCGAGTCTCTATACACTATTTCGTTGTTATCCACATTCTCTGTGGTACTACAGTTCTGTAGCATCGAGAGAATGTCTTGAAAGGACATCCCCATTTCTGTGAACATTTCATCGGCATTTAATTCATTCCCATCGTCTAATAGACATAGTTCGTTGATAGACGGGAAATTAGTCAGCGGCCCGTTATTATTGCTGTTGGTAGGACGCTCATCACTTGTAAGGTTTTCACCATCTTCAGTCGGGACTTCGTTTGCCCATGCATTTGAGAGTTGATACGAATTAGGTGAAAGCTCTCCATTTGGTTCGGGCTGCCTAACGTTCAGCTCAGTGTTATTGCTGAAGACGATTGGCTGTGAATCTTCGACGTCTAATATAGATTCATTGTTTACAGACGGTAAATTAGTCAGCGGCCCGTAATTATTGCTGGTGGTAGGACGCTCATCACTTGTAAGGTTTTCACCATCTTCAGTCGGGACTTCGTTTGCACATGCATTTGAGAGTTGATACGAATTAGGTGAAAGCTCTCCATTTGGTTCGGGCTGCCTAACGTTCAGCTCAGTGTTATTGCTGAAGACGATTGGCTGTGAATCTTCGACGTTGCTATTCATACGTTTACGTTTGTGAGCGATACCACTTTTGTCTTTATTATGGTAACAAAATTTCATAGCAGCGCTTTTGTATGTGCTACATCCAACAACAACAGTTACGTTGACGTCGACTTCATCGCCGCCGCTAACGTGTGGTCCCTTCGGAAGCACAAACTTCAAAGCTGCCAATCTGATAATTTCAATTTCGTGAACTTCCTGGGCAAATCCGATGTCCTTGTTGGTGAAACGGACCGTGTAAGTGTGGTTTTTATTGAAATTGCCCAGGATGTAGATATTCATGCCACCGGCTACATCGCCCTTAATGTTGCACAGTTCGGTGTGCAGATCATCGCCGTCATAGATATTATTCGAGTATATGGTTTCTCGATACAGGCGAAATTCGTTGGTTTTAAGGTCCTTTTCGAAGATGGTGAAACCCAAACACGTCTGTAGTATGGAAAGAAGATAAGAGCAAAATATTACAAACACTTCGTTGTCGTTTTGTGTGACTATCACACAACAAATTCAGTCGGACACTACTTAATCTTTCGATTCCTCCTACCGATACCATAATTTCCTACCGCCGACACAGTGCATTGCATTTATAGGGTGATCACCCGAGTGTTGGTAAAAAAAAAACATTCCACAAGTTTTTATTGAAATTCCTACTTAAGACTTACGGTGATTTCGTTTGTACAGATAAATGTTGCCCACACACAGTGTACAATTTTATTAATGTTGCACCAAAATCCTGGAGATGTCGCACATTTTGTGATATCAAACGAACATATTTTGGTGTAACACCTAAAGATAGTTTAGATTATATAGTAGTTAGGTTGCCATCAAAGGTCGACCTTTTAACTTTTCCATCAATATAAATAGTCGATTTTTCGACTTTTTTGGATTCACCAGTTGACAAAGAAAAACAAAATAATGGACAAAATTTCAGTTTAAAACTTAACAAAAAAAGTGATAATGAGACCAATTCAATACCTTTTATGGTATTCGAAACAAAAAGATTTTCCTAGTTCTATAAAATAAAGAGTTCTAACCTTAAAAAAAAAATTGTCCTACGCTCTGAATGCCAAAATATTGAAAAATTGCCAAATACAGTGTTCCCCCGTATAACGAAGGCTCGCTTTACGGAATTTCGAAGTTACGAACATCATTAATAAACTATAAAATTCTTTATACGAATACGAAATTTCGAACTTACGAACATTATTACATGTTAAATTATAAAATTCGTTATTCATTTGAATTTTCTGCTTTTAGGTAAAATTCCACAATGTTGTGAATTTTTCGTTTGTTTGTTTTCGATTTATTAAAGAGCCTTCTGAAAAGGGAAATTTCTCCTTGAGCGCCATCTATAAATGACTTCAGAAAAAAGGGTTTCGCATAACGAACATTTTGGGTACACACACTCAAAAAAAATGTACTAAATTTAAGGAAAAATGTACTACAATTGAGTAAAATTGGTCTTCATATGGCACCAAGTATCTCCGTACTCAATTTAAGACCGAAATTTTCCATGAAATAGGTATGTGACGTTGAGTTAAAAGAAGTACAAAAGTGGTTATTTCTAGTACAATATTGTGTGGTAGTGTACTCAAATTTAGAAAATTTTGTATCAAATGGAGTAAATTGGGAAATAATTTTAGTACGTTACGGTGTCATTTGGAATAAATTTTAATTTAAAAAAACTTAAAATGAGGAAAATCTGGCATGTATTTGGGACCTTGTCATACTTAAAACGATACAAGTGCTGGACTGTTCCAAGTACAACATAACTTCAGTTTAGTCCAGCCGATATCAAATTAAGTTTGAAATGTACTAAAAACGACTAAAAAATGCTCTTCTAAATAGACCTAATATTGCGAATATCAGACCGTCGTTCTTCTCTTTTACTACTACTATACTCAGAATGTATACATATGCTGAGATTATGTCCCTTTTAACACAATTTAGGTAAAAAGTGTTCTGCAAACAAGTACAAGTGCTTCAAAAGTAAGACAGTCGTACTGTATATGAGTTCGGAATCCATTTGTTTCTTCTCCTGATAATAACAAGAAATGTTTTTTTTTAAAAAAATAATATGATAAACAATTATTTATTTTATTAACATATGTAGGTACATTAATATACAATATTACATTATGTAATGGTGTGCCATTAAAAAATAATTATTGTGGAACAAAATACAATAGAAGCATATAAGAACAATTAAAAATAAATGAGAAATTGATGTAATAAATGCTGCATACAATAATCAACACGAAATCCTTTTTAGTTTTATCCAAAATTATAAATGGTTACCTAAATTACAGAAATAAAAAAGTAAAATGGTTTCAATGTTTAATTATACATATGTAACAAAAATTGTAGATTATGACCATTTTTCGTCTTAATTTTGTATCTCCTTCGATAATTAGATCTAAATATTAGGAACTAGTATTTATTTTAAGATTTGGCAAAGTATTATTATTTAACACTAAAAGGTACAGATTTTTGTATACATATATTTTTACAATTGTAATTTAAATAATAAATACATATATTTTTACAATTGTAATTTAAATAATAAATTATAATTCCATTAAAATAACTATGCAATGAAATATTTGTTAGTTGATAGAAAGTGATTACGCTGAAAAATTCACCAACAATTAAATTAATAAAAAGATGTACTTCAGGTTTCCCCACGGATTAATAAACTGGGACGAATCCTTTCCTTTAACTGATAATTAAGGCTATCGTATATTTATCATTTACATGTGTAACTTTTGGAACGTTAAATTCTTAAAATAGGCGAGCAAGTAAGGCGGCGAATGTAGCTATGTACCGCGCGCCTAATGTGTTGTATTATACTTTTTTCAATATTGTTGTAGGTAATAAAAACACATTTCCTTGCCACGTTTATACCTCAAATTCAACGACCGAATATAAATTACCGAACCTTACAGCAAATTATACAATAAAAAGGATAAACAGATTTATTATTCAGAAGCTCAAACTTTAAATTATTCAATTGAAGGTGAATTTTAGTATTTAATTTAGTATTTAACTCGATTTTATGTATGTACAGAATCCATACCTCAGGTTTAGAATTTAATACTGACAAAATATATGTAACACTTTTTGAGCACGTTTCTCCATAAAAGGGATGGTATCTACATACTTTTTATACCGACAAATTTTTCACATAACGCACTGTATTATAATTACTTACCAATTATCAGAAACGACTTTATTATTAAAAACCGTCTTTCCAAAATGAAGTTGAATTCGCACCACCTTTCCAAATAATCCGCTGCCGTCAACACCAGCTGTAACAAAATCTGCCGCCTTCGCCAACAAACGTTTTTACAGTTTCCGCCTATAGATTTTAAAAAATGAATGAATGATTTTCAAAGAACTAAATATAGGGAAAAAAAACGTTAAACTTACCAGATACAATGCACTTTCAAAAATTTGCTGTTTTCTCTAACCCATACACTCGAAACAACAATATAATGTGTCGCGTATCAAAATTATTTTTCACAATATATGTATACGACTTTATTTTTCAAACTTCAAAATTTTTTGAAGGAATATAGACAATTTTCTTTCAATTTTGATTGATTTGGTTTCTCTGACATATACATACAATATCAGAGGTGGGAAATTGGTGTTTTTCGCATTGTTATAAACGACAAAGGAGTCATCACATTTCCCATCTGTGCTTTTTAGGTGTATCAAAGAGAAACAGTACGAAAAGAATACCTATCAAAATTTTAAACAACAAATTGAATATGTATTAATATACATTGAAATATGTATATTACACTATTTGACAATATTTTCTATCGTAGACAAATCTATACTTCTGTAATACTAGTAAAACAAACGTACGACGACCGAGAAATAATTGTATCAATCTCAGGTCATTATGAAGACGACATCCTAGTTTAGAAGGATATGTCCTTGATGAATTATTTGAATTTATGTCCTAGTTCCATTATTGCAATATGGATATCAAACAGCAGAAGAATATATTTGTTACAAATTTTCGCTTTCAAATGTATTATCCTTAAGATGAAATTTAAAAAAAAAATAGTTTGTTAAGACTATAGATAAATTTTATAAATAGATAAAAAAAAATAAAAAATAATATAAATGGTTGTATAACAACAAATTTTGGTTATCTGTTTATAAATGTAACGTGCGTTATTTTAGAATACGCTGTTTATAGATTAGAGGAATCTCATTAATCTCTTAACTTTAAATCAAATTGGTCTATATTAATATAAGAACGAGTTCGAATGTAGCGTTCGTCACGCAGGATTAGCTCATATGTCAAAACTTCCATATTCTACTCCAGGATTATATAATAAACGTTATTATCTCATAA
The DNA here is from genome assembly GCA_958296145.1 of Hydrotaea cyrtoneurina. Taxonomy (NCBI): domain Eukaryota; kingdom Metazoa; phylum Arthropoda; class Insecta; order Diptera; family Muscidae; genus Hydrotaea; species Hydrotaea cyrtoneurina. Next base: position 42,404,008 of record OY282516.1, read on the forward strand.
TAAAACAAACTATTAGGTAAAACATAAGCATTGTGGTAGAATTATGCACTTTAGACAGAATGGTATAATAGTAAGATCCACTGTTTTCATTGCTTCTAAAATGGATAATAGAGGATTTACATTTAAAAGTACATTATTTATCTTTTTTGATCTTGTTAATAAAATCAAAAAAAAATGTATATATTGTATAGAATGACAATGATTGCCGTTTTGTTTCTCCGCATGTGTTGAACAGTGTTTAAAATAAGTATGCCCATTCTCAATTTGTTATCATATAATCAATTTTTTCTTATTTTCAAATTCTTTTTTTTTTTAAGCAAATTTCCTCATGTTAAGAACAACACATACTTAATTTTATTTCATTTATTATTGGAAACGAGACTACATTCGAACTTGTTTTTATTTCAATTGTACTATAATTTACCAGTTTTCAGAAAACATTTCAATACCACTTTGTCCTCAATTCAAGAACATATTTGAAACCAAATTTTACAATTTGGAGTAAAATTTAGTAATAAGATGACACAATTTTTTTCTCCACCACACTTTTTTTGTAATACTTTACAAACTCAAATGGAGTATTTTCGACCATTAATTTAGTAAGATATTCCAAATTGTAAAGAAAATTTTACTCATATTGTAAACAAATATTTGACGAAAATTGTGTTCTTATTTTGAGTACGTACAAATTTTGAACGTACTTAAATCAACAACATTTTACTTCAAATGAATATTATATACTCCATGTAAGTATAAATGTACTGAAATGAACTACATTTTGCGGTCTCAAATTAAGTATGATTTGAAATCAAATTTAGTACGAGGTTTTTTTTGAGTGCATCTATGTATTTTCAATACAAACTTATACTAATATGGATCTCGCTTTACGAATATTTTTTAACCCTGGAACGTATCTATTTATTTTCAGTAGAATGGCATATTAATATTGAGCCCGCTATACGAATATTCGATATCCGTCTACTTTCACAGAACGTATCCTATTCGTAAATGGGGGGATTACTGTATATACAAAATCAAATTGTATCGTAAGCGCCACACGACTTTTTGCTTGATCACAGAAAAAAAAACCCTTTCCTGTAAAATAATAGGCGAAGTAATTAATTCCCTGCGGAAGGCCGTGGTGCTGTAGGTAGTGTGTCACACAGAAGAACCCGAGTTCAAAACCGGGTAAGACCATCTAGCACTTTTCAGCGGCTGTTTCCACCTCGTAAATGTTGGTGACTTTACGAGTAAGAGAGTAATCTCTAAGCCATGTAAAACTTCTCTAGAAAAACATTAGCCGTTCGAAGCCGTGAAATTAATATTTATAAGAATATTTGTGTTATATATTTGTATAGAAATATTCACATTAGAAATATTCACATTAGACCGTAGGTGTCTTTGAACCAAATTCGATTCATGACTTTCGAAGTCGTTTGAGCCATGTCCGTCTGTCCTGCTGGCACGCACGATAACTTTCGAAAGAGTTAAACAATCGCTCTGAAATTTGACATGGGTTAATATTTTCCCAAAACTACCTATGGCATTGCATATGGGCTATATGGCCACACCCTTCGTATACCCCTCATACAAATAATCTATTTCGACCTCTTTAGAAATCGTGTAATAATATCAGTACGCCCAACGCGATCTTGCCCAAATTCTGTATTTAGTAAATCTATAGATGGAGAAAGTTTCGGACAAAAACTTAAAAGTCCTTCCACGCCCCCTTCTGGTAGCACTTTGTAAATGGGGTGGTACATTTTTTTTTGTTCTGTAAATTCGGTATTTCATCAGATGTTATTTCCATTGGTGGTAGCCACTCTAGTTTTTGACTTACCGATGTTTTGGAATATGAGACTTGTATGTTTTTGCTGAGGTAAAAGTCGGTTTATCCGACTGCAACTTTTTCACTGGTTTTTTTTTGAGGAAAAAGATGACGAATCGACTTGTCGTGAGTCGACTTATACAACCCAAGGCCTGTGAATGGACGCGTTTAATTTGGTTTGGGGGTTTTGGAATGGCAACTCAGTTGACATCGGCTGTTTAACGGTATAACATTTTCCGCCCTCCACTGGCGAAAATGGAAGATATGCAACATTTCCCCACTCTTTGGTGGTAACAATTTGACAAAAGAACTCGGGTGGAGTGCAATGTGTAGAAACAATTTAACATTTTGGTGTATAAACGAAATCACCGCAAGTGTGACAATGACTCAATCGAATTTTCACTCTTTTTTTTTTGTGGCACGAAATGTGCAGTGGAAAAAAAGTCGTACAATCAATTCGTTCTTATCAATTTGTTTATAACTTGATTGCATCAGCGGATGAGTATAAAGGTATGTATCTGGTTTAAAGAGTCTAATAATAAAATGTCCATCTGTATGTGTGTTGCGATTATTAGTTTGGACAGTTTTCCTTCACGAAAATTCAACAAATTGCATTGCTAACAATGATTCACAATGGTTAAACAATTTTACTCAATTACTCACACTGTAATAAATCTGACCTACACCAACACCACAAGTACATGTGTGTGTGTGTGTATGTGCGTGCGTACTTACGTTCAGTTCGGCACTGTCGTCCACACTCTGCCGGTTTTCGAAATCCACATCTCCTTTGAGTTGTTTAAAATAACTGAGCGGTAAACCCAAACCTTTATAGTGTTCTTTTTTTTCGATCAGCGAACTCTTGTACTTTTTGTTCTTTATGCGCCTGATCGCGTACTTGTCCAATTGCCACGATCTCTCTAACGCATTATTCGAATCTTCCTGCATTTCATGAAATAAAAATTCATTTTTCACTGGACCATCGCAGATCGTATCCAACACATGTGGCGACAGGGACTTGGGACGACGATCCACAAATCTATGAATAGAAGTAAGAACATACAATTTTCGTTTTTTGCCGGAATCGTCCAAGCCTCTCCCGGCTGGCAGACGGGCTTTAATTTGTGGACACTGCCCATTGCCGTCAGTTATATAGCCCTTATGGCTTTTCTTATCACACTCGTAACGATAATGGAAATTCTGCTTCGGCTGCGGATAGATCTCAACAGTATTGGATCCGTCCATTCTTTTTTTTTTTATTTTTTTTTTTCAACGAGGAACTAAACCGATGCCTTGTATTGTTACGCACAGACTGAGGTTTTTAAATTTGAAAGTTTGTGAATAGTAATGTTTTGATAAAGGGGGAAAGACCCGTCGATTTGATGACGACACCCGCGTGTGTTTGCGCCGTATATGGTTCATTATATTCATAGGTACCTTAATGGTACCTATTCATTAATGAATTTATCTATATACAATATGAAACTCTTACGTGACTGACTGGCCAGTCGTGGAAATGAGTCAGAGATGCGACGAAAAAGAGCCCAAAAGGGTGGAAAATTAAAAAAAAGGCGAAACAAATGTTTATAAAAACATGTGGATAATAGTTAGAGAAGGGACGAAAAAGTGGCAAAACGTACCAAAACGGGATAAAGTACAAAGGGGAAAAAAACAAAAAATGTGTAAAACAGGACAGGAAGTAATGGATAACGGAAAAGGGCCCCAAATGGTCCCAAAACTGGTATATGTATTTATATAAAACGTTTACTTGACTGACTGATTCATCACTGAAGCTAGAATCATAAAATTTCAGAATTACGTAGCCCTTGCAGCCTAGACATCCGCTAAGAACGGAAATGTGCCTCTTGTGATTTTTGTTTGAAAATTGGTCCATGATTACGATTGGCAAAAACCGGTGGAAATGAGTTAGAGGTGGTACGAAAAAGAGCCCAAAACGGAACAAAACGTGGTGAAAAAAGTACATAAGTGGAAAACAAAAATATGTGACCAATTTGGATAATTTGGGAGGAAAAGGTGCATGAAAAGGTACGGAATAAAAGAAAAATGTATGTAAAAGGGGAAAATTGAAAAAATGTGAACATGATATCTAAATTAATTAATATCTAAATTTTTTTTTTAAATTATTTTTATTTATAGTTCGGCTTGAGGTCATATAAAGACGATGTTGTTGTTTTTCATGTATTTTATTATTAACATTTCTCAATATTTCGGTTGTCTTCCTCAACCATCACAGGGGGTAATCAATGTTAGCGTTACTGTTTCTGTTCGAGTATTAATGTCTACCGCCAAAAATTTGAAAAATGCAATAAAGTGTCTTAGTCGGTGTAAAACATTTAGTGTTTTACTGGGAAGGAAAATCTACGCTAACGAAGTAGCCTTTCTTTTTACGTGTGCGCTCAGTTGTGTGGCTCGAAGACGGACACTTAATAATAAGGACGCATGACCACTCGAAAACCAGAAACTTGCTACCGGACAGGACTGTGTTGAGGATGGACCACATTATCAGCTCTATGGGCTAAGTATCACTAATTATCCTCAATATGTTTTTAACAAATACAGGGGGGGAAAGGATAGGGTTCACGAATAAACTAAAGATCTATAAGATGTCTGTATAATACACTGCCGAACCTAAAACTAATATTGAATTATGACGCTATTGAGGTACATTTTAAAATAATGACTTATTGGTATTTTTTGAAAATTCGTCATGGCACAATCATGCAAACAGCTGATTACAATTTTGTCATTTTGATTGTCAAACTCATTGTTTACATTTCAACGGTTGGTTTAGTTTTTTTTTTTTTCAAATGTCGAATACATTTTCGTATTAAAAAAAACCAAACAAAGAATTTTGGGGCTCACAACTATTAAAAATAAAGTTATAGTTCGCTGAAAATTGTGCCGTGAGTTGTGACTGTCTCTCGTTTTTATATCACAATTCGACAATCAAAATACCCAGAGTTGTATCTGAGTTTTTGTTGTTGTGCAATTACCACTACCTTCTAGTATTGTGCCATGAAAATTCGTTTAACGTCATTTCTGAACATTTAGTCCGCCCAGGCCTACTATTTTCAAGCACAAAAAAAAATTGCTCCAAAAATAGAAACATTATCGTCGGTAAATATTAGAAAACGTTTGAAAAACGCAATGAAAGTGTTTGTCTTAGGAACCAGCGTCTGAACTCCAACTACATATGCAGACATGTGACTGGACAGGCGAATTGCTGAGATATTCTTCGAAGTGCTCAATAGTTTCTAATACTTCAAAAAGTTAAAATGATCAAAATCGAATATGTTCCATTGCGCACCCTTGTGCTGATTTGAGGTTTAATACACGGTTGTATTAGACATTGCAAAATGTATGACAAATACTTTTGTGAATAATACGCAAAATAATCAACAGCTGATAATGGACAATTGGCTGATCGCAATTAGAGGTCTGCAACGAATAACTTTTCGCTGCACATATGAAGTTCTAATTCGAAACGAGTAAGTATACATACTCGCTCTCTCAGAGCGCAAGCAATGAAGTGAAGAGAACGGTTGTATATCAAATACAGAAGAGTATGTAGCCGCAGCACAATGTGTTCCGAAAAAAGCATATAAAAAGCAAATATACAAATGAGAACACCACAGAAAAAGTACGTGGTACCTCGAGTATTAACAATTCGTTGATGATGGTTTTGACATTCGAATTAAAATTTAACTGGTATTTTGTGCATGGATTTTCAGTTATTTCAAACATTTGTTGTTTTAGTGGCGATATACAGTAGGTAACATTGACACGTTGACTGTTGTGCAACTAAACTTTATTTTGAATTTAAATAAAATATAATACCACCTATTTTGCTGTATGGCAATATAAGAGTTATGTCGTGACCTTTAAAAATAAAACAAAAAAAAAAGTAAAAACTTAAAATTGAAATATATACATACGTATATTTAAAATCAGTCAATTATTCCACCAAAAGCATTAAAACAAAATTTTTTTAAAAATAATTAATTACATAATTTTTAAGTAGTCTTTAATCGATATTATTTTATTTTGTTATAATTTTAAATAAACTTACTTCAAGAGTATTCATTTTCATTAGACACTGAAAGGCGATAAGAAATCATAGACAACTGTTCCTTCTATTTGTTATACTGAACGTTGTAAAGGGTGTTTTTTATTGGGGTATAGAACTTTAAGTTGGCATCACTTTTTAACTGGCGGCCATTTTGTCAGCTGTCAAGTGATTAATATTTAGTTTGGTTTGCCATTACATTATGAACAGGTTGACAAAAGAATAACGCTTGCAAATCGTGCAAATTTATTTCGAAAGTAATGGTTCAGTTCGCGATGTTCACCGCAAGCTCCGTCCATTTTATGGTCGACATAATCGTCCATCAGAGCAATTAATTCGGTTAACCATGGATCTTGGCTTGCGACCTTACAAGATCCAGCTTGTGCAAGAATTAAAGCCGCGAGACCATGCAATGCGTCGTGATTTTGGTGTATGGGCCGAATATGAGATTCATCTCGATGCTGATTTTCATCACAAAATTTTGTTCAGTGATGAGGCTCATTTTTGGTTGAATGGCTACGTCAACAAGCAAACGGCGGCCACATGCCCGAAATCATATTTAAACATTAATGGCATAAAATTATCCTTCCAATAAAGCCAAATTGATGGACATTAAAACGATTTTCTTGTGTTTTATTTCAATTCGAAGTTCTATACCTCAATAAAAAAACACCCTTTACATAGAGTACCGCAATCACTTTCGCTGTCGCGACGTACTCGACAAGATCGCTGTCGGTATGTTCCAGAGAACGGTTTGATTGGCATATTTAATGCCTTTGAATGCAATCACAAAATATATGCATATTGTTGTCAATAGACATCATTATAGTAAAGCAACTCATGATACCATTCAGAAAATGTGAGTATGACGAATTCCATGCATTGCATTGCTTGCCTTCTGCTTATCATTCATACCAATCGCAAAAGCAACGAATATAGAACGATTGGTACGAATGGTCTGCATGCATATTGAAAAAAACGTATTTTTTTTTTTGACATAAATACGAAGATCAAACTTGTGAAATAAAACCAAATAAAACAATAAATGGAACATTTTGATATATTTTCGGTTAAAACAACAACAAAAAGAAAACACCAGCATTAAGTTTTGCCAAAATTTCCTCACACTGCATACTTATAAACACACCAGAGCAACGAATACTAAGCGAATGGTGCGATTGGTTCTATTTTTCGTTGCTTGACATGTAACGTCATTACAAAAATGAGTGTGCATAAGGCAATCAACAAAAACAACGAATGATAGTATAGCAATAGCATTAGTTATTGTTGTCGAATGAAAGCATGGCAAAAGTAACGATTGTATGAATGCGGAATAAAAACGAATAGTCTCAATCTTTTCTCTGGTATGTTCGTATAAAAGAGAAAGAGGAACATGTATTCGCTGGCAGAGACCATAGCCGATTAACAACTAGTAGTTATTCGAAGATTTTGTTGTTCCTACAAATGTGAACATTTGTTTTTTCGTCACTTCGAGTAAGTGTTTATGCTTCGTCGGTACATGTGTACACTGCAAATACAAATGGAATTGTGCAGACCTCTAATCGCAATTGTTGTGGGTTGCGTATCTGTTCGTAAGTTCGCAATTAATCAACTCTGCTGTCTTTCAGCCTCCAAAATGGTGAAATAATAAGCGCCTAAAAATATGCCGGAATATTTCACAAGTAATTTAACAGAAGTGTATGCGCACACACCGAATATTTTCGGACGAACTAATTGTATAAATAGTATTTTACGGAATAGGCCAGGCGGCTAATTACGGTATTCGACGTCGAATGCAACTTCGGACAGAACAACATTTCGATAAGTCCAAAAGTTAAGATCACGGCATTTGATCGTTATTTTTAAGCGCATACTACTATTTATAGCAACGCTGCAAACAAGGAAATATGAACAAAGAAGATGTTACATCGGCCTACAAATTCCGGCTTCAAGCTTTGACCGGAATGCGGCACGTGTTAACGTTATCTTTTATTTGTTTCCACACAACTGGCGGCCGCTCTAATATACAGTGCCGGCAAAAAAATAGCACCGACATACATTTTTGGATTGTTCTTTGTATTATCAGTTTATTTCTCTCTTTTCTGTTGCTAAAACATTCTTTTGAATGTGAGAATATAATTTTAATGCCTGCAGTCCGTGAAAAGTCCCACTGTTAATTTCAAGGCATGTTACAAAACGCATGCAGTTTGCACAAGGGCGGTCAGAATGTGGAGAAATATTTTGTGGACAGATGAGTCAAAAATGGTTTTATATGGTGGTACAAATTCTCGATCCTATGTGCGAGGACCACCGAATGCCGAATATAACCCAAAATGCACTTGCAAGACAATCAAGCACGGGGGTTCTTACACCATGGTGTGAGGATGTTTCTCCGACTATGGAGTGGGCCCAATACATTTGATAAAAACAATGATGGATCAACATGTTTATGTAGAAAACGTAATGTTACCTTACGGGGAAGAGGAAATGCCATTCTTCTGGGTCTTCCAATAGGATAATGACTCCATGACTCCACATACAAGCAGAAGAGCACGACAATGGTTTGTAGACAATGCGGTCAACGTCATGGAGAGGCCCGCACAGTCGCCAGACCTAAACCCAATTGAAAATCTTTGGGCTGACGTTTAGAAATAAATGGCTGATGCAAAACCAACAAATAATAAACAACTTTCGGCTGTTGTGAAGGAGTCGAAATCGATATGAAGACCTGGTCAACTCAATGCCGAGACGTTGCGCCGCCGTTATTGCCAATAAAGGCAATACAACAAAATATTAAGGATTTTTATACATTGTTTCATGTTTTAGTTAAGAACTAAACTTTTTTGTACTAATTTCTTTCACCTAGTATAATTTGTTGATCATAGTGCTATTTTTCTTACCGGCTAAATTTTGAATATTTAGAATATTTTGTCTATATTTTGTTTTAAAGTCAATAAATAAAGCTGATTAATTTTAATCTATTACAACCTAGTTACTTAAATGTATGTTACAAGTTCACCTTGGTAAGCAGCTCTCTGTGAATGTTTATTTGTAGACTTCCTGATGATGTTCTTCAAAGAAGAACGAAATATTGAAAAATCAATCAAATAAAATACATTTTTTGTTAAAAATTTCTAACCTCGACATTAATAATTCGATATACGCTACTTTTCGCGAACTTCAAGGGACTGTGTAAACTAGTTCGTTTTAAACGAATTTCGGTTTAAATGAAGACTTTAAGAAAACAATTTATGTATGTAAGTGCACATGCATTGATTTATTAAGACAATTTTGGGATATTTTAATACATATGTATAAAAAAATCAGTTATTTGAGTTTGCTTAGTACCAATATTAGTTTCATTTACAGTGTTCCCCCGTTTTACGGAATTTCGAAGTTACGAACATCATTAATAAACTATAAAATTCTTTATACGAATACGAAATTTCGAAGTAACGAACATTATTACATGTTAAATTATAAAATTCGTTATTCATTTGAGTTTTCTGCTTTTACGTAAAATTCCACAATGTTGTGAATTTGTTTGTTTGTTTGTTTTCTCCTTGAGCGCCATCTATAAATGTCTTCAGAAAAAAGGTTTTCGCATAACGAACATTTTGGGTACACATCTATGTATTTTCAATACAAACTTATACTAATATAGATCTCACTTTACGAATATTTTTTATCCCTGGAACGTATCTATTTATTTTCAGTAGAATGGCATATTAATATTGAGCCCGCTATACGAATATTCGATATTGTACGTCTACTTTCACAGAACGTATCCTATTCGTAAATGGGGGGATTACTGTATATACACTTCTACTTGAGCCAAGTGATCAAGAATTTGTTGTAGAGTGTGGCGTTCTTACATAGCTTACGCTACACATTGCATCCAGGGCAGTTGTGACTCGGATTGACTCTTCGTTGTCCATATCGTCGTCAAGGTCGCCTTCAGCCGCCTCTCCAACAATTAGTCCACTAGTGATGTTGTCTTTTAAATCAAACAATCCAACTTTCGCTGCACTTAAAATCCCAGTAGTTACGATTTTTCCAAATTCTTGTGCTTTAGCTTGTAAAACGGCATTGGTCATAGTCATATTATTGGCTCTTTTCTGAGTAAACCATTTTAGTAGGCAACGGTCCAGTTCCATGAAAGAAGGTTAAAAACCTTCTTTACATTGGAGGAGTTTTGCTCAAAATTATTTAGCACAAAGTCCTTATTTTTCCAAGTTGTAGGAATTGTTGACTTGCTGACGCCCATTTCTTGACATATTTGCTTTTGTTTTACACCTTGTTGTAATTGTTTAATTATTTCATACTTCTCTTTTAAAGAAAAACACTTTCTTTGCTTTCCAACTGCTACTACGTCCATCCTACGTCCATTCTAGCTTTGTAATTTTCAACTGTTGTCTGCACATCGCCTTCACACAAACAAACATTAAACTTAGGGAAATCCCCTGATTCGAGAACATAGGAAAACTAAAACACTGCGTAATATAGTGTTGCCAGCGCAAAAATATCATCTTTTATTCATAGCGCCACTTATGGGTTCGTTTTAATCGAAAAATAAACAAATGGGTTCGTTTTAACCGAAAAATAAACAAATTTTGAATGCAAATAAAGTTTGTTATAACCGAAAGTTTGCTTTAAACGGGTTCGTAATAAGCGACAAAAATTTCATGGTTTATTAGAAATAAAGTACGTGCTTTTGAAATTGGTTCGTTTTAAGCGGGTTCGTTATAAGCGAAAATTACTGTAATTGAAAAAGGTCCATACAAATATTGAACAGTTCGGAACCATAGTTATTCTAAAACTACTCTGATATTACCAAAAACTATGAAGAGGAAAGACGACATAAGACAATATTTTTAAATGGAATTTTCTTTATGAAACAAATGTCATGAAAAAATAATTTGAATGGTTCAAAGACGTTCAAGTGGGAAAATGCCCTAAGTCATGGTTCGCACTGAATATCATGACTTTTAATGGATATATGTACGTTTCACATAACCGAGACATGTTAGCTTTTACCAATTGCAGTTAGTTATCGAAATATGAGAATAATTGAGGAGGTCCATACCGGAGCGCAGTAATCCTCGTACGTATGTGCACTTTGTAATTGGCACGACTTTTAGCGGAAAATGCATCGGTAGAAAAAACGTTTTAGTTGCATCTAGGATGTACAGTGAGTCACAGTCAAAAGTATCCACGTGGTTTTTTTATAATAAAAATGCCATAAGTCCATGTTAATCAATGAATTAAATTTTATTCTTTTTTATATGTGAACATGAACATCTTAACTTAAAATTAATGAAATAAAATAAACAATATTTATGTGAATTCAATATAAAAAAATAATTATTGTTAAACAAAAGCAAATGCAACCTCACAGTGAAAAGTATCCAAGATAAAAGTTTTTTTTAATAAACAGATTTTTTTTGAATGGTTAATACTTAGTATGATATCCCTTGTTATCTTTTACAGCTTTCAACCTTTTCGGCATAGATTTTACCAAGTTTTCCGTGTAAGATGTATGTATGTATGTATAGAAGTTCTGTTACATCCATCAAAAGTGTATATTGTCATATAAAATCAAAGAAGCCGTAACTAAAAAAAAAAAACAAAATAGACTTTTCGATTGTTTCTGATGCATCGTATCCAAATACACGTGCATGTAAAATTGTGCAGTCGTACGACTAAAAAAGACTTTTATATTAATAAACTTCTAAAATCCCTATGTGCAAAGACCATTTAATACACAGACGCCTTAAGTCATCTGTCAAATATTTCCAAAAGGGAGCGTATGTGTATATAGTCTGCATAAAACCAGCATTTTCTCTGATCTCCTTTGTAAAACTTATTACTGACATCTGGAGTGTCCTTGCGACGTCTGCCCTCTGTATAGTCTTTGATTTATGCTTAGCAAAAAGCTGCGCACGTACCACTCAGCTTTTGAGGAATTGCCAACCTTACAAAAAGTGTTAGCTGGATATTTGGGTTGATGTCTGGGATACGACAACGGACCCAAAGAGTACACAGTCGAGTCCGGTTATAGCGCACACCGGTTATAACGAACATTATTTTTTGTCCCTTTTTCGAATTTGCATTAGTTTTTTTTTACGGTTATACCGAACACTATAAGTATGGGTCATTCTGATTTTTATGGAGAAAACAAAGAAAACGATTCTCAGCGCCAACTGGAATATCTCATTTTGTTTACTCTAATTTAGAACACAATGAAAGGAAGGAAAATGAATTCATATTGTTTTGTGTTTTAATTGTGTTTGTTGTTTTGTTCATTGAATTAAAGTATTTTGTTTCATATTATTAACTTTCTTTTGGTAGTGGAAATTATTCTACCCTGGATATAACGAACATCGCTTATAACGAACTAAATTGTCGAGTCCCTAGAAGTGCGTTATAAACAAACTCGACTGAATATACTCATTGGGCAGACTAAGGACTGTGCACTAGGGTGGAGTGAAAACATGCTTTTTTTTTAATTTGAAAAAGTTAACCTCGGAAAGAGATGTAGTCTGGGGTCCTAATGATGGGAAAAATAAAGAAAAAAATTTTGTTCAGTCAATTTTCTGAAGAAGGGACGATTTGACTTATTTTACTTTTTGAAATTTTTGAACAATGAGAAAATTTTTTTTAAATTTTTTCATGCCCTTATTTCATTGTTTACGCTATTGCAAACATTTATTGACATAAAACTTTTTAGGATTTTTCTAAAATCAACGCCAAAATAGCGATAATTTCCAAATTTCGAGGGAGTGGCGCGACCCCTAAAAATTTTTTAAAATTTTTTTCTTTATTTTCCCCTCATTAGGACCCCAGACTACATCTCTTTCCGAGGTTAACTTTTTTTTTTTGAATTTCACTCCACCCTACTGTGCACACCAAAAAAATAGATGCAGAAATCATTCGAAATAAAAATGTGTTTATTGGTTTAACAGCTTGCATTAGTTGGCCCCGAAAGATCGAAATTTAAGTCTGCCGAATTCGGGAAGTTACTTATTCAAAATAAATAATTGTAACTTCAATACATAAAACAATTTTCAATTTAATAAAATACGTTTGAAGTTGAAATAATTTAAAGAAAAAGTTCGCTATAAAATTTATGTTTAACCCTCCTACTGTTGAGTCATCCGTTGCACTTGTACGAAGTGCAAGGTCCACAGGGACCTATTACTATTTGTATGGAATATCCATTCATACCAAAAATGCGCCTCATCACTGAAGAGAATTTTGCGGTATAAACATTTTTAATTAAACACTGTTTTTGAAAATAAATTTCCACGATCTGGAAGCGTTGTTCCGGAGTTAACCTATTCATGATGATTTGCCAAACAATACTGAGTAGAGACGTCACTTTAAACTGTCAAAACCGCTGTCAGGCAACAGAGTGATTCATATTAAAAAAAAACCTCATAAAAAAACACCCTGTATATAACATTATTAATTTTTTGAGTTTTATATGAAAAAAGCCAAAAAAAACTATTGTTGTGTAGATTGTCCCTCGTCCAACATATTTTCTGTGCAGCATCGATGCATAAGTGACGAATGCTCTGCACAAACTGCATTGTTACAGGAATGGCAATAGGCCCTTGTTTGCCGCTGCCGTCCGTCCTCAGAACGGCATAGGCGATCTGTTCGTTCTAGACGCAAACGACGGTGCAGCTCCTTCTGCCGGTCTTGATACCTTTTCTTACCTTTACATCAAATGCGTCCATTGCGTTCCGTATCCTTGGATATGCGGTTGTTCAGCGCTCGTTCCTCTATGTTTGGTATTGCCAATTGTTGTGTTCGCATCAGTAGGAATGACCGTCGTCGTCTGTCACTTCTTTTTATTGGCTTCATCTCGTTGTATGAAACAAATGCAGCTAATGCAGCAATGTCCACGGTATTAAAAAACATGGCCAATGGCCAGCGGTTTGTTGAGCGCTTGCATGTATATGTGCCAAGCATCTGATCCTTTGTATCAACTCCCGATTTGTTGGCGTTGTATTTTAAAATAGCAAACGGCTTCTTCTCAGTTTGCATGTCCATACCGCAAGTATAATGTTGTGTCGACAGCAAAATTACCACTTTGTTCTTCTTGGGCACATATGAACATACTCTAAACCAAACAATTTTAAGAAACCACCGCAAAATTGATAATTTTACGCTACAAAATACGTCCAACAAGAAAATTATCAATTTTGATATTGAAGCAATATCAATTTGATATTTGGATTGATACGAAAACATGTAAAATTGATAATTTTTAATGTGAAATGTAAAATGTAATATTAATAATGTTAATTTTATATGAATAAAATATCATTTTGATATGAATAAAATATTAATTTGATATGAAAAAAATATTAATTTGATACGATTTAATGTGTAATTCATATTATACGTAATTTTTTTTGTATATACTCACATACAAACCCACATATATTCCTTTATTTAAATTAAACAATAATTTGTTTGTTGAAATAATTAGAGATATGTTTTATTGTAAATTTTTTAAAAATAACTTATATTTAAATAATATCAATGAGCGGCTTTGAATGGAAACAAACAATATTTTATAAAATTATTTAAATTATTCACGATCTTCCAAAAAACACTTACCGTATAGCCAGTAACATTTGTTTTAGAAGACGATGTTGTATTGGAACCAAAATCTTGGGATTGGTGGTAATATCGACCGTAGGAAACTAGATTAGATTTTTAAAATAAATTTAGTATTGTTCGATAATAACATTAACCATTTTACATTCTTTAATTTCCAAATAGATATCTTTTCCCTCAGCTCTGCCTTCAAACCAATATTGTAAGTTTCAGGAAAACCGTATTCAAATCATCCTTATTAATGTATCTAAGACGGTCGTACGTAAAACAACAAGCTTTTGAAATAAAATAAAAAAAATATTAAAAATATATGACTTCATATCAATTTCACATTTTTAATATGAAAATGTTCATATCAATTGTACATTTTTATATCAAAAACATATGAATTCATATCAATAACTTCACACATTTCCGTATTAAGAGCAGCATGATGAGACAATTATTTTTAACATTGATATTAACAATATTTTAATAAAAATAATTAAATATTATATTACTTACCATTAAGAGCATCAAATGCGTTCTTTAAATTGAACTCCTCGAGTAAATCCATTCATTTTCTGTTACCCTCATTGGCCACAGTTTCTGGGTCGACTTCGCCCGATAATGTGAAAATTGTTTCTTCACTTTGCTGATTTAATAAATCAGCCACTTGTTCATTGGCCACAGTTTCTGGGTCATCTTGTTTCTGCACTTTATTATGCGCGATTCACGGTGTTTGTTTTATGTGACTTTCACAGTTTGTTTTAAGATGCTACTCAGTTTTTTCGATGAACTTGAAATTGACAGGTTCTCTTAGAGTAAATAGAGCAACACATTTCGGAGAAATACAAAAAGGTGTAATGTTTTCATATCACATTCTAAAGAATTAATATCAATTTCACATTTTTCTTATCAATTTCGATGTGAAATTCATCAATTACATTTTTAAATGTAAAGTTGATATATGTTCTTGTAGAAGTGATATTGACATTAATTTGATATTACGAATTGATATGACAATGTAAAACATTATAATATCAATTTGATATTTTAACTATCAATCTAACGTTAAAAATATCAATTTAACATTAAAACACGTTAACCTAACGTTTTTCATGTTAGATTGATATGTTGATATGTTGTTATGTTAAGAAAAAAATTTCAAATTGATGTGCGTTTTTTTTTTGGGTGTAGTGCTATATCGCCTTCGTTGAAGCCGAACAATGTGCTGTTGACAGGACGCGTATGATTTTTTTTTTTGGAATTCCCGAGGCACACATGTTTTATTCGAGCGCACTGTTCCAACATATGCGGTTTTCTGCCTGAAAATCCAAATCCATTGTCGAAACTAAGGCATTGTTTTATGCACTTCATACGATCTAATGATAATGCAGCTTTATATATTGGAGAGCGCGTTGGGCCCCATAACTCATCAAGAGGTTCACTATTTGATTTAGTGAGTCCAGCATACAAAATAATAGCCAAAAAAAAAAAACATGGAACTCTTTCAAAGTGATTGGTTTCCATTCCTTTGTGTTAGTTGGATTTGCCAAATTCCATGCAGCGTTCACTTGCCTGCCTTTCCGATTTGATTCGCGTATTATGATGTACGCCATGTCTTCGGTGATGAACGAGCGGAATATGGTAAAGGGATCATATGTGGTTCCTACTGGTCCCGGATTCCTCCTTGTGTAATCGACCACGTTATGAGCACGAGTTCGGGAAGTCGGTGGTGCATTTTTAGTCCATTTGGTGCTATCTTTGGAAATGAAGTAATTGTCACTTGTTTGTCACTGTTCATCATCGTCGTCATCACTAATATCTTCATTGATGTCTATATGTGGTTCAGTTTCTGCATCCGAATCATCAACATGAAACTTAGCTTGATATGTGAAATCGTCATGATCCGCACCTTCAAGACCAAATGCAGTAAGAGCACCTTCATCGTCATCACTCATCTTCGCGCCCATGAAGGAACACGTTTGTGATGTGTTCCATCAATAAAACAAGCCAAAAGACAGTTCAGTTATTAACGATTTCTTGAAATTTCAGTACAAGGTCGCAGCGGACCTTTTCACACGTTCCCATACCAAACACATTTAAATCTCAATAGAAACTAAAGTATTGGTCGGATCGCTTTGAAATTTCTTTAAAACGATTCTAGATAGAATAGAAATTTCCTTGGAATACATGTGGGGGTCGGGTATACTTCCCATGGACCATCAAGGAGTAATTTCAGTTTGAAAATGAAAAAGGTTCCCAGGGAACTTCTTACCCGCCGGAGGGTTAAACAAATTTGCTATTTTTGATTAATTTATTTTAGTTTTATATCTGATCTGTCTGCTGATCTCAATATTTGCGCATTCGAATAGGAAATACTTTCATTTCCAAATTTCTGTGGAATCCAATGTGTCCAAATTCGTTTAATTCATTTTGGTATGGCTTGCGTGATTAAGAACTCCCAATGATAGACATTTCAAGTTTGGACTACAGCGTGAATTACATTTTAATACCAACATCAAAGTTGCATATGAACAAAAATGGACTGTAACAACAACACGTTTTGTATGAAAATCACTTGTAGCTGGAGGCAAAAATAATTCTACTTAAAGGTGGCGCATAAGTAAACTTCCGATGTTTTTTTTTGTAATTAAAAAACAAAAAAATTAATTATTATTCTTGTGGATTATTTTTATTTGGTCTTTTAATTTTTTTTTACATCAAGTCGAGAATATGATGTCATGTAAATGACCGCCGCCACAGTTGATTGTCACATTAGGGGCCAATCGCAAAATTTATAGCATTTTCTGATAGGAGGATTTCTTTTGCGCCACCTTGTATAAGTGATGTGGTTTATAAACGAAATATACTGTACTTAGATTGGTCGTAGTTCATATCAGTTCTTTTTTTTCTTTCTTTCACAAAATAATTTCAGTTTACATTTTATTTATTCCCGCGAAGCCAAACAAAGGCTTGTCTGCAGGAAATATTCAAATAATATTCTTGTGAATATTCGAATCCTTAATTGTGAAGCCATCCGATTTTCTAGCAAATATAAGCCTGACTTCAGCGTCATCCTGGAAAAGCATTACAAGAAGGAGAAGGCATATTTTCCAGTTGTCATAACAGCCACAATGAGTTTGGACATGAATTCCTGGTGATGAATGACTGGCCGGAATCTGCACTAGGGCCAACTGTTTTTACACCAGTCCCAGTCCCGATGAGACAAGCGATGATGATCCCTCAGTGCCATACCCGGCTCCATATTCAAAGGGGTTTCAGGTCCAATTTCCTTTCGATTTGAAATAGGGCCCCAGTTGTGGGGCATACATGCCAGCAAAGTTCGTTGCAACTTTTACTTATCTCTTTAGTTTGCCAAATGACCACTCTATACCGAGTGTTCCGAATTGAGGCAAACCCTCACATGGTTTTTTATCCTGTTTGTTAAGCTGCTAAAACTGTGTCAAACAATGTGTCAATATGTATTTTGTAGCTTGGATTTTAAGATAAGCAGGCAATAAACATGCGTGTGTAGGATGGTGATAACGAGTGGAATTTTCCACAAGATGTCTATCGCGTTCTCGTTCCTTCGTTAAGATTAGTTGAGTTTAAGAAAATATATATGGTAGTTTAAACAAGTATTGAAAAATAAAAGTTAGTGTTTCGCAAGCATTCGCATATTTTTGTCTCGTACATCGAGGCTTCTCGGAATTTCGGTTCCAATCGTGACTTCACTCAGTATTGGTCATACTTATTCATATTTTTCAATTTGTACTTACTTCTTGGCTTGTTTGCTGTGTAGACAGTAAATAAATAAAGGCGGTCTTCAGTTAAATGGCATAATTTTTTAAGTAAAACGTGTTTTGATTTTTTTTGGCACAATTTGTATTTATTTTTTTATTTTCTTTTAAATCACAATTTCAAGAATACATTTTTCGATTTCTTATCAATGGTCAGATGTTGCATTGACCGCTTTGTACGACATTAGTGGATCAAGGGACTTTTTCCGGTAAAGAGTTGGTCAGCTAACGTAAAACTTTGTGTGGAAAACAATCCAATAATAGCGTACAAAGACACATCTACATTTTATTGTTATCATACAATAATTGATGGATTTTAAAACAAAATCACATACAATTTGAATTTCTTTATATTTATAAAAATCCTTAAGGGGTTTCATGGGAAATATTCTGATCGGTTGAGATAGCATCAATTTATTTGCCAGTTTTGTAAATGCCTATATGTAAAATAACAATTTGTAATGTAATAATAATTATAATTAAACTAATTACATTCCGATTCACTGCTCTTCAAGGAATATGAGAATATTTCCATAGACAGTCTCTTATTATTCTACACTGTAAGTTTTAGGAGTGGCGGGGGTATTGTTCACTCGTTTCGTGTTTATTTATGAGAAACCACTGCCTTCTTAGGTTTTGGTCGAAATTATTTTCTCATTGTCAATTAAATTATATCAATACCAGAAAACCTTCTCATTGAATCGTCATATGCATTTTGCACGCTTTTCAATAATTCACTTATGGCACCGTTCAATTTTACTGTCACCTTCACTTTGACTTTACCATTGACGATTTGATGTCTTGACTGCAGTGCTGGTGTGTTCCAATTCCAGTTTTGTGGTGGA
Organism: Hydrotaea cyrtoneurina; assembly: GCA_958296145.1. Lineage (NCBI taxonomy): Eukaryota > Metazoa > Arthropoda > Insecta > Diptera > Muscidae > Hydrotaea > Hydrotaea cyrtoneurina. Next base: position 42,423,184 of record OY282516.1, read on the forward strand.
ATCGCAATTGTGCTTGGCTTTGGTTAAATCAGTTTTACATTTTAATGATTACATTGTACAGAATAAAAGAAAATACAAAATGCTGAAATGTTTACACCGTTTCCATTTGATACATGTGGTAGCAGTGACGCTGACGTCACCCGGAACAATGCTATCACGTCACGTTCATGAGCTGAGGCAGCAGCATTCTCATCCTTAGTCTTACTGACGCCGCAGCACGACGCCCTAATTGAGTGTAATTCCAGTTCACTGGGATTCGATTCAAACTTTTCAAGCAGAAAATTAAACCCAGTCGGTGCGTGTGCTGTTCTGTGAAGGCTGCTGGGAGCACCGGCCACGTTGCTAGGGACGCAGACAAATGAAATATTCCTCCGTGCTAGAAATGTAAAAGCGAACAGGAAACAATGACAGCCACAATATAAACCAATAAAATGACCAGCATTTTTTTTAGGGAGGTTGCTAATCCTTGGGGAAAACAAATTGCAAGTTCAAATGTCACATAGTTCACTTGTGCTAGGTGGGTTGCAAGAATACAAAATATATGACATCAATATTTGTTGGCTTTACAAATCATTTAATTCCATTACATGCGAAGAATAACAAAAGTGATTTCATATATACATACAGTATCGGACAATACATATTGGACTAAAAAAAAAAAAAAATTACTATATTTTACATATAGTGGTTTGTAATATCGAAATAGTCATTGGTGATCTATTTTATATAAATTACTAAACAAATGTATAGTTAAATCTTTAAAATAAAATGCATTCCACATTGTTCTGGATGTATGGTTCGTTATTTTTACCTTAGAGAATTCATGCAGTACAAAACATATTGGACTTTTGGCAAATCTTTATGAAGTGAACTGTAAATGTTCCATTACAGTGCCAGAGAGAAGCAATTATTGCAAATGGAGTAACGTGTGATATTTGATGGTATTTCTAATCACTTAAGTTGTTCAACGATTTCGATTATAGCATTGATAGTATATTTTTATTTATTTCTTTTTAATTTCTAGTGTATGGCTGGAAGTAAATATAACAATCACTGTCAAAAAACATAATTACTAAACATTACCGAGACGGTTTGTCACAAACAGAAACTTGCGTAAAATGTTCATTGCCAAAGTCTACAGTCAGCTTTATTTTAAAAAAGGAATGGTTGAAACTATGCACTGTGGTGCCGACCAAAATGCACGTAATCTAAAGATGCTTTCAGAATTGTTAGAGAATTTCAAAAGCATCCAGACAAATACGTGCTCTTAACCTAAAAATTAGCAGTAGAACTGTTCAATAAAGAGCATGTGCTGTTGGAATGAAATGTTATCGCACCGCAAAGAAGCCATTCATTTCGAATAAAAACCGAACGAATGATATGCACGAGAGCATATCAATTGGTCAAAGGAGAAGTGGAACACCGTATTGTTTTCGGACGAATCAAAATTTAAATTCGGTAAATAAACGATTGGATGGTCTGGGGTTGCTTCTCTGGAAATGGTTTTGGCCCCTTACATAAAATAGACGATAATGGAAAGATTTTCGTACCAGAACATTTTGGAAAATGTGTTGCTTCCTCACGCTGAATGGAGTTTGCCCCTTTCTTGGCAATTCCAACATGAAATTGATCGCAAACATACCTCAAAATATGACCAAGATTGGTTCGTAAAGGAAAGACTTAATGTAATGAAGTGACCAGCACAATCGCCAGACTTAAACCCCATATAAGCGCCCCGGTAGGCGAGTTGGTAGCGTGCTTGCCTATCAGCGTGGGGGTTGTGGGTTCGATTCCCACCAGAGGCTTTGGTCTGTCGCTGCAAAAATCAAGCCAAATAGTCTTTGTCACTCGGTTTATCCTTGGACCCAAAATTAGAATATAAAATTTACTTTGTATTGTAATTAATAAATAAATAAATAAATAAAAATAAACCCCATAGAAAATCTTTGGGAAATAGTGAACAAACAAAATAAACCGAGAAGGTACAGGGCGAGATAAAAACAAACGTTTTCAGGCAATTGAAGCGGCTTGGTCTGCTGTAGATGCAAAGACAATAAACAATCTTGTTGATTCCATGCAAAGAAGATGCTCAGCAGTCCTTAAAAACAACGGATACTCTACAATATATTAATAGAAATACCTAGTCCAATTTGTTTTGTCATATGAATTTTTGACTATTTTGGTTTGATCGTTTTAATTATTTTGAATTTTCAAAGACAATCGGCAAACAAGCTTGAGTTTAAAAAACATTCGACACATATGTATATCAATCATAACTTTTGAGACAATATATGTATTGTCCGATACTGTATATCGGTACACTTACAATACTTAGGCATGCGCTTACATTGTTTTCTTTATAAGAATTGGTTAAAATCGAAAAGGCATTTAACTAAGGTTGGCTATCGTTATCGCTAAAATACCGTTATCCAATTCAAAACTTTCAAATTGAATACCGCTACCGAAACCGCGAAGAAATTTTTTTTTATTAGTTTTCTTTATTAAGTTATACTTCGTATGTTTTCGAAAAACACATAAGAAAACTTGCAAAAAATCGCCAGCGATTGTTTATGGGAGTACAGAATTATTTTTGCCAGAGTCGTGTTGATTTCCCACCTCTTTCAAGCTTTAAAGCGGCTATTACACAGGCGAAAATGTCTGCCGGCATGTTTGATGGCAAACCATGTCTATCCTGTGCGCTAGACATGTACAGTCGCTCACATTTAAAGTCGGGAAGTCGCATGAAAAACATTTTAGGTGTAATATCTTTTTTTTAATAAAAGAAAATATATCAAATTTTTTTTCTATTTTATCACAAAAACTCTTTAATTTAAAAAGAACAACAAAAATATATTCTAAGTTCCGTTATAAAATGTACATGAAGCTTAAAGTGTGACAAACTCCTTTTTCTGCCTCACATTGAAAGTCGGGCAAGAAATGTTTTCAGCAGAGAAAGCAGTAAATATACCGTTATTTTTGCGTTCTCTCGATTTATTTTCAAAGTAATTGGTCATTCTTAGCTTGTAAAGCATTTAGTGAAGTATTAAAGTTTTCTTTTGTAAAATGTCGCGTAATATTAAACACTCCACCCTGGAAGAGCGCAAAATAGTGATACAGCAGCATTTAGAAGGGAAATCTGAACGCAAAATATCGGAATTGGTTAATAAAAACAAATCTACGGTGCACGACATTATCTCCAGATATAAAGAAAATGGATTGATTGCAAACAAACAACGTACACCTCGGCCAAGGAAGCTATCCTCCAGGGATGAAAGTTTGGTTTTGAGAGAAGTTATGAAAAATCCTTTTATATCTGCCCCAAAATTAACTGCAATGGTCAAACAAGCTTCTGGGACAGAGGTTAACCCAGAAACAATAAGAAGACTTCTTCGAAAAAACGACGTTCATGGCCGAGATGCACGAAAAAAGCCTCTCATTAGCAAGAAAAACCAAAATGACCGCCTGGTTTTTGCCCGCCAATATATGGCTAAGGATTTTGATTTTTGGAGCACTGTAAGTAGTGACGAAAATAGCAATTCCATGGTTTTAAAAGTTGATTTTTATGTACTATTTACTGACGAGAGTAAATTTAATTTATTTGGATGTGATGGAAGGGGCAAAGTATGGCGAAAACCAAACAAAGAGTTAGAGGCGAAGAATTTGAGAAAAACCGTCAAACATGGCGGGGGATCGGTAATGGTTTGGGGGTGTATGGCGGCCTCAGGAGTTGGAAACTTGCATTTCATTGATGTTATAATGAACAAGCACGTTTATTTATCGATCTTGAAGACCAATTTGAAAGCAAGTGTTCAGAAACTCGGCATTGAAAGTAACTTTCAATTCTATCAGGATAACGACCCGAAGCATTCTGCTCTTGATGTAAAGACTTGGTTGCTGTATAATTGCCCGAAGGTGATCAAAACTCCTGCACAAAGTCCCGATCTCAACGTCATTGAACATTTGTGGGATGAATTAGGACGCAGGATGCAGGACAGGCTGTGTACATCAAAGCAACAGTTGAAAATTGCTTTGCAGGAAGAGTGGAACAAGATTAGTCCTGATGTTTGCAAAAACCTAGTTCAATCAATGCCAAGACGTCTACAAGCTGTAGAGAATCAAAAGGGAGGCGCCACCAAGTACTAATTTTGCGATTTTTTGTAATAGTATTAATTTTTTGTGTAATGCCCGACTTTCAATGTGAGGCAGAAAAGTGTCCTTATCTTAGTTTAGGCTTCATGTACCTTTTATAATGGAACTTGGAATATGTTTTTGTTTTTTTTTTAATAAAAGAGTTTTTGTGATGAAATAAAAAAACTGAGATGTATTTTCTTTTATAAAAACAGAGATATTACAACTAGAAATGTATTCATGCTACTGCCCGACTTTAAATGTGAGCGACTGTATGTTGGTTTTCAAATTTCGTGTAACTATGGCAAATATTTGTGAAAACAATGGCGTCTTTTAATAACGTGAGTTTCTGGGAACCACAACAAACAATTAACAAAAGCCGCTACAACTTTTCGCTTCATTGCCATGCTTTCACTTCAAAAATCTCTGCGTACTGTAATAGTTTCTTAATACGAACGCCTACGACTAATGCCCCAATTTGCAACTGTTTTGACGGCCTGCGACTTTGTATGCTACTTTTTTTTAACCACAAATTATGTGGCAAAATATTGTCGAGCATTACGAAACATTAAGCTAGAAATGCTTAAAAAAATACAAAAAATATTATATTCTGTTCATTCTGAGATCACGGATTATTTATATTTCTTTGCAAAAATAGAAATTTACCAAAACGGCTGCGATTGCATGTGTGTAAAAAAAAGTTCGTTTTTTTTTTCTTCAAATTTTCATGTTCCAACGACTAACATCTTTAAGCAAATACAGTCGGAAATAGCGCCACCGGTACCGATACTGCAATAAATAAATAAATAAATCATACCGATTCGTTTCGGTTTCCAACCCAGTATTTAACCAAATGTTGCCGGGTTACCGTGGCGTATGAGTGACAGCCGCAGTCACATCATCTAGAGTAGATATTGCTCATACGCCGCCATGTTTTATTATACCAGTCGACAATGAGCTGAGATCGATTTAAATAAAAGTTTCGTGTTACAGTCTACACAGACGACTTAGCAGACTTAATTCAAATTAACATGTACCATGTTAATGCACATTGACGTTGACTAACAGAAAGAAAAAAAACTGGGTAAATGCACAAACTCAAACTGCATTCAGGTATTTCAATATTGCTGTCAAATTGTTTGCAATTGTTTCGAAATAAAAATGAAAGAAAGATGAGTTGTTTGAATTTTTTTTCGTAATTTCAGCATTCTTTCAAATAAATACATAGTGATTTTTTCGACCTGTTATTCGCACAAGACGGCGCTACATGCCATACAGCCAACGAAACAATCAATTTATAGAAGCTGCCTCCGCTGGCAATGCAGTAGCCTAACGACATCAGCTCTGCGGCTGATTATGCGATCTTCAAAAACAGGGCGCAAAACATCGAGTGTAGCTTCGGCTGTGTGGCACGTAGCGTCGTCCTGTTGAAACCAAATGTTGCCAATATCCTCCTCTTCGCCCTTTATTAAACAACCGTTGTCCTTATAAGTTACTTCCACTGAAATATGAATCTACGTTCATTAGGCTGCCATACAGTGGGGTAAATAACTGAATTATGTATCGAGGCGTACCGCGGGAATAGTTTCGATCTAAGAAGGCCTTCTCAACAATGCAGTCAGAAATAGCAAACATAAAAACAAGTCCTTTGCGATCTGTTTTAATATGCCAGAAAGGTCTTCTTGGATGTGTTTCATAAGGTAAAATTACTGATCGGTTCAAGATGGCGAACCCAATGCAATCCTTATCGACTGCATCTCATGTCGTCTCACAGACCATGGCCAAGGCATCGGCTAAAGCCTTTCCTCAGGTTAAGAGTTTGGGGTAGAGCTTGTAACTCGCTTCACAAAAAAAACTCGCTACATTGAAAACAAGAAGAATGAACATGTACGGATTCATTGTAATGTTAACGACTATCGGAAAAGTTTAAAGAACCATGATCTACGGATATGCACTTGAAATGTACGCTATCCAGGAAATAAGATGGAAGGGACACGGCCTAAATAGAATCAGAACCTGCGACATCTGTTATAGCTGCCATGAACGCCAGTAACAGTTCGGATGCGGATTTGTTGTGAACAAGAAAATACGACACCTGGACGCCGGTTTCCACCAGTAGACGAAAGACCGGCCATAGGGACAAATTCGGAAATTTATTAACAAAAGCCTCCCGAAAGGAACCAATGGTATGATGAGAAGAGAAAAGTCATCACTGAAGCTAAGAATGGGTTGGGCAGATGCCGAGAGTTGAGGAGGGAGGAAAATCCGTCGGAGATTGAAGACTATGAAAAGAGAAAATTCTTCCTAACTCTGACTCATCTAGTGGCACAAATTCGTATAGAGATGCGAATGGAATGTGTATACAGATCCTGCAAAAATAACATGACGCAACTAAGTAGAGATGATGTCCATTCCCCCAGCCCAGATTAGTACAAAGCAGCATGCATGAGCTAGTCTGTACTATTTGATTCATACTACTGTGTACTATGTCCAATTCATAAGAAAGAAGAAGAAAAACCTGAATAAGTCATATATTCATCGCATACAAGATATTATCATACACTGAAGGAAAAATCATCAACGTTCGTGAACAATTGTAACGTGTTGGGTTCTCGAATTATACGTGAACGCTCGTTGACAAAATTATGGAAATTCAAGCACAAATGTTCTTCAAAAGGCCACATTTCCATACAACGACGCAAGTTTTACAAAGTTGTACGCCGCCGACATTCAGTTTTTAACGTCTTGATAGTGTTCTGATAAAAAAAAAAAAAATACAAAAACATTAATGTGTTCACAAATAACATAAACAAATACAAATATTTCGTGCCATCAGGAAATTCGGAATTTCCTAAAGAAGACAGAAGGGTAAGTAAATCGTTTGCAATATTCAATTGCACATACATATTTAAATTTTTTTCATGTCATCCTCACAAATTAGAAGTTGGCCATATCTGAATGAGCAGGACGTAAAGGAAGTCGAGTCTCCATTAGACCTTCGTGCAGAGTTTCGCAATATCCGTTTTTCCTGGGAAAATTCTCAGGTAGTATGATGTTATAATTAAATGTCCAAACCATAATGGTATATTTTGTAGCTCGGCATAGAAGATGCGTCACTAACATCGACGTCGACTGTTGTGGACCCAAATACTAAAACCGAAGCAATTAAGTCGCCGCCAACATTAAACTTCATTCCATCCAGAATTTTATTGAAGGTAACTCGTTGACAGAATAGTACCCCAATTGTGAACACCTTGTTGCCAATTTTTGTCAGAAATCGTTCACAAAACCGTGTTGTTAAAAATGGAACATCGTTGACGATTTGGCCACATACGTGCAACGATTGACTTGCGTGACCGTATGTTTGGTCATACTTTTTCTATGAGTGTATGTATTGTGTTAACTCGACGAATATATCCAGCCTTATCTGTTTGGCTTGAAGCAGAATAAATCTACCATCGACCAAAAGGGACTACCGAGACTCCGGTGGAGGCAGACATTTAAATCCTTGGCAGGACGAACTGGAGGAAGCCGACACAAAACCGAAGTGCTTGGAGTAATTTATTAACCAGGACAAGACCAACAACTTAAGTACGGAAGTAAACTCAAATGCCGTCTGGAATTCGCATGTTTACCAGAATGTGATAATGTACTACTGAGTTTATCGTCAGTTGGATATTGGTAAAATAGACACCAATCCAATATATGCCACCTATTCGTTCGGACATAGACAGACACAATAAGGGGTCGGTTTTTTGTTCGCATGGCGGTCCAAATCTCACAATCTCGAGTATTCACAGGAGAACGGGTTTCATAGCTTACTCAAAAATTCTATGTACACGTTTTTTTTTTGTTAATTACTTCACAGCACACCGTCCCGTCCCGTACTACACAATTGACAAGCAGACCATATTTCGCCTATAATCCTTTACCAGTCAACAATTCAAATGAAAAGGAAAAACAGATTTTATAAAAAAAAAAAAATCAAAAATCTTATATAATTCTTTATAATTAATAATAGTTAACAAATACAATGAATAGTTATATACGGGAGGATACATAGTAAAATATAATAAAACAATACTCAGTGCAAGTTATTCAAAATGTACCGTTGTTACGGGACTCGTGGAAGTTAATCTGTTTAGAAAAAAATAGAGAGAGAAAAAAAACCAAATAAAATAATAAATTTTAAAGAAGAACAAAAACAAAAGATTTCTATACAAAACATGAAGGTGTTCATGATAATACCAACAATAATACACACACACACACACTGAAGCACACACACATGCACATAGACGCAAACTCCTTAGAGCCATGAAAGCACAACAAAAGTTTTAATTAACACCAACAGCGATGCAAGTTGATTTGAATCTCAATGTGAAGGCGAAAACCGCATGTGAAGGCGAACATAATTTCAGAACTCATATTTTATAGCTGAGACTTTTGTATACACTCCACACCCCTCCAGCCACACGAAAGCTCAAGTGGGAAAAGATGCAATGAAGTCAATGAGAGATGGCATGATACGTCAGATGTCAAGGCATTTGCAGTGAGTGCATTTTAAATGTACTCATACTCCGCACTCTACCACTTGTGCAATTCGAGAACTGAGCTGAGCGGCAAAGTAATGAAACGATGAGTCAGTTGCTGATGCCTGTACAGCCAACAACAGACTTGGTATCTATATCGAACACCTATGGCGAAGACTTAGCTTAGGCAAATAGTACTGGTAATCGGGCCACTAAGTTAAATGACTTACACGACAACGGCATAAACTCATATATTTGAAACCGATTGACAGAGATTTACTTCATAGTCCATACTAAAGAAAGTTTGCACATAAACCAAGTACAAGGTACGACCTTGATCATTTTTTGTAGTTTACTTTTGCTATGTGGTTTTAAAACACGTGTCTCTGGATATTTTGCAAGGCTGCACTCATATCGAAACGTATTGTATGTATTTGGTGTCGGTAATAACTTTTCTCAATTCAGGGATCGCTCTATACAAGCTGTTGCAGATGTGGTCTCGTCTAAAGAGCATTGTCAAACTAAGGAGTGCCACAAGGTTCTGTATCCTCTGTTCCCTCTACTTCTGTTATTCATTGACCACCTGTTGGGTCAGGCTGGGTTCTACTCGTTTAAGGGTGACAGCAATCTCTGTCATTCATATTCATTTGATGTCTGCCAAGTCCTCCGGAGATCGTTGCCAAAGGCGAACGATGAATGACTCACACAACCACCAAATTTGGCCAAATTAACAGAGTATATTTTTTATTAGGGATGTAGGAAATGTGGTTTTAGAATCTAAAATTTAGATTAAGCGAATGCGAAACCGAATATTGAAATATATTTTTGTTGCGAAAGCGATTACTGAAATATTTAAAAAAAAACCTAATGTGAAAGCGAATGTTCAAAATGATAATTCGCATATGCTAAAGCGAACTTCGTTACATCCCTAATTTTAATGCACACAAGACCCAGTGCCGTTTGTTGTCACCCAAAAGTTCCACTGATCCGGCATCGCTGGTGCAAATATGTCTGCATTTAAGAACACACGTTTTTTTTCCTATTCACAATAACACACTTCCCGTATTGTTAAGTGAACTAATTGTGTTAGGAAAAAAGAGTCGTGGACCTTAAACATTTTCTCATATCTGAGAATATTATGTCCTGTGGATTTTTGTGGCCTTAGGAGAACAAGGAATACTCGTAAATATTTTATAACAGACCATGCCGGGCATTACTGAGCAAATATTCCGTGTGAGAAAAAATACCAGACATATTTGCACACACACAATAGAACAACAACAAAAACAGACACAGAAAGAGCAAGAGCAACATTGTTAACAATGCAATTACAGTGTGAGCCACAAAAGAGAGTGAGCGGTTTCAATACTTTTTGTTTAGGAGACCAATTCGGTGAGATGTGCATACTGTACGAAATTTTAATCGAACACCAAAATTGTTGATATTCACACCATAGTGGTGCCGAAGGCTCAATTTATCGGAATTTTTGCAGACTTTCGTTGTAATAAACCGTGTACCATTCGAAGTCGATTTTAATCTGATGGTCAGTACAATTGAGTAAAGTTGATCCTTATATGGCAAACACAACTGCTATTGACTCCTCACAACTACAAACATACCTCAATTGAATAATTTCTGGTCTCGCTGTGTGTTTTTTTTTGCAACTTCATTTTCTAAGAAATAAACCATCGAGGAAAAACGAGTTACCCTCTACAACTACATACAGTTTTAGTCCCCTGTTTATCCCGAGTCACTGTTCATGGAACCCACTGTATAATGTTGCTGCACTGGATAAGTACGAACAACACCACCGGCACCAAACTTTGCACAGCGGGAAGCACAACATTATAATAATGTTACCCCATTATGCTGTCTTTGTTTTGGTTTTGCCATTGTATCCTCTCCTCTTCCGTCTAAAGTTGGTTAAACTTAAATAGGACACACGCACACACACACACACACAGATTGTGTTATACATAATGAATATGAAGTACAATATGAGTACAACATACAGCCGGCGGGAAAATGCTCAAGGCCCTCTTGCAGCTGGCATTACAGAAAATATTTTACAGGAGATACTCTAAAGTGCTTCAAATGTCTTCAAATTGCCTACATAGTCGTGAGAGAAGACTTTTTAAAAGGCTTGCGTATTATCTGTTGATCTACTTAAAATTCCTGCTTTCCTACGTGAAGAAGGAATAACAATCGTTTTGATGGGATGTATAGAATTTATAGAAGGATGTTGTTTGCCGGAGTAATGGGATGTGATTTGTTTTGGACACACGATTAACTAAGCGAAGGAAGCATTTAAAACAATATTTACATTTTATATGAACTGTAAATATGCTGGTATTTTTTTTTCAGAACAGAATGTTTACAAGCCTAGAATACCAAACCAACTCTCAAGTCTAAAGGAGTGCAGACTTATTTGGCAGTTTTAGAATTGAAAAGGCTTTCAAAAACTAGAATTCCACTTACTTATTTTTCTTAACATTTTATGAAGCAACCGACTCAGCGGGACCTAATCCACATACGTCGTCCGATTAACCGGCCACTTTACAACGAACGGATGAGAGTCGCTGGAAAGCCGCGTATTCCGGCTAAATGTTCTAACATCAGGGACCAGACGACGAATATCTGAGGAGCAGATACCGTTGAAATATCTATAGAACAGCGATATACAACCCACATTCCGGCGATGCTGTAGCGAGACAATAGAGTTGGATACCCTACCATCCCCCTATCATCACCACCGCTCTCCTCTGTACAGGTCCATAAGCTGAAAAGATGTCTTTGGAGCTCCTGCCCATATATGGGAGTTGTATTCCATTTTAGGCCGTATGTATGTGGTGGAACTATTGACGAGATCTCATGGAGTGAAGTATTTCATGCGGCGCTTCAAAAAGCCTAAACACTTGAATGCTTCTTTCGACACTTCGTATATGGGTGAATAATCTGAAATGACTCCTTTTCTTTGCGAAAAAGGGGACAGTCTCCGACCACTCCGACGAAAATAATTCGCAAACTAAAATAGAAGTAGAGTTTCTTCGAGAACCTTCGAAGAGAACAATACTTCAGCGCGAGAGAAACACTACAAATTGAACGCAACGGCCGTTACCTTTTTTTTAAGCAGAAAACCACACCAGGCACGGGACTGAGAGAAAATGTTCCGGACAAAAGTCAATGATTTTTATAATTTCTTAAAATTAATTTAATTAAATCAAAAAAAGAGTATATGTGACTTGAAGTGATAGTGCATAAATTCATTTGAATGCAATTACAGATTTTTAATATTTACATACATAATAAGTACGGTTTATTTTGCTGCGTCGGTTTTGGACACGCCACGGGACTGAGACTACATGTACTGTTTTCTTTTTTTCGATATTAACAAATTAAAAATTTTAAAAACGAATACGTGGGTTATTTTAACAAATATAATAAGCTGCTTAGAACATATTTATAAAAAAATTAGTTAATACAACACAATTTTAAACAGCCGGACACAGAAACGAGTCATTTAAGATTATTCACCCATATATGGCTTGCCCAGAAAACCAAGATCCTTCCGCAAAGGATCGTCGCTCGAACCGAACCATTAATTAGGTAATAAATTTGCACGATTTGCAAACGTTGTTCCGGAGTAAGTCTAGCCATTATGAAATGGCACACCAAACTGAACATAAATCAAGTGACAGCTGTCAGGAAGACCAACTTCGCGAAAAGTGTGGCCAGATTAAAAACCACACGTCTACAAAAACAAAACACCCGGTACTTTCCCATGTGTGTTCTGTGGACAGTCAGTGACTTGCATTTGTCAAGTTTATCGGTGCTTTAGATTAGATGTAAAGATGTTCTATAACAAAACTGAAGACGAAGAATTGGTAGTTTCGAATTTGTTGGCGCTCGCTTTTCATTTGATTCCCTGGATGTGGAAGTGTTATATGTGAATATCACAGGCCCTGGCGAAAGCCCTAAATGTTTTACTTGCAAAAGCCCTCATGCCCGCCTCTGTAATGTGGCAAGCGATTACAATGGAGTCCATAAAACAACTACTGACTGAGTCCATCCTTAGCGCACGTCTCATTCATATTGTTGGCAACAAACACTCACACTCTGCAATGACTGCAAACGACAGTGAAAGCATGCAAGTTGCACTAGCAGTTATTAGTGTGACAGAGAGAGAGAGCGAGAGAGAGAGAGAGAGTGCGGTAGGAAGCGGGAATTAGTTAGTACAAGTGATTAATTAAACAATAAAAAGTGAACAAAATGAAAACTAAACTTGAAACTTTTGCCAAGTGAGATGTACTCAAGTGAAAATAATGAATAAGTGAGTGAGTGAGTGTTGGTGGGGCAGAGAGAAAAACAATAAAAAACAATTTATGAAGTGTTCATTTGACATTTGACACGCTTTCCAACAGACAGACAGAGTATAATTTGCAGTTGCAGCAGCAGCAGCAGCATTTCTATACGTACCGTAAACTTTCAGTTCTGGATCTTTGTGAGTAGTCCTTGGATAAACGATGCCTGTAAAAAAAGAAATAGAATTTGTTTTTAAATTATTAACTTTGTAGGGACATTTGGTAAGAGCGTTCTCTTCGGTTTCATTGTGATCGAAAATATTTACACTAAATGAAAATCGTTTCCAACTTTTCCAGTAATCCAACCAGTACACACACACATCGTACGATATCAATGAAAACACAAACTGGTTAATGGGCAATGAAACTATGGTCCGGCTGTGCGGTAATAGGTGGTTTCCAGAGTGGTGGTATAACAAATCGGACCTGGGGTTATTGAGAAACAAAAAACTTGTATCAGTTTGTTAGCTAGATGCACATGTATATAATCGGTTTGGCCTCCAGAGCGAAAGGTCCCCAAAATCGCGACATAGCTTTGTAAAACATACGTAATTGCTTGAAAAGTCAATGCACACTCAGAGGGTGACTGTTTGGTGCGTATTAAACTGTTTATTCTTTGAAAAGGCACACAGTAATGTCATTTCGATTAACAGTGGTGTCTACAGAGGCATGGCAAACATGTGAAGACATGGTGGGTTACCGCCAAGGTAGTTAATTATGCGAACAATGATGTAGTAAAGCGGCAGCCTCATTTGAGAGTTACAAACATGCTTCCAAAATCGGTACTAGCCACGGTATGAGGCGTTTGCAAATTAGCAGTTATTAGCTTATCGAAACCGGGAGAGTTCCAGGACGAAAATTGTTAGTAGCCAATTTTATTTATTATTTTATTCCCCGGAAAATAAGTCAGACATCTCTAGTCCATCTGCGCTCCGTTTATCTTCCCTACGTAGAAAATCGTACGGCAACGAAGACTTTCTACCGCTGAGCAGAAAGCTATCGACGAAAGTAAAATCCTTACTGCGAACTTGAGTGCATTATGATGGACTTTGCAGATCGTCCAGTTACCTGTCGGTTTAGTCTCGTTAAACAGGCCACGACTTTCTTTTCATAGTTTGACAAGTCTGAGTTACGGGACATGATTCGTTCGTTAACAAGTTCATAGCTCTTTCAATGGCTTTGCAACTTCTTAATAGTGGCGAGATCTGCACGAATATCACATCCTATTACATCGCTGTGAAAATTCCAGTCTGTTCTCCATCTGGTGAGAACGGACAGTGTTTCTACGTTTTCTACGACAGTTTTCGCACGTAATGTACATGTGATCAGAGAGAGAGAGAGAAGAGTCTTTCGTCACTTTCCAATCTGTAATTCATGGATAAACATTGCGAGAAAAATACCAGCAAACGTTTGGACATCCGATTGGGATGATTGCATCACAGCGTCATGTTCGCTTTACACTGACGAGGTCCCTCAGTCTATAACCAGATCGACGAGGAAGGCATGGCCTTCTGAATGGACTTATGCTTTTGTGTCCTGTATATGATGATATTGCGGGCCAAGGATGTGACGAGTGCATGCTAGAGGCAGTGGCGGTTGAGATGTGAGTCTGCAAAACTGGCACTGGTTCCAAAGACTTCGGCGATGTAACAGCCTGACACCCAGACTAAGGCTTAAAGTTCCTTCACTGATGTTTTTTTTTTTGGGGGGGGGGGGGGGGGATTTCACCACTAGCTCGCCGATCTATCCAGCATGGTGACACCTGACAGGACGAAGTCTCAGTGGCATGCGATGCAGGCCCTTAAGACGAATATCGGTCAAGCCATTCAAGCCTCATGATTAAAATCGTATTCCATAAATAATATGAATGTTTGACCTTTCGATTAAACGAATATTTCTAAAAAAATAAACATGTATTTGGACCACATTTTATAGTTTAAAGAACTTCTTAGCCGAATTCGATTCATGGTACATTGTGGAAAATGTCGGCAGTCGGCGATACTTGTCATTGGCTCTGCAAACCACACCTTAGACTTGACGAGTTGTTAGTGGTGCGATGTACGATATTCGACGACAGTTGACATTCGATTTTCCCCACTTTGGTTTGGTGCCACTTTAGCATTCTTTTGAACGGGGCTATTTTTTAAAAGTAATTTAACGCAGAAATATTTCACCAGCAGATTTGATTTATGTCAAAAGAACCTATAAACCAGGCTTATATTTATTTTATGCAAGATTGTATAGAAATATTTTAGTTAAATTCACGTTAAAGTTGAGAAACCCACCGAAAGGAAAATTACGAAACGAATCTTCAGCAATGTTTAGCAAATATGCGAAAAACCACAACAGACCAACAAAAGCAAGGAAAATGTGGGAAATGAGTAAACAAAAAGAGAACCAAAAAAAAAAAACGACCCTGAGGTCATGTTAATTAAAAAACAAATGGACATAAACACGCCAACACATATACACACATACAATAATTGATGGAAGGACGCGGGGCAAAACTGGAAACGGACAAACTATCAAACCAAACTTCAAATCGGTGAAAGGACTTATGATATTGTTGGCCAACAAAACAAACCACAAAAAAGGTGGTTACAATTTCAGGAAAACGATACTGGTCAAATTGGGGAAAAGTGGAAAACATTTAATGATGTCGCTACAAATTGCATTTGGTATACGTACATTCATTCATATGTGTGTGTGTGTGTGAGTGTGGATGGGTGTGTTTGTGGGCGTGTGTAGGACAAGCGTTATTACCTGCGATTCCTCTGCGAGCTGCCATGCCGCAAATTGCGATTGTCGCGCCAACGATCAAAGCGATGTCGCAACGTCTGTCGCACCTCCGAATTGAGAAAACAAAAGAACAGCGACACAAAGAAGCCCTGAAGCGACAAAAAATATGCAAATACGATAAATACAATAACAACACCAACTCGAATACTTACTTGAGTGCTAATTAAGAATGCCCGCGTAATGTCAAATAAATTGCGACTGATGCCCTGCTCCGGTCCCACCATCACCAGCAGGTATGTGATGCCAAACAGCGGTATCAGGACGAGTAAGGCCTTCGATGCCTTATGGTATTGTCTGGTCTCCAAGGTATTGGCCGAACGCAGTTTCGTTATGAGCACCTGTGCGGACAGAGAAGTGAAGGGAGAGCAATGTAAAGAAATGAATTGTAGTACATTCTCGTGTCTGTCATTGGCAAAGCGGAAATGTGTCACATGGATTACAAACTGCAGTTCTTCGTTTAATATCCGGAAAAAGAATTACACAGCAACCGGGCTGTCGCCCCTTCAAGAGATTCAACTGGCAATTTGCCATTTCAGTGTAACATCGTCTCAGACATGTGACGGCAGTTCAAGCAAAGTCTATCCAACTGCTTGTTGGTTGTTACTTCAGATTCAAGTAACTACCGCCGTGTTCAATTAAATAGCATGGTTTCCTTGTAACGAACACAAATTGTTCTCAATGAAGGAAGAAATGAAATGGGACCAGGGATTGTGCGATCACTACCGACGATGATCGAAATAGAAATATAATTTTTGTAAAAAATTAAATAAAATGAAGAAGACTCAAATTCCTTCCTAAAAAGAAAGCCACATTCTATAATTTATTAAATGGAATTTTATCGACCCATTTTTGCAAGACCTTGTAGGCGGTTTCTGTGTCTATCACACGAATGTCTCGGCCGATATTCGTCTAGGCTATAGATTAGGGTGGAGTGAAATATAAAAGAAAATCACACTCGGCAAGAGATCTAGTTTGCTGTTCTTAATAAGGGAGAAGAAAATTTAAAAAAAAATGTGTATGTCGCCCTTGAAATTTGGAAGTTGTTGCAATTTTAGTGTTGATTTAAACATTTTCATTTCATTTATTAATTTTCACAATAACTTAATGGAAAATTAAAAAAAATAAATCAAAAAATTACCTTAACCTTTAAGTCAATACCAATGCTATGAATATTGATCGATCATCCTCTCAAATACATTTATTTGGGTACTGAACAAGCTCATACTTGTACATTTTGAATAAATTTAAATTTTTATTTTTTTTTATTTCTATTTTCCCTATTTTTCCCTTATTCTCTCTTACATCTGTTTCCGAGTGTGAAATTTTCAAATTCAAAAAAACGTATGTTTTTCACTCCACCCTAGTATAGGCCCTTTTCCTAATTATATGCGTAAGCCTGATTTGTATCGCCATTCCACAGTCTAACGGGGTCAATTCACAGCTTCGTTCCACTGACAAACTAAAACCGTAGATACGTGAGCAGTATTGGTGACCAACTGGCCCCATATTGCGGATGCGTGGGCTTCTCTTAGAGTTGCCGATTCACAGAAGCGCCAATTTTGTGGGTTAACATTGACCGCGGGATCCCGATAACGTCAGAAAGTCCAGTTTGTTATGTCGTTTCATGACATCTTCCAGTGTCATTTCACTTACCCACATTATGCGTATGAGGAATATCAGATTCAGTGTTAATACCAATGCGGCTGGCCCTTGGAATATCCAGTCAATGTGAGATTCCTTCATCCAGGGGCATTCGATGTCCAGCTGAAAATAGAACAGTGAAATAATAACATTAATTTCTTCAAACAAGTCTTTATTTGCAGTCACTGGGGCACATGTACATGTCTAAATTAATGCCGATTTATGAGTCCTTGAGCAGGAGTCAACAAATGATATTTTGCACAGCTTTAGGAATGCAGTGCAGAATGCGGTTTTTTTCCTTACTATCTGCCCAATTTCGGTGAAATTTCTCAAAGTTTCAGTTAAAGTGCCGCAGTCTAATATGTCTAGTAAGTTGCCAAATACAATCCTGTTTTTATAGTTTTTCTGTCAAGTCAAAAAGTATTAGGCGAAATTATAAAAATTACATTAAAATTATAAGGCGAAATTTTGGAATTTATTATTGGGGTGGAAACAGCCGCCGAAAAAATGTTTGATGGTCTTACCCGGTTACGAACTCGGTTTCTTCTGTGTGATACTCGCACACACTACCTACCACACCACGGCCTTCCATTTCGAAATACCATTGCATAAATTAATTGATAACGGTGTTATTATTAATTTTTCTTAACAATAAAATAAAAGCTAAAAAACTTATTAAGGTTTCAGTCGTTCTTTTCGATACAACCAGTCATAAATAATATCATTGCAGGTTGTTGAAATTTTTTAAACTTTGAATTTATTGTTAAAATGCCACACAAATTCAGATTTCATATTAATTTTTAAAATATTAATTTTTCAACCCCTTAGAGTTTTGGTGAATTTTTTGATTATGATTACTTCGATCAGAATGTAGTGTCGTTTTTTTTTCTTTACATTACGTCGAGGCTTTTCTAATGGACCAGACTTTTTGTATATTTTTCCTCAATATACATACAGGGCATTACAATCCCAAATTCGGGAAGGTTTGAATCAGAAATCTCTTACATACAAATGACTCTTCCCGCATTACGAAACTAGGATTTTGTACCCGCTCTTTATGGGCCGTAATATGCAAAAAAAAAAAAAAACTCGGCAAAGGACGAGTTCTCGGTGACGCTGAAAGAATCAGTACAACATGCCCCAGGTCTATAGGAACGTCAACAGATTCGATCGACCAAGTGTGTTCCGAAAATCCTTATCCTAACCCATCGGAAGTTGCGGCAATACGAAATAACACCCCAATGAAATAACCTCCAAAGAAAAAACGAAATAATCCCTAATGTAATAAAGCCTAAAATTTAAATAAGACCCAAAAAGAAACACCCAAATTTAGTGAAATAATAACCCGAGAAAACAGGAAATTACCTGCAAAAATAGGCGCTTTGAAAAATGTACCCAAACACTTGAATCTTCAATATTGAAATTTCCCCAAAAAACCCCACAAACAATTTATGAAAAATTACCCAATGCAAAATCTCCCAAATATTATGAAAAATACCCCAAAAAACAACAATAGATTTTGGTATTTTGGAAAAGGTGTATTTTCTAACAACAACAAAAAAAAGTACGAAGAATCGCTCCAAATCTGGGGTGATTTGTCATTATGCAATATCGCCCCAAACCTAAAATGTAAAAAAACCCAAATACAAATGAAAAACAAGCCCAAACAATAGTGAAAAATTCACATTTAAAAAATTGTGAAAAATTCCCTGTTGTTGTGGTCAATGTAACATTTCGGGGCGATTTTTAAATCTTAAATTGAATTGAATTTGGACAAAAACTCAAACACACAATACAAAAATTATGCGTGCTATGTATGATTCACAATTCTGTTCTGAAAATATCCCAAAAAAAAAAAAACGAAAAAATCCCCAAAATTAAAAAAATTGGGGAATTTTTCATTGTTAAATTTTTCAAAACGAAAAATAAAATATTACCTAGAAATTGTGAAAAATTTTTGTTATACTGGAAAATTCCCCAATTTTGAATGATATTTTTGGAGAATTCTCCATTTTTTTGGGGAGTATTATTGTGTAGAACCCCAAAAACCAAATAAAATATCTTTGGAGTTTATCTCATTTGGGTGTTGTTTAATTATGAAATAAATCCCAAATGTTTAATGAAATATAAATGCCAAATGATTTTTCGCCTTTTTTCGGGGGGGGATTATAAACATTTTTCGTTTGGCTTTTTTTTCATTTGAGCGCCGAAATTTCGTAGCGCCAGAAGTATCAAATGATTTTAATTGACATGCGTCTCTCGCTATGCTCTTTATCTTGTTATCTCAACTCCAGATACTTAAGGCTTCCAAGAGATAGCCAGTGGTCTCTGTCTACGCTGGGCACCCTAGTTGTAAGTTAAGTTTTAAGATTATTGTGATTGAACTTGGAATACAACACTAAAAATTATAACGAAGAAGAAAGAAAAAAAAAGGACAAGAATTAAAGCCAACTTCAGGCACAACCAAACAATAAACATTACAAATCCGAACATAAACCCGAAGGTACGTTTTAAATAAAACCCCGATATTTAAATTATAAGAAAAACTAATTTGTTGTTTTTATCTCATTTGTTTGGGTAAAATTATTTTATTCACCCCCCGCATATTTATTGGTCCTTACGAACCGGATTTCGAGCCGTTCTATTTCAAAAATAAAATAAATTTTACCCGAACGACTTTATTGCAGATCCCGACTAAGTTGCTGTTTTGGATACCCGATAAAAAAGGTTGTAACCATCCCCTAAACCCCAATCAAACAAAAATACCCAACAAAAAACAAGGTAGGTTTTTTGGATATATAGTGTGTGTGTGTGCAAATAAACAAAAAATAATAAATATCAGTGCAGTGCGCGTTTTACTTTGTTGAAATTTGTTGCTTTGTTGTTTCGCGTTTCGTTTTACGTACAAACGTACATTTTACAACAACAAAACTCGAAATCTCTATTCCTCGGTTTGATCCCCACTTAGTGCGTACGTAGTTTGTGTGTACATCGTCATCCACCACCATAAACACAAAATCATAAATAACAACAACAACACGTACTCTGTTCATTTGAGCGCGTTTTGTTATTTTCGTTGTCTCTTCCATTTGTTTTGTGCACAGTGGGCCCGTACTGACCAAAAACTGGTCGATGTAATTTATTTACAATTGTTAATAACGCAAATTGTTAATAACGCAATAAATAAGCACTCGGCACATTAATATTGATATTTATTTTTTGTTTCACACAGTTTCATATCGCAATAAATTGTTTTCGAACTATATTCGATAGTTTCGACCCGGTATAAAAAAGTGATTTTTCTTGCACACTGTAACGTGTTTTATATAGCACAGTGGTGTTGGTTGGGCACAATTGTGAAAATATTTTCTTTCACATTTGTCAATTTTATTTACATAAATAAAATATATAATATTTATTTCGTTTTTGGTTGCTTTTTTTTATTTTGATTTCGAACTTTAAATTTAATATTGATTTCGACCCTATAAATACATACTTAGACATTCAGTTTGTTGAATTTTTAGGTATCGTTTTCGATTTATTAGCGATTTTGATAAGTTTCTACAACTATTACATCGCGTTTGCTCTCAAATCCGTCTAAAATCCGTTGAATTTTTGCCCAAATCGAAAGGGAACAGTAATTTTTCCAGAGATTTTTCTATTATCTTGATCGTTTTTGAATATTTCAACGCCCGTAATAACAAACAAAGATGTCTGCTCTAACTACCCTAATTAGAAGCGGCGACCGTATCGTCGATTTTGAGTTTTTAGTAACTTCTATGAAAGACGAAGAGCACACAGTTCATTCTCTCAACACCCATAAGAAAGAAATGGAACGTTTGTGGGAAACTTTCCGCAATTGTTATGAAGAATTATCGGATTCTTTAGACAAAAAGGCCTCAAATATTGCGGAAATTAAAAATAATTATATTTCGATATATAAAACATATTCCCGGGCATTAGCGTATATAGAAGATCATATTGAAAAGATCAACGCTAAGAAAAGGTCGAATAGTTCGCACATTCCCATTAATCTTCCCCCTTGTGACACCGAAGTTTTTACCGGTGATTATAAAAAATGGCCAACGTTTAGAGACATGTTTTCAGCTATTTACAAAGAAAACACCCACATCAGTGACATTCAAAAAATGTATTATCTGATGCAGAAAACTGAGGGTGAAGCCCGAGATATTATAAAAACTTGTCCGATGACAAATGATGGCTTCGCCATGGCCTGGCAAAACTTAGTTGACAGATATGAGAATAAGCGAATTCTGGTTAACGCTCAACTTAAGACGTTATTTAATTTAGCTCCTATCGTGAAAGAATCTGGTCCCACTCTAAAGAAGTTGCAACGTACGTTGAACGATTGCATCACGAATCTTGCTTTACTTGGCATTGAAACGACGAACTGGGATGCAATTTTTGTATTCATCTGTTCGACACGACTTCCTGAAGTCACTCTCGGACTTTGGGAACAGAGCCAAGGCACAAGTTCTGATCTTCCAAAATGGGCAAACATGGACAAATTTCTGACTTCGAGATATCAAACTCTTGAATCGGTATTCGACATTCGAGGAGCTCATAACCCGGCATTTTCTCCTAACACGATACCCTATAAAAAGCCCATCAGTCAAAAGGTAAATTCGAATGATAGTAGGAAGTTCAAAAGCTTCGCCACCACTATCCCCGCTCAACCAAATAAAAATAAATGCCCATTATGTTCTGATTCTCATCCGTTGAGATTATGCGCAGAATTTCAAAAACTGTCTATACCAGAACGTCTGGAAGCGGTAAAAAGATTTAAATGCTGCTCGAATTGTTTAGCGACCGGTCACACATATAGTAATTGTACGAGTTATAATGTGTGCTATTTCTGCAAACAGAAACACCATTCGATGTTGCATCGAAAAGATATTTCGACGCAACGGAACTCGTACACCCAAGTTTCTTATAACACACCAGTTAACCCCTCGTCAAATTCAGACCCTCGATCCTCTCACCAACAATCGAATTTAAATAATGATGGCCCTTCTACATCGACTGGTACCCGCTCTTTTCAGACTTTTGCAACCCAAATGCAATCTAGTATGTACTCCACGGTCCTTTTAGGGACAACCGTAGTGGATATGTGCGTACATAAACTTAGATGTTCTGCAAGAGCACTAATTGACCCAGCATCTCAAGCGACTTTCATTTCGAGAAAGTTACAAAGAAAACTTTCTTTACCCACATTTAGTGCCCCTGCAGCCGAAATTATTGGCCTTAATGGTGCTATTGCAGCAAGATCGACTAAGATATGCCGAATTTCTATTGGATCTCCCATTGACCCCCATTTTGAAGTGACCACCGAAGCTTATGTTGTCGAACAGCTCACCGGTCGTCTACCAACATATTCGTTGGCCCAATTTTTAGATTCTCATTTACCCGAAATATCCATGAACGATCTAAAATGTTCTCATATGGATTTGCTATTAGGTGGAGACATATACTCCAAAATTATGCTCACCGATGTTCACAAACATCCTAGCGGCGACCTTATCGCACAGAAAACCGTGTTCGGCTGGATAGTCACCGGTAAGATCTCCCAACCCAAACCATTACAATCTGTCGTGACATTTTACAACCATCTGGAGTTGAATGACACACTGTCTCGCTTTTGGGAGATTGAAGAAGTGCCCAAGGTGAGAATTCTTTCAGACGAAGATAACTTCTGCGAAAAGTTATATCGTGACACCACATACCGAAATTCGGATGGTAGATACGTTGTTTCTCTCCCTTTTAAACGTGAATACCCCTTAGAGCTACAGTTAGCTCAATCTCGAAAGGGTGCTGTTTCCCAATTTATGAGAAATGAAACCCGATTGTTGAAAACCCCCGCCCTCAAGGCTCAATATGACTCTGTCATACAAGAATATTATTCTTTAGGACAGATGTCCAAAGTAGAAAATGAAAACCCAACGCCTTCGAGACCTATATACTATCTACCACATCACGCTGTTTTGAAGCCTGACAGTCTAACTACCAAACTTCGAGTAGTTTTTAATGCCTCGTACCCAACTTCTAATGGCATAAGTTTAAATAATGTATTGTACACCGGACCCGTATTACAATCAGATTTAATGATTTTGATTCTCCGCTGGAGACTCTTCCGGTATGTCTTCAATGCCGATATCGAAAAAATGTACAGCGTTTAGTTTTCCGTAAGGACCCGAAACATGAAATTTGCGATTTCGAATTGAACACAGTCACTTTTGGAGTGAATTGTGCCCCGTACTTAGCTATTAGAACTTTGATCCAGATAGCTGATGATTCCGAAACGCAATATCCTCTAGCAGCCCAGATTATTAAATCACAAATGTACGTCGATGACGTCTTGGCCGGAGCTCATAGCATCGAAGAAGCGACCAGAGGTCGCGATCAACTTATTACAGTTCTATCTTCTGCTGGAATGAGTCTGCGAAAATGGACTGCGAACAGTCAAAATCTGCTAGAGGATTTATCCGCTGACTATTTATTAGATTCTGAATTTCTGAAAATTTCGGATGCTAGTACTGCCAAAACTTTGGGTTTGCGTTGGAACGCTGGAAAAGATGTTTTCTTTTTCAAGCTTGCTTCCACGCCCCATAAATCTGTCGTCACCAAACGAGCCGTCTTATCTGAAATTGCTAAGTTGTTTGATCCAGCAGGATGGCTGGCCCCGAAAATTATCGTTGCAAAGATAATAATGCAGCAAATCTGGAAGGATAAGATTGGTTGGGACGACTGTTTGAAACCCTTGACTCTAAACAGATGGCTGGCCTTCTTGGATGATTATTCTGAGATAGAAAGGATTGAGATCCCCCGATGGGTTGGTTTTAATCCTGACCATGAAGTCGAACTTCATGCGTTTTGTGATGCATCTGAAAGTGCATACGCGGCCACTCTGTATATTCGAATCCAGAACCCGATTGGTGATATCACCACCCGTTTAATTGCTGCAAAAACCAAAGTGGCGCCAATTAAGGTTGAATCCTTACCCAGATTAGAGCTGTGTGGTGCAACTCTACTTGTCGAAATGGTGCATACGCTTCGCGAAGAGATGTGTCTCAACTCGCTGGAAGTGTTTTATTGGACAGATTCGACAATCGTCTTATCTTGGCTTCAAAAGCCCCCGTGTACTTGGCCCACTTTTGTAGCTAACAGAGTCTCAAAAATTCAGAATAAAGTTGGTACTGAAAACTGGCATCATGTCGTCTCCCGACAACCCGGCTGATATTGCATCTCGTGGTATTTTAGCACGAAATTTAAAATCACACAACCTTTGGTGCAAAGGTCCTAATTGGTTAAGCCTTCCTCGCACGGAATGGCCCAAACAGACATACAGAATCATGACAAATCTGGAAACCCGTTCTGTGAAAGTGCATACGACTCAGGTATCCTTTACAGAAGATATTTTAATGCGATTTTCCAGTCTCCCTCGAGCTATGAGGGTGATATCGTATATTTTCCGTTTTTACCACCTATCGTTATCAAAATTCAAGTCGACCCACTCGCATTCTACCTTGGAACTTGGTCAAGGTGAAATCAATTTCGTAAGAGGTCGTTTGGTAATTTTGTGCCAACGAACACATTTTCCCGAATACTCCTTCCTCGAGCAAGGAGTTCAAGTCTCCCGTAAAAGCCCCCTTTTGTGTTTTAACCCCTTTATAGATTCGAATGGCTTTCTACGAATGAATGGCAGATTAAGCCGATCTCAGACGCTTACGTACGATGAGCGTTTCCCGAAAATTCTCCCATATAACGGTCGATTCACAAAACTCTACTTAGAATATGTTCATCAGTACTCTATACATGGAGAAAACTCGTTAATGTTACGACTTATGCGACTCGAATTTTGGGTCCCAAAACTAAAAAATCTAGTGCGAACTGTGATACACAATTGTCGTGAGTGTGTCCTGCAGAAAAAGAAATCTGCCGAGCAGATTATGGCCGCTCTTCCCCCTGAGAGAACTTCACTATCTCGTCCTTTTACTTGCACCGGCGTTGACTTTGCAGGACCCTTTGAAATAAAATCCTATATCGGCAGAGGTTGTCGAATCACAAAGGGATACGTTTTGGTCTTTGTCTGTTTCGCAACAAAGGCTATACATCTTGAAGCCACAAACGATTTGTCGACAAATTGCTTCATTGCTGCGTTTACCCGTTTTTTCTCTCGTCGAGGATGCCCCTCGTAAATGTTTTCTGATAATGGAACTACCTTTGTTGGAGCGTCCAATATTTTCAAAAAAGATCAGACCCAATTTCTCCTCGACGTAAAACGCCAAATCTTAAATCTCAATGCTTTTCAATTGATGGAATGGCATTTTATTCCACCCGGAGCTCCACATATGGGTGGTCTCTGGGAAGCTGGAGTCAAAAGCTTCAAAACTCATCTAAAAAAGGTTTCCAATGCCCAAAGGTTCACCTTTGAAGAATTTACTACCATGTTAGCAAGAATCGAAGCATGTTTGAATTCCAGGCCCCTTAGTCCGATGAATGAAGATCCGAATGATTTGAACCCGTTGACTCCTGGACACTTTTTGATAGGAAATGCCTTGCTTTCTCCCCCAGAAGCTGATGTTAACTCAGAAAAGTTAAGTTACCAAAACCGTTGCCAAAAACTGAAGGTTCTACATCACTTCTTCGCTAGAAGATGGAAAGATGAGTATTTAGTCGAACTCCACAAACGGAATAAGTGGAAGTACCCTCAGCGCGATATAGCTGTAAATGATTTGGTCGTCATTAAAAAAGACAATTTGCCTCCAAATGAGTGGAATATAGGCAGGGTCGTAAAAGTTTATATAGGATCAGATTCCAAAGTACGAGTGGCTGATGTACGTACCGCAAACGGCGTCCTCTCTCGGCCAGTAGTGAAGCTCGTACTGCTACCCAACCCCGAACACCACTAACACGTTTTTTTTTGTTATTTTTTTTCTCGTTGTTGTTTTCTTCCCCTAGAACGATGTCAGACCAACCCCGACGACTTACATCAGAACGTTCTGAAGAGGCGCCCGCTGGATCCCCTACTAAGGTGTTGTCGGAGTCAGCCGTCCGATGTCGCATCTGCTTACAAAAGCACGTGTTGCGACGATGCCCCCGATTTCGCGCTATGGACCCAAAGAAGCGACTGGCCGCAGTGCAGCAGCACAAATACTGCATCAACTGCTTGGCCCAGTCGCATTTTGTTAGGGACTGCCGAAGTCGGGACAGATGCAGGGAGTGTCTGTCGGAGCATCACACAATGCTTCACCAGCCTCACCATATGAGGCAGCGAGGAACCGACAGCACTCCCAATCGTCGAAACAAGAACCCGCATCGTCGCAACCGCGACACCAGGAGCGACGCCAATAGACCCAGCAACAGGAGGAGCGTCCAAACCAACAGCCACAAGAACACTCGGGACAACAGTCGCGTCCAAAATCGCAGCCTGCGTGGTCGCAACATCCACATTGGCGACAACCACCGCAACAACAACAGCAGCAACAACCGACGCGGCAGCAACAATCGCCGCAACAATGGCGGCTTGCCGCCAAACATTAACATTACTGTTAATTGTTAAGCACCTCTGTTTCTATTCCCCCTCTGTATCTATTAAATGAATTTTTTCCTGCCCAGACTAGCTCCTGCCTCTCCTTGATTTGCATTCCTGCAAGGGGGGCGGGATGTCTACGCTGGGCACCCTAGTTGTAAGTTAAGTTTTAAGATTATTGTGATTGAACTTGGAATACAACACTAAAAATTATAACGAAGAAGAAAGAAAAAAAAAGGACAAGAATTAAAGCCAACTTCAGGCACAACCAAACAATAAACATTACAAATCCGAACATAAACCCGAAGGTACGTTTTAAATAAAACCCCGATATTTAAATTATAAGAAAAACTAATTTGTTGTTTTTATCTCATTTGTTTGGGTAAAATTATTTTATTCACCCCCCGCATATTTAGTCTCTAATAACCAGGGTTGCAAACCGGTTCTGAACCGAACCGTTTCTGAACCGAACCACCGCGATTTTTTCGATTTTGAACCGAACCATGAACCGAACCGATTTTTTTTTCATTTAGTTAGAACCGCACCGAAAACTGCAAAAACAAATGGTTCGGTTCGGTTCATTGTATAATAAAAATTCGCTATAAACCCTTTTGTGAAAAAAAATTATAGTTCATGTCAAAAATCAATAGTGTGAATCCATACACTGTTTTACGACTGCACCTAAACAGCAACATCTTGCCGTATTTTAAACTTTTTTACTTATATTGGCATAACCATTCGGAAAATAAATTACAAAGCATAGCTGAAATAGTACTAGATACTCCAGCAACGCAAGTGTCCGTCGAGAGAGCATTTTCAACTTTAAAATTTATTTTATTGGACTTAAGAGCAAATTTAGATGAAGACTTATTGGAAGACATACTTTTATTAAATTTGAATTCCGAATAGTTTACATTATTAAGACCACACGGTCGCCTAGGGCATATGCACTTGTGCTCTTTTGTTTTTGTAGATCCGTGTCTTTTTATTTTCTTTATTCCAGCACAAATTTCTAGTTATAATCAATTTTTTTATGAAATATAATTTTTTTTTGTTTTAACTGTTTTTTTTAATATTATCTATGTAATTGATAATTATATATAATATATTTCAATGCGATCTCAAAAAAATTTCTTATTTTTACAAAAAAATTCTCTTATTCCCTTCATGCAGACACAGTAAGTAAAAAATGAACCACTTGAACCGAACCGGTGGTTCAGAGCTACCTTCGAGAACCGGTTCAAGTTTCATCCATGTGGTTCGAACCATTGAACCGAACCAACCCGTTTTTTGGAACGGTTTGCAACCCTGCTAATAACACATATTGGCCTACCATTGACTAAAAGACTTCAGACTGTTGTGGTTTCCAACTTAATTTAAGAATTCCAGCACTGTGGGTCTTTATATTCCACATTATCTGCATTCCACATGATTTCCGTAATTAAATTTCCGAAATGGCCCCCAGGCTAGAAATACGATCTTCCCCACAGAGTTGTATTTGGAACATGCTGAACATTTAACAGCCGCACTCATATTTCCATTATTGTTTCAATCTTAATTAAATACAATTCCATTTTCGTATTTACCACTGATGGTGTACAATATTTATTCAGTTTGTATTCGTTTGATTTTAAACCAAAACTATATTCACATCGAAATAGTTTTTGTTATTTGACTTATCGGAAACATTTTCCACAAATGCGAAATCCCGGCCGTCGCTGTCTGTACGAGAGTGACTGTCGATATGCGATGGAATATTGAAATAGTTTTCACCATAAATATGAAACTTCAGATCACATCCGCCACCAACTTAAACATTACGAACGACTAAACATTCATTTTAAAAGTTTACTGAAAACATATCCAGCTTTTTCGGCACTGCGTGGATATGGCACAACAACTTATCACCTTCGCCCCTCCCTGACAACGTAGTACATTTTTTCCATTCTACAAAAGTTTTGCGCCATCATTTGCTCCCGCAACACTTGTGAAGTAACAAAGTCATGTGTGGGACGGAACGGGCGATCGAAATTTATTGAATTGTTTTGCAATTAATTTGAATTTGAATATTTGTTGAGCGGATTTCGAAAACTGCAGTTATTTTGCACAAAACTGAAACAAACAAAACATTTCGTTATTTAAAACAAATTAAAGAGTCCTTGCCGTTTGCCCGCAAACACTATTTCCTATGCATGGACTATGTCGGACTTTGTGTTGTCTGTGTGCGATATGTTACGGTGTGTCCTGGACGCAGTCTTCCACACAGTGTGAGGTAAAATGAATGTACAGTGTACATTGATCTGTGTGTATTCGCAGAGTAACCAATACCAACACAGACGTGCACACAGGACATCCAACATTAACACTTTGGGCGATTTGCTATGTTGTGTGCGGCTGAAGCCAACAACAACTGAACAGCATTCACATCCACATCCCATGTAAACTTCTTCAGTATACGCAACAAATTGTAAATTGTTGCATTACAACTAGAATTTGCCTGAATTTCATCTTGTGGGAATAACCACACAAAGTCATATACATCATCTATACGTGGACATTGGGGTGGATGAACAAAAAATGCTATCGAAACAAGGAGAATTTGTGAAAAATTAGTCAAGGACCAGATAAGTATCACATAGTTGTAGGATAATTGAGAGCAAAGGGGAAATGGGAAATTGTTGACATTTTTCAGCGGCTGCTTCCACCTCCTCAGTGCTGGCCACTTTACGAGTAAGGCCCAATAAATAAGTCAAGGTTGATCTTCGTTTTTCGTTTAAACTGAAGTTAAACTTCAAATTCATTTTTTCAGTCATAGTTTCAACGTAGTTTAATCGTCCAATATTGGGCGTTTAAACCACAGTTTAATAGCCATATGATTGTGACATCACTCAACGAAAGAAGAACATTGGGTTCACCAAATTCCACAAATAAAATAAATTACATAAATAATGCTGCTGTAAAGTTTTGTTGGTGCTGGAATTGGTTTCCGACCACCACCAGTTCCATACACGTGTATTTTGCCAGTGCCAAAGTTCATTTAGCGGAGTTTTTTTTAATTCTCATATTTTTTTTTTTAAATTATTTTAATTATTCACCGGAAACATATCGCGCATTTACTTGAATAGTGGCATAATTCAAAATTCACTTTATATATTTTTGGTCTTGCTGTAAATCTCTAATTTAAATTGGCTTTTGTTCTACTGAGTATTATGGATTCATATGACAGGTCTCCATATTATTGAAATAGCCTGCAGTTCTTTTTCTATATTTGGAAAGTACGACGAAATTGACTATTTTAAACGGCTCTCCGGAAAAAATCCTATTTTGAGTTATGCCACTATTCAAGTAAATGAGCGATATGTTTTCTGCTAAAAGTGTGAGTGTTGCCGAAAATGTGGATTATTTCGCCTGACCACTCAAAAACGTATTTGAAGTTTAAACATAATCGTGGTTTAGCTACGATCTCATTTATTAGCCCTAAGAGAGTAATTTCTAAGCCAGAAACTCATTAGCCGTTCGGAGCTGGCTTTAAACAGTCGGTCCCCGTCAGTGAGTATATACAAATTATATCGTACACAGCTCACTGATTCGAGAGAAGTTCCCCGTCAGTTTGAATGTTAAGGAATGTAAGTTAGTATTGGAAATGTTTTCCGAACACTTCGTTCCTATGCGAGTACTCTCTATTTCATATTCAGTCCATTTTCGCTTTTCGAGGTAATTGTAGTTTAACGCTTTTCTAGCTGGAGTAATGGGTACCATTCGACCCGACCCAGGTTGCCCATTAAAATAATTCTTATTTTCGAGACGATTTATTTGAATTGGAACGTTGGTCTTTGAAAACATCAAAAACTTGTTGCAAATCCAAATACGTTTTTCATTTTTGAAGACACTGTCTACCCACTCAGACATCTCTGAAAAACAGCTGACCGAACATGGTCGAATGACGTTGGAAGCCATGGCCCTTTGTCATCACTCCACCCTATTGTAAATATACATCGACAGTTTTATTTTATCTGCTGCACAGCAATAGCTCTTAGTTTGTTGAAAACTAAGGTGCACCAGATCAGTTAAAATGGGATTTTGTTGCTCTATCCGAAATTGCTTATCCTTGTTGTTGTCGTTGCTGCTTGTTTGCTGTTGTTGTTGCTGCTGCTGACAATTGGCAGCATACATTTTAATTCGATTTTCTTCCAGTCCGTATAACGTATCTCAATTTGTTCAGGAAATTAATTAAAGCATAACAATTTATGAAATAATTTCAAAGACGTCACCCCCCGGAGAATTCCCTCAATTGGACACGAGTTAAGTAAAGTGAAGAAAATTGAATAAAGTATTGAAAAGTAGAAGAACCACGAAATGGAAACATTTATCTTATCAATATTAGAAAGTGGGCTGCTCGTTGGCTTGATGAAACATCGATGGTCTCATGCTAAGTCCACTTAGCGTGTTTTTAGGGAGATTGTGTGTGTGTTTTTTTAAATAAACGATAAACGAAGTTGGCCTCATTTGAACGTACGGTCCAAAGACCATACAGAGGGCAGACGTCGCAAGACGTTTTCTGATGCATAAGTTCCGAAGCACACAGTTTTACAAAGGAGATCAGAGAAAATACTGGTTTTATGCTGACAATATACACATACGCCCCCCTTTTTGGAAATATTTAGCAGATGACTTAAAGCGTCTGTGTAGTTAAATTTTAATTTATTTTTTTTTAATCCAAAAACCGATTTTTGTTTTTTTTACCATATTTAAAAAGAAGAGACGTAGACCGTTCGAGCGACATCTTATTTAAATTATAATTTGTCTACTTTGACTTTTAAATGACCCACAGTTCGTACAAATCAGCCAATCAGTTCTCGAACGGCAGGATTTACAACAAAGTCCAAAAATGCGAAAAAAAACACAACAATTGGGAAAGTTTCAGTCGGGTAAACCGACTTATATATATACCCTCACCCCCAGTAAAATAAAAACATACAAGTCTTTAATTTAAAAGTATCCAAAAGTTAAAAGTGGGCATGTCTATCACAATTGGATGTAACATCCGACGAAATGTCATAACAGCAACCTAAACATAATTAGGGAATTCACAAAGTGTACTAATGTTGTAAGTTGTAACAAAGTACGAGACCTACAATAGTACGTATGTGAACAACCTGTCGTATTTTCAAACGTCAAATGTAAAAATAATAAATAATAAAAAAATTAGTTGAATAGAAATGCCTTTCGAAAGCGAAAAAAATAAAATATTAACCGCTTTATGCGAAAATTTTGCATTTGACATACTTATGGTTGAGTCAAGTAAGTGCTGGGTTCTTTCTTTGGCTTGTTACAAAAAAAAATTTTTTCCAGGTGATGAAGATGAGGAAGATGAAATTCATGAAAATTTCAGAATGAATATGATTTGTTTGATGAAGAATCGAAGAAGTGTTCACCTGGGACTACCTAAATCAGCGGCTTGGCAGCAGAAAGTACCAAAAATTATACAAATGTACCATTTCTTCCATCACTGTCCCTTAGTACGATTTCAAAACATATATCCAAACGTTGTACTGTCGTACAATTCTTTTATATGGAAAATATCAACAAAAAATATACAACAGTTGTACAGCTTTAGTACGTACGACACTTACAACACTTAGGACACCCTTGTGAACACCCTAATTGAATTTTATAGAAAAATATTGTATTACACATTTTACAAAGTATACGGAGTATACATTTGTATGGGAGATATCACAATATAAAGTTCCAATTTGTTGTTCTCGAAACCCGTATCTAGTTAAAGTTTTGCTCATTAAGTTATAGCGCGTACCAGCAGGATAGACAGACGAATTCGATTCAAAGACACTTTATTATTATGAGCTGATATACACACCTGCTCATAATAATAGATACACCTATGTCACTTTTATTTAAAGAATAAAGAAATACTTTTTGTTGCATGAAATAGATAGAACAATCAGTCAATTTTTATTTGGAGCAACTAAGGCACAGAAAATCATAATACGTTTCATGTATTATATTAAACTAGTAAGTTGTAATGCGCCTATGGCGCCCGTTAATTTGCTTGAGAAAGTATTTGTTACTTAATTTTAAAAATTTTGTAAAAAATATTTTGAGAAAACTATTTTGTAAAAAAAAATTTCGAAAAAAAATAAAATTGGGAAAAAAAAAATTTGTGGAAAAAAAATTTTTGCTGAAAAAAAAATTTTTGTTGAAAAAAAAAATTTGTTGAAAAGAAAATTTTTGAGGAAAAAAAAAATGTTGTTGAAAAAAAATGTTTGTTGAAAAAAAAATTTTGTTGAAAAAAAAAATTTTGTTGAAAAAAAAAGTTTGCTGAAAAAAAAAATTTTTTGTTGAAAAAAAAAATTTTGTTGAAAAAAAAAATTCTTGTGGAAAAAAAAAATTTTGTTGAAAAAAAAAATTTGTGGAAAAAAAAAATTTTTGTAAAAAAAAAAAATGTAAAAAAAAAAATTTCGGAAAAAAAAAATTTCGGTAAAAAAAAAATTTGGGGAAAACACAATTTCTGTACAAAAAAAAATATTATTTTTTTTATTATTATTATTTATAGAATTATTATAGAATGCCTATTTAAATTCCTACGTACTGCGTGACAGAGTCAGTGAATCAGGGAATCAGTGAATCAGGGAATCAGTGAATCAGTGAATCAGTGAATCAGGGAATCAGTGTATCAGTGAATCAGGGAATCAGTGTATCAGTGAATCAGTGAATCAGGGAATCAGTGTATCAGTGAATCAGTGAATCAGTGTCGAGGGTAAATATATATTAAGATTATATAGAAATGAGACACATTTCTTAAAAGGTAAGAACATTCGGTGCTCATAATAATGGATACATTTAAGAAAAAACACTGCAACCAAAAACTCCTTAATTATTTTCTTAAAACTTATTTGTAAATATTTAAGTAAATTCACCTCTATTTTGCACAGCTTTCTGATCTGATTTGGGTATGCTAGATATCAACTTTCCAATGGAATATTGAACCATTTTTTTTTTTTTTTTTGGATTTCATCCCATAAACTCATCTCGATTTTTGAAAACATATTTCGAGAACCTTTTTCTTTAATACACTCCAGCAGCTCTCTACAGGATTGAGATGCGGATATTGAATTGGTCAGCATAAATCACGAACGCAGCTCTGCGAGAACCGAATCTGAACTAACAAAGATTTGTGTTTCGGGTCGTTGTCTTGCTGATAAAACCCAAGAATTGGCATATTCATATAAAGTGGCCCGGTAGGCAAGTTGGTAGCGTGCTTGCCTATCAGCGTGGGTGTTGTGGTTTCGATTCCCACCAGAGGCTTTGGTCTGTCGCTGCAAAAATCTAGCCAAATGGTCTTTGTCACCCGGTTTACCCTTGGACCCAAAACTAGAATATAAATTTACTTTGTATTGTAGTTAATAACAAATAAATAAAATATTCATATGTGGTAAATTTTTCAATATTTCCCTATATTGACCAGCGTTAATTGTATTTTCAATTAGATATATCGGACGAATACTATTTCATGAAAAGCATTCGCATCTTTAACGGTGGAATTATTACTTTTACGTCAACGGCCACACCTTTGGGAGTCGTATTCAAACAAATTAATTTTTCGCCTTTAAGACCAAAGTTAATTTTTTAACCAATTTCTAATCTCATTTTTAACGGGTCCTTATTTGAAATTACACTAACACGTCTATCAGTTTCTAGGCTGAATGAAATACATTTGAATTCGATGACATTAGCACAACCGGCTTTGGCTATCTTCGCAAATGGAATGTGTTCCCTTATGGTACCAGTATTAGCTGGCCCACATCCCGTAAATTACCATCATACGCTTAGCACCACCCTTTCCACCAGGCATGCCCGTGTACTCGTATTTATTTCCCACAATGACGGTTGGTGTTGTTGTGCGATGGTTTAACAAGTGCGTACACGTAGCATCGTTAGCAGTCACATTACAGTGAGTTCATTTTGTTGACTTGCTTGACATTTACAAGTTGAACAGTTCTAACGATACAGACGAACCGTAGCGGGCACACAATCTACTCTCTTCGCTGTCCGTACGAGCTAGCATCATAAATAAGAGTAGATCACAACAACAGTCACATCGGTATCTCAGACGATAATCCGGTGGGGGCACAGTGCTCACAGCAGTCATCACGGGGTACTGTGTGACTGGTCACATGGCTGCACGTATGAAGCTTCCTCCATACGAGGACTTCTGTAGAAGCGGTATAGATGGAGAAGCGGAGCAGTCAGAGCAGCACCTGCTATGTATTTAGGTCACAGCCAGAGTATTAAGGACACAGGCTCTTTGACGACCTTAACGATCTAGCGGACGCTATAATTAAACCCCTAGTCAAATTTATGAAGAAATCTCTTTGATTCAACAAGTCCACAACTAACTATAACTTCAAAAAAAAAGCTCGCTCTTCTTTGTCTATCCCATATACTACAAGCGTCTTCTAACCAAATTCGTTTCTACTTAAGGGAACCACCGCCCCGAGTCAGTTGTAAGCGGTCCGCCATCTAACGTTTTTTGGCAACATTTGGACGGCGCTACGTGCCACACAGCCGAAGCTACACTCGATGTTTTGTGCCCTGTTTTTGAAGATCGCATTATCAGCCGCAGAGCTAATGTCGTTAGGCTACTGCATGTCCAGCCGAGGCAGCCTTTTCAATGTAATTGTTTTCCATTATTAAACGGAAGGATTGTACTTTCAAATAAAACAAGAAATTTGAGAAAATATCCAGTAGTTTTTTTTATAGAATTTTTAAAAAAAAACGTTATTTGGCGGACCCTGTATATTTCAACTGGCTGGCATCCCCCCTAACCTAACCTCACCTAACCGAAGTCTTGCAATACATATGTCAACTTTAGATTTTAAATATAATCGAACATTGCAGGAAATTCTTCAAACGACTGTCAACTACTCATGTTCGACGCAGACATCTAAAGGAAATGTGAAAAAATTCAATCGACAGAAATGATTACAATTTTGGATGAAACGAAACAAGTGGACAAATAGTAAGTTCGGCCGGGCCGAATCGTATATATCCTCCATCATGGATCCTTAAAAAGTCAATAAATAAGAAAACTATGAAGAAAGTAAGTGCAGGAACCCGATCCCAAATTTTATCCAAATCATGAAAATGGGCGCATATTCGGATTCATGAGAAAATTTCGTTGCATTTCGATACCCATATGTCCATGTTTGTCAGGGGCCGGTTTTTGGGCCGCTCGTGACCCGATAGTCCCAGGAAACCGATCACAAATTTTATCCAAATCATGAAAATAAATGCATATTTGGGTTCGCGAGAAAATTTCGTTGCATTTCGATACCCATATGTCCATGTTTGTCAAGGGACGGTTTTTGGGCCGCTGGTGACCCGATAGTCCCAGCAACCGGATCAAAAAATTTAGGCAAATCATGAAAATAAAGGCATATTTGGGTTCGTGAGTAAATTTCGTTGCACTTCGATACCCATATGCGCATGTTTATCATGGGCCCTTTTTTGGGCCCCAAGGGTCCACGGAACCCATGAGCACGCCCATTTTTGGGATTTTTTCCCCCATCTATAAATTATATAAACTTAGAACAATTTTACCAAAAGAAATCAGATGTAGTGAAAAAAAATATTTGAAAAATTTGATTATGGCCGGGATATATTTAGTCCCGTAAAGGGGAACTTTTTCCCCTTTGGTCCGATATTGCCCATTCTCGAACTTAACTTAACCTGCTTATGGGCAAAAAACATCTTCCTACAAAATTTCAGCTTCTTAGCGTTGGTCGTTCGCACTCTATCGTGATTTCAACAGACGGACGGACGGATGGACAGACGGACATCGCTAGAATGTCTTAGAATGTTACACTGACCGATAATATATATACTTTATAGGGTCACTCTTTCGAGGTGTTGCAAACGGAATGACAAACTTAGTATATACTCCATCCTATGATGGAGTGTATAAAAACAAATAGCTAAACAAATAATTTTTGGGGCACTCAAAATTATTAACAATAAAGTTGTTGATTGCTAAAAATTGTGCCATGAGATGTAATTTACTGCTGTCTGTCATTTATATGTAAGAATTTGACAATCAAAATATCCAGGGTTGTATCTGAGTTTTTGTTGTTGTTGGGCAATTGCCATT
Source organism: Hydrotaea cyrtoneurina (assembly GCA_958296145.1). Taxonomy (NCBI): domain Eukaryota; kingdom Metazoa; phylum Arthropoda; class Insecta; order Diptera; family Muscidae; genus Hydrotaea; species Hydrotaea cyrtoneurina. Next base: position 42,460,363 of record OY282516.1, read on the forward strand.
GCCTTCGATTATTCTGGCATGGTTATTTAATACTAGCTGACCCGGCAAACGTTGTTTTGCCTTCAAATTTTATTTATGTAGCTAGCGGACCCCGGCGTGCTTCGCTACGCATGAATATTAACTTTGAATCAAATTCGTTGGGGGTTTTTTATTTATTTTTTATTTGGAAGTAATGAAAAAAACTAAATCAATTTAATACAATAGTGTATACAATATTTTATGTTTGATTGTGTGGTGCATGAATAAATAAATTAGTTGGTGCTCCCACTCTGGAACATGCGACGTATAATTGTCCGCGAGAAAAGCACGGTTCCTCCAAATTCACACCACACACTTGAAGCGTTTGTCCTTGAGCTTTATTTATGGTTATAGCAAATGATAAACGCACGGGAAATTGAAGACGTCTGAATTGAAATGGGATGTCGTTTGGTAATAATGGTATCCGTGGTATTAGTACAACTTCTCCTTTTGCTTTGCCAGTGAGAATTGTTGCTTCAATCAAATTGGGCATTAATTTCTTCACGGAAAGTCTCGTTCCATTGCAGAGTTTTGGTGTATTGAGATTTCGAAAAAGTATGATCGATGAACCTATTTTCAAATTCAAAAGATGCGGTGGCATACCGGGTGGTTCCAAAGAATTCAAAAATTCAACCGGATAATTTACTGCGTCCTCTTCATTCGTAGCAGTATCAATAGATTTGTATGATACCAAGTCACCTGGCAATTTTTGTTGAATTTGAAAATTTATTTCATTAACATTGGAATTTGTTGGTGCTAAAATTGCACATTCTCTTAACCAATCATGATTTTTATAGTTTTGAACAATGTTTGGAAAAAACGCGATCAATTAGTTCTTCTTTTGATGGCACAATTGGGTTGAAACAACTCTCGAATGACGTGTACGTCTACCAATATTTGAACGTCTTGCACGTGGCATTTCAAATGTGTTCTATGGCCGTGTGAGAAGTAGGAATATATATCGAGTAAAAAAAGTACAGAATGAGGCCAAAACTGCGAAAACCTATTTCAAACACAGGAAGAAGGGAATAAAAGGACAGAAATAAAAGAAGCTAACAATTCGAGGAAACTGAATAATAAAATCCATGAAAATTGTGGGCGTATACGTCGATCTGTTGATGTTTACAACATGTTTACTACACTTGTTCGGAATTTGAACACTGTGCACTCTGGACATGACAAGTTAATCTTCATAGATGCATTTAATGCACAGAGAATAGGATGCACCTTGTCAAACGTAATCTGCATTAGAATCTCATACAGGTGGCACATACTCATGTCTGTGTGCGTGTGTCTGTGTTTATTAGTATCGGTTATCTTCCTGCTCTGATACAGTCAACAATTCAAAATGCTGTTATTATAGTTAAGGCTAATACACGTGTAAATTGTATTTCAACTGCTTGTGTATGCATCGACAAAGTACATGCACACATACACCCACACACCAACCCCACACCCACCCAGCCAAACATGCAATTCATATTGTCAGCAGACTCAGTGGTCCCAACAATCGCCATAAGTTAGTGTAAACTTGTGCACTCATATGAGAACATGAGAGAGTGGTAAATAGTAAATGTCATAATGATGCTCAGTGATACACTCCGGGTGTTACAAGTTATAAGTTTAAGGTGCACATCACCGCCGCATATGTGGCCGACTGTTTGTGTTGCGAACAGAATGAATATGTGTCATGTTCTGCTTAATGCGAGTAAAATGTTAATACCTGACCTGTTATATGGGTGTGTGTGTCTGTGTGGCATGGATGCCATTGCACGTACACCAAGCGACACAAAACATCATGTAATATTAATGAGTCTTTTATGGAAATGTGTTCTGCCGGCGCACAGTGTGTCCTTCCCATACATTCGATGGCCAAAAATAGAAGGAGTTGTACGAGAGTAATGAAATTTGGCACGAGTCCCTAATATAATAGAATTAAGAAAATTTCAAAGTATCGACAAAATTGACCACGCCCATCGCCCACCGCCCATACAAACTAAAATCATTTTTGGCTGTTAAAAATTAACTATTGCTACAAATTTCCTGAAAATTGCTGGAAGAACATATCTATGCAACACCTTTTAAAAAAAAATTATTTCATCAACATTGACCACGCCCATCGCCCACCTCCCATACAAATGATATTTCAAAAATGCCATATCTTCTGTAAATTTATAACTAGAATGTTTATTTTTCGCAAAAATTCATACAGCATCTATTAAATGCTGTTTTGAAAATATGAAGAAAATCCGCCCACTGTAACCCCCGCCCCCCATACAACCCCCATACAAAAATTTTACAGTTCACTCTATTTAATTTATTAACAACATTTTCACATCTTCGTGATAATCTAATTTTTTAAGCTTCAACATCTATTCTTAATGAATAGATGTATGGGTCGGAGGATATCAACAAATGATGCATTACGTCTTCGTTAGTAGAACAGCGCCCAGTCTTGCGCGAGTTATATAGCCTATAACGTTTATAGTCTTGGTTCCTCGCTTCCTGCGCTTCTTCTGATAACATTCCTTTGAAAAATAAACCATATGTTAATTCAAAATGTATGAAACAAATCGTATCTTTAACCTACCTATAGGTAGAATGGCCTCAGATACAATTTTGCTACCATGTATCAAAACTGTATGCACTGTGATAGGCATGTAGTACCATCCATACAAATCAATGTACAATTTTGCCGTGTCTAAACAATATATATGGAACTTCTCAGAGCCTATTGCCTGACAGCAACTTATTGTGGATAATATAATTTGTAACCTATGAATCAGTTGTTCATTTACTCCGGTTATGTCAGCTGTAATTTCAGGGTTTTCAAAAAATCGTCGAGCTGTATTCCCATCGTTGCTGGAACCCATTCCTTGTGTTACCACATCAACATTTATTCCCAATACTAATTTAAGGTTTTTTTGAATTGTGGCCTTGGCTTCTTCTTTAATTTGTCTTGTATCTTTATTTGTAATAGACATGCACACAGGCAAAACAACAACAAGCAGTAACGAAAGAAAGAGTGCGCAGTTGTTTATGCACGCGTAAAATAACGCATAACGCATATTTTTTACTGTAATTTTTTGGTTTTCCATTGTTTTTTTGGCCGCGGGCAAATTTGGGCACAATTTTTGTTTGGAATCTGTTAGCTGAGACCCTCAGCTTTAATTTGGTATAGGACTCCATGTTTCGCACTGCTTCGCACACAACTAAAAGTCTAACGGAAAATCATAAATGTTTATTTTTTTTGGCCCAAAATAAAAATAAAAATAATTTTTTTTTTTTTTTTTTTTTTAATTTACCTAATGCTTGATGCCTAATTTAAGTGAAAAAAATTTCTATAAGATACACTCGGTGTATAGTTTATAAGTAACTAGGTTTTAAATATGACATAGAAAACTAACCCATTTGAGACTTGTTCACATATGTCAACTTTGCGCTACTCGGGACAGAAAACCAATGGAGATATTTGCATAAAATTGTACACACATGACCTTTAGATAGTTTTTAACCATCTGTGCAAAAATCATCAAAATCGGAGAGCAGGTCCAAAATGATTTATTGCCGCAGCGGACACACTGTGCGGCGGGGGCATCAGGAACGCTGCAATTACAGGCAATAATGGGTTATTAATAAAACTTCGATGATCGGTGTGTCTGACGAGGAGTTATTGTTGTCTTTCAATGTAAACGCCCTAAGATTTGGCATGGGCTACGTTGTGGGGAAAGGATGCCAGACACAATTGGCATAATTTTGTAATTTATGTTTACTTTGCTAGTGTTTAGCATATCGGAAAAGCGTTGAAAAAGTAAGTACATATGCAGTAAAGGAAAAGGCGCCGGGGTGTAATCCAAAATAATCTACAAAGTGTAAGTGTACAGACGGGCGTTGTTATTAGTCGGGTATGCAATTCAAGGCAGAGCAGAGAGGAAAACCGGCAAATGTTTCAAATAATGAGGATATTTTTTGTAATGACATATTTTTATTTTTTATTAAATAACTAGATGGCCCGGTAGACTTCGCCATACCTAGAAAAATGTTGACTTAGCCCAACTGCTGTACATGTAAACCAGTACCAAAGGCCATACAGAGGACAGACGTCGCAAGTCGTTTTCTGATGCATTAGTTCGGAAGCACACTCCAGATGTCACTAATTGGCATGGCAATATTTGAAACTAGCTGACCCGGTAGACTTCGTCCTACAATTTTAACTTAGCTGACACAGCCCGGATGGCTGATTCTCGCGTAGCTGTTCTTTCCAGACCTGTTTCTTATACATGTTTGCATACGAAAAATAGTTACGTGTATTAAATCGAAACAAATTGGGATTTCTAATTTTGAAAAAAAAAATGTGCATATGACTTAATTGCACTCATCGCAACGATTGCTGATAAACAAACTTTTTTGTCTCTTCTGCCGGAGCAACGTGAAAAGCGCCGATGACTTTTTTTATAATTATCTTCAATACAGGGGAAATCTAGCTATTATATCTTCTTGTGGTCTTCTTGACGTTGTGAATTGCAAAAAAAAATAGGTGGAAGCGACAACTGAAATTTCCCCATTCTCAATGTCTAACAATTGCTTCGATAACACATCCGCTAATTGACAATTTAGTTACTCGACCAATATATTCATTGTTAACTTGAGCGTTTTCGAATATCTCTACAAATTCGATGACTTTCAGCACGCATTTATTTATTTCCTAAAAAGCCGTTCCGTTTATGGCGTAAATCTTCCATTACCTTGGGCATCGAAGCCGGCCGACTTTCCGAATAGCGAATAGATGAATTAATTTGCGACTTTCAACATATGTTTGTCCTCGTTTTGACGAATCATCAAACGATAGGCTTACAAATTCATATAGATGACATATTTGTTAGTTTCCTTTACGAATATATGGATGACGACACTGATTGATTTTATCATTAGAGTTTTCAAGGAAAGAAATCTCAAGAACCTTGTGATCAGCATTCACTGGTGGCAGCAATGTTCCTGCACGAGGGTGAATTTGTCCTTGAATCTGTCAATTTAATAACAAATTCTCGAACAATATCCACGAAAGGTAGACATTATTTTGTAGCGGTAAAACTTTATGAATCCTAGATGTGGATTTGTACGTATGTGTTTGTGATGTGTGTGTGAGTGGCAGAAATAAGTTACTTAAAAGGTAAAATATCGCATTTAAAACAATTATTTTTGACAACACATTGTCATATGATCAAGTCAAGACTCAAATTTTTGTGATGTCAATTTTTCAAAAACCGTTTATTCGCGTTTGATAAACATAATTCGTTTTTTGAATTGTCTTAGTTTTTCACTACGAAATGATGATGAGCAAGCAGATACACATCGGTGAGGAAGTAGGGACATGTGATAACAGCAGCGGGCTCAGAACGCATCCATATGAAGAAACCGGTCTGCTATAAGGAAAACGGCGAGCAAACGCACACACTAGCAATTTTAATAGAATGTAGTACACATGTATAAATAGTCCATGCCAATTCTATGTTTCTTTAGTATTATTCAAAGGTTCGTATAGATAGTATGATCCAAGTATTCACAAAACAACCAGACAACGTGAATACAAGTAATAAATACTCACTCTTGTGAAGCAAAACAATTGTGTTTTATTCACCGTCAGCGTGTAAACCCCATCAAATAGTAAATTTTAATGTAGTAATGAGAATTATCTTCGCTCCGAAAACGGTAATTTGGCGTATTGACCTAGCTTAAGCAAGTAAGCTGACTAGGACTAAGTAAATTTCCACAATTTGCAAGCATTGTTCTGGCCTCCAACCATTCACGATGAATTGCTAAAACTTACAGAACAGAAGTGGCAACACAGTTTGACATTATCGGCTGTCACACCATAGTTATCGATATCGATAGTTCTTTTGCAGCTAAAAAATCCGCCTATATGTTGATTTCGAGTGCATATTTAGTTTGTAAGAACAGGCACCAAAGAATGTCGTGTGGAGTTTCTCCAACATTTTATTGCGATTTTTCAAAAATTAAATTAAATTAAAGAAATAATATTTTGGATTTCCAAATAGGCCGCAGGCAAAATGCGGATGCTACTCCTATCTTTATCAATTGTAACTATACAATTTGTATAGCCACTGATCGGCACCGGCTGTTTTAAAGCCGGCTCCGATGTGTTTGTGTGTTTTTTTAGAGAAGTTTTTATATGGCTTCGCGATGGGCTCACCGAAGTCGGCGAACCAGGGTTTACTCATCACACTACGGTCGTGCACTCAGCGTGAGCGACGACCAAGTGCTTGTGAAAAAAAAAATTTTTCAGTTTTAAAGTCAAATATAATTGCATATAATTTCCAAATTCCCTTTATTTTGGGTGAGGAAGAGTTTTTGCATTTTTCTAATTTTAAGTTTGGCATTTCACTCAATTCAAAATAAAATCCTAAACACCATTTACTTGAAACTTTGTTGATTTTTTTTATGAATTATGACGGCCTTCTGCCAACTGCTCGGATCATTGTAATGGTTTTTAGCATTCAGCTTGGCAAGTTGGTAATATTTTCTCACAAACTAGTTATCCTTGCTATGATTCGAAGCGCATAAATCACACTTAAACTTTTATACTTTTTTACCTTTCGTTTTTACTTGATGTGCAGTAAATGGAAGATTCAACAACAGAACTTTGCCCTCCTACCAAATCATCTGGAGAAAGTAGTCTTCCAATTGATTGGCATGACTGACTGGCTGACTGACTGACTGACGAATACAGGGAATTGGAAGAAGCAAGTGAAATGAATGTTAAAATGAAACGCTTTGCTACAAAGCAAAGAATTATTAGCATAAATCGACAAAGGGAGGGACACGAGATTTGTTTTATTTTTCATTTTAAATTCCGAGAGAAGCACTTCAAAGCGTATATATGAATGAATAATGTTTAAAGTGACTCCGACTGGGGAAAGACAATAAAACATCAACACGATAAGGCGATCAACAACATTCATCATCATCATCATCCATTCATTTGTCGTCAGTTGAGGGGATGTTTTGTCGGGAATTGAAGTGAAAATCTTAAAGGGTAAATGGTTATTTCAATACACAGACTATCGATAATGTGAAGTCAAATAACATTCAAGAACCAACCAAGAGCTATCATTGTTTTAGGTAATGTAATCCATACGGTGGGGTTGGGGGGCGTTGGTTGGTCACGTATCCTTGGGGAACATTTTCATAAGAGAGACGATGCTAACGCTCCATGATATCAATGGATTACCACGATTTTCAAATGATAATAATCATAATATTTAGAAATCACGAGTTAATGTATTCGCAGACGCCAATCTTCGAAACCGTCAAACCGATTTCAGTGAAATTTTATGGATTTATGTGATTGGTTCCAGATTCGTTCCAAAGAGAATACCTTCAAATCCGATATTTGAACTGGGCGTGGCACCACCCACACATCGCATATTTTATATTTGCAATATCATAGGCGCTATTTGGGGCCAATTCTCACTTGTTTTGCTTTCGCTGAGTCTCGGGAATATTAATTTGAAAGACCAGAAAACTTCATCACCTTTTGGCGACAGTTTTGATGAAACTCTTAACAATTCCAATTTTAATATTAAATGTAGGCAGCAATATCTTCTCCTTCGACACCAGAGACTCACGAATAATATTGACCATTTCTAACCTTCTGTGCTTTAACCTTCGTGGCAGGCATATCTAAAATGAGGTACCTTCACATAATTGTGAATAAATCGGAAATGCTATCATCGATTTCCATGATCTATATTTAGTTATAGTATATGTGACTTCATATTAAAGTTTTTGATTTTTCAAAATTTTTGTTTTAAAAAATTGAATTTTTTATTTTTTAATTTTGTTTATGTATTTTTGATCTATATTCTTTATACAGTTTTGTATCTGTTAGTCGAGTTCGAGATCATTACTTATATTTTTTTTCAAAAATAGAAATGTTAAAAAAGTTTTAAAAGGTTTCATTGCAGGCAAGGTATACGGATCCGTTTCGGATTTTTTTTAAAAAAAAAGATTTGTTTTTTAAAAATTTATTATTTTTCTTAAATTGTTTTTTTTTTAAATTGACTTTTTTTAAAAAATTGATTTTTTAAAAAATTCATTTTTTAAAGAAAAAGATTTTTTTTTTAAAAAATTATTTAAAAAAAAGATTTCTTTTTTTAAAAAATTGTTTTTTCCATGATCTATATTTAGTTATAAAATATGTGACTTCATATTAAAGTTTTGGATTTTTCAAGATTTTTGTTTTAAAAAATTTAGTTTTTTATTTATTTATTTTTTAATTTTGTTTATGTATTGTTGATCTATATTCTTCATACAGTTTTGTATCTCTTAGTCGAGCTCGAGATCATTACATATATTTTTTTTTTTGCAAAAATAGAAATGTTTAAATGTTTTCATTGCAGGCAATTTATTTTTCTTAAATTGTTTTTTTTAAATTGATTTTTTTAAAAAAATTAATTTTTTAAAGAAAAAGATTTTTTTTTTAAAAAAATGATTTAAAAGAAAGATTTCTTTTTTTAAAAAATTGTTTTTTTTTAATAAAGCATATGTAATTATTTTTAAAAAAATTTAATTTTTTTTCTTCTTTCTGCGAAGAATCAAACTCACTTACTTCACTTTCATTTACACTTTCATAAAAGGTACTTTCACTACTTGTTTGGTTTTGTTCCACCTCCTCCTGATTAATTTTTTGTTTATAATTTAGAGACAATAGTTTCTCAGCTTATTTTTTAGCCTCTTCGGTTCACTGTACGATTCAACTGATACGAAACGGAACTTCACAACATTTTTGTACTGGTCTCTTGCTTCAATAATAAAGCAAAATCTCCACTTACAAACAAAAACAAAATATCATAACGATTATCCAGATGCTGAAAATATGATTTAAAAAAAAAACAGATTTTAAACACCTGAATGATATTTTCGTTATTGTTGTTTATTTTGCTTTATGCTTTTAAAGCATAAATTGTCATTTTGGTTTTTTTTTCTAATCGCGGCTATGATTAATCGCATATTTATCATCAAAAGTACTCGAAAAATACTCAGTTAAATGATTTTTAACAAAACCATCATCCAATTGCTTGCTGGGAATTAGAGCCTCGTTCAGAGAGCGAAGTCGACCGGCACGCAGTCGCCACCGGCCTACAACATAATGTAAATAAAAATGGGACTGTCTTCTGATTAACAGATTTCATTATTAATTTAAAACTAAAAACTTCAATTTGGAACTAATTCAAAAAATTGGCCACATTCATTAATTTCTAAAGGAATATCAATAAAACAGTTTCCGTGTTACGGGGCCTTAACTTCCGACTCGATCCATAATTGTAAGGATGTGTTGATAAGGACTTTCCAGAATGTCTAAGCTAAGTGTACACGAAAACACAAAAAACACGCTCAAATAGTACACAAATTACAGAATTATTTCATTTTATTGCGATTTTCTTAAAATCTTACGTCCTGTGCACAGCAACAGATTGAAAATCAAATAAATTTTTTGACATACTTTGCAAATATCCTCAACATCTCATGGTGATGCTTTTGGTTTCCTCGCACTGACATTCCCTTTTGTCCCTTTATACACCATATTTGCCTGCTCTTGCAAAATCAAACCTAAATCGTTTTATAAATTTCCAAATCTAGCCTCATTTTGCTCTCTTTAAAGACCAGGACAATTTTCAAATTGTTGTACTTCAAAGGAGCCTTTAGGTTCAGCGTTTGTATGTTTGCCTACCACAAACATTCAGGCATAGCTGAGCTCAGAGTTTGCTTGCCAGCAAGTTGATCATTATTCGTCGCAATGTGAGTGCCGTTGTTGCGTGCGGTCCTCACAAGATGAATCTCGCCACTTCTGAATACTCATACTCGAATATGAGTACCCGTTGCTGATGGTTCAATTTGGGTGTGAAGTAAAGTGGTTTGCTCCATTCAAAACTGGATGGATTTAATAATTTAATATACCAATCCCACTCGGTTACCCACGAGTACCAAAGCGAATACCCGAAAACTTATGCAGCATCCATTACAAGCAAATCATTGCAGAACACATAGCTCGTGACGACTAGGAGACGATGGCCATGGATGTTTTTTTTTATGGCTAATGGTGATTCTGAGTTTCCCCGCACAAACGACTGCATGCTTAAATTAAGTTTATTGCTTTTGTTGTTTTATTGACGACCCTGGCAAAAGCAAAAGTTAATACCAGGAACAGTAATGCATTCATAAAAAAAATGTTTTCGTGAAAAAAAATCAATCTTTCGCAGTAATGAATTATAATACAGCAGGACGAATTGGCATGAGGCGTGGTTTCGTTACCAGCTACCGATTGTCGCTTGCTTAATTGTACAGAAAACGTCAAAATTGCGGTGCCACAAACTAGGACGCATTCAGATAGCGCCGTTAACAAATTTTAATAACTATTCATGAAAATGTATAAACAAAATGTTCATGATCAGTATGTTTTGGGGAAAAAATTTAACAAATATAGGGTTATCCATTTAGTGGTTTCACAAGTATCGGGCTGGAATTCGACATCTGTCAAACTAAGTTGTTAAACCACACAGTAAAAAATGATGGTTTACTTTTAAAACCCATTGGTATTAGTTTAAAACTTTAATTCTTATTATAAAACCATTTGGTTTTAGCTTTAAACCATTTCAGTATTAAATTCTAATTTAAAACTAAAAGGTTTTAATTTAATGACAAATAAATTTAACTTTAAACCGTGAGGTTTTATTTTAAAACCATGAAACACCCATGCATATCGATCAAATCTTAAATGGTTTAAAAACAAAACCTTTTTAGCTTGAATTAATAATTTTTAGTTTAAATCTAAAACCAAAAAAGAATTAAACCTCGCTCTCTCACATATTAATCCCTTTTGGTTTTAAAATAAAACCGAAATATTATTAAATGGCTCTCGCCCTTACATATTTTTTCGGCAACACTCTCTCAGCTGTGTCTGGCAAGACAGCAAATTTAGTAATTTTGGTTTTAAAACAAAACCAAAAAGTTTAAAAGTGCTATTAAAGTGTAAAATCATAGAGAGCACATGGACAATTTTCACAATGTTTCTCAAGGTAAAATACGACGCAAAAGTGCAATTTCTAAAAATTTGTGAAGATATTAACAGTGAAGAGTTTGCGCCTGAAACAATTCTAGTTGCAGGTACGTACGTTTACCTATCAAAAGTGATTAAATGCAAAATGTTTGCCAAAAAGCCATTTGTATTTTTCTTTGTAGTTCTTGATAAACTAAACATCAATACAGAATGCGAAATTTCTTTGCATGATCGGGACGGAGCCGAGATTCCTGTGGACCAATTGTTGGGAGTCATATTGCAGTTCATGCACTGCAATTGCTTTTTTATAGAAATTCGAACTAACAATAATGATACTTCAAGAAATGTGAAAGAATCGTCGAGTCACCTTATAAATCAGATGGTAGGTATTTCATTAATTGCTATGCTTGCATTAAAAATGTCCTTCTTTACAAGGAACTTGAAACCTATTTAAAAAGCGGAGACATTTCAAATATTTTGAAGGAGTACGAAAGCAACAGACTTTAACCGACAACTCTCGTCGCTCTTTGGTGCGCGAATCCGTAAATTTTTTGCGAAAAAATTGTGGAAACCTTCCAAAGCGTGAGGAAAAAATTGCTTTGGCAAAATCAATTATACAGCTTTTTCCGTCCTACAAGGTAGCAAATAGCAAATTTGAAGGAATTGTGAGTATGCACTTTTGATTTGTTAATTTTTTTGTGCCTTATGTTAACAATACGATTTTAGGATCTTTTTTACAATCCGGAATATAACACAGGTTATTTGGCTGCAAAATTGAAAAACTTAAAGCACAAGCTCACAAAATTATCTGACGTAAGCAACGAAAAGCAGAAATTGTCATCAGTTAGAGAGGAAGACAAGGAACAAGAACTTTCACAGGATGATCTGACATTTTTTCAAAATTGCGTTGTTGCAGATAATTTGCAGGTTGTAAAGGAAAAGCTGCGTCAAACAGTTAAGGCCAGGATACAGTTTTGCGCAACAGAATCTAACGTTTTACAACGTTTTCCCATATTTTTGTACGATTCGTCGCTGGTAATACGTTCAATTATTTTTTTTTTTAACAAATTCTTAAGATTGGATTTCTTATAGATTGCATTTGACTTCGCCCTTCGTTACGGAGAAGTGGCATCCAAGAGTTTTTTGGACAACTGGAGCAAGTATGAAAGCTTTGTGACCGAGATATCGAGTGAGGCAATTGGAGGTTCTTCTTGGGACAGATTTTGTGACTGGTCTACTGAAGTATTACCATTTTTAAACCTTCTAAAACTGCTACCATCCACCGGTCTTGGACGAGCTCGAAAGAAAGTAAAATTGCAAGAATCAGTTGACAGCTTCATTTCTTTTCAAAATGTAATTATTTTTTAAAACTATATTTTTATACTTCCACTCACAATATTCACATTGATCCTTACAGCTCAATACGCCTGTAGCAGAGTATAAGGTTTTGTCGCACCAGCCAGTAATTTTAGCAGTTGGACAAAGCAAAAGCTCCTTAATTCAGTATTTTATAAACATCGATGGTAAAAAAATTAATGTTCCCGATAATTACAATTTCTGCCAGGTATTCGACTTATACTTTAAGAGTTTTTATGTTTTAACATTGAATTCGAATCTTTTGTAAGCAAACACTTCGACTTGGTCGCACATTGTTACGAAATTTCACCAAGAAATGCTTTTGAAATAGTTCGCTTTACTGATTTGCAGAACATAAGACCATATGAATTTCATGTTATTAAAAATAAAATGTTTTTATTAGTTCCCAATCTATTAATTGAATAAAAATTTACTAAATATTTTGATAAAACTTGAAAAACTGTTTTTTTATTATTTGGGCTTAGGTTTGAAACCATAATACGGATAATTTTAATCCAGTTTTGGATTTAAATTTAATCCAATTTTGGTAAAAATTTTAATCTAATTTTGGATTAAAATTGAATACTAAAATAAGGTCAATTTAAAACCTCTTGGATTCAATTTTAAACTATTTTGGTTTTAGTTTTAATCCGGAAAAGTTTACTTTTAAAACCAAAAATGGTTTTGATTTTACACCAATTTTGGTTTTAAATCAATGACAAGAATATTTCCTCTCCCGAATTTTCTCTCTCATTTTTTAATCCAAAATGGTTTTAATTTAAAACCATATCTGATTGTTCTATATAAAAACCAAAATGGTTTTAATTTTAAACTAAATTTTTTACTGTGCAATTTTTTTTTTCTTTTCAGTTGGAAGTCTGGCATTGACGAAAATGGATCGCTTAACTATCACACAACGCGTAAAAATTATTAAAGTCTACTGCAAAAAATGGTGATTCTGGCACAGCCACATATCGTGCTTTAAGAGGAGATTATGGTTTATGGTTATGAAGCCCATTTCTCACTCGGTGGGTATGTTAATAAACAAAATTGTCGTATTTGGGTTTCTGAGAATCCTCGAGTAATTGAAGAGAGGCCATTACATCCACAAAAAGTCACTGTTTGGTGCGCTCTTTGGTCCGAAGGTGTGATTGGACCTTAGGAAGGAACGACTGTCACCGTCAATGCGGAGCGTTATGGTCGTATGATAACCGATTTGTTTTGCCTGCTATTGAAGAATACGACTTGGAGAATATGTGGCCACACAATATGGCTTTATTGCAAGATACATTTCCGGGCCGCGTAATTTCTCGTCGTGGCGACATCAACTGGCCACCAAGATCAAGCGATTTGACACCATTAGACTCTTTTTTAAGTTAAGTTAAACTTCAAATTCATTTTTTAAGTCAAACTTTAAACGTAGTTTAATCGTCCAATATTGGGCGTTTAAACCACAGTTTAGTAGCCATATATGATTGTGACATTGTGAAGAATTATCAAAATTATTTTGGTTCATCAAATTCCACAAATAAAATAAATTACATAAACAAGGCTGCTGTGTAATTTTGATGGTGCTGGAATTGGTTTCCAACCGCCACCAGTTCCATACATGTGTCTTTTGCCCGTGCCAAAGTTCAATTAGCCGAGTTTTTTTTAATTCTGATATTTTTCTTTTTTTTAAAAATCTTGTCGAAATTGTCGATTATTTTGACTGACCACTCAAAAACGTATTTGAAGTTTAAACTCAGTTTTATTGGAAACTGAGTTATACATTTATTGGCCCTTAATGTTGGCATTTTGGTTTTTTTAGGCTGGTAATGCCCCACCTTCTTAACCATCACATGGTTAACAACCAACTTTTGACTATACAGCCAACCGGGTCAACTTTTCTGATAGGGAATCAATCATATTTGGAAAATCGTACAGTCGTACTCAGTGTTTGGCCCGGCCGAACTTGCCGCCGTTTTTACCTGTTTTGTATATGTTGGTGTATAATTTTACTAATTAAGCGTCAAGAGCTTTATTTACAACATTGGTGTCTTTGGTGACCCCCACTGAAATTTTCCGGCAAACATTTTCGTAGAATATTTTAATCCTTAAATGTCCTTTTTTAAAGGATATTTTTTGATTTTCTCGAAAAAAGGGTCAAATTAACCCATAAAGAGACCAGTTAGAGGGTTAAGATCTTCCACAAAAATAATCCTCATACAATTCCACAATACAACTCTGACCAAAAGAATTCTCTCAGACATTAACTTACAGCATTTTTTTCATATATAGTATAATGCTCCCTTCGACCAAAAGTGAAAAATGATCTACTCAACATACCCTTTCAGAATTATAGGGTCGCTATTCTGTTCCAAAAATGCTGTTGGATAGTGTAATTGGTTAATTTGTACAAAAAAAAAAAAAATTGGGAAACTATGGAGAGTTTTGTGGTTGAAACTGCGCATTTAAGGGTTAAGACAGTGACTTCAGCGATAATAGCTTAGCTCTGCATACAAAACAAGCGACTATCTAACAGACCCATTGACTTCGGCAAAGGAAAAAGTTGTATTGCAATAGCTTCGTTGCGATGTGTTATCTGTAACACTTGTCCGTTTATAGTTCTTAGCACATAACCAGCAATTTGTTGCAAAATAATCACAAGTTTAACTTTTTTTTTTTAATTTTTTAAATCAAGTTTTTTATTCAAAAATATTAGGCGATACGAGGCAGAGAAAAACTACATCTATATACGTCAAAAGCTGCCAGACTATATGGACGTACCCTCAACTACAATCGGACAAGCAAGGATTTTTAATGATTGTTAGAATTGAACGCTTGATCGCCCAGTGCTTGACGGTGTGGCTCTATGAAAATTGCCCCAAATGCAAGGAAATCCAAAATTCTGAAAAATGCCGTAAATAATTTATATAATACCAAAATGAAGGATATGAGGCGGCGCTGGTCCTGGGCTTCCATCTTCGGTCTTATATTTGCTTTCTTCTGCTCGTGGTACCAGAGTCCCGGAATACATCTTCCATGTTAGTTGTTGTCATTCGGCATTATGGCTGGAGCGTTTAGATACAGTCTAACGGTAAAGCCCAGCTCTTATTGGCCTCGGTTCGTACGCCATACTCCTTAGTAACACAGATGGATCCATAAATTTTGCAAATGATTTTTGCTCTAGAAATACAGTTTAACTCTTGTTCTTCTAAAAAGAGAGCTCAGTTTTTTGTACGTTTGCCGAGCTTGAAGTAGAGTACATTTGCCAGCAGATTCCTTCGTTTATTTTCGATGCTAATATCAATTTATCTTGGTTGGAAAATTCCTCCACTACGTTACACGTGCAACTGTCGATCTCAACTAGGGCGCCCGTCTTCCGTCGCGAAGTTTCTCGCTCAATTTAATGCATAACAACGGCCTTGCTTTCTATTGGAGTGAGACATGTCTTTCATCGGAGAATCGATGAAGAGATTTAGATACGCGATGCACAACACCACCACCTTTACATCACGTTTTCGTTCTTTAAGTCGAGCCCTTTCCCGATGTGTATCCCAACACCCCAATACATCGTTGCCTAATTATGTAGGAGAAAACAAAACGTGAACACTGAAGCCACAGACCAACACTCCCATTCACACAATCCGCTGGAGAAATGCCAAAAATAAGGAAACCCTCATGAAACCATCAACAAATTAAAACATTTCATGATATCCTGACCTGGCTGTTGCCATTTTCTCCGCAGCACCCAAACGCAAAGAAGCCGTAAGTGAATGGAAATGGAAAGGAAAACGAAAACGAAAACGAAAACATCGTTAAACTGCTGGTTTTTATATGCGCATTTAATTATAAACTCATTAACCTATTAAAAGTCTCATGACAGACAGATGGCGGTCGAATGGTCGGATTGATGGACGGACACACTAAATGGATTATTTATGTGTGTGTACTACCAGTGACGTCAATAATCTTTCATTTAGTGGAGGTCTCACATTAACCAGAACCACTAAAAGCAATTAAACTTTTTTCTAAGCACATCACCGCAGGTCATTTTTCGTTTTTGTTCTTCTTGTTTTTCGTTTTTGTTCATTTTGCCAAAAACAATTATTAGTTTATATCTTAATTATAATTCGGTTGTATTCGCACTGTGAGACAGCAACAAAGTGCTTAAAACAAATAAATTCAATGGCATTTCGAAACTTACCCCATTAAAGCGTTCCGTGTTGAGGGGCGGTGCAAAGATTTTCGCAAACGACCACGCGAACACCACCAATGCGGGACAGCCTTTAGACAGTGGAGAAAACAATGAAATCGACCGATTATTATCACAGAAATACAATGAGATATTATTGCCTTCCCCCCTCAGCCAGCCCTTCTTATCAAATAATATATTGTGGACAAGCGATATTTACCCCATCCAATTAAGGCGTACTGTAGGAATCCCAAGTTGTCACTGGAGAACGTTTGCACCACCAGCGTGTACAAGTAGAGACCTGCAACAAAAACAACAAAAAACAGGATAAGATTTTAAAAAAATAAATATCAAATTACACTGAGTCGCGAACTATACATGACCGGCCCAAATGATTAACTAACATTTTAACACACTTTTTTTTTGCAAATGCCAATGGCTTTCGAAATTGTCGGCCTGTCGGTCCATTGATATAATGGCAGAGTCCAAACTTATAGAGCTTCCAACTGCTCTCTAACACATTCTATGGGTATCCTGGATAAATTGACTAACTCCATTGTAATAACTCTAAGCTAAAAGCAATTGAAACCCAATTAATAAGTTAAACTCAGATTTATCGAAATGGAATTGGTCGATTTGTACGATTGCACAATACACACAAATTGGTATTCTGATGGTACGGTGATGCACTGCGAACAAAAATGGTCGAATTTGTGGATAGGTTTATTCTTTTAGTTTACATTTTTTTAAGACATAAATTGTCATAACTCGAAAGGGACTTTATTTTGTAGACTTATGCCTCCTTTGAATGCAATGCACTGTGTTAGCGACAGTTGAAGAATTAAGTTGGCAACACTCTATTGTAATTGTCTAATAAATGTCAGAAAATTGGTTTTATTTTAAAGTCCGCGCAAAACAAACAAAAGTCTTCAGGCTCAGTAAGAAGTGCTTCCGACATGTGCTGCATGAAATTTTGCCAAAATTACACACTGGACGACGGTCATTGGCTCTTACACCTGAAGTAATGTTGGGCACTGCACTGCACTGCGGTTTTTAGTGCAAGGCTCTTACCAGATCAGTGTCGGAAACTACTTCAATATTTCGCTAGCCCACTGTTAGCATAGTGTTGAAGGACGTTTTAGATGCTTGTGAAGCAACAATCTGCCGTAAGTGTGTTAAAGCGTCCATGACGGAAGAAGAGATGAATGAGGTAAAGGCACATTTTTTTTACGAAGATCGGAATACCGGGTGTGATTGGGTGTGTGGACGGAACCCACATCAAAATAATTTTTTTTTTGGTAGTTTTGACCACAATATTCAGAAGCTCTCTTCAGTTAAGCATCTCTGCCTCTTTAAACACCGAGTGATTATTGACCATTAGTGCCAGACTAACATGACGACGAAAAATTCTGCTCCCACATTCGCCTTTTCATTTATTTCGTGTTACTACCGTTTACGTTGACCTCCCACCTCGGTCTGTTTGCTCAATTGTATTTTTTTATTTTGTGAAATCATTGATTCCTCTTCACTTACCTTCAACAAACATCCAGAAGAAATTTGTCAAATTGAAATAATGAAACATCATCACCAATGTAATGCAACCCGCTTGACTCGCATGATCGGTTATCTGAAATCAAACGGCGGGAAGGGAAAAAACATAAAAAGACATTGAACGGTTCAGAAAGTTAAAGGCAATGTAACGTGGAACAACAACCTTAAGCTCAATTAATTACAACAATTTAATGGAATTAATTTAACACCTCTGCGATCAAAGTACTTGGACAGTAACAAACAAACAACACATTCGCGCGCGCACACACACACACATGACCCATTGGCACATTTATAGAACACACACGACACTTATCACAATTGGGTAATTTGTGAACTACGTCAATGCCACCGATAAATCTGTTCTACCCTTGGTATATATACAGATTTACGACAGTTCACGAATACCCCAAATGGCAGACACACTCACAAACATACACACATGCACATACACAATTATTAAAGAGTACATACCACTTGCAGGAAGAGAGTTAATATCCACAGGAGAGCTGAGAGGATGTAGGTGAGAAATAAATTCGCATGGATTGTATTTCGAAGGCATTTCAAGTCTCTGCAATCAGCGAACCAACCGACCGACCAGCGAGGGAATGCGTGTGTGCGAGTGTGTGTGAGCCAGTGAGTGAAATTGGAAATCGAAAACGAGGACGATAAAAGGAAATGCACATACAAGTAATAAAAATAAACTGGAAACATACGCGACTATAAAAACGAATTAACTCCAATGAAATTGAAAATGGAATGGATGGATGGACGGATGGATGGGTGGGGTGGGATAGGATGGGATGGGATGGTCTCTCCGGTCTGTCTCATCGGGAATGTCGACAATGTCGTGTGTCTCCACAGGTGAAAGTGATAGCATGAATTGATGAGGTGGAAGTTGGAAATGGTTTCGCATCAACAAAGAACAAATACTCACTTAAAGCAGAGAAATACAATTAAAGCTAAAACCAAAGCGCTAAAACTTAAAAAATAACCACAGCAATAGATGTAAGTGGGCAATTCAACGCCCGGCGAAAAGTCCGGCACTTCTGGCATTTCGACGGCATGATGGCATTTGTCGTAGTTCGAGTAACTGTCCCAGGTACCATTCGGAAAACAGAAACGCGTGGCATTTTCTAGAAATAAAAGAAAACAAAAACTGCATCAAGATAGGTGACAGAACCA
Source organism: Hydrotaea cyrtoneurina (assembly GCA_958296145.1). Taxonomy (NCBI): domain Eukaryota; kingdom Metazoa; phylum Arthropoda; class Insecta; order Diptera; family Muscidae; genus Hydrotaea; species Hydrotaea cyrtoneurina. The sequence continues at coordinate 42,479,727 of OY282516.1, forward strand.
CAAAGCACTCACACACACAGACAACGTCAGCTATTAACCAGGTGGTCTGTGTGTGTATGTGTGTGTTAGGGGAAAAAAAGACAACCGGGAATATGTGTACGATAAAATTTAACGTTTCATTTAACAACTCTGGCCGGGACATCGAAACCAAATGGAAAAATAGTTATTTTAATCAAAATATTGATTGAACAAATCGCTTAATACACATAGAACAACATGCATACGTTTTGCATGAAGTTGTTTGGTTTTTGTAATGATTTTCTTTTGTTTTACATGTTAAACGTTAGATGTGTTTCTGGGATTATGGAGGTGAAAAATGTGTAGGTTTATGGGTGGGACCACGCCCCTTCCTCGTCCGTTTATGACGTTCGACACTGTGGAAATTACTTTAATACAGTACATAAATATTTAGTTTATAATGGGACGTATTTATTTTCGTATCAATACAGTGAAACTTCCATAAGTCGAATTTTCTTTAAGTCAAAGCAGACAAATTCCCTTAAACAGTTTTATAACGCATTGAAATTATTAAAATTCACTACAAATATGGTGAAAATCTTGCAGTCACAGTTCGCAAAACTAAAAAGTTTCCGGACCGTGTTATCTCTCGAAGAGGTGATCACAATTGGCCACCGAGATCTTGTGATTTAACACCTTGCGACTCCACAGAATTCGTGAGTCTATCGAGGAGATAGGGCAGCCACTTTGCGATTTGTTTATGGAAAATTTCATGAAAAGGATGTGGCCCTATAAGTATAAGTCATCATTTATCATTTATCTCATTTATCTTATTTAAGATCTACTTATGTTTTCTTGGCAAAACATTCCTAGAATTTTCGCTGAATTGCGTTTTTGGTTTACAATTCATTTAAAAAAAAAAATTGATCCCACCTAATGTACATATGCAGGTACGTACTTTGTATATATGTGTATTGTGTTCCAGCCAAATCCCATTCCGGATGGTGGTAGAAACATTTGTAAGGAAAGTAGTTGTTTATTTTAATTAACCGCACATTAGAACTGCGAACAACGTACACATTTCCCAGACTTTTCTCAGCAAACAAGGGGTTGGCAAATGAGAAGTTCAGATGTAGTTTCTCATACATCGGCCACAACAATCACCACACACTCGGACTGTCTTCTTTATGTATTGGATTGACGTTTCGATTGTGGTTGTAAACATCACAACCTTTGAATTAACGTACAGAATACAGTGAATGAAACTACGTATTTCCGAACTCTAGAAAGATGCATATCTTTTCAAAAATGCATCTCATCAAAAATTTGGTCTACTTTGGCGGGATTCTCAAACTATTTTCCTTAAAAACGCGCTTCTCCAGTTTCGACTTGATGAAAACTATTTAGACTTTAAAACAGCAATTAGTACTTTTACAGAATGTTGGCATAAACATCACCCATACGTTCATATTGCTCTTAATATTTCATGAGGGAACAGACGGGAATTGATACCGTTGGCTGTTGGCCGCTGAAACTGAAAAAAAATAACAGCAACTGCAATCCCTACAACGTTTAGGCCTTAATTTTGTCATTGTCCCTAGAAAACCTTCAGAAATCTCTGATGAGCAACTCTGATGTCGGTTGGCATTTCGACAGCTGGTGGCAGCATGCCCCCAAGTGCCTTTCGAGCATAAACAAGAGACTCACTGAAGAGACCATTGTACAAACAAGTCAATGGCATTATCGCCGCCATCTCGTGGCCTTTTTGTTGTCATTAACTGCTTACCCCCCTCCAAACATTTAGCCTACGCACAACCATATTCGTATGGAGGAATATGGAAATACATTTCCTTCACATTTTTAAACTCAAATCCCAACTCTTCTCACCAACCGCCCTTATCAATGTCCTGGAGGTTGTCTGCAAGGAAGTAAAGCTCATCATAAGATATGAGATTTCACCGAATTCGCCGGCAGATAGCAATTGAATGTCAGTCCGTATTTCTGGTGGGAAAACTCTACGGGCTGTGGGCCACAGACGGCCGGACAAATACTGAGTCTCCTTTGTTGTGGAAGTGATTGAGGGGGGGTGTGTTGTATTTTGTGTGGACTTGTTTAAATTGAATCAACCAATTCAATGAATAAGAGAGAGAAAAAACCACCGACATCATGTGATTGGAATTTCGGCTGCTTTATTCCTTAACTCTCATCACACTTGGGAATTGCTATACAAAAATAAGATTGATACAAAAAGGAAATTGGGAAGGGTTTGTTGTACTTTGGTAATCATAAGGGAACTGGGAAATCCTAGTTTTTGGGAAAACGTTTGAAGCATTTCCCTTTCAATATTCCTTATATTTCCTGTTTCCGGTTTTTGATGATATTCAAGTCCTTGTATAGGAGTAATTTTTTTTTTATATTTTTAGCTCTGAAGGTCCTATTGATATTTCACTTCATTGTAAAAAATGTCATTCAAATTGTGTTGAGAAATGCTTTGTTTCGCAAAGGCATTGAACATGCCACAGTGTTTCCAAAACAAGGACATCCAAGAAAATCTGTATCACCCAAATTACCACAAACAGAAAGGCTACCACGGAACGGACGCAGACAGGGAGGACCGATACTGCGGTAGATGGACCAAGTGGAAGAAGATATGGAAATCCTTGATATCGAGAACTGGAGAAGGCAGGCAGAAGTCCGAAATGCTTGTAAATCGTTTATTAAGCAGATTAAGACCAGCCACAGGTTGTAAAGTCAATCGAAATATGCTGAGCTCAAACATTTTAGTTCTTTTTTGAATTTTGTAGTGAGATTTTTAAAGAAAAATATTAATCTACCATCTGTACCCATAAGGAGGAAATTGTTATCGTGTCCGCAGAGAGAAATGACTTCTCAGCCGTTAATTCAGGAAGTTATAGCAGAAATATTTTTGTTCACATATAAAAATTTGAATTTCATTCTTATACCTCGTATAAGGGGTACAATTTTCAATGATTTTTTCGTGCTCTTTGGTCGATAATTATCGTTACGATTTTCCGATGTTATTGTTTAGATCAGAGCTGTGGTGTCGGAGTCTTGAAGTCGGAGTCATACAAATTTGCCCGGAGTCTGGAGTCAAAAAACTAGCTCGATTCCGAGTTTTATTTACTTAAATTTCCCATAAAATAAACAACATTTAAGCGCCCCGGTAGGCGAGTTGGTAGCGTGCTTGTCTATCAACGTGGGGGTTGTGGTTTCGATTCCAACCAGAGGCTTTGGTCGGTCGCTGTGAAAATCCAGCCATATGGTCTGTGTCATCAGGTTTACCCTTGGACCCAAAATTAGAATATAAATTGACTTTGTATTGTAATTAATAATAAATAAATAAATAAACAACATTTATTAAAAACAAATTAATGTGTTAATTTTTTTATTAATTTAAAATATTTTCGATTACATGAAGTTTTTTAACTTTAAGATACAAACGCAACTCAGTGTGAGAGTATAGGGATAGTGGACGGAAATACAAATTTCGAAATTTTTTGAACAGCTGAAGTCGGAGTCGTCTCCGTTGTCGAACTATTTAAAAATGCTGGAGTCGGAGTCGAGCGATTTTTGCTCGACTCCACAGCCCTGGTTAAGATTGTACAGAATTGACGTTTCAAAACATGTGTGATGTTTCATGTAAATCGGCCAATAAATGGCATTATTCTGAAATTACAGTTTTGCCCCTAGAAAATTGGGGGCAATTGTTACTGTGCCCAAAAAAAAGCTGATTGTAATTTTTTTTTTAAAAGAATAGCTTATTTTGTGCTTTGAAAAAAGTTTGTGACTTTTATTTTCAGCGATAACAATTGGGATATAACTTATAAAAGTGGTGTCCATGACCTACATATCGATGGCTTAACTTAGAAAGGTCGTAACTCGATTCTTTTCAAAATCGCGTTTTTTACATATTTTGGTAGACCATTGTCAAATACATATCCCTCATAAATACCGGATTTATTGCCCTTTTGCAGAAGGGCTTACCCAAAATCAAAAAAAAAAATTAGTTTCAGAATTAAATATGTTGCGCATTTTTATTTTTATTTTCAAACTATTAAGTTGTAATGCGCCTATGGCGCCCGTTAATTTGCTTGAGAAAGTATTTGTTACTTAATTTTAAAAATTTTGTAAAAAATATTTTGAGAAAACTATTTTGTAAAAAAAAATTTCGGAAAAAAATAAAATTGGAAAAAAAATTTTTGCTGAAAAAAAAATTTTTGTAGAAAAAAAAAAATTTTGTTGAAAAAAAAATTTTGTTGAAAAAAAAATTTTTGTGGAAAAAAAAATATTTTGTTGAAAAAAAAAATGTTTGTAGAAAAAACAAATTTTTGTTGAAAAAAAAAATTTTGTTAAAAAAAAAATTTTTGTAAAAAAAAAAAAATTGTAAAAAAAAAATTTTGGAAAAAAAAAATTTTTGTGGAAAAAAAATATTTTGTTGAAAAAAAAAAATGTTTGTAGAAAAAAAAAATTTTTGTTGAAAAAAAAAATGTTTGCTGAAAAAAAAAATTTTTGTTGAAAAAAAAAATTTTGTTAAAAAAAAAATTTTTGTAAAAAAAAAAAAAATTGTAAAAAAAAAAATTTTGGAAAAAAAAAATTTCTGTCCAAAAAAAAAATATTATTTTTTTTATTATTATTATTTATAGAATTATTATAGAATGCCTATTTAAATTCCTACGTACTGCGTGACAGAGTCAGTGAATCAGTGAATCAGGGAATCAGTGTCGAGGGTAAATATATATTAAGATGTTATAAAGTTTTTACCTTCTTCTGTAAATTTACGAAAATGCGAGTTAGGCCCTTTCGAAATTAAACCATCAATATACTCGGGATGCTCCTTTGTTTTGTTAAACACACTCAGCATAGACAGAGTATTCCAGTACACACACAGCACTACAACTTTCATACTCATAGCAAATGAGAGAACAAGGAAAATATCGCCTTCGTGTATTTTGTTGGTACGCCTTAGGTTTTGTTGCTATCCATTGAATGATTTCGTGGAGAGAGCTGCTGGTTGAAATCTTAACTGACTGACACATATAATTTGGTTTGTTAATTTAGACGAGGTTAAAGTCATCTACCAAGTTGGCTCATGAACTAATCTTGTAGATCATGATCTGCATGATAATAAAAATGACCAATGTGGGTTTTGCCAAAATGAATGAACCACGTTAGATGCGTCCAAAATTATAAACGATTTTATTTTTTATAAAAGAATTTTATTTTTTCATTTTATTTAAAAAAGAAATGTGTTATATGAGGTCGTTCCTCTGGAAAGTTAACCCATGGAAAATGAAGGCGTCTAATGGTCACTTCTGTTGACCGTAGTCGTCGTAACCAGCAACTGTTCGATTGTCTCAACAAAGTCCAAACTGTTTAAGGATCTATTGTTCCATTTTTAGGCTGTAGCGAAAATTCGATTGTCAAATTACATGTGATCATCAAAGACTTCTATCCGAACGACAGACGCCCATATCACGTTATGAAATAAGGGAAAGCATTGGCAAAACGACAAGAATCTTGTGGGGTAGACCAAACAAGGGTAAAACCAAAACCTTGTTGAAACTGAGCAATAGAGAAACTTGTAAGATCATTGGTATCCTTACCGGGCAAGGAGATGAGGCGGAGTAAATCTGCCTCCTCTTCTAAACCTAATCCAACCTAAACTCACTTAAAGTGCACCGAAGAATTTTATTTTATCGAGTTAAATTTTTTAGGTTTATTCAGACCCAAAAGAATTTAAATACGGACTTTTGTTGCTACACCCATCTCTGGGTTTTATCAAATTTATCAAAAAAAAATGTACGTTGAATTTTAATTTGGACAATGATTTTCAAAGCAAATATTTTTTATGTTGGTGTATTTGTGATTGTGTGTAAGTGTATGTCTACATCATATACATGTGTATCTCAAAGTTTATGTTTGTTCATAAAGGCAGTACACTAGAGTGGTACACATGCAGTCTAGTCAGGAAATTGATGATTGAATTGTGATAATGTTTTGGGTTTGGCATCAGTTGTTTGGAAAACATCTCCGCTGTGTTGTAATGCCATATTAACCATAACTGAAGTTACGAATAAGAGAACTGCAGGAGATGCCTGCCAAAATCCTCAATAACAATTTAAATATTTTTAAAAATTTATTTCTTTATTGAATATTTTTAAGAGATTATTTGTTAAATATGATTAAAAATTAATTTATTTATTAAATATTTTTAAAAATTTAAAAATTATTCCTAAAAATCTATTTATTTATTTATTAAATATTTTTAGAAATTTATTTACTTATTAAATATTATTAAAAATTTATTTATTTATTAAATATTTTTAAAAATTTACCTTTTAAAAATTTATTTATTTATTATTTTTTTATTTTTATTTATTATTAATTACAATACAAAGTAAATTTATATTCTAATTTTGGGTCCAAGGGTAAACCGGGTGACAAAGACCATATGTTTAGATTTTTGCAGCGACAGACCAAAGCCTCTGGTGGGAATCGAACCCATAACCCCCACGCTGATAGGCAAGCACGCTACCAACTCGCCTACCGGGGCGCTTTATTTATTATTTATTTATAAAAATTTATTTATTAATACATTTTTAAAAATTTATTTATTTATTAAATATTTTATTTATTTATAAAATACTTCAAATAATTTTAAATACTTGTTTGTTTATTAAATATATGTTTTTGAAATTTTTGAATATTTTTAAAAATTATAAATATTTTTCAAATCTTGTTTATTTATTCAAATTTATTTATTAAATATTTTTAAAACTTTATTTATTTATTTTAAATTTCCAAAAGGCATTAATTTTTTTTTAAAAATTTATTTATTTATTAAATATTTTTAAAAGTTTATTTATTAAAAATGTATTTATTTATTATTTATTTATAAAAATGTATTTTTAATAAATTTTTAAAAATTTATTTATTTATTTTACATTTCCAAAAGTCATTAAATTTTTTAAAAATTTATTTATTTATTAAATATTTTATTTTTTTACAAAATACTTCAAATAAACTTTTTAATTTTTAGATTATTTGTTAAATAATTTTTTTTTAATTTACAAATATTTTTAAAAAGTTATAAATATTTTTAAAATTTTGTTTATTTATTTATTAAATATTTTTAAAATTTTATTAATTTATTAAATATTTAAAAAAAATTATTTATTAAATATTTTTAAAAAAAAATATTATTTATTAAATATTTAAAAAAAAAAATATTTTTTAAATAATTTTTAAATTTATTTGTTTTTTAAAAATTTATAAATATTTGTTTATTTATTAAATACATTGTTTCATTGTTTTTAAAATCTTGTTTATTTATTCAAATTTATTTATTTATTAAATATTTTTAGAAATTTATTTATTAAATATTTTTAGAAATTTAATTATTTTTTAAAAATGTATTTATTTATTAAATATTTTCCTAATATTTATTTAACGAACGACGGTTAACATGTAATTTTTCTTCTTCAGTCATATTCCGTTTCGTCTACAGTCTGCTGCTTTTGATCAACTTTTTAATTGACTATCGTCCTATGCAAACGCAATACGTTCGTATATACACATACACTAACCGTTATCTAAAAATACATGTACTACGCAACCCTAAGCGCTAACGCATTGAAATCTCTTGCAGTCTTTGATCGTAGATTTTCAATTGAGTGCGGCTCAGGCCGCAGATAGTGACACACTTGAAGTGTTATAGCCGTGTCGCAAAACATATGAATGACAGTTCCGCAGTCATAAATACAGTTAAGGCCAACTATTATTTCCCTACAGTAATAGTTGCAACAGATGGTATTTTCCCATCACGTTCTGTGGGTGGCGTATGTGGAAGTCGGTTTAACCGACAGTTTACTTTTTTAATTTTTCGTAGTACTGAATATTTCAACTGCTGCTGTTATTTTTGTTGTGGGTACAAACAGAGGAAACCAGGAGTTTTTGAGTTCGATTTGCCAATACAAAAAAAAAAAAAAATGGAAAACGCAACGAATAAAAAATATCAAAAAAATATCTTTGCTAGTCTTTATAGGGCCTTTCTCTAAAAACCATTTCGGAATACTTAAAACTGCTCGAGGTTAAAATATGATATTTGCTAGGGTTTCAAAGTTCATGACTGTTTGTAGCCTGAACTGTAACTCATCATAAAATATTATTTTTTCATTGCATGCAATGTGACCCTGTCTAATGTACAAACTGTCGCATTCAAACTGTATTATGTGCTTTCGTATACACATTAGCGTCGCACTCATGTTTGATATTTGATAAGTGTATTTCGGCTTATCAGTTGATCTGATTTTTATTATCTGAATTTTTCTGTTATTTTCGGGTGTTTATGAAATTTTTATGTTTTCTTTTTCATGCCAACACAAAAATTAAACAACGACATTTTGCCATTAATCACCAAATACCAGATAATAATTTTAATCATCAACAATTGGCGGATTGAATTGATTTCGATGCAATATACGTCACTCTATGACAGGGGTAACACAAGATTAGTTTCATCGGTAAATCTTTGAAGTACCCGTTTTTTAAGTTGCTTCCACTCGAACACTTGTGTCAGTGAACATAGTTCAAGAGGGCGCATTGTTGTTTCTGCCATAGACAACTGTTTACGTTTAATTGCATTTTAGTTGTTCTGTCAGATACAGCTGTCTTTTGACAGAAATGAATTACCAGCCGTGTCATTTCATTGTGAATAACCATTACGGTTATTAGCCCCCAAAGGAAAGTGTGGCTGATGGACTCAGTACTCGCTGATCAACTGTTGGGAATCAGAAGAAATATTCCTTTTATGGAAGATCTTTGCAGGGTGAAAAAAAATATCGCATACTTTTTTATTCAGAAGTAGATAAGTTTAGTCCTAAACAAATATGACTTCCAAGCCGATAATTGCTGATCGCCAATAACAGTTTGAGGTTTGCAGGAATGAACGGGTTGTCAACTTGAGCGACTTACTGTAATCCGGAATCCATTTCAATCGGCCTGAAGTCTGTAACAGTTGATGTAATAAACATTTTTGAGATACAGTTCGACAAAGTCGAAAAATCTCATGTACATTTTTCAAATTTCAAATCAGGAAATATTGAAAATTTTTAATATGGAATAAAGTAAACATTTTAAAATGCAATACAAAAGTGTTTGCCCTAAAATCTAAAAATACGAAAAGTAGTCAAATTTGGAAATATTTCGAAAATATATCCAACTCTCCAATGGTCATGCCTTAAAAGAATCACTCACTCCTGACCTGCAACAAGTATCTTACAGCATTTATTAGATCAAAAGGTACAGACTTATGGTCGGTGTAATTGCACTCTGGGCCACTGTGCGACGTAGTAAATTCAAATCCACTCTCAACCTTTGAATTTCTGAGTGACCTTAAACTAGGAGACTATAGGCAATGCCTCACCCAAGAGCTTCTTTTTACAAATCATGTCCGGAAATAAAATATTATTTTCAGAATTCATGAACTGCAGGTGAAAGCCTCCTAGAACTAAAAACAAATTTACAGCCAAGAGTTAACGAATGAAATTTTGTGAGTAATCCGAGCTGAAAAATGCTATACGTTTGAATTGGAGGTAAGTGGTTGATCGGTTCCTACAGTTAACAATCAAATTGAAAACATTTTTGCATCATCTAAATCGAGTTCTTGCCGAAACTGTTTGTAAAATGTTAAAAAAGGTATCAGCGGCGCCAAGAATTAACGCTCAAATGAAAAAACCCACAAAAAATCATTTGGGCATTACTTCATATAATTTGAGGGTTATTTCATTAAACATTTGGGGATTATTTCATAATGAAACAACTGCCAAATGAAATAAATCGCAAAGATATTTCATTTGATTTTTGGGGGTAATTTAATTTTTTCTTTCGGGATTATTTCACCAAATTTGGGTGTTTTTCTCTTTGGTTTTTATTTCATTTGGGGTATTTTTTTTATTTTTCGTTTGGGGATTATTTGATATGGGTGCTAGAATAGAAGATTAGTCTCGTACTCGTAAAGTCGCCAGCAACTACGAGGTGGTAGAAGCCCCTGAAAAATGTTTGAAGGTCTCAGCGGGATTCGAACTTGTGTCGTAGTCGGGCAGTGTGGAGTCTAATTCTTTAGTCTTTTTTCGGAGAATCGTATATTTTAGAAATTCAAAATATCAACATTTGTATTTACATTTTTGGTTGTCGATCTTAAAATGATATCATGAACTTTGTATGTCCCAGCAGAATAACTCCACGCAGTTCTATTCCATTTAAGGAAGGTGCGGTTCCAGCATTGACGCACAAAAGTTTAAATAAGTCATTTCGTAAAATTTCACACCGATCGTATTATTATATTTTTGTTAATTAATTTTAAATTTCGCATGAAAATGGGAGCACAATTTTCACGCCTTCGTATTAAAATCGTACACATGGAAAAGGTAAATATTTAACCACTAAATATCCGACAACAAACACCAGTAGCGGCGATAGGGGAAACCTTGCCTCGGTACGGTACACCGAGTTCCATTGACTTCAGGTGTCTGGTCGGGTATGGGCGGTGACGGTGTTGTGGACAACAACAAATTGTTTGGTGTAACCACACACAGACACCCAACTATGCCACCGTTCATTCATTCATAAATTCTTGTATGGTGACGCCGGTGTGGCTTCGGGTGTTGTTGGCAACGGAGGTCGGAGGGAGCGAATATTCGTTATAAATGTGCGGAGATTGTACGTAGAAATGCACAATCATCGGATTGCCAATATTTAATTTGATACATTTTTCTACTCATACAAAAATGTGAGTGCGTTTGTTTAATATCCATAAATATTTAACAGGTAAATAACAATTTACACACAACCTCATATAAGCACCTTTCTTTCGGTTTGTTGGGTTTGTTCTTTGAAAGGGGTTTTAAAACTGACAATACAACACCCAGAACAACAATATTTAAATTAAATATTTATTATTTATTTTTTGGTTGGTCACGTATTTTGTGTTTTTGAGTAGACAGACCTGTGCTGGCATTTTCATTTACATGAAATGAAATCTTCTTTTTGGGGGGTCATTCTTAGTGTCCGGTGGCGAATGAGGAATGACCAGTGACCACGTTGCACATACGCTCCGTCACCCAAACGTCAATTAATCTCTAGTCCTTTAGAGTTACATCTCCATGTTGTTGGTTTTGTGATTTTTAGCTTTTAGGGAATTGATTTTTTTTCATTAACTATTTAAAACTGGTTACACAGAAGAAAAGATCATCAAATTTTCTTTCTTTAAATGTCCATCGTAGTTAATTTGTCAGTGTTATGACCAAAATATGTCCACCTCGGCGAATGTCAGAGAAAAACCACTAAAATTTTGTTTACGATATTCTTACTAAAAAAAGATGAGACAATAACAAACATATGAAAATTACATTTCTTTTATGTTTTTGTAAATCGGAGGCCATTTGCCCGTTCTATAGCTAATATATCCAAAAATCTCACACTCCTTGCCAACAAACATTTTATTATCGAACTCAATAATGTTTACTAGTTCAAAAGTACAGTCCAACCATGGAAAATATTCCATATTCGGAAGATCTTTGCAGGTTGAAAAAAAAGCATAACACATGTTGCAAATGTCACAGTAGTCATCCCGAGAAATACCTATACGATTTGGGATATTGCCTATCATACAGTGCACTGTGATGACTCTTGTGATGATGCCGAGTCTCTTTGAGTTGTTTCGCTTCAGTGGTTAAAGAAAAACCAACATCTACAATTTCTTCATTTTATTTTATTTGACTGCTGTCATTTTAGTGACTGCTGTCATTTTAGTGACTGCTGTCATTTTAGTGACTGCTGTCATTTTAGTGACTGCTGTCATTTTAGTGACTGCTGTCATTTTAGTGACTGCTGTCATTTTAGTGACTGCTGTCATTTTAGTGACTGCTGTCATTTTAGTGACTGCTGTCATTTTAGTGACTGCTGTCATTTTAGTGACTGCTGTCATTTTAGTGACTGCTGTCATTTTAGTGACTGCTGTCATTTTAGTGACTGCTGTCATTTTAGTGACTGCTGTCATTTTAGTGACTGCTGTCATTTTAGTGACTGCTGTCATTTTAGTGACTGCTGTCATTTTAGTGACTGCTGTCATTTTAGTGACTGCTGTCATTTTAGTGACTGCTGTCATTTTAGTGACTGCTGTCATTTTAGTGACTGCTGTCATTTTAGTGACTGCTGTCATTTTAGTGACTGCTGTCATTTTAGTGACTGCTGTCATTTTAGTGACTGCTGTCATTTTAGTGACTGCTGTCATTTTAGTGACTGCTGTCATTTTAGTGACTGCTGTCATTTTAGTGACTGCTGTCATTTTAGTGACTGCTGTCATTTTAGTGACTGCTGTCATTTTAGTGACTGCTGTCATTTTAGTGACTGCTGTCATTTTAGTGACTGCTGTCATTTTAGTGACTGCTGTCATTTTAGTGACTGCTGTCATTTTAGTGACTGCTGTCATTTTAGTGACTGCTGTCATTTTAGTGACTGCTGTCATTTTAGTGACTGCTGTCATTTTAGTGACTGCTGTCATTTTAGTGACTGCTGTCATTTTAGTGACTGCTGTCATTTTAGTGACTGCTGTCATTTTAGTGACTGCTGTCATTTTAGTGACTGTTGTCATTTTAGTGACTGTTGTCATTTCATTTTATTTGATAGCTGTCATTTCATTTGGCAGCTGTCATTTCATTTGGCAGCTGTCATTTCATTTGGCAGCTGTCATTTCATTTGACAGCTGTCATTTCATTTGGCAGCTGTCATTTCATTTGGCAGCTGTCATTTCATTTGACAGCTGTCATTTCATTTGACAACTGACATTTCATTTGACAGCTGTTATTTTATTTGACAACTGTCATTTTATTTGACATCTGTAATTTTTGCCAATTAATTCCCAAAGTATTGATTATTTTTCTTTAACTTCTACTCCCCCTTGAAAATCCAGTATCAAGCGATTCTTGACGGTAAGAAAATTAAAATTTCTTAAGATTTCATCATTAGCTAAATGAAACATTTCATTCAGATTAAGAAAATGGAACAAATTTGACTTTATAATCGGAGCTGTTGAAACACAATTTGTATGACGTCTTTAATGATCCTTTTGAATCACAAAAATCCATTCAACAATTGTCTTTCGGTTAGATTGCAGATTTTTGTACAATCTTTAATTTATATCAAATTAAATCAAAATGAAAATTTATTGCATAATTGTTGAACTTACAGCAAAAACAAAAAGTGAAAATGGGGAAACATTTAAAACATTTTCCCGTTTCTTTCTTAATTGCTATGGCAACTTACGTGTGCTGTCATAATGGACTCCTTTGAATTCCTCAAAGCACGGCAGTATGGCCCAGGATCCCGATGGTGTGCGAGGCCAACAAAGGACTGAATCAAAAGAAACGGGGCAGGATAGAAAATTCACAGTGTTGGCCATCAAACTGTTTTTTTGCTGTAATGAAAACAAAAGAAAATACGAATAAGGAGAGGTAAACAAATGAACAACGACGCAATGAATGCAATGCACAAAACAAACACCGAACGGACGGAACCCAACCGAAGACACTACCACAAAGTTAATATTTCTTTTAACCACTTGCAAGAACCCGCAGGAGCAACGGGCATGCCAGGAGTTGGCGGAGGATAAGGAAATGGTGACGATTGTCTGTAGACCTATGAGTCCTGCTTCGAAGAGGGTGACATGTTGGTTGTGATGGTGATGATGGGAAAATGAATGAATGGCTGGCTGGCTGGCTTGCTTGCTTGAATGTCACTCAGCTGTTTGGTTGCCAGACGTGGTGAGGGGGGGAGGCTAATTTAATGTAACAAAGTTTTAAACCGAAAGTTAATTGCTGCGAAACAAAAAGAAAGGCTAATGAAAAATTATGAGAATTTTATTTTGTTTTTGTTCTTATCCAACGTTCTGTGCAGTCGTTCGTTGAGTTCGGGGAATGCATATTTCTATCAACATTTAACTAAAGAGCCATCATAGTTGCAGACTTGTCTGGTCCTGATGTTTGTATTTCCATTGGTTGGAAGACAATATTTGTCACATTACAACTTGTAAAAGTTCCAATAAGAACTAACTGTCTGTTTCCATAAAACGAATTCTTTTCGTTCGTTACAAATCGTCAATATAGGAAGCGTTAATGAATGGTTTTCAGACATTGTTCCATTCTGGTTTTCAGATATATGTTAGATATCGACATGTGGAACACAATTCCAAAAGAATAAGCTCTCATTACTGAATCCTCATTAAGAATCCATTTTATGGTGCCTTCAATTTTGCCCATTTTTAACGAACGAACAAATTCGTTTTATGGAAACAGACAGTAAGTGTCTTCTCTTCGAATGCTCTTTCCTAGGGAATTTCCCTGTTTCCACCCTGTATTATCCAGAAACTTTTCACAATCTTCTGCTACTATTTCTTTTAAAAACAAAATCCCATTTTGTAAAAGTTTAAAAATAAGTAAATTCTCTGCATTGGCCTAACTTTTATGTAAGTAGGTAATCGTTTTCCAACACTTAACTGTTTCGTAAGTGTTGAGTTCGAGGAATAACCCTGGTGAACGAGCCACCACAACTCAAGGGCAAGCCATGAAACGTTCGGATGTAACAAAATTATAGACATCACTTATCTGAATACGTGACATGAACCATGACCCGATTTACACGATGACTTTCCACCCAAGACTTTTCACGATTGGCGGAGAAGAGGATACAAAAGCAAAAGGGGTAAAATTTCTGTTTTTTTTTTAATTTTATTGACAACCGAGGTTTGCAACTTTGATCCTTGCAGCTCATCGCTGGGTCCTTACTGGGTCCACTTTAAGGACATATGATCGCTCATGCTTTAACTAGCTCTGTTAATCAAATCTGTTAGCCAATTCCAAATGGCAGATTTATTTCCAAACAATGTTTGAATTCCACCAATGTGTGTCTGTTCCCTCAATAGGGTGCCGTGACCCATAGAACGGTAGGAGATTTAGGCAGGCTCTGGCCTTAACCTAGGGGATCCCATGCCAAATTCATGGTTTCGATACAGTTTTACTGCATGTGATGGCATTGGTAGATATTTTATTGCAAAAGCCATAACTGCTCATTCGTACATTCTAGAGTGAAGTACGCTCCCATCCAGGACAATTGCTGCGATAAATTGAAATTTATGGTGTTGTGTAAGCACAGAAATAATTTATGAAATTTTCTTGACACACAATAAACTTTTCTGCCCATTCACCTGGAAAAAAATTAGTTGGCAAACATATGCCATCACTATTTGCTTATCTATTTCATCCAATAAATTGTAGAGTAGGTTTAGGATCTTTCTCTAACAGAGCAGAATTAACAGACTGGAGCTGTTAATGGTAGCATTCGGTTGTCGTGAGTTGCTATGCCCATTCAGTTTAGTGATCCGTCACATTACATAAATCATTTCCCCCTTTTCATGGCGTTACTCATTGTAATAATTATGACCTCTATAAACCTCGGTAGTGCAAAGTTGACAGATATGTTGATAAGATTAATTAAGGGCATAATTTTAATGGACAAAATATTTATTTATTTATTTATTATTAATTACAATACAAAGTAAATTTATATTCTAATTTTTGGGTCCAAGGGTAAACCGGGTGACACAGACCATATGTTTAGATTTTTGCAGCGACAGACCAAAGCCTCTGGTGGGAATCGAACCCACAACCCCCACGCTGATAGGCAAGCACGCTACCAACTCGCCTACCGGGGCGCTTGTAAAATATATTAAAATATATTAAAATTGAATACGGCGAAGTATGTCAGAGTGACCAAGTCTTGCCCCTTTGCCCCTTCCCGTATAAACAAAGCTGGTCCCTTTTCTTTAGTATTCTTTGTAAATTTTTTTGAAGCTCTTTAAAGAAAAACATAAAACATTTCTATTATTTAAAAGTTTTTGAACAGAATAAGATTTCTGAAAAAATTTTCATCAAATTGATGTACAAGGTCGGAAAGACCAAGACATGAAATTGCAGATTCGTTGGATGTATCCACATATCACACTGTGCCCTAAACTCGATAAATATGTAATTTTCTAATTTAATAGTCATCCGGTTTGCTGCCGTTCGACTTCTTCTTGGGGGGTGCGGTGAAAGATTGCTGCAATGCAAACACTACACAAGCGATGTGTAGTCATTGGTTTATGCCGACAAATCAGAAACTCTTGGCGCATTGGAACTGATTAGACTGATCGAATGTAACTGTTAACCATTATATTTAAAAAACAAGTGGACAAATAGTAAGTTCGGCCGGGCCGAATCTTATATACCCTCCATCATGGATCCTTAAAAAGTCAATAAATAAGAAAACCAGTGAAAAAGTTGCAGTCGGGTAAACCGACTTATATATACCCTCACCCTCATTAAAAACATACAAGTCTCATATTTCAAAGTATCGGAAAGTTAAATGTGTGAGTAGCTACCATCATTTGATGTAACATCTGATGAAAAGTCATAATAGCAACCTAGAATACCGAATGTTTTAGAAAAATATTGTATTACATGATTTTACAAAAAGGACGGAATATAAAGCAGAGTTTTTACTAGAAAATTTTATGTAGTTAAAGCTTTACTAAATATAGAGTTTCGGAAAGAATCGTTGATCGAGTTTATATAATTACACGTTTTCTAAAGTGGGTGCAATGGTAAATTTGTATGACAGGTACCAGAAGGGGAGTTGCCAGACTTCCAAGTTTTTGTCTAGCTATACTTTTACTAAATACAAAATTTGGCCAAATGTCGTTGGGCATATTGGTGTTATTACACGATTTCTAAGGCAGGCGGGATGGTACATTCGTATGGGAGGTACCAGAAGAGGAGTTGCCAGACAGCCAAGATTTTGTCGGAAACTTTGTCCGGTTATACCTTTACTAACTACGGATTTTGGACAAGATCGAACTTGCAAGTGTTGATATTATTACAAGATTTATAAAGTGGGCGAAATAGCAGATTTGTATGGGAGGTACCCGAAGGAGAGTTGCCAGACTGCCAACTTTTTGTCCACGACTTAGTCTTACTATACGTTTACTAAATACAAAATTTGGGCAAGATCGCGTTGGGAATATTGGTGTTATTACACGATTTCTAAGGTAGGCGGGATGGCACATTTGTATGGCATGTACCAGAAGGGGAGTTGCCAGACTGCCAACTTTTTGTCCAAAACTTAGTCTAACTCTACTTTTACTAAATACAAAATTTGGGGAAGATCCAACTAGGCGTGTTGATATTATTACACGATTTCTAAAGTGGGCGAAATAGCAGATTTGTATGGAGGTACCCGAAGGGGTGTGGCCATATAGCCCATTTGCTATCCCATAAGCAGTTTTGGGAAAATATTAAGCCATGCCAAATTTCAGAGTGATTGCTTAACTCTTTCGAAAGTTATCGTGCGTACCAGCAGGACAGACGGACAGACGGACGGACAGACGGACATGGCTCAAACGATTCAGAAAGTCATAAAACGAATTTGGTTCAAAGACACCTGGGGTCTAATGTGGATATTTCTATGTGTTACACTTTTGAGCCGTATCAAATGATATATACCCTCCCACCGTAGGGTGAGGGTATAACTAACTGAGTTTTTGGGCCGCTCGTGACCCGATAGTCCCAGGAACCCGATCACAAATTTTATCCAAATCATGAAAATAAATGCATATTTGGGTTCGCGAGAAAATTTCGTTGCATTTCGATACCCATATGTCCATGTTTGTCAAGGGACGGTTTTTGGGCCGCTGGTGACCCGATAGTCCCAGAAACCAGATCAAAAAATTTAGTAAAATCGTGAAAATAAAGGCATATTTGGGTCCGTGAGTAAATTTCGTTGCACTTCGATACCCATATGCGCATGTTTATCATGGTCCCTTTTTTGGGCCCCAAGGGTCCACGGAACCCATGAGCACGCCCATTTTTGGGATTTTTTCCCCATCTATAAATTATATACACTTAGAACTTAGATGTAGTGAAAAAAAATATTTGAAAAATTTGATTATGGCCGGAATATATTTAGTCCCGTAAAGGAGAACTTTTCCCCCTTTGGTCCGATATGGCCCATTCTCGAACTTAACCTGCTTATGGGCAAAAAACATCTTCCTACAAAATTTTAGCTTTTTAGGGTTAGTTGTTCGCCCTCTATCGTGATTTCGACAGACAACAGACGGACGGACGGACGGACGGACGGACAGACGGACATCGCTAGAATGTCTTAGAATGTTACACTGACCAATAATATATATACTTTATAGGGTCGCAGATCACTCTTTCGAGGTGTTGCAAACGAAATGACAAACTTAGTATATACTCCATCCTATGATGGAGTGTATAATAAATGCCACGAAATTATCTAGCAGAAATTTAAAAAAAAAATTGCCTTTCAACAATATGTCTGTCTTGTATTACACAAGGCAAAACAAACAAAAATATGTTTACCCACTTGGCGCCACTTTGCGAATATTTGCGAGCTTAGGTCGTTCTTTTTTTTGCGGTACATTCGCATATTCTTTTCTATGGGCTCTATGTAAGACCCCGGTATGTGAGAATTCGGATCCACTGGATTTTCACATTACTGGCTATCACACTCTATCCTCTTACTCTTCATCCAGAGGCCTTGTGGTATTTATACGCAAAGGTGTTGTGTTCCAGAACCAGTTCCAGAGTTGGACTCACACGATCCAGAATTTAACTCTTGGTTCGCACCTATTGCACTACGGGTTTGTTTTTTAGAAGGCTTTAACATACTTTCCGACTCTATCTCAAAAGTCTTATCCGGACAGTGAAATTGTAGTTGCTGGGCATTTCAATGGTCATAAACATTCTTGGCTTTTTCATTCGGATTTTTTTTTCCAAATTACCAATTTTTTTTTTTTTTGGCTAACAAAGTGTTTCTTAACATTTATTAAAGATATTGTGAAGCCAAATGTTTTTTCGATTACAATAACCGAAGAAGAAGTCCGACCAAAGAGTTTCCAACAAAAATACGAGAAATTTTATTTAAATTGAGCTGTGCTGGTTTATGGCTCAGGGAGACACCATTTTGAATTCGCCTGGGACTCGAGGAGGTTTTTGACATACGTATGCCCGGCAGTGTCGTAACAGTGTACCGCCAATTTCCACGTCATTCGTATCCGGTGAAACATAAAAAGTAAACAAATCACAAATCTGTAGTCTGTTTTAGTACGAGTTCGGATAATGTTACTGATACGGATGATGATGATGACGATGCCAATGACGGTGCTACCAATGGCTATACCCGTAATATTGATTTGTTTTCCATAAATTCGATTTACATTAAAAAAAAAAAAAAAAAAAACATTTTAATAAATTTCTCCATGCAACCAAAAAAAAAAACGGAAGCGAATCAAACACATAAAGCGTGATAGGTCTCTGTGTGATGTTTCTGGCACTTTGTTATGGAAACTCATAAAAATTGACTCAACCAAACATTAATGCACCAGACACCAACATCGGTTGAAGTATTTTTCCAGACATTTGAACATTGCAGTGCGGGGACAGAGGGGACACAAGGAAATCGCCTGTTAAAAACCAATTTTGTTGGACATTTTTATGAATTTTATTTTTTAAAAAAGTTACCATTAAAAGATGCCTTAAAGATGTGTCGTAAAGAAAAATCCACTGTATTCTACGTCTGTAAGTGATTTTCAGCATATACATTCATGCATGCCTGTCTGTGTGTGTGTTGAGGGGATCAACAACATCTGAAAGGATATTGTGTGTGAGTTTGTCTGCTAGGAATACGGCCAGAGAACAAAAGAAAGCAACAACCTGATTACATGCATATGGCTGTGTTTATGTTTATGCGCGCATGTGATTGTATGTGTGTGTGTGTGTGTCTGTGTATGAGAGCCTTTGGGCAAAGGATATGCCTTTATTACACTGGAACAGCGGTGTTGAGCTGAAACAACTCCCGTTCAATGTTAAAATAATGACATGATAAAAAATGTAAGACTATTAATACATACGTACATACGCACAGCTTCGGCTACGGACATTACCGCCAGACACACTGGTTTGGATGCCTCTGATGTGCTGGGCAGATGGCCTCTTGGGACAAAAAGAAGAAAGCTGTGATCCATTCATGTCACACAAATCAGTAGGATAATCGCCACCAGAGCAGTTGAGCATATCGTTAGGAGGCTGGCATGAGAATGTTTTTGAATTCAATACCCATTGAGAATTTGCGAAAATTTCCAAAGGAACATACTGTTCCATACGAATAGAAAACTAACAGACCAAAGATGCCCTTCAAATGGGCACCACCTTTTATGAGGCCACTACTGGTAAAGATACGCCATGCGTGGGGTAATATTGTTTCAAGAGGGCGTTATTCGACTGTTGAATATTGGCCGTGGCGTCTGTATCACACAGACCAAACCGAGTTCGAAACCGGGTAAGACCATCAAACATTTTTCAGCCGCTGTTTCCACCCCGTAAATGTTGGCGACTTTACGAGTAAGAGAGCAATCTCTAAGCCATGTAAAACTTCTCTAGAAAAGCATTAGCCGTTCGGAGCTGGCAGTGAGTATACAAATGATATCGTACACAGCTCACTGATTCGAGACAAGTTCCCCGTCTGTTCCTTCATCGAATGTTAAGGGAAATAAGTAAGTAGTAATGTTGAGCGGTAAGTTATGTCGATACGGAATGGGCCTTGATAAGGGGTCAGCACATAAATAGACAGCAAATATGGTTCAATTGCAATTTCGTTACGTTTCCATTGAGCAACAGACGCGTAACAGCTCTGGACTATATAATTACAACGGCACCAATTTTTTTCCCATTACTTTCGACACGAATCTATACGAGTAGACCCTGTCACTGGTGAGGTGGTTCTTATGCTTAGATCTTCTTTTCAAGATACGAACTCTGGTTTGCAACCACCTCGAACGCAACTGTGCTGTATAGAGAGCTAATAAATTTTGAAAAATCTTATATTATATTTGCATCTGTATGTCCCTAGGCCTATAAATGGCTGAGTCGCTCACAATTGGCACATCAATCTGTATTTAATTTGATCAAGATCGGTTAGCCGAAGCAGCTTCGAAGACAGCTTTTTCAGACACTGAATCGAAAAGGTCAAATAGCGTATAGATTTTCAATTAGCCACGAGGCTTTCCATTTATACAGGGTGTCCGTCGGGATGGTATACTACTTTGTTTGTTTATAATTGTTGATTCAATGACAGAGAATGGATCTTGTATTGATAAATGTTTTATTTAATGTCGGCAATTATGAATGGAATACAATATCAGAATAAATATTCGCCTCCTTTTGAGCACATTTTTCATTACATTCTCACATGCATTTCATGCGGTTTGAGATGCTCCAGCGTTTCGGGTTTGTTTGCATAATCCATTCTTATCAGATATCCCCCCAGAACGAAGTCCGGAACAGTCAAGTCAGGCGACCGTGGAGGCCAATCAATATCACCATTTCTTGAAATAACTTGTTGTGGAAAGTGGTCTCGCAGTAACTCCATTGTAATCCTGGCTGTATGCGATGTGGCATCGTCTTGTTGATACTACATGTTAATCTGGCGTTAAAAAGTTTGCAGCTATATCCGGATATCGCTCCCCATAGACAGTTACCGTTATGCCGCACACTGTGTCCGCTGCGGCAATAAATCATTTTGGACCTGCTCTCCGATTTTAATGATTTTTGCACAGATGGTTAAAAACTATCTAAAGGTCATGTGTGTAAAATTTTATGCAAATATCTCCATTGGTTTTCTGTCCCGAGCAGCGCAAAGTTGACATATGTGAACAAGTCTCAAATGGGTTAGTTTTCTATGTCATTATTAAAACCTAGTTACTTATAAACTATACACCGAGTGTAGCTTATAGAAATTTTTTTCACTTAAAATAGGCATCAAGAATTATGTAAATTAAAAAAAAATAAAAAAAAAATTGAAAACAATTTTTTTTTTTTTTTTTTTTGGGCCAAAAAAAATAAACATTTATGATTTTCCGTTAGACTTTTAGTTGTGTGCGAAGCAGTGCGAAACATGGAGTCCTATACCAAATTAAAGCTGAGGGTCTCAGCTAACAGATTCCAAAAAAAAATTGTGCCCAAATTTGCCCGCGGCCAAAAAAACAATGGAAAACCAAAAAATTACAGTAAAAAATATGCGTTATGCGTTATTTTACGCGTGCATAAACAACTGCGCACTCTTTCTTTCGTTACTGCTTGTTGTTGTTTTGCCTGTGTGCATGTCTATTACAAATAAAGATACAAGACAAATTAAAGAAGAAGCCAAGGCCACAATTCAAAAAAACCTTAAATTAGTATTGGGAATAAATGTTGATGTGGTAACACAAGGAATGGGTTCCAGCAACGATGGGAATACAGCTCGACGATTTTTTGAAAACCCTGAAATTACAGCTGACATAACCGGAGTAAATGAACAACTGATTCATAGGTTACAAATTATATTATCCACAATAAGTTGCTGTCAGGCAATAGGCTCTGAGAAGTTCCATATATATTGTTTAGACACGGCAAAATTGTACATTGATTTGTATGGATGGTACTACATGCCTATCACAGTGCATACAGTTTTGATACATGGTAGCAAAATTGTATCTGAGGCCATTCTACCTATAGGTAGGTTAAAGATACGATTTGTTTCATACATTTTGAATTAACATATGGTTTATTTTTCAAAGGTATGTTATCAGAAGAAGCGCAGGAAGCGAGGATCAAAGACTATAAACGTTATAGGCCATAGGCTATATAACTCGCGCAAGACTGGGCGCTGTTCTACTAACGAAGACGTAATGCATCATTTGTTGATATCCTCCGAACCATACATCTATTCATTAAGAACGAAATTGAAGCTTAACAAATTAGATTATCACGAAGATGTGAAAATGTTGTTAATAAATTAAATAGAGTGAACTGTAAAATTTTTGTATGGGGGTTGTATGGGGGGCGGGGGTTACAGTGGGCGGATTTTCTTCATATTTTCAAAACAGCATTTAATAGATGCTGTATGCATTTTTGCGAAAAATAAACATTCTAGTTATAAATTTACAGAAGATATGGCATTTTTGAAATATCATTTGTATGGGAGGTGGGCGATGGGCGTGGTCAATGTTGATGAAATAATTTTTTTTTAAAGGTGTTGCATATATATATTCTTCCAGCAATTTTCAGGAAATTTGTAGCAATAGTTAATTTTTAACAGCCAAAAATGATTTTAGTTTGTATGGGCGGTGGGCGATGGGCGTGGTCAATTTTGTCGATACTGTGAAATTTTCTTAATTCTATTATATTAGGGACTCGTGCCAAATTTCATTACTCTCGTACAACTCCTTCTATTTTTGGCCATCGAATGTATGGGAAGGACACACTGTGTGCCGTTTTAATTTTTATATAAGTTTCCTCCTGACCAAATTGCACACCAGTCTCTCACTTTTAATGGATGCAAAGGTGACTGATGAATAATTTGAGGGCAGGTATCTCCCATGCAAAAGTGCGATTCTGCCCACTTTAGAAATCATGTAATAATATTAATACGCCAAACGCAATGTTGGCAATATTCTGTATTTAGAAAAGCAGTTTTTGTGAAAAAAATTCCGCCCATTTTGTAAAACGTGTAATACAGGGAATAGGTGATCACAATTGGCCACCGAGATCTTGAAATTTAACACGATGCGACATCTTCCTTTGGGGCCACTTGAAAGATAGCCGGCCCAGCATCGATTCAAGACCTCAAAGATAGAATCCGAAAGTCTATAGAGGACATAGGGCAACCACTTTGCCATTTGGTTATGGAAAATTTCATGAAAAGGATATGGTCCTGTAGGCGTGGTCGTGGTGCCCATTTGACTGATGTTGTTTTTCATTATAAACGGCATACCTTCCTCTTTATTATGAAATAAACATCCGATCATTTATCTCAAAAAACCGCAATTTTTCTTTGAATACCAAAATAACACCTCTTGTTGGCGAACGCTGTACAATATTTATAAACTCATTTTCTATAAAATTCGAAATTTATTTTGTAACATCATCAGATCATCATCGGGGTAACCATGCTCACTTTTGACTTTTCCATACTTTGGAATATGTGACTTGTATGTTTTTACTGAGGGTGAGGGTATAAATAAGTCGGTCTATCCGACTGCAACATTTTCCCTGGTTTGCCTCACTATTTGTGACACAACTTTGAAACTGTTGATCGCATTCAACACAATTCTATACATTTTTTAAACATATTGTCAATCAATGCCTCCATATATTGGCGATTTTACTAAAAAATGGAAGAAGAAAAATCCATAGCATTGAAAATTGTTTCCATTTTTGTTCTTAAGTATCCCTGATGCATCAAATCTATATCGTGCTCATTCAAGGCCGTTTTTGCGGTTGACCTGTGTTATCCAAAATCCGTTAGTTCTCTCTCCTGTCCGTCTCTAAACACTTACTATTGCCACCTTTAATAGGTTCCACAAATTTCCGGATCTAACGTCGTGGCCTCCGCAGACCTCGGCTTCGATCGACCTTTAACTGTGAGTTTCCATACTTTCCATACATCCGCCCATCGTTTCATATGTCAGCTTCTATTTCCATGCACATTTCCTACGACTCGTTCGTTTTTCGTTCGTTCGTTATGGCAGTCATCGGTTCGTTAATCAGTCTAAAAGTTTGTCAGCTCCGTTTGATCCATTCTCTACCAGATTGGTTTCCCCTAGTCGATCTAACGAAAGTCTCTTACCCGGATCGAAGACATTACTGTCGGCTGCCATTCTACTGAAACCGCTGTTACAAAAAATCTAACTCGTACGCTACCCATGGATTAAGTTTTCCATTACATGGACATTCTCAGGAATATATGAATCAATGTCATTTACTCACAACACTTCAATAAGATAATCGTTGTTTGAGATAAAAAAAAAATGTAAACTAAGCCCCAACCACAAACCACTGTCAAACCCATTTCCGGCCTGCCACAGGCACTCACTCCGCTGGCATATTTTTCTTTTTGTTGTTTTTCTATGCGGTCGTTTCAGTGTCTCCGCCTTTTTAATACATCACACGCAATGACATCACTCAGTCATCGCATCCTTCTCCACTTACCCGTTCGTCCTGTTGCAGACACTGCTGTTCCAGTGTTCGATTAACGAACGTATCACTGTTCCCTATGGCCAATGCTGCAGCTGCTGCAATATCCGCCAAATGTATTCCATCATCAGCGCCGACCTGTCCCGCGCCGGTCGTTGTGGCCGCCAACAGTGCGTTCGCCTGTTCCAGCATGTCCGTTGAGAAATTGGCAAATGCATCGGCCAGATCTATGGGTGATGCATCCGCTAAGCCATCCACCAAAGTACGCAAATCTGGCGCATCCATAATTTCTCGTTACCGGTCGTCGGTGGCTTTTCGCTGTCCGAGTAGTAGTAGATGCTCAGCGAGTAACAACAATAACGTCAACTGGATTTGTTGGATAATATTCAAGGTTTGCTCTTGACGTTGCTATTGCTGCTGCTAATGCTGATGCGGATGCGGATGCTGTTACTGGCAATGCCTGGCTGGCTGGTGGTGGCAGGGAGGGCGTCGTTATCGTCTATCGTTGTGTTAAACCAATACTGGCGACTGAAATCAAATTAAAAACGTAACGAATTCTATTAAAAAATAACTGACAACGGTTGTATAGCAATTTCAGAAATGAAACAATGAAATGTGCAGGAATGCAAGCGACACCGAATGGTTTACACAAAATGGTTTCGTCAAGAGTCTCGCATTACTGTGAATTCGGTAGACACGTTTAGTTTGGCCAACATCCACTCATAACTCATAATCATTCCTAAGTGTGAATCCAAGAGATGAAACAGCGTAATACCGGTATTCGGATACAATCATTGCCTTGGCTTATCGGTATCATAAGGCAAACTGATATGCGCTAGACTATGTCGAAATGCAGTCACAAAAAAAATATATCTCTTATCAAAAAAAACCATCATGACCTCGAAAAAGTTGGCAAACATTTATTATTTTTGGTATTTCTTGTTTTTGGCACAAATTTAGATTCTGATACTCGTATTGTCAAGTGCTTCATTTAATCTTTTTATGAATTTTTAGCCAAAACTGAAATCGTGGATCGCAAAACAATACAACTTTAGCAATCGTATCATAATATTAATACGCCCAGAGCAATCTGTATTGAGTTATGCTTTAACTAGATACAGTTTTCACACCTTCGGGTGAGGAGGCCCTCACTTATACGAGGTATGTTCACGAATTTTGCATTTTTTTTAAAAAAGTATTTGTTTATTCATGAATATCTATTGTGTCCCCTTCAAAGTAATTCCACCTCGGATATAATACACTTCTGCCAACGTTTTTTCCAATCCTCGAAGCACTTCAAATAATCATTTTTTGTGATTTTGTTCAGCTCATCCTTCGATGGCGTCTTTATATCCTCAATAGCGTGGCATACCGTCGTCCTTTCATGGGCCTTTTCAGTTTGGGAACGGTGACTGCGGCAGCATTACTGTCTTGTTTTTGGCCAAATATTCGCGCACAAGCAACGATGTGGGTGCAGGGGCGTTGTCATGGTGCAAAACCCCGTTTTTGTTCTTCCATAAAACCGGGCGTTTTTGGCCGATTGCTTAGCGCAATTAACGCATAACTTGCAGGTAATATTCGTTGTCGACCCTACTACCCCATGGCACGAACTCATAATACGCCACAACTCATCTACGTCGTAACCATAAACCCATGATTCGTCAACAGTTCTGACCCTCTGAGTTCAACATCTCCTGAGCAATTTTAACGCGATGCTGTTTTTGGTCCAAACTGATCAATTTTGGCACGAATTTAGCGGCGACCCGACTAATGCCCAAACCATTTGTTAATTCTCTTAACCATTTCATTCTATAAGCACTTCAATTGTTTTAACTTCGTCGTGCCATATCCATTAGTTAGCATAAAACCGATCGTGTTTCTACTCCCTCAGCCGAAGGCCAAGGCCTTAAAAAGGCCAACTAAAACGCATTTCTTCGTGAATTGAAACATGCGCAGTTTTTTTTTATTATTATGGTTAAATTTTGAACTGCTAAGTACAGTGCTGTCTGGGTAGAGTGAACTAATTTTTGCCGGGCGATTTCATAATACCCAGGTTGTTCACTAAATCAAGGTTGATTTTTTTGTATTTAAAACGATTTTTTTTATATATTTTAAATGCATTTATATATTATACGTTTTATTTATTTCGATAAAATACTGATGTTTAAATTTAAGACTGAAAAAAATGTGTAATAGTTTTTTGTTTCTTCGGTTTGTTTAACGATATTTGCACTGCTTGATCGCGAAGGCAATGTAGAGCTTGTATATTCGAGAAATTTGTAGTATTAGCCTCAGCCCATTCGATACACTTATCAAAAACCTTAATGGCTTCATCAGCTGATATCGGATTTCTGTATTCTGATGTTTCGCCATTTTCCTCATCATTCTCTACCAACACAAACCTCAATGAGCGCAACTCCTATATTAATAAAATAGCCAAATTATTTACATGGCACACCATCGACGCAATTTGTCCAAAAATACGACATTTTAATATGTGCATTGATCGAATTAATGCCCTAACACCACTCAAGATATTTTTTCTTAGTTACTGCAGCTCCACGGTTTCTGCAACTTTCTTGATTTCTATCAGTTGTATTGATCAAGGGTATACTGTATTTGTGCGAGCAAATCGTTATTTTACCTTTATTTTATGTTCTCTTTAATTTTTTTACTCTTTTTTATTATTTCTCTCTTTCGGCAAACCTAAAAACTTACTATAAAGTATGTTCACTCTATTCAGGTCCATGACTGTTCACTCTACAGAGTAGTCAATGTAAAAATTCTGGTGTTCACTCTAACGCGGTGTTCATTGCATCGGGTGTTCACTCTACCCAGACAGCACTGTAATAGTCAATATGTTCTTATTGGCTGGGTTTTTTTTTTTTTTTTTGCAATATTTTTCTATGGAAAACCTTTCAGTTTTAAAGAGTTCGAGTTCGAGTTCAAGCTCATTGATTTATTTCTACTTTTTGCAAACGACAGAAACAATAAACTGTCTAAAGAATAACGATCGAAAAAACTAATTTTCAATTAAATTTGAAATGACGGATATTTTTGCGAACACCACATGCATAAACCTCCGTTGGCAGCGTCTAATGTAAAACTTAATATAAAGAAATTCATCTTCATCGTTTTCTAATGCATTAGTTCAGAAGCACACTCCAGATGTCACTAATTGGCATGGC
This sequence comes from Hydrotaea cyrtoneurina, assembly GCA_958296145.1. Taxonomy (NCBI): domain Eukaryota; kingdom Metazoa; phylum Arthropoda; class Insecta; order Diptera; family Muscidae; genus Hydrotaea; species Hydrotaea cyrtoneurina. Next base: position 42,508,021 of record OY282516.1, read on the forward strand.
AATATTTGAAATGTTTTCAAGGCAAATAATGTTTTTTTTTTAAAACAAATACCTACTTTTTTAAAACAAATACTGTTTAAATACCCTCTTGGAAATATTCAGGAAAGGACTTGCGACGTCTGCCCTTTGTATGGTCTTTGGCCTGAACTTATTATCGCAGTGCAGAAAATCTCGCCTCAGGAGAAATATTTTGATTTGTATCTTTGATTGTAACTCCCTCTTATAGAGTAAAAATAAATTCTCGTGAAAGTAATTTGTATGAATAAAAGTTCTCTTTTTTATCTTTCATGAGTGATTGCTATATTTTTTCTCTCTCTCTCTATCTCTTATGAAAAATAACAAAAGATTACTCTCACTCATAAAAATATTTTGTTTCCTGAGTGCAACAGTTAATATGAAAGACAAAAATGAGAGAGAGAGAAAGACACAAAACGATAATTATACTTCTGTGTAAAAATTAACACCAGTCTGTTAATTGTAATTGGATTGTCAGAAGTGCTTTTATTATCATACATAAATTTCTAACGATAAAAAGTTCTTACTGCCCGTTTTCACAAAAACTAATTCCTTCGTTCGTTAAAAATTGTCAATCCTGAATTTTAGATATATGTATGTTAGAATATGATACATGGAACGAACGCCCAAAATAACCAGGTGCCCTTACTGAAAAGTATACGTTTTATGGCGCCTTCTCTTTTAACGATTCCTAACAAACGATCCACCTCGTAAATGTTCTCGACTTTACAAGTAAGAGAGTAATCTCTAAGCCATATAAAACTTCACTAGCCGTTCGGAGCTGCCAAATTATATCGTACACAACTCACCGATTCGAGAGAAGTTCCTCGTCTGTTCCTTCATGGAATGTTAAGGGAAATAAGTAAGTAACAAACGGTCGAGTTCGTTTTACGGAAACCAGCCGTTAGTGTTTGCTGCATTAAACTCAAAATCAAATAAAATCAAAAATAAGCAATAAGTCATTACAAAGCCAGAAAGAAAATATTGGAATTATTAGTTACCCAATTATATGAGAATTTTATTAACTCATTTCGACCATTAGCGGAGTGAACCGACAACTTTCAGAGAGAAAAGTCTTCAGTTGGTAGGTATTAACTACTATACAACTATAAATCTCATGAGTGAAAACAAAAAAGATTCTCTTCAAATATCCAATTACTCTCACCAAACGCCATACAGTGTTATAGTGTCCCTAGTCGTTTGCTGAACAGTTCCAAGAGGGTATTTAAACAGTATTTATTTTAAACAAGTGGGTATTTGTTTAAAAAAAAAAACATTATTTGCTTTAAAAACCCTTCAAATATTGCCATGCCAATTGCTGACATCTAGAGTGTCTAGCCGAACGAATGTGTCTAAAACCAACTTGGAACGTCAGCCATCCGTAAAGTCTTTGCATTCACGAGAAAAAAAAATATCCAAAAAAATAATATTTATTTTTCAAGGTAAAAATGTTGTTCTCCTTTGTTGTATATCAATGTTCAGATATATCCAACATCAGATAATTATGGACTTGTCATATTTTGCATTTTATCTGAATGATTTGTTGTATCGCACGTCTGTCCGACAAAATAATTACATTATGTGTGGGTACCCTTTTTTCACCAGTTCTCCCAATTCCCGCTTTGGACTACAATTTCTCGAATCTTGAAGCAAAACTTTTCACAGTGTCTGGCCTGATTTTGTTGTGTCTATGTCTTCGTACCAATTTTCATTTATCAGCCCAGCGTTCCTCTCATATTTTAACCACCACCTAATTCATGTAAAATGTTACATGCATTTCATTTCAATACAAATACAAATTTGGCGAACGTTTAAAATTTTTGGAGAACCGAGATTTCTAAATTTGGGCACTTGTAGCCTATTTCTGGGTAGACCCACTCGGTCTATCAGCCAGACATAATCTGGAACGCACTAGGTCATCTAGGTCTGTGTGAAATTTCAATTCAATCAGATAAAAAAAATTGCAAAGGGCACATTTATTTGTGATTTGATTTAGGTCTGGTTTGGCAGATGGTGCCTAAAATATAATCTGTCAAAAATACTCATATGACTCAGTGCATTTCCAGTCTTACACACATTTTTTACTCGTTATTCGCGCCGTTCAGAATTTAACAAATATTTGTCAAGCTATATTTATTTGGCCAACCTGGCAAAAAAAAAATTAAAAAATTATATTTTCCGTCTATGTTTATATGCGGTTTCTTCAAGGGAATTCCCTACACGGGATTTTAAAAAAATTTCCCGTTTTCCCAGGAAGTGAAAAAGTGAAGGGAAAAAAGAAACTCTATATATATTCGAAAATTTGTTAAATTAAAAAAAATTAAAATACCATAATTGTTTTTTTAATAAAAAAAAGTGAACGCAAAAATCCAGTAATAGCTAAAGCTATTTGTTTTCGAGATATTGAAATTTGATTTTGGAAATTTTAACCTCAACAGCCGATATCTCGAAAACTATAGGATGCAATAAACGAATTCACTTAACTGTTTGTTCTTATTTTTGGCTGATGTCTACAAAAATGTGGTAAAGTAAAGGGACCACGTCTTGAGTCAGCTGTTTTTTTTTCACTTTTGAAATAGCAAATAGTTGTTTGCCAAAACGAAAAGAAAATATTTGACGTGAGTGTTGGCACCTGGTTTATAACAGGTGGCGCAAAAGTAATCTTCCGTTGTTTTTTGGCTGTAATTAAAAAAAAATATGATAAACTTTGATTCTTCTTGTGGATTATTTTTATTTGGTCTTTTAATTTGTGTTTACATCAAGTCGATAATATGATGTCATGTAAATGGCCGCCGCCAGAGTTGCCACTGACATTAGGGGCCAATCGCAAAATTTATAGCATTTCTGATAGGAGGATTACTTTTGCGCCACCCGTTATGTTTATTCCGGTCGTTCCGTAATGGAACATACGAAGATGTCTTTAAACTTTAAACCATTGCTGTTAAATTTCGACTACGATTAGTAATCAATAAGATTACTTTTACAAATAAATAAACATTAAACAATTTGTGATAAATAATTGATTACAATTACAAATAATCTAAAAGTAATCAAGATTACTTTAAATGACTATAAAATAATCAAAAAGAATCCCTGGCCACGCGATTTTCACGAATCATGCATGATCACACGTTACAAGACAGGATCGTTAATAATAGGTCGCACTTGTCACGAGGGCGTGTATGAACGTGGGCAAAAGGCTAACCCACGATGTCATCTCGAATGAGGATAATGAAATCGATGAATTCCACAAGTGCATATACAAGAAATCAAGAAGAATGCTTCGAGCTGTACAATTTTAAAAACGACAAACCAAAATCGTATACAATTTATACCGGTAATGAAAAATATAACTCAAACCAAAAGTGTGCATAACCATATTTTTCACTGACATTAATCAGGATTACTTCCGATTACAATAAATAATCAGGTAGAATCAAAAGTACTGTCTGAAAGTAGTCGGATTATGTTTAGTAATCAAGTAATCCTGATTGCTTTTGATTATTTGTAATTGTAACTGAATATAATCGTAATTTAATCAAAGTAATTCAATTAGTAGTTATTATTCGTAATGATTATTATGATTCGTCAGCTATGGTTGAAACTTTTACATTTACAGTCTAACCTCGATATAACGAATCTCAAGGGGATCAGAAAAAAAACGTTATATTGAATAATTCGTTAAAATGAGGTTCGTTACATCGAGGTGAAGTTGCGCTTCCATTCGTTATAAAGAGATAAATAAACCTTGTTTATTAATCATCATCTACATACCGTGTTATAGCGAACGATTTCCGCTAATAAATTAAAGCAAATTTGAACATCTCTTTTTTCCCCTGCCATTAGAACTTTACAGCTAACAGCAACGACAACTATCAGTGCTTATTTTACTAAGCATCAAACAAATATGATTTTCTATCGAAAAACTTGGAAAACTTTGCTTAAGCCAAAAAAAAAACACAATAATTTCGTGTGTGTTTGTGTCACTGCAATGGTTGATAATTCGTTATAACGAGGTTTTTGACAAACGTATTCGTAATAGAGAGGTTTATTTTGTATTAGATATTATGGAGCGCTGTTGGGGATTTAAAAAAAATCGTTAAATCGAGGAAATCGTTATATTGAGGGCCGTTATATCGAGGTTGAACTGTATTTGTGTTCGGATTGTGATGAGCATATTTTCTTTCGAATATTATTCAAATATGAACCCGGCTACAATTGTAGTTTAACTTCCAACTTTCAGAGTGTTTAAGATATGACACGATCTGCATTATTACTGTTGAATGGCTGTTTAGCTTATGAGTATTAATACAAACTTACAATCGGTTTAAGAAACGTTTGTTTTATTATAAAGAACTCTCTTCTTTTGTTTGATAATATTTTTAAATAGAACTCTGTTCTTATTTCTGGATAATTTCTTAAATGTTCGTTTTCAACTCAAACATTCAATTCGATTTTAAATTCTGTGACTGTCGATTTTGCCTTTCTTGGCTTCTTGAATTCCGTTTCGTGTCGTTTCTTTGTTTTTTTTTCTTTTCACTCTGGCGTGTTTGCGGCGAAAAACTTTTCACGGTTCACATCGCATGTGTGTTTCGTATGCTTTTGTCACTTTAGGCCCGAAAAAAATAAAAACGGAAACGGATAACAGGTTTATGGCATTAGATCCCCCGTACGCGCCGGTATTGCGTGCGTGTGGTCGACTGGTTTCACGGCGCATCCAACAGGAACAACTGAGTGGCCGACATTCAAAACACTCGCTAACACTTTGCGGCTGTGGACGCTTAACACAGTAGCGTACGGTTGGTTTTTCGGTAATCGACTGCCGGTAACAAAGAATGAAAGATTGCGTTGTCGCGGAAGAACTACAGCCGCCGCCAACACAGTTGTACTGAAAGGCAACCGAAGCAAATTGCTATGCAAGAGTTCAACTCGTCAGAACTGTAGTCAACATGTACGCACGCACCTAACGGGAACACATATTAGTCTGTGGTGCTGCTGTTCTTTATGATGTTTTTTTTGTTTTTGGGTGGATTATTTAAACAATTCCCTGCTCCCCACTAAATTGGAGGGAAACAGAAGAAGAATTATTTTTGATATCTTCTTAGGTGCTGATAACAAAGAAACCAAAAAGAAAAAAAAAACAAACAAAAACAAACAAAATAAAAAAATACAGCATGAAATGTTAGTGGTTTTGTTTTTGTTGCCAATTTTATTTGGGACTCGCACTATTCAACCCAACCCACACACAGCAATTAATTTGTTAACAGAAAAATCCACTGTCGTTGCACGCCCTGCAGACCCACACATTTGGTCTGCACTTTCCCAGCTCCCCTCCCAAAACTGTGCTGACGACAGGCCATACCCGTGCTGTCGTCGTATCTCCTGTTACGCCATTTTTTGGTGCGTTTTGAATCTGTCGGGTTTAATTTTGGCCCAACGAAGATAACGAAACAATTATAATTCGAGTGCGATAAAAAGAAACTAGCGTCGCGCTTGTTCCGATTAGTACCGGTCCCCATGTGATCCCACCCCAACGATTTGTGGTCTCGGCTTTTCAATCAAACTCAACGCACACCGAAACGAAAGCGAAAGTTATTTCTGTAATCACCACAAAAAATGTGTATGAATGAATCTAATTGAAATGAAATTCAGATTCAAACGATATGCTTAAGCAAACAAAGCCACATACTCGTATCATGATCAAATTATCTCTGCAAATTCCAAAACAATAAAAAAAAAAAAATTCTAATTACATGTTATGGCGGCACAGTGGAGTGAAGTGAGCCTAAAATTTACCTAAATTTATGAAAAATGCCACATGTTCCCAAAAATAAAATGAAAAATAGACTTCGATGAGGAATTCCCAAAAATAAATGAAAAATTACCCAAAAAGGCCAACATGAAAAGTTCGTCAGAAATTCTGCGTGATTTTTTCGTTTCCAAAACATTGGCTTTATTGCGTTCGTGTAGAAAAAAAAATTATTTATGCCGACTTTTATAATATTTATTGTAATTTAAATTTTCCCCATAGTTAGTTTTTATTTTTTTTTTCAAATACCGTTGTCAAGACCGCAAAAATGTCCAAACATTTATTTCCTTTTCAAATATTGCTTGTTCTTAATGATTATTTTTAAAATGTTTTCCATTATCCTCTGTATTTTATCCGTTTTGGATAATTTTTGTCGTCTTTCAAGTATCCTCGAAGTGTGAGCTCCTTTTTTTTAATCTTTTTCTTTCTCACCTACCCCCCCCCCCCCCCCCTACAATTTTGTCCATTTTTTGTACGACTTGGACCTTTTCGACCTTTCTATAACTTTTTATATTTTACCTGTCTTGGCTCCTTCTTTGTCCCTTTATCCCCTTCCTCCAGTTTAAATCGTACATTTTAAATTTTCTCTATTTTTGTGTACTTTTTTTACTCATGTTCGACCCATTTACAACCCAATTCTAACTGCAGTTACCAGGCATATTTCGACTTCTTGCCCTTTTGTGGATATTTTTGCATTATTTTTTCATTTATATATTTTACCAGTTTAGGACCCTTTTTGTTAACATTTTCCATTTATATATTTTACCAGTTTACGACCCTTTTTGTTAACTTTTTCCATTTCTTATAGAATTTTGTTCACTCATTTTTCACCCTCTTTTGTACCTTTTTTATCCCGTTTTTGCCTCTTTTTTCGTCCCTACCCTAATTATTATTTACTTGTTGTTGCCAAAAATTTGATTCTCTTTTTTTATTTTGGTCCTTTTTGTCAATTTTTTTACTCCGTTTTGGTACTTTTTGGTCCAATTTCCGTCACATCTGTACCTCATTTCCACCCGTTGCTGCCAGCAATTTGATTCGCCTTTTTTTCATTTTCCCTTTTTTTGTCCCTTTTTTACTCCGTTTTGGTACTTTTTGGCCCAATTTCCGTCCCATCTCTAAGTCATTTACACCCGTTGTTGCCAAAAATTTTATTCGCCTTTGATATTTTGGTCCTTTTTGTCCCTTTTTTACTCCGTTTTGGTACTTTTTGGCCCAATTTCCGTCCCATCTCTAAGTCATTTACACCCGTTGTTGCCAAAAATTTGATTCGCCTGTTTTTAATTTTCTCCCTTTTTGTCCCTTTTTTCTAACCGTTCTGGTACTTTTTGGCCCAATTTCCGTCCCATCTCAAACTTATTTCCTCCTATTGTTGCCAAAAATGTGATGCATCTGTTCCTATTTTGTCCCCCTTTTGTTCCTTTTTTATCTTATCGTCTTGGTATTATTGTCCCTTGTTGTTGTCCAAAATTTTGTTTCATGCTTTTTAATTTTCCCCCTTTTTGGTCCCTTTTTTGCCGTAACTTCACATCTAAGTATTCAAGCAGTATTCAAGCAGAAGGCACAATTTAAAATGAACCGTCAATTAAATATTTAATCATATTATCAATGGCCTCAGAATAAAATACAGAAAACGAGAAGTCGTTTCCAGAAATATCAGCCTTAATGAAAACTTTCGGATATTTTGTTTTTTTGGTCAATCCAAAGGCCTCAACATGTTTTCCCAATTGAATTGTTTCACTATGCCCAGCTGATTTCACCTTTTGAGCTAAATACTGTAGGCCTCTTGAAACAGAAATTGGGGAATTTTTTTTTTAATATGAAAAATGGAGATTAATGTCTACAAACACAACTCCCTCATTCCTCCTTTCGATATCCGAATTTCCTATAATTAACGCAGTGCCTTGTATAAATTCAGAAGCCTCATAGCTCCAATAATCAAGAACCTTGTAACCTTTTCTTAGGCTTAACAGGCCAACTGAATGTCATAAACCGACTGAATGACTCTATACTCTACATTGCATTAGGAATATTATCAAGCATACCGCACAATAGATATCTTCTTTAATGATTTCCTCCCACTGTGCACCGAAAATAAAATCTCCACCTGTCCAAATGTAACAGCGTGTCTTGTGTTTTATCTTTTATCTCATCTTCTGCCTGAACTTCTTATAGTATAATAAATATGCAACAGAACTTGCCATACCACCCTCGTTATAAGTACAATCTGTTGCTTCCATACCATTGGTAATTAACGTGTAATGACATCCAAGTTGACTTTATGAGAACAAAACAAAATGAGACAACATTTCAGATATGCACACGCTCTGCTCGTAAGAACTTCTCGCATTATTCATATTACGGGCACTGCTTTAACGTATTGCCTTACAAAAAGTATTCTCATTACTCATTACGGAGAGCGAGGGCAGTAGTTGGGCGACATATTACCAGTCCAGTGACGAAAGCAGGGCCTTCGGAGCTATAAGGCTGACCTGCGACACTCTAAAATAGTGGTCGATTGGAGAGAAAGCTTCTATAGATCACAGAGGGCGAGAAGTCATTCATGGTCAATAATTCGATATTAAATTATTTTCGCTGGGATTTGAACACATTTATTGTCCAATTCCATCAGGAACATGGTCTGTTAACATAGAATCTCCATTGTTGTCTGTTACTTGCCAACGAGCGTAGTGCGTTGAATATTTTGTCTTTTTGGCCCGGTTAGGGTGCGTCTTCAGGTATTTGTTTGGTTTGAAGCGCCTTGTCGCGTAGACAGCCACTAAGAATGGATTTTTGTTTGAGAAGCGACATGAAAGGGCTTTTTTGTAAATGGGTCAGACAAAATTGCCCGGGGTTAGAGTCGACAAGTTTCCTCAACTTCCACAGAATTTCCCTTAAAACAAATACAAAACAAGTAAAAAGCACCCTGGTAGGCGAGTTGGTAGCGCGCTTGCCTATCAGCGTGGGGGTTGTGGGTTCGATTCCCACCAGAGGCTTTGGTCTGTCGCTGCAAAAATCAAGACAAATAGTCTTTGTCACCCGGTTTACCCTTGGACCCAAAATTAGAATATAAATTTACTTTGTATTGTAATTAATAAATAAATAAAAAAAAAACAGGTAAATCTGTTAATATCAAGCTCTTGCCGTGAAAAAAACGTATGCTCCATTTTTTGTCGAAACTCGCTTTTTTAAGAAATTCGATAGAAAAGTGTCTAACACTTCCCGAGTTTTTTTTTAAATATTTTTTTTTTTTTTTGGATTTAACCGAAAATTTATCTCCGATCAAATTTCGAATTAACCGATTCCCGTGCTTATAAATAGACGGTGGCGCCAAGTGGGTTAATCCCAAAATTAAAAATTCAGAATGTATACAAAGATACCGCAAATTCAATTGAATCGTAAGTCCCGATTCACAATAGCCAATTTTAATTGTCGCAATTCTCAGTTTGAAGGAATGAGCGCAAAGGGCAATTTCTTTTTGTGTTTTTCGTCTTTTGATATTTTGAAAGTCATTTGTAATTAACAAGCCAACAATGAAATCAAAAGTAGCCGAAAAAAATGTCCTTGTGTGAACAGAAGTGGCAAGGGAATCATAAAAATTGCCGCAAGTAAAATTGTCTAGTGTCTAGTGTGAATCGGGACTAAGCGTCACACCCGTATCGTTAGGGTTCAATATTTTTTTAATTTCAAATATTTTCGACTATATGAACAGTGTGAGGATGGAAATACAATTTTCGAAATATTGTTATCGATTAAACCTCCAAAAAATTGTTGGTTTAATCAGACATGCAAAGAAGCTGTCAGATCCAAAGAGGAAGCGTTCAGAAACTGGCGTTTAAATAAAAACGTCACTACTGAGCTGCTACGTAAGCAGGCAAGATCTAATTCTGCCAGAGTGCTTAGGCGCGAAAAACTTCTTCACGAACAGCGTCTTCGTGCTAAAGTTCTTTCTTCTCCCAGGGGAAGTAAGATAAGTAACAATTCTTCATCTTCTATTTCAACCCTTGTTGACGGTGTTCAGATATTCACTGACCCGGTTGACAAAGCTAACCTTATGGCTGAAATATTTGCAAAGAATTCATCTTTGCCAGACAGCAGTCAACCACTCCCCGTGATCGAGAACGTATCTAGTTCGATGCCTAGGATATTCTTTTCGCACACATGAAGTTAAAACGGCTCTTGCAGATCTCAACGTAAATAAAACTCCGGGCCCGAATGGTTTTTCAGCTCTTGTCCTAAGTAAGTGCTCTTCGACGCTAGCTCGTCCATTGCGTAATCTTTTCAATATGTCGTACCGTGCTGGAACTTAGACTTCGCGTTGGAAAGTTGCCAATGTTCAGCCGATCCCCAAGAAAGGTGAGGCTACTAATCCTGCGAATTACCGTCCAATTGCAATATGTTCTGCGCTCTCGAAGGTTATGGAGAGCATGGTTAACCACCATCTTGTCAAATATTTAGAGTCTAACGGCCATCTCAATGATCGACAGTATGGCTTCCGTAGAAATCGATCTACTGGAGACCTGATGGCGTTCCTTACGGAGCGATGGAGTCGATCCATTCACTGCCTTGGTGAAAGTAAGGTCGTGGCTCTGAATATTTCCAAGGCGTTCGATAGGGTCTCATATCAAAACTTAATGCATTTGGTGTCGGTAATACCTTCTCTCGATTCATATCGAGTTTCCTCAGGGATCGCTCTATACGAGTTGTTATAGATGGAGTCTCATCCAACGAGCATAGGTTGACCGCAGGAGTGCCACAAGGCTCTGTCCTCTCTCCTTCTCTATTTCTTATTTTCATTGACGACCTGTTGGGGCAGACTGTGAACCCAATCTACTCCTTTGCGGATGACAGCAACCTCTGTCATTCGTACTCATTTGATCATCGGCCAGGTCCTCTGGAAGTCGAGGAAAAAAGGCGAACGATGAACGACTCACTTAACCGCGATTTGGCGACGATTTGTGAGTGGGGCCAAATGAATAGAGTAGATTTTAATGCGCAAAAGACCCAGTGCTGTTTGTTGTCACACAAACGTTCACCAGATCCAGCATCGTCGTCAATTTCTATGGGTGGTGTGGATATCGACGAATTAGAAACTCTTGATGTTCTGGGCATGAAGATACAGGGTGATGCTCGCTGGGCTAGCCATATATTCGAAGTGTCGAAAGAAGCATTCAAGTGTTTAGGCTTCTTAAAGCGGTGCAAGAAATACTTCACCCCATATTTACACCACATACATCCGGCCTAAAATGGAATACAACTCGCATATATGGGCAGGGGCTCCATTAACATCTTTGAAGCTTCTGGACCGTGTACAGAGGAGAGCGGTGGCGATGATAGGGGATGGTAGGGTATCCAGCTCTATTGTCTCCCTACAGCATCGCCGAAATGTGGGTTGTGTATCGCTATTCTATAGATATTTTAATGGTATCTGTTCAGAAGATATCCGTCGTCTGGTCCCTGACGTTAGAACATTTAGCCGGAATACTCGGCTATCCAGGGTCTCTCATCCGTTCATTGTCAAATGGCCGGTTGACCGGACGACGCACTATAGAGAAAATTCGTTCTTCAGCCGGACTGTTCGTTTGTGGAATAATCTTCCTGCAAGTGTTTTTCCTGCCTGCTATGACATTATCAAATTCAAGGCAAACATCAACAAACACTACTCCCTCTATCCTCCCTCCATTACCCTTCTTTCCCATCGCTAACACAGTGCATTGCATTTATAGGGGCCATCCCCTGAGTGTTAGTCAAAAAAAAAAAAATTACAAATGGAATTTTGCCCTGGCCTGGAAGGTATTTTATGAGAAGGCCTGGTAAATTTACCCGCTAGATTTGTATGAGCTGTACGCCTAGGCGTATTATGAATATGACTTTGTACTTTCGCATATTCTCTCTCTCTCTCGCTCTCTCTCTTCACCCAATTCCATCTTGATACCCTCTGAGTATCACAATTCCCATTTATTATCGCCCCCAGCATCGTTTCGTTTCGTTTCTAATCTAAGAAACTGCAAATTTTCTAACATTTCGTTCTTTTTGTTTGTGTACGAGAATTTTCTTATTTTGTCATTCTCATGTGGTTGTTGATGTTGTTGTTGTTGGTGGTGTTGGTGGCGTCGATGATGGCGCTGTTCTGGGGATATTCATAATCACCACAGTCAGCCAGTCTTCGGTTTCATAAATTTGTCAACGTTTGACTGTTGTAGACACGCGTTCATGGACATGAATAGAACCACACAACACAACGCATACGAGCATATTTGCCTGCCTGTCTGTCTGTCAGTCTGTCTTTCATTCCATTGCCGTTTGTTTGTCTGTTGATATTGTGCTTCTTTTCGGCTTTCCTTTTAAGGTCTACGCGCCAAAGAGATGTCAGGTATATTAAGTTTGTCATTTCATTAAACTGAATCGCGTGGGACCACAAGGAGAACAAGTAGGGCCTTCAGTTAGATAGTCTAATTGAAAATCAAATTTTCGAATTTTCCGAGCATCAAATCTGTGATAACATTGAAAACGAATTAAATTCAGGCAGACAGACAATGTAACTCGACCATGACAAGGAATCGAGGTCTATCTAACAGCTGTGCTGATCAATGGCTCAGGTTGTGATGCAACTCTACACCGAGCCAATGTTTAGGCGGTCATTACGGCATCGCTGTACTCGGATCTGTCAAGGCCTTCAATATACGCATTTGTGGCCATGGCTGTACTAAAAAACCCAAATAAAGAACTTTCAAAAATAAATGAAAAATTTTTTAAGAAGGCGTTGGCAGTTAACTTGTAAATTGTGGCTCACGAGATATAGAAAAAAAAAATATAAAAATAAAACCAGAAAAAATAGGGGAGCGACCGATTTTAGCATTAATTTTCACACACACACACACTTACTTCTGATTTGTTTTTCTATCCGATCCAGCCGCCAACTGGTCCTTGATTTTATGTGACAGACAAAGTGTGACAAAAGCGTGTGCCTTAGCGATATTTCGCTAGTGAAATTTTGCTGACATTTCTACCAGTGCTGATAGTCTGGACAAAGTCGCTTCAGTAAACATTTACCCCCATATTCATAACTACTTTGTGAAGTTTCGTTAAGAAAAATGTTTTTGTATTTTCACACATTTTTCTTAACAAAGTCTTATAAAACTGATATAAATTTGGTATGATTACGATGATCAGCACTGCCAGAAATGACAGCTTCTTGTGACTCACAAGATATAGAAAAAACTGTAAAAATTAAACCAGAAAAATGATTAAGGGATTTGGACAGCTTTTTGGAACGGTTCCGATGTGTGCCCGCAATTGATTTTGGCATTCATTTCCACACAAGTAATTTCAATAGAGCAGCTGTCTTCAATGCGCCGTACAAATTGCCCGAATCAAATTTGATGTCAATAAAAGTTGAATTTCATCAGATATTCTTGGCACAGCCCATTGTGCAGCCAAATGAGCAAGCACAAAATTGTCTTCTGCCAAATTCGACACTGCTAATAAAATAAAAGAATATCTCACATTCCCGTTTACTATTTTTCGTAAAACCTTTAAGTAAAAAAAAAAACTGACATGCTTCGTATCCGAAAAATTACAGAAGACTCATAAGCGTGTATACGAAGTTATAAAAGGTAATTACAAATGTTTGGAATATTGAAATGTGGAAACGCAACAAGTGTGTGTTGGCAAGATATATTCACAATGTCAGCTCTGTCACGCACAATCACTCGATGATCTTTCAAAACGTTATCGCGTATTCGATAGAACAGATGTGCCCTAATGCGGGATTTTTCGAGCAAAAGAAAATAATGGCTAATCATCGCGAACTATTTTGAAATAATTAGAGGCTGTTCGCCTGTTACAACTGTCAAATGAAAAACTAAATGGCACCGACGAGATTGTTTCGTTCGCACAGATTCTCTTGGATATCGGCTACTTGTTGAACTGCACTCGTACATGCCTGACTAATGCTGACTGTCCGAAAAGAAATCCGAAATGTGGATTACTCTCGACCAATGTTACCGCTGTGAATTTTGAAAAACTCGCACAAAAAATTCGTTTTGTCAAAAAAAAAACTGTATTATCTTTTGATAAAATCTCATACTTCGCATTTATAATATGAAATTTACTAAAATAAAGATGAATTGACAAATTGAAATTGAAAAAAACTGCACACTTTTTTTTACCAACAACTAAAAAATTTGTAAAAAAAAATTAACAATTCAAAGATATCTTTACTGAGAAAAACGTAAAGCCGTTGGAACTTTAAAAATAAAAAAAAAATCGAAGATACCAAATTTTTTTTATGAACATAAAATATAATTTTCGTTTCCGTAATGTTTACCCTTGACAATATTTCATCACGTAGTTTTTGGTAAAAAAAAAGTAGCAAATTGCAACTTTAGTCTCACAACGGTAACACTGCTTTCGATGAAAGTGTTATTTGACTCGGAAGTTTCATTTGGATTTGGAAAAAATAAATCCTGTTGTTCACCATGTCTCTAAACTCCCACAACTTCCCAATCATTGTCAGTGGAATTGCCAACATGCCCTTGATCTTAAAACTAACAACTTGGTTTGCCACTTCTACCTAAAATAAACCTACGGGCCCAGCGACAGTTTAAGGGGCTCAGTGGTTCCCAGGCTCAGTAGTTTCCTGCAAAAGTTTGTCCACAAAACATAGTCACAACCACAAAGTTTCTTATCATATCGCACAACTTGCAAGAAAACAGTTCGAACACATCACAAGCATTGAACTAAACAACAAAATCCGGGAATATTTACAACAATATCCAATGCATAGTAATATTACCAAAACCATGACTGGTGGTAACTTCGAGAAATAATTCTCATCTCATGGTTATTCTTACGGTGTCCACTAGAGGATTAATAATAGCGAATTCCAAAACATATTTAAAATTCTTCTCGATCGTTTACACCGACAACTAAGGCCGATGACTCGTGTTGAATTTTTCCTCCGGCTATCGTTTCTCCCGATAACTACAGTCGAGCGCTGACTACAGTTTCGATCAATCGTTAACTCCCAAAGACTTCGGCCGAATCTTTACCACAATGACAGCGAAGGATCATTTCCTAGCGGGCTCTTTCGTTACATTACCTCGACCACTCCGGTCTTTCGTTGAACCCAAAGACTTCATCCAATGGCTAAACATTCCATTCCAATCGTTCTAAGCTACTTTTACGGTCGATCGTCTACGACTACGGTGGATTCTTCGCCCCGTCGACTATGATCGATCATTACATAGATTGGACTTGCTAATGTGTACTTTAGGGTGGCCCTTAACTATAAGGAAATTTTCGAATGTTAGATTTTTGCTGCTCCCAACATCAGATCCTGTTTCAATACACAAAAAAACATGCTGTACAAAATTTCAGCTTAATCCGTTAACTTTTAGGCGACCCTCAAGTGGCTTATAGTTGGAACATGGTTACACTATGATTAATTCCTATCCTAGGAGTTACAAAGGGCGAAAACTCAAAGTTTGTAAAGGAAAAAAATCCTTTTGGTGCAGAATGTACCTCTTAAGCTGATTTTTGTCTTCTTCCTCTTCTTCACTTTTATCTGTTTCCAGCATAATTTGAGCCATACGTGAATTAACCACTGTGGGAACATTGTCATCAAATAAGGATAGAACCACAGTTTCTGGAACTAAATACCAGAGATGTTTGGAACATTTTTTCGTAGTAATCTTACTAATTTCTGGATCAATATCCTGATAATTTATCAGTTGTTGCATGAAGAGGAAGTCATGATAAGGTGCTTTAATTGCTTCTGTGGATAGAAACCAGGCTCGAACGTACACTCGAGCAAGAAAAATACATATTCTTCTTAAAGAATTCCTCTCCCTTACTTAGATAACTTAAATTTATCTCGAAACAGATATATCTTAAATGCATAAATTGCTTTTGCCATCCACCTAGCATGGCTTACAGCTCCAGATATACGAAACGATACTCCCCTGTTCGGAATGCCTCCAAGAAAGATCATCACTCATTGAACTCATTGACTCTGCTGCCTTGCTCTTTTTTTGTAACAACAATGTCAGGTCTTTCAATTGTCGTGGTCGCGACGAATTTGTTGACTAACGGTAACTTGTTGATCGTTGTTAAATAACGGTAACTTGTTGATCGCTTTAGATGATTTCAAATGATGGTTGGTTTTTTTTCTGCCGGTGTGGGTGTGTGCATGTGTATGTTGTTATGTTGTTTTGGTGATGCTCCGGAACGGGTAATCGCGTGAAAATTGCAAAAGTTCAGTGTCGATGAGGGTTGCCTTCCAATTACCCAATTGAGCTGAAATTTTGCACATATCGTTTTTTTGTTGATTGAAACAAGATAAGGGCCACCCTAGTGTACTTATTTCCCTTAACATTCCATGAAGAAACAGACAGGGAACTTCTCTCGTATTAGTGAGCTTTGCAAGATATATTTTGTATATTCTCTGTCCCAGTCTGTGAGTATACAAATTAAAGAAGGCTCCGAACTGCTAAGGTTTTTCTAGAGAAGTTTTACATGGATTAGAGATTACTTTTTTAATCGTAAAGTCGTCGGCCTTTACGAGGTGGAAAACAACCGCTGACAAATTGTTGATGGTCTGACCAGGTTTCGAACCTGGGTTTTGCTGTGTGATAGTCGCACACACTGCCTACCACACCACGGCCGTCCACTTACTTAGTAGGCTGAATCGAATCCACAAACCTATGTCTATCGTGACCATGACCTTAGCGAATCTGCTGCCGGGACCTAAACATGTGATGCATGAAATGCAAACCAGCTGTATCCGATACCGAGGTTGCTATGGCTGAAGTACATTGTTCAACCTGTTTCACTCGGACTCAAAATTTGGATAGAAGACGATAAGTTTTAGTTTGTTGATTTGATTTCCAATTAGCTGGAGCCTGCATGACCGCAGAGTTGTATTTGTGGCATTATTGCGTGTAGGCGAAGTAAAGTACATGACGTACGTGGACACCAGAGTTATATACTGAGCTTTTGATTTCCTGTTCCATTATCCCACCTTAGTTGTATGACTTCTGCATAAACTACCTGATACAAAGACAGTGTAGAGTGAACGGTCTCCTTTCTGTTTCTGTTTCGATTTGGCAAATACTGGATTCGGAATTTCTCGTTAATTTATACAGGTCAATTGTCCCACAGTGGTTATGTTGTTGCAATTCTGTCGTGCGACTTCGATGGAAGCTTCGAGAAGTGAGTTGAGATCGTCCTTGCTGAACTGCTCGCACCTATGGCTTCTTATCTCCCTTTTCACCCTAATTTAGAATGCAATTGATTCCAAATCAACTCCATATTCCAATACCGCCCCTTAACACTGTGCACCGTACCCGTTGGTAAAGAGTGTCCCGTTTTTTGTCGTCTTATTTCACCAACTTTTCCCATTTCACATGTGTGCAGATAAATTTGCCACCACGGCTTGTGTCGGTGTTATGTGGATGGCGAGTGGTCGTTTGTTTCTGTTTTTAGAGCCTATTCCCCAATGGGTTCAATATATGAGGACAGCAATATCGTGCAACAGTTGCTCTGGGTGACATTCGTATGGAAATAAGTTATTTCTTTTCGTAGCAAAAGGGTTCGAGAAAGGGGAATTTGATAATGATTTTCTTTATCTGTTCCATGTCGGTGCGGTTGTAATTAACGAAATGACAACATATGTTCATATGTGTATATGTATGTGTGTAATTAAAAACACATACAGTCATTATGACTGCTCCTATTTTTGCGGGTGAGGTTTACTGATGTGTGCTATGACAAATGCTGGCCACGTTCAATGGGAGGGCTACCCCGTCTATGAAATTATAGGAGCGTTATTGACACTTGTTACTAATGAGGGTATAATGTCTTCATCCAGACAGTGGTTATCACAATGACTAACGTCACGTGTAGACACTCGTTAGTAGTTTTATGTCTTTATAGATATGAGAACTATTGCAAAATGAGCGGCTGGTAATAAATGTCGATCTCCGAGACTTTTCAACCGATCACAATGACAGAAATGTGCGGGGACTTTTTGGGAAGCAGAATGTCGTGAAGACAATCGCACCGCAGCCAGATTTTCAGATTGGAAATAGTAAAGTCCACGATTAATATTGGGTGTCGGCCAATATTTAAAATTCTAGGATTATAAAAAAAACGCCAATCTTATCGTCTATCTAAATCAATGAAAAGTGAAAAAAAATATACTTTTACAGTAGAAACAGAATTTAAAAAACATAATATTTTGTTATAAGCTAATATTGCTTATAAGAAAGTTATATTCTCATATGCATATAAGAAACTTGTTGCTTATGGGAACATATCGAGCCCCTTAACGTGAAAACGACATAAGTGCCATTTTTTTCAAAACTCGCCTTTTAATGAAATTCAATAGAAAATTGTCCAATGCTTTTAATCCCAAAATATGACAAATTAAAAATGTACAAAGATATGGTAAATTAAAATGTACAATAAATTGTAAATAAAATCGGAAGTACTACTTCGATTTTAATGATCTATACCTCATTTTAATTGTGACTGGCGATTGCCAAATTGGCGATATTGTCATTTCACACAAACTAGGCAGCATTCTGAGAACGCTGCGAAATCTAAAGAAATATTCATGATGAGTCAGTAATGTGAACAAATTGTCCAAATACAATTATAAATAAACTATATAGCAACCATTCGTCCATAATTTTCGAAAAAATGTGGATTTAGTTTTTCTCTTCTTCTGTTTTTGTACACAATGTTCACTTGGCACCATTTGACATTGACATTTGGTTGTTTTTTATGCTGGCAATGCTCTGTCAACTTATGCAATAATTTCTATCCATGCTTAATATCGCTTAGTTCCCCATACAAATTAGGCGATTATCTAAGCTAGCGGTGTATCTAAAAAACACGTCTTGAATTTCATTTTCGACTCTCATTTGTAAATTTTTTCAACAACAACAAAAATAAGGGGAAATATGTTTCCAACTTAACTTTGTTAATAACTCTGAAACTGTCGTTCGAATTAGAATGCAGAATGGCGGAGGTATCAAATTATTATTATAATATAAAATTATACTTAAGCGATACATTTTTTTTTAAATTTAGTTCCAATTTGTTTTTAAGTTCTGACAATTTACGTCTCAATCGAGTGAACACATTTCAAGATCCTGTGTGATCTCTAATATCTATTATATATAAACCCGGAAATCCACATCTCCCTCAAGGGATTCTTCGGCCGGGGCAGAATATTTGCTGGCCCCAAACTCATCAGCCCCTACAACGACTACAACAAACAAAGCTGTGGGAGACTTGGCTGCCATGTTCGAAGACGCAGCAAGAATACAAACACCAGATGAATTGGCAAGCGAAGGGAGTCATAGACTAACTTCAGGAGCCTGACTCCTCCGGGGACGGAAACGTCACAATCCTTGCAGGCCCATTAGCGGCTAGCAAAGACCGGAAGGATGAAGCAGGCAAGAGCCTTGCTAAAAAGAAAAAGTTGTCAGGAGCTCAGAGGAAAAACCTCCGAAGGATGCGATTGACAAACGAAAAAGCAACTTTGCAAAAATGCTTCGGAGCCTACACCTGCACCCACAGGTAAAAGAATCCGCTCTCCACAGGAGGATTCTGCCGAAGCTGCAACAAAGAAGAGAAAGGGCTTCCTGACATCAGGTAGGACTGAATCTTCCAATCCGAAACCAAAAAAAGTCTCTAAGCCGAATTCTGGCGTTAGTAAGAAGGAAGGTCGAAATCGTACCACGACGTCGGACAACTTGCCTTACACCTCAAGGAAAGGCGACCTACCAAAGGAACGCCCATCACTTAACAGGAAGGCAAACGTTGAAACAGGTAAGAAGCCGCCATCTTACGCCACAGTGGCAAAACGTCATAAATGGGACGAGCTATGCTTTGGCGTGATCGACACAAAAAGTGGATCTACACAAAAAAAGGGAAAAATCCCGGAAGAGCATAGAAGAGATGATAAACACCAAAATCTTGGAGCACATCCTCGGGAATGGAGACGATTGCGACGAGATTGAGATCCAGAGCTGCTCCTACGCCAAGGGCATCTTGATGATGCAACTCGCATCAAATAAATGCGTAAATACCTTGGCACGCCAAGTGAAGGATGTTCCTACCCCTTGAGAGGGCGGTAAGCTCGACCTCATTAGGAAAAGAGACATTTCGGAACTCACAAAGGCGTCCTTCTTCCTGAAGGGAACGGGACAGATTAGAAACCTAAGCAAAGAAGTCCGCAGATCTTACAACAGAGTTAGACGTAAAAAACTGCAAGTATTCTGGGACGAATACAAGTCCAAACATAGGACGGACAGGTGGACATTAGGGTGTCCAAAAAATTCCATAGGGGAAAGCATGTGGTTAAGTATTTTTAATTTTTTGAAAAAGTTTTAGAGTACCACAAACCTTTTTTTGGGAAAAATTCGGGTTTTCTGAATTTTTCTAGCAAAGTTTCACATGGCTGAGAAATTAGTCCTATACTCGTAAAGTCGCCAGCGTTTACAAGGTGGAAGCAGCCGCTGAACATTTTTTGATGGTCTTACCAGGTTTCGAACCTGGATTCTGCACCACGGCCTTCCACTACCCCCTTCTATTAGCTGGTTAAAACATCATCACTTTTTATACGCATGAGTATTTTCACTTGGTAAGTCCTATGACAAACTTCTTATATCGACCCATCCTATGGTAAACATACATGTACTACATATCTACAAAATCTAAATACAAAAGGTTCACAACTCAACATTATTTATCTCAAAAAATGAATAACAAAATCACATTTACATTTTTATAATTTTTGTCTCTGCTGAAAATTTTAGAATTTTGAGTTGTGACCCTTTTGTAGTTAGGGTGTGATATGTATTTCATTTCTGATTCATCTTCTTTCAGAGATTGTTAAAAAGTTATCACGGAAAACATGTTGTGACTTCGTGTCATCACTTTTTTTAAGTTCTCTTCCTCAATCTCACTCTCTGTTTCCCTCTCTCGTGTTGTTGTTGCCATCTTCCGCATAACTTCAAACTTGTATGTACATGGGTGTGTGAATGCATGCACGTATGTGTGTTTCCTTCCGTTCACATTTATTTTTGGAAAGTTTCGAAATATCCTGTCACTTTTGTTTGTTGGCTATTTTTGGCAGAGAAACCAACGAGTTTGTTTTTGTCTGTTGTTGTGGCTGTGTTTGTGGTGGTGGTGGGAGCAGAGAGCAGTGGGTTTTGTTTGCATTCGCATTCATTTGAAGTGATTGCTTTGTTTGTTTGTTGATTTTCCTTTTTGTTTTTTTTTTTTATTTTCAAGAGCAATTAAATGTTTTTGTTTTCAATTCCTACATGTGTAGGAACACATGACTGTATGTGTGTGTTTCATGATGATCTTTATTTGTTCCGTTCTTTTTTCTTTGGCAAGACGAGTACATTTCACTTGCTGGGTGTATTTGTGCAAATGTCCATCAAAAACCCACCGAGATAACAACAGGCAGCGCCTCTGTTTTTGAGAGATTGACTGACGATGTGGAATGTGTTTAAAAACAAAAGCGCACGGAAATTTAAATTAATGCTAATCATTTTAAATGTATTTTTTATGTTTCGCACCATTACTTGACCAACAGAAAAAAAAGCTGGTTAAGACTTCCACATTTGGAAGTCTACGGATTTATTTGAGCAATGGTAGATTGGATATTCCATGCAATTTTACTTTTATTGTTTTCTTTTTAGCAAGTGCAAAACCAAGACTTCATTTGCAACTGCCACATCAGCAAGCATCAGTTTGGGCATAGATTCGTGGTTGACACGGTTGGCACACAATCCACCCGGAGTCAAAAAATGTTAACATCAAGCCAATGAGCCCTAATATGGATTTTAGGAACGTCTAGAAAAAGCATGACATTAAAATGTTACTTGGGCTTTTTAATTCCAGCGCACAGTGGTCCAGAATGAAATTCCATCGTTCAGAACTGTCTAACTTTTGATCTGGTAAACATTTTTTATGTTTTGTAAAAAATTGCAGCTTTTAATCTGCGTACATTATAAGTTAATGAGGAAAACATATGGAATTTATTTGGGCCGTGCGATTTCCCACTACCGCACAGAGGGACATTTGAACCAAAAAGCTGGGCAAAGTTAGTAAACGTGTTTTTTGAATTAAATGTTTGAGTTTTTTTTATAGTTTTAGCTTTTAGATGGGCATAAAATATTTAGTGGCGGACTTTGTTAGTTTATGATCACCGTCCATATCCCACGAGCAATTTAAGGTATGAATTGTTCAGAAAAAAAATGGGTCCTGAAAAGCGAGTGGTTCCATACCCTTAAAGACGCCATATCTGCGGTAATTATGTAACGATTGTCATGGTATTTCCACAGTCCTTTCTTTATTTTCGTGAAATCATGTTTGGGGCAGCAAAGCGCTCCGGGTACAGCTTGTACTATATAAACATCCTCAAACCGTAAGAAAACATTAAAAAGCATTTATGTTTCTTCACATCTCTGATGTAGATTTTTGTTGTCTATCGAGCTGCGTTCTTAATATTTTGTTAAATTCATTTTTGCCTTGTTGGCCAGCTTTTTGGGTCAAACACTCTGTGTACCTTTATAGTGAACTTAATTCCTATACGATCTAGGCAATTTTCTTTTTCTTGAGTACATCGATTCTGGGAATACAAAATGTGCACTGCCAACCCATGATCGTGTTTGGTAAGATAGTCAAACATTTTTCTGCGTTCGTTTTTACCTCGTAAATGCCGGCGCACTGCGGTCAAAATTTTGAGATAGCGGCCAAAACTCCTTTTGGTTTTTGTTCTCCGATTTTAAAGTTATTAGACTCATATGAAAGAAGACAATAGTAAACCTCGGGAGCCAAAAAATTAGAACTCTATTTTAACTATTTCACTGAGAACAGGGTGGTCCAAAATGGGTTTTTTCAGAATTTAGTAATTATGATATTTTTAGTTAATTTACCCTCGACACTGATTCACTGATACACTGATACACTGATTCCCTGATTCACTGACTCTGTCACGCAGTACGTAGGAATTTAAATAGGCATTCTATAATAATTCTATATGTATTTTTTTCAACAAAAATTTTTTTTTTCAACAAAAATTTTTTTTTTCAGCAAAAATTTTTTTTTTTTCCACAACAATTTTTTTTTTTCCACAAAAATTTTTTTTTCAACAAAATTTTTTTTTTTCAACAAAAGTTTTTTTTTTCAACAAAAATTTTTTTTCCACAAATTTTATTTTTTTTCGAAATTTTTTTTTACAAAATAGTTTTCTCAAAATATTTTTTACAAAATTTTTAAAATTAAGTAACAAATACTTTCTCAAGCAAATTAACGGGCGCCATAGGCGCATTACAACTAACTAGTATTGAAATAATTAATACACATTGTGCTGCTGTGAAACAAGTTTTATCTTAATATATATTTACCCTCGACACTGATTCACTGATTCCCTGATTCACTGATTCACTGACTCTGTCACGCAGTACGTAGGAATTTAAATAGGCATTCTATAATAATTCTATATATAATAATAATAAAAAAAATAATATTTTTTTTGTACAGAAATTGTGTTTTCCCCAATTTTTTTTTTTACCAAAATTTTTTTTTTCCAAAAATCTGTTTTTTCCAAATTTTTTTTTTTTTACAAAATTTTTTTTTTCCAAATTTTTTTTTTTTCAACAAATTTTTTTTTTAACAAATTTTTTTTTTTCAACAAAATTTTTTTTTTTCAACAAAAATTTTTTTTTTCACCAAAGATTTTTTTTTTCAACTAAAATTTTTTTTTTCAACAAACTTTTTTTTTCAACATTTTTTTTTTTTTCCACAAAAAATTTTTTTTTTCAATAAAATTTTTTTTTTTCAATTTTTTTTTTTCACAAATTTTTTTTTTCCAATTTTAGTTTTTTTCGAATTTTTTTTTACAAAATAGTTTTCTCATTAACAAATTAAGTAACAAATACTTTCTCAAGCAAATTAACGGGCGCCATAGGCGCATTACAACTTACTAGTTATGATATTTTTAGTTAATTTTTAAAGTTGAAATGATCATAACTTTTTTGTTTTTCAAGATTTTTGGACGAAATAACTTATTTCCTATCACTGGTAGAAAAAACTGTTTTCAGAACAATTTAAATATTTTTTTAAAAAAGGTCTAACTTATCGGAATTTTCCTACTTTATAGAGCACAACTCCTGTGAGTCAAGTCGATTTTTACGTTTGAACGCGCAAATTGAAGCTTAAAGTCCCTCCTATTGAACAAAACAAATTGCGTAAAAAAATACTAATCCGGCCAAAAGTTATACAGTTTTGACCGCTATCTCGCGAAATTGACCACTGTGCGGCGCCTTTACTAGTGTGAGCTAGGTTGCCGGGCAGTGAGTATATAAATTAAATCGTGAGAGTAGTTTCCTATCTGTACCTCAATGGAATATTAAGGGAGTGGTCCGCAGTGACCATCTGCCACATTTTCGTCTCCATGCGTTTATCCGCCTACCCGGTAATTTAGTTGGTGATTTAATTCACTTCATGGGCATTGGGAAAATTTAAATCAATGATCCCTTTGAATGTCAACAATTAAATTGATTACTTCTCTTTTGTGTGTTTTTTGTTCAAAGAAAGACGAAATCAAATTAATTTTAGCATTGATGCGATAATAAAACCAGTTTTTTTCATTCGTGGCTGCGGCCGATGTAACGTTCAAAGACTAATTATTTTTTATTAACAATCTATTTTTATTTGTTCTACCCAAACATGATATTGTTGTCCATCCTCCGATGGACGCATAAAATATCCACACAGAAATACAAGCAACACAGCAAAAAAAAAAACAGAAGAAAACGTGCACTTTTTTCATTTCATCCATCGTACACCGAATACTTTCAGTGCGATGATTGACTTTATCCGTCCATGGTATTTTTTTGCTCGTAAAAATAAAAATGTGAGTGCGAGAGGCTGGGGGAGGGGGAGTACCGCGAATGAAAGTCATAAACATTTCTTTAGGCAAAAATAGTTTTATGAATTTTACACGAAACAACAAACTGTCGTATGGTTTGATATTACAATTTATTAATTTCGATGTTACGTATCGGTCATTTTCACAATCTGCGGTTAGGAGCTACATGAGCAGTACATACAGGGTGGCGCAAAAGTAATCCTCCTATCAGAAAATGCCATAAATTTTGCGATTGGCCCCTAATGTCAGTGGCAACTCTGGCGGCGGCCATTTACATGACATCATATTCTCGACTTGATGTAAAAATTAAAAATTAAAAGACCAAATAAAAATAATCCACAAGAAGAATCAAAGTTTTTCATGTTTCTTAATTACAGCCAAAAAACATCGGAAGTTTACTTTTGCGCCACTTTTTATAAACATACGTTGCCGTCGCATTTGACAGAATTGTATGGTTGGCAATTATAGACCAAGCAAACAGTTCGTCTATGACCATCGATTAAACACTGCATCAAAATTTAGAAGAAATAAGTTGAAAATACGCTAGCAATCGAGATTTCTACAGACCCAGGACTCACAAGGTAACATTTTAATATAGATGAATTTCATGTAAAAATCGAGATGCATTGAACCCGACCCCCTCAGATATCGATGAAATTTTGTTCATAGCTAAATTTGATCAATACAAACAAACTCTCATTTTTAGAAATGACTGTTTTGGGATTTTTTGGGCGTGGCACAGTGGGAAAGTTTTGGAAAAAAACGCGAAAATGGTCGAAAAGAGCTCCATTTAAACTACAATAACTCAGAATGGGCTGAACCGATTTGCATGACCTTGGTACCATTAAAAAGATATTTTATGAAACGTTTAAAAAAAATAAAAACCAAAAAGATCAAGGGTTTTTTACAGTGTATTATTTTTTTAGAAAGGTTTATAATTCACCTATAACATATCCAAAAAGTAAAATGGGTTCTTTTTTAGTTTTTTTTATATAATTTTTTAAGTAGTGTCACTTCTAGTAATTGCCCTTATATTTTATAACAAAAAAAAATGTTTTATATTTTTTTTATATTTTATATTTACAGGTAAATAAGTAAACATTGTCCCAGGAGAATTATGAATATGTTTCAACCCCAACAAGTTTTTGCTTGCCTTAAAAATTGCTATATAAATGCACCTGATGAACGTCTTTTTTTTATAAAATTTTTTACAGTGTATTTTTTATTTTTTTTTAAACGTTTCATAAAATATCTTTTTAATGGTACCAAGGTCATGCAAATCGGTTCAGCCCATTCTGAGTTATTGTAGTTTAAATGGAGCTCTTTTCGACCATTTTCGCGTTTTTTCCAAAACTTTCCCACTGTGCCACGCCCAAAAAATCCCAAAACAGTCATTTCTAAAAATGAGAGTTTGTTTGTATTGATTAAATTTAGCTATGAACAATATTTCATCGATATCTGAGGGGGTCGGGTTCAAAATTTCAGTTTTATCTCGATTTTTAAATGAAATTCATCTATAAAGTGTTCTCCAACAAGAGGTGTTATTTTGAATCCCCCGTTATTTCGGTAGCTGTCACTTTTGAAGCTTTTATTCTTTGACATTTGACAAAATGGAACGATACACGTTTCAACAACGCATTGAAATTATTAAAATTCACTACAAAAATTGTGAAAATCTTACAGTCACAGTACGCAAAACTAAAGCAGTTTTGGATGGTCGTGAAGCACCTTGTCGGGCCGCAATACCGAAATTGGTGGAAATTAGTGATGTGAAGAACAAACCCCGTGAACGTCCCTCAAGATCAACTGAGAATATTGCAGCTATAGCCCAAAGTGTTGAAGAAAACCCATGTCTGTCCATTCCTCGTCGTTCTTTGGAATTGGGCGTTCCACAAACGTCATTACACCGTATTTTGCATAAAGACTTGGATCTTAAGGCTAATAAAGTTCAGTTAACACAAGAAGTCAAGCCGGACGATCATCAAGAACGTCGTGTCTTCGCTGATTGGATACTTGAAATGCATGAAAATTATCCGGAATTCCATCGAAAAATCATCTTGACTGATGAGACCCATTTCCACCTCGGTGGCTACGTCAACAAGCAAAATTGTCGCATCTGGGGCTCGGAAAACCCAAGAGTTATTGTTGAGACGCCTCTCCATCCTCAAAGTGTGACTGTTTGGTGCGGTTTAGGGTCCGACGGGGTCATTGGACCTTACATTGTCAAAAATGAGGTTGGATCAACAGTTACGGTGAATCGATTGTGCTATCGAGTGATGATTAATGACTTTTTATGCTCGGAGTTGGATGATATTGATCTGGACAACGTTGACTTTCTACAGGAGGGCGCTACGTGGACACAAGCAACGAAACCATTGCTCTATTAAGGGAAAAGTTTCCGGACCGTATTATCTCTCGAACAGGTCATCACAATTGGCCACCGAGATCTTGTGATTTAACACGATGCGACTTCTTACTTTGGGGCACGTGAAAAATAAGATCTACGTCAACAGCCCAGCGTCGATTCAGGACCTCAAAAATAGAATTTGTGAGCGATTTCCGTAGTTTTCTCGGTTACAGCGAGTGTTATGTGAAAGTAGTCTTTCTTAAACACTAAATACAAACATATATTTCATGATTTCATCCATAGCTATTAAGTAATTATTACTAATCGTAATAATTAATATTTAAATTAAATTTTTTATAGAGGTAAAGTAATGATTAAATTACTATTATACTTTGATTATCTGAAAGTGTAATCAATTATTTAGCACAATTTGTTTAATGGAGCATTACTCAATACAATTCTTTTAAAAAGTAATATAATTGATTACTAATCGTAATCGAAATTTAAAAGCTATTATTGCATCACATTCCTACTTTCTGCATATATTTCCAACATCGAGGGGGATTTTCTCGGTATTTTGAGGCTTATCGCGTTTTTACAAAAAGCCCTTCATATCTTCTAGAAGTGTCAATCAAAATTGTCTGTCACTAGCGTAAAAAAGGGAAATTACTCCAATTGCAATTCTTAATAATTTTGTAGTTCCAATATGTCGTTGGTGGATATCTTTTCCAATACAAGAGCAGAGCTGAAGCAGTATCAGGATTTTTATAGGAACAGAAGTCATTACAGTAGACCTAGAGGACACACAGAGAAGGACATTAGCTTCCATTTGGTTATTTTCATAGATATGCGACGAAATAAGGATTCGATATATTGATGACACTCATCCGGAAACCTGACATGATGCTTACGTTTGGAATATGGACCCGAGTTATATATATTATTTCCTATAAGGAACATAGGGCCGCAACAAAGTTGTTCCAATCGCCTCTTTCAGTTGTCATACGCCTTATTCTGATTTCAAAGTCCAGCTGTCTTCTCCATGTATGGACCGGTCTAGAATCGATTGCCCAGCAGTTACTGTCGTCTGGGTATTTCCCGAGTATGCGCCGTATCCAACGTCATTTGCGTCTTCGAATATCTGCCTGAAAGGGTATTTGATGGATGGTCTTCCAAAGATCAGCGTTTCTTATTCTTTCGGACCAAAATATACGTACGGTTTTACGGGGGGCAACTGTTGACAAAGTCTTGAATGCTGTTGGTGTCTTTTTGTGCAGAATTCCCAGATTCACTGCCACAGAATAGCACAGACTTCACGTTGGAGTTGAAAATTCTAACCTTTTTATTTGTCGAGAGTTGGGTGGAACGCCACACGAAGTTAAACATGCCAAAAGCTCGTCTAGCCTTATCTAGTCCGCACTTTATATCTTGGGAAGAACCGCCTGATGTCGTAATTGTGCAACCCAGGTACCCAGGAGGATGATACTTCTTCTAATGCCGATAGCAGTTTGTAGAAAAGGAAACACAATGGGGGGAAGGGGTAATTATTCGCAATATGGGTACATTCATATTTTGCGGTTTATTGACCACATCCAAGATCTTTTCTCATAGAAAGTGTCTGAAAACAAACGAAATGTTATTATTAAATAAATATCTCCCCCTCAAAATGACCCTATGCCCATTGTTATTCACAAAATATCCCAGGCGTATTCTAAAAAGAACAGCACATCTTCTATTGTAGATTTTCCCTGGTTATCTGAACATTTCCCGCAAACAACTCTTGCCTGTCGATGTAGGAGTACGCACAGAAGGGGAATCCCTTCGACCAAATTCAATTTCCCTACAATGAAACACAATGTGGCGCTGCCGGATACATGTATCTATGGACATATTCCCAAACCATTCCAAATGCATCGCCGAAAACAAGTGATGTTTATGTATTTTGGCATCGACACGTTCTTGCAGAATTTTCTGCGAATCGACAAAGTCTTCCGTTCAATGTTCAACAGCGCCCGTCATGATTTTCCTCGATGTCATTTACTGTCTACAATTTTTATAGAATTCATACGATGGAGACGAGGCAGTGGGTCGTCGGTCGGTGGCTGATTTGTTTTTGTTTGTTGTGCATATCTCGGACGTCTTTTCCGTTTTGTATGCATTTTGCCAAAACCAAAAATTGATTTCTCATTTACATTTTATGACTAACAATACAAGACACGACACACAGAATATTCTAAAAACAAAATCGCACAATGCACACTAATGTCGGACAGTGGGACACTTACAATTGTGGATGAAATTGACTGATAAAATTATATTTCTAACCCTGCCATTACACGTACAATTATCGAAACACAAGAGAAATATCGAAAAAAAAAACGGAGGGTCTACATGCGCGCGTGCATGTTCATTTGAAAAATGTCGTCGCACGAGTTACTTCTCCCAGGCCATAAACAAAAACACAATGTTGCCCTATACCTGAAGAGGTCAAAGCATTTTGTTTGTTGTACTTTAAACACGTCCGAAGAATTCTTTATTGACAATGATATACAAAATTTAAAATTTGTTAATACGGCAACAATAATATGTGTTGGGGAACTCTAAGATTCGTTACTGTCCGGGTTATGTGTACAGGGATATTTTATTTAAGAAACACAAGTGAGTCATCTTATTAATGAGCAGAAGCGCTTTATTTATCATGGTTGCCAATACCTAAACCACTGAAGAAGCGTCGTGTCTCGGTTGTGTAAACGGTATACGAAGTAACCTGGCTAATATTTCAATTGTTCAGTCTACACTTTCAGGGTTTTCCAATGAATTGCAGTAAGATTTGTGAAAAGGTCTTGAAGATTTTCCACAAATACCAAAATTGATCGGAATAGAATGGACTTTGCATAATTTGTCGATTTTTTGTTTCTCAATAACTGTTTTTATTCTAAAAACTACAAATGCATGAAAACAAGTTGATCTCATTACATTTATATTGTCTAGAATTTTTTTTAATTAGTTACAAGTTAAAGTTTTGTTAAATACATTTTTTTTTAAATATTTCCTTGAATTGTATAAAGCAAATCAAAACATCTTCATAATCAGCCTTATTGCGGGAGTCAATTCCGACATAAGGCGACGTCCTGTAGTGTCGACTCTTGTGTTTTCGCATTGCCGTTGTCAATGTTGACATTGGTCGGTATTGCCAACGACAGGTGACATTGATACTATATTGAGACGATGCGGTATTTTGCCGTCATGGTTTTTGGTAACGACAGGGAAAAATTAAATGAATACGTGCCAACCATTTGTTGGAGAAAAATCGTCTACTTGCTGGGCACTGTTCCAAGTAATTTAAAACAAGAACGGGACGACATACCGAAATTGTTAAAATCGATATAAAAACACATTACAGCCGATGGTAATGTCCACCAGTGGCAGAATATTTAAGGAAGCGGTGGCGAATCTGCTACAAAGGGATACCAATTGTCCCTTCCAAGGCATTCTGTGTCTCAGACAGTTTCTGACAAACGACCAAGTTAAAGTCGTTTCCAATAATCTACTGGTTCAAAAATGTCTGGGCAAAAATCTGAATGTGGCCGACAATGAAGTTGTTTTCGAAATGAATGTTGATCTGATTGCGGCTTTCAATTTAGATGTTATTGTCTTCAGCGCAAACCTTTTAAATCAGTAACAGAACGTACAGGTCCAGGAAAACACACTTTTATTTAGCCACTCACTTTTCATCTGGTAATTTGAAGATATCTCGCTACTCGTCGATTTTGTTTACTTTCTTTATCACTCGAAGCGCAGTCAGTCTTAGAAATAAAAAACATTTCGGCACAAAACCACTAATCAAAATAAATAAACAGACCTAATAAAGTAGAGATAACAATTTGTTGATGCCAATTATCGATAAATAGTCGATTGATTCAAAATGCCAAGTTGGCACTGAATAGATGTCGACGACGACAAGAAGTGACGTTCACTGAAAAACGACAACGATGACGACGTCGACTCCCTCAAGGTTTTTTATTTAAATTCCCGGGAATCTGACGGAAAAAACCGATGCGCGGGAATCGTATAAGGTGAGAAAATTAAAAACCCTAGAGGTACCAGAATGAGATTGTCTTCTACTCACATCCTTGTCGTGCGAAAATCGAAGATGAACATATTCGGGAGTGCTAATTTCGTTTATTAGGGAAACATTTATGAGAATTGTAATTTAAGAAGGGGCGCGAAAAGGGTTCCAGGTTTCAATTCTCCAATGTGTGTACTAATTTCATTCTAAACTTCTAGTCATGGAGTTTCATTTCACAGGTAAATCTGACGCAGACAGCTTGCGAAAGCCAACATTTGTTGAAGTTGAAAAGTATTCGCTCCACTGTGCGTTGATGCAATTCAAGCGAAATGTTGCGGTGCCAGTAACGGGAATTGTGAGGGCGGTACTTACACCCGCCGTTGTGTGCATGGGAAGACATCTGATATTGATGTCATCCAAACGGCAAAATGACGCGTAAAAAGAAGTCGCGTTGCCGGAACCGAAACCGAAACGTGTGGTGCGGTGTACATGAGGTATTTTTCAAATCAATTTGTTGCAATGAAAAGTGCTTTCCTTTCGTGTTGATCACTCAGACGATGGCGAACGTAGTCTAAGTGCACTGGGACTAATTTAGATTGTACGACTACTTGGGAATTTACAACCATCCAACCGAATACACCAACAAACAAAGTTCGCTGAATGATTGTTTGATGTCAACGGCATTTGCATCAATTGTTGCCCTTTTAGTCATACGACCTAGGAGTTTGAAAACCTGGGAAGCGTTTTAATCCTTAGTAGAAGTGATTTTTTGAAAATTGAAATTGTGAAAATTGAAATTTTAAAAAATGTGTTTGCTGGATTATTTCGCCGGCAGTCCTCAAGACTTCTTACATTAATTTTATAAAGATACATCTGTTCTTTTTAAATCCGATTGAAGATTAGATATGTTACAGGCATATACGAGGTATGTTCAAAAAATATAGCGAATTTTTAATTTCCGCGGGAATATGCCCCTTACTTATGCTGACAAGGTCGGCCATTTTGAATGTTTAGTTAATATTTGACAGCTGTTGTGCTTGGAGGTCTTCGATTTGTATCTATTTCAGAAAATGGATCAATGAATCTGCATCAAAGTTTGTGAAAATCAAAATAAAGTGCGCTGACGCATTCCGAATGTAGACTGTGGCATATGGTGCAGCTACCTTGGACCACAGAAACGTTTATCGGTGGTACAAAATCTTCTTAGAGGGCCGAAAAATGCGAAGTACGAACAGCGTGGCGGACGCCCGAGCACGTCAACAACAGACGAAAACATTGATAAAGTGAATAAAATAATATTGGCCAATCGACGAATTGCCAGTAGAGAAGTTGCTGAGGATGTCGATTGGCTCGTGCCATTCGATTTTAACCAATGATTTGGCCATGAATCGGGTCGCCGGTAAATTCGTGCCATAATTCCTCAATTTGGACCAACAATTGCTCAGGACATGTTGAACTCGGTCCGTGACGAGCCAAATCTGATCCAAAGGATGACGAATCGTGGGTTTATGGTTACGATGTGGAAACTACAGCTCAATCATTCCAATGGAAGCTGCCGCATGAACCAAGACCGAAAAAAGCGCGCCAAGTTCGGTCGGACGTAAAGGTTTTGCTCACAGTCACGTGGTGCATTATGAGTTCTTGCCACAAAATATTACCTGCAAGTTATGCGCAGATAGCGCGAAACAATCCGCCAGAAACGCCCGGATTTATGGAAGAACAAAAATTGGCTTTTGCACCATGACATTTTGGCGAAAAAAAACATAGTAATGCTGCCGTATTCCCCTGACCTAGCCCCCTGTGACTATTTTTTGTTCCCAAAACTGAAAAGGCCCATGAAAGGATGACTCTACGCCACGATTGAGGAGATAGAGACGGCATCGAAGGAGGAGCTGAACAAGATCGTAAAAAATGATTATTTGAAGTGCTTCGAGAATTGGAAAAAACGTTGGCAGAAGTGTATTATATCCGAGGTGGAATTACTTTGAAGGAAACAAAATAGATATTCATGAATAAATAAATACTTTTTGAAAAAATACAAAATTCGCGATACAAAATCGGTACTCACAGTTTTGGGAAATTTCAAAAACAGATTCTTGTTGTACTTACTTTTCTAATAGAAAAATAGTATCGTCGCGATTACTCAAACTCGGATTGGCGACGTAAACTGCAATCTGTGGCCAAAACATGGATACATCAAAAGAGTCTCTTTGTTCGATTTAGTCGAAAATGTTTCCTCGGATCACATTAGGTAACACGGCAGATATTTTCAGCTACAACTTCTTTTGTCAATATTGTTAGACTTACTTTCGCAGTCTCGTCGCGTTGAAGTCTCATTCTTAATGTCAATATTTTTCTATTTATATTCCTGGGGCTGGACTTTGTCAACTCCTTGAAGTAAATCTTCAAGTATATTCCTTTTTCTTAATACTTACATCGCAAAAATCCGTAACTTTCACGAAAGTCAATTGGTTTCGACGACAATAAAACCTTTCCCGATTTCAAAATATGTTTTCTATTTCAATGAGATTTTCCAGATTGTAGCATTTAATAGATTTGTCACGTCTTTATCGCAGTAAATTTCATTCCATGAAGTAACAGACGGGGAACTTCTCTCGAATCCGGCTCCGGCTCTCGAGCCGGCTCCGAGATTACTCTTTTACTTGTAAAGTCGTCGGCCTCTACAAGGTGGAAGCAGCCACTGAAAAAAAACGTTGAGGGTCTTACCAGGTTTCGAACCTAGGTTTACTTGTGCGTTAGTAGCAGTCCACGGCAGCTCCCTTTGCACTGCCACTTGAAAATACTGTTTTGGATTCATATTAAGAGTCTGACTGAATTCGAATAATGAAAGTTGTTTCAGAATTTGCAATTTTCAAGATTTGATTAACATTTTGCTTCGAGTCTATGAAACACTGTCAAAATGTACTTTTGGTTCGGCATACTTTGCGCTGTTGTTCGTGTAAACGTGTATTTCTATTCACAATGGCAGCGCTAAGCAAACAGCTTCAGTATCACAAACAAGAATTCTGAAAATCGATGTTTTTCAAAAATGCTGAACATTTTAAAGCACTTGAATGTTGACGTCGAGACGATATCGCGCTTTCGACGAAAATTGTTAATTGATTCCACAATCGTAAACTACACCGTAAACTGTGAGATTGAAAAATCTTCAAAATGGGAGAAGGGTAGTAAATCATGTTCTGATATCTTGAATTTGAAAAACTGCCTTTCGTTTATTTCTATAATATAAAAAACATTAATACACAATATAACACATCACAATTTTCTTTCCGCAGTTTTGGCGCTTCCTTCTTTGACGGTGGCCAAACAGACATTGACTCTAAAAGGCGAATGTAAAAACTACGGCACACAAAGGTAATGCCAAAACATGTAATTCACCATAAATCGACAAGATCACAACCACAATAGATAAATATCACACGATCAGCTGGAACAGAATTGGGCGTTCGGCGACAGAACCTTTCGCTCCAGATTGTTCTATCCATCCCAACAAACAACTCATCAAGACTAAAGACCAATACCCTCAGCAAAAACACACAATTATCATACTCCAAAGTAGCCGACTTCCAATGTCAATGTGGAGGTTCCTAATGTCGTTTTGCAGTCAGCTTTTGGCTTTTTTTTAATTTACGGGTGTTTGTGAAAGTGAAAGGGGACCTATGGTCACAAAATAATGTGTGGCACGTAGCGCCGTTTTGTTGAAAGGAAACTTTGTCCAGATCAATATCAACCAACTCCGACCATAAAAAATCATTAATCATCTCTCGATAGCGCAATCCATTCACCGTAACTGTTGATCCAACCTCATTTTCGAAAAAGTAAGGTCCAATTACCCCGCCGGATGATTTTTCGATGGAATTCCGGATCATAATTTCCACACAGTAAAAAATGATGGTTTACTTTTAAAACCCATTGGTATTAGTTTAAAACTTTAATTCTTATTATAAAACCATTTGGTTTTAGCTTTAAACCATTTCAGTATTAAATTCTAATTTAAAACTAAAAGGTTTTAATTTAATGACAAACAAATTTAACTTTAAACCGTGAGGTTTTATTTTAAAACCATGAAATACCCATGCATATCGATCAAATCAAAATACGACGCAAAAGTGCAATTTCTAAAAATTTGTGAAGATATTAACAGTGAAGATTTTGCGCCTGAAACAATTCTAGTTGCAGGTACGTACGTTTACCTATCAAAAGTGATTAAATGCAAAATGTTTGCCAAAAAGCCATTTGTATTTTTCTTTGTAGTTCTTGATAAACTAAACATCAATACAGAATGCGAAATTTCTTTGCATGATCGGGACGGAGCCGAGATTCCTGTGGACCAATTGTTGGGAGTCATATTGCAGTTCATGCACTGCAATTGCTTTTTTATAGAAATTCGAACTAACAATAATGATACTTCAAGAAATGTGAAAGAATCGTCGAGTCACCTTATAAATCAGATGGTAGGTATTTCATTAATTGCTATGCTTGCATTAAAAATGTCCTTCTTTACAAGGAACTTGAAACCTATTTAAAAAGCGGAGACATTTCAAATATTTTGAAATTTTTTGCGAAAAAATTGTGGAAACCTTCCAAAGCGTGAGGAAAAAATTGCTTTGGCAAAATCAATTATACAGCTTTTTCCGTCCTACAAGGTAGCAAATAGCAAATTTGAAGGAATTGTGAGTATGCACTTTTGATTTGTTCATTTTTTTGTGCCTTATGTTAACAATACGATTTTAGGATCTTTTTTACAATCCGGAATATAACACAGGTTATTTGGCTGCAAAATTGAAAAACTTAAAGCACAATGAATTTATTTTTCACAAAATGTACACTCTCCTTTTTGAAGATTTAGATGTAAGCGCTCAAAACTATTTTTTGCAAAAGTTTAGTTGCAACGAAATTACTAAAATTTTGATAACAAATAAATTTGAATGTAAATTTGGTTATATGTACAAAATAGAATTTATAATATATTTAAGAAAAGAAGTCGAATACCTAACGTTTGGCAAAATCGTGGATATTTATGTAATAAATAACGACGTTTATTTACGTTTAGAAACTTTTGTAAGCAAACACTTCGACTTGGTCGCACATTGTTACGAAATTTCACCAAGAAATGCTTTACTGATTTACTTTACTGATTTGCAGAACATAAGACCATATGAATTTCATGTTATTAAAAATAAAATGTTTTTATTAGTTCCCAATCTATTAATTGAATAAAAATTTACTAAATATTTTGATAAAACTTGAAAAACTGTTTTTTATTATTTGGGCTTAGGTTTGAAACCATAATACGGATAATTTTAATCCAGTTTTGGATTTAAATTTAATCCAATTTTGGTAAAAATTTGAATCTAATTTCGGATTAAAATTGAATACTAAAATAAGATCAATTTAAAACCTCTTGGATTCAATTTTAAACTATTTTGGTTTTAGTTTTAATCCCGAAAAGTTTACTTTTAAAACCAAAAATGGTTTTGATTTTACACCAATTTTGGTTTTAATTCAATGACAAGAATATTTCCTCTCCCGAATTTTCTCTCTCATTTTTTAATCCAAAATGGTTTTAATTTAAAACCATATCTGATTGTTCTATATAAAAACCAAAATGGTTTTAATTTTAAACTAAATTTTTTACTGTGCATGCATTTCAAGTACCGAATCAGCAAAGACACGATGATCGGCCAGTTAGAGTTCTTGTGTTAACTTAACTTTATAAGCCTTAAGACTCAACTCTTTATGCAAAATACGGTGTAATAACGTTCAATGCGCTGTTGAATCGTGCATCGTTCCATTTGTCGTCATGGCGTAATTTCTACTTGTCAAATGTGAAAGAATAAAAGCTTCAAAAGTGACAGTTGCCGAAATACCGGGTGATTCAAAATAACACTTCTTGTTGGAAATCCCAAATCATATTGTGTGAATATCTCAAATTTTTATTAATTGTTCACAAAGAGAGAAAGAGTTGAGAAAGAGTTTTCAGTGGCAGCTAATCCGTTCGTGTTCTACATGTGCATTAACAAAAAAAATTTTAAATTTGTTTAACTGCTCCAAAAATGCTGAAAATTATGTGTTTTGGCTCTCGTGGGAAATGATTTTACGACTTACACGGTTGCTTATCTAGCTGTCTAGGTTCACTGGGCGACGTTGACTGTTTATCGATAACAAAAAAAATCTCATCTCTAATAGTTGCGTCTGTTTATTTACTTTGTTGGGTATTTTGTGGAAAACTTTTTTCTTGTTTTTCCAGATTCTAATTCAGCTTCGAGTTAAGAAGAATAGAAAACAAATCTAATATTACAGACAACACTGCTGGGGCAGGTGTCCGATATCTTCAAAATACCACATTAAAAGTGAGTGACAAAAATCAAAGTCTGTGGTGTTCTGGTGTCTTTTATTTTATCTGATGTTTTTTTATTTCTTTAGAATTACTTCCGACTTAATAAAGCAGCCTTTAAGCGTGTGCTAGAAACAATAATATCCAAATTGAAAACAATCAGATGGACAGCAACAAAGAGATTTTTTACTCAGTGAACGAACCAGCTGAGTGTTCGAAACGACTTTAACTTGAGACTGTCACAACCAGATGTCTCCCAGATACTGTCTGAGACTATGGATGCCATCGAAAGGACAACTTAACTCCTTCTCCGAATTTTGCTGTTTTTGAAACTTTGAAAATCTGCTTCACTATATCAAATCGGATAAAAACAGTCTGTGCTACACCAAATTAGGGCAAAAAAACGCATCTTTGTTCAGGATCGAATTGAATATTGTTTTTGTCATA
This sequence comes from Hydrotaea cyrtoneurina, assembly GCA_958296145.1. Lineage (NCBI taxonomy): Eukaryota > Metazoa > Arthropoda > Insecta > Diptera > Muscidae > Hydrotaea > Hydrotaea cyrtoneurina. The sequence continues at coordinate 42,546,024 of OY282516.1, forward strand.
CTGTGCCGATCATGTTCCTGGAAGCTCTTTCTGGTCTCATGTATGACCATGAACGTAGCAGATACTGAACAACATAATCATTGGTTACAGTTTCCAATTAACCTCAAGCATAATCGTTAACCTCCACTAAGCCATCCTACCCGACCAATTTCCCAAACGGATAAGAACATCCGCGACCTTACCTAAGTCCAGTATAAAGGAAATAGTGTGATAATGGAATTTGTTAATACCAACAACTATAAAACCACACACACATTGACGGACACTCTAAGTTCAAGCATTGTCATTTTTTGCTTGTAAATTAATTCAGTTTTTTTTTTGTTCAATTTAATTTATTCATAAAAAATTCATTCACTCTGTCAGTTGTTCGCTTATTGATGTGGATGAGCAACTTGCGGGGGACTGTAGAGCATGTAAGACTTTTCGAATTATATACGTAGTCTGACCAATGTCCAATGGTCACGTGTTAATTGAATATTTCATAAAGAGACATTAATGCGATGGACTTTCGGTAATTGTGTAATTTGTCAAGGCAAATAAACAGTGGCACTAATGAACTCAAAATTAATGCTTGGGAATTTCCTGACATTTTCAATCAATAATATTGAAGACACAAGAGACCGAAAACTATTCGATTTTGAATCCGAAAATCCTATGAAAATACCATGTGTAATATGACATGACATGGAGAGCAGGAACATGATCAAAGTACTTTTTTTCAAATTTATATTAAATTTTTTGGATGAAGATATTTTTTACAATTCATATTATTGTTAATCCGCGAAATCATTATGGCTTGTCTGCATGAAAATACAGCAACGGAGCTAGCTGGCCGATATCGGCGTTGGATGACAACTACCACCAAGGACCAACTGAAAGAAGGCATGCCAAACAGAAAATGGGGCATAAAGTTTCTCAAACTTAATAAACGGGGCTTTCCTAGATGTAAACGGAAACAATTTTGGGGTGTAAGCCCCCAAATTCAGGGCCTAATTTGAACAGTCTGACATACTGTGGTATGCTTGATATCTACGGTTTTTATCGCGGGAATTTACGGGACGTATTTCTCCGGAAATTTGTCGATTCTTTCCATCCCGATTCCCGGGATTATTGGTCAGCATTCCCGGAAATAAAATACTGCCAAAAAATTAAAAAAAGACAATTTTTTGCCCATCTAACTGTCACATATACAATTTTTTGGGAAATTTTTGTATCAAATGCACAAAAAATGTTACATAACTTTTAAAAATTTCATGAAAGTGTACAAATATATTGATGCAGATTTAAAGCTGGAAAAATTCTAAGTAATTTGAAAACAACAAATAGTGCTTTTACTGATGGCGTTTCAAAGTTATGGTCTTCAAATTCGATGTAGTTATGTCATCTTATACAAAAAACATTTCATAACATTTAAAAATTTCATGAAAGTGATGTCATTTAAAAGGCGGTAAATATTTTAAAAAAATTAAAAATTCTTTTCCCCATATTCCTCTATAAAAAACTACGCCCTAGGGTTAAGTCGTATTTTTCAAGTACTGGATATTTTAACAGTAAGAAAGTATCGACCATGAGTGGTCATGGGATTGAACAAAAGGCAGAGACAGTACCCATTTCGATGTCTTCCTGGGAATTTAAAAAAAATATCTTAATATATATTTACCCTCGACACTGACTCTGTCACGCAGTACGTAGGAATTTAAATAGGCATTCTATAATTTTCTATAAATAATAATAATAAAAAAAATATTTTTTTTTTGTACAGAAATTGTGTTTTCCCCAAATTTTTTTTTTTCCAAAATTTTTTTTTACAAATTTTATTTTTTACAAAATTTTTTTTTTTACAAAAATTTTTTTTTTACAAAATTTTTTTTTCAACAAAAATTTTTTTTTTTCAACAATATTTTTTTTTCAACAAAATTTTTTTTTTCAACACAAATTTTTCTTTTAACAAAATTTTTTTTTTTAAGAAAAATTTTTTTTTCAACAAAAATTGTTTTTTTTCAACAAAAATTTTTTTTTTCCACGAATTTTTTTTTCCATATTTCAACGGGGGCCATAGGCGCATTACAACTTACTAGTATATTATATATTTGTGATATATATTTTTTTTTTGATTTGAGGGCGAATATGTAATAAACTCGGCCTCTTTCATCATCGGACACACTATCAGGAAGAAGTCCTTGCCTCCACATTTTTACAACGAAATAAATGTGTGTTATTGTAACGAATGCTCTGAAAGCCTCTTACGGGAAATTGAAGGGATACGGAGTTAAGTCCCACAAAAATATCTTCTTTTGTTTGAAAAAAACCTTTACTGGATTCCTTAGAATCAACTTCGAATCCTCTGATTGTAAAATCTAGCTGATTCAACTTCGAATCCTCTGATTGTAAAATCTAGCTGATTCCATACAATACACTTTAAATAGTGATTACTCTAATTGATCATAAAATATTCTCTGATATTTTATGCATTGGAATTTTTCCCACATGCGTGAAACTGACAAATTCCCCCGGAAAAAATCTGAAGGGAATTTCCGGGATAAAAACCGTTGACACAATTCAGGCAACTTGGTGGAGGTAAACATCTACGAACATACCGATTCCACTTGTCAATGTCAGTCTTAACAATCAACCGTGTTGGTCTGTTGGCAGAACTTTAAAGAAAATACCATTTTATGACACCTTTTCATACACTCTACGAAACACTTCATAAAAACAATGAATTTATTTACTACGGAGTTTTCTATGTATGTAGAGTGTCCATAGACAACACATTTTTGTCGATATTCTGTGACCTCCAACGTTATTAATATCTGTATTTCTATTTGGACATCCTTTGAATATCATGATATTTTGACCACATCTTACATGAAGTCGCCGCTCATCGCCCATAAAATAGCAGACAATAAAAACAAGGGAACATTTACCCTTGTTTTTATTGGCATTTTGTTATTGTGAGCCCGTGTAATTAATGAAATTGAAATTACAGCCAAACGAATACAGAATTTACACGAAATTCGTTCAAATTATTACTCATTATTCCAGTTATTGTCCCCTTTGTCGTGGTGTCGTTGGTTTCGCTTTTCGCTTTTCCAATTTGTATTTTGTTTTTATTGTGTGTGTGTCTCATGCGCGCAATGTACGTTTTTATTGAACAGCAAAAACGACAGCAATTATAATAAATAATAATGATTATTATTATAAACTCGGGAATAAACAAATAATTAAGACAATGAATTGCAAAATGCTACGACTGTTACTCTGTGTGTACAGTTTTTCTTTTCAATCTGTTCTTTGTTGCGCTATTCCCTTTGGTTATTCTTAGCATTTTCGGTTTCAACTCAAATGCATTTTTCACAAATTCCACTGTCCGCACTTTGCACTCTTGCCGTTGTTTGTTAGAACTTTTGCCATCGTTTTTGTTGTTATTTTTATTTGTTTTTAAGAACTGTTCTAATTTGTTTTCCAATGAAAATAATGTTCAAAATTAATGAGTGCACGCGTATAAAATGAAATGAAATGAAAGGAAGGGAAGTTCATGTCACCGACTCTGCTTAAAAAGTCGTTGACGAAACTGGCAAAGTTTGACCATTTTGTGTGTTGCCCGCTCCCCCGCTTGCGACAGCGTAGTTGCCCTTTGCATGGACTGTTGGAGTCGTTTTTGCCGGTAAGTAGTGGCACCAGATTGCCGCATTAAAGTCTATTTAGAGGCAATTACATGTTTGACAACAGCGTCACAACATCAGTTTGGAGTACACGAAAATTTCGATGTTTCCTATAAGATTTCACACTCACAATGGGTTGGAAATGTGCGAAAGTGCAATTGTTCAATAGAAATTCAAAAAAGACATAAACGGCTCTGTTGGAAATGACTAAAAAAAAGGAGAATTCCCCAAAAAAATCTCCTCGTAATGACAAATTTCCCAAAAAAATTGGGGAGTTTTTCATTTTTCGTTTTTTTCGTTTTCCTCCATTTTTTTAATTTTAAGGATATTTTCAAATCGTCTTTGCGCGATTTTGTTTAAAATGTGTTGGTCGTACGTCACTGATTATCACATTTGAGAAATGCCCCAAATTTAAACATGAAAAACCGCCATTGGCCAGGACCACGTAAATTTGGGGTGATTTTTCACATTTTTTTGGGGCTATCGTTCATTATGAAATTGGGGTTGTAACCCCAACACATAAAAAAATAGCGAGCGGACGGGTGCGATATCTAAATTTTTCACTTTTGTTTTTTTAACATTTTATTTTGGGGTTATATGGCATAATGAAAAATTAACCATAAATTTGGGGAGATTCTTCATACTTTTGATTTGTTTTTGGTAAAAATACTGTTTTTCCAAATTTCTTTTTTGGGGTATTTTCCATAATATTTGGGGGGATTTTGCGTTTGATAATTTTTCATAAGTTATTTTGGGAAATTTTAGAATGCTCGACTCCGACTCCGGAGTCGACTTTTAAAGCCGACTCCGCAGTCAAATGAAAAAAAAATAAAAAATGTGCGTAGTGGCTACCATATAGTGGACCATGCAGACTTTAGCTTTTCCTTACTGGCTTTGATTTTTATGGATTGTTTTACATTCTCACCTCTTTTATTGCCATAATAAAACTACCCCTATTAGGGGGTTTCACTTCAGAACATTCCTCTCTAGGAAAATTGTAAAAGTGGAAATATATATTAGAAACAAAAACAATTTTCTGTCAAATATTTTTGGATTGTTGTTGTTCAACATATAAAATTACAATTTTACAATTTTCTTAGAGAGGACTGTTCTGAAGTGAATACCCATAATGTTTTTAAAATAAAGAAAAAAAAAAAATTCAGTTTATTAAAGGAACTCAAAATAACATGTTAATAATCTGGCCGTTTTCTAGTCTTTTTTGCTCCTCGGCTGTTGGCAACACTGATAAAATCTTTGTCCCAGCTATCGTCTAACACAATTCATAGTAGTGAGAGTGAAGAGAATTGAGTAGTCAAAGAGAGTAAAAATTGCGATTTTGTTTACGTTGTTTTTGTGAACGATACAGAATACATACATACATTTACGTGCACACTATAAGAAAAACAATTCGACGTTTCCAAACTTTCCATTTATGCAATTTTAAAAATGTAAACTGGAGTCGGAGTCGACCAAATTTTTTAGACTCCGACTCCGACTCCAGCTCTAAAAAAAAAATTCGACTCCGACTCCAGCTAAAATTCTCCGACTCCGCCGAGTCGACTCCGACTCCGCAGCCCTGGTTAAAACACTTTAATCATAATATACAGGGTGGCGTATACGTAACATTATGATTTAGCACACATGGCGCCATCGTTTTTTTAAACCGAAAGTCTATAATTTGATCAGAGATATATTAGAAATCAAAAAAAAAAAAATATTCAAAAAAAAAAAAAGAATCCGGCACTATGTGGGTGAATAATTTTTTTGTTTACGTTTTTTATTTATTTTTTTTTTCCGAATTATCAAAGTTGTACAAATTTCTTTTGAAAGTCAGCATTGGAATATTCGACAACAAAGATCATACCAAAAATGTATTTCATGTTCGAAATGCACCTAGCGCTTCAACCGTTTACCAATTGGTTCCGCGTATTCGCCAACAAGGATCAGTGTGCGATCTTCCACAAGCTGGAAGACCACGTGCAGTTCGAAAAGATGTCAACTTTGGTCGAGTATAATCAAGCTGGAAACTTCGACTAGACGACCAAAGAATTTTACATAATTTACACCTTTCATGGTTCCTGAAGTAAAACCAACCAACCAAATTCGAGGTGATTTTAACCAATCTAAAATTTATGATATATGCCAATAAGCCCAAACCATCGGAAAAGAAATGACTGATCCAAAAAAAGTATTCGGAAATGTCATATATTTTTACATTAGTACTTTACTTTACTGGCAAAACGACTTGAAGCCTGCGATGCATCGATTCTATGTGTTTTTTGCATACGGCGGATCACTTTTTGACCATTCGTCCTTCAATGCCTTTTCATGAGGTTGTTTGTTTGTTAGAAATCGTATATTTAGTTAGCTGACCATCTAAGGAAGTCCATAAATGGTCGATGACATTTATGCCCGGTGACACTGGAGGTGTGTCCAAAACTCGAGGACAATTATACGGAATCCACATACGAACTTTATAAGTTTTATGTTTAGGTAAAAGTTAGCCCACCCCTCACTATTTTAAGATGTTACCAATGGCATGACATATTCAGTGTCTACTCCATCCCGTGGTAGGGGGTATTTGGGCAGCACCCCGATATGTGAATACTCAAAATTCTGAAAGCAACGAATAGTTCGATCAGCTATTTCTCAAGAACACCAGTTGGATAGCGAGTGCTTGCCTTCATTCATCAGCACACTTTATAAAGAACAAATAAACTATTTAATTAGTTTGTTCTGATACCAATCGGCCGTCTATACAATTAATTAATAGTGACTATGAAGTGTTACATTCCGTTTGTTGCTACAATTGGTCGGAGTATTCAAATTAGCGATACTGTAGATATTACTTTCATTATGCCGGATGGAATGTATACTAAAGTTGTCATTCCCCGTGCAACACCCTGTGCAATATTTGACTGAGACCGAATAACGACGACGCACTGTGGATCGTGGTAAAAATCTAAGACCACATAGTCAGGTTAGTGTGGCTAAGGGAAATCTCATTGAAATGAAGTTCGAAATTAGGCAAGAGTAGCCGCTGCGTGGCGGCCATGGCGTGGTAGGTAGTATGTTTGTAGGGCTGCCAGACGAACTGAAATGTGCGGGATTTTCCAGATATTTGGACTCCATTCCACTTACAAGCAATTGCATAATATTTCCAGCTAAATCGAAATTGTCAAACTTAGCGAGATATGATACCGAAATAGCCCTAAAGAAGTAAATACAAGGTCAAATTTTATAATTCAATCTTTTAATTTAGGAAAGTATAAAAACAAACAAAAAAATGTGGAAGGCCGTGGTGTGGTATGTAGTGTGTGTGTGTGCGACTATCACACAGAAGAACCCGAGTTCGAAACTGGCTAAGTCAACCATCAAATACTTTCAGCGGCTGTTTCCACCTCGTGAATGTTGGCGACTTTACGAGTAAGAGAACAATCTCTAAGCCATGTAAAATTTCTGTAGAAAAACATTAGCCGTTCGGAGCCGGATTTAAACAGTAGGTCCCGCTCAGAAGTTCCCCGTCTGAGTAAGTGTTTTTACACCCGTGTAATATTTCCCATTTTGGTCCTTCGAAGCAGATTGATATATCAATTTTGCTCCTTCGAACTGGATTAATATATACATGTTGTTACTTCGAACCGCGATGGATTTAAAACAAAGCGGAGGCTTAGAATGATCATTTCTAAGTTTCAGAATAGATAAATACTGTTTTTCTAATAGAGTTAAATTACACAAATCATAAAAAAAGCATTAAAAAACCAAAGACTTCGATTTATCATTTTATGGTAAAAAAAAAGGATAAACCTTATTACTCACAAATAAAGTTAGGAAAGTTATATGAAAATCGTCAAGGCTTAACAGCGACAACAAGCCAATCTTTGAATTTAGGAAAGTGTAAAAACAGAGCTCTGTCAAAAGAGTGAGTGTTCAAAAGAGTGAGTGTAAATAGACAAAACATCAGAAAAAGGACATTAAATCCTATATTTATATATATTTTTTGTGGGCGGGTTCGGCACGTTGCTCTGGATATTTCCAAGGCGTTCGATAGGATCTGACACGGAGCACTCATATCAAAACTTATTTCATTTGGTGTCGGCAATATTTTTTCTCGATTCATATCGAGTTTTCTCAGGGATCGCTCTATACGAGTTGTTATAGATGGGGATCTCATCCACCGCAGGAATGCCACAAAACTATGTCCTCTGTCCTTCTCTATTTCTGATTTTCATTGACGACCAGTGAACCCAATCTACACCTTTGCGAATGACAGCAACCTCTGTCATTCATACTCATTTGAACATCGGCCAGGTCCTTTTGGAGGTCGAGGACAAAAGGCGAACGATGAATGACTCACTTAAACGCGATTTGGCGACGATTTGTGAGTGAGGCCAAATGAACAGAGTAGATTTTAATGCGCAAAAGACCCAGTGCTGTTTGTTGTCACACAATGGTCCAGCATCGTCGTCAATTTCTATGGGTGGTGTGGATATCGACGCTTAGTGTTCAAATGTTTAGGCTTTTTTTTAAATCTTGGACAGAAAAAAACTGGAAACAACCAGGATATATATTATATTTTCATATTCGTAAAGTGGAGGTCATTCAGATGACACCAAGATTATTTCAATCTGAATTTGCATTTCAAAGGAATTCCACCTTGAAAGAAGCTACCACTTCAAAAGAAAAAAAAAACACCCCGAGGTAACCGACTTTGGAGCGCTATAACACGCAAACCACGTACAGCTTTGACCTAAAGTGCACCGGCTGGAACTAGTAGAATGTGTGTGCAGAATTTCATTATTTATTTATTTATTTATTAATTACAATACAAAGTAAATTTATATTATAATTTTGGGTCCAAGGGTAAACCGGGGGACAAAGACCATTTGGCTTGATTTTTGCAGCGACAGACCAAAGCCTCTGGTGGGAATCGAACCCACAACCCCCACGGTGATAGGCAAGCACGCTACCAACTCGCCTACCGGGGCGCTTCAGAATTTCATTAAAATCGGAGGAGATGACTATTTCAAATGTACGGTTTTTGAGTCGTTTTTCTTACGAATTACTCATCTACAATTTCTGATATCATTCATTCCAAAAATGTCCATCACATTGTTTCTTATAACGGATGGCGCAAAAGTAATCCTCCTATCAGAAAATGCTACAAATTTTGCGATTGGCCCCTAATGTCAGTGGCTACTCTGGCGGCGGCCATTTACATGACATCATATTCTCGACTTGATGTAAAAAAAAATTAAAAGACCAAATAAAAATAATCCACAAGAAGAATCAAAGTTTTTCATTTTTTTTTAATTACAGCCAAAAAAAATCGGAAGTTTACTTTTCAAAAGTCAAAAAATTACTTTTGAGAAAAATGCACTTTGACAATGAAACTGCTGTTAGACTTTGACTGAAACATCAATTTGAAATTTAACTTCAGTTTAAACGAAAAAACGAAGATATTGGTGGTAAGTCCGACAAAAAACTTAAACTCTATCCGACTTGTCCCAACGCAGGGAGTTGTATGCGTGGCGGTCACAATATTTTTTTGTATTCGGCTATAAGTGAACTTCTAAGTAAAACTGCTGAGAAGAAAAAAAACAATTCTGACGCAAATTTCAAATTGCCTTTTGTTACTATGACTCAGTGACATTTGCGGTGCTGTGCAAGGGAAGAGCAACAACAAAAAAAATACGTCAACTTAATGACTTTTAAATAATCTCTGAACAAATCGCATGGTGTAAATAAACCTTTACACTATTCGTTCGGCTAGTGACAATTCATTATTTTTTTTTAAAAAAATAATCAATAGCTGTATGCACATCATGTGCATACATTTCAATGTACCCTACAATAAGTACACTCAGGGTCAAAAGTGAAACATCAATTGGTATACTTACTGATTTCCCTTAACATTCCATGAAGGAACACACGGGGAATTTCTCTTGTATCAGTATTTGTATACACACTACTGTTGAAAGTCGTCTCCGCATGGCCATTGCATTTCTAGAGAAGTTTTACAGCTATGAATTTCAGTCGAAGGCAGCTGAATACTTTGTTGGCGGCTCCAATATCAGGGAGAATTGCGGCGGTGTCTGCCAGCTTAGCCCGGCTTAGCCCGTAGAAGTTATACTGTTTTTTTTTTTTGTATATTTTCATAGACTTAACAAAATCCAGATAAAAATTCGCATTGGCAATCCTATGTGATAACCAAATGTTGATCAGTGTCTTTTATTTTAAAAAAAATCTCAAAGAAATGTATGAAACTATTTTTTCACTAAACCGCAAGCAAAGACCATACAGAGGGCAGACATCCCAAGTCGTTTGTTGAACAGACTCCATCATCTTCAAGCAACAATAAACAAACAATTGGTCGTTACTGACAACATGGCCGCCGCCTTCCAACTTTAGTCGCCCTTTTGCCACTGCTGACTATGTGTTTGCTTAGCCGCCGCCAACAAGAATTTCACATCGGCGTCGCTCTCTGACTATGTCTCGCACAGCAAATGCTTTTACCTAAAATCGACCTGCGTTGGGGAAAAAACCGCCAGTAAATCAGATTGTCTTTTCCCAATGGTGAGTTGCCAACCATTTGTGTGGGGGAGACAATTTGAACTTATCATTCGCAAAACTCCATTTCATCAAACTTTTATCGCGTACTGTGAAATTTACTGTGATTTCATCCAAAGGTTTCGTACTGGTATTATTAACAGACTAACAGCAGTAACACCATCGACAGTCTACCGGCCCCGCATGACTGCTTGTACCGCCCGACGCCCTTGTTTGATTGCATTTTTTTTTTTTTTTTTTTGAAAATTATTATCAAATAATTGATTGGTTGGGATTGTGAATAAATATTCGCATGACAAATAAATGCCGCTGCACATCGATATTTATTTATTTAGCGAATTGATAAAATAACTACATGTTTCTTGTGTGTCGAATGTTGTTTGTTAATCAAAATGAAAAAAAAAACTGTATTGGAAAAGAAGAAACCCCTCCCACCACCAATGAAAACTAAATGAAAAACGCAAAAATAATTTGATTTTGCTACAAAATTGAATTTGTCATTCATTGGACATGAATGAATGCAATGCCCGACATTTATTCGTCTTTTTGTTTATTGTTTTTTTTTTATAGATTTATGTAAATTTTTGTGTAATTTTATTTCCGGGTTCTTTTTTGTTTTTACAAAAGATCTTTTTATTAAAAATCCAAATTTATTATTGGTATGATGTGAATGTGCAAGAGCTGTGGATGGAGGTGGCTCGTCAATATCAGGTGACTGTTGTGCTGGACAATTTGATTAGCATTCAGAATTCCCTCGTTCGTCAAGACATTCCAATCGATGACGCTGTACATGCGGCTGGTTCGAAATTTTCGGGGAGGATTTTGTTTTACCAAGCTAATTAACTGGTCAAGTGGCTCAGTACAAAAACAACAAAAGTGTGTTTGAAAAACAGAAAATGTTGACCTTTATCTGGTAATAGCAACTGATAGCTTACATCACAGAAAACTTATAGCCATGATTGAAACCAATATTTTTCTTTAATACACTCAAACGAAACATTTATCAGAAGTCATAGCTCCAGATAGAGGTCAAATCTGGATAACAACTTTGTGGGAATAGTTTTAGTCGCATTCGGAGTCTGTTAGGAAAAAGTCAGACAAAGTCGAAGTAGAGATAGAAGTTCATCCCAGAGGAAGGAACTTCGGCATCGATGTTTATTTTTTGTCAACTGCAATGTAATGTGCAGAATTTGATTAAGCCCGGACATAATGGGTGGATTCTACACAGGAAGAACCTTAAATTCGGATGACTCATCAAACAACCAATAAATCCTTCATCTGAGTGGGAAGAACAAGAAGAGCCTCTGGCTTCTCTTCGGTATTGAAATCGGTATTGAAGTACCCAGGGGGCCAAAAAATAGCAACGCCTATAAAACGAAACTAGCGATATAATCTTTTTATGAAGTTTAAGAATAAAACTCAAGGATTTGGTGAAATGTCGCGAATCAGGCTGTTTTTCCTCATCAACATGGAGCCTGAGGTAGAAGGAGATGTTACTAAAAATTAATTAAAAATCTAATTGGATAGAAATTGCATTAACATTGTTTTTTTTTTCTCTCTGCTTTGAAAAGAGGGGTAAAGAAAAATGTTACCGTGTTAACTTGTCGTGTTTTAAGACCATTAACAATTAACCCCCCTAAGGTAAGATTTATAAAATATGTAATTGAAAACGAAACAATGTGAGACAAAATCAAACGCCAGAATTCTTGACAGTTGCTAAGCAAAGGTCTACAAATAACCTGAATGAATCATTTATACGTTGACTATGTAAAGTTGAATGTAATTGCATAACTTCTGTCATCTCAATAACGAAAAGAAACACAACAATTTAAGATCAATATTTTTCCATAACAACAATAAACTAAATTCCAATGATGGGTTAGTTAATACCAACTACGTCAGCGTGTGCGAAAGTTCAGATAGTCACGATTTTGTTTATTTACAGTACAATTTTGTATGATTTCCTCATGTGGCGCACACATTAATATAAACGAGATGTCATAAAAAGTCAACATTGATTTCATTTCACATCACTCCTTCTCAACACAACATCCACACATGCCACCACACAACCCATAATACCCCCCTTTGGTTTGGACTCGATCGAAATATTATTCGAAACCGCAAATATGCCAAACAAAATCGCCAAATCAGATTTGTTTACAGTCGAATGCAGTAGCTCCAACACCACCACCTTCTTGGCTACCAGAAAAACACACCCACACGCACTTTTCACATTTGTTGACACTGAATGAAGCAAATTGACGGTGATGAGGCTGACAAAAGGAACATCACAATGATAAAATATCATAACGATGCTGCTGTCTACAAATACAACTGAAACTGAATGCCAAAGGTGTCGGTCTACACAAAATCATCAGCCGATCATCGAAAATGTCACTGGGATACTGGGCACACCCGCACACAGATAATCACTGTAATAACAAATCAGATTCATATTAAATAGAATTGGATTTATTTCGGCTACGACAAACAACAATAGCAAACAGAGACACCAACACACACACACACACACATATTTCCATGCACACAAAAGAAATAGGCAAATAACAATAATATTGCCAATAATAAAATAAATGAATGTAAATGTGACTGAAAGAGTGAGGGAGAGTGAGAGTTCGTAACCAGCGGCGGTAATCAGCTGTAAGGCCCCAAAATCCATCCTACAGCCAAACATTACTGCAAGATAACATCCTGTAAAACATAAAGGGAAGCCGAATACCCCATTCGCCCCGGCCTCCGTCTGTACAGATCGCAAATCGCAATCGTTCTCCACGAAATTCCTTCCTTCGCTCCAACAAGCTGTTTTAGTTTAGCCAATCTCTCATCACTGTGGAGATTAGCCTATCGAGTTCTAACCGTGAAAAAGACATAAGAGCCAAAATGAAAATTTGACAGAAGAGTGTTTTTTTTTTTTGGATCAAGCAAAGAGAAGTGAGACGCTTACTATACAATTGAATTTGCCATATCTTTTGTAAATATAAATTGTTAATATTTTGGGGTCAAGAGTGTTGGACACTTTTGATATTCTCTGACAGTCCGACTGCCATTAAATCTGTGAGTTCTGTAATCTTGAATTCAACGTCAGCCCTGGATTGCCACCGATCACGAGTCGGCACAAGAGTTCAGCATTCACCGTATGCAGGAGACGGGCCATTGGATATGCAGATTCCAACCGAATTGAATGGTTGTTACAAAAACAAAGCATACTTGGACTAATCCATTCTAAGATCATTAAAGTCGAGGTCCTACATCCAAATCGCCTGCAAAGTGTAATTTCTGGCAAAGCCTTGATATGAAATATAAAAAACCACACATTTGGCTTTTACCGCTTTCGTATACAGTGAAACTTCCATAAATCGAACTTCTATAAGTCGAAGCACTTCTACTGGCAGTTGGGGACACAAATTCCCTTAAACTGCTCTTCTATAACTGGAATTTCAATAACTTGCATTTGTCTATAACTCGAGGAAAAGTAATGGCACAAACTTCCATAAGTCGAACTTTTCGGAGCAATAAACCAAACAATAAAGTTGTGATGGCATGGAATCGTGTTCTTAGCTTTAAAATTGATCCAACAAAATACGTTGCTCAGAAATATCTGAGGTTAATAATAAACAAGTTCATCAGAATTTTCCACAAATGCCGATATTGCCCACCATTGTTCTTCCGAACCAATTATTTCGAGATTTATTATACTTAACCTTCCAGACAAGTTATGAGCATTACAAAGTCCTAAACAAATATTCACAATAACAAAAACTACACAGCTTTTCAAGTAATTCGAACTGTATACATAAAATAAAAATTAATGAATTCAAAGTCTCCGTAAGTCGAACTTTTCTGCGGGATAATGATGTTATGGAAGTTTGACTGTATGTAGACAGTAACAAAGTTCGACTCGATGGTAATGAAGTTGGACCAGCAAATTCGATTATGTTGAAAACATCCGCATGTGGAAATCAGGGACAATTCCATTTATACCACTTGGGTTTGAAACCACTTGAGCCCCTAAGGTCCAGATAGCCGCCCCTGAATTAAACAAATTTGTATTTCTAATATTTGAATGATCTGGAAAAGAGGTTCAAAAAACTCTTTTCTGTTAAATATCCTAACTCAAATGAAAAGAAATTTCCACACGAATAGAAATATAAAATACTTAAACTTCTGAACCAATGAAAGGTATGTACATAGAAATAAGCCAGGAATAAATTACATTAAAAAAAAATCCTTCCTCCTTTCAGATCCAAAACCCATTCGGGTCTTGTTTGGACGTACAAATGCCAGAAGGTATTTTTGCCTTTACAAAATGATCCCGCGAAATATTCTCCTCTTACCTCTCTCTAGAGTCTACACGCTGAAAAATCTGTCTATTTTAAATGGAGTAAACCGCGTGTAAACAAGTAAAGCTTATTTCCTTCTACAGAAAGGTTATTTAGATGTAAATATAACTTATTTGCTATTAATATTACGTATTTGTGTATAAGCATTAGCGTCTTTAGGAAAAACAGAAAATAAACTTTGTAATATTTTTAAAGTAAAAGCCGAGAGAATAAGCGAGAGAATAAATTAAAGTGTTATATAGAAATTCACAAATTGAAAAAAATAAATAAAAAGTAACACAACAATGTATACATATATATTAGGGTTGTAACGAAGTTGTAACGAATTATTCGCTTCATTTTGGACATTCGCAACCGCATTTGCACTCGCAAAAAACATTATTTTATTATTCGCTCTCGCATTCGCATTCGCAAAAAACTGAAAATTTATTGATTGGATATTAGACTCCTCTAGAAACTGAACTCAATCTGAAATTATAAGGTTTGCCAAGAATTTATTCCTTATGTACCCAAATATGGAATGTTCAACTTTTTTTTTTAAAAAATTTTTACTTTCGCATCCGCATTCGCTAAAAAAAATTTTTACTATTCGCATTCGCTTTCGCTAAACACACATTCGTTACATCCCTAATATATATTTTTGATATTTATAACCTACAAACACGTTAATGTTTGAGCTATGGAAAAAATGCTAATTTGGTTGCTGAAATTTGTTAAAATGACTATTTTCTTTCAGCGTGTTCAATGTTGTCAGGGCTTAATTTGGATAAAAAAAAAGTCTTTCCTTTTCCATCAATTGGAAATAAACAAAATGGATATCTTGAAAAGTATTAAGCGGGAAATGGAGAAGTTTTCAGCATTGCTTATTGGTTTTTGAAAAAAGTTTCAGTAAATGTAAACAAATACTACATATTTTTTAATATTTTTTTTTTAATTCTTTCACTTTTGAAAAATCCTGGATCACAGACGAAATGAAATTGCAATAAAACATATGAAAATGACCAGATACGTTTTGGCCTTGCCCGTTTCGTCTCTGTGAGCATCAGTGACATAAACATCATCAGCATCATCAAATACATGTGTCACACGCAGTCCAACACACAGAAACACAACAAATTCGAGTCACACCTTCATGCAAACACACACACACACATAAACATCATCATAGATTTGAAGAATGAGTCGAGATTTTGCTAAATTATCGTTGAGGCACACGTTTCTTTGCATAATTGCCTGTTTGGTACAGGACCAACCTTACGCAATTGTCAATAGATTTTTCCCTTTGGGACTTTCTGTCCCGAAATGTATTCAACAATTAAACCGATAAAATCAGGAAATGTGGGAACTAAAATTCCCTTACAACATACATAGATATGTACATTAGGGTGTCCAAAAGTCTAAGTAATTTGAATACAAAAAATGTTAATTTTACTCTTGTCGTTTCAAAGTTATGGCTGTCAATCCATTGTGACAACTGATTATCAACGTATTGCAGAAACTTCGTAATCGATACACAAAGTAACGATTTACCCGACAATGCAAACAAGGACTCAAAACAGTTAAACAAGCAAAAAAAAATATAAAACTTATGATTTGTATACTAGGGTGGAGTGAAATTCAAAAAAAAAAGTTAACCTCGGAAAGAGATGTAGTCTGGGGTCCTAATGAGGGGAAAAATAAAGAAAAAAATTTTAAAAAATTTTTAGGGAAATTTGGCGTTGATTTTAGAAAAATCCTAAAAATTAACGACTTAATAAATGTTTGCAATAGCGTAAACAATGAAATAAGGGCATGAAAAAATTTAAAAAAAATTTTCTCATTGTTCAAAAATTTCAAAAAGTAAAATAAGTCAAATCGTCCCTTCTTCAGAAAATTGACTGAACAATGAAATCGCCACCAAAGCTACAAATATTAGTCGACTATCCTCATATTTGCCTCAAATACTTTTGTTTGGGCTCAAACTTTTAAATTTCGAATAAGTTAAGTCGTTAATTTTTAGGATTTTTCTAAAATCAACGCCAAAATAGCGATAATTTCCAAATTTCGAGGGAGTGGCGCGACCCCTAAAATTTTTTTAAAATTTTTTTCTTTATTTTTCCCCTCATTAGGACCCCAGACTACATCTCTTTCCGAGGTTAACTTTTTCAAATTAAAAAAAAGCATGTTTTCACTCCACCCTATTGTATACATCAAATTAGAGCTCGAACATTTTTGTTTTGGAATGATGACAATGACGACTTTGAAAATGATTTTTGTTGACCAACTTGTGCTTTAAATACGGAAAAACTCAGAAAATCCGAACTATTTGCAAAAAACGGTTTGTGGCACCTCTAAAACTACCAATGTTTAGTTAATATAACACGGTATATTAAATTGATGTCAAAGTTTTTAAAAGTTGATCATTGAAATGATGTAAAAGTTCTTAAAGTCGATGAAAATGTTCATCAATTGTCAACGACATCATACGAGTTTAGGTGATGTTCAAGTGAGACTTAGAGAATATTTTACATTAAATGTATGTATTTGTTATGCACCCTAAACACAAAAAGGTCACAACTCGAAATTTGCCAATACATGAATTAATTCAGAGTTCACATCTCTAACTACTGCGAACATTTGTTTCACATCACTATCTTCTTTAACTGGAAAAATACACTCATGTATATTTTTCTGTTAGAGAACTAAGAACGATTTTTAGTGCTAGAATTTTGAGTTGTTACCCTTTTTGTATTTAGAGTGGGATATATATTTAATTGATGTCAAATGAATTTGAACATTCATTCATGCAATCAATATACACCATTGCATGCAGTTTGATCACTACAACTTGTATGGGTTGAAAGACATCTCTCTAAAGCTCTTAGGCGTGATTTCAATTGGGCCAAACGACAGCTTTCATTGGATGATATACGGATGAGCTCTACTCAAAATACTGAACGACACTTCAAGTGGGTACTTCAAAAATTCAAATTAAATGCATTCAGCCAGCAAAAACAAAATGGGAATAAAACAAAATCGAAAACAAAACAAACTTGGAATGACACACAGTGAAAAAAAAATGGTCATGTCTACAAATGTCAGCATGAAGAACTTCCGTCAAAGATCCAGGCATCTGAGACACCCTGTGTATATGTTGGCGAATATTAAAAGTGAAAACTGCATGTATCTGGGTCACCCTCTTTATGTCTTGTAGAGTAGATTAAAATATGAAAGTTAATATGGTGGGGATTTCTGTTTATGTTGCTGATATTCATATATTGATCTCAACTTTAAAATATTAGACCGGTGATTTGAAGTGCGGAGTCACGACCGATTCGAAAGTCTAGGTTTGATGACCAAGAAGGCGAGTGAGAGAGATCCCGCTTGTATTTGTGGTGTTTCTGTAGTATGGAAAACTTGTATCGAATAAACTAGACGACAAAATAGTGGAGTTGTAACCACAGCCCTTCGTCAATCCGGAATCGGTCATTGGCACCATGACAAAGCTACGAATCAATCAGGTTGTGATTTCACTAGTGGACAAACTTTTAAAACACAGACGTTCGAGGGACACCATAAACGGGATGCAGGACAATTGTATACTCGGATGATATGGCGGTTGCAGCTACGGACAAGGATTCTAACAAACCCTCAGAAGTATTTGAATCTGTTCTAGGATTATTGGGTGACAAAGACGATATAAGATCCCTTAATTTGTGCTCCTGGAAGATCGATGGGATAACATTCACACTATCGATTATTTTCTAGACCTAAATGCAGTAACTCTACGTCTGATGCACTTGTGAGAGCTGGCGCTACCCTGAATTCAACTGAGTAAGAAACCAACCACCTGGACAGCAGAGACATCTGGCCGTTCGTGGACGAGCGGAGGACGAGGGCCATCATTAATCAATCAATATTCCATCTGGTCACTGGCCTCTCTTCTCACTGGCTCGGAGACAACGTATCGCGTACAATGACTTCGGTGGAAGCTGCAACGTGGATGTGGACTTTGATCTCTGAAAGAGCCCCGCGGTCGAGTTGGTAGCCTGCTTGCCTGGGGAGATCTTGGGAGGTACCAGAAGGGGAGTTGCCAGACTTCCAAGTTTTTGTCCGAAACTTTGTCCAGTTATACCTTTACTAAATACGAAATTTGGCCAAGATCGAACTAGCGCGTGTTGATATTATTACACGATTTCTAAAGTGGGCGAAATAGCAGATTTGTGTGGGAGGTACCCGAAAGAAAGAAAGACAATTTACCACAGCTCGCAATCTAAATAAATTTACATGGCAAAGGTCGTCTAGAATTCTTGACAACATTAAATCTAAGCCGACTGTATCAAGTTGTTACCACCTTAATGATCTACTGAGTGAACTAGCCATTCTACAATGGACGGCTACTGTTCATTGATGAAAGTGGTACTTGAATGTGTAAACACACACTCGTATACACTTGGAATGTTCTTAATAGCCAACAGCCAGTCCGTACGTAATTGAGCTCGAGTAGATGTGTATGATAGTGTTGTGGGTCTGCATTACTTACATTGTACAGAATTGCGTTACATCGCATTTGGATGACTTGCAGTTGCATGACTCATAAGCAATGGAAAATGAGGAAACTTCAACTGAACTTACCAGCAAACTACTATGGGAGATGATTCTTTCCAACACCCCCCCCCCCCCTTTTTCTGTGTAATTACACTGAAAAACATGGAAGTTGGAAAAAAAAAGTTGAGTAAATTCTCGTTTAACTTCAACTACAGAATGAGTGAGTTCAACCTTCCGAACATATTCGTGTTGTCTGGAGTTCTACTCGGCTTATATTTTTTAAAATAGTATTAACTTCAGATTACCACTTTATTTACAAAGCTTTCAGTCTGTTTATTGTTGTCAGAATTTAAATTGCACATATGCCACGGAATGTTCGAACAACAGATCTTCATAAATGTATGACTATCAATATAAAATTAGCAACCGACTTGTTTAGGTTAGGTTGAGAAGAGGAGGAGCATGACTTCACAAAGCAGATATCCTGTACCCATAGTTTCTGTGGAAGAATATAGTCGGCCCATCTTGGAGGGTATACTAAAAGAGGCGGCCTGAAATAGGATTTTCAGACGTAGAAAGCTGAGGCTCTCTGTAAAATACTGAAAAATCGACGACGGCAGCGTAGTTGCGAGGAATTGGTCTGCCCAGATTTTTTTCATAAATAATTTTGGTGATTTTTTTGTTTTTTGAATTTTTTCAAAGAGATTTTT
Organism: Hydrotaea cyrtoneurina; assembly: GCA_958296145.1. Lineage (NCBI taxonomy): Eukaryota > Metazoa > Arthropoda > Insecta > Diptera > Muscidae > Hydrotaea > Hydrotaea cyrtoneurina. The sequence goes on from OY282516.1 coordinate 42,565,860, forward strand.
TCCCAAAAATTACAGAAGGTCACACAGCATAAACGCAAAACGACCAAAAATGTAAATTCTCCAATTATTCAGGCATCATAGCTCAGGAAGGCGAGGAGATGGAACGTTTGGTCTGTTGAGCATGCGAATATATTGCATTGAGGAAGAGTGCTGCCCGAAAAATTCCATAACCTTTGGTAACAACATTTTTGCGGCAACACATTTGGTTGCCACATTCCTTCCGGTAATCCTACTCGCAAATATAATCGACTTCTAATTGACAGGCCCGATTTTAACGAGCCAATGACATGGCACTCGAGTCAAATTAAAATCATTTAACATGTCGCAGCCACGTTCTACTTGAAGCAACATATATAAACAGACACACACACATGTATGTACATTAGGGTGGGTGTAGTGAAACTCATTGTATGGCATTTAAAACAAAAAAATAATTGCTTCACCTTGTTGCATGTGACAACATAGTCGCCAACAAGATAGCAAGGAGATCCCTAGGTCTCATTTGAGGAACCCTGTGGCGACATCTGCACTTGAACAAATCGTTGCCTTACATATTTGTAATGTATTTTTCACGAACAATTATAAGAACTTTCAAAAGGGGGACAAAAAACCTGAGAATCATTCTGTACTCTAAACTTTTGTGAAAACGGAATTCAGAGAAACCAACAAGCTGAAACAAAAGTACTATGGACTCCGCTTTATGCCAGAAGCAGGATGGGACGACAAATTAAAATAAGACTCTGACTACATGTCACCGACCACGAACTACGGTTATATAGTTGCAAGCAAAAGTCGTCTTTTCGACCATTCGTCTTTTCCAAAAGTTTAAACAGTAGATTTTTCGATTTACACGCCGATTAAAGTCGACTTTTTGACTTTCTATTTGAAAACAAAAACAAATGCTATATATTAATGGAAAAAAATACAATAAAATATTAAGTTTAAAATTTAACAAAAAAAAGTTAAAATGAGACCAATTCAATACCTTTTATGGTATTCGAAACAAAAAGAGTTTCCTAGTTCTCAAAAATATAGAGTCCCATCGCGAAAACAAAATTGTCCAACGCTCTTAATGCCAAAATATCAAAAATGTACATTTCCGTAGATATAGCAAATCCAATAAGTTTACAAAACGTACCAAAACGGGATAAAAAAAGGTACAAAAGGGGAAAAAACTAAATTGTGTGTGAACAAATTTGAATCGGAAGGAATGAGCCAAAAATTGGAATTGATGGATAAGGGGACTAAAAGATCAAGGGATTTTTGGAAATTCGTATTGGAAGAGGATAAAAATGGGCAAAATGTGTCCACAAAACCCTTCGAAATACGCACAAATACAAAATAATCAACAAATGACAACAACTGCTGGTGAAATATATGAATGAAAAATAAGTAGAAATATGCCTGACAACTGCAGTTAGAATTGGGTTGTAAAGAAAATAAAAAAAAAGTGGGAAAAACTACGTCAAATTAACATGAGGAGCGAAAAATTGGAAGAAGGTGATAAAGTGACAAAGAAGGAGTCAAGACAGGTAAAATATATAAAATTATAGAACGGGCCCGAAGCGTACCAAAAAGGGACAAAAGCTTATTAAAATGAGCTAACAATTAGAGGATGTTGAAAATTCGACAAAAGGAGCATTTTAAATTAACGGTGCCTATCCAACAAAAATTTTAGTAAGGGACAAAAAAAAAGCTCAAAAATCAAAACGAACGGGCCCAAAATAGGTACAATATAAATGAGAAATAATATACATACGAGTATATAAAATTCTTGCGTGACTGAATCTAGAATCACGAAATTGGGGGAAATCGGGGCAAATGTGTCCCCAAAATACAATATATAAAATAATATAGTGTACTTGCGGACACCTCTCTTAAGCTGACACTTCTTTCACTTCTTCCAATCAGCTTCGGTCCTATTTGTACTTCCCTCATAAGCGGACAAAATTCGCAGTCCCTTAGGTGTCCGCTTATGAGACAAGTACAAAAGAGGGCCGAAGCAGACTGGTACCGAAAGAAGTACACTGTAATCAAATATCGTAATTTTATTTGGAAACTTGGTCCACAAATACCACTCTCAATAACAGGTGAAAACGGGAAAGAAGGACAAAGACAGGTAAAATATAAAAAGTTATACAAAGGCCCAAAAAGCACCGAAGCGTCTCGAAATGGGGCAAAAAATAAAACCAGCTAACAATTCTAGGATATTGAAGAGTCTATACGGGTGAAATATAGCGGATGGGGGGAAATCGTTTTTAAAACAACCAGAAGTGGCGATAAATAGAAGAATAAATGAATGCTTCGAAATTGTTGTGGGCTAGATACCAGAAGTTGCAAAAACGAGAAACGGGGGCCAAAATTTGATAAAAATGTTATGAATAAATATTTAAATTTTAATATCTATTGCCAAAAATTGGAAAAATGTAGTCCAAAGTAGTCCGAAAAAATTCGTCCATTTATTTTTAGAAATCGAAACTGCGAAAGGGGTTAAAAGAACTCTCGAAATAAAATCTGTCCATCCAAAAAAAAAAAACAAAAAAAACTACTATTAACATTCTTGCTATCACCTGTTCCGCAAACACAATACACTTTCACTACACCCTAGTGTCAGTAATTATTTTTGCCAATACACATGTTCCATAGAAATGTGTTATTAAATGATTTTGTTATTGCTGTAATATTTCATATCGGCCGAGTGCATTATTGTTATTTGTCTGATATACTTTTGATTGTGCAAATTGTGACGTTTGAATATTTATAATAATGTGATTAACATACATATTTATCGATACTACAGAGAACACACACACACACACTCATCCATACACACACGAACAACAATAGCAAAAACAATTAATTAATTAGATGCTCATAAAATTGAAATAGCGAATATGAAGTGTTAATTATTCAAAGAATACCCGCCATTCCATTCATGTCGAGTCGAGTCGATCGAATCGCATCGAATTGAAATCAAAACAAATCCGATTCCAAGTCAATGATACAACAACAATCAAATAAAGCGCCCAACAACAACAACAACAACAACATCAACAATAAAAACAAAACGTTTAAATAAGCCAATACTTTGTTTCCGACAACATCACGTGGCGCTACGGACAATTGCCTGAACCTCCCTATACGAACGGACGGACGGATGGCCAGGCCTATGCTTGCGTACATAAGAACGTACATATGTACACATACATACATATGTATACATATATAAGCACATCTGTAAACATCGATGAACAAAATGTTTAAATACTTTAAATAAACAAATCGGATCAGAGAGTCAATAAGGCGGGGGAAATAAATTAAAAATTGGGGGTGGACAAAAGCTGTGGTGTTGACATAATTATTACCTACTTTTAGCCGAATTCCCAAAGTCATCAGACATCGGCTATCCATGTGTGGTAGTGGTTGATATCTTCTTAGATAATAATTAGAGTCTAACGTTGCGTTATGAAATCGAGTGATTATGATTTTACAGAGGGCAATCGGAGCTCAGTCATCGATACACAGTGGTTCAGAATCGATTTAATGTTGTGAAGAATAATTTATAAAGAGCAAAAAAAACAGTTGTTTCTAGTTTTTTTTTTTTAAATAAAAAAAAGTTCTGCCATTGCAAATTTTTATAATTTAACTTTAATATGACGTCTAAATTTTTGTGTGAAATGGATGAGGAAAACAAACTGAAATTTCACAAATGCAAACTAAATCGAGAACGATAAAATTGTTGTTTTTTTTCGATCGCAAATAAATCTTGATATCTGTTCGTTCTCGTTCCTTCTTTAGGATTAGTTTAGTTTAAGAAAATATTGGAAAATAAAAAATTCATCAGGCGCCCCGGTAGGCGAGTTGATAGCGTGCTTGCCTATCAACGTGGGGGTTGTGGGTTCGATTCCCACCAGAGGCTTTGGTCTGTCGCTGCAAAAATCAAGCCAAATGGTCTTTGTCACCTGGTTTATCCTTGGACCCAAAATTAGAATAAAAATTTACTTTGTATTGTAATTAATAAATAAATAAATAAAAAATTCAACCGTGCGAGTGCATTTTATTTCTGTCTCCTACATATCAAAGACCATACGGAGGGCAGACGCATTAGTTCGGCTACACACTCTAGATGTCAGTAATTGCCATGGCAATATTTGAAACAACTGTACAGGGTTTTTTCTGTGATAAATGATCAAATGTTTATTTCATAGTAAATAGGAAGGTATGCCGTTAATAATGAAAAACAATATCAGCCAAATGGCCACCACGACCACGCCTAAAGGACCATATCCTTTTCATGGAATTTTCCATAACCAAATCTCAAAGTGGCTACTCTATGTCCTCGACAGCCTCACGAATTCTATCTTTGAGGTCTTGAATCGATGCTGGGCTGTTGGCGTAGACCTTATCTTTCACGTGGCCCCAAAGGAAGAAGTCGCATCGTGTTAAATCACAAGATCTCGGTGGACAATTGTGATCACCTGTTCGAGACATAACACGGTCCGGAAACTTTTCCCGTAAAAGAGCAATGGTTTCGTTGCTTGTGTGGCACGTAGCGCCGTCTTATTGAAAGTAAACGTTGTCCAGATCAATATCATCCAACTCCGACGTGGAATGGACAAACAGCAGCAATATTCTCAGCTGTTCTTGAGCGACGTGCACGGATTTTATTCTTCACATCACTAACTTGTCCCAACAGCTCGAATTTGTCCACCAATGTCGGTATTGCGGCCCGTCAAGGTGCTTCACGACTACCCAAGATTGCTTTAGTTTTGCGAACTGTGACTGCAAGATTTTCACCATTTTTGTAGTGAATTTTAATAATTTCAATGCTTTGTTGAATTGTGTATCGTTCCATTTTTAGTAATGGCGTAGTTTCAACTTGTCAAATGTCAAAGAATAAAAGCTTCAAAAGTGACAGCTACCGAAACACCGGGTGATTCCAAATAACACATCTTGTTGGAAAACCCTTTATATCGTGAACTATTAACCTCGCAAGGATGTGATCTGGTATGACATGGTAACTTTATAGGTCCAGGAAAATATCATACGGGAGAAATAATATATGTATATTTCAAGGGCACTTCAATAAAAGACTAAATAAGAAAAACATCTTATAAAGGGTGTTTTTTATTGTGGTATAGAACTTTAAGTTGGCATCACTTTTTTAACTGGCGGCCATTTTGTCAGCTGTCAAGTGATTGATATTTAGTTTGGTTTGCCATTTCATCATGAACAGGTTGACAAAAGAACAACGCTTGCAAATCGTGCAAATTTATTTCGAAAGTAATGGTTCAGTTCGCGAAGTTCACCGCAAGCTCCGTCCGAATGAATCGATTCGCCACCGTACACAGCAATTGGAGCTTTGTCCATCAACTTTATGGAAGATTTTGCGCAAAGATCTTGGCTTGCGACCTTACAAGATCCAGCTTGTGCAAGAATTAAAGCCGCGAGACCATGCAATGCGTCGTGATTTTGGTGTATGGGCCGAAAATGAGATTCATCTCGATGATGATTTTCATCACAATTGGAAAATTGGACCTGTAGAATTGGCTTTATTCGAGCCAGCCGCGGCGGCCACATGCCCGAAATCATATTTAAACATTAATGGCATAAAATTATCCTTCCAATAAAGCCAATAAGACATTAAAACGATTTTCTTGTGTTTTATTTCAATTCGAAGTTCTATACCTCAATAAAAAAACACCCTTTTGAACATGGAACATCTTATTATTACTCTAAAACCATGTGGCATCGAAATGCACCGGGTTACTCCAGTCTTTTTAAATAGTTCGACTCGGACTTCGACTACAACAATATTTCGAAATTTATATTCCCCCCACATATTCCTTTACTGTAACTCACGCTGGTGTCCGTTTGTATCTCATGGATAAAAAAAGGTCATGTAATCGACTGTATTTCAAATTATAAAAATATTAACAGATTAACTTGGTAGTGTGTGCGCCTATCACACAGAAGAACCCGAGTTCGTAACCGGGTAAGACCATCAAACATTTTTTCGGCGGCTGTTCCCACCTCTTAAATGTTGGCGAATTTACGAGTAAGAGATAGTAATCTCTAAGCCATGCAAAACTTCTCTAGAAAAGCATTATCCCTTCGTAGCCGGTTTTTAACAGTAGGTCCCAGTCAGTGAGTATACAAATGATATCGTACACAGCTCAGTCATTCGAGAGAAGTTCATGGAATGTTAAGGGAAATACGTAAGTCAGTAACATGTTTTAATACATCATTTTTATATAACTGTCTGCGGCAAAATAAATCAACCTCATTGAATTTCCGACAATCCAAACATGATTCACTTTGACGGCTATTGTCTGATTGTCCCTTAACGTCATAAAATTGACAATTTGAATCTTGGCAAACAAAACCAACTCAGACTTGAATGGATTTAATCGGTCACCATTCTGGTAAACTATTGCTGAGAACAACTTTATTCGCTGGAAATTATTATGGCAACGTGGCTATCCAGGGACTCTCATCATTGTCAAATGGCTTGTTGATCGGAGGATCCACTATACAGAAAATTCGTTTTTCAGCCGAACTATTCGTATGTGGAATACTCGTTCTGCAAGTGTTCTTCTCGCTGTGACATTCGCAAATTCAAGACAAACGTTAACAAGCACTACTCCCTCCTTCCGATACCATAATTTTTTACCGATAACACAGTGCAGGGGTGAGCCGCTGAGAAAAAAACAAGGTATGTACAATAGGGTGGAGTGAAAACATGTTTTTTTTTAATTTGAAAAAGTTAACCTCGGAAAGAGATGTAGTCTGGGGTCCTAATGAGGGAAAAAATAAAGAAAAAAATTTTAAAAAATTTTTAGGGGTCGCGACACTCCCTCAAAATTATTCGAAATTTAACTTATTCGAAATTTAAAAGTTTGAGCTTGTTCAGTGTCCAAACAAAAGTATTTGAGGCAAATATGAGGATAATCGAGTAATATTTGTAGCTTTGGTGGCGATTTCATTGTTCAGTCAATTTTCTGAAGAAGGGACGATTTGACTTATTTAACTTTTTGAAATTTTTGAACAATGAGAAAAATTTTTTTAAATTTTTTCATGCCCTTATTTCATTGTTTACGCTATTGCAAACATTTATTGACATAAAACTTTTTAGGATTTTTCTAAAATCAACGCCAAAATAGCGATAATTTCCAAATTTCGAGGGAGTGGCGCGACCCCTAAAAATTTTTTAAAACTTTTTTCTTTATTTTTCCCCTCATTAGGACCCCGGACTACATCTCTTTCCGAGGTTAACTTTTTTTTTTTTGAATTTCACTCCACCCTAATGTACAACTTTCACCATTCCGAGTTTTATATCCTCACAGCTCAGGTCACGTTGGATGTGTTTGCTTTGCTAATATGTTTTTGCTTCCGTCGCAACTCTGTTTAGGTTCATTCAAATCGGACTTGTCATTTGGAATTAACAGATTTATTTCGAAAAATATCCTATTTTCTACACTTTAATTTGTTTTGTTTTTAATTTCAAAATATTGTATTTACCTAAATATGTCTTACAATAAAAAAATTATAAGAAACTATAATAGAAAGGGCACTGTAATATCAAAATAATTAATAAATACATTTTACAGCAACAAAAAAAAAATCCCCCCTTCAACAGGTCACGCTAATCTACATTCAGTGCAAGTCAAGAGTTCTAGACGTTGCTTGCACCTGTTTAAACCCCCAAATTACACAATTTCCGGTAGCAGCCCATAATGGGTTAAATGTTTTAATGATAATTCCACTTCGTTCACAATATCCTTAATAATCTTATTCAGCAGATGGCCAAACAAATTTGTGTCTGGGATCAACTCAAGCGTTTCCTTACTGAACGATGTCCAGTTACTCCTTCAATCTCTGCCTTATCCGGTCCATAAAAAACTTGCTAACCGTTGCTAAACTTTATTAGACAGACTCACCTTTTTAAAATATTGAATTAGCAGTAAATAATCGTAGAGGTGTTGAAACCTTCAAAATAATGTGGTTTTCATTTGATGAAGCTGACACAAATCTGAATTTTTCCGTTGGCTAAATGTGTAGACCATCGGGAACATGTTTTGATTTACAATTTGTTACGTTTCCTTTTTGTGATTTAGTATCTGCGACACAGATTCAATTAGGTGGGGACGCGTATAAATTCTTTATTATTTCCAAAAAATCCTATTGATTTTATGATTTCATTCCGCTGAGTTATTTTGAGATTGGTTATATTGTGAAATGTTGGGATTTCTTTTAAATTTTTTTTTTGTTTGTTTCTTATGTTTAGGTGACTTTCTTGCGAACCCACAAGATTCGCTTGATTGTATTTATTTCTTTGCCATTTAATTCCATTTCAACAATTTGTGGCACACAATAATTCTTATTAAATTCTCTTTTCAAATTCAAAAGGTATTTATCAATTAACACATCTTTCACTTCACTTCACTACACTTCAAATTAAATCTGATCACATCAAACAAATCAAATTTAACCGAACCGAAACGACGAGCGACGACAGTTTTTTGCGCACATCATAATCGCGCCAAAATCTCGTCTTGTTTAGCGCTCACCGGGGGGAAACTTGTTGCCGCAGTTTTACGTTGACGTGCAATTGAGAAACCGTCCGCGTGTGCATCTGTTTCACGACGAGTAATTCACACACATCTGAGCTGGCTGGTGGGCGACAGTGGAGTGTCTTGAGCGAAACACTAGTTGTCAAAGTTCCCAAATCACACACACACACATACACACAACCAGATAATTCGATAGAAGGCTTTTCCCGCCGATGTAAACAATGCCAGAGCTTTTTACATAAAGCACTGTTAGTACCGGTGAAATTGATGGACAGCTTAGGGGAGAGCGGTGACAAATATAGTAACGGCAATCAATGTTTGCTTTATTTTCCACTTTCATTCAGCTTCCACATTGCTTACTGAAAGCTTAGCGAAAAGTGGATGCCTTGTGGATTAAATCCAACTTTCTGTGGCTCGTAAAATATAAGAGATTTTAAAGAAAGCTTTTAGATGTTTTTCGCGGATAACAATCGTGTGGATTCTGTTCTATGTTTCCCAATCAGTTCCGTGTGGATTACAGCTTTTACCGAGCCAACAAATAGTACCACAATAGTTCAATTCCCAAACGTATGATTAATATTCGATGTGAACTTTTCTTATTACACATACGCCCTGATCCACCCAAGAATCCTGTCGTAATTAAACGGCCACCAAATGTTGCTCATGTTTAAAGGGGAAAGAAGTAAGTTTCACAATTTTGTTCATTTCATTGAAATGAAATACGATTTTTTCTCTAAGCTCAAACACAAGAAAATGCCTATCAGCGTGGGGGTTTTGGGTTCGATTCCCACCAGAGCCTGCAATCTAGTCGCTGCAATCTAGCCAAATGGTCTGTGTCACTCGGTTTACCCTTGGACGCATAAATAGAATAGAAATTTACTTTGTATTGTAATTAAATAAAAATAAAAAAAGGACATTTTAAACTGTCAATTTCAAATACAAGTGACCGAGAGCTCATAAGATTTCGCTTAGTTAAGTTGACTATACAATTTGGCCTTGGTTGGGGGAACTCCTCGACTACCACGACCTCAACTATGTCGTCGCCATATTTCCTCCAGCAGTTGCAGGCATAAGTTCGTCTTGTCCTCCTTCAACAATAGAGCCATTTTTGCAGGTTCTATTCTAATTCCAGAACATTCACCACAGTTTGTGTCTAATAGGAATCCTTCAGATGGATCTTCCGTCCATAATATGGAAATAATTTGTCTGCTTCAGCTTCAGTGACGACTTTTTACTCATGCTAGGCCATTTCATTCTCATTCAGTGACATCTTCGGGAGGGGAGGGGGTTTCCATGGATTTTATTATGTACAGTGGCCAATAAAATTGCTATTCCAACAAGACAACGATCCAAAACACACGAGCAAATTGGTTGAGGTTATGTTGTGGCCTGCTCTGTCCCCAGACCTTAACCCCATTGAAAATCTATGGGGAGATGTTGAAAAACGAGTTTCCGCGATTCGACCATCGAATGCGGACGATCTGTGGATTACTGTCCGAAATGCATGGCAGGAAATTCCATTAAGTCGATGTCGTAGTCTTATTGAATCCGTAGTCTTTTATTTAATATTAATCATGGCTGGTGCATTTTTTGGCTTTAATTTGTTGACTAATTCTAATACTCCTATTTTGTTGAACAGTGAATAATTTGAATAATTTTTTGAATAGTATTTTTTATTTCATATGGTTTCAAATAAAGGGTGTTTTTTATTGGGGTATAGAACTTTAAGTTGGCATCACTTTTTTAACTGGCGGCCATTTTGTCAGCTGTCAAGTGATTAATATTTAGTTTGATTTGCCACTTCATCATGAACAGGTTGACAAAAGAACAACGCTTGCAAATCGTGCAAATTTATTTCGAAAGTAATGGTTCAGTTCGCGAAGTTCACCGCAAGCTCTGTCCATTTTATGCCATTACATCCACAAAAACTGACTGTTTGGTGTGCTCTATGGGCTGGTGGAGTCATTGGGCCATACTTCTTCCGAAATAATGCTGGAGAGTCAGTTACCGTTAATGGAGACCGGTATAGAGCCATGATAACCGACTATTTTGTTCCCGAATTGGATGGCATGAATGTGGATGAGTTGTGGTTCCAACAAGTGGTTGAAAATTGGACCTGTATAATTGGCTTTATTCGAGCCAGCCGCGGCGGCCACATGCCCGAAATCATATTTAAACATTAATGGCATAAAATTATCCTTCCAATACAGCCAAATTGATGGACATTAAAACGATTTTCTTGTGTTTTATTTCAATTCGAAGTTCTATACCTCAATAAAAAACACCCTTTACATTATAAATGTCAAAATAACCAAAGTTTTAGTTAAAAAAATTTTAAATAAATATTGATTTTTATAGAAAATTTGTAATCGTCTTTTTTTTCTTGAGTTCACTCCTATTTTTTTGAACACAACTGTACTTCCACAGTCAAATCTCTATTGTGACAAAAGATAATACATCTGAGTTTTTTTTTTGTTTCTATTTTGTTCAAAAAACTCTTGCTTTTAAAAAGAACAACAACAACATCAATATATTTCAAACTCTGTTATAAAATGTACTTGAAGCCTAAACAGAGACGGCTTCACACTCCACCTCACATAGAAAGCACACGTCTAACAAAAAAACACCCTTTACATTTTATTTCCGATACACACCAACACAGATCTTCAAGTATAACACAAAATATATGTGTTATACTTAATGTCGATCAATCATCTCGATGGGGTCCCATCTGTGGCGGCTTAAGGTGTTGCAAACGAAAGGGCAAACTCAGCCAAACACTTCCCTTCTCTGTTGGTGGTTTAAAAACATAAACAGCGTCGTCATTCGCTCAGGATTACCATTACCATTAACTTGATACACTTCAGCGGTCTTGGTGCAGAACCAGAACTGTGTCTCGCCACATTTGAATATCTGTCACATTTGAATATCTGATACACTTTTGGTGTTTTTTTGACTCCATGCGAGTACTAACCTGTTTGGTAGCGTTGTTTACGCTCAGAAGATGTTCATGCTAATTTTTGTTTTCATCTCCGGCTTCGTTATCGTCGCTGGGAGGGCCTCAGATGGTTCTTACCAGAATTTGACCACTTCGCAACTGAATTGAGAGTTAGATTGACAACTTGAATTTTATATGAATTTAGTGTGCCGTCCACGGTTGTGGCGATTAGAAGCGGTTTGTTCCATCGATCGAATGATCCCGAAATTATTACTACTCGTACTGTTGATCGGTTCAATGGAATGTGATCATGTTACGGTTATACGATGTTCGGACGAAGCGGATTGTTTGGCCAATGTGGATGGCGAAACATTGAACGTCATCAGGGAACATATGTACAATGGCACCGACGCCTGTGACAATTTCTGGGATTACGCTTGTGGATCCTGGACTGAGAGGCCGTATTACGATCATGTCGACACATTTGGAGCAATGACCAACTACTATGCCGATCAACTGCGAGCCACCCTGGAAAGTTTGCTAGCCTCGGAAGGCTTTGAAGAGATTTCCCTAATGCTGTCCCAATTGTGGCAATATTTCGAAGCGTGTCGTTCGGCTGGCACGTACTATTTGCCAATGTCCAAATATTTAAGAGAACTGCCGACTGATCGTATCTTTGGTGAGGGTTTCCAGTGGCAGGCGCTGTTCGATAAAGACTCCCCCCACTGGGAACACTTCAACTGGTTACAGTCATTGGCTATCATGCGGAGATATGGCTTCAATGGAGTTTTCCTGCACGAAGCCATGGGCTTTGCTACGAATGACTCTGGCAAATATGTGGTGCAGGTGAAAATCCCGCCACCGCAAAAGAATTTTCAAAATAAATACAAAGTCTTGGAGATTTTGGAGGAATTTCAATTTGACCGGCTCGATTCAACTCTGGATATGTGGAAATTGTCCCAGGAGATTTATGCACTTGACAAGGAAATGATCGAACTATATCGACGATATGAAGAATCGGGAAATATTGTAAACAGCATGACATTGAAGCAACTCCAGTCTAGCGAAACGGGATTGCAATGGCAATTGTATTTTGACTCTGTGACTGGCACTCGTCTCGATTCGCATGCTGTGCCCTTGGAAGTTTCCGGCAAACGCGAATATTTCACAGATCTTCAAGTGCACCTGCAACAGAAGGATAATCACACCATTGCATGGTATCTGCTGGTGAATTTCTGCAAATATTTATTGGACATCCGGCCGCTGGTCACAGATCGCGAGTGTTTGCTGCACACAAATGTTATGTTTCCGCTGGGCATCAACTATATTTACAGACGATTCCTCTACAGAAATCGTAGAGCGGCAGATGAAGTGGTCTTGCAAAATATTCTCAACAAATTGAAACAACATTTCTCCACCCACCTGCACGATAATAAATTCGATCTCCAGCCGAAACAACTTCGATATTTGCAAGAGAAATTATCAGCAGTTCAGCTGCAAATAGGAAACTTACCACAACGCCTGCCAGCCAATCTCAACGACTACTATTCGTCTGTGCCGCTTGCCAGTGACAACTTCTTTGCGAATCATTTGCAAATGTTAACCTTTCGATTTGACCAACAACATAAGGCGCTGTGGAACCGCGCCCCGACTCTTTCCAGTATCGACGACTACTTTGTGAACGATGACATTTCAACTGTTCGCAATGCACCCTACTTCATACACCCGCGGAATTTGCTGATGGTGCCCATGGTCTTTTTGCAGCTGCCCTTCTACCATCACTTGCAGAACTCTCTCTACCAGTACTCTCTTGTTGGCTGGATTATGGCTCACGAACTGTCGCATGCCTTTGACCGGTATGGTGTGCGTTTTGATTCGCACGGCAATCAGAGTCCCTTGGGCATTGCAATTTCTCTCAATCCCTTATTTGTGAAGAGCGCCGAGTGTCTGTCGAAAAGTTCTGCCCCCACCGCCTCCCTCAATGAGAGAATGGCCGACGTCAATGGTTTGCAGTTGGTGTGGGAGATTTACGCTGCAGACTTTCTAAACAATTCCAACGTGCTGTCGGCTGATTTCAGCGTGCCAGAATTGTTTTTCTTAAATTTTGCCCAATTCTTTTGTGGCTCTCTGCCACCAGTCAAGGATCACGATGCAGACGATGTCCGCGTCAGAGAATCGCTGGCAAATCTTAGGGAATTTGCAGATGTTTTTCATTGTGGGAAAGGCCGTGGTCGAAGTCCCACTGAGAAGTGTAACATTTGGAGGAAATGATAATGAAATAAAGTTTGCTTTTCCTAAAATGTGTGTAATTACGTTTAATTGCAATAGCTGAATTTATGGTGGGACACAAAGTGTACATAAAATCGAATTTAATAGTCACGACATGAAAAAAAAATTTAAAAAAAAACTGAAACCTCTCAAAAACAAATCTTTGAAACAAAAAAGTATTTTATAAAAAGAAAAAAGAAAGTTGGTGAACTGATACTGTTCACCAGTGTTGTTTGTTTTTCTTCGCCGGTGAGTGTAAAACCAAATGCTTCCAACATGAACGAAACAAAATATACAAGATTCAAAAAGAAAAATAATAAAAAAAAATTTTATTTTCAATGATGTTTAATTTTTTTTTTTTTTATTAATTACAATACAAAGTAAATTTATATTCTAATTTTGGGTCCAAGGGTAAACCGGGTGACACAGACCATTTGGCTAAAATTTTGCAGCGACAGACCAAAGCCTCTGGTGGGAATCGAACCCACAACCCCCACGCTGATAGACAAGCACGCTACCAACTCGCCTACCGGGGCGCCTATGTTTAATTTATATTTTTCTGAATTGGGTATTTTGCTGTAAATTATTCCTGATCCAATTTGTATTTCTATTACGAATGAGAAATATTGCAGCGTCAAAATGAAAACATCAAGAACTGTTAAGTTTTGATCTACTTCATGTTACTAATCCGAACCGATGTTCAAATCATTCTCCACAACGATGTTATCCTCAAGACAGCATTCCGTAATTTCAAGTTTATCCTTATTAACCCTGATTATTCCATTTAAAAAACATTGAGCATCAAATATCGAAAAAAAAAAAAAAAAAAGTAACACAGCACAAACCTCATTGCAGTCAATGTATCGAAAGACATCCGAAGCGGCTGTTCTGAAAGACATCAGACTGTGTGTGCCGAGAAGCCCGCATTATTACGGGAAACTACACGTACTTCCAGTAGGTTGAATGGTGGTCAACAATCATGTCCTCTTGCATATTGCATTTCAAAAACCACCATGAAATTCCAGAGAACGACGAATGATTTTTATTAAAAATAAAAATGATACAAATCCACATAGACGAATGAACAGGCATACAGATACGCTGTCACAAATACAAATCCCACCCACCTCCCCCCCCCCTTTCGTCATTAACACACGCGCTCCAAAGATGTTGCAAGAAATGTGGACACAAAGGCCACCCGTTCACATAGACACAAATACACAACGCTCATTTACTGCAATAATGGCACAATTCAAAATTCCCTATTTATTCTTCTGTCCAAGAAAAAGCATTAAGTCTGTTATTTAGGTTGACTTTTCTGTTTAGGCGTTTTTAAAGCGGTGCACTATTTCGTGCACCCCATTTGATCTTGTAAATATTTACACGACACATTCGCTAATCTATCGGTCGTCTGGTCCCTGGATTTAGAACATTTAGCCGGAATACGCGTCTATTCAGCGTCTCTCATCCGTTCATTGTCAAATGGCCGGTTGACCGGACGACGCACTATAGAGAAAATTAGTTCTTCAGCCATACTGTTCACATGTGGAATAATCTGCCAGCAAATGTTTGTCCTGCCTGCTATGACATTATCAAATTCAAGGCAAACATCAACCAAGTCTACTTCCTCGTTCCTCCTTCCTTCCTATCGCTAAAAGTGCATTGAATTTAAAAATAAAAAAAAAAAATGTAAGTTCGGATTTTTGTAGCTCGGAATTCTTAATTGTATCCATAGTTGAGCCCCAATGGCCTTGATTTTTAGGATATAGATTTAAGCTCATAGTAGGACAGAAATACGTTCGAAATGGTCCTACGTGTAGACCGCTTGGATTAATTTAAGCCCGAAAAAATCATCGAAAACTGGGAATTGACTTAAGGAAAATTTATATAAAATTAACATCACAATATTCTTGTTCTAAGAATATTAAATTCAAAATACTATAAGTTCGAAATGGATTTAAAGAGAGCACATTTTTATCCTGCCTCAGTTTTCTCTATCAAAAATAGTTCTACGAATTTGTTCTCTTACCTCACTTAAAATTGGACGTACTTTTCCTAATAAAGGGGTGTTATTTTGAATCACCCGGTATTTCGGTAGCTGTCACCTTTGAAGCTTTTATTCTTTGACATTTGACAAGTAGAAACTACGTCATTGCTAAAAATGGAACGATACACAATTCAACAATGCATTGCAATTATTAAAATTCACTACGATAATGGTGAAAATTGTGCAGTCACTGTTCGCAAAACTAAAGCAGTTTTGGATCGTCGTTAAGCTTCTTGTCGGACCGCAATACAGAAATTGGTGATTTAACACCTTGCGACTTCTTGCTTTGGGGCCACGTGAAATAACACCTCTTGTTGGAAAATCCTGTAAATATCCTGTAAATATCCATTTTCAATGATTTCTTCGCAAATCCTTCGTTTATTATGCTACGTAATGAAACGAGAACTACTCTATTTACTAGCGCATAGTACGAAAAGCAACAAGCAATAAAGCAAACAAATAAATCAAGTATTTTATTCTTATTATGAAAATGTTCATACTTGATTTTAAAACTATCCCATTTTTTAATTGCTTTAAGAACAACTAATTACGAATCGTACTTATTTTATTAAGTACGAGTTTAGTTCAAATTAAGAATATTCGAGTAGAATTTAGAGTGTCATTGGTCGAACAGCCTGTTGAGTTTAAAATACTTTTATTTGGATACTGGACAAGCTCTAACTAGTTAATTACGAATAAGTTAATTCTTTAATTTTTTAGAATTTTTTTCAAATCATAGCAAAAATTTTAAAATCTGAAAAAACCATTTGAATTTGTTTTCCTTATTTTTCCCTTATTAAGGGTCCCAAACTAAAAATCTTTCGGAGTGTGAAATTTTCAAATTCAAAAAAGAACGTATGTCAGGGCTGTAGTTTATTTGGGAAATCTAGAAGATTTCCCCCCTATAATTGCTACGTAAACGGTTCTTTTAAAAAAAATTGTATTTTGAGTTGTGACACTATTGAAGTAAATGCGCGATATGTACAAATCCGTGTATGTGATTTGAAACGACAGTGGGAGACTTTGGATACTTCTGATTTCGTGCCGGTTTCCATACAAATCACTAAGTTCGTCTTGATGTCCAGACCAGATTCAGCCGGTTCATTTATGAAATGACAGAGCCGTGATTGGCACTGGGTGTCTTGTGTGCTCTAAGCTGTCTCCCAGAATGAATCTAATGAATCTCTCTCTCTCTCGTCCTCCGCTTGACTCCAACAAATATTTCGACCGTATTTATACATTTGGTTAACAACCAAGTTGGACAAGTCGTTAAGACTTGGTTGTGAACTCGTACAATTTGATTGCGTTGAACTTTCATAAGAAAGTTAGACATAAGTCAATCGCTGGACCTAGTGTCGACGAACACAATTGACATGCGACACCTGATCAATTTTGTCGCTGAAGTTAAGGTTGTTAGAAAATGCCCATTTGGTCGTAGTTGGAAACAATTACAGCGACAAATGTGAAATTGTCATTTATGTTCATTTGGCCAACTGGAATGGAACATACACATGAGTCTGTGTAAGTCTGACATCGTAAGTCGCATCCTTCTACAATACAAAACTATTTTATTCACAGTAACACATACATTCACATGAATGAACATGGACATATACAATGTGACAAATGTCTGATAATACGTCGAAGAAAACGAGAATTAAGTGAAACAGTCAAAGAGACTGAAACTGTTTTGAGATTAAATTACATTCGGAAATTACATCTGTCGAGACACATCGGTCGTATGACAGCGCACTAACAACTCTACAAGTGCCGGAGCCACATTACTACGATATCGAAATGATTGCAACTTTTTCCATTTTCTAAACTTACCCAACACCAAAGAAACAATCGGATTAGTTTGTATAACAAAAGTCTGAAATGACGTTGGTTTATCGGCAACAAGTGAGCGATGTGATCACTGTTTGTCAATTGCAATTGAATATTTATTCGTACCGAGTCAACGAAGGCCAGACTTGTGCCAGTAGTTTTATTTCGATCCAAGTTAATGATTTCGATATCAAATTGTTAAAATTCTTAGCTAATTTTGGAGATTTTGTCGTAGAATAAGTATTTGGCCTCATTCTTCCCAGAAGTCTTCTTCGAATCTCCAGAAATATACACTTCAATCGGCTGACTTTATGCTAATTACCACACAGACATCTTTACAATTGAGTGGTGATCAAATTAATTTCCAAGCGGAAATAAAATCCTAGCAGACCCAGATCTGGCAACAGAAAGTCTCACTACCTAGGCCCACCGGTTGCGAGTAAGGCTCAGAATCGGTGGGAAAACAGGAAATCTACAGGGTTCTACAACAGGAGGTGTTATTTGAATACCAAAGAAAAATTACATTTTTGAGATAAATGATCGGATATTTATTTCATAATAAAGAGGAAGGAATGACGTTAATAATGAAAAACAACATCAGCCAAATGGCCACCACGACGGCTTACAGGACCATATCCTTTTCATGAAATTTTCCATAACCAAATCGCAAAGTGTCTGCCCTATGTTCTTGATTGTCTCACGATTTTTTTCATTGAGGTCTTGAATCGACGCTGGGCTGTTGGCGTAGACCTTATCTTTCACGTGGCCCCAAAAGTAGAAGTCGCATCGTGTTAAATCACAAGATCTCGGTGTTCAATTGTGATCACCTCTTTGAGAGATAACACGGTCCGGAAACTTTTCCCGTAAAAGAGCAACGGTTTCGTTGCTTGTGTGGCACGTAGCACCGTCATGTTGAAAAGAGACGTTGTCCAGATCGTAAAAAATCATTAATCATCTGTCGATAGCGCAATCCATTCACCGTAACTGTTGATCCAACCTAATTTTCGAAAAAGTTACGTCCAATGACCCCACCGGTCCTTAAACCGCACCAAACAGTCACAAGTTGAGGATGGAGAGGCTTCTCAACAATAACTCATGGGTTTTCCGAGCCCCAGATGCGACACTTTTGTTTGTTGACGTAGCCACCGAGGTGGAAATGAGTCTCATCATCTAAGATGAGTTTTCGATGGAATTCCGGATCATTTTCATGCATTTCAAGGACCCAATCAGCAAAGACACGACGTTGTTGATGAAGTTGTGTTTACTGAACTTCATAAGCCTTAAGACCCAAGTCTTTATGCAAATACGGTTAATGACGTTTGTAGAACGCCCAATTCCAAAGAACGACGAGGAATGGACAGACATGGGATTTCTTCAACAATACAGCAGCAATATTCTCAGCTGTTCTTGAGCGACGAGCACAGGTTTTATTCTTCACATCACTAACTGGTTGCGGTCCGACAAGGTTCTTTACGACTATCCAAAAATGCTTCGGTTTTGCAAACTGTGACTGCAAGATTTTCACCACTTTTGTAGTGAATTTTTTAAGCTGCAAATTTGTGGCAGTTAAATGAATTTAAGTTAAGTGCCACTAGTCAATAAGACTGTATGTATATGAAAAGTGATTATCTCAAAAATCGTTTCACATGCGTAAATTTAACTCATCGGCAACTCCAATTCAATTAATTTCAATACCGAGAATATTTTACGTTTGCCGTTGTTAGTTAATATTTGATGTGCCTTCTGCCTTTTGCCTTCCTCCGAAAATCACAATGATTAAATTCTCCCAGTATAGCATATAAAAAAGTATTGAAGCTATAAAATCCTGATGAAAAACCCCCGAAACGCTCATTCTGGCTAAGCTGCGGGTTTTGTTCGTACCTCTACCGACACCGATAAACAACGCAAATCTTAGTGGGACACATTGTTTCTTCTGCCCAAATGCGGGTGTTCTCAGTACGTAGAAGAACAGTTTACTTCATTTTTTTCTGTTTATCTATGTACATTCGCACCCCCCACGCTCCCTCATCACCTACAAATTCAGAATGTCGTTTAAGGATATCCATCTTTCTCGGAGAAGTTAAGCATGAGTATGTTGTCCACAAAATGTTCTTTTATCCTTTCATTTCTACTCATCTCAGGTGTTGTTTGTCTGCATTAAGAATGCAATACAATTCCATTTTTTATTATTTCCGAGTATCCTTTGCGTAAAGGACTCTACATACAAATTCGCTTCGGGTGAGGTGTCCCAGTATCACATGGCATTCTTCAATTGAAACAAGTGTATTGTATTCCGTAAGGAGATGCATAGAAGTTCTGTGTATTGTTTATTGAAAAGTTGACAAAGCAGATAAAGGACAGTCGGTCACAGTGGGTCGGATCGTGTATGTGATCCAATGTAATCGGTAATGGAAACTTATTAATCGTAAATAGAAGCCACACAAAGTGTTGTCCGGTATTCGCATACTGGATTCTATTCTCTGATTTGTATTTCCAGAGTGGTCCATTATAAAGGACCGGTGGAAAGGGAAAGATCATGCAGACCTGATATAATCAACAAATCAAACTTTGTAATTTCTATAAAATACTGTCCAGAGGGAGCTGTCAGTTCCGGTGTAGAAGAATATTTGCGTATGGGAGTCATTGCCTGGCATACTGGCATTCGTATACGAAAAGACAGAGCACCTACTTTGGACACCACTGGTTTGCGAGAGTTGTAGTCCCTTCGCACTGGTCATATTGCCGTGTACAAGGAATATAGTGGTGGACATGATGGAGTTCCTTCGACACTTTAATTTCCTTATCTACAAAAACATAATTGAGAGAACACAAAAAGTTATCCCCACGCAAATTATTGTTGAGGTTGTCGTGTGTATTCTTTGTTATGGTGGCTTCCGTCGAAATTAATAATTTATGCCATTTTGAACCACCGTTGCGTTTTCGCATCACCAACGTACGAACATACAGTTCCATTTTGTAAGTATGTACGTATTATTTGGAGTGATGGCTTAAAAAAGTGGTTTCATAAAATCTTTAAAGTTGACAATAGTTTTGGAAAAATAAAGCTTTTTTTAATCGCAGCCAAAAGAAGAAATCTTTTAAACACATGTGTGAAATCTATCAAAACGTCTAGTGGGAAGACCACGAATAATACTGATAACAAGCCGGAATCAGTAGTAAGGCACAAGTATCGAATTCATGAAAAATTGGTGTTGCGAACACACATCATTGGCCAATTATCTAGATGATTATCGCGCTTTTTGGCAATCATGTTGGAGATATCCCGTAATCAAAGTGTTTAATGTTCTTTAAAGTGTAATGCCTTTAAAATGAAACAGCATTGAATTGTTTTAGCCGGATTCCAATTGAGATTTGGTTTAAAACTCGTGAAGTAGAGGCACAGACCTCCGTAGCGTGATATATTCGCGGAATTTTATGTTCGGTAGTGGAGTGTCGTTTACGTTGAATAGAAGACTCTACACAGTCAGTGGTTGCAATGAACATTAGGTAGAAGCAGTGACCTCCATAGCATGATATAAATCGCAGTATTTTTAGTTTGTTTCTAGACTGTCTATATGTAGAGTAGACACCTCCACACAGTCAGCTGTTATTCGATGGTAGTTGAGAATTATTTTTACTTATATGTCCAACTGTGGAGGCAGAAGACTTTTTTTTCAGTTCAGAAAACCTGTCGCTCACTTCGCCAAAGTCTTCAGGTGTTTGGCCTACTTAATAATTGTCTAGCCAATATATTGTGATGACATTCAAGTTTGTCTTGGTACATTATCTTGATGTCTCCGATTGCATTTTTGACTAGAGGTATATTCAAGTCTTTGTGAATGTTTTCATCTATATATATAAAAGGCAAAATTCGCAAAAATAGAAAAAAAATTCTATTGGCAACAGTAGGTGGAAATGAGTTAGAGATGGGACGAAAAATGGGCCAAAACGGGGTAAAAAAAGGGGGAACAAATTAAATAAAGGGTGAATAAAAATTTTGTAAAAACTTTTGATCATTGTTTGAGACGGGACGAAAAAGTGCCGAAAACGTACCACAAACGGGATAAAAAAAAGGTACAATAGGGAAAAAACAAAAATATGTGGAAAAAAATTTTAATCGGCAGGCAAAAAAAAATAATTTAATGGAAAAAGGGACTGATAGAATCCAAAATGGTCCCAAAACTGGTATATCTATATACAAGGTGGCGCAAAAGTAAACTTCCGATGTTTTTTGGCTGTAATTAAAAAAAAATGAAAAACTTTGATTCTTCTTGTGGATTATTTTTATTTGGTCTTTTAATTTTTTTTTACATCAAGTCGAGAATATGATGTCATGTAAATGGCCGCCGCCAGAGTTTCCACTGACATTAGGGGCCAATCGCAAAATTCATAGCATTTTCTGATAGGAGGATTACTTACGAGTAGATACACGACAAATACGACAGAGTGATACTGCAAATATGTTGGAGGACCAAGCTACGCAAAATCCTACAGAAGGGCAATCTGAGCAAATAAATACACGGCCAATACGACAGAGGAATATTCCTAAAAGGTTGGAGGACTACTTGATGGGGGAGGACCTGTAGTATAGTGATATGGCAACCCTAACAAAATCGATTTTGACATACATAAATGTAAACATAGAAATCTCTCTCCTCTAGATCCGCCTTCGAGTGAAGACGCTTTTTCGTATTAATTAAGTATATATTAATTCATCCTTTATTTACTATGAACAATCGATTACTTGAAATAAAGATATGTTAAGTGCCACCCGTTATATTTAAAACTCCTGCTTGACTAACTGAGTGATTCGTCACTGTCTTATCCAAATGGCTGAAGTTAGAATCAATCATCAACATCCGCTTAGAACGGATTTTTGGAAATTCGGATTGGAAGGGGATACAATGGGGGAAAACGGGTAAAATGTGTCCCCAAAACCCTTCAAAATTCGCAAAAATAGAAAAAATTCAAATATTGTGTTTTTTTTGGAAACTCGGTCCACGACTACCATTGGCAACAGTGGGTGGAAATGAGTTAGAGATAGGACGAAAAAGGGGTCCAAACGGCATAAAAAAGGGTAAAATATGAAAAAAAATTTGCAAATTAAAAAAAAAATTATGAAACCAATTTTTGTAAAAACATGTGGATAATAGTTAGAGAAGGCACGAAAAAGTGGCAAAAACGGGATAAAAAAAGTACATAGGTCGAAAAAACAAAAATGTGTGAAAACAATTTTATTCGACTGGAATGGGCAAACAAAAATTGAAATAATGGAAAATGGTCCCAAAACTGGTATAATATAAATGGGAAATAGTCTACAACAGGATGAGATGAGAAGGGAGAAGGGTCGAAAAAGTGGCCAAAACGTACCAAAACGGGATAAAAAACGGTACAAATGGGGAAAAATGAGTGTGAAAAAGTTGTTGTCGGCAGAAATAAGCCAAAAATTGAATGTAATGAAAAATGGAGTTAAAATCGTTCGAAACGGGTCCAAAACTGGTATAATATAAATGAGATATAATCTAGCTGTATATATAAAATACATGAGTGACAGACTGATTCATCCGGTCCTCGCCAATGGCTGAAGCTAGAACCATGAAATTTGCTATAAACGGATTTTTCGAAATTCGAATAGGAAGGGGATACAAATGGTAAAACGGGGAAACCTTTGGACTACCCAAAAATACATACAAATCAAATATTGTGATTTTTGTTGGAAAATTAGTCCATAACTACGCTGAAAAAGAGTATCAAAACGTATGAAAACAGGGAAAACCAAAAAAGTGTGAACATGTATTTCAAATTAATATCTACCGACAAAAACATGAAAAAGGCGATAAAGTTTCTCAGTCGGTATAAAACATTTTTTTGTAAACCAATGCAATTAAAAATATTTTGTGTTTTACTGGGAAGGAAAATGTACGCTTACGGGTATTTGCTAGTTTCTCATATACCAGGATGCACCGGTACTTAAACGCAGAGTTTTCGACTGGACTCGTTGGATTTTATCAAGGTTGCTCGAACTTGCTTTTCCCCATAGCTGTGCGCCGTATGACCAACTTGATTTGATAATAAAGGGTTATCCATTTCGTGGTATAAAAATAATAGGGCTGGAATTCAACATCTGTCAAACTAAGTTGTTAAACCAATTTTCTTTTCTGACATTGACGAAAATGTATCACTTAACTATCATACAACGCGTAAAAATTATTAAAACCTACTACAAACAATGGTGATTCTGGCACAGCCACATATCGTGCTGTAAGATGAGATTATGGTTTACATAATCGTCCAACTACGCAAGCAATTGGCAAAATTGTGAAGAAATTTGAAGAGACTGAAGCAGTTACACATATTGTAAGGCGCGTTATAGTCGTATGATAACCGACTTTTTTTTTGCCCCTGTTTGCATTTTGACTCGTTCCTTCAGTCAGATTATAGCCATGATTCGGATTCGTCTCAAGTGATCACCCAACCCAATTTTTGTGACGCTACACATCAAACTGTTTGTGTGTGCTGATGATTGCAGTGTCACCAGCAGCAAAAGTGGATGTGAGTATGTTTGGGCTGCTGGTGGGGTGGGGATATCTGCCATGAATTGCGGGGACCCCCATCCGTGGTGCAGCGTACCAAATAAACGAGACAAAAATTTTGTTGGTTTAGAATGCCTCCTGTGAGGATTGAACTCACGACCCCTGGTTTACAAGACCAGTGCTCTGCCACTGAGCTAAAGAGGCTCGTGCTTCGCTGCAGACGAATGTGAAACATTTACGGTGACTCACCCAACAAGCTTGTAAGCCATTCGCAGACAACTGTAAAGACATGCATTTATGTAGCATAGTTATGTGCGCCTTTGTGCTTTGCACCCAACAACCAATGATGTGCCCGTATTTTAACCTTTTTTTTAAACAGCGCTGGCACCTGCTGATGCCTGCTAAAATGATGTTAACGAATTTTGAAATAAACGGGAAAAGCTCTTTGATAGCGGAAGCTTTATTTGTCTGAGATTAAATACAGTCACTGCCACAAAAAACTGTATACTGTGATATTGTAGACTACTGACACAAGATTTTTCAGATTTTCATTGCATGCATACAATTTAAATTAAAATATTGTACAATGTACTCGCTCATAAGCGGTCACCCAAGAGACTGAGAATTTTGTCTGCTGATGAGAGAAGTACAGAAGAGGACTGAAGCGGATTGGTACTGAGTAAAAGTGTCCGATTAGGACAGGTGTCCGCTTAAGGAAGGTGTGCGCAAGGGGAGAGTACACTGTATTACATTTTGTAAACATATGTGTGCGCCACGATGACCTGCCGAATAACTCTAACAATACGTTGTTCCTTGATCTTTCGAAGAAAACAGTTTTATATCCGAAAAAAAAACATATTCTTTTTGAACTTGGAAGATGGAAAAAATATACGTGGCAAGGCTGATTGAAGCGAACGTCAGGTGTCGTTTTAATACGTATTGTCAATGTAACGAATGTGTGTCTAGCAAAGCCGCAGGCTAATAGCCAATAATTATGGAGAGCGTTTATCTGTTAATGCATCTAGCTGTACACAGTCTGGCGAGCTTTTAGGTCAGACAAAAGTTGTCACACAAATTAGGCATTCTCGGTGTTCTGGGCTCGGTAGCCTAGCCATAGTTTCGAAGGAAACGTTCAACGTTACTAAAATTGCTCTGGGGGGTTCTTAGCAGTCTAATTTCTCAATGAAGTCAGATGAGTATTTAGGCGTCAATTGATCGTCTTTCGGTATCAGTTTATCAAAAAGTGCGCAAGTGCATTGTTTCAGGCAATTTTTTAGTGAAGAGACCAATGTAAAATGTTAATTGTCATATTAAATTGTAGTTATATTTTAATCAAAAATATTTGTGATGGTAGATATTAGTTAACTCCGCCTGGTCGTATTGTACGACTTGCCGGTCCCAAGCCCGGATAAAGGAGGAGGGTTAGAGCGTAGGCCTTGTAAGCCACCTTCGTAAAACCCTTAATTACAATGAAAAGAAAAATAAAAGATACAAAACGGACTTCCCCTAATGTTGACGACCACCGCAAACGTTTAAAGGACCACGATTTACGGATATGCACTTGGAATGTAAGAACACTCCAAAGACCAGGTGCCTTTATCCAACTGGCGGATGTCCTCGAAAAGTACAAGGCAGACATCACCGCCATCCAGGAAATACGATGGAAGGTACACGGCGTGACGAAGATGAAAGCTTGCGACATTTATTACAGCTGCCATGAAAGCAAGCACCAATTCGGATGTGGATTTGCCGTGAATAAGCGAATACGACACCTTGTCGCTGGTTTCACGCGAGTAGATGAAAGACTGGCTATAATCCGCATCAAGGCCACATTTTTTTACATCAGCCTAATTTGTGCTCACGCGCCGACGGAGGAAAAAGACGATGAGACTAAAGACTCGTTCTATGAGCGCCTAGAACAGACGTATGACCGCTGCCCTGGACATGACATTAAAATCGTTCTAGGAGATTTTAATGCCAAAGTAGGCAGGGAGGACATCTTTGGTCCTACCGTCGGAAAATTCAGCCTCCATGAAGAGACTTCCGACAACGGAATGAGGCTGATTAATTTCGCCGCCGCAAGGAACATGGCTTTTAGCAGTACCAGGTTTAAGCATCGCAAGATCCATCAAGCTAATTGGCTGTCACCGGACAGAAAGACAAAAAACAAAATTGATCATGTTGTGATAGACGGACGGCATGCATCCAGCGTGTTGGACGTACGCTCGTTTCGATCCGCAAACATCGATTCGGATCACTACCTTGTGGGAGCAAAGGTGCGCACTCGATTAAGTGCCGCGAAATTCGTACGTAGCAACAACAAGAGAAAGCTAGACGTCGAGAAGCTCCATTCACAACAGACAGCCAATGCTTACTTCACGAAGCTGACCCAATTGCTCCTTGCCAAGACTCTCCCTTCCGATGACATCTCCGCTCAGTGGAAACATATACAAGACTCCATCGCAAAAGCCGCCGAAGAAGAAATTGGTTACCGAAAGCGGTCACAAAGTAACCAATTTTACGATGAGGAGTGTATAGTCGCCACTGAAGCTAAGAACGCCGCATACAAGGCAACACTCCAGCCTATGGCAACGCGAGCTGTGCTGGAGCGATACCGGGAGTTGAGGAGAGAGGAGAATCGTCTTTTCCGAAAAAAGAAGGGAGAAATGGATAGACGACAGTGTGAGGAGATAGAGGTTTATGGAAGTAGAAATTATGCCAGAAAATTTTATCAGCGAGTGAAACATCAAACGAATGACTCGAGTACTGGCATTACTTCGTGTAGAGATGAGAATGGAAATATGGTACTGATACGCCGAGTATGCTGAGAGTCTGGAAACAAAATTTCTCCAGACTACTATCGGGCGAAGATACAACCGAAGATAGTAACCCGCGACCAATCATAGAAGACGGTGTGGAATGTCCACCTCCTACCCACGATGAGGTAAAACAGCAATATTCCGGCTCAAGAACAATAAAGCCGCAGGTGTCGACGGAAAACCAGCAGAGCTGTATAAGACCGGAGGAGACGAGCTGATAAAGTGCGTGCATCGGCTAGTTTCCACAATCTGGGTAAATGAAAGCATGCCTGACGATTCTAACCTCAGCGTACTATGTCCAATTCATAAAAAAGGAGACAAGACCGTTTGCGCCAACTATCGCGGTATAAGCCTCTTATCCATCGCATATAAGATACTTTCAAGTATATTGTGTGAAAGACTGAAGCCAAATCTCGACGAACTGATCCAGCCCTATCAGTGTGGCTTCAGGCCGAATAGATCAACAATCGACCATATCTTTTCACTACGCCAAATCCTGGAAAAGACTCATAAAAGCAGATCGATACATACCATCTTTTCATCGATTATAAAGCCGCCTTCGATACTCCGATAAGAGAAAAACTATTTGACACCATGTCTGCGTATAAAATACCAGCAAAACTTATACGCCTTTGTAGAATGACACTGAGTGATACTAGGTCATCAGTAAAAATAGGAAGTGACCTCTCCGAGCCATTCACTTCTACAAGAGGTCTCAGACAGGGCGACAGCTTATCATGTAACTTCTTCAACATCCTGATGGAGAAGATATTAGAAAATGCAGAAGTTAATAAAACTGGCACTCTGACAACCAAGGGCCACATTCTCCTCGCATATGCTGACGACATTCACATTGCCGGAAGGACAGAGCGAGATGTAACTGGCGCTTTTTCTAGAATCGAAAAGGAAAGCGAAGGATCGACCTGCAAATAGATGTTATTTCGGGCTTAACAAACAATTCAGGAACAGAAACCTCTCGCGTCGAACTAAAATAACACTGTACAATACACTTATTCTACCCGTGCTTCTTTATGGCGCAGATGAAGCTGTGCTGGGTGTATTTGAGAGAAAAATCCTTCGCAAAATCTATGGCCCTATCTGTGTTAACGAGGAGTATAGGCGTCGAACCACCCGTGAGCTGTATAAGCTGTACCCTGATATGAACGTAGTTAAGCTTATCAAAATACAGCGATTGCGCTGGCTGGGCCATGTCGACCGAATGAATCCAAACGCTCCAGCCAGAAAGGCGTTGGACGACAACTACCACGGAAGACGCAGACAGGGAAGATCGAGACTCCGGTGGATGGGCCAAGTGGAAGAAGACATGAAGAATCTTGGTATCACGAACTGGAGAAGCCAAGCTGAAGACCGAAGTGCTTGGGAATCACTTATTAATCAGGCCAAGACCAACAACAGATTGTAGAGCCAACCTAAGTAAGTAAGTAGATATTGTTTTAAATGTGGAAACTTTTAAAAAAAATATTTTTCTTATTTTAATGGATCAGGAACACAAATTTTCTTAATTTTCAATGGTCGGCATGGGGGTGCCGACTACTGGTAAATTGCAATTTTCCTCTGACTAAGTTCAAATTATGTAAAATTATATATTAAGCATCTCTATATCCCCTGGTTACACAGAAAATGAGTATAAATAATGGCATATACCCAGTAGTCAGCATGGCATATACATATCTAGTAATGTATGACCTGTCGAGTATTGGATTGGATACACTATGTATACGTGTAGTACATAGGTCCTTACATTTAATGGCATTTTGAGATCTCTAGAAAATATTTTAATATCTTGGCATTTTGAAAATTCAAAATATGACCACTAAACAAAAAATACCATTCCACCAATACTACGAAAAACCCTTACATAAGGCTCGGACTAACATAAGGGTAGGTTCAACGTCTATACCATCTATAGCTTCAACCATCCAAGATCGAATTCATTCAAACTGTTTTATCAAGGGCCGAAGAAACCCGTTTGGTGAAATGGTTTCACGACCATGCGAAATGTGGATTTCGGAAATGAATCAATTGCTGAACACGGTTCAAGCAATCATCAAACACGATGAACGAACTACACCATTTCTAAATAGTCGTCCTGGACGATAGTGGTACTCAGGTTGTTTGACACGCCATTCCAGCTTAGCTCTTAGAGAAGCAGAAGGAATCAGCGAAGGACGAACAGTAATAACAGGAGAAAGTGCCAGAAAATGGTTTGCGGAATTCAAAAACTATCTTAAAGAGGAATTGCTTCAGATATTTTCGATTATCCATCAATACATCTATTCTATTTAACGCGGTAATGAAAAAGATGCAGTGGCTGTTCTACTGTTTTTCGGCTAATTGGGACAGTAGTCTCTCCATATATGCGACCACCAAAAGAAGTAGTGAATAGCCTGTCAGAGAATTGGTTTCTCGGAAAGTCAGAAATGTAAGGGATTGGAATTTACTGCCTGTTTCCATAAAACGAATTTGCATATTCGTTACAAATTGTCAAAATTGAAGGCGCAATAAAATGGTTTCTTAAAAGTTGTGAGAGCTTATTCTTTTGAAATAGTGTTCCATATGTCGATATCTAATAAATATCTGATAACCCGTATTGAATAATGTCTGAAACCCATTTTATAACGCTTTCAATATTGACGATTCGTAACGAACGAACAAATTCGTTTTATGGAAACAGGCAGTTAAAGTCCGAAAATAACAGTAAAGTTATTTCGATATCAACATTTTGCCTGCTTCTTCAAATGATTCTTATTAACCTGGATATGGACAGATACCATAAAGAATGAATAACAATGACAACTCAAATTAATAAAAGATTTGGACATGCTGAAGATGATGGTTTGTAAAACGTGGGATGTCATTCTTGCCCTTAATGACAAGTAGTTGAAATGGATTTCGTATGCACAGCCTGCAATGATCTTTTGGTCTAAGTTCATATTACCGTTATTTTTAATATTACTTTCTATTGTATGCAATTAGTGTGCTAAACAATGAAATTGTATTTTAATGGTACGATTCTATTATCGCTTTAATAAAAAATGTCCTGCCGATTATAGGATCATCAAGTGCCGAACTTAGGAAAATTTATGCCGACTACTGGCAAATACGATGAATTTTGGACAAAACATAAATTACGCCCCTGTTCTGTCTTTCGCTTTTGAGTGAAAGTGAAAATCTTCCCCACCATAGGTGTGACAACTTTCACTTTCGCCGAAATTTTGGAGAATGTTTTTCACTTGAAAATACTCGCCGAAAGTAAAATGAAAATCCTTTTTTTAAATATTGAATGATAAGTTAATCGAGTAAAAAGAAGTTGAGACACAAAGTTTGAAATGCTTTCTGTCTATTTGGATACTTCAACATTTATTTTAAAGCCATTTACTAAACAAATAATTGATTTTAAAAAAAGTTGATCATTTCAACCCCTATTTGTCACAGGTAGCATTCACTTTGGTGGAATGCAAGTGAAATGGAATGAAAATGAAAGCTGGAACAGGGCTGTTAGTCAAATTATTTAAATAATTGTTTGAAAACATTTTATTAATTATAAAACAACATCTCTTATGGAAGTGGAATATCCAGTTGTTACCCCAATTGCATATTCACAAACGAAAGTACATCAGTTTAAAAACAACAAACCAGTTAAACTGCCGACTGGTACACTTACCCTACAAAACTAGCGAAAAAGTAAAGTACAGTCAAAAATCTGAGGTTTCTTAAATCTGTGGGAAGTTATTTAAAATTTCGTCTTCTGTAAATCCTCCCAAAACAAAATTTTTTATATTACATTGTAACTATTTAAAGTAACCTAAAATGTCACAAAAATTGCATTTAAAGTTTTAAAAAATTATTATTTTTATTTTACGTCTTAACACCTTTAGGTCGCAATATATACAATCGGATGTCATGTATTCTGTTACAACTTACAACATTAGTACACCTTGTGAATTCCCTTATTGTGTATTATATTTACGGGGGGCATCCTCTGAGCTTTATTCAAACAAATTTCGAAATTTTGAAAATATAGAATTTTAAATAGATTGTTTTTTTGATTTAAATTTAATTTTTGTATTAAAATTTAATTGTTTGATTTAATTAAAATTTAATTTGATGATTTGATACTGCCAAATGATACTGTCTAAAAGTGTAATGCATCGGATTGAACAATTAAGACACTAAGTATGTTTTACCAAATGATTTTAAATACATTTGGGTAATGAGTAATTTTTTTACAAACCTACTTATGAAACTAATAACACTAGTCAACAGTCAAAATGTACTCGGGATGCGATAATTTTTTCTGTGTAGATAACCTTGACATGAGCTCGAAAAACGCAATAAAAAATTTTTTTTTCGTTTGGTTTTTGTTTTATTTTTTTTTTTTTAAATTTTAAAAAAATTTTTTTGGTTAATTTGTTTCGTCCGGCATAACTCGGGAACCACTAGCCCGATTTAATTGAATTAAATTTTATTCGCAATTGAGTAAAGGTATGAATTTCAAAAATTTCAAATTTTCATATATTTTTGTCACCCAACAAATTTTAATTTTTTTTGTAATAAAAAAGAAAAAACCTTACCATAGACAAAGTTGTGCATATGTCGAGCAAATTTTTGAAATTCATACCTTTACTCAATTGCAAATAAAAACGAAACGCGTGCATCGATTTTCATGATCTTTGTCTCATTTTGCTCATAGGTTATGTGACTTTACGTAAAAGTAATAAGATTTGACATTTTTTTTCATTTTGGATTTTTTATGGATTTTTTAAAAAAAAAAAATTTAAATCTTTAGGCAAAAACTAAGTTTTTTCCTTTATATATTCATTTTTAACTTGGAAACTGTTGCTTGTATAGGAAAACAATATATGAACAGATTAAGGGAATTGTAATTTTAAATTTGTAAAATTGTAATTTTAAAATTTAATTCAATTAAATCGGGCTAGTGGTTCCCGAGTTATGCCGGACGAAACAAATTAACCAAAAATTTTTTATTAAAATTAAAAAAAAAAAAATAAAACAAAAAACGAACGAAAACTAATTTTTTTATTGCGTTTTTCGAGCTCGTGTCAAGGTTATCTACACAGAAAAAATTATCGCATCCCGAGTACATTTTGACTGTTGACTAGTGTAATTGATCACACGGCCAATCCCCTTCCGGTACCAACATATTTTTCCATTTCGCACACTTTTGGAATTCGTGTGTTATCGTGATACCTTTCATAATATCTTTGTTTATATACAGGTACATATTTATTTCCGTCGTTCCAGCGTGGATCATAAAGGGTGTTTTTTTTTGGGGTATAGAACTTTAAGTTGGCATCACTTTTTTAACTGGCGGCCATCAGCTGTCAAGTGATTAATATTTAGTTTGGTTTGCCATTTCATCATGAACAGGTTGACAAAAGAACAACGCTTGCAAATCGTGCAAATTTATTTCGAAAGTAATGGTTCAGTTCGCGAAGTTCACCGCAAGCTCCGTCCGAATGAATCGATTCGCCACCGTGCACAGCAATTGGAGCTTTGTCCATCAACTTTATGGAAGATTTTGAGCAAAGATCTTGGCTTGCGACCTTACAAGATCCAGCTTGTGCAAGAATTAAAGCCGCGAGACCATGCAATGTACGTGATTTTGGTGTATGGGCCGAAAATGAGATTCATGCTGATTTTCATCACAATTGGAAAATTGGACCTGTAGAATTGGCTTTATTCGAGCCAGCCGCGGCGGCCACATGCCCGAAATCATATTTAAACATTAATGGCATAAAATTATCCTTCCAATAAAGCCAAATTGATGGACATTAAAACGATTTTCATGTGTTTTATTTCAATTCGAAGTTCTATACCTCAATAAAAAACACCCTTTATTTATCTATCTTCGTTTAAAACACTTTCATTACCTAAACAAAACAACAGCCCGTCTTGGTTTTAAGGTTTTCGTCGTCAATTCTAAGACGACCTCGCCATTTGAGTCCGCCGGTGAATGCCATCTAAAATTGTATATAACTACCTACCGTTGAACTTATCACTTGTTTCCATTACACTCCTATGATTAAATTACTTTTGTATTTATTTAAAATATTTATGTGTATAATGTGCATATAGCTGTGGTTGAATTTTAACAATTTGTACATACGTATTTTAGAATTACATGTGTGTTTGTGTGTGTGTGTGTGCGCGCGTTTATATATCTATTCACCCAAGGGAAAAACGACTTGTGCGCAATTTTATAAGTTGGCGGTTAACAATTTGAGAAGTCTTTACAAATATAGGCTATGCCAGTGTGTTATTAATTATTAATAATATATAAAAATAAAAGAACCCTTTTGTCCCAGCTCATGAGCCGTTCTTCCTTTTTGGCACAGATATGTATCGATGATGTTACATATGTATGTATGTGTACTTTAGAATTAGAGTGGCATGTGTGTTGTCTCTATTTTCCACGATTTTCCGCCAATTTATCTTTGAAAATCTTCTTCAGTTCTTCAGCACCCTCGGCATTCGTCTTCTCATAGTAGGGCAATTCGGCTAAGCGTTTCATCCAGGCCAAAAACTTGGGGAACTTGAATTCGTCGATGGGTGCCACATCGTTAACCGACGTTATTGTGGCAATACAACAGAAATCGGCGATGGTCAGCTCATCTCCACAGAGATAGGGATGATCCTTCAGGAAACTTTCCATAATTTCCCAACATTTTTGAATGTAGGCAATTTTATCAATGGAACAATCGGTGGAACCGTAATACAAAATCGGCTCATACAGGAAACGCAGACGGGCAAACAGATGACCCGAATCGAAATGTAGACGAGCATCGACCTGGGCACGTTGCACCAAATCTTTGGGATACAATTTATCATCTTTACCGTATTTATCCACCAAATAGGAGCAAATCGCATGGGAGTCATAGACAACGGCCTCACCATCGACCAGTGTGGGTATGGTGTGTTGGGGATTCATTTTAATGAATTCCGGTGTTAAGTGTTCACCTTTAAGTAGATTAATGGGTCTGCAAACGAAAAAGAAACACATGTATAAGAGAAATAGAGAACACTTTAGGATTGGTTTGCTTACTTGTATTCAAGTTCCACGCCCAATTCTTTGGCGGTTAACATTACAGCTCTTGAGGGTGGGCTCAAGGTGGCCATGTACAAAACGGGTTTCGTCATAATGATGTTGTTTGCTTATCTGCAATTAGAACAAAGTGAAGAGGTTTATTAGAAACGAGCATAATCCTTTGGGAAGGAAAAAAAACGAGTGATATTCAGTTGTGGGATTTTAAAACAAACTGTATGCCCTACACGCTCTGTCTTTACAAACCAAGCCGAAGAGTAGACAGGCAGTAAAGATTGAATTAAATGAATTCTGAAATAATGGTGGGCAATAGGAGACATAGTGCCTCATAGGAATCCTCACGGGGCACTACGATAGCGAAGCTGACAAATCACATGGTATATCTCGTGAGCATCTGTAAATCATATTGTAAGGCGTGCAGGTTCCTCCGTAACTTCGTACATCTTTAATCGAAAGCACCAAATGGTTATAATTTCTTTTTAACTCACCATGTCCCTCTATCGTATTTTTTCATCTCCTTTATTATTGTCGTTCGTGTGAACCCCGTCGCAGCCTTAACAAATCTATCATTCAGTCATTGTACGTCGACAAATAATGAAATTGTACATGAAATCATTGTAATCAATGTAAGAAGTCATTAGTTTTCTTTCAATTTAGTTTGTTTGCCTAGCTTGCGGTTCAGTGTAATAGCAGAAGATATACTGAACAAATATGCAGTTTCGCCAAAAACACACACATGAATTTAAAACAAGTGGTCGTTTTCACATGGAAAGACTTACTATGTGTCAATTTAATAAAAACAAAAAGGCAGATGATGCGTTCCCGCTAAATATGAAAAACTAAACGACTTAATAAATATTTATTAAATTAATTAATATTCATTAATTAATTGTCGTGAACTACATAGTATTGTTATTAAAATACTCGTTGAACAACTAGAAAATCGATCACATCATCAACGGTGACATTGATTCCATTGGAATTATTATTTGGTTGTATATACTCCATACCCGCTGCTCGTCGTTTTGTCAAGATGTTTGTAATACCTTCCAATGGCCAGTAGAAGAACGATCTTCTTCAGGGTGCTCTGCCATCTGCAAGTATGTACAAATGAAAAAATAGCGAGGACCCGGAAAATTAACCTAAATAAGACTTTGTGTTTCAGAGTGGGATTCACAAACATTTGTCGTCCTATAGGTAAAGAAAACGGCATCGGCATAGTAAGCGTGTACTGTGAAACCTCCAAGTGGATGGAGTATACCAGTCGCTGTCATTACTTGTTCTCAACAAAGCTGTTATACATTTTGTAGACATGATTGTATGTCTCTGCATGTCGGCATATATGTGATACTTCAAACACATACAGGTATAATTATATATTTAAATGTTCACATGGCTGTTGTCTAAGCAAATTCTGAATTATCAAATCTGTTTACTTTTTGTCATATCTATACCACAATTTTATTAACGCTTTTTGTTTTGTTATATCTCCATTATATCTATTTAGATGGCCGTACAAACTACATACATATGTATGTCTGTAGACAAAGGCACACGCTAACTACGTGTACTCTACAAGCCGCACTATTGTAGAAGATAATGTAGCACAGTGGCAGAATTTCTCTCTCTCTCTATTGGACCTGGTGGTCCGATTTTAGTGGAATTTTAATTAACTATAGTGAGTTTTTTGATAATTTAAAGTAAAATAATTTAAATAGGAAAAAAATAACAAATGCAAATGTTTCGTGAATAAAAATTTATACAACAGTTGCAAACGAATTCTAGGCCAACTAATTTTCCCAGTCTCCCTTTATATTTCAGTCGTATTTATAAAGGGTCCGCCATTTAACGTTTTTTTTCAACTAGTGCTTATTTTATTTTCGTTATCGGGACATGTTTGTTTACAAAAATTGAAGAGAAGGATATTGGCAGCATTTGGTTTCAACAGGACGGCGCTACGTGCCACACAGCCGAAGCTACACTCGATGTTTTGCGCCCCGTTTTTGAAGATCACATTATCAGCCGCAGAGCTGATGTCGTTGGGCTACTGCATGGCCAGCCGAGGCAGCCATTTGAATGAAATTATTTTCTATTATTAAGTATTGTACTTTCAAATAAAAAAGATAATAAAGAAATATCCAGTAGTTTTTTTTTTATAGAATTTTTAAAAAAACAAATTTATTTGGCGGACCCTGTACAATTCCAAACGAATTCTATGCCAACCAATTTTTTCAGCTTCCCTTTCTATTTCAGTCGTGATTATATTTGTTTTGTTTTTTTAATTTCGGTGCAAATTTCAACAAGTGCGTATCTCCAAGTGTGTGTTTCACTCTTGTGCTTGGTTAGAGGAATCTAGAGTATGTCAAGGTTTTATCGATTGAATGTCAATGTGGTGTCCATTATTCGAATATCGCATTGTTTAAAACTATTTTTTATGTTGAAAATGATTTTATTTTGATATTAAAAATTATTAAGCAAACAAAATTAGCAGAATGTATAATCTATGGCAAAAAAACACAAATTAAAGCTTGTCAAACAAAACATTCTGTTGTTTTCTAACAGGCAGATAGCAGCTACAATTTGGAGACTTTTTGATAACAGCTCTAAAAACCAAATCATATCAGAGTTTGCTTTCTTTTGAGTGAAGTCTAAATTTATTTTACTTTAATTTTGATGTTTTTTTTTTTGTTTTGACAAAAAAAAATTATTTGTCTTTTTTTAAAAATTGATTATTTTATTTACAAAGGCATGCAGCAGTACCACGCTATCATTGGGGTCTTATCAGCGTTTTTGAATGACTGATATCATGAGCAAATAGCTATAGCATTCGTTGCTATGGTCAGACCCTAATCTATGAATGAATAGTTTCACTATTTAGATTACCGGAGTTGGACATCCCATTAATTGTTGGTTTAATCAGACCTTATTTTTGTTATCAAAGCGGCTCTTTTAAAATCAAAAGATGGTCCAAAATTATGTGTTCTTTTAATTTTGTTTCGGCTTTATCTTTCTATTGCAGTGTTATTAAAATGTATTGTCGGTTGAATAACGGACATATGATCAAAGTTGATTTCAACAGGTGCATCATGTAGTCCCATAAAAAATTTATGTTGAATTTGTTCATTTCTTCCTTTCAAATATCCGAATTTTACTACTTACATACGGATAAGTACTGGCCATTTTAATAGAAGCAGGTTCATATTGGGACAATCTCTTTCAATAGCAGTATTTCATTTAATTGAAACGAACGTGTAACTCGGCTATGTGATATTTGTTGCAGTTAACCGAAAGGCCGTCGGCCTAAACCCTGGCATGAGCCCCAAAAGCGTTAATTGGCTATACGACTTTGTTGTCAAACAGAATCATCAGTATCATGTTATATTAAGCAGGGATATCAACAAGGCGCCCACTAAATCCCTTGAAAATGTGTACAACACCATAAAAATTTTTCGAGATTGCCGGGTGTATCTGAAGGAGATATCGAAACATTCGATGGTTGCCCTTGTATGGCATCCTGGGCATAGAGAAATAGAAGGAAACTGTGCGGCTGATGTTCTTGTGACAGCTGGTGGTACTCTGAATTAAACTGAGTGAAGTTATGCTGTTGGCATTCCTCTCACTGAGAGTAAAAAGCGGAAACTGCATCTCATTGCAGAAGATATCACTGGCCCATACAACGACTTCTGTAGAAACTACAACGATGAGGATGAGACTAACGAACACCTTATCTGCCATTGCCTGGTTTTTGTGGACGGATGATATCTGGTCTGCCAACTCTGGTAGATAAAACCTGTCTCTTCAAAGTTGAAGTGGCGACGGGTTGGTTGAAAGGGCGAGCGAATCCACGAAACCTAGGATATATTCTGGGCGACGTATTCACGGCATCATTGATGATCGGACAGATGCCAAATTAACTAACCTACAGGTAACCGATCAGAAAGAAAGAAGACCACAAACTAAATGATTTTTTTTCATGTAGACGATTTGGTACTGTATTGTACAAAGCATAAATATGGTATTTCTCAAGAGACATCTTGGCTCAAGAGACATCTTGTCTTGTCTTGATTAGTATCCACCGTGTTATATACGGCAAATGGTGACGTATTCTCTGTTAATGTCACCTGCCATTTATATTTTAGTAGAATTGAGAGGATTTTTAACTCAATGGTCTTAGAAAATGTGATCATGTCTCGGCATATCGCGACGTTAGAATGACAAGGTTCTAAGTGAATAGAGTATAGTTCGTGGCAAATTGAGGTTCAATATTTAAAATGCTATAACTTTTTTATTTCTGGTACAAAATAATTGAACTTTTATAAGGAGCATTATATTTTCTTTATCTATAAGATGCTTGATTAAAAAATTAGATTTTGATCAGGTACTCCGAGTTGCAGCAGTTAAGGTTTTGCAGTTAGAACTTTGGCCTTCTAAAATAGCAATATATATTCAATTATCTGGTTCTAAGGTATGTTAGAACCATATCATTCTGAATAAAAAAAAAATTTTTATGAAAAGTTTATTTAGAAAACATAAAATTAGCCTTCACAGCAATCACAAAAATCAATTACAAATCAAAATTGCAAAAAAAAAACATAACTTCTTGGTATAATAAGAAAATAGTTTTTCTTAAATCTTTTTATACTTATATTATATTAAAAGTGGCCTTATAAAAATCGGTTTGCAAGGCTGTTTCTTGATGACAAAGCTTGTACTGAATTTTAGGTAAACTTTGTGTAAATCTTAATGTGCTTACTTTTGAAAATGGTACCTCCTTGTAATTAAAAAACTTTGAAGCTGTACTATAGTCCCTGAAATCTGTGGCTTGCATTTGAATAATTTTATAAGGTTGTTTTCTGTTTACCAGTTTTAATAAACGGATTAATCCAACAGGTGAATATAAAGGGTGTTTTTTATTGAGGTATAGAACTTCGAATTGAAATAAAACACAAGAAAATCGTTTTAATGTCCAACAATTTGGCTTTATTGGAAGGATAATTTTATGCCATTAATGTTTAAATATGATTTCGGGCATGTGGCCGCCGCGGCTGGCTCGAATAAAGCCAATTCTACAGGTCCAATTTAAATTTTGTGATGAAAATCAGCATCGAGATGAATCTCATTTTCGGTCCATACACCAAAATCACGACGCATTGCATGGTCTCGCGGCTTTAACTCTTGCACAAGCTGGATCTTGTAAGGTCGCAAGCCAATCACTTGACAGCTGACAAAATGGCCGCCAGTTAAAAAAGTGATGCCAACTTAAAGTTCTATACCCCAATAAAAAACACCATTTATTTCTGTGCTGCGCATTGCTTTCTCGATACACGAATGCACATGATCTATTTCCTGGATACAGGAATGTCCCGGTACTGAGAACTTCATAAAAATTTCCTCCATATCCTTATGGTCTTGCATAAACTCCATCAAACATTTAGACATGTGAGAATTCCTAAAATTTATAAGAATTTACTAAAATTTATAGCACGTGGTTCTAACTGTTGTTATAAAAACATGCAGTCGCACAAGAGGAGAGCAAAACAAATTCCGTTATTTGTTATGACAAGGTTCTATCAAACAAATTTGTGTCATTTTAGTGTGACAAGGTTCCAAATGTAAAATATAGAACCTTGTTCGGTCTATGATTACAAAAATTTGGTACGATAGAACTTTGTTATTTTTAAAATACTGCCTAAAATACACTGTAACAGCTCAGATTGAGTTTTGTTCGATACTCTAGACGATGTTGAGTGAAACCCTACATATAACTCAATTTTGAAAAAAATGCGAGTTAGAACCTTGTCATTCTAAGGTCGCGATATGTAGTTCGATTTCTTGGTATTTCCTTTTAAAACGATGTTGATTTTCGTATCATTCTATGTTTCTATAGAATAATGGTTTCTAATGGTTCGCCATTGCTTTGCTCTCATTTCTCATTTTCTAGGTCCACAAGAAACTTTCAACTGCTATTTCCACATTGTGTTCTTCCTAATACTGAAAAAACTACATGGACGGAAAATGGGAAGAATTAGTTCTGAGCCAAACAATAAAGTCTCTGCAAAAATGCCAGCTTTTACTCTTTACCTTACCACTATAAACAACGATCATCATTAAATGTTTGACTGGCG
Organism: Hydrotaea cyrtoneurina; assembly: GCA_958296145.1. Classification (NCBI taxonomy): domain Eukaryota; kingdom Metazoa; phylum Arthropoda; class Insecta; order Diptera; family Muscidae; genus Hydrotaea; species Hydrotaea cyrtoneurina. The sequence continues at coordinate 42,606,077 of OY282516.1, forward strand.
ACACCTTTACAACTGACAATTGGGCACGACCACAACTTACTATCATGAAGAGACATGAGGATGAAATGTGGTGTCCATATGCTATTGACACGTATTGGCGAAACGAATAAAAAACGGAACAACGCCCCATTATATGGCCCTTATTAATAGACAGACCGTTGTAAACTGTCAGCTCGATGCGATTATCGATCCGGTGAATTGTCATAGATTATATGAGATCATGATTGGAATATAATGTGTGGTACGTGCCGTAATAAATTAAATGACTACAAAACATATTGTGTTTATTGATATACGGCGTAGTTTCGACGTCATCAAAGTGAATGTTAATAATTTGGAGGAGCATCCATGCGAGCTAACATCGCCACTAAATTATTTATTTTATGTTGAATCTGCATGCGCATCTTAAATATAATGCTTAATGATAATCCAGTTTAGGATTTGTGCTGTGTCATATGAACCGGGATGAATTGAATTGATTAAGGATTTAAAAAGACGAAATGATCATGAGTTTGAGAAACGTGAAACAATGTTATTTTTTTGTATTGGAATAATGCTTGGGAATGTAAACGGGATTCCCTTTATTAACGGCCACGGTCACTCGAACTGGAGAAGCCAAGCACTAGGTCATATATTAAGCAGGCCAATACTAGCAACAGGTTGTAGACTAACCTAAGCAAGTGTTCATACTCATGTGGCGTCAACGTAACAGACGATTAGTAAGGGGTGTCGGGCCAAACTTTACGCTGTTTGCACCTATTTAATACTATGAGCTGCCTTGGGCTCTCACGGAACCAAGAAAACTCGGCCTCAGCTGAATCTATAAAAACTGTCAGATATTTAGCAAAACCACAGGAAATGTTTTAAACATTGTTCGCCCACCTTCTGAATTGCATACATTTCGCAAAATAGGCGGTCATAGGTCACAGATTGCTAGCACCTGCACCTCGGTTGTATTGAACACCATCCTACGTCACCCCGTTCTGATTTAGTGTTGAGAATTTGAAATAAGAAAAAAATTAAATCATACACTATTTTAAAATGCTTCTCAAAGCTGTTTCAGTCAATTGAATGTGTACTCATGAAATGTAGCTGAGATTGGGCTCTGTCCTGACCGACTATGACCGGTTACACTCTTGTAAAGTGTTGTGTTTATTTTGTAAACTTTTCCATAAAGTGAACGAATAATAGACAAAACAAAATAAAAGCAAAGCAAAATAAGAAAACAAAACTTAATGAATTTTTAATGCCGGTTGAAGTGGTTATTTACAAATACATACATACATACATGTACTCTGTACGTGTATAAATACATATGTATGTACGTGCGTAATTCATTAGTGTTGTTGCTATTCACTTGCACTCATTTCTTGTTGTCTTTGGCTTCGTGAATAGTAGGATTGAGGACATTTCGCCGACAATGTCACGTGGTTTGTCGTCATTAGACCAGCATTTACCACAAATCGTCGACAATGTCCTGTCAATGAAACAGCATAAAAGACTAGATGAGAGACAATGTCGTTTTATTGTCGCCAATGGAATAATACACAAGCGACAATATTTGCAATTTTCTCCCAGAATGTCAACAATCAAATTCTCTCTTTTGAATTTATAGTTTTTCAATTCTGCTGTTAAATAAAAGACGAAACGGAAAATGGCAAAAACAAACAAAAACTTGTGATAAGAGCGAGTGAAAGGTTCACAAATTACAGTTAATTATTATTATCATTTGGGATTAAATTAAACAAATTAAATGTAGTTCCTATCAAAGACCATACTGACAGAGGGCAGACATCTCAAGTCGAGGGTATTTAAACAGTATTTGTTTAAAAAAAAAACATTATTTGCTTTGAAAACTTTTCAAATATTGCCATTGAAATTACTGACATCTAGAGATCTATAGTGTGTAGCCGAACTAATGCGTCTAAGTAATACGACTTAGGACGTCTGCCCTCTGCATGGTCTTTGACAAGAGTAGTGTTTAGAGTTTACAACAGTATTTGAAGTAATGAAAATGTTTGTTAAGTCATTTTGGATTTCTAGTGACGATTTGTTTTCTGCCCGATACACATTGCTGAGGACATTTAAGCGACAATGTCGCTCATATTGTCGACGAAGACATCTTAACCACAATGTCGCTCAGACAGTCGTTTTTCAACATAAAGGGAATCCCGACATTGTCTCTCGGATGTCGTGTATGATTTGGCGAACATTTATTTGAAAACGGCATCAACGATTTGTGGTGACTGTGCTTACGATTTTCTATAGCCGCGTTCCCCCTCGTCCGGGATGTCTTCAAGACTTGGCCCAACGGGATTGTTGTTGTGCTAGTTGTAGTCATTTGTTGTCATTAGTTTTGCTGTTGCTGTTGTTGTTGTTGTTTTTTTTTAATATCATTATACACTTTATAATTCGTCCATGCGAGCATTTATGTACGTACATACGTGCATGCAATCTGTGTGCACTTGCCAGTAAAGAACTTCAACACTATAAATAGAGTTCCTCTCCCCGCCACTCAATGTTTGCTCCCACTGTTTCTTCTTTAGTTCACTTATTAAGGTTTATTTTGTTTCGTTTTATATGCTTTGCCCCTAAGCGCTGTAAAAACGCCATTGTTTTCCCCATTTCATTTCACTTTTATCTCACATGCTGTATGTAGGTATGAATGTTTGTAAATACGTATGCATTTGCCTCACTCGTACACCATTTGCTGTTATTATCGAATTAAAAGTGTTTTACTTACTACTTTTGCACTTTTTGTTGTTGTTTTTCACTGTTTCAACTGTGATCAGGCGAGCGACCGGTCTATTATGCGACAGTGTTGCTTGAGAACTGAATTCCACATCGCTTGAACGAGTGAGGAAGCATATCTGTATCTGTTGTATATCGGTGTGCCGCCACTCACAATCGCGTGAGTGTGTGAACCTTTGAGAGCTTTACGTTATCAGCAGCCAGTGTCGCCATTTCTTGTTTAGAGCACTGTGTTGGGTGTTTTATCGGTCTGTGCGCTTTCACACAAAAAAAAAACGGGTATATTACAGTGCTTTTCGCGTTCCAATGCTTATAAACGTGTTCGACTAGACATATGTACAGACTTCTTGTAGAATACAGATGGCTCGTTAGATGAATTTCTTCGACGGTGGGTCAACGTACTGCAAATTCCAAGAGTTTTTTCTTTGATACTCTACCCTTTATAATGACCGCAACCCCTGGAGTTTTGGTGTCTCTGACGTTGTTTTCGTTTTAAAGAAACGAGTGCCGCCATTACCAAATCCGTTGGCTTGTTTACATGTAATACTCATTCTTCCCCTGATGCTTTCCATTCCGAATGACTGGTTGGTGCATGTAGGTTTCCATCAAACATTTTAAGATTGCCCCAAATCTTGTTAGCCGTGTAGCGACAACATAATCTAAATGGAGGCAGGAGAAGCTCAGTGGTAGTAAATCATAATCTCATCGATGAACTCCCGATGATTTTTTGTATCTATGTTTTTACTTCTACCTCAACCCCGACCCCACAGCACCGCAGACAAAACTCCAAGAATTTACTAACAGTTAAACACGATTCACATTTGGCAAATATTGCCCCAAATATGCCTCTCAAAAAACGACGAAACGCGTCCACCTATGGTATGAATACCGCTACACAATTTTGACGGACTGTGGCCCTCTGAGTACAAAAATATTCGAAATTTTGTTTATAGATTTTATAGATTCAATTGCAATTTGACGTCATAACGTGACATGGTAATAAATCTACCACATAAGGGTGGTGATAAATAAACGTTATTGTTCGTTCAACGCATCAATAATGCTCAAGTGCCCACCATGGGTAAACTATTAGAAATATTAATATGCTCGTGAAACCACCAGTTCGATTTCAGAAAAAAAATCGTCCACAGAACAAGTCACTCATGCGATTGAGGAATCTCTAAAAAAATAAGTTCAGATGTTTTCTTGGGCTTATTAAAAACCCTTGATGTAGTATGACATACAGGACTAATGCAAAAACTTATAATACTCCTTCCATCTCAAATAAATTACGAAACGACAGGCTGCTCCAGCAGAATTCGAACTAGGGTCAAATCTTTTCATCGACTATAACACCGCCTTCGATACTTGAACTATTTGAAAAAAACGCTTTGTAAAATAGTTGTTCAGTAAAAATAGGAAGTGATTTTTACGAACCATTTACTTCTACAAGAGGCTGGAAAATGCAGAAGTAAATAAAACGGGAACTCTAAAAACCAAGGGTCACATTCGCCTCGCATATGTGAACAACATTCACATTTTGGGAAAGATAAACCGAACCGAGAAGGAATCGACGACAATGGGTCTGATGGTGAACGAGGACAAACCCGAACTTATACTTCCAAGGCCAGACAATCGTTGCGAACTAAAATAACACTGTACAACACACTTATTCAACCTGTGCTTCTTTATGGCTCGGAAACATGGGTACTTGCAAAAGAAAAGGAAGCTGTGCTGGGTGTTTTTGAGAGAAAAAATCGCAAAATCCATGGTCCGATCTGTGATAACATCGAACGTAGTTAAGCTCATCAAAATACAGCAATTGCACTGGCTGTCAAATAAATACAAACGCTATAGCCAGAAAGGCACAGAGAGGGTGATAGGGCCAAGTGAAGTGCCGGTTTCCATAAAACGAATTTGTTCCTTCGTTACAAATTGTCGACATTGAAGGCGCAACAAAGCGTATATTTGTCAGAGCCCATTCTTTTGGTCCTGTGTTCCATATGCCGATATCATATGACATATATTTAAAAACCAGAATTGAATGAGGTCAGAAAAACCAGAATTAAATGGGATCAGAAAAAATCGCATATAAGAAGGAAATTTGTTGTACTTGTTGACTTTTTTTTTAAAAAAAGATTGGTAACTCTGGGTAAAACTCGATCAGTTTTTGATAGAACAACAGTTTGAATAGAAAATAATGGGAGTTTTCGTATTGCGTTTTGTGTGACAACGACATAATATGTGTATTTAATTTCCACATACTTTTCTGTCTAGATCTTTATAGCAGCAAGATCACTATTATCGTAATTACACCGATGAGATTTCAGCAAAACATACATTTTAGTATTTTTCCCATATAAAAGTGTGTATCCTACCTACAATAATCTATACTTTCGGACATTATGATGGGAAAAACTGGAAATTCCCTCACAAAACATATTCTGCGCGTAAAAAACTAATCGAAAATGTGTAGAGCAGAAAAAGCAAAACAAAAGTAAAATCTATGTACGAATTTACGAATTTTGTTTGCAGCCCTCCTTTCTGTCAGCTATCAAAAACTCGTCTCCACTATAGTATGGTTTACTAGGCTACGATTATACTCAAGATAAGCGTTAATTGTCGAATTTAATTTTAAGCAAAAATTTAAACAAAACCCGAGATGAACGGTATATCATTAATTGGTCATCAGAAAATATTATTTTATTTTTTTTATTTATTATTAATTACAATACAAAGTAAATTTATATTCTAATTTTTGGGTCCAAGGATAAACCGGGTGACACAGACCATATGTTTAGATTTTTGCAGCGACAGACCAAAGCCTCTGGTGGGAATCGAACCACAACCCCCACGCTGATAGGCAAGCACGCTACCAACTCGCCTACCGGGGCGCTTATCAGAAAATATACACAAGTAGTAACAAGATTCGGCGTCTCCAAAAAATCTCTAGTGAATTAAACATTGTTGGTGAGAAAACGACTGGCGGTGGCTCAAGTTTCAACAATTACAAATGACATTTAAAATGTCACATACAATGTATCTGAAATACTATCATTTTAACATACAACATGGGTGACCCATTATTTAAAGATAGGTTCTAAAATGCCATTTTTTCTTGAATTATACATGTTTATTTTAAACTAAGTAGCTACGTATGTACATCAATTATGGGCTAGAGATGGATTTAGCAATCCTCAAGGTCATACTATTCCTATATTTAAATAGAAAACGTTTATTTTCATTGTTGTTCTTAATCAGAGTTTGGCTTTTACTGTATTTATAACAAGTGAATAGTATATCACTGAATACTATAAAATCGAGTTGTATTTATAATTTGTGTTACCCCAAACCGGTTAGTTGTCGGTCGATAAGTAAAATCTATGGCAACTCTATATAAAGCACATCACCATCGCACTCTTTCTGCAAGAGCTCAGATTGGTTTCTTTCTCATTGTGCACTTTCTATCAGCATTGCCACTACAAAATATTTTTTCCTACCAAAAATTTCCAAAAAAAAACTTACCAAAATCGCTTGTAGCCGACCAAAATTTTAAAAATAAATCAAAAAGCACTTTAACGAACTTGTAACGTTCATTGAAACGTTTTTTTACGATAAACCAAAAGTTAAATTAAGAATTTAGTTTCTACTACTACTAAAATATGTACTATTTAATAAGCCATGTTTTAAAATTAATAACAAAATAGAGTTCTTGCACGTGCAATTTACGATTAAGACCTAAATCTACCAAAATCGTCCATCTTAAAATTTTAAAACCCATCCGCCCAAATTTGTTAGAAAAAGCCCAAAACGGCAAGGCTGCTTTCTATACGGCGTTTTTTTGTGTAAAGCTTTTTCCTTCTCTGCTATGAATGTGTCGATCAGTACCCAGCAAACCAAAAGATTAGAGTTCGGTCTAAACGACATTTCGAATTTTCCATCAGACTTTCAAAAGATTTGAATTTAAAGTTCTTTCAGAAATCGGCAAAAATTACAGATTTGTCTGTCAGAAACCCCAAGTATTTTTCTTGACGATTTCCGACTGTACTCTGATCTTTTGGTTTAATAATCAAACGCAACAGAATCAGATGATGAATGGCATTAACGATTTGGTACCAAACATTTTCTAAAGTCGTACTTTGTGGTCAGTAAAGATGTGGATTTGTAGACACATAATTTCTATATATTCCGGATGAATGTAAAAGTCTAAAACGATCTGAACATCTCTGTCTGTTAAATGCTCGTAAAGAGCTATGTGCAACCTACCAGACTTGTGTATATACATAAATTGTAGACCGATTTGTCAAGAAGGGTGTACAGGGGCATCCGGCTGGCTGGGGGTCCTCTCACCCTATCTTTGGAATCTAGCTTTCAATAATATCGTAAAGAAGTAGAAAGTGGAGGCTGTAGATATGTCGCTTATGAAGATGAACTCGCGATTACAATACAAGGAAAATTCCCTTAGACCTGCAGAGTTGTAATCCAAAATGTGATTAGGAGAACCTCAACATGGACATCAGAGAACGGGCTGGAAGTGAACCCAGAAACAATCGAAAACGTTGTCTTCACTATGAACGCCAAAATTCCGGAAATTGAGCCACTGACAGTTGGCGGGAAGAGAATATGTCCCAAAGGCAGCGCAAAGTATTTGGGAGTTATTCTTGATAGGAAACTTACTTTTAAACCTAACATTATGGATGGGATCAGCAAAGCCGCCGTGGTCCGTATGTAAAAAGGCCATACTGGATTTACACTACTGTTGTCAGTCCGATACGGCTAAAAGGCGTCGTTGTTTGGTGGACGGTAATAGAACTACTTAGAGTCTACTTACCTGAGACTCTTATCAAAAGTCCATCAATTAGAAATGATATGTATTACCGGGGGCTCTACGTACTACCCCCACCGCGGGTCTAGAGACCTGATACCACTTATCGCAAATGGCGACGGCGTCTGTAATCCGCCTTAGACAATCTTCACACTGGTTCAACAGCTACATTGGTCATTGAACGATTTTACGGAACCTACAACAATCCAAACGAAAAGTGGACTATATAGTACCCGTTGCAAGTTTTGTGAAGAAGTTCGCCACGCATATTCCCGACCGGCAGAACTGGAAGGGACGTTACCTAGATAAGAGAAAATATATTAGATTTAACACAGATGGTAGAGTAGGTTTCGGAATCCACCCAAAGAAACTAGAGTTAGACCTAGCAATTAAGCTGCCAGATCATTGCAGCGTTTTCAGTTGCTCAGTGGCTGGGACGTAACGGCATCAACATCTATTCCGAGAGCCAAACTGCTATAAAATCTCTGAAATCTGTATTTCTGAATTCAAGAACTGGCCATAACTGTCGCGCATCTCTTAACGCGATGGGGAAGCAGATTGACATTCAACAAATTTGGGAACATTGCAGGGAATGATAGAGCAGATGTGTTGGCCTGATTCGGGACAACCTTACAGTTCCATCTGATTTGGAACACTTAGGTATGCCCCCATCCACATACAAGCTCAATCTCAGAATATAAGCGCTCATACGGCGAACGGTAGATGGCCTGGGTCAATCGCTCGAAATCCCTCATAACTAGGTCAAGATTAGACATATCTATGCTGGTGGCCGCAATAACTGGACACTATAGGATAGTTTGGTGTGTTACCAGATTAGGAGTCGCGGCTTATGTCCATTCCAGAAGCTGCGGAGACGAGGAAGATGTGGCTAGCGTCGAACATCTCATATGCTCGTGTCCGGCTCTTTGCTTGAGGAAATTTACATTTTCAGGAGCACATTTCCTCTCGGAACTCGCAGAATACAAGGTGATCTAAATAAATTACCTCAGTGGGTTCCTGCTTAGCTCAGGATCGTTTAATAGGGATTAATATAATAAAATAGACATTTAAGTATGACTACATCTACCAACGCTCAGGAGCACAATGTTACAGAACTCAAGAATGATAGAAAGAAAGATTACTCTATCCCGCGCAGAAAATTGAAATGTTCTGCGCAGGTTCGTCGAATGACGTCACGCGAAGTGTTCCTATTGGCAAATAGTCGAAGTGGTTTCAATTGCAGGGTTGCCAACAACCGTTCTTATGCTGTATTCCAATCTGAAACTTTTTACTCGTTGTAGATACACATAGACTTGACAACCCTTACATGGGACTAACTACATCATCTAACGGGAAATCATGCGCATGGCGTAATCTTTCTTTCTATCATTCTTGATAGAACTAATTAATTGTTAGAACTAGCCGTATAACTTTCATAAGTCTCCATATGTTCTACAGTTACGGTTGCCAGTTGCCCTGAATTCATCTAAAGTTTTCAGTTTTTTTTTATCTTGTCTAGATTTTAGGAAAAAAATTTTGGTGACTGTCCAGTAATTATACTTTATCAGCTGACAACCCTATCTACAGTAGGATTGCGGGACAGCATCCTGTGATACCGTGTCTTGTAGAACGCTTAAATCTCAAATCCGGACAGACTTTTCTATTGGTCGCTGATCAAATGAGTATAAATTACAGAGACGACCAACAGGTCGTCAACGAAAATAAGAAATAGAGAAGAAGAGAGGACATAAGCTTGTGACACTCCTACGGTCAACCTATGCTTGTTGGATGAGACTCCATCTACAAAAACTCGTATAGAGTGATCTCTGAGACAACTCGATATGAATCGAGAGGAGGTATTACCGACACCAAATGCAATAAGTTTTGATATGAGTGCTCCGTGCCAGACCCTATCGAACGCCTTGGACCTTGTTTTCACCAAGACGATGAATATGTCAAATCCATCGTTCTGAAAGGAACTCCATCAGGTTTCCAGTCTATCATTCTGAAGGCCAATGGAATCTAAATACTTTACCAGATGCTGGTTAGCCATGCTCTTCATAACCTTCGAAAGTCCAGAACATATTGCAAATGGGCGGTAATTCGTAGGATTTGTAACCTCACATTTCGCTTTTTTTTTTTGAGTATCAAAACTAGGAATCTCTAGCTTTGCTCTAATTTGACCAATGTAAACGTACCATAAAACATACTAGTTGGCGGATTTAGCCCTATCAATGTGAACCAGTTTTTTAGTGATTTCATTGCATTTATTATTGCAACATTATATGCAATTACAAATGTGTATACATATTTATTGGGTTATCTCCCGTTTAGTTGCGCGTATTTCACGCAACTCACTTAGCGCGATTTTCGACTAACTTCTCGCGGATAAGTTTCTTCAAGCCCTCAGCACCGTCGTCATTGCAATATGGCAATTCACCGATACGCTTTAACCAGGCGGCTAATTTCGGATATTTCTTTCCGTCAATAAGAGCAAAATCATCCACGGCCGATATCGTAGAGTAACAGCATAAATCGGCAATGGTCAAGACATCCCCACATAGATACTGATTGTCCTTCAAGTACCTTTCCAAAACCACGTAGGCCTCTTGAATAGCCAAAAGAATGTCCTTGTTCAATTCGTTAAGTCCATAGTACAAGACTGGCGCATATATGGCACGCACGCGCGAAAACAAATCACACGAATCGAAATGCAAGCGAGCATCTACCAGAGCACGTTTCACCAGATCTTTGGGATACAATTTATCATTTTTGCCGTACTTCGATACCAAATATGCACAAATGGCATGCGAATCGTAGATGAGGTCATCGCCGTCGACCAGAGTGGGTACGGTATGATTGGGATTGATTTTAATGAACTCGGGCGATAATGTCTCGCGCTTGAGTATATCAATGATTCTAAAAATATCGGAGGTCGTTTCATCAATCTTACGAGATTACGGTTAAAAATAAATAGTGGTACTCACTTGTATTCGATATCCAAGTCCAAGAGTTTGGCCACGTATGTAACAGCTCTGGAAGGGGCACTAAGGGGGTGCATATACAAAATTAACTTAACCATGTTGTTTCTGATCTGAAATGTAAAGGAATAAATTCGAATCCGAAAATGTTCCCAATATGAACTTTACGAAGAAATGTTGGGCCAATGGACCGAGGAGAGATTCTTCGCATATTGTTTCAAGTTGTCGCAGTAACAAATCATAGAAATGGTACAGTTGGGTTTCGCTGTCAGTTTGACAGTTGCTATGAAATAATCACAATCATGCATTGGCAACTGTCAAACTGACAGCGAAAATAGCGATTAGAATTTCGTAACTCCGATTTTCCATACTCTTTGAGTTTGGTCCATGTCATATCTCGGGAATGTTGTTCCTCCACCAAGATGATATACTTTGACAGTTGTGGTAACACGATGGACGAGTTTTGGGACTCTTTTCCATCTTGCCACTCACTTTTCGGACAGCTTCCGCAATGATGAAGAATTTCAATTTAAAATCATGCCCATAGTCAAAACTGGGAAGTGAGTCACATGATGGAGATGAGATGAAACAATTTCACCGTTAAATCGAATGCCTTGCAGACATTTCGTGTACTTACTTGGGTTTGTTTTTTACACAACTGAGGTAACGATTCTTGAATGTGTCCGACTGTTTGAGAAGTTTTGCCACAAGTGCTGTTTTAAATTGAAATTCAATCGAATTTATTTAAAATATTCAACCATTTTGTTATCTGACATTGGTGTATTGTCTTTGTTTACTTCACATAGCGATTATTCCGAATTGTTCTGAGGTGTTTATATGTCTAAAGATCAAACGGTCAAATTTGATGACAATTTCGGTAGACCAACCAAGATTAAGCACTTGGGTTGATGTACAGCCGTAGCATATCGTTGACCTCACCGCAAAAGGTGGGTATAAACATAAAATTCGAAATCGTGTTTGATTAATTACCCAGTATCTCATAAAAATGCATCTCAATCTAAAAAAAGGTATACTAGGTATACTATTATTAAACGTACATATGTATGTTTACATCTTATGTACACTGAAACAAATTCCTTCGTAATATGTGTATATGAAACGATCTTCATTGTCCCTATGAAGTTCTCAAACTCGATGCTATGGCTGCGAATTATACAAAAATGTTTCGTAAAATATTTTTCATTGTTACAATGTAAACATTTCATTGTCTTTACTAAAGATTTTCATTAAGGTAACATAACCTAATTTATTTTTAATGTTTTCTTAACATTTTTCTTAACATTCCATACAAATTTTTGGTTATTCACTAAATTGTGAATGACGAATTCCAGAGCACTTAAGCACGAACAACTTTTTCACGAACAGGGTCTTTTTCTCCCAGGGGAGGTAAGAGCTTTAGATCATTCGTAAAAACGGTAAGGGACAATTCTTCATCTTCTATCCAACTCTCGTTAACGAAGTCCAGATATTAACTGATCCGGTGGACAAAGCTAACCTTTTGGCTTAAATATTTGCAAAGAATTCATCATTGCTAGAAAGCAGTCAACCACTCTCCGTTATCGAAAACGTATCCAGTTCGATGCCTGAGATATTTTTTCAACACGTGTAGTTAAAAGGGTTCTAGCAGAACTCAACGTAAATAAAACATCAGGCCCTTATGGCATTTCAGCCCTTGTAATATGTCAGTGCTCTTCGACGCTACCTCGTCCATTGTGTAATCTTTTCAACATGTCGTACCATGCTGGTATTTACCCTTCACGTTGGAAAGTTGCCAATGTTCAGCCGATCCCCAAGAAAGGTGAGGCTACAAATTGCAATAGGTTCTGCGCTCTCGAAGGTTATGGAGAGCATGGTTAATCACCATCTTGTAAGGTATCTAGAGGCTAACGGCCTTCTGAATGATCGACAGTATGCCTTCTGTAGAAATCGCTCTACTGGATACCTGATGGCATTCCTCACGGAGCGATGGAGTCGATCAATTCGCCGCCTTGGTGAAAGCCAAGTCGTGGCTCTGAATATTTCCAAGGCATCCGATATGGTCTGGCATAGATTATTCATATCAAAACTTATTGCATTTGGTGTCGGTAATATAATTTTTCCAATTTTTATCGAGGTTTTCTCAGGGATCGCTCTATAGAGCTTCAAAAAACTGTAAAACACAGATAAAACTGCATATATGGCAACACTGGTTGTCACGCACACGTTTACGTTTACCTGCTATAGTGTCGCCGTTCATCTCAACGGATAGTGTAGAAATCGACGAACCAGACACTCTTGATGTTCGAAGTTTCGACAGAAGCATTCAAGTGTTTAGGCTTTTTAAAGCGATGCAAGAAATACAGGTTTCTCCAACAAGAGGTGTTATTTTGAATAGCCCGGTATTTCGGTAGCTGTTTATTCTGTGACAAAGCATTGAAATTATTAAAATTCACTACAAAGATGGTGAAAATCTTGCAGTCACAGTTCACAAAACTAAAAATTTTCCGGACCGTGTTATATCTCGAAGAGGTGATCACAATTGGCAATCGAGATCTTGTGATTTAACACTTTGCGACTTCTTCCTTTGGGGTCACGTGAAAGATAAGGTCTACGCCAACAGCCCAGCGTCGACCTCAAAGACAGAATTCGTGAGGCTATCGAGGACATAGGGCAGCCACTTTGCGATTTGGTTATGGAAAATTCATGAAAAGGATATGGACCTGTAAGTGTGGTCGTGGTGACCATTTGTTTTTCATTATTAACGGCATACCTTCCTCTTTATTATGAAATAAACATCAAAAAAATTAAATTTTTCTTTGAATACCAAAATAACACCTCTTGTTGGAGAACCCGTTACCCCTTTGTACGCAAAGTTTCACCCAATGCGTGAAATGAAATTCTTCAAACTACACACCAATCGAGAACGTTACATTAGTCCTATACCAATATTGCATGCGTTTAAATGGCCACCACGACCACGCTTACAGGATCATATCCGTTTCATGAAATTTTCCATAACCAAGAGCAATGGTTTTGTTGCTTGTGAGGCACGTAGCGCCGTCTTGTTGGAAGTAAACGTTGTCCAGACTGTAAATGTTGATCCAACCTCATTTTCGAAAAAGTAAGGTCCAATGACCCCGCCGGATCAAACAGTCACACGTTGAGGATGGAGAGGCTTCTCAACAATAACTCTTCGGTTTTCCGAGTCTCAGATGCGACAATTTTGCTTGTTGACGTAGCCACCGAGGTGGAAATGGGTCACATCAGTCAAGATGATTTTTCGATGGAATTCCGGATCATTTTCATGCATTTTAAGGAGCCAATTAGCAAAGGCACGACGTTGTTGATGATCGGCCGGCTTAAGTCTTTATTCAAATACGGTGTAATGACGTTTGTGGAACGCCTAATTCCAAAGAAAGACGTTGAATGGACAAACCTGGGTTTTCTTCAACACTTTGGGCTAAAAAGCAAAATGGATAACCCTTTGTAATAAGCAGTGTTGCAGCTGGACAATTTTGTCTGCCAGAAATCGTCTGTTTCCGCCCAAAATTTAAAAAATTATGTAATACTGTTTATTACACATTTTATTTCAACAGAATTTTCATGATTTTTTTATTGTTTTTGTAACGTAACTAGATACTCCGTATGGCGACACCAAATAACTCCCATGTAACTATTCACAATAAAATAATCCCATAAAATATGTAATAAGTCCCAATTAAAAAAAATAAATAAGTTCCACGAAAAACGAACAAACTCCCAGCAACGATAGAATTGACGTTTTTTTGGCAGTCATTTCAGTTATTTTGTGTCGATATCTCGTATTACTTTTTTAAATGTTAACTATGTACATCAAAAGTTATGTGCTTTTTGGCCGATGTAGTTGGATTCATGACCACTGTGCGGCGTTAATAATAAAGAGGCAGAGGAATGCATATGTTATTGGCAACACGAAGAAGTTTTGCAATGATGTAAAGAACAAAGTAAGACATTATTATTGGTAAAAAAAATTTAAGCCGCCCAAAAAAAAAGTTAACTTTCTTCCGCCCACATTTGGACGGAAACGCCCAAAACAGTAATGTGCTCATTTTATAAAACGTAGACGTAAATTTGGTTTCTATTCGCAGCGCCACGTAATTCACGTTTCATTGAATTATATCGTAACGTTTCTTTTTTGATTATGACAGTTTTTGCAGAAGGCGCCCTTACTGGGAAGTGACCCGTGATGGGACTTCTTCTATCCATTTCCATCAGTGCACTTAGGTCCTTCTCGAACGACAAGTCACACGAAAGCATTTAGAAACGTGATAACACTACTAACTCAATTATATTTGTATGCTGAATAATACACCGCCTAAACACTTCCACATGGTCGTCTTTCGTATTTTTGCTCTCATAAATCACGGCATATGAATCGCCAGCTTCTTGCCGGCAGCATTTCCATAAAAACCGCTATAACAGAGGTAATCGAAGAATCCTGCGGATCTACTAACGTCCGAATATGAGGACACTTATGCAAGTACTGGTCGAATAGCTCCAATGGAAAACACTACAACACAACAGTTGCCTCTGACGATAAATTTCCTAGTTTCCACAACTGTCTAAATTAAAAAAAAATCATGATTGTAAGTGGTCGCTAATTTCCTACTTTGGCAACACATTAACAAACAAACTCCACGTAACAGTTTAGGAGGTATTGAATGGAATATTGAATTTCCCTAACTCTTTCGGTCACGTATTATTACTGCCTGATATCGGCAACATTTGTTCCAGATAATAACTTGACCCCGATGAAATTTTCTCGAAGTTTCGCTTAAATCCACTGTAATAGTACTTTATATAAAAATATGTATATGTATCCCAAAATGTGACCTTTGACCTTGATGCCCCAACGCTAAGAATTATGCGATTTTACTTACATCAAGTGTCGCAATAAACGGCCGGTCAATTGACAATATTCAGAAAAAAAATTCGTCATGCTAAAAAAAAGTTGAGTTAACATTATATAAAGTTGGTTTTTTCGAGAGAGGGGCAGGAAAATGTGCGAAATAAACAAAAATTCAAAGATCATTCGGCTCTGTTGTGTCGATGTTTTTGAACTACATTGTGTTAGACGTTCAGTTCAGTATTATGTTACACGAAGCTGCAACGAATACGATTGTTCAGGACGTTTACTGTAACAGTCTATTATAATTCATAGAGTTGATAGTTGGAGTAATTCAGGTTCTTGATATATGGAAAATCGTTTCGACAAAAAAACATATAAAATAATTTTTAAGTATTTAATACAAATGTCCTGTTTCAATAGTTCCGGAGATTTTAAATGACATAATGCCTTTTCTCAAAATTTTTCCATAGAAAATATCATCGGAATAATTTTGGTGGCGGCCAAATACCCCTCTGTGCGTCGACAAAACCCACCAGGACGAACACTTTCCTTGTTAAAATGTAACAAACATGTGTGTTATTTGTATGACTGAAATTTTTGTGGTTGTTTTTTTTTTTTTGTATTTATTATATAAGTTTTAAATAAGTTGTGTATATCGAATAATATCGTAAATAATACATTGAGTTGATAACAATAAAATAAAAAAAAAAAAAATAAACATGTAAAAAAAAAATATATATGTATATTGAATTCATTTCAATATTGTTTCGCTTCGTATGTCTGTCTTTTTTAGAGAGTGTTGCGATACGTCATCGGCCATTAATGAAATTAAAATATTACAATTACATAGATAGCATCCATATCGGATAAATATACTTTACATATATTATATAAAACTATACATATGTGTGTGTGTATATATATACAGACGCATGTGTATATAGGTATAGCCTGGAATTACATAAACAAACAACAAAGCGAAATGAAGCAAATTGTAAAGTTAAACTTAAGAGATTTCATTAATATTTTAAACAAAAAGAGTAATATCATTGATAAACCTATGTACGTTTGGTTTAAGTAAAATAAAAGACCATTAATAAATTTAAATATATGTATCGGTAACAAAATGACAGTTCAATACGAAAGGAGTGGAGTATTGTATATGTTAATATCAGAAGAATCTTTTTGCTGAGCTATGCATGTTAAGGTTCAAACCCCAGCATCGAAATGTATGGCAAATGAAGCTCAATCTTTGTTGAACGACGGGGGATGCGGGTACCCGATAGACTGAACAGACTGCCTACCTAAAAAAAAACAGTACACCAGTGACTCTCATACATTTCTCTACTCTATATATTTTTAATCTACTACTTCCGGTTATAACTTTCCCACCTACACAGAAGGGATTCACAATGGACCCTATGGATCTCCGAGTGGAGGAGCATCTTAGGATGTACCACCCTTCCTAACCTAACGAAGCTCATTGTTATATTAACGTGCCGTCTTTTTAGCCTTTTCAATATTCGAGGACAGATTTTGTTTATGAATAATTACCGATTATATTCACAACCACATCTTAATAAATCAATGCAATTTCTTAAGCAAAACATCGCTAGTGATTGTCATGACTGGAGATCACCTCTCGTTTGTATCACGTAAATGTATTTGTTCGTAAAGAAGTACCTATTTTTATGAAAACAATCCGGTCATAAAAAAAACAAGGGTGACTAGAGCACAGACGGCGATTAGGACAACACTCCATAAGATATTCAATAGTATTTTGTCAATAATGCAATTAGTTATTTATATTCCTCCCTAGATGTGTGTTATGTACCTACTATGTCCATATTAGACTGGTACCTCATAGAAGAGATTTGCCATAGAGAGTATAAAAAGAAAATATTTCAATAGTGAATCGTGGCTGCTGGTTTCTCGTTCTCATATATACACGAAGTACAGTGCAGAAGTACACGATTTCACATTTCTAGGTGGCCATTCAATGGCTTAGAATTACAACTAAAATTACATTTCGAGAGCCACTTCCTGTGTGATGACTACGATTAAAAGGACAGTATAGAAGTAGGACAATAGACACGCATCGTGGCATGGAATTTAAAATTACATTGAGGTACACGTTTCGATAGACCCCTCTTTGTGATTTCATTTGTATAAAATTCCCAGTCGACACTGTTGTAAGGCACACACAATGCAACTGGAAAATTATGGAATGATTTGTACTGGGATGGGTGCACCATCTGATATTTGCAATGCATTTTCCTCTAAAGAAGGCTTCTTTGTTTAGAAACACAAATACCGAATGAGGCACAAAATACTAATAAAAAAATACTCATTCACCCCTTTCGCATTGTAGTTATATATAATATCTCTGTGTACTAAATGTAATATTTTTATATCTGGTTTTGAATTTATACCTTTCCAATTTCTTTAAAAATAAAGAAACAAACAGCATATTTTTTCATTGATAAATCCGCTCGGATCTACACTGCACTACTGATCAACCATGCTGCGTTTAATGGCCTCCTGCAGGTCATCATCGAATGTTTCGGGCTTTGAATAGTCTGCAACGAATTTCACCGGTTGTTTAGCACCATTTTCGGCCAATGCAGCTTTTTCTGTATTCGATACAGCCGTTAGTAGAGTTTGATTTTGTACTTTTATTAAATTATCAGTTCTCTTTTTTGACGCCGATAATGAGGATGACGGTGATGATGGCAATGGGTATTTCTGGTTATTATTAAGATTGGAATTGTTTATGAAATTGTCGCTGGGAAAAGCATCGAATTTAGCAAAATTATCATTGGTATCGTTGAACGTTATCGGCGATTTATTTTGTAGTTTCCCTTTACTCAAATTGGTCTCTTTCAAGGCTGTGTTCGTTGCTAGATTGGAACTCTTAAAGAAATCATCTTCGAAATTATTGTCATTGAATGCGTCAAACATGGCTGCTGCTGCAATTTTTTCCGTTCCCGCTCCCCTGCCTATTCCGCCAAAAGCATCGAAAGGCGATTGACGTGATGTGGTCTCTGTTGCCGAAAAATCACCGAGAGATGTGTTGTCATTGAATGCGTCAAATGTGACTGCTGCTGTAATTTGTTCGGTTCCCGTTCCCCCGCCAATGGCACCAAAAGCATTGAAAGGCGATTTACGTGATGTGGTTTCTGTTGCCGAAAAGGCATCATCGAACGCATCCAGAGATGTGGTCGATTTTGCATTGGATTTCTTTTGATTACTGTTCGAATCGAAACTTTTGTTTGAGTTTGTGTCGAAATTGTCATTAAATGCATCAAAGAATGGATCGGGTTTGTTGAGGGATGATGCTGTCCTATTATTAACCGATGTTACAGTTTTCTTATTCGATTCCATTGTTGAGGTAGACGATTTCGTGGAGAACGCATCGAAGTCCGCAAATTTATCAAATAGATTGGCTGAATTCGATGTAGATGTCGTTGGTATGGGTGTGTTACTTTTTGATTTGGTGACGTTGTCCATGGCACCCATGCCCGTGAAAGCACTTGATGAACTCGAATGATGAGATGGCACTGGACTGGGATTGGTAGTTGTTAAACCGAATGATTCGAATCGATTTAGGAAATCACTGCTTAGTGTTGAATGTGATTTAGCGGTACTGAACGCATTAGAAGAAGCTGTTGATGAGCTTGTCAATGTTGTTTGTATGGAATCCTGAGTAGTATTGTTATTGTTCGATTTATTTATTTCATCTAGAATGTAAAGGAAATGATAACAAATAAAATGATTGACAGGTATTAGTGTTGCAGGTACACATTAGTTAAGCTGGATTTTAGTTAGTAACATAGGCGTCATTCGGAGTCTATAGTGTGTATTCGAATAGTTGTTGTCATTTGGTCTTCTGGAGCATATACATCAGTTGTGTGCGAAGGTCACCACAATATAAACTGAAAACTCATTTTCACTTTTAATCGATACCAACAGAACAGTAATGTTGTTCATTACTAAAAAGCAGCCTTTTTCGCCAACCTGATTGCTGCTGTTTAACTGATTGGTGGACGGCCGCGTTGTGGTAGGTAGTGTGTGTGTGTGCGACTATCGCACAGTAAACGCTGGTTCGAAACCTGGTAAAACCATCACCTTGGTAACGACTTTGCGAGTAACAGCCTACATCTCTAGAAAAATATTTAACCGGCTTTAAATCGTACTTGCCGCTCAGTGGGTACACAAATTATATCGTGGGCGACTTAAAAAAATATTTGTATACCCTCCTCCGTTGAGCATTGACAACACTGAACACTACACAAATGTTTTGGCTGCACATTTATTCTTTATTCTTATTTTTGGCAGCCTTATTTGTTGGCTGTTGCTGGATGTAAGCTAATGAAAGCATTCAAAATATGAGTTGAGCAAATTCGTTGAAAACAAAAACCGAATATTAGCGTTAGCTTTCATTTGTGGCAAAGGTTGAAAATATTAACTCAGCTAAAGAAAGCTGAGTTGGCTGACACCTGCCAGACCATACATCGACACCAAACATACGGAGCACAATACCAGTGCATCGTAGCATCTACACGTGGACCCGTGGATGTGGACCCCTCCCTCAATCAGTCAGAGCGGGTATGACTTACGGTAATGGAATTGTTCATTATATAAAAAATAAAACAGTATCGACGAAGAAAAAAGAGTTAGCTGTATTCGGACATCGAAGTAGTCGATGGCATAAAAATACACCGATAGTTCTGGGTACAGATATATGAGTTCTCATGGCACCAAAGACTTGTCCCAAACATTTGTTTTTCTCTGGTTCAAAACTGTATTGTTTTAAGAAATTGTAATTGGCTTAACTGAATTCTATCGGATAACTGAAATTGATGGTTCCTAACAATTCTTTTCTGTGCTCATTTCAAATAAAAGACTTTGCTTATCTTAAAATATCTTAAAACTGAGGAATTCTTTATGCTCCAGATGGCGAATAAACCAACAACATGTTAGCTTTTTTCTGATCACATATTACAGTCGAACTTCTCCATAAAGTAGCAGTTGCGGACCTGTAAATTACTTCTTTAAAGAGACACCTGCCAAAAGGTTTTATTTTGTTTGAAAATGTTGTAAGCGAAATTAAAAATTCTGTAGCCCCGTGTTTATAATTTTTGGTTCAATCAATCGACCGATCAAACAAAAACTAAGGTGAACAAAATGAAGGAAAAGTGTGAACAAATTCGCCCGGAAAGAACATTTCGATGTTGCCATATTCTGGGCGAACAATACTGCCGATAGCCATTTGGCGAAAAGGGAACACTTTTCGGGGGAAAATAATTCGCGTTAGAGGCAATTAATTTATGGTTAATTTATGGAAAGATTGAAATGAGTGAAAATGGCTTGAAAAAAAGCCATTAAGAAATGATGTTTTTTATAGAGAAAAATTCGTTATGAAGAAGTTCGCTATAGAGAAGTTCGACTGTATTTCCTACACTTTCGTCCATATTCTTACTTTAACCATGAATTTTATTTCTAAACTTAATTTTTTAATACACATTCGAATAAAGCCAAATTTAAAAAAGAATTCATCCAGTATCAAGGAATTCCTGATTTCAATTCACCGTCAATATATTCCTTGTGTTTTTATTTTATATTTCTATATTTTGCATCATCGTGAAATTTCCCATAATTTTTAATCTAATCAAATAACTTTTATCGGTTAAAAGAAAACATCATAATTTGTATTTTGCACTCAATAGTTGCAAATCGTTTTTAGCGGCGGCAGGACAAGTTCGGATTTTAAATAGTCTGCGAATGGAATTCGATTGAAAGTGAATTTGAGTTCCTAGATGTAAGGATGCCTCCAGGAGCACAATTGATTTCTATGTCACATAAATTATTAACTATGCTACTTACCATCTGAACTTATGTCATCCTTGAACACTTTCTCAGGATTTGTAGAAAAGGCACCTTCATCATCGTCGTCATCATCCGCAAAGGGATCTTTAATATTAAAGGGATCCTCATAGCGATAGTCTTTGAAGGGATCATCTTTAAAGTCTGTTGGTCCGCTTATAATTGACGATGTCGATTTGATGGTACTATAATTATCCGTATCACCCAATGTGTTACCGTTGGTGTTGCTCTTTTTAGTAGTGGTGGTTGTTGTTGTTGTTGTGGTAGAGAATGCATCAAAAACACTTTTTGCAGCCAGCTGCGTTGGTGTAGTGGAAGTGGAACGTGTTAAATGATTATTGCTACTTGTAGTGACAGTCGACGTTGCAGAGATGTGTGGATTGGTGTCGGTATCAGTGGAGGTGGTGGTGTTGATGATGTTAGCGTTTTTGAAAATATCCGAGAGTGAATCTTCCACAGATTTCGATGAGAAATTCGAGCCTAATGTTGTGGATGATGATGATGTGTTGGCGACGGTGACTACTGGGTTGGCTGGTGTCAGTGTAAAGTTTTCAAATAATGATAGATTTGTGGTGGATGATGAGGTCGACGACGATGATGTAGTGGATGTCTTTGACTTATTGGAATTTTTGGCAGATTTATAGGGTATCGTTGGTAGGGGTGGTGGTATAATGGGAGCCTACATTGTCGAGTTTTCAGTTACATAATAAATAAAGAAAAGAAAAATAAAACAAAAATTATAAATTAAATACTAATAAAAAAAATTTAACAAAAACAGGTAATGCAAATAAAACAAATAAAATCTAATGATTTTCTTTGGCAAACTAATGATATAAAACACACAAATGATAGATAAACATTTTAAATTGAATACAAGACCACCAATGGATGCTGCCTACACCGAAGCCCGCTCAAACTGCATAAGAAAGGATGCTGCTGGTGGATTCAATGAACGGAAGTATGGGGAAATCAAACTACCTCCTCATTTGTCATTTGTCAATTACATATTATGTATTTATTGTTTATTTTTCGCAAATCATTTGCGGTTATTTATTTGTATTTCTTGTCAATGTATATATATATATATATATTTGTCTATTTATACATAAATTGAGAAATATATGTGTATTATTTTCATTTATTTCATGTATTTTGTAATGTAATTGTATGCATATGTATGTATTTTATGTAATTTGTTGCTGAATTCCTTTTCAAAATTTAACTATAGCCTTTCGTTTAATAGATATAGATATATATATATATAATTAATGATAACGAGAGATTGTTTTTCTTTTTATATTTGTAGGGTGTCGTAATTAATGACTTTTAATTGGGTGCACACATATGTTGCTGTGTTTACAATTACTATTAAAAATTATTCTTTTTTTTTATCTTTTCGTTTTGTGTGTAGCAAATACTTTTCATTGAATACTATTCTGTTTCGGAAATCATATTTGATATTTATGGAATTAAACTTAACGAAATGGGGGAGTTTTGTTAATTGTCTCCTAGAATGTATGACGGTCGCACACAATACAAACTCTATGTGATACTCACAAACTGAGTGGGAATACCACGAGTCGGCGAAAAAGCCCTTGGTATCTACTGAGTCTATGAATAAAATCAAATATAGCACAATTCCTGCGGCAATGAAGTCTGCCTGATATGACATTAAGTCCTTACTCATCAGATGTGAGCTAAACTACGTTACGGTACGATAGAGAAACTAATTCGATAATTTGATGTGTGCGAGAATCCTCCCTCCCTATCGGTTAGGTGTTCCAGACTCAAAGTCAAGAAGACTCTCACGGCGATGACAAAACTCCCCAAAAGTTGGTAAGAGTAGGGCAAACGTTAGACCTCGGAGCCCTACTACTTCCAGTTCAAGGCCAACCTACTCTGAATGGTAGCACTTAGACTGGTACATAATAATAGGACTTGTCAACATCATCTACAAGAAATAGAACACGGATACAATATATCACGTTTGTTTTTCGATCTGTAAAGGCGACTACATGATTTTACCTGTGAAATAGCATCGATTGTATTCAGCCGTAAGTTGTACTCTGGCAGTACAAATGACAGCAGCAAACAAAACAATATGATCTCTGCTAAATTAGAGACCTTTGCTAAAGTAGATATCTTCTTATTTTAATATAGACGGTAAATGGGATTACTTTATGAATATATAGCCAATAAGTGACCATTTGAAAAAAGTAGAGCAATCTCTAAGCCATGTAAAACTTCTCTAGAAAAGCATTAGCCGTTCGGAGCCGACTTTAAACAGTAGGTCCCGGTCAGTGAGTATACAAATTAAATCGTACACAGCTCACTGGTTCGAGAGAAGTTCCCCGTCTGTTCCATCATGGAATGTTAAGGGAAATAAGTAAGTAAGTTGTTCGCTCCAAGTGCGGAGCCTATAGCGAATTGGCCACATCAAATTTAAGAAAATACCAAAAATCTTTCTGTATGTATGTATGTGTCACTATTCACGAAATCACACACGAAGCTACGATAACTTCACATATTCCACCTTAGTCATTTTGTTGGGTTAGATGAGCGTATACTTCATTCTGAGGTTACCTTCATTCTGAATTGTGAATATTTTCATAAGAAAAAATAACGAAATTTTTTGGTCATTCTTTCACTTAAAAATGTGTACAAAATTTTGCTAAGCCTTCTAAAAATAATCAAATATGATTTCTTTATTTAACGTCGCCACTAACATCCCTAAGAGCGTTTCCCTTTACTAATAATTGGTCATGTGTACAACGAACATACGTTTAATATGGAATAATACATTTCGACAATCTGAACATAAACTGGGGTTTCAGCAAAATCAATCCAGTTAATTTAGCTAATGATTCAATACATCTCCTCAGACATCAATTATATAGTAGTTTGATTAAAGATGCAATATTGATTTCATATCAAAGAAATAAACTTAAATTGGACTAGATGAGTATTTCTTGGGTTTTGAAACGATTAATGCTAATCTTAGCGAATACTTTAATTATTAGTAAATCAAATCCCCTTGTATGACCTTTTTGGAATTCGATGACTTGTATTTGTATTTGGTTAAATTGTCACAAACATTAAACGTTTGAATGCAGAGATTAGATTCAATACTAACGGTGTTTAGTTAAACAAACTAGTGGGAGGACATTTGAAAAAGTCAGTAAGAAAGCTTTATAGTTAACGAACAATTATTGGTAATGTTAAGGTACACGAAGGTTTCACAAACGATTAAATGCTTCAATAATAATTGCTATTCATTGTTAATAGAAACAGAAACAGGAAGAGTAGAGAGAGACTGAATATGTAACAGGAAGGAAGTGTTATATGTAGGTGTTTGTGTAAAGAGCTAGAAATGATATTGCAGTTTTTTTATGTTATATAATATAGATATATATATACTAAATATTGTTAAGTCACTTTGTTAGAACAAAAATCGAGTTTAATATTAACTAACTTAGAATTTCCTTATCGAATGCCCGTCATAGCAAACAAACAGTTACAGACGCCCAAGGTTGACATATATAACTTTCGATTAACTTAGTGAGCTGCAATGGAATGTTTACGCGTTTTAGTACCCAGCAGAAAGAAAACTGTAGCATTTCAAATATGAAGTTTAAGAAGAAACCAAATCGAGCAAAGAAAAACAACAATAATTAACTCGATAGAATATAATTTGTCGATAAACAAAATTATAGATTCTCATTGACTGGCCACGCTTCTGACGGACGCATTAAGTGTCGAGTATACCTGGTGAGCCTAAGTTTTCTTAATATGGCTGAATAGTGAATCGCATTTAAATGTCCAAAAGATATAATCATTATAACGAATGGATTTATATAGAAGATGTTTACATTTTTAAATCAAGCATACGATTGAACAATTTGGCGGTGTTTAATTAATGCTTCAAACATAACACTCTAGCATTCGATTGTAGTTTGTAATCCCCATCTTTGGACTAAATTTTATCTGTCATCATTGTGTCTTTTTTATACAAGCCGCTACGATTTATTTGTTTAGCGGCTTGGTTTGTCGTTCATTTTTGAAAGCTTTTTGCATTCGATATATCAACATCAGTACAGCAATACCACCGTCTACTTTTTCCTCACTTTTTAATCAAGTTGAAGTTATGTAATAATAATTGAAACAACGCGTCTTATTTCAAATCGTTCAAAACAAAACAAAATTAGCTTAGTTTCGCATTTAAAGGTGTCCATTAAATGTCAAAACAAATTGTCATCAATGGCAAATTTTAGTATGGAATTGTTAGAAAAAGGTTTCCGTCTTACAAGTACATAAAAAAGGGAATAACTACGCTGTAACAATCCATTGGGTAATGTCGAGATGGAATGTCGAAAAACTGAGATACTAGTGGGCTGCTGGATACTAGTGGAACTGTGCCAAATGAGTAGCAGGTTCGTGAGTATCTGTTCACTTCGGGGAGAGGACCACAAAATGGGATATCAAGTCAAGACATAATAGGAGTCATGTCAGAAATCTTGATTTACGACACAATAAACTTTAATCAAATATAACTTTCAACCAGTTTAAATATGTACGATTTGTTGTCTATCACCGTGTAATTTTATTTCTCTTCTTCTACCACACATCGAAGAAAATCTCAACAGTTTATATGGGTCTCTGAGAGGAGTCGATACGACAAATTGGTGTTTGTTCTTCATCTAAAAGCAGACCTTTGCAATCGAAATGTGTAGCACTTACCGCAGACTATATGAGCCTATTTCATGGACATATATGGACATATTAGCCCAGCCCCTATGTTCGTGATAATTTTCTATTATTTCGGATCATTTGCAATTAGATGAGATACACTGAAACTCAGTAAAGGTCCTATTTAGCCGAAAACCTAATAAAACTCAAATTTTACTAAGTCTACAATCAGCCTGAAATCACGAAACACAATCAATAACTGAAGTATTGGCAGTGAATATGCATATGAGTTCTGGTGATATGAGAACAAGCAACGTTTGTTGGTCGATTGTGCTGAGAATGCAAAAATAGGCCCTTAATAGGCCGAATTTTCAATTATCAGTGAATCTATTTAAGATATCAGACTTGAGGTGCACATAAATGTCCACCTAAAATATTCTTTGGACTTCTATTTACAACATGTATCATTGCAATTTTTAAATTTACCGCTGGGTTACTAACAAACTATTGACTCGTTTTGTTGAGAAGATTGTGTGTCTTAGTAAACTACATGATAATTTCATCTAATCGCGTGGATTATAATTAGAACATGATCAATGCACGCTAGTTTTTTTTTATGTAGTTACATTATTATTTTTTACACGAAAAATCAGGAGAAAACACTTTTAACATTTATGATTATTTCAATTTGGGTTGTTTTTTTTCTCTTTGGTATGTACTATGTGAATATGAGTGGCTTTGTATGTTAATAAAATGTTTAATTATTATATAAATAAAGAGATTAGAGACGCGACAGTGAGATGTTTTTTTTAACGATTTTATGATGTTCACTGAAAATAGAAAATTGTTTCAAGAGAGAAAATACGAAAGCATACGGTTAGTTAGTTCTGGGAGTCCTTCGCAAAACAGTGAAACAAAACTAATACAAGGATCTATGCCTTGCACACAAAAAAAAAACGAGTAAAATATATGATATTTGTTTTTTAACTACAAGTGGAAATGTATGAATGAAAAATGTTATGGGCATAAAATGTTCTCTCAATAAAAGCCAACAATTGATTAATAACTTTTCAAATAAAAAGTAAAACAACATAAAATTTATTAGTAATATTAGTCAACGATTAAAAATAATTCAACAGAAGGAAAAAACAAAACATCTACAACTATTGTGGGGAAAATTAAATAAAAAAAAAAGTAAGAGCTTTTTTTTGTCGGTTAATAAACGAAAAAGTTATTAAGCGGTGTGCATGCATTACCACCGATCCCAACGAACTGAAAAATTACCAACCTTTGTATCAAAATCGGCGAAATCAGCAAAACCTCCTGGACCGCCAGTGGAACCAAACGTATCTGGTTGAGCAGGACGGCTTGGTGCCTAAATATAGAACACAAATTGATTACTTCATTAACACAAAAAAGTAATTAGTGGGTGGCATTACGAAAACTGGTACCTGGTTAGGCCTCGGTGGAGCTGGTCTTGGTGGTGGTACCTTCGATTTCTTGGGCGGTAATGCTGGACTAGGCGATTCTGGTCTAGGCGGAGGTCCGGATTTATTAGTAGCACTTAATGTTTGTGTTTGCGTTTGTGTGTTGGGGCTTAAAACCTGACCCTGACCGGTAGGAGCATGTAAAGCCGCAAATGGATCACTGTCAAAATTATCCTTGACAGGCTGGAAATAATTAAATAAAAAAAAACCAAATGAAATCAACATAGCTACACGATAGTTGCCAATTAATTTTACCTCTGCTGCTTTATTAGCAAAAGCATCGCCGCCGAACGCATCCCCACCAAATCCGGTATGGCTGCTACTGCCGAAAGCGTCAAAACCGGAATCGAAACCTGTATTGAAGCTATCATCGAAACCGCCTTTTATTGGCGCTGGTGCGGTATTTGTGTTGCTGGCAAAGGGATCACTATCAAAGCCATTTGTTGCAAATCCATTGTTTTTGTTATTCATTGCCGTGGTGGTATCGTTGAAGGGATCATCCTTAGGCATCTCAATCTCTTTTTTCAGTTGCATGCGAGCGTCATCGAAATCGGGTTCGATTTTTAATTGATATTCGGATACAATTTCGACATTTTCCGATTCAATGGCAGCACGGCACATGAGTAAAGCATCCGTCATTTGACGTTGTGTCTCCATTAGTTGTGTTACCATAGAACGGATCTGTAATATATTGTATCAAAATATATTAGTCGTATGTTGAGGGTTTCGTACATGTTGACTATTTATGGAATCGCTTGCCTCTGTCGATTCTACAGTATAATATTTTCAGACAAGTGGACCTGATATCATTAGAGAATAACGATATTTTTTGCAGAATTTATTTCTGAAAAAAAACTCATATTTTGGTTCGTATTTTGCACTTTTACAGGGTTCTCCAACAAGATGGAGACCGGTATAGAGCCATGATAACCGACTATTTTGTTCCCGAATTGGATGGCATGAATGTGGATGAGTTGTGGTTCCAACAAGTGGTTGAAAATTGGACCTGTAGAATTGGCTTTATTCGAGCCAGCCGCGGCGGCCACATGCCCGAAATCATATTTAAACATTAATGGCATAAAATTATCCTTCCAATAAAGCCAAATTGATGGACATTGAAACGATTTTCTTGTGTTTTATTTCAATTCGAAGTTCTATACCTCAATAAAAAACACCCTTTATATACAATTAAAGCTCGAATGTATGAAGTTGATTTTTTTACTTTTGGAAAATCTGTTCGGAATCCCCAGCATGTTATTCCGCGATTGACTCCCGCATTGAGTCGGTCATTTCATGTCAGAGAAGCCAGAATGTATAATAAATTGCCTACCTCGCTCAGAACATTCAATTACACTGTAGATACCGTCAAGAAGAAGCTAGATATATATATATATTTTTTTTACACTATGCGTAATTGTAGTCTTTTGAGAGTAGTATGACCCAATGTCTTTTATTTACTCATTTTTGTATACAGTAATTTTAAAATACATTACATTAAGGAAGACCAAGGTGATTCTTAGTTTTGGTTATTAAATGCGTATGTGCTTTATTAGTGGATAGTACAAATGTAAGTGAACTATTTATATTGTTTTCTTTTTTCTTTGCGCACATTTGGGATATATAGGGCCAATAATTTGTCAACGTTTTTATTAATTTTGTTATATATTGTTTTATTACATTTTAGTTTTAGTTTTAATTTATTTATATTAATTATTTTATTTTGTAGTATTCTGTAACTATATATGGCCTAAGAGGCTCAGTTACCAACTGAATTTAAATAAATGAAATGAATGCGTCTCCCGTAAAATTGACTTTTACGACTGCGGAATGAAGCCCTCAACATGATATTGGACTTATGGTACATAAGTTAGTTTTTGCTTTAACATCGCTTCTATCACATCTAATTTACATGATGTAAATTACATGATGTGACTGTTCTAAAATCTAACTTCAGTTGTGAATATTCTATTGCCAAGAATATTAGGAACAGCACCCAACAAAAGGCAGGAAACGAACGGCGACGAGACAGAATCTAACGGAAAGACCAGGTCCAAGTGTATACACGTTGTTTAAGGAATAAAATATTTCCGAAATACCCTAAATCCATTTACAGCGGACAACTAAAAACTTATTAAAAACTCCCACAAATTCCTTCTGTTACCGTATCACCCTCATAAAAAAGCAGGCTGCAAAACACCTCAAATGGCTTTTTTTGTAGAATGATCAAATGTTTAATAGCAACATCGATTTTACAGTCGTCTCAACTACAACTTCAGGGACTGTAAACGGCACCATTTATAGCGCAGTGTACAAGTGAAGCTTTTCAATTTCTTCTTTTCGAAATATAAAAAAAATTATGTGCAACTGAAAACTTACCGAACTGATTTGTAATTGTGTATTCTGCAAGTGATTAGTGAGTTTTTGCAACTCACGATTATTCTCATCGTATTCCTTCTGCAATGAATTCTCTTCGTCTTTGAGTTTTTGCAGCTCCGAACGTTTAGCATTCAATTCACCTTCTTGCTCATTTATGGTTTCCTCCTGCTTCTGACATTGTTCACGGATCTTATTAACCTAAAATGAAAGACGTTGGAAAGAAATAAAAGAATAGAATGCACGTTTAATACGAAATGAAATATATTGTACGCATAGGAATAGAATGAACGAATTGTCATTTCGAGGTTTTTACTTTTAGCAAGGACGCATGCACAATATGGTTGGGTCGTTCGATGTAGAAGAAATAATGCAATTACAACAACAAATGTTATTTTTCGAATAAAAACAAAATGTAACGTAAACCGCGAGGGCTTACCGGTGTAGACAAAACTAAAAATAAGCCAAAAGAAGGTGGGTGAAATAAATTAAAACAAACAACATAAATTGATTACAACAAACAACAAGTGCGATGGAGGAGGAACAAAACCAACCTGATTTCTTATTTGGGGAATTTCGAGATTTATTCTTGACACGGACCTCTGATATTCAATGGTCTATGTGCATTTTTCATTGCATTTCAGTGCAAGTTTCATAGTGTTTTTTTTTTGATTTCACATGCATTTGAAAATATATTTGTTTAAAATCAAAATGAAACGTTTGTTGCCCAAACGTGTTTTTTGCGTGTAATTCAAAATAACCGAGATTGGTGATGGTGGAGATGGGGGGATACAAACCAAATTTAATTTAATAAAAAAAAATAAACAAACGAAATTAGGAAAATTAAATAAAATCAAACAAATTAAATAAACCAGCTATTTGAAGCCATCGATTTGTGCCTCCAACCTTACCTGGGCTTTGAGATCATCCAAACGCTTCTGAGCTTCGCCTCGTTGATTTTCCAATTGTTTCAAAGTGGCCGACAAAGTGTCCAATTCGCTCTACCAGTGGAGAAAATCAAGTGGAAAATATCGTTAAACGTCCCGTCATTTATTAAAGGTATTTTGTACCCACCTGTAAACTCCTTACTTCACCGTTCTTTATGCGTATGTCCGCCTCTTTTTGAGCGATTTCAGTTTCCAGAGCTCTTCTTTCCTTAGCCAACTCTTCGATTTCCTTAGATATCATCTCCAATTCGGGATTGGTGTAAGTCGGTTTTGTTTCCTAGGAATTGAAAGGTTTATAACTGTTTCATTTAAAAGTCTGTTCAGTTTATACCTGCGACTGCATGTCTACGCCGGATACTATACCGCGCATTGATGGTGGTACCATATTGGCAGTCAATACTTGTGGTGGATCAATGCCTTTCTGTTTGCGTTCCACCATCCACATGGCCAAAGCGAATTGCTCATAGGTTAATTTACCCGACTGATTGGTATCGCAAAGAGCCCTGGAATGTTGTAGTTTATAAATACATGTTTTTTTTTCAAATAAAATTATCGAACAAACAAACATAACTTCCATCATTTTGACTTTAAACAGTTTTTCGTTTGATTAGTACAACTGTTGGCTACAGAAGATAATTCAATGAAACTACAAATTGCTGCATTTGGTACTTACCAAATATGAGCCAACATCTTTTGTGGTACTCCAGATTGCAAGAACACATTCTTCACTTCCAAACCGGACACCAAACCGTCTTTGTCGCGATCCGCCTCTCTAAACATCACTTCGAAACGTTTCAGTTCCTCTGGTCCAACAACCCAGTCGGCATTGGCAGTAACCGATGGTGGAGCACCGATTTGTATTAGTGGATCTGTGGATATTAGTGGGCCCACAGTGGCTGGACCGCCAACGGGCGGAACACGCTGTATGGCTGGTGGTGGTATGGGTATAGCTGGCGGTGGAGCAATATCTTTGGGAAAGTTAGCCACGAAACCGCCATCTCCAAAACCATCACTCGATGGAGGACGAGGCATAGCCGGTGGAGCGGGTTTCGGTGGTGGCACTCCACCAACCGTTGGCTTACGCAATTCCGGTGGCAACACATCGGGCACCGTACGTTTCTCCAAAGTCTTATAAACCAAATGCATGGCCACCATGAATTCATGTTTATCCAAGTTGCCATCCTTATCCTGATCGGCTAAATCCCAAATTTTACCCAATGTGTCCATGGGTAATTTCGATTCCAACAGGACGCCTTTTACTTTGTTTCCCGGCAACATACCACCAACAGGTTTTAACGACTCAAAAAGTTGTTCGTATTTAAGGCGATCAATGACGCTGACTGTCCAGTCGCCTGTGGGTGCACCACCGGCTGCTGCTATAGGCGCGGCGGGTACGCGCGGTGGCATGATCTTCGGCAGATCACCCTAAAAAAAAGTAAGTAAAAAAAAAAAGGACTTTTATTATTAAAAAAAAATCGGAAAATATAAGGAATTGTGATTGTAAGTACTTATTACGCGAATGCTAAAACGTACAATTCTTCTTTCTAAACCTAAGGTTGTAAAGGCGCTAAGTTGAATATTTGAAATTTTACAGGTTAGGCAAAAGTTTTTCTATAAATATTTATTTTCGCGGTTTTATATGTAGCTCCTCAACATTTCAGCTGTTAAATATGATATAGCAACAGTTTTTTTTTTGTGGCTTTTGTGTTTTCTTGTAGCCTAAATATATTGTTCTGTTGCAAAATGAAAAAATATATGACAATGCAAGCTATTTATACAAGTGTTAAAGAAGGCTGCTAAATGATGTGAATAACAATGAAAGTTTACGGGCTTTTCGGCGTATCTGCTGCACGGTATAAGCGGTGAAAAATGATCCACATCAACTAGGGTTGACCGAATCGAAATCCATTGCTAAACAACTGCAAAGGAGTTAAACAAAAGTTCCCTTCCAAAAGTTGCAAAGAAATCAGGCATCCAGTACTGCACCCATGGATCCAAAAAGGTGAGAATAGAATCGAAGTATACTTCTGAGTCCCCAGTCGTAGCATTGCCTTTCAGGTCTTTCACGGAATACAGGGTTCTCCAACAGGAGATGTTATTTTGGTATTCAAAGAAAAATGAATTCATAATAAAATGGAAGGTATGCCGTTAATAATGAAAAACAACATCAGCCAAATGGCCACCACCACCACGCTTACAGGACCATATCCTGAAATTATTACGAAATTTTCCATAACCAATTCGCAAAGTGGCTGACCTATGTTCTCGATAGCCTCACGAACTATATCTTTGAGGTCTTGAATCGACGCTGGGCTGTTGGCGTAGACCTTATATTTCACGTGGCCCCAAAGGAAGTAGTCGCAAGATGTTAAAACACATGATGTCGGTGGTTAATTTTGGGCACACGGTCCGGAAACTTTTTAGTTTTGGGAACTGTGACTGCAAGATTTTCACCATTTTTGTAATGAATTTTAATAATTTCAATGCGTTGTTAAAGTTTGTATCGTTTAATTTTTAGTAATGGCCTAGTTTCTACTTGTGAAATGTCAAAGAATAAAAGCTTTAACAGTGACAGCTGCCGAAATACCGGGTGATTTAAAATAACACCTCTTGTCGGAGAACCCTGTAATAGACAGCGTTGCAATTTTTTCTATGAAAAGTAGCTTGTCATTTGTTTAAGGTAATGCAGACTTCGGAATACATTATAAGTATAAAACATTTACTTATTTCCCTTAACATTCCATGAAGGAACAGACGGGGAACTTCTCTCGAATCAGTGAGCTGTGTACGATATAATTTGTATACTCACAGACCGGGACCTACTATTTAAAGCAGTCTCCGAACGGCTAATGCTTTTCTAGACAAGTTTTACATGGCTTATAGATTACTCTCTTACTCGTAAAGTCGCCAACATTTACGAGGTGGAAACAGCCGCTGAAAAATGTTTGATGGTCTTACCCGGTTTCGAAGTCGGGTTCTTCTGTGTGCACACACTACCTACACACTATCTAAATTAGTATTTGTCTTGGTCCAAAAACCGATTCATCGACATAAAATTACAAGTTGCGGTTTTGAAAGATGTAGGGATTTTTAAAAGGTTTTTTCTCTCAAACAATCTGCTTTCGTAAATAGAAAATGTATTAGCGCCATAAATTAATAATAACTGAAGTTTTCTTAGTCGAATAGGATGGCAGATATAGGGAAATCCGATTAGGTGTGGCATTTAAAGTGAACTCTCAACGTCTAACAACCACTTGAGACAAGCGGTCTTTGTGCCCTTATATTTTCAACGATACTGGATGTGATCGGTTCGATTACGTAGAGAAAAGTTAACAGAGACCGATGACAGGCCAACATTTCTACTGATAATCAAGATTGCTGTTGACATACATATTTGAAAATGCTTTTGAATACTTCGTGTTATACATAATCTCGGGGATAACGACCTTATAAATGAAATTCGTATTTAGCTCGAACTGTGAATCCAGAATAATGGAAATGAAAGACGATTGAAAGCTCCTACACATACAAACAGAAAGCGTGCTGATAAAAAAAAAAGAGGACAAAATCGGCTAGATACAAGGAACATTTTGTAGATAGAAATTATCCGTAATGTTTGGAATTTATCAATCTCAGCTTGGAGTAGAACTAAACGAGCTTAGGTAAATGATGAGTATAAAGCATATTAGAATGGGTTTAAAAAAGTGTCTTGCGTTTTGCAGGATGAGCATGTGGTGTTACATAATGCCCAACACGTGTGTTAGCTGCTACCAGCGCCCACCAAATCCCGTATCAGTACAATCATTAAACTGCATATTAACTTAATGATGCCTCCGAAATATTAAAATTTACAATATTTTTTATCTACAAACAGCGGTCAACTCATTTTGAAAAGTCCGACCTCTCTCTCAGTCATCTACGATCCCTTCCTAGTTTAATCTCTCTTTGTATCTCACATAAAGAGAAAATGGAAAGAAGATTATCTAAAATAGATATAAAAGAAACTAGAAAATGTTATTTTCAATCCTGGTAATTAAAAGTACACCCTTTTCCAATGGACGAACAAATTAACAGCTATATGTCAACGAATGAGTTTACTCAAATAATTATGTAAAAAATACTGATGAGTGGTAATTGGATTATTTAGGGAACATAACTGCAGTCTATTGCTTGTGTTGTCGAATTTCAAGCATTAAATAGGTTCCAACCATCATGAGCACATACTCATTTCTAACTCTGATCCTAATTCCCATGTGAAAGGAGATAACACCTATAAGTACCCACAAATTACTAGGGAAATGCATGTGTTAATGGGTTTCCTTTCCTTTTCTGTTATTTCCCAATTCCCTCTACCGGAAATAGGTGAGTTTTCTTGTAAATAAATCTACATCAATCACTTTCCAACTATTACTTTTTAATAACATAATCAGTCTACGCTTTGTCCTACTTGTTCGTATGACATGTAAAGTCCTTTGATTGTGTAATAGTTTACAGTTCGCAGCAGAGAAAAATACTTACCACTTTTGGTGGTTTATCCGTATCCATGTAGATATTGTTCATGTTGTAGACATGACCAGCCTGGGCCAATGACACCAACTTTAAGGCCACAAAGAAACCTGTCTTGTCCAGGAAACCCTTGCCATTGGGATCCGACAAGTCCCAAACCCGACTCAGCACCACATCACTGAGCCCAGACTTTTTGAGGAATTTAGCAGCAGCCATCGCCTCAATGGTGCCAGCCCCTTTGGGGTCCATCTGTAATAAGCACACACACACGCACAAATTAATCTTGGAACGACCGAGGACGGTTTGGCTGTCGGATTACCTGTTTATAATATGCCTCATATATAGGGGTATGTTTACCGCACAATTTAACAAAGTCGATATTCATTGTGGAAATATCCTCCTCTTTTTCGCTTGCCCTTTAACCAATTGGAATTTTTACTCCGTTTTCTAAAACATTCAGTTGCTTGCGATTGTGTAGCAGCAGTGCAAAGCAGAAAAAATGTATTTTCTGTGTTATCACAAAATCGATAAAACGTAAGAAAAAATTCTGACAGTTGAATCGATGTTTTTTTTTACCCTAACAAAATGAAAATTCAGAGAGGGAGAGAATAAACACAAAACACATACAAGTGGTGAATTTGAATTTCCTCCTCCAGCAGCAGAAAAAAAACTTTTGCAGTCGACACCCTAATTAACTTTTTATTATCTGATAAAGAATACACTAGCACTGCATTTATTTCATAACCACCGTAATTTGTCAGAATAACTAACTTTATAGAATTATAATTATTATCACTTATTTAAAACTTCTGCGTGTTTTTATCAATAATTCGTGCTAATTCCTTTACACGGTATTTTCTTCTGCTGATTTGATTTCTGCCGTTGTCTGTGTTGCCATGACATTCAAATTTCCGGATAGCCAGTGAAATGCTCAAACTCCCAATC
Source organism: Hydrotaea cyrtoneurina (assembly GCA_958296145.1). Lineage (NCBI taxonomy): Eukaryota > Metazoa > Arthropoda > Insecta > Diptera > Muscidae > Hydrotaea > Hydrotaea cyrtoneurina. The sequence continues at coordinate 42,642,352 of OY282516.1, forward strand.
CAGTTTTACAATCTTGGCAACTATAGTTACACTCCCGTGGTGAATTACACGAGAGAGATTTCACAGCAGACAGCTTCTATTTAGGTAGGCGGTACAAAACAAGCGCATCAGTGTTGAGTGCGGGAAAAACTCCTTGTATTTCGTGGAGATAAATACAAACAAAACCCAGTAGAGCGTTGACGTTAGTTCAAATTGCCACAACATTCATTGCAAAATTATTTGTTTAAAGCCGGCTCCGAACGGCTAATGCTTTTCTAGAAAAGTGTTACATGGCTTAGAGATTACTCTCTTACTCGTAAAGTTGCCAACATTTAGGAGGTGGAAACAGCCGCCGAAAAAATGTTTGATGGTCTTACACGGTTTCGGACTCGGGTTTTTCTGTGTGATAGTTGCACACACTACCTACCACACCACGCCCGTCCACATTTACAACTTTTCCTAAAAACTGGACAAGATAGAAAAAAACAAAATTTTTAAACAAAAATGTAAAATTTTCATATTCCTAAAGTGGGCGTGGCGACAGTTTACATCTAGTCAATAGTAGCGCTCTGGACGTTTATACAAAGCATGGTTAACCACCATCTGGTTAAGCATCTGTCTAACGGCCTTCTGAGTGATCGACAGTATGGCTTCGGCAGAAATCGATCTACTGGATCGTTCCTTTCGGAACGATGGAGTCGAGGCTCTAGATATTTCCAAGACGTTCGTGACGGTATGGCACTGAGAACGGTTATCAAAACTTATTGCATTTGGTGTGAGAGTGATCGCTCTATACGAGTTGTTATAGATGGGGTCTCATCTAACGAGCATAGATTGACCGCAGGAGTGCCAGAAAGTTCTGTACCCTCTCCTTCTCTATTTATTATTTTCATTGACGATCTGTTGGGTCAGACAAAGACAATGAACCCAATCGACTCCTTTGCGGATGACACCAACCTCTGTCATTCATATTCAAGGCCCAGTGCTGTTTGATGTTACACGAACGTTCCACTTACCCAGCACTATCAGTGTTGGTGTGGATATCGACGTATGAGACGCTCTTGATGTTCTGGCCATGAAGATACAGGGAATGCTCACTGGGCTGGCCATATATTGGAAATGTCGAAAGAAGCATCCAGTGTTTAGACTCGTAAATATTTAAACCACCTGCCTCCGGCCTAATACAACTCCCACAAATGGGCAGGAGCTCCAAAGACATCTTTCCAACTTCTATATAATTGGCCTTATAGACTTATTTGTATTTCTTATTTTGTATTTCGCCCGGGAAAACCAACCTTACAATTCTGGGAGTTTTTCGATTCAAAACTGATACTATTACGTTCCAGAACGAAGTTTTGCCAGAATTGTACACATATTATTCCTCCGTTTGTGTAAAAACTTTTGCGCAAATATTTCAAATGTCTATTCGACTTAGTAAATGCCAATCGTAACAAAGTTGCTGTTTATCCGGATCGTGTCGGTTGGGAGGGGTGTAATGAAAAATGTCAGAAATGTGATTGAAAAAAAATTCGGAATATGTACAAAAGGGAATGAAAAATGCGAAGTAGGAGTCAGTGATGGTAAATCTGGGCACATTGTGCCATATTTGACACAATCAAGTGTTTGTTGGCCCAGTGTCACGCTCAAATTTATTTTGGCCCTTTTGTCACAATTCTCATAAATTAAGTAAATTATTATGTAGGTTGATTTAAGATAAGGATGAAAGCGATTGCGACTTCAAGCTGTAGAACTTATATATATAGTCTGTTATATAAGTCATGAAACGACTTTGCAAATTTGGTTCAAAGACAACTAGTAACTACTTTTATGTTCCTATGTGTTATACTTTTGGGTCATATCAAATTATATATACCCTCCTATCAAATTATATATACCCTCGTATCATATAGGAATTTAATAATTTCGTTTACGAACACCGAAATATGAAATTATCATTCGGAATTTAATACTTATGTTCACAGAAATATAGACTCTATTTCCCACGCTCTTGGTAATTGTAGATCAACTTTTGGAGTTTATATTATTCCTCCAAAAGAGGAGGAGAAGTCTGTGTGTCGAAAAGTGCATTAGTGCATTTTTTTTTTGAACGCCTACACTCAGGGTGTGCCCCCCATAAATGCAATGCATTGTGTTAGCGGATGGAAAGTAGGGTATCGGAAGAAGGAAAGAGGGAGTAGTGTTTGTTGACATTTGTTTTGAATTTCTGAATATCACAACTGGCAGGAAACACATTTGCTGGAAGATTATTCCACATACGAACGGTTCGGCTAAAGAACGAATTTTCTCCATAGTGCGTCGTCAACCGGCCATTTAACAATGAACGGATGAGACCCCCTGGATAGCCGTGTATTCCGGCTAAATGTTCTAACTTCAGGGACCAGACAACGGATATCTGACGAACAGATACCGTTAAATATCTGTAGAACAGCGATATACAACCCACATTTCGACGATGCTGAAGGGAGACAATAGAGTTGGATACCCTACTATCCCCAATCATCACCAACGGTCTCCTCTGTCCTGTCCATATATGGGAGTTGTATTCCATTTTAGGCCGGATGTAGGTGGTGCAAAGTTCCATCTCCAACTGGGAATAGGAATTAGGCAACTTAAGAGTGACAGTGTGAGGAGTAATCGCCAGTCTCAGAAATATATGTTATGGAGGACGCGCCGATCTCAAGAAGACATGTAATGGAGGAATCGCCGATCTCAAGAAGATCTAATGGACGAATCTCAAAACCACAATTTCCTTTCATTCCGTTCCATTTGTCCGGCAACTATGCAACGCAACGGGACAACGGGATGAATGCGGACAAATGTTCACGGGGACATATTATGGTGGCAGGCTCAGCAACAGATCACACACTACTAATACCTAGAATAATTTCATTTTTATCATAACATGATATCATTAGAAAAGGGAAACGTTAATGTTGGCACTATTGGCCCTATTTGGGGACATTTAATGTGTATTGCGGCACAGATTAAAATTTCCAAAATACCAACACTGGTAGGAGTACATAAAAAATAAACAAAAAAAAAACACAGGCTAGCAAATTTGAAAAAATAACAAAAAATTCTTGTGGCCAGAAACAAAATTATAATTTGAGCATTTTGCGAGGGCAGAAAACTGCAACAAAATTAAGCTTTCACCGGCAACAAAACAAAGTCGCAAAAAATCCAAAATGAAGTTGGAGCCGAATGTAAATGGAAGTTTGGTAGTAACTCCATTGAAAATATCTTCCACGGTGGGCCAGCAAAAACTATCAAAAGTGGAGCCCATGCCTATTGAAACCACAAAAACTGACAATGAGGAGGATTTCGAACAGTTCCCCGATGAAGCGGAAGTTGATGAAGAATTGGACGAGACGATTAACTGCGTGAAAAATGAAAATGGCAGTGAGTTTAGTGTGGAAGCGACGAAAGCTATTGTTAAAGTGGAAGCGATTGACAATGAAACGTGTGAAACGGAGGAGTCGGCGGTGGGTAAAAAAAAGTCGGTACGAAAAAAACGTTCCCTAAATTGGGAGGAAGCGGAGCGGGTATGTTATTAACTATTTCTTCAGAATGTTATTCATTCAATCATATATTTCTTGCACTTGGTGGTTACACACACACACACACTATGCCACACGTACTTACCTAAATATACACACACAAATATAGCGAATCCCTCCCAAAATATGGATGTTTCATTCAAATGCGCTACATCCAGACGTGAATTGGAAGATAGTTTGAATTTTACAAGAACAATATACATTGCAGTCGTCTTTTAATCATTCAGGCGATCAAATATTGTTTGTTGTTAACAATTGAAAAGTCAAATGTATCCCATATATACATTTGTATATATGCACTTTGAATGCATGGTTACAGAACTTCTACACATGCATCATAGATGCAACTAAAAACAGTTTCTCTGCCAATGCATATATGCGTGTTTTTATAAATGCATAAGCACTCCAATTAGGAAGTGCATATATGCGAAAAATACTGTATACAATAATATCTAAAAGGCACTATTAGGTGACTTCTAAAAGGCACTGAAAAGTAACACCCAAGAAGGCACTGAGAAGAGGCTCTTTGGGGAAAAATGTTCGACAATAAGTCAGTCATTTCCAATCGGCTTGTCAGATGTGATTGAAACAGACCTAGGCGAAGTGTGTTCGAGCTTTAGATGGATTGAATTTGAATTGAATTTGAATTGAATTTTATTTCCATTTTGTAATTTAAAGCCTGACGGCCAATTAGAACAAATTACAATATGCAACATATTAAGTAGAACTACCAACATATTTGTAAAGATGAATAGATTGTTATAAATACATAAAAAAAACATTAAGCAGTAATACCTACAAACGTAATACCTACATTGTATGTCGGTATAACCAAATTTTAACTTCCGCCAAATTTTTAATTGAAGGCGATTACTCTTTATGTGATAAACCAACGGTAGGATTGTTTCAACACTTGGATACAACACAAAATGTAACTTTCTTGATGAGTCTAAAGCAGCAATTCTGAATATACAGAGAGGGTCATAGCGTCATTAGCCATATAAATGGAGACATTGGACGATTTTGCGATTGGAATTTGCGCAACAATATTCGAATCACAGTTAACGAAACTAACTGCCGGCTTCCGTAAAACGAATTCGTTCGTTCGTTACAAATTGTCCAAATTAAAGGCTCAACATATATCTGAAACCCAGAATTGAATGAAGTATGAAACCCATTTTATAACGCTTTCAATATCGACGATTTGTAACGAACGAACAAATTCATTTTATGGAAACTGCCAGTTAAGAGAGTTGTCTTCGGATGTGTGCGATATAAATCATCTTTTCTTCGTGTCTCAGTTTTGAATTATTTAATGATGTAAAGTTTACAAAACATATTGCTCAAAATATGGATTTTTTTGTTGTCTTTAGTTATGTATGTAGTATGTATAAATATAGCTAGCTAGAACATTTTTCGAAATGTATATGTACCAAATATCATCTTCATACCTCTAGTAGTACATGAGATAGGGGGATTCGAAATTTTAAGATGTATAGGAGGTGCTACGCCTCTTTCGTCCAGTATATCATAAGTATATCCAGGAACCATTCACATATCAGCAGTATTATCCATTTTAATTTTAAGCTAATTGATCCCAATTGCGCCAGTGATATTATAAATCGAAAGTATGGGTTGAGTGGCGGGGACACGCTCCCTTTTCTAAACCTGATTCCAATTAGCCTGTGCATATCTCTAGGCAAACTGTGATATAATCTGAACCATTCAGCCGACTATTATAATGGCTGTTGTAACATTTTCTTTAAAAAGACGTGTAGCACCACCCACTCCTCCAAAAAGAAAATATTTTTATCATATCAGTTGTATGTGTACCAAACCTCACCAACGTACCGCTAATACGACCATTCATTTCATATTTCTTTATACAGATAGAAGATACGGTCAATATAGTATGTAGGACGAAGTCTGCCGGACAAATATTTCTCTGCTCGTATCTAATAAGAGTGACATCCGAATTTTCGTATGCGTTTTAACAATATTGTCACTGTGATAGAAAAAATTTGAAGGAACAAATAATCAAATGAGTTTTGCGCAGGGATGGTATGCCCGAAGGAGACAGAAATTTGGACAGTACGATATTTTCGGTCCATTAGTTAATACTTCTTAAAAGTATACCGAACAAAGCTTGAAACAAATCTTTTCCGTTTAGGCAATATTCAGTGACTTGTTCTGAATGTTATGCATTTGCATAATTCTGCTAGATAAACGATAGACATACGATAACCGATATCATTTGTAAAACGCTTTTGTTACGCTTACTGCTTTCACCGCATAACAAACATTGACATTTAGACATTGTCAAGTGCGCCAGTCCATGAGTTATTGAGCCCGAGCAACAGATCGAATTTACTATCCGATTTAATATAACTGATAATGTATTTTAACAAGCTATGACAATACATTTGTTTACAACACAGCATATGATGTTGTTATTTTATTTATTTATTATTATTGTTGTATGGCATGAAACTTTTCAAGGCCAGTTGCATAAAGTATTCATGTTATTTTTCGAATCATTACGCTGTCACAACTTTAACATGAGTTTATTTTGCTTCATTTTATAGAGTCTATTAGTGGAAATTATAAAACCAAAGGTGGACTTCGTAGAGAACAAATCTGTCGATGCAAAATCTATTAAATCTAAACGTATGGCTTGGTTACACGTTACCAAACAGTAAGTGGATTATCTTTAATGACAATATTTTCAGCGTTTGTAATAAATTAACTACCTCTTTTAGATTCAATTCATTAAATTTTCGCCATCGTTCATTGGAGCAAATACAAGTCCAGTGGCGTAGTATGAAGAATTCAGCCAAAAAAGAATATCAGCAAAAAAATCCCAAGTCGACCATACTATTGGAAGGTATACAAATGTTAGAATTTATGGAGGAGATGCAAAAGGAACCCATCATTGGTGGAACACGCAGCCAAACTCGCAATTCAACAATACAAATCAAGAAAGAACTGCCCGATGATTTGGATGAGGAAGACGATACACCATTGGCAGCATTACCCGCAACACTTTTGAACAGCACCAGCAATAGTGAAGATACACAACCTACATCGACATTAGCCATGTCTTCGTCGCCGACAACACTGGCAGAATCGCAAAACATGGAGTTTCAGCAAATTTCCGAAACATTCAATGATGCGCAAGTGAAGAAGAGAAAATCGGTACCGAAATTAAAACAGAAGACTACTAAACCAAAAACCGCTCAGCAGGACAGTAAGTCGTCAGGGGATAATTCAGTTCCCGGTATAGGTTTGAAAATTAAACGGCAAAAATGTGAAACCACCACAACAACATCATCATCGTCTCTAACTGACGTTTCCAGTACTGGTGTCTCATTGTCATCCTCATCGACGAATCTCAATACAAATTACATAACTTCCGCAACTAAACCACCAGCACCTACAACAATCACACTTACCACTTCCACCCTAACCACGCCACCTCCATCACCACCCATCTGTTTAGACGAAAAATATAAGAAACAACTGTTTGATTTAATAAAAAGAGCTCGCTTGGCAGATATCGATTATGCTCGCAAAGAGCACGAACAAAAGATACGCTTCGAGCAACAAGAACAGGATTTGAAAGTACGTTACATGCGAGAGTTACACGAGCAACGAATGCGTTTCGCAACGATGGAGCATGAGGCCCGAATGCGTGTGTATACGCTGACCAGCAAACCAACCCAAACGACACCACTTCCAGCTGCCACAGATGATGTTTAGATAAAATGGAAGGAATTTCAATTGGTATTTATGTATAGATAAAGTTATAACTACGCTCTTTAGAAATGTATGTAGAACTGATCGATACCAATCATTTGAGACTCTGCACCAGGTGTGAAACGAATCTTGAGAAGAGGGGTAGGTTTTTCCTTCAAATATCAATTCATGCATGGATTCCAATTTAAAAATCTTGTCGAATCTAATATAGAGTGCACTACATAAAGTAAGTTGCCTGGTAGTCATGAAATTGAATATTGTGAGCACTTCCAGTATTCAGTTGTAATCACAACGTAAGTTGATATCCACTTTTTATCAACTTTTTAATTTTGAATTCAAGACGGTAGCATTATAATAATCGATGCAAACAGATAAAATAGATGCACATTCGATTATTAGTCAATTATTGATTAGCGGCTGACAAGAAGTTGAGGTCAGGATAAGGCCGCATTGAGTTGTCTCGTCCATTCTCGATTGTTCTGGAAGATGGCAAATGTGTGAGAATAAATAACGAATTGTATGAGCTTTGTAGAATATGGATAAATATTCGCCCCTTAAATCAAAACGAAGCATATTTCCCACCGTATGTTTTCCTTCTCAAGCTACTATTTTCGTTTGATACTGTACGCCACTTGATTGAACGTCAATAATTGGACGATCAACAGTCGTACGTAGACTTGGTTGATATCATTTGATGGATTCTATAGTTCGTGATAACATAACTTACAGTTGTGTCTTAGGGCTTTCGGAGCTGATGGACAGATGGAAGGTTTTTTTCTGCAGTTGGGGGGCACTATAGTTATATTTTGGAGCTTTTTGAACAGCTAAAATGTCGCAGAGGATGGTACTTAATTTTTCTGTCGGATATTCAACTACTATACACCATACCCAAAGACTTCAGAGCATAAATGATGAGTTTTTCCATTTGAAATTTCGTCATGTAATGATCGGTGTTAAAATTGGCACAGAAGTTTTTTGTATTAGATATGTAAAATAGTTTTTGACTCTGCTACTCCAAAGCAACTATAACTTCTTATAACAGGATATTATTATCCGTTCCTGGCATATCACTCAAAACAATGTTTTTGCCACCTGAATATGTTCCCGATGAGGCCGTGGCGATTTGAAGATGTAAACCCATTATGAATCACTTCTATATGTAGTACAAAAAGTACTTTAAAAATATGTATAGACTAAAAGTTGAAAGATTATGTGAGAGTCACTGATCGATCTACAGACGCAGTATGTTCGGGGTCCGTACCCGGTGATTACATGCCCTGCTGCCCAACTACCCATCAGAATCAGATGTAAAAACCTGTATAAGTATGGCGGGACACATTTGTGACTACGAGGCCTTCTCTATTCTTACACCAGAACCATGTATCATCACAGTGATATCATGAACATTCTCGTCAGAGAGCAGAGCTAACTCCTTCAGCCTGCAGGGTCTTTAGTATTCACAAATGAGTTTTAAGACAGCGTTCGGGTATATCTTTCAATTGTTTGTCTAGGCCTGTGTTGCCCCCATTCTGTTCGATTGTCCCGTCCTCACATTCACCAGGTGCCTCGAATGTTCGTCTTCGCATTTTGTTTTGTTTAGACATTCTTCCATATGAGTCCCACGGGTATGTAAGTAATAGATGGACCATCGCAAGCAGTGACAGCCGTAGGGGAGCTGTTAGCGGCTAGTTCTATTTATGTCAGACGCGAGGACATAGAAGTATATGGCTCCAGATTTTGACGGTGTGAGTAACCCTTAGTTGTGAATCTATTTACAATTGTAGTCTTGTACATGGAACACACCAGATAGGTGTTTTAAAATCCTTCCAGTGACCTAGAACCATAACAAACACGAAAGCCCTCCCATGGCGCAAGATGGTTAACCGGATTTAATAAATCATATCTCATTTGTTTTTCCCATTACTTGAACCACCTTTGGCTAAAAATGTTTGATTACTGTCATCGAAACCTTTAATTATTTCACTATGAGCTGTATTTACTTTGTTGGCGTTTTTGAGGCTTGGACGGTTATTTACCGAAAAATGTATACCATTTATGTCTGTATGTGTTGCTAGGGTGTTAGTGACAGAATGGCCACAAACAATCAGTGGCTTATCACGTTTCTGCTCAATGGTCTTCAATTGCCTTCTTGAAGTTACTACAGTTAACTAAATCTTGTAAAATCAATTGGAGTACGTTTCGAAATCATACTTTTGTGTGAGTGTGACCAAATAATCTATTATAATGTTATTTTACGAAGGTCAGGCGCTGTCTCTTCCATTTACAGTATTGCAGTTTGCAGGGGATTCATATTAATCTTTATTGCTATTGAGATTAGCCAGCATACGATCAATGTCGGAGTTCATATGGCGAATTGTTCGAACTTCTCTGTATGAGGTACCATTTTTCGGGCAAAACTTCAGTTTATCGGGAACAAGCCAAAAAAAATACAGTTCCCTTCGAAATGACTCCAAAATGACGAAAATTAAAATCGAATAAACGCTCCCGCCCACTTTTTTGACAAAATGTAATTTAATTTGGCCGCCCATGATGGGCGTGCCGTCGACAAATCCAGCTGATAGTATATTGAATCTCCTTGGGTGGTTTATTAACATGAGTTCCCTTGCCTCTCACGGGTACCCAGATTCATCTGCACAACTTTATCCATCTCCTCATCTTCTTTCTCATCGTCACCATATTCTGACATTTCAATCTTGGATATGTCCGGTATAGGGTCCAACGGATCATATAATTTTCCCACAATGCGACAAAACTCTATAAAGGGGTCCAACTATTTATGCGCGGCGCACATTTTGATGTCCATTGATAACGAAAGATAACCAGTCATTTTAATTTTACGCCGTCCACAACCCGGAATTGTATTTTTGGCGTGAGCCCATGAATCTTCAATTTCATTTGTGTGGGATCCAGTTTCGGGGTAGCTGTCACTTTTGAAGCTTTTATTCGTTGACATCTTCTGATTAACACCTTGCGACTTCTTCTCTTGGGACCACGTGAAAGATAAGGCCTAGGCCAACAGCCCAGCGTCGATTGAAGACCTCAAAGATAGAACTCGTGAGGCTATCGAGGACATAGGGCAGCCTACATTACATTTTTTGAGATACAAATTTTCAAATCTGACAGTGTGGCAGATCCAGAAATTTGAACAAATTTCCCCATCTAATAAATGACAGAATTTGAAAATGTCCACGATGTTGAAAGATTTGATGGGGGTTCCCCTTTAAATCTACAAAAATAAAATTGTTTAAATGTTCATTTATACCATGTACGTCTTGTTAATATCGGATCTACTCTAGTTTGAATCATTTTTACTATACATACATACATTCATTTTAAATTACAATAATTCAATTATGAACCCCGGGGACACACTGGTGTGGAGTATGCAAGACACAAATATGCCAATAATTATTGTATTATAAATAAGATTACGTTGCATTTATTAATTTGTAACTGATGAAAATACTCATTTACACAAAGGTTGTATAATTTCTTTTTTATACTTTATTCTAAAATAAAAAAAAAAAATACAAGTAATTTAACCTTAAGCCAGATTTAAGTTGTATTGACGAATTTCCAATGAAATATTCAAAAACATAATGCAATAATTATTGAGTTTCATTATTTTAAAATCATTAATGTATTATTTTAGTTATGTTTTGCTTCCTATTAGACTTTTTTTTTTTTGAAAATTTATTTTTGTCCTCATTACCGATTTATTAGATATGTAAGTTTTGGTTTTTGTAAACTTTACCAGTATTATGAATGTTTCCAAAATATGAAATATTAAGTATTATACAATTGTAATACGTGAGTCTTTTTAAATGATATTGATTATAAGTTTAAGTTTGAGCTATGAGTTCAGTATATACTTTTCCATGTAAATCGAATGATGAAAATGTACTTAAACGAAACGAATTAAAATAAATACAAAATATTATTAATAATAGTACAATAAAATGCCAACAGAATTTTTATCTATCAGTGGATATGTGAACGGAGCACCGAAGTTTCAAGTTATACATTTTGAGCCTAATAAAATTACAATAGGTGTTTTGGAAACAAGCTTATGATGAGAAATTTATATGCTTTACAATGATAGAGATTTATAAAAATAATATACAAAAATATAAAAAAAATTACAAAATACCGAATCATAAACTTTGTAAAAAGAAGAAAGAACAGACAAAGATTTCGATATTAAATTAAATATTATCCTCTATATTATCCTACTAAAGAATTTGTGTAAAATTCATGACGAATGTGAGAAGAAATGTCATAATTTGGTGAGTTCTCGCTAATAAATCCAATAGCTAAAAGATAATTAGTAGTTGACCATCTAAATTGTCTCTGAATATTGTAAATCTCAGTAATAGAACGATACATTTTCTCATGAAATCGCAAACATATAAACCAAGTGGAGTAACTCCTGAATCTCTGTATATTACAAGGTTTGAGAAACGTTTGCAGTCAGACTGGAAGTATTTACCTATTCGGTAAATCATCAGCTCATAATTAACCGCAAGACTCTCTATATATGTGAAGGAAATCGTACATAAAGATATTCAATTGAACACTGTGGGACACCACATTTTACGATCAAAGTGTACACAGAATAATCTGTTTGTAAAGAAACTGCGGAGTAATTTGATAATAGACACGCTGAAACCGAGCTGATTAATTTTAAAGAGTATGAAATTGTGAAAAGCATGTCCAAATGCCATTTCTACGTCTACCGATATTGCTACTGAACAACGGGGAATTTTTAAGATTGTTGTTACATTATTCTGAAACTTTATTAGAGCGTCGGTGGTAGTGTCCCTGTTTGAATTTTTTCAAATAACTTTACCAGTTTGGATAATAATGAGATTGGTCTCAAGTTATTAATATCGCTGCTATTAGGTTTTTTTTTCAAACGGTTTTATTGGAAATTTTCAAATAACGTAATTGAAAATATTATCTAAACCACAAGATTTCTTATTATTAAACCCCACGATTTCTTATCCAAAGTAACAATTTGTGAAAGATTTCCAGAAGATGTTACAATTACAAAAAAAAATCTCCGAGTTTGTTGCGACAAATTGACTTATCCTCAAAGACATTTCGACATTCCCGGTCTTACATTTCGAAGCCTCTCGTTGAAAATATTGTTTTGTTCTTTTTACACTTTTTGTTTTATGATGATATTGAGAAGTTTGAATTGTTTAGAAAGTAGTAAATATTGCGAATTTCGGCGCAGCGCCTTATAAAAAATCTTTTCATTTATCTTTGCCAACAATACTTAATTCAATATAATCTTTTTATATCGAAAAATTTATAATGACATTGTCAATTTCATCATTTGATAAGTTTCGGAATATCACAATATCATTGTGATATTTATGCCATATCCCGAAAAAGATATTGACAATTTAAGTGAAAAGTGGTTAGAAAATGTTGGCAGGCCCGATCGTGGTAATTTGGACATATTAAATCAATCAGATTCGAATCTATCAGAAAATGATCCAAGAAGCAAAGACCATACAGAGGGCAGACGTCTCAAGTTGTTTTTGGACACATTAGTTCGGCTACACACTACAGATGTCAGTAATTGGCATGGCAATATTTGAAAGGTTTTCAGAGCAAATAATGTTTTTTTTTTAAATAAATATGTACATACTTTTTTAAAACAAATACTGTTTAAATACAACCTTGGAAATGTTCAGCAAACGACTTGGGACGTCTGCCCTCTGTATGGTCTTTGCAAGAAGGAAACCCCACTTCGAACAGAGTCAGAGATTCTAACAAACTCAAGAGAATAGATTTGAAGCCATCTAAATATAGAATTTCCATTTAAATGTTTTAGTGTCTCCCCAAGACATGTGCTTGGTCTCCACCAATAATTGTTCCATAATAATCGAGCAATAATCGATATACAGGGTTCTCCAACAAGTGGTGTTATTTTCCGAACCGTGTTATCTTTGGAAGAGGTGATCACAACTGGCCACCGAGATCTTGTGATTTAACACATTGCGACTTCTTGACTCTGTTAAAAAATCAATTTTTAATCAAAACTTTGTTAATTGACATATTTCCATGAAATTTCGCTGCCGAAGTTCTGTATTAAGGATTACACGGTGGCCATATCCTTTGTTTGCACATTGCGACAGCGCCCTTAATATTACTGCCTCAGCTGCGGCACTCTGTAAACTCAGGGTAGAAAATGCAGAATAATATTTGGTGCATCGGATGGGTTGGTGAGGAGCTCCCCGAGATGTACAGACTAGCCATTCGTTAGACCTTATATATTTACTCTGAGGTCGTTTTGGGCCACTATCTGCTAAACACGAACATCAGCATTTTATTAAAGAACAAAGGGAAGGGGCATTTTTCTCAATTCAATTAGCGTCATCATAAAACTTCTATCCTAATTTGTATTTATGGGGACGCTTTTACAACTAATGTCGGCGGCAAACGTGTCCAATGTTTTCAAATGGATAATATGTTTTCACCTAATGGCTAATATTTTTAATATTAGAATATTATCACATTGCTAAGATAAAATTATTTTTGGTTCTTTCCTGTAAACGTGAATTGAAATCCGAAAAACACTTTGGTGAATATAAGAGGAAATTGCAAAAAATATTTTACTTCCGTTTACTCACTGCCGTGCGAAAATATCTACGAACCGAATATAAACCACCGAATGTTAATTCGGTGTTCTGGCGCAGAATCAGTAGGCACCAGAGTTACCATTTCGATTCAATTAAATTGCCAATTTACGGGAACACAGTTAGTTTAATAGGAGTTCTCTACGAAATTCATTTGGTGGGTGAGTTGGTCTACTTTTAAGAATAAAAGTTCGACAGATTTCAACTTATTTTCATGTATGAATACTTTACAGACATTCAGGGGGGAAATCTGTAAGGAATCAGTCATGGACCATCGTTTGTGGTTTAACAGACAAACAGTTACAATTACTATTGACATCCTATGGGCGTTTGCAGCTACTAGGGTTAGTATCACAGACGAATGTAGAATACGAAACAAGCCGCCCCATCCAACGATAATTGTATTCAATCCATACTGACCACTAGACCGGTTCAAAAATGTATGGGAAAAATTATGTGTCTTATTTTCTTCGGTGCGCGTCCATTTTCTGAAAGTTCTACCCCTAACGAGATGAAAAATATTTCAAGACCCCAAAAATTTTGATCCCTAGGTACTCCGCAAATCGTTTAAAGGTCATTTTAGGGCTGTTTACGACTTAAAACCTTTTGAATAATGTGTTGTCCAAACCGAATGACATATGGATAATATTTTGATGGGAGATCATTAATAATAATCCAGGCAAATTTTGAATTTTTAAATTTTTTTAAAAAAAACTCTGTCCGTTATTTTTGGCGGAATTTTTAATCTGCAATTTAACTCACAAACGAACATTATCGTTTTTCCACCTCAAATATTTTTCTTATTTTGTTCTAGCAAAAAAAGTTAGCATTTTTGTATTTTTGCGCCAAGATTGCCCTTTCCAACGCTGTATAATGTTGTACATTCTTTGGACCATAAAATAAAACAACAAAAAAAAATAAATTGTAAGAAGTTTATTTTTTGAAACATTTTTGAAATTTTTTCTGTGGTTATCTACAACCTGCACATTGTATTGTGTGGACATTCGTTTTGAACTTAAAATAAATTCATAAAATAATTGTTTTGCACTTTTCTTTATTTATAAGAAGGTATAAGATTTGTATTTTTATTTTTCGCACAACACAACTTTAATTTCAAACACCACTAAAACAGCTGATTTTAAAACAGACCCGTTATGAGTATGCTTAATTTCGTTTCTATCCTTTTTGCTGACATTCGTCATTTTGTAATTTAAAACACGTGTTGAAAAAATGTCCAAAAGAAGAGCTTGCAATAAAAAAATATATTTAATTGGGAGTGAGATCGAAAAACTGAAATATGATTCACTACCATTAAATCGCGACGTATTAGCTTTTTACTTTTTTTTTTAAAAAAAATCGGAAAAGAGTGTAAAAATGTGTGTAAATAAGGTGATAGAAAAATGTGAAGAATCGTGGAAAAATCTTGACAAAAGCATTACATTAAGAAAAAATTCTGTTGCGAAACTAAAAAGGTTATTAAATAGTTGGAAAATATTAAACAAAGATAAAAAAAGATTGAAATCGAAACCGCGCTTATGTTAGTGGTCTTCAAATTGTCACACAGCTTAACGTTATTAACGATTCAGCAGAAAGAAGTGTGGCATTAATAACTGATTTTAATAAATCAATAACATCGAATGAAGAGCAAAAACAATATTTGCTGCAGGTTGTAGATAACCACTGAAAAAATTTCAAAATTTTTTCAAAAAATAAACTTCTTACAATTTTTTTTTTTTTTGTTAAAGCGCCCCGGTAGGCGAGTTGGTAGCGTGCTTGCCTATCAGCGTGGGGGTTGTGGGTTCGATTCCCACCAGAGGCTTTGGTCTGTCGCTGCAAAAATCTAAACATATGGTCTTTGTCACCCGGTTTACCCTTGGACCCAAAATTAGAATATAAATTTACTTTGTATTGTAATTAATAATAAATAAATAAAAAAAATTTTTTTTTGTTGTTTTATTTTATGGTCCAAAGAATGTACAACATTATACAGCGTTGGAAAGGGCAATCTTGGCGCAAAAATACAAAAATGCTAACTTTTTTTTGCTAGAACAAAATAAGAAAAATATTTGAGGTGGAAAAACGATAATGTTCGTTTGTGAGTTAAATTGCAGATTAAAAATTCCGCCAAAAATAACGGACAGAGTTTTTTTTAAAAAATTTAAAAATTCAAAATTTGCCTGGATTATTATTAATGATCTCCCATCAAAATATTATCCATATGTCATTTGGTTTGGACAACACATTATTCAAAAGGTTTTAAGTCGTAAACAGCCCTAAAATGACCTTTAAACGATTTGCGGAGTACCTACGGATCAAAATTTTTGGGGTCTTGAAATATTTTTCATCTCGTTAGGGCTAGAACTTTCAGAAAATGGACGCGCACCGAGGAATTTTAACAATTTTGAAATATGAACAGGTCTACTGACCACTGTCTTTGGTTTAAATATTTTCGGATCCTCACATTTTCACTTATTTATAGAGATAACTGCCTTCTCAAAAACTTTGCAAAAGATGTCACTCGCGCTTGGACTCGCTTGCTTATGAAATATGAATTACAAGGGCCACCTAATTATGTAGTGATTATCTAGTCAACAAACAGCGCTGATTGTCCAGAACATTTGCATTGCCTTTGTTGTCAATACAGTTGCATTAGAAATTCTCCTAAAGGATTTCTTAACAATTTGTTAAGGACTAAGGTGCACTTTGGGGCAACGGCAACTCTGGCTCATCAACTGTTTGTAACGAAAACATGAATGAATCGAACATTGACACAGTAACGTTCGAACACATTGCACGCGGATGCGGAAGTGTGCAAGTCGTGGAAACGGAAACGTACGCATTCATTTTAATGGAAATAATATTGTCGGAAAAAAATAAAATAAAAAGCGCGCTAACAAAAATGTCACCAAATAGTGAGAGGGTGGTAATTGAATGTGTGAAATAATTAAAGGAAAATATTGAATGTGTCTGAATAACAAAATAAGGAATATAAAAATCCATACAAATACTACGTTGTACATACGTGTGTAGTTACAAGTGTAAATATTCTAATATCGCCGGTCTCATGCCAATGACAACCAACAACGTTTTGTTGTTATTGCTGTTCCAACTAACTGATAACAACGGACAACGATAGCTCGGGCCAAGGTTTGTTATTCCTATTTACCTCGGAAAGTGTTAACAACTGAATAGTGATATGATTTTATTAAAATTCATGAATGAGAACAACGTGTAACTGATTTATGACAATTAATACTAGCAGTGTTTTCCCGTTGAGCCCTCAATTTTATAAATATGGACTAAGTCAACTCAAATTTTGAATGCAGAAAATATCGTAATAAAGTTGAAATTAAACGGTCTGGTAAACTGAGTGTTCTTTTATGCGGACACAAATCGCGGAAATTTTGTTTCTATAAATATTTTCTCAGTTGTCAGAGCTTGCATTATGTGTGTAATTTAGGTAATAAATAAAAAAAAAAATATTTTTTAAAAATTTTTTTTGACACATAAATTGTCCTAACTTAACTGATTTCTTTGAATTAAATTTTAAAAAATGTCAAATCTTTAGATTCTTTAGATCCAACGACAGTCTCGGAGTATTTAAAAAAGTAAAATCGAAAATTAAAAAAAAAATCATACAAAACCGAAAACGACAAAAAAAGTGTCAATTTTCAATATTCTCTCATAACGCCAGATATTTTGTTCAGTTTTAATAGAAAAGTTCATTGACAATGCGTGTGCAGATTAAGATTTTTCCTTCACTAAAAACTGATTTTTAATAGTGCAGGCAAGTTATAAATGATTTATAACAAAACAAAAAAAAACAAAGCGGAATGTTTGAAAATCGGAAATACTCCATCGATTTCAATGATCTACACCTCATTTTAACTGTAAAGGGTTATCCATTTTGCCATTTTTTGAAAGTAAACGTAAATAAAACACATAAAATATTTTTTTTTTCGTGATATTTCTTTTTTATTATAAAGTGTGAACGTTGACATTATGTGTGAAACATTACATCGTTTAAATGACCACCACGCAAAGTGTTGCAAGCATTGATTCTTTTGAGGTAAATTTGGACCACTTTTTGGCACATATTGGGCGACATCTCAGTCATAACTTGACGAATGTTGGTTCGTAAATGCTCAAGAGTTAAAGGTTTATCTGCATAAACACGGTCTTTCGCGTAGCCCCACAAAAAAAGTCTTATGGTGTCAAATCGCATGATCTTGGTGGCCAGTAAATGTCTCTTGCTATAAAGCCATATTCGCTCGAGTTGTGTGGCATGTGGCACCGTCTTGCTGAAACCACATCCAAGTCGTATTCTTCAATAGCAGGCAAAAAAATTTAGGTTATCATACGACCATTGCCGGTGACAGTCGTTCCCTCGTCGTTTTCGGAGAAGTAAGGTCCAATCACACCTTCGGACCAAAGAGCGCACCAAACAGTGACTTTGTGTGGATGTAATGGCCTCTCTTCAATTACTTGAGGATTCTCACAACCCCAAATACGACAATTTTGTTTATTAACATACCCACCGAGTGAGAAATGTGCTTCATAACCATAATCTCCTCTTACAGCACGATATGTGGCTGTGACAGAATCACCATTGTTTGTAGTAGGTTTTAATAATTTTTACGCGTTGTGTGATAATTAAGCGATCCATTTTCGTCAATGTCAGACTTCCAACTGAAAAGAAAAGAAATGGATTAACAACTTTGAAGAAAAGGCGTAACTCGATTATTTCCAAATCACGTTATTTTCATATTGTGGTAGACAATTCTCAAATACATATCCCACAAAAATTTCAGGGCTTTGTGATCAAATATGCCGAATTTATTCCCATTTGCAAAAGGGCTAACCAAAATTAAAAAAAAAATTACTTTCAGAATTAAATTTGTTGTGCATTTAAAATTGTCTTTAAAATTTGTTATGTCTGAAGTTTTTTAAATGTTATAAAGTTTTTACCTTCTCCTGTATAGTTACGAAAATGCAAGTTACGCCCTTTCTAATTTAAGCCATTGATATGGTGCCCTGGCATGATGGAGTACAGGTAAACTGAATCACATCTCTAAAAGATCACCAGTGTAGGCAATACGGGAGCACAAAGAAGTGAAGACAATGACGACCAGCAGTTTTTCAAAAGTTTACTACCACTTATGGCAAAGCTTCATAATTTCGAAAAATAAATTGGCTGAGTTACGTACGCTCTAATAACGGCTCTCCAGTTCCACGCTTCGACTCCAGTGAAATACACAGGGGTCACAGGCTGATCAAATGTATGGACGAACCATCAAAAGAATTTCTTGGCGGGGGTATCACGAAGTTTCGCAATGCATTTAACGGGCCAAGGATATTCCACTGAGATCCCGAGCCAGAATTTGGTTACCCAGAATGGAGGCTGATAGTGGAAGGATCCTATAGGTGAACTCCACCATTCCAACGGCTGAACGGACGGTCATCAAGAGTGAACTTCCTCTCAACAATACCAGGAGAAATAAAAAATATTACAAAAATAAAAATCAAAAGAAAATAAATAAAAAATAAACTTGCCTCAAACTTGCAGAAATTAATTTTCTTTATTTTTGTAAAAGTAAATAAAAAAAATGTTTCTCTGTCGGTACGGCGGTGTTGTTTGTATATGGTAAAATTCGCCGTAATGGAGACTTGCTCGATTTATAGGATGAACACCAAAACTTCTTTTCCATAAACGCATTAACTTCTTATAAGTAGGAAGACGATTTTCGCCTAAGAACATTTTAACTCCTAACCGCACAGAAATGATGCTTAGGAATAAGCGACATGTCGCTCAAAATCGCCGCTTACCGTTTTGTCGCACGCACAGAGAGGCCGAGCGGTGAGTTTCAGCGGCATGAGGATAATTAGAGACCGATTTGGCAATGCTGCCGCATGTCTGTGAACTCATTCGATTTGGTGTAGCAAAAGGCTGGAACCAGATTGAAAAAAAAAAATCAATTGAAATTCATTATTGACATCTTAGGCCGAGGCCACGCAAAAAGCGGCCAACAAATAAAATATATTAAAATACCATTGAATTGGCCAATTGATTTTATTTTTTTTATTTATTTATTTATTTATTATTAATTACAATACAAAGTTAATTTATATTCTAATTTTTGGGTCCAAGGGTAAACCGGGTGACACAGACCATATGTTTTAGATTTTTGCAGCGACAGACCAAAGCCTCTGGTGGGAATCGAACCCACAACCCCCACGCTGATAGGCAAGCACGCTACCAACTCGCCTACCGGGGCGCTTTTATTTTTTTTTTTTTTTTTTTTTTTTTGCAATCTGGTTTCAGTCGAATGAGTTCCCAGACATACGGCAGCATTGTCAAATCAGTCTCTAATTATCTAAAATAATACACTGAAGAACAAAAGTCAACATAAATTTGAGATTTACAGCATTTTCTTGTGCAAAACAATAAAAAGTCAATTTTGAATTGTGACACTAGTAAAGTAAATGAGCGAAACGTATATTACTTTTCAAATGCATAAAAAAAACATGACAAATATGAATTTTATGCTACCTGGGTTGTCTCCGTTCAATATTAACCACAACTTTGATAGGCGACTGTTTCTGTTGTTGTTCTAGGAAATATTTTCGATTAAGTAATTGTATGCACATTGTGCGCTTATAATTACATATTCCGGAAACAACGTAAACCAAAATGTATAGAGTGACCAACGAATATTTATTTTATAAATTTCATTTCATCAAAATCACTTAATACCACCGCAGAGTTAATCGTGAAATTTGTGAAAGCAATCTCATCATACAGCACGTGTACGGAAACAAAATCTAGTCTTTTATTTTCGACTTGTAAAACGGAACGTAAATTTCATTTCTGTTCAAAACGACGTATCTGGAAATTCTGTGCATCGCAATTGGTTTTGTTTGGTTTCGACAGTTTTTGAATTGGAAAATGTTTGTTATTGTTTTACAGAATGTTGAAACTGACTACTTTTTTAAATTTATTGCGTTTTCCGGATCTCCTGAACTGTTGGTGTCCATTATTTGGTTATAATAAAAATTGTAAAAATATCGTTGTAATAATATTGACGAAGTTCGTTTTAGCATATTCAGTATTATTTCAGTATTCGCTTTTGCAAGAAAAATATTTCAATATTCCCTTTCGCTATCCACATTCGTTGCATCCCTAATATTGTATTTGGACTAAAATAAGTTTTTACATTTAAAATGGTGTTTGCACCGACGTATTTTCAACAAAAATATTCCATTTTAGAAGTTTTGTACAGAAATATTTGAAAATAATGTATTATGTAAATACGCTATAGAGAGAACGATTCCAATGCAGTCTTTAAAGTTGTACGAATTGTTTCGACAACTGTACAAAACAGGGAAAATATAACAAAATTCATTGCGGAACAACAATCTGTTTGTAAGTGCATAGAATGCACTACATATATTAAATCGATGTTGCAGCTTAACTCCCCCCCAGAAATGTTGTCCGTAAAAAATGTGGTGAAAATAGACTACTTGAATATTTTCTATATCAAGAGGGCATGGCCCGCCCACACACATTAACAATTTAAATTGACATATATCATGAACTATTACAAGTATAAAGCAGATATTTGATGACTCCGATATTTTTTCGAACACGTGATAAAACTCCGGGTCCGGATGGTATCAGCACTTGTTCTATGTAAGTATTCTTCACCATGTCGAGCCGTGCTGGAATTAATGGCTTTCGTTGGAACATTTCCAATTTTCAGTCGGCAAATTCGGGAATCTTAATGGTATGTATGTATGGTTTCCGTAGAAACCGACTAACTGGACAACTAATTCGGGCATTCTTTTCGGAACGGTGGAGCCGATCCATTCACAGCCTCGGTAAAAGCAAGGTCGTAGCTCTGGATATGTCCACGGTGTTCGATATGGTCGGACACATCGCACTTGTATCGAAATTTATTTCATTTGGTGTGGGTAATATCTTATTTCGATTCATATCGAGTTTTCTCAGAGATCGCTCTACACGAGTTTTGGAGTCTCATCGAACGGGATCATAGGTTGACCGAAGGTTCTGTCCTCTCTCTCCTTCTCTATTTCTTATTTTCATTGACGACCTGTTGAGTCAGATTGTGAAGCCGGACTACCCTTATACGGATTACAGTATTCATACTCATTTCATTATCGGCCAAGACTTCTGGAGGTCGGGCGATTTGTGAGTGGGGTTAAATGAATGGAGTGGATCTTAGCATTCTAGGGTTGAACGAGAAACAGAGGAAAATGACACAGTCGAGATTTGAAAGCTTAACGAAAAACTGCAGGTCACTCACTTGTTGTCACACAAACGTTCCACTGATCCAGCATCGTCGTCAATCTGTATAGGTGGTGTGGATATCGACGTATCAGATACTCTTGATGTTCTGGGCATGAAGACACTGGGTGATGCTTGCTGGGCTAGCCATATATTCGAAGTGTCGAAAGAAGCATTCAAGTGTTTAGGCTTTTTTAAGCGGTGCAAGAAATACTTCACTTCATCTGATCTCGTAAATATTTACACCACCTCCATCCGGCCTAAAATGGAATATAACTCCTATATATGGGCAGGGGCTCCAATGACATCTTTGCAGCTTCTGAACCGTGTACAGAGGAGAGCGGTGACGATGATGGGGATAGTAGGGTATCCACCTCTATTGTATCCTTGCAGCATCGCCGGAATATGGGATGTGTATTGCTGTGATATTTTAAGGGGATCTGCTCCTCAGATATCCGTTGTCTGTCCCTCGTTCTACAGCCGAACCGTTCGTATGTGCAATAATCTTCCAGCAAGTGAGAAAACGGTTGTGACATTCTGAAATTCAAAACATAATGCATTGCATTTAAAGGGCGCATACCCTTCAGTGTTGGTCCTAAAAAAAAAAAAAATACTCCACGTTAACACAGATGGAGCCATAGGTTTTGCAAAGATTTCTCTCTCTCTCTCTCGAAAACACCCAGCAATCTGCTTTGGGCACAGTTAGTATTTATAAGAGTGTTGTTTTAAAAACTTCATGTGGAACACAGATGAAAATGAAAGATACCAGGTCAGTACAAGCGATGCCAACACTTGTCATGCTATTAATAAACAATCACGAAATCCTCTGATCAACTGCTGTGTTACGTTGGGTGGAGTTATTAATCCAATAGTCGTATGTTTAAATCCCGCCTGTGGCATTTCACCTGGCACGTTTGTGGGTACGTAAAATATTCGTTTGACATCCCACACATACTATTTCATCTATGAGTTAAACTGGAAATCAATTGAGGAACACATATCTGTCGCCAGTATTAAATCCGATGTATGTATGTATATTGGGTGGTCCAAGAGAGCAGCCACTCCACGTCGTTCGGTGTGTGCAATTTCATCTTGGTTTACTTTATTTTGTTGTCCTTGTGTGAGTATTTTTGGTTGTGATTTTTTTTTGGTTGTGTCTTGTTCTGTTGTCGTACTTCGTTTTCCTTAGCAATGTATTTTCACACCGGAATAATCCGAATTACCGATTACCATAATATGTATGGATGTGTGCATGTATGTGTATGTTCTACGTACAATATTTTAAGACTCTTTGCAAGCAAAACGAGCAATGATTCATACTCTCCCACACACATATTTAGGGGGTTTTTCACGTCACTTTTCTAGCATTTAATCGAAATATTAAATGGTTTATTTACATCCTGTTATTTTATGCTCGACACTGTGCAGGGCTATGAGTTTGTGCTGTTGTTTGTAGCCAAGATAATTCCAATAATTTAAAGTTGTCCATCTGTTGATCGATCAACGTGCAGTTCCATATTGCAATTCGTCAACATGTATCCATGTTTTGATATCACCCCCAAAGAAGTAAAACATTCCGATTTAGGTTTTAACCGACTTTGGAGGAAGACATTTTATTGCATGTCTAACACTCAGGAGAAGTCACCTATAAATACAATGCACTGTGTTACGTGTAGGAGGTGGGGGTGTTGGAGGGAGTAGTTTTTGTTGCCGTTTCTCTTGTATTTGAGAATGTCACAGCTGACACTTGCTGGAAGATTATTGCACATACGAACAGTTCGGATGAAAAATGAATTTTCTCTATAGTGTGTCGTCCGATCAACCGGCCATTGGACGCGTGTCTCACCTGAAAGTCCTATCATCAGGGACTAGGCGACGGATATCTGAAAAGCCGATATCGTTAAAATATCTATAGAACTGCGATATACAACTCCCAATCCGGCGATGCTGTAGGGAGACAATAGAGTTGGATACCCCACAATCACCACCGCTCTCCTGTGTACACGGTCCAAAAGCTGCAAAGATTTCTTTGGAGTCCCTGCCCATGTATGGGAGTTGTACTCCATTTTATGCCTCTACGAGATCAGTTGGGGTGAATCCTAAACACTTGAGTGCTTCTTTCGATACTTCAGAAATATTGCTAGCGCAGCGAGGATCCTGCTTAGAACATCAAGAGTGTCTGATTCGTCGTCACACCACCCATATAAATGGATCAGTGGAACGTTTATGTGACAACTAGGGTTTTTAACCCGAGAATTTCCTAAACGTATTTCCCGATTCCCGGGGTTATTGGTCGGCATTCCCGGGAACAAAATACTACAAACAAATTATGAACCTATGTACGATTTTAAGCACTTTTTACAACAGTGATTGTGGTTTTTAAACGGGAAATATACGATTTTTTACTTTCTGAAATATTTCTGAACTAGTTGATCTATTTGTGTTGAAGATAAATTGCGTAGGATTTTCAATTAAAGTTTTTTTTAATCATTTCAAGTTTTTAACATGCCTGAATTATTTATATTCAAGTTTGGGTTAAACAAAAAACAATCAAATTTTGAAGTTTTTCTTTTTGAAAAAATATTTGTTTTCTTTATTAATTTTATAAAGAAAATCATTGTCGGAAACTCTCGGGAAGAAAAAATTCCCGGTTCCAGAAGTTGAAAAAAGACGGGCCAATTGGAAACCCTAGTGACAAGAAACAGTCTTACTTAGGTACTTATTTCCCTTAACATTCCATGAAGGAACAGCCCGGGAACTTCTCTCGAAGTGAGCAGTGAGCTGTGCGCCATATAATTTGTATATTCACTGTCCCGGTCAGAGAGTATACAAATTATGTCGAGCTGTTTAAAGACGGCCCCGAACTGCTAATGCTTTTCTAGAGACGTTTTACATGGCTTAGAGATTACTCACTTACTGGCAAAGTAGCCAGCATTTACGAGGTGGAAAACTGCCGCTGAAAAATGTTTGATGGTTGTGATAGTCGCACACACTAACTACCACACCAAGGCATTCTAGAAACACTCTTACGTGCTTTTAAAATCGACTCTGTTCATTTACACGTATAGCCGCCCAATAGCCATTTAGTGAGTCATTCATCGTCGTCTTTTTGTCACCGACTTTAATGGCAGAGGTTGCTGTCATCCGCAAAAGAGTAGATTTGGTTCACAGTCCGACAATGAAAAGAGACAGAGAGACCAGAACCTTCTGACACACACAATATTGGTTCTAAAAATTTGCTAAGTATGAGGTAATTCGGGAAGTTGGCACCGTTGTGTTTATTCTGTGGTAAAGGACATAGGCGTTTACCATTACCATAGTCAAAAAATAAAAAAAAGATCTATTTGTCCACTTTCTACTCTTCATTCGAATATAGCGACTAATTAGCCCATCCATCAAGTCCACTCCATATGTCGATTATATTCTTTTGTAATCATTGAACAGACAATCTCAAGCTTTCTGCGGCTGTTAATTGGAACGATGTGAGTTGATTTCCGTCCTACATAGATGTTAGACTGCATTTGTATAGCGCCATAAAACGTTTCATACATCAACACCAAATGATGAACCCAGGAACTCCTCAGAATAGTCACGATCAACCGTTTTTTTATACCCTCACCCTACGCGTAGGAGGGTATATATCATTTGATACGACCCAAAAGTGTAACACATGGAAATATCCAAATTAGACCCCAGGTGTCTTTGAACCAAATTCGATTCATGACTTTCTGAATGCTATCAATATGACCAACGAGATCTTGCAAATCAACAGTTTGCAATATTTTAAAAAATTTGATCGCAATAAATAAAGGAAGAGAAAGACAATTTTTTGTATATTTGTGGAAACAAGGTAAAACCTTAAGATAAATCGTTGAAATAGTTAAGAGGGTAAATTTTTCGGTTGAACGAAAGAGAGGGTACATTTTTCGGTTGTAAGGAAACGGCAAATTGCTTATCAAGAGAAAGACGTTAAATAGTTCAGCTTGTCCAACAGAACCCATGAATTCCTGCATCAAAAGTGGCTGCAAGTTTTAACGGACACTTTAACAAAACAATTTACAATGACTCTGTTCGGGAAAATCATTAAAAAGCTGGTTATCGAGGTCGAGTTGCACGTATGAAACCTTTTATGTCAATACAAAGTCGACAAAAAAGAATTAAATTAGCAAAAAGCCACATAGAGTTCTGGACAAAAGTTATATTCTCTGCTGAGAATATATTTTGTATATTCGAAATAAAAGGACATCAAATGGTGTGGAGAAAACTACACTTGCACTTGATAAAGAAAATTGATCAGTCACAGTTAAGCATGGATTGGGTGCAGGTATGTTTTGTGGGATATGTGGCAGCTAATTGAGTAGGAACAAATAAGTTTATTCAGGGAACTAACGACAAAAGTGATATTTTGACAGCTAACCTGAAACAGAGTGCAGTGTACTTGGGACGTTATATTACTTTAAAAATTCGTTTTTGCATTACGGATGCATTTTTTCCCGTTTTTTTAGTAAAGCTATAACTGGAAAACGATTCCGACAAAAACTTGCAAGTCTGGTCACGCTTCTTCTTACCCAAATTCTGTATTTTATAAAAAAAATGTTTTTACTGGTTTTAATTGTATTTTTTTATTGAAAAAAAAACTGAAAAATAATTATAATGAATTCACAAACAATAAACATAACTCATATCAAGAGCACTTTCTTGTAAATCGGAAAAAATATTTTTAAACAGATAACTTTCGGCTTCGCTACCTATAAATAAATCCATCGAAGGTAAATAGTGGTTTAAGGAATACGCAACTTTTTCTGACTGGAATTCCTTATTTAAATTATTGATCATATATGATTGAAACATCATAAAACTTTAGTATCTGCATTGCCCATTAAATTGGCAATTTTCTCAGATTTTAATTCGTAAATCTTCTTAGGTAAATTTTCGTGCATAAAATCTCAATTTCGCCTAATAATTGTTTGCATTCCTAGCTTGTACAAAGATGCAGCAAATGACACGTACTCTATATATGAAAAAAAATGTATAAATTTAAAGTTTTGCTTTTATACCATTCCATTTATAGTAATGACACGTTATGACTAAAGCAAAACATATCCATGGTTAATTCAACAGCCACTCTGCGATTTGGTTATTGAAAATTTCATGAAAAGGATATGGTCCTCTAAGCGCTGATATAGTAGTTACCAGAAGGGTGTGGCTAGACTTCTAATTAGTCCCTGAAAACGTTTTACAGATTTAGCTCTACGCTAAAAAATAGTTATTTTAACATACAAATTATGCAGCAACCCAATATATATAGGGTGTTAGTTTTAGATGTGTGGTTTTCGGAGTTGGCCTTTTTGACATTTGTCACTGGATTTATGCTCAGTTGTCACTGGATTTTGTAAATCGTGCAAATTTATTATCAAAATAATGGCCACCGATCCCGATTTTCCCAACAACATTTTGTGAAGCTCACCTTTGGTGGAATGAGAACGTTAATAAACAAATTTGTCGCATTTGGAGTAATGCAAATCCACAAGTCACTGTTTGGTGTGCTCTATAGACAGAGGGAATCATTGGTCCATATGTCTTCAAAAATGAAGCCGACCAACATTTTAGTCAATGAGGAACGCTTCGGCCTTTGGTACCAACAAGACGCCGCCACATGCCATCGTGCGATTTAACATCGCTGGACTATTTGTTGTGAGGTTATGTGAAGTAGTTTGTCTACGCAGATAAGCACGACACGATTGACGCCTTGGTAGAGAATATTCGGTGCGCTATTACTGACATACATACGGCTGGAATTTATTCGAGCAAGACGCGGCGGCCAATTGCCCGAACTCATTTTTAAAGCATAATGGCAAACCTTTATTTGTATAATAAAGATAAATTATCGACCATTACAACCACACGTCTAAAACAAACACCCTTTATAAGTATATTTTGCGGAACCACCAACATTAACCTGAATATATGTTTCTTTGCTACGATATGAACATGTACTTATGTGTAATTATTTGATTGTTGTCCACGAAGCACATACTTGTTTGGAAGTACACATTATTTTCTTATCCGTAGGTAATTCGTCTTTCCCGCCAACCACGAACACACGCATGTACAATTGCCTACACTGAAGTTACATGCAGTTACTTTTCCTGCGAGTACGCATTGCTTTATCATTAACAAAGCAGTGTTTATTTTCTGTTTCCCAACAGATCGGCTAAAACTTCAATATTTGCATGCAAGTTCTATCATTATTTTTCGGGGTATTTTTCGTAACAGTTCTAACCCACTTCACCAGACCACCGTTAAAGTGAATTTGATTGCAGCACTATTTCCTGGAATTTATTTCAATAAAAAAAGGCGTTTTACAACACAAAATGTATTTTTTTTCCAGAAATAGAAAAGGAAACACTTCAAATATCGACTTACATAAACAAATACGTGAGTATATGTGTGCAGTTTTGTGCCACTTTTTATTTTTTTGTTTCAATTTGTGAATTTCTATATAACAATCCATCTCATTCTCTCGGTATTGATATTATTTTAAAGAGCATAAATGCAAGAAAAAAAATTTGCGAAAAACGTTATTCGCACTCAAATGTTGTACTTTGTTGAATTTAATAAGTTCGTTGTCTGTTTTTCACAAACACGCTATTGCTTATACACAAACATGTAATATTAATGGCAAATAAGTTGCATTTACATCCAAATAAGCTTTGAGTAGATGGAAATTAAAACTCGTTGGGAAAATATGAAATAAATTATTTAATTCATAAAACAGGAACCAAATTAAAATAAATAAGAATAGCAACTTGCTCAAATAAGAAGAATGAACAATTTTGTAGTTGTGCCTCCTTAGAGGAGTGTGTACGATATGTTTAGGGTTTTTAACCCGTGAAATTTGGCGATTGTTTACTTACCGATTCCTGTGATTATTGGTCGGGTTTTCAGGGAGCAAAATACTTCCAACAAATGAAACTATGTACGAATCACTTCTTACAACTGATTGTGATTTTTAACTGGTATATATACATATATATCTTTCAAACATTTCTGAACTAATTGATCTTTAAATTATACCGGATATTTGTTTTCAGATTAATTACGTAGGATTTTGAATTAAAGGTTTATTAGTCATTTCAAGTTTTTAATATGACTGAATTATTTATGTTTAAGTTTTGGTAAAAAAAAACAATGAAATTTTTAATTTTTTTTTATTTTATAAAGAAAAGTCCCGGGAAGATGACAAAAATTCCCGATTGCTGGGATTTGAAAAAAAATGGGGAAATTAAAAATTCTAGATATGTGACATAAAGTGCTACATCTGACAGAAATAATGGCAACGACAAATCTGTGGATTTGAGGAACAGAAAACAGATGTTTTTTTTTTAAAATTGAGGCTTCTGTAAAACTTATTAACCTAAGTTGGTATTATCTGAAAAAAAAGTTTACTTTAACGAAAGTCTTTGAAAATGTAGCACTTTGCCATGAATATATCAAAATCCCTTAAAATATACTAAAGCGATTAGTCGTTAAAACCACAGGCAGACGCAAAAAAAATACAATTAAAAAGTTGATAGCATTTTCATTGATTTCATGGTAGAAATGTAATCAATAAATTGATCGAAAAAAAAAGATAAAATGTTTTGTAAAAATATGGCCAGTGTTGGGACATTGAATCGCCTCTATCTGAGAATATGGACTTAATTCGGTCAAGGGTACAGTCCTTCACTAAATTCATCGTTATACACGTCTTATACACCCTTCACAATGATGTGCGTTCCAAAATCGTATCGTACAAACCCTTACATACCCCAGCCAGGTGTGGCCGCCCATCAGCCCAAACATGGTTACTTCTTCCTTCTTGCCTTAAAGCAGACAACTTTTTATGAAAATTACATATTCCGCATTACATATTCCTACAGGCACAGACGGTTGGAAATGTTAACAGATAAACCTTGCTCAAACTTCGTACACTTAGCACTTGGTGACGGATAAACGTTTGATGGACAGTTTAAACACACGCATAGAAACGTCTTTAAATATTGACGGAATACCAACCACCAATAATTTTCTCAAACATTCAAGTAAAATATACATACATACATGGATGAGGACTGAAGTGATGATTTCGATAAAAAAAAGTTAATCTTCTTTTTTTTAAGAATTTTCACTGAAATGTATTTTATTCAGTATTATATTTTAGAATTAATTGACTTATTTAAACAATGTCGCTGTAAATCGTAAATGTGGTTATGAAGAAAGTCTGTTTTGTAAATTTCAGAAATTAAATAACTTATTCTACGGTACACGTAAGTTCACGAACGTTTTATGGATTCATATAGTTAAATTAATTTTTAAGCATTCATATAATTCAAAATAATTAAAAGAATAACAAAAGTTCTTTGAAATATCATTTTCATTGACGGTGAGCGCCGGAGATTTAAGCCTGTCGATTGAAGACCAGTAATTGAACGAACTTTGGTTTCGACAGAATTTCGCGCCATTTCACGCAGACGGTGGCATTTGGCCACCTCGGAGTTGGAATTTCCACGGTACCATGAATTAAATACGTAAGGAGCGGAGTGTAAGCGGTATTTCTGAGCGGCTAGGCGGCCTTAGGAACCGAGGTCAACCATCAATTAACAATTCAGGCGAATTTCGAGCAAGTCATTCGTTAGATAGAGCGCTGTTTTAGAAAATTTAGGTGACAGGGTGCGCTACTGCGAAGTCAGCCGACGCACCCACATGAATTAAATTCAATAAACCAACAGGATGCCGAAAAATGGATTTTTGTTAATTTGATATGTTTTCCCGTCTGTTTATTCACGGAATTCGAAGAGTTAAAACGCTACAAAATAATGTTCAGAAATGAACATGGATATTCCGCCCAGGCTGTTATCACTTTCAAATGTGAGCACGTTGCTGGTGGTGTGTTTGGATTATGCTGTATCTACACTTCGGAGAGTGTACGATCAATTGACCCTTGCACCGATAACAAATGTACATGCATGGTGACGAGCAAATAGATGCACATCGCTATGAAGAAAAGGGTCGCGATAAGACACCACGCACACACACACACTAGAATATAAATAGAATTAATAATGTAGTGCCTAAGTAAAACAATTGTTTAGATTGGTATAAATAGTCCATACCAATTCCTTGGTTCTTTAGTATTAATTCAAGGTTCATACTGATTGTATGTTCCATGTATTCACTGGGTGCATTACAAAACATCCAGACAACTGAATACAAGTAATAAATACTCACTCATATGAAGAGAAACCGTAGTAGTTTCATTCAATAATGCACACGAAATTTATTGTTATACAATTTCATCAGAATGTACGAGGTTGTCTGCTTCTAATAGCAGCTACTTGGATAAGTAGCTGCTATTAGAACCCCGTACGCGACAACACCAGAGTCGAAAAGCGGCAAGCGCAACCGACAGTCCAGGACTACTCCACGAAGCTGTCTGATCTTCTATTAAATCCTCCTCATCCGGAAGATATCAGCGAACAATGACACACACACACACAACTCCATGACGAAAGCAGCCGAAGAAGAAATTTGCTACGGCAAGCGGCAAGAAAGAGAGTAAACTTTTTAAAACTTTTCTATAAAGAAACATAGCCAGCTTTAATCCGTAGTGCGTATAGGAATTATATCGAACAGCTGTGAACTGCACCGGACCTATATACTATCCGTTGAAAGTTTGGATATGTCAGTATGGAGAGATTTTGTACAGTACACAAATAAAATGTTTCTACAGAAGTAAAATGCGTGTTTGCAGCTTGTAGCTAGTAAAGCTTATTTTCTTCTAGACAGAGCTTATTTGAATGTAAATATACAAACTCATTTGCTATTTATATTACGTGTTTGACAATAAACAAGCAATGAACGTGTTAAATTCTACAAACTTCAATATTTGCGTGTAAATATTTGTATCTCTGTTTTCCTACTTGTCAACAGAGTAATAATAACCAAGAGAATAAGATAAATTCACAGAGAGAGAGAGAGAAAACAACAAAGGAATAACACACCATTTTAAATACACATGCATACACATGAGAATGTGGTATACAAAGTGCAAATTTATTGTGAAATGGAGTGTAGCAAAGATGTTCCAACAACATGCCGTTAATGTCACATTAAGAGACGTGCTCTGTAAGAATCTCAGGTAAAAATACAAAAATAACTTTTCAGCCAATGTCGTGAGATCTCTCGTGGCTGAATCATTAAATGGAAATTATACTGGGCGCATTTGTAGCTGAACATAATATTCGAATTACAGTTCTAGATTACTTGAAAATGATGGTAAGATAAGGTTTTAAAGGTCAATAAATAGTGTGAAAACTGCAAGCAAATTTCCAACTAGTTCGATGATGTTAAGGGAAATAAAACTCCGGGTCCGGATGGCGTTTTAGTACTTGTCCTATGTAAGTACTCTTACAAGTTCGCAATTCCAATGCGTAATCTCTATTCCAACATGTCGTATGTCAATGTTCAGTCGGCAAATCCAGCAAATTACCGCTCAACTGCAACATGTTCGACTCTCTGACTGTCAGTATGGATTCCGTAGAAACCTATTAACTGGACAATTAATGGCATTCTTTTCGGAACGGTAGAGCCGAGCCATTTACAGCCTCGGTAGAAGCAAGGTCGTAGCTCTGGATATTTCCACGGTGTTCGATATGGTCGGACACATCACACTTGTATCGAAATTTATTTCATTTGGTGTGGGTAATATCTTATTTCGATTCATAACGAGTTTTCTCAGAGATCGCTCTACACGAGTTTTTATAAATGGAGTCTCATCGAACGGGATCATAGGTTGACCAAAAAAAAGTGCTGTTCTCTCTCTCCTTCTCTATTTCTCATTTTCATTGATGACCTGCTGAGTCAGAATGTGAACCCGCACTACCCTTATACGGATTACAGTATTCATACTCATTTCATTATCGGCCAAGACCTCTGGAGGTCGGGCGATTTGTGAGTGGGGTTAAATGAATGGAGTGGATTAAAATTTTTGCTTGACATACTTAACAGGGTTGAACGAGAAACGGAGTAAAATGCCACAGTCGAGATTTGCAAGTTGAAGGAACGTCAGCTCACTCACTTGCGTAGGCTGGGTCTATAATTACTGATATATAGAGTTTAATCTACTTTTGGTGTTGGCCTCAAAGATTTTGAATCACTTGTCGGGATATAGCTCACGGTTTGTTTGACTCCGCCTAGACTCTACGTTAACACAGATGGAGCCATAGGATTTGCAAAGAATTTTCTGCCTTGTGGCACAGGTAGTATTTATAAGCGGGTTGTTTTAAAAACTTCATGTACAAGTGATGCCAACACTCGTCAAGCTAGCGCAAAAGTAATCCTCCGCCCCTAACCTGACAATCAACTATGGCGGCGGCCATTTACATGACATCATATTCTCGACTTGATGTAAAAAAAATTAAAAAACCAAATAAAAATAATCCACAAGAAGAATCAAAGTTTTTCATTTTTTTTTTTTAATTACAGCCAAAAAACATCGGAAGTTTACTTTTGCGCCACCTTGTATTAATAACCAACTGCTGTGTTGCATTCGGTGGAGTTATTAATCCAATAGTCGTATGTTTAAATCCCGCCTGTGGCATTTCACCTTGCACGCTTGTGGGTACGTAAAATATTCGTTTGACATTCCACACATACTATTTCATCTATGAGTTAAACTGGAGATTAATTGAGGAACACATATCTGTCGCCAGTATTAAATCCGATGTATGTAGTTTGGGTGGTCCAAGGAGAGCAGCCACTCTACTAGGGTTCTATAAGTCGACTTTCGACTAATCGATTAATCGACTTTTGGGTACAAAAAAGTCAAAGTCGGTAAGTCGACTTTTTGTTTTTAAAAAAGTCTAAAAGTCGACTTTTTCATGTCGACTTTTTCGACTTTTTATTTTATCTTCAAATATAACCATATGTATTTTTGTCGTAAAACCAGTTTGTCGTAAAACAAACCCTAATCCACTACTTGTTTGGAGAACAATAGAAAGCGAGTACCCACTTATTGCAAAAGTTGCGAAAAAAACGTTGACAATCGTTGCCACTTCTGTCCCGTGTGAGAGATTATTTTCGCATGCAGGACTTATTGCTACCCAAATTCGGAGCCAAATTTCCCCCACAAATTTAAATATGATTATCTTTTTGAGATCAATGGATGCGGACATGTGGTTCCAGGAATATTGATCAACTATTTTAAATAAAACTTTTTTTAAAAGTTTTTAAAAACTTGAATATATATAATTTAAAAACTACATGAATTACCTGATGTTATTACCTTCATAAACACTTTTTTTTATATAAAAGTTTTTAATACAAAGAAAACTTGTTTTTATTCCAAAATATTGCATTTTTTTTTATCTAAAGAAAAAGTTCGAAAAGTCGACTTTAATCGACTTTTTTATACTAAGAAGTCGAAAAGTCTAAAAGTCGACTTTTGATTTTATTGTAATAGTCGAAAAGTCGACTTTTGGTCTTAACTATATAACCCTACACTCTACGTCGTTCGGTGTCTGCAAATTTCATCCTGATTACAATTCTAGCTTTATTTTGTTGTCCTTGTGTGAGAATGTTGTGATTTTTGTTTGTGTCTTGTTCTGTGGTCGTACTTCGTTTTCCTTTGCTATGTATTTATATACTTATACTTTTTCTCCGCATAGCTTCGGTGGAGACTTTGTCAATGGATTCGGTAAGGGTAGGATTCCTAGAGTCGTTGTTCTTGCTGTATGCCTGTCTTCTGTC
The DNA here is from genome assembly GCA_958296145.1 of Hydrotaea cyrtoneurina. NCBI lineage: Eukaryota > Metazoa > Arthropoda > Insecta > Diptera > Muscidae > Hydrotaea > Hydrotaea cyrtoneurina. Next base: position 42,677,430 of record OY282516.1, read on the forward strand.
TATCAGGACATGAACGATCCGATTTTGTCTGTTTGTCTTTACAATAAATGTCACAGTTTTTCCTTCCATTGTCGGCGGTATATCGCTGTTCTCTAGATATTTTAAGGGGATCTGCTCCTCAGATTTTCGTCGTCTCATGTTAGAACATTTAGCCGGAATCTGCGGCTTTCCAGGGACTCTAATCCTTTCGTTGTCAAGTGGCCGATTGATCTAGAGATAATTCGTTCGTATGCGGAATATTGTTTCCCGTCAGTTCTGACTTCCTCAAATTCAAAACAAATGTCAACAAACACTACTCCCTCTTTCCTCCTTCTGATATCCGAATTTCCTTCCGCTAACACAATTCATTGCATTTATGGGGGGCATTCGCTGAGTGTTGGTCTTCAAACCAACTGTGACCAACCACAACTGTTCTTCAATTTTAGTCCAATAGTCGTTAGTGGAAGGAATCACTGTTTAATCTGTGATGAAAACCACCGTTTAAACTTTTTCAAAACCACTACCGTCCATCCCAGACAGACCATAAAAAGGGACAGTAAAATACGTAATATTATCAAACAACAGCTCGTTGTTTGACATTCAACATAACTCACACCGACCAAATGGAATAGTGAATGTGGTTGGATTTTTTGCATACCTTTTAGTAACACCGAATTCGATCAAAATTGTTTACCCATGTTGTGTTCCCATAACTACCACCACCCTCTCTCGTTGATGCTGAGTTGTATGATGTTGCAGCGACAAACTTTCGGTTCCCCTTCAGTAGTTCCAGTATAGGGCAAATATTGGTAGTGATTCGTGTGAATGGCGACTCCAAAAATACCCATCAGGAAAAACATATTTACTCGTATGTGAGGAATGTTAGCCACCCATAAGTTTCAGATGGTCGGCAATCGTAAATTTGAAGGTGGATAGAGGTAAGAGACAGAATACAGTGGCGGCTAAAAGGGGGAACTGAGAGTACTGAATATTGTAGGGGATTCCTTTAAAGTGTTTAATCGAAAACAATTAACAAGAAATGTTTTCATGGAATCCCCCACATACGATAAACTTACTGGGAGCTGTGGTTTTATCTTTGTAAAATTGGTCACAGCAGGTGGAACGCAAACTATTAGTGATGAACAGAAGGTAAATTATGATAAAATACAAGAAACTCATAGTTTTTCCAAGTACTACCAAAAACCATACAGAGGGCAAACGTCCCAAGTCGTTTGCCGAACATTTCCAAAAGGATATTTAAGCAGTATTTGTTTTACAAAAGTTGGGTATTTGTCAATTACTGACATCCAGAGTGTGTAGTCGAACTGAGGCGTCAAAAAACTACTTGGCACATCTGCCCTCTGTATTTGGGCACTACCATGACCTTGAGATAAAGGAGTTTGTTTCGGAATTTACTAAAAATTACCAGGAGAAGGAGAATGTATAACACTCTTCTAGAAAAGTGGAATTTAAACAGGTCAGGTGCTGGTCAGTAAGTATGCAAATTGTTTAAAATTTTTAGAAATTAAGATCAAATTTTTAGAAGTAAGATAGAGCGTGGTGTAACTGGCGTTTTTTAAAGAATCGAGAAGAAATCGGCGTGTAGATGGGTGTAATGGTGAACGAGGACACAACTGAATTCATGCCTGCCATTGCTAGGCAAACGTCGCGACGCAAGAAAGGTGACATAGAGAAGGCCGGCAATTGCAACGTCGAGATGGTTGAACAATTTATATACATAAAAATAATAATGTCAGCATCGAAATAAAGCGAAGGATAGTGCTGGCAAATATATGTTTTTTCGGGCTAAACAAACAATTCAAGAACTGAGCCCTCTGGGCCCCGATGTTAGAACATTTAGCCGGAATACGCGCCCATCCGTTCCAGAACATCTAGATTTTTAGTATATAGTGATTTGGCTACCAGTGGAGATTTTGATGTAATGCTGTCTATTATTTAAATAATCATAATAATTTAAAAAAATAGTCTTGAAGACTGAGTAGAGGTATACAAATTACCACTACTGCGGCATTGCAGTTGCTTACATTTGGTCTTGTCATCGTTAAATATTAGGCCAAACTTCGCTGATTCCTTCTCTAGTCTTGAAAAAGCGCCTATCTCTCCAACGAAGTCAGTGTGCCAGTTTTATTAACTTCTGCTCACTTTTCCATCGTTCCATCTCTTATTTTCTTTCTTCAGAAGACACTGTATTCCTTCCTTCTCAACTCTCGGTATCACCTCAACACAGCTAGCGTTGCTACAAACGCGAGTGTCGACCTGTATGTCACGTTCTTAACTTCAGTGGAGGCTTTGCACTCCTCATCATACCATTGGTTTCTTTCTTGCTGCTTTCGGTAATCAATTTCTTCTGCGGCGACTTTCGCCATGGACTTGTGTATGTGTTGTCATTGTTCGCTGAATGCGCTTCTGTTATTTTTTTTACAAAATTAAATGTTTCAGTGTAATTTAATAAAACAAATAAATCGTTGGGTTTAGCAACGCTACAAAAAGCTGTCCATGTGAGAAACATTAATTTTGTGAATCCAGACCGCATACACTGACTTTGCGCCATGGTAAATGATAATTTTAACTGTAATCGTTTCGGAAACTGTAATCGTTTTAATTGCATTATCGGTGACTCTCCACTAATTGTAGTTTGACATTTGCCAATATATTCTTATATAAAACTCGTCTGCGACTTACTGACTGATTCATCATTAAGAAATCCGCTAAGAACGTTTTTTTCGGAATAGAAGGGGATACAAAATGGGGAAATGTCTCCACAAAACCCTTCGAAATATACAAACATACAAAATAATCAAATATTTTCATTTTGATTGGAAAATTGATCCACAACTACGATTGGCGACAACAAAGAGATGGGACAAAAAAGTTGCCAAGACGGGATAAACGGAAAAAATTCAAAAGGGTGAAACAAATTGTTGGCCACAACATGTGGACAGTAGTAAGATATGGGACGTAAAAGTGGGATAAAAACGTACAAAAGGGGAAAAAACAAAAATGTCTGAAAAAATGTTAGTCGATTACATTGTTGGAAGAAATGGAAAAGGGTCCAAAACTGGTGAAATATAGAAACGAAAAAAATAATGTAGAAAGGGCGAAAAGCAGAAATATGAACTATGAAATATGAACTGCTGTTGGAATTGGGTTATAGGGTATACAAATTAAAAAAAGTGTGAAAAACTACTTCAAATTAACATTAGGGGCAAAAAACTGATAGAAATAGATAAAGGGACAAATATAGGTAAAATATAAAACGGGCCAAAAAGGTCCGAAGCGCACTAAAAAGGGACAAAAGGTGCGGGAAATCAAAAAGTTTAATAAAACGAGCTAACAATTCGAGGATACTGAAAAGACTACAAAAAGGGTCCAAGGCGGGTACATTACAGGGTGGCGCAAAAGTAATCCTCCTATCAGAAAATGCTATACATTTTGCGATTGGACCCTAATGTGACAATCAACTGTGGCGGCGGCCATTTACATGACATCATATTCTCGACTTGATGTAAAAAAAATTAAAAGATCAAATAAAAATAATCCACAAGAAGAATCAAAGTTTTTAATTTGTCTTTTTAATTACAAAAAAAAAAATCGGAAGTTTACTTTTGCGCCACCTGTTATAAAGGATGTGGTTAAACTTTTTCAAAGTAATCATAAAGGGAGAGAAGTATTTGGAAAAGGAAATTGTTGCGGGCTTGACAACGGCAATTGCAGTTGCATGGTGAAAATATAAAACGTGTCAACAGATATTTCAAATTAATATCTATCGCCAAAAATTGGAAAAATGGGATAAAGGTTCTGAGTCAGTACAAAGTATTTTATTGTAAACCAATACAATTAAACAAATATTTTGTGATTTACTGGAAAAGGGGAAATTTAAGCATACGGAGTGTATGGGTGGTTCCAAGCCCATTTTTTCCCATCATGGTATAGCCTATGGCGGCTGTGTGGTCGACAATAACAAACTGCGAAAATTTCATGATGATTTGGTTAGTTACATAATTTCTCAATAACTGTGTGATGTTAAAAAGTAATCATACGCGACTACACGATTTTTCAAAAATTATGCATATGCAAATATACATTCACATTTTTCTCATGTAAAAATGTACATACATTTTGAATTTGAGTAAAATTGCACCACAAATATACATTTTCGAAAGAGCTCCACCACTGCGCCTCCTACCGGTACAATTATACATAAATACTTGTACCATGAACACACAATTCTGAATTTCAGTTATATTGGTCTATACCTTCAAATCTTCGATATTAACCGCCCAGCACCACCTACCAAACTGTATACAGTGTAACCTCGATATAACGCTCCTCAATATAACGATTTCCTCGATTTAACGAATTGTTTGAAATCCCCTATAACGCTCCATAAGATCTAATACAAAATAAAACGCTCTATTACGAATACGTTTGTCAAAAACATCGTTAAAACGAATTTTCATGCATTGCAGTGAAACACACAAATTTATTTGCTTTCAAAATGGTGCTAATAAGTCACATTCGCATATGCGGTAAATACGAGTTAATTACAACTGCAGATAAATTGCCTTTAAAATAAAATAAATTGGAAAAGTACCCGAAGGGTTAAATTGAACTTCTCGGAAGTTGAGAATAATAAACTCATCTTTAGTCTTACTTTTTAAATACAAAATTAAAGACTTTTTGTTTGTCTCAGCAATTTACATATTCGAAAATAAAGATACAACAACATTAATCCATTTCGTTCCACATGGATCGTTTTCTAATGCTAAAAACAATATTTATAGTAAAATATTTGTTTATATTTTTAGAATATATACAAATGTTGCTTTCATTTAATACCACATACCCCCCTATTCGCCTACTTCCCCAACCCCCTGAAAGTTTCCAAAAAGACTTAGTTTAAATTAAATTTTATAATTATTTGGCACATAAAATGTACAAGTTGTTGTTAGTGTAATACAGCTAAGGGTTCGTTTTATTGCTATATATGAAGAAAGCCGTTGGAGGAACACTACCACTTAAGGCGCAGACAGGGAAGGCCTAGACCCCGGTGTATGGACCAAGTGAGGGAAGACATGAATATCATTGGTATCACCAGCTGTAGAGGGCACTCAGACGGCCGAAGTGCTTGAATCACTAATTGATCACTAATTAAGCAGGCAAAGACTAGCAATAGGTTGTAGAGCCAACTTTAATAAGAAAGTATAGCTAAAAGAAAACCAACATTATTTCTGGTAATCTCAGAAGTAAACAAAATATGAACGAGCAGATTAAAAATTGCTTAATAATAGTTTCAAAGTAATAGAAGTGAAAATGAAAACGCCTCTCCCAGCACGGATAGTGAGGAAGACGTGAATAATATTTTTGAAGAATACACCGGAGTGTCAGTGTTCCCTTTCTGCACCTTTAGTGATAAAGGGTTTTCCAACACGAGGTGTTATTTTGAATCACCCGCTATTGCGGTAGCTGTCACTTTTGAAGCATTTATTCTTTGACATTTGACAAGTAGAAACCACGGAACGATACACGATATTCTTGAGCGGCGTGCACGGGTTTTATTCTTCACTTGTTTAACTTGTCCCAACAGCTCGAATTTTTCCACCTATTTCTGTATTGCGGTCCGAACTGTGACTGCAAGATTTTCACCATTTTTGTAGTGAATTTTACTAATTTCAATGCGTTGTTGGCGTAGTTTCTACTTGTCAAAGAATAAAAACTTCATAAGTGAATGTTACCGAAATGATTCAAAATAACACCTCTTGTTGGATAACCCTGTACAATACGAGTATTATTCGAAGTGGCTGCAATCGATTATTCATTTTTTGCACAATGAGTAACAAGCAACGTTCATGAATGCGTTCATAGTGCGAATGAATTCAGACAGATGTTTAGTATGTACACATAATAATTTCTATTGACAATCAAGTAATAACAAAGATAACGGTACTCTTAAGAGATCAAATTACTAATGTGTACACATAATCTGTCAACACTGTTACATAGTCCCTGTTCACACGAAGCAACTAATCGCTGCAACTGTCATCGGATTTTCTTTTGGAGTTGCTTCGTATCGCCTCGCATGTTTATCCGGTGCAACTTTTTTGTTGCAACTCTCAAGCAACTTTTTGTCATTTGATCGGCCCAGGGTTGTATTTTTTGCTTTTGTACTTTTTAATGGAACAAAACGTACTTCTACTTTCTACGGTACCAAAATTAAAAATTGCTAATTTTTATGAAACATATTGAATTTCAGTGAATTTCTTAATACGACATTCGCATATACCAACGAAGTCCACTTAAACTGGATTTCCGATTGGATTTCAACCAAATTTCAACCACCCTGATATTTATTTATTAAAAGCTCCACTAGATTTTTATTCCACATTATTTTTATTGCAAAAATTAGCTGGTAAAACAAAACTATTATTTATTTATTCTTCACACACATTCGTACTTACATAGTTTTTATCCACACTTTCGTAACATTACAAGAACAGGAATGGAAAAGTAATTGCTTTAGGCCGAGTGCACACTATCAAATTAATTTAAAGATTGGTTTTATCGTTCGAAAAAATGTTACGTATCGCAAAAGCCACGTAAATAAACAATTTTCGACAACTCGCTCATAAAAAATATGAAATATTTACATCAATATCAAAAAGTACCATTTTTCCAAAACGTACATTTTTATTACTTTTTGTACTATAATTTCCCCTCCCTGGGCAAAAATTGGAAAATTGTAAACGAGAAATGTCAAAAAATTGCATGAAATTTCGTTTCGTGCAACTTTTGCTACCCCTCTTGCTTCTCTACACCTCTCGTCCACAAACTCGAGTTGCATGCAATTAGTTGCAGCAACGAGTTGCATCGTGTGAACACTGTCATATTTAAATTATACCGTTAGTACCATTTTTAAAATGTAAAGAGTTAAAACAAGTGGACAAATAGTAAGTTCGGCCGGGCCGAATCTTATATACCCTCCATCATGGATTCGTTGCATTTCGATACCCATATGTCCATGTTTGTCAGGGGCCGGTTTTTGGGCCGCTCGTGACCCGATAGTCCCAGGAACCCGATCACAAATTTTATCCAAATCATGAAAATAAAGGCATATTTGGGTTCGTGAGTAAATTTCGTTGCACTTCGATACCCATATGCGCATGTTTATCATGGGTCCTTTTTTGGGCCCCCAAGGGTCCACGAAACCCATGAGCACGCCCATTTTTGGGTTTTTTTTTCCCATCTATAAATTATATAAACTTAGAACAATTTTACCAAAAAAAATCAGATGTAGTGAAAAAAAATATTTGAAAAATTTGATTATGGCCGGGATATATTTAGTCCCGTAAAGGGGAACTTTTTCCCCTTTGGTCCGATATTGCCCATTCTCGAACTTAACCATCAGATGTAGTGAAAAAAAATATTTGAAAAATTTGATTATGGCCGGGATATATTTAGTCCCGTAAAGGGGAACTTTTTCCCCTTTGGTCCGATATTGCCCATTCTCGAACTTATGGGCAAAAAACATCTTCCTACAAAATTTCAGCTTCTTAGCGTTGGTCGTTCGCACTCTATCGTGATTTCAACAGACGGACGGACAGACGACATCGCTAGAATGTCTTAGAATGTTACACTGACCGATAATATATATATTTTATAGGGTCGCAGATCACTCTTTCGAGGTGTTGCAAACGGAATGACAAACTTAGTATATACTCCATAAAAAGGAGAAAAAAAGCATACAAATTAGCACCAAACATACCCACATATATTTTTCCATACTACAAACATTAACTTGTTTGTAGGTGATAAATATAAAATATAAATAGGTATAGTAAACTCTCTCGTAAGCGGACAACTAAGGGACTGAGAATTTCGTCCGCCTATGAGAGAAGTACACAATAGGACTGAAGCGGAATGGTACTGAAAAAAGTGTCCGCTTAAGAAAGGTATCCGCTTAAGAGAGGTGTCCGCAAGGAGAGATTACACTATAAATTTTTGTGTTACTTTTATATATTTTTTTCAGTTTGTGAATCTCTATATAACAATTCATTTCAAAAAATAATATATTTTATTATTCGCATTTCTATTTAATTTTGCTAAAACCACATTCGTTACTTAACATCCCTAGTTTATTTATTTATTTATTTATTATTAATTACAATACAAAGTAAATTTATATTCTAATTTTGGGTCCAAGGGTAAACCGGGTGACAAAGACCATATGTTTAGATTTTTGCAGCGACAGACCAAAGCCTCTGGTGGGAATCGAACCCACAACCCCCACGCTGATAGGCAAGCACGCTACCAACTCGCCTACCGGGGCGCCTATATCATCCCTAGTTTATATTAACAGGATGCTGAGTGTCGCATTGTATTTTTCATTGTAAAAAAATCATAATTTCTAAATTAAAAAATATTGTTTACGCTATTCCGCCTGTATTTGCTACACGATTTTTCATATAAGAATTTCAAATTTCGATTTACACGATTGTCTCAGGAACATATCTATCATGTAAATCGAGGGATAGGTGTCATTTTCATACTCACTGACCGAGAAGTACTGCTTAATGTTTCCTACAGATGTTTTATATTGCTGAGAAATTCATCTCTTACTCGATTCCGCCTGCATTTTCTATTTACACCATTTTTCACACAGTCATTTCAAATTTCTATTTACACGGTTAACTCAGGAACGCGTCTATCGCGTAAATCGAGGCATAGTTGTACATACATACATAGTACAACATTCAGTTCGCTCCAGATGTTATTGTGACAATCACACTGTATTCTATGAGCCTGCTTCATATGGGGCGGAGAATGCCAGAATGGTCTTCCCTTTCCCCATTACATGTACAGTGTCGGGGTTTCGTTTAAGTCAAAAACAAAACAAACAAAAAGGGAAAACATAATTTGACATAAAATAACAAACGTGGAATAAATTATTTTTATTTATTTTAACTATTACGTTTATATGTATGACTAAACTGCATAACAATTTGCATAGTTAATATTTCAATGAATGAATGAAGCTACCCTCTCACTGAAATATTTATTCCCCACTCTAACGGTAGTTTTGAACTTCCGGTGGAGAACAATTAAAATTGCGCCATATTTTCATCTGCATACTGACTGGCATAAAACGCTTTCATATGTTAATATGTATATAATAATAATAATATACATATATAAATATAAATAATATGTTAATAAAGTGATTATGGACGAACATTAAAATAAGTAAACGTATCTATTTGATAACAGAATCACATTGGTGATTAACTTCCTCCTTATCACCTGAAACCCTAAATTAATGGTTGAGGTGTTTGTAATATGTACTTGCTTTCACTAGATACAGATTAGGGTGGAGTGAAAACATGCTTTTTTTTTAATTTGAAAAAGTTAACCTCGGAAAGAGATGTAGTCTGGGGTCCTAATGAGGGGAAAAATAAAGAAAACAATTTTAAAAAATTAGGGGTCGCGCCACTCCCTCGAAATTTGGAAATTATTGCTATTTTGGCGTTGATTTTAGAAAAATCCTAAAACTTAACGACTTAACTTATTCGAAATTTAAAAGTTTGAGCTTGTTCAGTGCCCAAACAAAAGTATTTGAGGCAAATATGAGGATAATCGACTAATATTTGTAGCTTTGGTAGCCATTTCATTGTTCAGTCAATTTTCTGAAGAAGGGACGATTTGACTTATTTTACTTTTTGAAATTTTTGAACAATGAGAAATTTTTTTTTAAATTTTTTCTTGCCCTTATTTCATTGTTTACGCTATTGCAAACATTTATTGACATAAAACTTTTTAGGATTTTTCTAAAATCAACGCCAAAATAGCGATAATTTCCAAATTTCGAGGGAGTGGCGCGACCCCTAAACATTTTTTAAAATTTTTTTCTTTATTTTTCCCCTCATTAGGACCCCAGACTACATCTCTTTCCGAGGTTAACTTTTTTTTTTGAATTTCACTCCACCCTAATACAGATTTCGAGAACAAATCAGAAGTCTAGCTACGCCCCTTATGGTAACTACTATATCTACATATGTACCTACATATGCCTACTTTGATAATCCTGTAATAATATTATTTCGCTGCCTTTGGCAGACATATTTATTTAGTTACAACGGGCGTTGAATTATTTGAGAACGATAAAAATTGGAAAAACTATTTTTTTTCTTTAGAGATGGGTCAAAATTCAACGAACGGTAGACGATTTTAATGTAAAAGTTGTAGAAACTTATGAAATATTGCAAATAATCTAGAAAACAATGCCAAAGTCTTCAAACAGTTGAATTTGAATTTTGTATCCATTGGGTCGAAAGCAGTTAAATATTCGAAATCGATATCAAAATCAAGGAAACGCCCCAAAAATGCACATTAAATATAAGATATTTTATTTATGTCAGTATGAATATCGCTCATTTTCTTGAATAGTGTCACTTCCAAATTCAATTTATATTTCTTTTGACCTAAAAAAAGCTGTAAATCTCTTAATAAAATTATCTTTTGTTCTGCAGAGTACTACACGCTGAAAAAAAATTACCATTTTAACAAATTTCATCAAACAAGTTCGCATCAAACATATTTTCATACACAAACATTAACTTGTTTGTAGGTGATCAATATCGAATACATATGTATGCAGTTTTGAGTTATTTTGTATTTTTTTTTCAATTTGTGAATTTCTATATAACAATCCATCTCATTCTCTCGGTATTGATATTATTTTAATGAGCATAAATGCAAAAAAAAAAAATTACGAAACCAGTTGCAAATACACACTTATTCGCACCCAAATGTTGTGCTTTGTTGAATTTAATAAGTTCGTTGTCTGTTTTTCCCAAACACGCTATTGCTTATACACAAATACGTAATATTAATAGCAAATGAGTTATATTTATATCCAAATAAGCTTTGTGTAGATGGAAATAAGCTTTACTTGCTACAAAGACCAAACACGCGTTTTACTTGTGTGTAAACAAAAAAAAAGACGTATTTTTAGCGTGTATAGATATATATATCAGGTGTCTATATTATTGGGAAACCCTATAGTTTTTTTTTTCTATATTTTCTAAGTAGTTCGCAATTGATAACTTGAAAAGGCTTTGAGTTGTGACACTATTGAAGTAAATAAGTGATATTTTTATCAACTAATATGAGCAAAATATGTTTGCTATTTTACTTACTTATTTTGTTTTTTTGAAGGCCAACACTCAGGGGATGCCCCCTATAAATGCAATGCATTGTGTTAGCGGAAGGAAATTAGGGTTTCGGAAGGAGGAAAGAGGGAGTAGTGTTTGTTGACATTTGTTTTGACTTTCTGAATGTCACAACTGGCAGGAAACACATTTGCTGGAAGATTATTCCACATACGAACGGTTCGGCTAAAGAACGAATTTTCCCAATAGTGCGTCGTCCGGTCAACCGGCCATTTGACAATGATCGGATGAATAAGGTATAAATAAGGTTGCATTTTGTAACTATTCACAATAACTGAACATTAGGGTGCCCAGCGTAGAAGGATATTTATCTATAAGCCTTGTAAAACTTCTCCAGAAAAACATTAGCCCTTCGGAGCCGACATTAAACATAAAAATTAAATAGTTCCAGGTTAGTGTGTATACAATAATAATGTGTATGAAAATAAAAATCTACCATATCAGCGTGGGGGTTGTGGGTTCGATTCCCACCAGAGGCTTTGGTCTGTTGCTGCAAAAATCTAAACATATGGTCTTTGTCACCCGGTTTACCCTTGGACCCAAAATTAGAATATAAATTTACTTTGTATTGTAATTAATAATAAATAAATAAAATAAATAAATAAAAATCTACCAAAATTTTACCTTTGCCCTAGATAAAGTACTAGAGAGCATTAAACTCGTTCATGCAGCATCAGAATATTCGACGGCATCCTCTTGCCACATGTATGTATGTACGTTAATCTATAAATGGCAGACAAAATATAATTTTCTACCAGGATGCATGCATTTTATTTCTAACATGTACGTGCTCATGTAGCAAGTGAAGAGCATTATTTCCTTAACAATGAAGTAAACAAATATAAGTAAGTAAATATTCATATTATGTGTGTCCTTGTATGATATTCGCACAAAAACAGCGGCACTCGGTTTAATGAGCGTGTTGGTGCTGCAAACACTACAGCACCTGGGACAGGCCAAATATTTCGTGTGCTCACGAACAGTTTTATTCTGGCAATTGGCAAAGGTCGAAACACATGTATTCCTACATGCTGGCAAAACATGGCCATTTTAACAAATTTCAGCAAACAAATTCGCATCAAACATAACTATTTTCCCATACCACAAACATTAACGTGATACATATCAAATGTAAAGGGTGTTTTTTATTGGGGTATAGAACTTTAAGTTGGCATCACTTTTTTAACTGGCGGCCATTTTGTCAGCTGTCAAGTGATTAATATTTAGTTTGATTTGCCACTTCATCATGAACAGGTTGACAAAAGAACAACGCTTGCAAATCGTGCAAATTTATTTCGAAAGTAATGGTTCAGTTCGCGAAGTTCACCGCAAGCTCCGTCCATTTTATGCCATTACATCCACAAAAACTGACTGTTTGGTGTGCTCTATGGGCTGGTGGAGTCATTGGGCCATACTTCTTCCGAAATAATGCTGGAGAGTCAGTTACCGTTAATGGAGACCGGTATAGAGCCATGATAACCGACTATTTTGTTCCCGAATTGGATGGCATGAATGTGGATGAGTTGTGGTTCCAACAAGTGGTTGAAAATTGGACCTGTAGAATTGGCTTTATTCGAGCCAGCCGCGGCGGCCACATGCCCGAAATCATATTTAAACATTAATGGCATAAAATTATCCTTCCAATAAAGCCAAATTGATGGACATTAAAACGATTTTCTTGTGTTTTTTTTCAATTCGAAGTTCTATACCTCAATAAAAAACACCCTTTATATGTATGCATTTGTGTCTTACTTTTTAATTTGCAATTTGTGAATTTCTATATAACAATTCGTCTTATTCTCTCGGCCAGAGAAATGTGATAATATTTTGAATCAATGCCACAAAGTTTACCATGCCCAAGATTCCGATTCCGTTTGCCCCGGTCAAGCTTTGTAAATAAGCCGTTTATGGGTGAGAACTCTCGTAAGTCAGTTCAACTGATGGAACCTTATGCACTGGCTCTGTCCACGTGTGTGTCTCTAACGTGGAAATTAAGTTCAGGCCACACCAGTTGATGTGTACTTCATTGTATCCATTATTGATTCCCGTATCCAATCAGGACGAGTGTTGCTACGTTATTAAGGATGCACACCGCAAATGAATGCACATCCACATACAAGTAAGGATGAACTGTACTACTTGTGGCGAAGTGCAGACCCACATATACATATAATATAAGAGAAAAATAATTAATTGGTTTCTGCCCTTCATTCGCTTTAACTTTATGAAATTTGTGTGGTTAAATACACGTATGTACTCATACACACTCTACCCATCGTCGTAGGCGACATTTGCCGTGTTTTATTTGTAAAGCCAAATGAATCGAGAGTTCGGTGATAAATAAAACGGATTCAAATTTTACAAAACAAGTTTAGTTTCATATTTGAATTTAGTTTTATATTTTTCTTTCCAATTATATTTAAAACAAACCGATATTACAGTCTTTTACTTTTGAACTGGAAGACGCCTCATAATCTTAATATATATTTACCCTCGACACTGATTCACTGACTCTGTCACGCAGTACGTAGGAATTTAAATAGGCATTCTATAATTCTATAAATAATAATAATAAAAAAAATAATATTTTTTTTTGTACAGAAATTGTGTTTTCCCCAAATTTTTTTTTACCAAAATTTTTTTGTTTCCACAAATTTTTTTTTTCAAAAAAATTTTTTTTTTCCACAAAATTTTTTTTCAACAAAATTTTTTGTCCATATTTCAACGGGCGCCAAAAGCGCATTACAACTTACTAGTAAGGATATAAAACATGATGTCTATCTTCTTCTATATAAATAAAAAAAAAAAAGTACATATTGATGTGCGTTGATAATCGCATCACTGGAGAAGGGCTGCGAATGAATTTCATCCAAATATGCGGTCACATGAACGAACATTGCCGATATTTCCAGACCTAAGCAAATATTTATTAGGGCAAACAAATGAGTTCATGTACATTAGGGTGGAGTGAAATTCAAAAAAAAAAAGTTAACCTCGGAAAGAGATGTAGTCTGGGGTCCTAATGAGGGGAAAAATAAAGAAACAAATTTTAAAAAATTTTTAGGGGTCGCGCCACTCCCTCGAAATTTGGAAATTATCGCTATTTTGGCGTTGATTTTAGAAAAATCCTAAAAATTAACGACTTAACTTATTCGAAATTTAAAAGTTTGAGCTTGTTCAGTGCCCAAACAAAAGTATTTGAGGCAAATATGAGGATAATCGACTAATATTTGTAGCTTTGGTGGCGATTTCATTGTTCAGTCAATTTTCTGAAGAAGGGACGATTTGACTTATTTTACTTTTTGAAATTTTTGAACAATGAGAAAATTTTTTTTAAATTTTTTCATGCCCTTATTTCATTGTTTACGCTATTGCAAACATTTATTGACATAAAACTTTTTAGGATTTTTCTAAAATCAACGCCAAAATAGCGATAATTTCCAAATTTCGAGGGAGTGGCGCGACCCCTAAAAATTTTTTAAAATTTTTTTCTTTATTTTTCCCCTCATTAGGACCCCAGACTACATCTCTTTCCGAGGTTAACTTTTTCAAATTAAGAAAAAAGCATGTTTTCACTCCACCCTAATGTACATCTCTGTTTCAACGGTGGCCGGACGTCAAAAGAGCAAATTAGCCAATTAAATCCATAAAACACCAGCTAAACTATCTGATTAATATCCATATTAACAATAATAACTGTTTAACAATTGTGTCCATCATTGCTGTCGGATCCAAAATGTTCTGAAAAATAACAAAAGCAATCAATTACAGAAACACTCCTCTTGCTTATCTGAGGTTGAGTCGAGTGGTCTTGAAAACCAGTAACTTTGAATAACATTTACTACAGCAAAAATAAAGTGCAACGATGTGCATTAGAATCTTCTCACATATCTACGTAAAGGGTGGGCCATTTGAAATACCGATTAGTTGAACTTTGAAAGGTAGAATAACATTCATTTTCCAATGGGCTGAAGACTGTTTTGACAGGAGATGAAAAGATGTTTTCAGATGAAGCTCATTTTCATCTCGGTTACTAGGCCAATAAGCATAATTGCCGCATGGGTGTTCAGACAACCCACACGTGACAGTTGAGAAGCCAATCCATCCACAACGAGTCATTGTTTGGTGTGTATTTTGGGCAGACAGACAATATTTTTTAAAAAAATAGTAAAGTAAAATTTATTAAAAAAAAAATATCGTCAAAACTTAAAAAAACGGTCATACACAGGGTTCTCCAACAAGAGGTGTGATTTTCAATCAACCGGTATTTAGGTAGCTGTTGAACCTTCGACATTTGACAAGTAGAAACTACGCCATTACTAAAAATGTAACGGTACACGCTTCAACAACGCATTGAAATTATTAAAATTCACTATGGTGAAAATCTTGCAGTCACAGTTCGCAAAACTAAAAACTTTCCGGACCGTGTTATCTCTCGATGAGGTGCTTACAATTGGCCACCGAGATCTTGTGATTTAACACCATTTAACACTTGTTCCGTTGGGGCCACATGAAAGATAATGTCTCCGCCAACAGCCCAGCGTCAATTGAAGACCTCAAAGATAGAATTCGTAAGGCTATCGAGGACATAGGGCAGCCACTTAGCGATTTGGTTATGGAAAATTTCATGAAAAGGATATGGTCCTGCAAGCGTGTTTGTTTTTCATTTTTAACGGCATACCTTCCTCTTTATTTTGACATAAACATTCATAAATGGTCGAATGTTTATGTCAAAAAAAAAATCAATTATTCTTTGAATACCAAAATAACTCCTATTGTTGGGTTCTCCTGTACTAAAAAGACGTATTTATGTTTAAAACGAGAAAACAGCGTCTTCTTATTAAACAAAAGTACATAAAATTCATACATACGTATTTATAATAAAAAGCAAAAATTAACAAGAAAAGTAGATATTTTCCAACCCTTTGGGTCAACCAATTTTTTTTTAAAACACGATACAGTACCATCGTTTGGTGAAACACTCGGCAATTGTTTTTTTATTTGTGAGAATTTGTTTTTCCTTTAAATGTTATCAACAAATTTCATGTCACACAGCCAACGGAAACATCGATATTTAATGCACTGTTTATACCCTCACCTTACTGGTAAAAGGGTATATATCATTTGATACGACCCAAAACCAAATCCGATTTATTTAATCTTGGCCAGAGAAAATTGGACCCCTACTCGGTCGCCTTCTGGTACCTCCCATACAAATGTACCATTCTTTCCACTTTAGAAATCGTGTAATAAAATTAGGCAGAAATTCTGTATTTAGTAAAGCTGTAACTAACTTTAAAGCTTTAAAACTCTGCTCTATATTCCGTCCATTTTGTAAAACGTGTACTACAATATTATTCTATAAAATTTGGTATTTTAAGGTTGCTATTATGATATTTCACCCGATGTTACAATGGTCGTAGCCATGCTCACTTTTCACTTTCAGATACTTTGGAATGTGGTATTGATATGTTTTTACTTAAGCTTGGGGTATATATAAGTCGGTTTAGCCGGCTGAAACTTTTTTACTGGTTTTGAAAATCGAATAATCAGCCGAAATTGTGATGTTACTTGGCCGCCTCGAAGCTGCGATTTATTTTCAATGGGGAGCCATTAAGGATAAATGGATGAGGTACAGCCGAGCCAGTCATGGTAGTCATATGAAGGATATTGTGTTCCGTTGTTAAATGGAATATTTCAATCTTTCCAAAAAAACGGAAATTTGAAAAAAATATTCAATCGTTATATAATCATTTAAAAAGATTTAAGTTGTACTCACTCTACAGTATATCAACTGAATTGGGTAATGCTAGATCGCAAGCCAAATAATATGATCAAGAAACTAACGCTCTGATCAACAAATTAACCATTTATATTCATAATAATACTGTGAAACTTTGAAAGAAACTCGTACAGATCATTTGATGAAAGTATTCAAGACTGCATTAGCAAACTTAAAATATATACATAGACGCCCTAAGTCGTGTGCTAAATATTTCTAAAATATATATATTGCCAGCATAAAACCAGTATTTTCTCTGATCTCCTTTGTAGAAATGTCAAATGGTGCCATGCGTATCGCTGACATCTAGAGTGTGCATCCGCACTGATGCGTCCGAAAACGACTTGCGACGCCTGCCATCTCTATGGTCTTTGCATACCCATGCAAATTTGCACACTAAGGCCCATTATCTCAATGTCCGATTAAAATTTATCGTAACGATATACTACCGGTTAGCACAATTTACTTTTCTCAATATCTACTTAGCGTTTATCGGATCGATAAATGATAACCGGCACTTGTCTGCCGGTTAGTCTTATATCATAACGAAAACCATGAACAGCTGATATGATGACTCCACTCCTTTTCTGTCATTCTTTTTGTTTTTCTTTCACAACAATATTTAAAATTGAATTGAATATAAATTTAATAATTAACTGCACAGCTAAGAATACACAGCTATGCCATTTATTTTTATCATTTATAAACATCTAAACGGTAGAGTTGCCGTACTACCATTTGTCAGCCAGTTAATTTAACGAATACATGAGAAAATGAAAATGTTTAACCGGCAGTATATCGCATCGATAAATTAATGTGCCGGTTAATTAACCGGCACTTTAATCGTACATTGAGATAATGGGCCTAAGTATTCAAAACAAGTACAAGTATTCAAAACAACACCTTCAAAACTAATTCAAAGATTGAATTCGCTATCCATGATTCACGAACCCTATGGACTCTACCATATATCACGAATCTAAACTTACACAGTTCAATACTTAAACAAATATTATTATGAAAGTGTGTACCAATGTAGAATGACTTAGAATTTCTATACCCTTCATGGTATAGGTTTTCATTACCTAATTTTTCCTCCAACTGCTATATTAATTTGGTTTCTTCGTACAATTACACCTGACTAGCTGAGACAAATGTTGCGTAGCTGACCCGGCCCGCTTTGCTTATCCTCACGTAGCTGTACATTAAGACCTGTAGCTCTGGATATATCCTCATACATGTTTACCTAGTAGGGACATAAATACTGTTACACTCGTTTTATGCTGTAAAATTAAAAGTACTGAAGGTTTTTGGACCAAATATTTTTTAATACATTTACTGATGTATATTGTATCCAAAAAGAATCTACTTATTCGAAATGTTCGCCTTTTGCCTTTACACACGCCTTAAGTCGCACTGGCCAACCGTACATAACTGCACGAACCTCGTCCATTGGAAAATTGGCCACAGCTCGAACCAAACCAGTCTTAAGAGATCCAATGTTGGGGTATCTTTCGTGACAAACCTTGTCCCCTAAAACAGTCCACAATTTGTAATCCAATGGGTTCAAATCTGGACTGCCTGAGGGTCATTCTTCAGATGAAATGAACGCTGGCAAATGGTTTCGAAGGCAGGCCTAGAACGTTTTAGTCTTATGGGCCGGCGCAGAATCCTGCTGGAAAGTCCATGGCTGGTTTCGAAACAGAGAATTGTTAAGAGACTTCACAACAGTTTCCAAAACGGTTTCTTGGTAAACTTTGGCCTATGTTTTGACTCCTTGTTCGCAGAAATGCAGGTCAGTGACCCCATCGTAAAAGACACCCTACCAAACCATGACTGAAGCTGGGTAATGATCAGTTCAGATGCTTCCTTAGATGACCGCGCACACGCTCTATCATTTTGCTTGTTAAGATTTTCCTGAACGGTAAACATTTTTCATCGGCGAACAAAATTTTTCTCTGCAAGTTATCAGCGTGCTTCACCAAAAGACATTTGCAATTTTCAATCCTATTTTTTTTTTAAAGCTGCAGTCAATAAATGTCCTGTACGATGTTTGAAAGCCCCGAGTCCCAAGTCTTTTTTAATAATTCGACTCATGGACTTTTGCGTGATATTCATCTCACGGGCCATGATTTTCTGTTTTCGGAGCGGATTTCTGTGAATTCTTGATTTAACGGCTTTGATGACATGCGGTGTTCGAACATTGGTATACCTGGTGCTTCATCAGATTTTTATCAGCTAGTATAGTTTCATTACAAATTCTATAACCGATCCTACTTTGAACTGCAAATTGTGCGGTGGTATTCCTGGACAACCCGTGAGTCAGGGAATTCAGTTGGGTAGTTGACGCCTTCATTTGGAAATAAATACCATTGGCCATAGATTTGACTTTGAATTGATTTTTTTATAATTTACTTTCAAGACGCGGGAAATGACGCGAAATGAAGCCAGTGGAAGCGTCAACTGCAATTTCCCCATTGTCAATGTCTAACAAATTCGATGACTAAGCACGTGATTCATCGAACGGCATTCAAATTCACATAGATGAACTTGTTGCTAATTTGTTGACCTTTGCGTAAATATTGAACTTAGGATTTAAAATGAAAGATAAATCATTTTAATTAGGCGATATGTTTCATTCAAATTTATTTCTTGTTCTGGGTGTTGCCAAAGTAAATAAATACAAAATACCTTTCCAACAAAGTACAAATCATCCAATTCGGTTCGGCCAATCTCGAGTTATGGGATTACAGAAACACCTAACTAAGGCGAAGTCTTCTGGGTCAGCTAGTTCGCAACGATGTTTTTTTTATGAATGACCGGGGATTTATGTTATAAGTATTTTTTGTTCTTCATATAAAATCGTTAACTAATTGATTTATAATGATAATCGATAAACAATAATTGTGTGGGTGTCTAGGAAAAAATTAGATGATTTTCCAACACGCGAGCAGCATCGCCCACATAGTAATCCACATATTTGCTATTAACAGACTTTTAAGAGACCAACGATTACGGAATTGCGCACAGTGTAACAAACCCAACAAAAAAAATGCATTTGCGAAATGACATCTTTTCCTCAAGCGTACAATAACGATAGTAGAGGTGAAAAAACAAACAACTATTGTTCATAGAATATGTGGCTTGGTATTCGGTGGAGCAAAATTTCCAATATCCACCTGGGCTATGGAAACTATACGAAATATAAATCCAATAGAAATATATGTTGAAGGCTTGGTTACACTATGAAAACTCGACTGAACCAGATCGTAAATCCTACCTGGGTACTTGCAACGAAGTCTTTTCGGACCAGACAGGCCAATGCCCAAACTGATCCTGACGAACCATTTGAATCGGCATTTGTTGTGACGGTCCTCTCTTGGTCTAATTTTAATTTTTCATTTGTTTAAATTTTAGGGAGTTATTTCATTTCGAAAACTTCATTTGGGAAAAAACCCAAGGGGCACTGTTTAACCCTATCACCGCCGCGCGATGCGGCTGGGAATTTTAAAATGAATTTTTCAGGGTTTACTAATAAAGCACCCAGAAAGAAAACTGCATCATCATATTTTACCCCCACCGCCCTCAAACCCCCCTGTAGACGAGTGCCATATGGCACTCACGGCCCTTTGCAATGTAAAAAAAAAAGATAAAAAAAATAATAAAATTATGATTGTTTTCATGCTTTTTCGCAATTTTTTAATATTTTTATTTGTACAAAACGTAAAAAAAAGAAAATACATGGAAATGTGTGAAAAATGAACCGGATTCGGCCACGCAATTATTAATTTGTGGTGTTATGGTATGGTTTGAAGCATTTGACGCACAATCCAACATCGCATTTCTCACATTGCGTGCGTGCTTGACTTTTACAACGATAGTACGCACAATGACGACGATTACAAGGCACTACCCAATGCTCCAGACCATCCAATCTAGCACCATTGTCCTTATTGAATCGCCGTTGAGTTTGGTCATGCTGAATCTTTAGCGAAAGCTGTGTGCAATAATAAGTTGCTATGTTTCGCCGAAACTGGAGATGAGTGACGTTCGACATATTGGAATGGCGTTGTTGAACCCAAGCATTCTGCACAGCGACATCGAGACACCACGTCCAAAGTGCCCACCACCATTTGTTCTTTCGAATTTCTGAAAAAAATAGTGTATACCATGAAAACTGAGCGAATAAAATGAAACTGAGCGAATAAAATGTGCATGTGCTTTTCACCAATACGATAGAAGCCGATGTTCTGATCCATCCGGTCGACTCCACCCATGTATTTATTGTACATTGCAATGACATTAGGACTTGGTAAAGGTATATATCCCATATCCTTCAGACTGAAGCGTTCACATGTGCCGTCAGGATAGCGGTCGAACAGGGTTGAAGCTACGGTGACTGCGTTGTTGTCTCGCCATGTTGTAATAGATATGTCATAATCTTTTATGATCATGCTCTCCATGTATCCCCTCTCTTTGCTCTTCTTCATATCTTTCTTCTTCATAATCGGCAAATTTCTCTGGAGGAAATTATCACGACATGTGCCTGTGCCATGATAACCTAGACTCTTCAAATAAGGCAACATAGCTATGTTCGTAAATAGGTTATCAAAATAAAAACAGAATGGCAGGATACGTAGATTATCGGGAAGGTTCAAAATCATTTGCAGTAACGGTGCGACTTTTCTTCCATAGTTGCGACCGAGATGAGGATGGATGTATGGGTTATTTCCTTGGTATACTTCGAAACTGAGCAGATAACCCGATGGCGTATTGATGCACCACACTTTGTAACCGTAGCGAATCGGTTTCTCGCGGAGAAATTGCTTGCAGCTATGAGGTCCGTAATAGGCAACCATGGACTCATCGTACGAAAGGTGGTGCTCTGACAAAATTGGCGATTAATTTCATCATGAGAGGCCGCAATTTCCACATTTTATCGTGATGATTATCATCGGCGGACCGCGAAAAATGCAAGAAGCGACTAATCGTCCGAAAGCGTTGGCGTGACATTGCTGCAGAGATCATTGGATTGTGCATATCGGTACCTTGGCTCCAGTAATCTTCCCGGTCGGAGATAACGTTGTAACCGGAGATTAGTAAAATCCCCATGAACACACGTAATTCATTCACGGTTATGTTCGGATTCACCGCATTCTGGAACACAGCATATTCGTTTGTACAATCGACAATCATCAGGCACAGTTTATCATCAAAAAATCGCTCGAATAATTTATGCGCGGGCACAGCACAATCTTGGTAGTTTGCCGTTGGAAATATACCTCCCATCGTTGCGTTTAATTTTGTTCCTTGTCGTTGGTATTTGAATTTCGTTGACACGCCTGGGCAACTTTCCTTACTAGGAATATCAATATACTTCCCAACGTATGCCAATTTTGTATTCGGTGCTGGTGCAGAGAAAGATGTTGATGTTCGGATCGCGCTCGGTGCTCCAGCTGCAGATGGCTCCTCATCGGCCATCTCCTGATCAATTTCTTCATACAACTCTTCTTCCCCCTCCAACACAGGTAAATCCAAATCAATAATTTGATTGAATTGGTTGAAATGTAGTTGATCCAGCTGAACGTCACCCACATTCTCATTAGCATCGTCGCCACCTGAGTCGTATTCAACATCCGGCGGCTGAATAAACACATTGTAGCTATGATTATCCTGCTCGCCTTCGTGATCAGAATCGTCTGCTTCCAATTGCCGTAGATAATCGGCAACCTGATACACAGTTAGCTTCCTAAAATGGAAAAACACCTAAATGTAGAGCGAAATCATGCGCAAATGCAAACATACAAACATTCAAAAACATGCAAAACAACAAAAATTTCATTGTAAAATCACTTAGTCATCACTTTTTTTTTTACACTACAAAGGGCCGTGAGTGCCATGTGACACTCATTCACCTTTCGCTGCACCTGCATTAGGAGTGATAAACAGAATCAAACTTTTTGTATGTCCATATTATACTCCTCTCCGAGAGCTACACGCACATATAATTTTATATGACAAATATTCACTATAAATATGAATAATATTCTACTTATCTATTTCGATTTCCGCTCATCGCGTTTTTTTCAATTTTTTTTTTTAGATTTTTGTACACTTGTTGTCACAAAAGCTATTGCGGTGCACAGTTATTCATATGACAGCTAATGCCTGTCCCTACACATAATCGCGTCAAAAAAGTAACCAATTGGTTGCATTTTGAAGTGCCATATGGCACTCGCGGCGGGGATAGGGTTAATTCTTGGATTGAGATGTTATTGAATTGGGGGGTCGTATTTCGCTCTTGTATTTGGGGTTTCATTTCATAACGAATTAAAACCCCATTTTTGAACTTTTATTCATTTTCGTTTTAGAACGTCATTTCTTTGGGTGTTATTTCATTGAGCCGAAATTAAAAAATGATCTCGAATTCGACTAATACAGGGTGGCGCAAAAGTAATCCTCCTATCAGAAAATGCTATAAATTTTGCGATTGGCCCCTAATGTCAGTGGCAACTGTGGCGGCGGCCATTTACATGACATCATATTCTCGACTTGATGCAAAAAAAATTAAAAGACCAAATAAAAATAATCCACAAGAAGAATCAAAGTTTTTCATTTTTTTTAATTACAGCCAAAAAACATCGGAAGTTTACTTTTGCGCCACCCTGACGGATTACTGACTTTCCGTCGAGACTTTGAGCGGGAACGAACTGTCTCTCTTAACCCAATTTGTGCCAGACAACAAAAATGATTTTATATCTTTATGAAATGTTCATGGCGAGTTTGAAACATCTGTATATCTCCTGTTTATGCACCACAATTAAATGAGTTTTTAACAAATTGAAAATTCCGAAAACAAATACGTTGTCGCAACCGATGTCCAGTTCCGAATTTCATAAGCACAACCGAATGTTTTTTTGTTAAACTGGATTGGATACATTATTTCTATATGTTTTTACTTACATTAATTACTTGTTGTTACCATTTGTTGGTTATATGTAAATACTCTTTCGAACAGGTACTTTAAACTTGTATGTGAACGATACATATTTCCACAAATTCATAAATGCAATGCATATCTCTGGATTTTTAAGGATGCCCACAGTGGAGGATTTTTTTAATGTCAATTTATATATTTATTATTGTGTTATCATATCTAATGCTCAGGAGGTAACGATTTATATCAAAGTACCACGCACGTTATGAAAAATGTGACAGTTTTTTTTTGAGAAGCTTTCACAATATAGCTTGTAGTGTTTTTGGCGGGCTTCTAAATCGTCTTGGTCAATAGGAACGGCAAAGTTGTCAATAACGTCAGCGCCATGAATAAAATTTTCATTAAGAATATAATTTTGCCAATGATTTAACTAAATGTGTATGGATTTATAAATATTTTGTTTTTCTGAATTTCAAGACGATATGTTTTTTACATACGTACTGTCAAATTTTCCATCTGTAAAAGTTGTATGTAAAATACATGTGAAAATACATATGTAATTTTTTCGATTGGAGCGCGCTCTATTTTCATCTGACAAATATTACAAAACAGCTGTTTTTGAAAACTACACATTAAAAAGTCAGCTGTTGTTTACATTTACAGGTTATGTCATCTGAAAAAACATATGCAGTAGTAATAGCAAAAATTATGAATCGTATGTATAACGACGATTTTGACATACATACGAAATTACATATGGATACAACAAGTGACAGTACATATGTAAAACACATATCGTCTGATGGCAGCTTTAAAGCATGATCAATTTTCGTCTGACAAACATAAACAAAACAGTTGTTTTTGAAAAATACACATTAAAAAGTCAGCTGTTCACATTTATAGGTTATGTCATATGCCGTTGTGATAGCACAAATTATGAATCGTATGTAAAATGGAAATTTGGACATTCATACGGAATTACATATGGATACAACAGGTGACAGTACATATGCAAAAATCATATCGTCTGAAGGCAGCTTAACATGGCAGACAGGAAGATAAAGGTGGGTCGCCGCCGCCGACCATTTTGTAGGCTTGTGACGGCTCCAAATAAGCCGCCGTAGAATTTAAAAATGCCATATTTTTTTTAATATTACTTACAATTCACATACTTCTGTTATTCGAAATTTGTATAAGCACCACTATAATTAACATTTCTTTGTATTTTCCAATGTGTACATTAGGGTGAAGTGAAAACATGCTTTTTTTTTAATTTGAAAAAGTTAACCTCGGAAAGAGATGTAGTCTGGGGGAAAAATAAAGAAAAAAAGTTTAAAAAATTTTTGGGGGTCGCGCCACTCCCTCGAAATTTGGAAATTATCGCTATTTTGGCGTTGATTTTAGAAAAATCCTAAAAATTAACGACTTAACTTATTCGAAATTTAAAAGTTTGAGCTTTTTTAGTGCCCAAACAAAAGTATTTGAGGCAAATATGAGGATAATCGACTAATATTTGTAGCTTTGATGGCGATTTCATTGTTCAGTCAATTTTCTGAAGAAGGGACGATTTGACTTATTTTACTTTTTGAAATTTTTGAACAATGAGAAATTTTTTTTTTAATTTTTTTCATCCCTTATTTCATTGTTTACGCTATTGCAAACATTTATTGACATAAAACTTTTTAGGATTTTTCTAAAATCAACGCCAAAATAGCGATAATTTCCAAATTTCGATGGAGTGGCGCGACCCCTAAAATTTTTTTAAATTTTTTTTCTTTATTTTTCCCCTCATTAGGACCCCAGACTACATCTCTTTCCGGGGTTAACTTTTTTTTTTTGAATTCCACTCCACCCTAGTGTACATAATGAGGACTAAACTGTCCTCAACTATTGCTAAGCACACGAAGTTCGCATCAATTGGAATATAATGAGAAGTTTCCTCATATTAACGACGCTAATCGCAACAAAAATGACGCATCTTTGAAATCCCAGAACATTTAAAAAAGAGGCAACTTCGAAGCGACGCATTGGTGTATTAAAATAATAGTGATTTATAAATGTTTTCTATAAAATTTCCCAACTTTGCCAAAATTACCTAAAATAGTTACGAGTATAAAGAGTGCATCCCGAGAAGAGTATTTTTCTACTGTTGAAGAACTAGTAACCTTTACCGTCCATAATAATTACGATATTTTTCAAAATATATTAAAAAATCTGTTGTTTTTTTTTAAAGCCACCACTCATGTTCAATTGAACCCCGGCTAAGGAATGAGTTCACGAGGCCGCCGCCGGCTAAAGTTACTCGGCGCAATGCTCTGGTCCACATACTGACAAACACATCTGATAAATTATATGGAATGTTGCATTTGCTACCCCTAGGAGTACAGACTGCGGCAGTAAGACTACGAGAGCTGTCGCAATGACCGAACAATGGCTATGGCCATAGCCAGACCTATCAGTTATCGTTGACTACATCCTGGTTGAATCACGCTTCGACCAGAAGTACGAGTTAATGCAAATATTTCTCATAATGTCTCCATTCCATCGATGGTGTGATGTTGCAATAGGACACCACAAACATTCGGCCCATACTCTGCCGTAGTGGATTCTGTCATATTGGATACAAAAACTACAAATCCAACAATGTAAATTTACCTAACCCATTCAGTTGGAGATTCACCTCTTGTTTATTTACAGAAGAGATCAAGGATTCGTGATTCAAACCCACAATTTGTCCTTTAAGAAACCATTTACACGTCAGCTGCAGAACTAGGAAACCAAACAGATACCACCAAACACTTTCAAGCAGCCGCACCACCTCCCAATGCCAAGTGTGTGCTAAGAGTGTGTGACAACACAAACCGCATATCTTAAATTAGTAACTACTGAAAAGGAAACAGAATTCAGTTGTCTTGAAGAATATTCTGCAGAATACACATGCAGAAGTTCAACATTAAATTGGTATTTACAATACAGTCACTCAAGACATTTGATATTGGCCTTTAATTTTATTTTAACATTTCTCTACAAAAGTGGAATTTATCTTCTACCCCCCCAAGGACTTAGTCAACACACAACACAGTAAAAGTATCCGTATTGTTTTCGTCCTGTGTGTTCCTGTTAAAGTGCTCCGAAAGTGCATTGGGAGAACCTGTTGAAAGTGTCGTGGTTTGCATTGTGGATTGGGTTTAATTCGTGTGTGTATTCATTCTTCAATTAAAAGCAAACATTGCACGTTACCAACTTAAATCCGTAGGATGGATGGCCATTGACTGACACCTATCAACACTGACCGGGTTATCCATTAAGGACATAACAATTTTATATAAATATATAATATATAAATAAAACACAGAATAGAGAGTTGAAATTTATTTCAGGTTTAGTGTAAATGTTACATTTTAAGAATGAAATTCGATTTCGGTCATATGACCACCACGAGCCCCGTCTACAGCAATCTATTATTTGGTCCGAATTTTCCACCATTCTTGCATACATTTCGGCCGAAACATTGGCTCGTCTAAGGTTGTTGGCATTGACTTGATGTGGCCCATAAATCGCATGAACGAGTTGGCCATTCGACCGGAACTTTACCATGAAGAAAATGCAGACTTCGACTTACGTTTTGACACTGACAGTCCATTAAAAATGTTTGCGGGTGCGTTGACATAAAGTTACGAAATTGTTATGTCCCTATTGGAAAACCCGGTATATGCGTCGCAGGTGCATACGAGCACAGAGTGATCACAGGAAGTGTTATTTTTGTATTTTTTCTAAGGGTTACTTCGAGCGATGTACAGAATGTTGGGCAGCAAACAACGGTCTGGTAGGTTCAAGCCATGTTTTAAATATCCACAAGGATATTTTGCCAAGATACAAAAAAAAAAAACACGCTATCGAAATGATTATGATGTGATGGCACGCTTCCAGAGTACAAGATGAGCGTACGGGCCATCGGAAGTACCCCACTGGCAGCACTAGACATAGTTCTGCACCTTCTACCCCTCGCAGATTTATACAGGGTGAGACAGCCAGTAGCATCTTTCGATTCAACGAGTCATCACAGCTCAGATATACGAGATTTGGTAATTCGAGACTACTATCAGTGTTCTGTTTACAGGGGACAAGGGACAATCGAACTACAAAGTCAAGAAAATAAAATTTCTGACCCCGCCCAGGCTAGAAATCCCTGAAAGGGATTCATGGGTAGGAGTCAGTAATTTGCAGACGTTTCCTAAATGGACATAGGCACATGAGCAGGTGTCTACATAGAAAAGATGGACATTGGAAATCCATCAGATTGCCGGATGAGTGTAGAGTCTTTCAAGCAGAAATTCTTTCGGATTTGCGGGTTACGGATAAAATTTCCGGTAGCATAATACCGAAAGGTTATACCATTACTTTCTACGTTGTCAGTCAGGCAGCATTGAAGGCTTTAACAAGCCATTAGGTTTCATCTAGGGTAGTTAGTAAATGCAGGCAGGCCCTAAACCTACTGTGACATTGGATGGAATGAAATCACGAATGAGCTGGCTCGACTATGCATATTGAGGAATCGGATAGATAAGTTAAACCGCCAATCAATTACTTTTTCAAAAGCCAGAATGATCAAATCCTAAACAGAACACTTACTAAATGGGAAACGAAAATGAGTTCCAATATATCGAAAGCCTTGTGGCCTAGGTTAGATATAGCGTGAACAACTGCACCGATGGGACTGGACAGAGGAAGTTTCATAGGCCGCTGCTCAGTTAGGGCGAGGACCAGCAGATGGGATAAGAGATCTCCAGACTTCTGCAGGATGTGCGAGGGTGAGGGGGAATTGGAGACAATAGAACTCATTCTATGTCATTGTCCAAGTGTGCAGTGGATTAACGACAGGAGATGCGGGTACCCCATCGCATGAAGAGACAGCAAAAAAGATGGTCTATTCTGGGGACGCACGGAAAGCCAAAGGAGTGCCCATGAAACTAAACAAAATTATTGA
Organism: Hydrotaea cyrtoneurina; assembly: GCA_958296145.1. NCBI lineage: Eukaryota > Metazoa > Arthropoda > Insecta > Diptera > Muscidae > Hydrotaea > Hydrotaea cyrtoneurina. Next base: position 42,706,361 of record OY282516.1, read on the forward strand.
AGTTATGTATAACAATTTTGGTTTCTTTCCGGGATTTCCCGCTAGTTTAATCATTTCAGTTTCCCTAGTTCTCGGGATTTATTTGCGGGATCCCGGCATTTAGAAATGATGTGATTATAAACAGAAAGTTCTGGTTTTCAAAAATCCAATAAAAAAAAAGAATCTTATTGATTTGGAAATGGGAGAATTATCGATTGAGGAAAATACAACTACCTTAAACAGTATGTTTAAAATAGTAAAGTTAATTAAATTGGCCGTTGAAAGTTTGAGCTTCCGTAATACATACAAACATCTGAACCGCCGATGCCATAGTTAACACTTTTTGGTCAGATAAATACCCGGTATGAAAAAAATTTGAAAAAAATACCCGGTATTTTGTTGATATTTTCTAGATTTTGTCTTATGGTGTTTTTCTAGATCTTAAGAATGGGCGTTTTTTCTTCAATTTCAACTCATCGTTCATATAATAGAAATGAAAATTTTGTTTTTTTTTTTGAAAAAATTAAATTACGTTTCATAATTTTCGTGAATGACCTTTTTCAAAGCATAGATGATTGGTCTATGTTTAATGACGATATCCACAATGTTGATGTATTGCAAGCAAAAGTTGATTATGTTTTGGATACTTTATTTGAGTGGATGAGTTTGAATAATATTTCCGTCAATGCCTCAAAAACCAAAGCTTTGTTGTTTTCTTCACATGTTTGCAATGATTTGCGACTGAATTGTAATGGTGCTGCAATTGAGTTTGTCCACAACATGAAATGTCTTGGTGTAGTTTTAGATGATAAGTTGACATTTGAATTACATATTAATAATGTTGTTGCCCATACAACCCTATCTCTTCGTCAGCTCTACACAACCAATTTAGTCATACCTCGCCATATACAAATTAAATTAGTACACGCGTTAGTTATGCCCAATATTTTGTACTGTCTAGAAATATTTTGTGCGACTACAAATAGGATTTTTAACAAAATTAGATTATGTATCAAAGGGTAACTAACCCTTACGATACCTTTTTTCTCTTAGACGGTTTGACCATGTTACTCCATATGTAAATCAATTTTTGGGTTGCTCCTTTCGTGATTTCGTAAATTACACTACTCAACAAAATGAAAAAAATTTCATGTACTCCGGATGCGATAATTTTTTCTGTGTAGATAACCTTGACATGAGCTCGAAAAACGCAATAAAAAAATTTTTTTTCGTTTGGTTTTTGTTTTTGTTTTATTTTTTTTTTTTTAAATTTTAAAAAACTTTTTTTGGTTAATTTGTTTCGTCCGGCATAACTCGGGAACCACTAGCCCGATTTAATTGAATTAAATTTTACAATTCCCTTAATCTGTTCATATATTGTTTTCCTATACAAGCAACAGTTTCCAAGTTAAAAATGAATATATAAAGGAAAAAACTTTTTTTTTGCCTAAAGATTTAAATTTTTTTTTTTAAAAAATCCATAAAAAATCCAAAATGAAAAAAAATGTCAAATCTTATTACTTTTACGTAAAGTCACATAACCTATGAGCAAAATGAGACAAAGATCATGAAAATCGATGCACGCGTTTCGCTTTTATTCGCAATTGAGTAAAGGTATGAATTTCAAATTTCATATATTTTTGTCACCCAACAAATTTTAATTTTTTTTGTAATAAAAAAGAAAAAACCTTACCATAGACAAAGTTGTGCATATGTCGAGCAAATTTTTTAAATTCATACCTTTACTCAATTGCGAATAAAAGCGAAACGCGTGCATCGATTTTCATGATCTTTGTCTCATTTTGCTTTAAAATTTAAAAAAAAAAAAATAAAACAAAAACCAAACGAAAAAAAAAAATTTTTTATTGCGTTTTTCGAGCTCATGTCAAGGTTATCTACACAGAAAAAATTATCGCATCCCGAGTACATTTTGACTGTTGACTAGTGTTATCGGTCTCTTCTGTTATTTTACAAAATTTATAAAAATCAAACTCCGGTTTTTCTTGTTGACTCAGTTACATTTTGTCGTTCATCGCGTGCTAACCAACTAATCATTACCAGAGCGGATGGTCATATGGATAAGTCCTTTCGAGTTAGAATAGCCAGATTGTTCAATTCACTCCCCGGTACATTGAAAATATTTTCACTGACTAATAAAACATTCCCAAAAAAGCTTCTTCAATATTTTTCTTTAACTTCCATTTCGTAATCTATTTAAGAATTATTTGTTCATTCATTTAGGAACTGTAAAATTTGATTGTTTCATTCCTCATTTTCCAATACTGATGTACGCTTTACTGATATTTTTGAATTTGATATGTAAATTGTTTTTTTATATTTTATTTTGTACTAGCGGAGCCCGGCGTGCGTTGCTACGCCAAAGAAAGTAACACATATGTATATCAAATGTGAAAATAAATTCGTGTAATTTATGGTAATGCTAATGGATACACAATATTTTTGGTCGTACCGTTGGGTGTATAAATAAATAAAACAAAATTTTGGTGTACCAACTCTTGAGCAAGCAACATACAATTGGCCGTGGGAAAAACATGAATGTTCCAAATTCAAACCAGCAACAGTGAGGGATTGCCCTTGTGCTTTATTTATGGTCATCGCGAAGCCAAGAATCAAAGGGAACTGAATCCGCTTAAACTCGAATGGTAAATCATTCGTAATCATCGGTATGCGTGGGATCAGCACATCTTCCGCTTTGAATTTGCCGCTGATTATTGTTGCCTCGATCAAATTTGGTGTCAAATTTTTTAATGATCATCCTGGATCCGTTGCATAGCTTTGGGGCGTTCAAGTTTCGAATAAGCATCACCGGTGACCCAACTTTCAATGTCAATATATGTGGTGGCATTCCTGCTGGCTCTAGTGAATTATGAAATTCTGTTGGGTAATTTACAGCTTCTTCCTGATCCATCATTGTGTCGATTGAATGATATTTTTTCTATTCTCCGGGCAATTTCAATTGAATTTGTTCATTTAACTTCTTGACATCATCATTTTTAGGTGCTAAAATTGCACGTTCGCAGAGCCAATCTGAATTTTTGTAGTTGTTGATTAAATTTGGGAAAACATTTTCTAAAAGGGCTTGAATATTTGGTAGCATTTGGCAAAAGTTGGGCGAAAATGAAATCTCATATGTTGTGGGATCAGTTGGAATTTTGCCATTTCCGATCTCTAAAAGTTGTTTTGAAAAGGTTTGGGCAGACACATCTTGCATTAAATGGACACGCATGTTTGTTGATAGTGTAATTTTCTCAATTCGCTTCCATAAATATGATGCTTTCAAGCATGCGTTTAGCTCATCGGCAGGTGTTGATCGAGGTATAACGGGCAAAGTTTGTCGAAAATCACCAGCAATAAGTATTAGAGCATCTCCCATCGGTAGTTGTTTCCCTCGAAAATCGCGCAGAGTCCGGTCAAGTGCTTCAAGCGATTTTTTATGGGCCATGGTGCATTCGTCCCAAATGATGATTTTACACATCTTAAGGACTGTGGCCATACCGGATTTTTTGCTAATGTTACATGTTGGTGTTTCCGTGTGGTTCACATTAAATGGAAGCTTAAGCGCTGAATGTGCTGTACGTCCACCATCCAGTAACGTTGATGCGATTCCTGATGATGCCACTGCCAGTGCCATCTCATTCTTCATTCGAACTGACGCCAATATTAAATTAATGAGAAATGTTTTGCCAGTGCCTCCTGGAGCATCTAGAAAAAAAATTCCACCATTTCCATTGGCTACACGTTGCATGACTTTGTTATAAGCATTTCTTTGATCAGGAACTAAGAGTCTTGATTGAGTGTCTACAAAGTTTTGTTGTTGGTTTACGTCGAATTGGTGTTCTCGCACCAGCAAAAACAGCTTTGCCACGCCCTCTCCGCCCACAAACCGAAAATTTAAAATCCAACATTAAATTAGTCTCCCACATCAGCAGTAGCATATATGTACCAACTTATAGCCTTCTAGCTTTAGAAAACACTTTTGCCACGCCCACTCCGCCCACAGACCAATTTTTCCAACGAAACTTCACAGGATCCCCCGCTGTGGTATGCTGAAAGTTTCATTAAAATCGGATGAGCGGTTTAGGAGTCTATAAGCCACATACATACAAACATACATAGTCACATACATCCAATTTTATATAGATAGATAGATAGATAGCTATATTATTTTTAATTCCACTGTGTTTTTATAAGCATATTTTTAATTGTTTTTTAAATTAACTGAGCAGTAGTATTCAACATGTAGTAGTTTTTATTGTAATTTGTTACAATTGGCCGTAAGGCTTTAAATTGCAAAATCTGTGCAAATAAATGAAAAAATGAAAATTTTGTTTTTTTTTTTTTCTGAAAAAAAAAAAAAAAAAACGAGGATCAGCTTTTTGCCCAATTGCAAGTATTCGAAAACCTTGACCCGCCGTTAAAATAAAGTTTTTCGGTAGAACACTGAGATCTGTCTCAACCATTCCGATCAACATTTTTTTTGTCCGACTCCAATTCTGGCAAAGGTACGAACTCCTAACGCATCAGTTCTGATCAAACGTAGTTCAGTATCAAACTAACGCAGATAAAGTGTAAACTGAACATAAGTCCTGCACTTCTGGCAACTTCCACACAAATAACTCACTTTGTTCTTTGTAATTTTCTCGAGTTATGTGAATCGCTTTGTAAATAAACTGCGAATGTCGGTTCACATGACTGGAACTGTTTTACCTGTTTTATTATTTTCGGTTTCTTTTTCGATTGTTTCAAATCAATGAACTGAAATGCAAATCCATGTCGTTCGGTGGTGGGCAAATGCAAAATCAATTGGTGTACACTTATCCCTCGATTTGCACGAGGGATTTAAACAATTTCACGATTTACACGATTTTTTAGGAGTTTTATTATAGATATGTACACATATTTTTGCGTTTAATAACTCATTCGAGTATGTATTTAATGTGGTCTCACATTAACATTGTAAATAAAATGCATTTCTATCTGAAATTGACGCTAAAAAAGGAAATTCCCCATTATGCAGATAAAACGACAAACATTCTGGAGTCAGCATATCACTTTAGTGAGTTTCTAGACCGGTGTGTGGCATTGTATGATTTCTCAGTAAAAATAGTTTTTTACGCGATTACTTATTTCCCTTAACATTCTATGAAGGATCTGACGGGGAACTTCTGCCGAATCAGTGACCTGCGCACGATATAATTTGTATACTCACTGATCGGGACCTGTTAAAAGCCGGCTCCGATCGACTTTTATTTATCTAGGGATGTTTTACATGGCTTGGAGATCACATTCTTACTCGTAAGTCGCCAGCATTTAAGAGGTGGAAGCAGCCGCTGAAAAATGTTTAATGGTCTTACCAGGATTCGAGCCTGGGTTCTGCTGAGTGGTAGTCGCACACACTCCTACCACACAACAAACGTCCACGTTACGCGATTCCGACCGATTTTTAACACAATAATTTGAAATTTCTTTCTACACGATGTCCTCATGTGTATCTATAGATATCTATCGTGTAAATCGAGGGATAGGTGTATTCATAATGAAATCGCGCGTTTGAGGTACAATTTTGATTGTTGTCTATTCTTTTTTGGGTTTAATTTGTCCACTTTTTCTTTACGTTGTTGTAGTGCATACACACACCTACACAGAACATTTGTGGTATCACAACCAAAGGTCGTAACTAACACAAAAATTTTGATTGTTTATTTTTTCAATTTCCGGTGAATCTTAGTTTTGTAAGACAAAAAAAAAACATCGTATCGAATTTTTCTCATTTAATTAAAATTCTATAATTACTAGCAATTTATTTAGTTTACCTAAATTTGAAATCGTTTACGGTCAATCTTGTAACAAATTGTAAATGTTGGCTACGACCTTTTCCTTTGCAGCCAACGTTATGTATGCGCATTTTATTATGACACTGAACGGTGGGACAATAGTTGAAATAACGGGTATCGGCTATTGAAATGGGAATATAGTGGTTTTTTTTTATTAAGAGTGTGGCACCGCCCAATTTTTTGTAGGACATACAAATTTTCGTGCCAATAACATATGTCCCTAATATCATCTCCATACTTCAAACAGTTTATAAAATATGGGGGTGTTCACAATTTTAAGGTGTGGGCGGAGTCATGAAACATATGAAGGAAAGACAATTGTTACTCCTACTTCCCGTCACCATATCAGGAAAATTCTGTTAAGAGGAGAATTCGATACAAAAATGTGATGAACTATTCGACCTCATCCAGAAGTTTTCAAGAGATTCCTCTCTGCGTGGCTCACTATATCAGTTTTCGTGGTCAATGTAAGATGTCTAAAGAAGAAGAACGTTCTGTGCGTGCCATTTCTGTTTTCCTAGTTAAAATTGTGCCAAAGCAAGATTTAGGTATAGGACAAGTCTGTTAGACTATAAAGAACGTGACATTGCAGAATAAGAACCTAATCAAATTTTCGAACCATTTGTGTTATTTGAACGCAGATTTGGTGGGGCTATCGTTTTCCAATACCACAATCAAAAATGCCATCCAAGACATCAGGCTTAAGCACCAATTTAAACTTGAACGCCATCAAAATGATTTGGCTATTAAGTATACCAAACACTTAAAGACTCTGGAGAAACGAACGACAGGTTTTCCGAACCTACTACATCAGGCTATAGAGGTCCTGCCTCTATTTCATGAGGTTAAAACCAAATGTGGTTTCATATTCTCTATTGTGTGAACATTGTCTAACAAGTCTAAAACAGTTAACGGCTAATACAGGGTTTTCCAACAAGAGATATTGTGTTGGTATTCAAAGAAAAATTAAATTTTTTGAGATAAATGATCGGATGTTTATTTCATAATAAAGAGGAGGGTATGCGGTTAATAATGAAAAACAACATCAGCCAAATGGCCACCACGACCACGCTTACAGGACTTACATATCTTTTTCTTGAATTTATCCATAACCAAATCGCAAAGTGGCTGAGGTCTTGAATCGACGCTGGGCTGTTGGCGTAGATCTTATCTTTCACGTGGCCCCAAAGGAAGAAGTCGCAAGGTGTTAAATCGCAAGATCTCAGTGGCCAATTGTGATCACCTCTTCGAGAGATAACACGGTCCGGAAACTTTCCCCGTAAAAGAACAATGGTTTCGTTGCTTGCGTGGCACGTATCGCCGTCCAACTCCGACCATAAAAAACCATTAATCATCTCTCGATAGCGCAATCCATTCACCGTAACTGTTGAACTAAGCTCATTTTCGAAAAAATAAGGCCCAATGACCCCGCCGGACCATAAACCGCACCAAACAGTCACACGTTAAGGATGGAGAGGCTTCTCAACAATAACTCTTGGGTTTTTCGAGCCCCAGATGCGACAACTTTGCTTGTTGACGTAGTCACCGAGGTGGAAATGGGCCTCATCAGTCAAGATGATTTTTCGATTTAATTCCGGATCATTTCCATGCATTTCAGGGACCCAATCAGCAAAGACACGACGTTGTTGATCGACCTTGAGTTCTTGTGTTAACTGAATGCAAACTACGATGTAATGACGTTTGTGGAATACCCAATTCCAGAGTACGACGAGGAATGGACAAACCTGAGTTTTCTTTAGGCTACAGCAGCAATATTCTCAGTTGTTCTTGAGAGACGTGTACGGGTTTTATTCTTCACATCACTAACTTGTCCCAACAGCTGGAATTTGTGCACCAATTTCTGTATTGCGGTCCGACAAGGTGCTTCACGACGACCCAAAAATGCTTTAGTTTTGCCAACTGTGACTGCAAGATTTTCACCATTTTTGTAGTGAATTTTAATAATTGCAATGCATTGTTGAATTGTGTATCATTCCATTTTTAGTAATGGCGTAGTTTCAAAATAACACCACTTGTTGGAAAACCCTGTATTTCAAAAATATCTCTTGTCCTCAATTATTATTAACATTTGTTTTCCGAATATTTATTTTCAGACCATATATTTGTAACCATTTGGGCTGAAAATTCGATTTTCGTAAAAGGGTGGCACACAAAAAAATCTCGTGTTTGAAGCGTGTATCATTCGTTTCATTCACACAATTCATAGGGTCCGCTTGTGCCTGGAACTATGTCATTGTCTATTTTTGCGTTAAAATCTCCCTCTGTGATGATTATTTCGTGAGGTTTCCTGGTTCTTCTCCGATCCTCAATTTCGTTATAAAAAAACTTAAATTTTTTTTCTGATTTTTGCCAGCCGTAGATTGAGAGGTGAAGTTTTAAGCATTATTTCCAGGATACTGTCAGAGTTTCGATTGAATCCTTTTACGCATTTATCAACATTGTTTTTCATTATTTGTCCAAAGCCATTTCTGTGCCAGAGTAAAATATCTTTGCATTTCGGGTTTCAATTTCTCCACTATTTGGCCAACACGTTCCACGTTCCTATATCAATTATCAGACTATACATTTCAGATGTGATATTAACTAGTTTTCCGGCTTCGTATGGTCTTTGTACGTTCTGGTTCTTAACACTCTCGAATTTCCGGAGAATGAAGGCATTGTATCATAATTGTAAATTTCTCAAGGGATAGTGGTTACCAGCTGCCTTCTGTATGGTTTCTAGTTTCCATCTGTATTTAATAGGCCGCTCCTTTCGAGTATCGACAGTGCTTGCTGGCGCTTAATGAAAGACAGACACAGCTATCTACTTGTTGGTCCGCGAGATGTATTTCAAAGACCAACTTGCAACCTGTTTTTTAGCCAGTTATGCACAAAGAAATAATTTTAATAAAATTAAACTCAATTAAAGAAGACATCATCGGAGCGGTCTTGCCTGGAAGTATGTAATACGAAGTTGTGCCTAAAAGAATATACTACAAAGTATTGATAATTTCTACGATGTCTTCGAGACGAAATATTCCTGCTAAAACCTAAAGCATTTTTGAAATATTCATATCCTATTTGTTAAGGTTTGAGGCGGCTATTGTGTTGCTAATGGTCAGTTCATATCAGTTAAAATTACACAATGCAACAAATTAAAAAAAAAAATACAAAAACTATACAATTCTGACATACTGTAGGTTTTTAATTTATTTTTTTGTAATTGCTGTAATTAAATTGCTGCTTTTGGTGACATAAATTAGCATAACTCGAAAACGACGAATATAAAAAAATACCAAATTAATTTGAATCATATCAATGAATTTTTCCCCTAAATTTTGTTGGTGAAAAAGGAATAAAGAATAGAAAATGACAAAAAGTGTACATTTTCAGCAATTTGTCATAAAGCCATACATTTATAGTACAGTTAAAATAATGTGTAGATCAATGGGGGATTTTCGCTTTTATTCACAATTTAGTGAAGACGCCTCCCGGAATCCCCCATACTGAAAAGGGCAAGTTATTTTTAATGTATTCGCAGATTTAGCTATGGGACATCTCTAGAGAACAACTGAAAATATTGTTGCTGTAGCCCAAAGGGTTAAAGAAAACCCCGGTTTGTCCATTTCTCATCTTCTTTGTAATTGGGCAAACACAAACATCATTACACCATAAAGACTTGGGTCTTAAGGCTTATACAGTTCAGTAAACACAAGAACTCAAGCCGGCCGATCATCAACATGGTCGTGTCTTTGCTGATTGGGTACCTGAAATGCATGAAAATGATCCGGAATTCCATCGAAAAATCATCTTGACTGATGAGGCCCATTTCCACCTAGGTGGCCATGTCAACAAGCTAAATTGTCGCATCTGGGGCTCGGAAAACCCAAGAGTTATTCTCTCCATTCTCAACGTATGACTGTTTGGTGCGGTTTTGCTATGCTTCGGACATTTTGGCCCTTTCTATAAGTTTTTATATTTTTTGCTTGTCTCTTTATTCCCCACTCCCAGTAATTAATTGAAATAATTTATACGAAAAACACAAAAGGATTGCCAATACAAGTGAGTTTTTTCCATTTCCATTCCCCTTACCTATCTTTCCTACATACTTAGAATTTCGGCAATTAAAATTGCCTAGTGTGAATTGGGACTTGTTGCCAAGTATGTGTTTCACCTTTTTTAATGTCTCCCCTTTTTGTGTTTTTTTTACCCCGTTTCGGGCTCATTTTCGCCATTGTTACCCCTTTTTTTTTTACTTTTTTCCGATTTTTGTTCCTTTTTTATCCCGCTCTGGTAGTATTATCCACTTGTTGTTGCCAAAACAGTGTGCTCCAGCTATTTATATTTATTTCCCTTCTATTATCCCGCTTTAGGTCCATTTGTGTTCCATCTCTAACTCATCTATGGCTGCCATAAATTTGGTTCTGCCTTTTTAATTTTTCCCTTTTTATTACTTTTTTCTTTGCAAAATCTGGGTCTCATATGTTTTATTTTTACCGCTTTTTGTTCATTATTTATCATGTTTTAGACCCTTTTTCGTCCCATCTCTAACTCATTTTCATGAATCAGTCACGAACGAGTGTTTGTATATACATATGTATATAGATTGAAAAAACGGTGCCAGAATTGTGGCCCATGTTAACATAGCCTAAGACCAGTTTTGTAGTTCCACTCTAATTCCAATCACAATTGGATCACATTGTAATCTCCAATGTAAACTGACTTTTGTAGAATTCATTTATTTTTATTTCTTTGCGTGTATATTTCAGAACCATTTTGCCGATATTTCGCAGCACTCGTCCCACTGTGATTCGCCGACAAACCTCATGCATAATATGCAACGATTAAAAATACACAACCGAAGAATAAAACAAAAGAACAATACGACCAAAAAGCCAGAGATTTACGCTGTGGTTTATTTCATTTGCACCACTTTGTTCGGCGTTTCGTTCGCAAGAAAGGGAATTCGATCAAAAGTGTAATAAACGTCAAACGACTAACAACTGTTGGCGGCGGGGAGCTCAGCCCTTTGAGAAGAAATTACAAATGCAAGAACAAAGAGAAAAAGGGAATTAGACATACATTTGGAATTCATTGCATTGTCAGCGAACACTGAAACTAACTGAAATTCATTCCAAAAAGTTGAGCCGGTCAGAGTCAGCTGATGTCTGAAGGTTGTTCGGTATTTAAGGCAAAAATGTTTTATTGAACAAAATGTAATTAATCAGTGTGTCGGTGCTAAAAACATAATACAGATAATATTAATAATAACAGTGACGGTCCGGTCCGATCCGGTCCTTCTCCGGTATTTGCTTTCACATTGAATATGTATTGTTTTCCGCGAACAATGTGCGTTTACTACAAATATATAATTTAATTTTACCATTCTTTCCTTTCACTCCGTTTGCCTTGCAGACTAACAACAAGAAACAAAAGCAGAAACTACTTTGAAAAAACAAAATGACATTAACGAAAAGTTTATGACTGCAACAAAAACAACAACACAAAATGTGTATTTATAAATTAGTGTTAAAGTGCACTCAACAAATAAACAACAACAACGCCAACCACACAAACTACAAGCACTGACTTCGGCATTGAAGCCGCAAAATCACGTACCTCATTATACGCGGTGCCGTCAGGCCCTCCTATCAACGACACTGTCCGTGAATTGCACGTGTTGCCAACAAGCGGCCAAAAAGAGAGCGGGAGCTGGACCTTGACACGAATGTCTTGCAACATTCGCTGTCCGCAACCATCTGTCATTCACCATCAACCCCCGCCTATGCTGCGTACAAGATCCCCGTAGAACTGTAGGTCAGCCACACACATCCATCCGCCATTCACCACAAATCATGCTCCTGTTGTATTATACGAACACCATTTTATTTTGGATTGGTTTGCCGAGCTTCAACCCACACGATGGCTTGGCGAAGAACTTGCACAAACATGATTTCCAATATTTGCCACAGGAGGTGTGCATAGCCCAGTGTTTGGACCGAAACGCCTTGGTGAAATCTGCAATAGCTTCGGTCGTCCAACTTGGAGAGAGGGAGTTTACCACCAAAACGGTAAGTACAGAAAACGTTGTACATACATATGTATGTACATACATATGACCGAAAACGTATACATGTATGTAGTATGATTTAATATAATCGCTGGAGTGATAAATCGTTAAAGGCTCTTAATGATTTTAAATGTCTGCCATTGGATTTATTTCATTTATTTTTTGTTACTTGGGAAACGTTTTTCATATATCGATTTTCCAACAGACACACAAATACGAGAACTATGTAAATATCGCTCATTTACTTCATTAGCGTCACAATTGAAAATTAACTTTTTATTTTTTTTTTGCTCAAGAAGAAGCCGTAAATCTCAAAGTTAGGTTGACTTTTGTTCGGCAGTGCATTATACAAACATTTGTCAGGGCTCGAGTTTAATCGGGTTTGGTTTTTCCCCCTTTATTAGATATTTTAGACGCAATTCAGAATTGTAAATGACTCACTTGTAAAAATCGAATTTTGAGTTTGATTTTTGTTGTGGAGAATGAAATATTCAAAAAACATTCAAATAAATCAGAACCCTCTTAAAGGTGGCTTGATTTAAACGCTTGGATTTTATTTTGTCATTTCGTGTGGAAGACTTTCAAAAAGTGGATTTCAATACATTTCAATCTACCAAAAATGAGACCACATTGTGATGGGTATAATATTATCCCTTATTACCAGAGAAAACAAAAAAAAACCATGAACTTTAAGCAAAAACGAATAGAAGAAAAGGCACAAAAAAACTATTGGAAAGGCAAAAAAAAATTTAAGAAAAAACACAAAAGAACATAACAATTTAGAGAGAAATAATGCAAAAAGCCTACAACTTAGGAAAAAAAATCAGAAAACTAAAAAAGCAAAAAAGATTTGGGTGATTCCACGAAAGTTGACCCCTTGCAAGCAAAAAATAAAATTATCAACTTTGACCCATTTTAGCTCTTTTGTTATAGAAAATATACGTATCCAACATCCTGGGGTGTATGATAAATTTTTTTTATTTTTTTTTGTAAAAAAATCTACTTTAACTTGGTGCATCATACACTTTTCCCCCCTTTATACTGAGTCTTTTTTTAAATCACTTGACAACACTTTTATAACGGTAGTTAGCAATCAAAACAATTACCAGCTGACAGTTGTTACTTTTGTCTACGTTCAGCAGAAAATTTGCACGTGTAGCTTTCAAATTATAATTTAGAGAAATTTTTCAAAATCAATAATTTGTGTCACGACCGTGACCACCGTGAAAACTGTTAAAGCTATAAAAAACACAGTTGCTAAGGGTGACAAGGTAAGTAAGTTAAAGAGTTTCATGTAGCAAAATAAGCGCTCGGAAGTCATTTCAATTTTTTTTTAATTTATTGAGAATGTCACGATCGTTACCTTATTGAAAATTGTGTTCAAGTTTTTCTTACTAACTATAGCTTAACAAACCATGGACTCCCAAAGCAAGATGCAAAGATATCGGAAGAGATTGAAGGAAGATCCAGTAAAATACAAAGCTCATTTGAAAAAAGAAAGAGAAAGAAATAAAAAACGGCGGCTGGCTGGAAAAGAGTCATTGAGTGAAGAAATGCTTGCTCAGAATCGGAATACTGATCGCGAACGTCAAAGGAAGTGTCGTGAAAAAAAGAACATAGGGAAGGAGAAAGTTGTTGAAGCTGCAGCCTCATCATCAAATATAGGAAGCTTTAAGTCCGATCGTTCACTTAAAAAGGCAGTAACAAAAGTTAAGGTCAAACTACCGAGCAGCCCCTCGAAGAAAATTGCAGTTGTGAAGAGACTTGCTTCTGAGCTAGTTGGTCCTGAAATGGATTTGATTTTCACCAAGCGACGTAGCGTTTCAAAAGAAACCCTTATTCTTATTGGGAAACTAAAAGACTTGAAACAAAAACTAATGTTTATATTAATAAAAAAGGATCACAGAAAAAATTTACTATAATTCTCAGTGCCATAAATTTTTTTAAATTTTAGTTTTCTATGTCTTTCCAGTTAAAGACGGGAGATTTTAAATTTTAAAATGTCATTGGATGAAAGTTTTTATAAGGTTTTATTTAAGAAAATTATTTTACTGGCTGTGATGGTAATCTATAGTATACAGAAAGTTTGAATATAGTAAAAAGGACTTCTTTAATCCCTTTACAGGGAAATGGTAAAAAATTAAATACAAAGTTTTCAAAATGGACAAAAATAAGATTTTAGACCAAAAAAAACTATGTATTTATTTTTTTTACCATTTCCCTGTAAAGGGATTAAAGAAGTCCTTTTTACTATATTCAAACTTTCTGTATATTATAGATTACCATCACAGCCAGTAAAATAATTTTCTTAAATAAAACAATAAACCGTAAAAAACGAGAACAAGCAACGGCAAAAAATAAAGATTTTTTAAAAAAAAAATGGTGATTGTGGTGTGCAAGATTGTTTTAAAAATCGAAGAAGTGGATTTTTTTTTGTAAAGGTGAATACGTTAAGTAACTTTCATCCAAAGAAATTTTAAAATTGAAAATCTTACGTCTTTAAATAGAAAGAAACAGAAAACTACAGGGTGGCTGATGAATTTATGTACATTAAGAAACTCAAACAACTTTTTTTTAACTCATATAAATTGTTTGAACTTTGTTCATTTAAAAACTAATACATAGTTATTAAATCTTTTAAATGTTTTTTTTTCTAATATTACTTGGTAAAAAAAATGCATTCACCCTGGAGAGTTTCAGCGGGAATTCTCTGAATTGTTGTTCGAATACATTGCTTTAAATCATTCAAATTCTATGGGTTTGTTTAGTAAACTTCCTTTTGCAATAATCGCACATGAGAAAGTCAGGTGCAGTAAGGTCAGGATACCTTGGGGGAAACGCAATGGCGAGTTTCTTTACTGGAGAATTTTCGCTGCAATTCTGTCATCACAGGACTAGCTATGTGACAAGTTGCACAATCTTGCTGAAACCACACGGCACACGGTATTGCAAGGTATTCTCTTTCGGCAGAGTTCTGTACAAAACAAATTTCTATTGACCGTAACAATACAACTGTAGCAATATTCATCAGCCACCCTGTACAATTTGAAAACCTCATATCACAGTTTATTGTAACATTTTACATGGCACTGAAAATTAGAGTATTTTTTTTCTGTGACCCTTTCTCGGTGGCCAATTGTGATCACCTCTTCGAGAGATAACACGGTCTTCCCCGTAAAAAAAAAACAGTGATTTCGTTGCTTGTTGAAAGTAAACGTGGTCCTCATCATCGTTCCATTTTTAGTAATGGCGTAGTTTCCACTTGTCATATGTCAAAGAATAAAAGCTTCAAAAGTGACAGCTACCGAAATACTGGGTGATTCACCCAACTTCTTTATTATGGACATTTTTTTTTTTTAAATTTTTATAAGGTGGAAAACAGCTGCTGAAAATGTTTGATGGTCTTACCAGATTTCGAACATGGGTTTACAAACAACCACCTACCACACCACGGTCATCCACCGTCATCGTATGTACCTTTATTATTTCGACTATAATTGTATAGATATTGATGAATTCTAAAAATATTGTGGATATGATGTGGTTGACACAAAACAAAATCGAAGAAGATTTGTAAACTATTCGTTTTACCCTGCCATGGCACGTACAATTAATTTGTTGCCAGTTGAGTACACATATTGCTTTCGAAGCAAAAGAAAAATATCCAAAATCACCTGGAAAAAAAGCTGAGCGTCAACACGTGCATGTTCATTTGAAAAATGTCGTCGCAAGAGTAACTTCTCTTAAACAGAAGTAAATAAAATCCCCGTGTTGCCATATACCAGAAATTCTCAAAGCTTTTGGGGAAAAGTAGGGACAAGCTAATTTGTTTTCGTAAATACGCCAACATTTTGTTTTTTGTACTTTAACTACGTCCGAAGAATTATTTATTATTTGAAAGTAAACTTTTTTTTAGTACAACAAGACGGTCAAAACACAATTATACAATCAAATTATCCCATAAAGTGCCACAAAAACATGCTAACATTCGTCCCTGCTGCATGTCCCAAAATTCCACTGTAATTGAATGTTCGTTGGCAGTCGGCTGGCCAGTAGCAAAAAAGTGTGTGTTTGGTAAAAAAAATGTGAGTATGCTGAGTTTTTCGAACAAACACTGGCCCGTGTAATGGCTGGTTTATTTTATTTCTGAATAGCAAGCAGCCTATTCAAGAAATTTTATGGATAAATGCGGAATTTATGGCCTTTTTTGTGAATGTGTCAAATTGGTCTATATTCAAGTGTGACGTAATTAATAAAAAGTCGCAGGCGGCGAAACTGAATCAAATATAGCATCACCCTAATTAAACACAAACAATTTTCATATTCCATAGTTTCCGTATTTCACAAGTGGACTTGGCATCCACCTTCGAATTTTACAGAAACAATGCAATTATACGATTTCCAAAGTGGTACCAGAAGGGACATGGCTGGGATTATAATTTTGTTCCGAAAAGTTGATCTAGTTAAACCCTTATTTAAATTCCGAATCTGAGCAAGATTTTGTTGGTCATAGTAATATTACTAAACGATTTTCAAAGTGGGCGGAATGGTAATGGCGGATTCTTTCGGATGATGTATATGATAAATAGCGGTTACATATGATAAAGGGCGGAATGACATTAGGCCCCAGGAAATTATACCCCAAACATGAAAACAGGCGCCAACAAATTTAATTAGGGCCTAATCACTTAGTGGTTATTTGAAGGTAGGTAAACATGCCCCCAGAATAGTTCCACATCCATTAATAAAATCCCTTGACTTTACATCTTGGAAAGCCCCCCATATTAAGGCTGGAGGAAGTAGAAGTAGTTGCCATTAATTGTGTTGACTCTCTCAGCGCAGTTTGAGTATTTTTTGGACACATTACAAAATGAAACCTAAATGAATAACAGACGCATATTTTGTTCCCCGGACTTAACGTCTCACGGCCTTATGACCCCTCTGTGTGCGGCCATAGGGCCCAATTTACTTTTTGATATCACGATCGCCCCAGGAGTGGTCATAAAGCCCAATGAAGTTTCGGACATACGGTTAGTCCATGGGTCATATATATAAATATTTATAATGTGTTATGTTGATTTAATTTATGGTAGTTGTTATTGCTTCAGTAATAGTTTTCACTTTCAACGTTAAAGTGAATCTTTTCACGTGATGGGTTTGCTGGGTATCACCGTCACCATATTTTGGGGTGTATCTTCTTCACATTAAATTATACGGTGAAACCAATGTGAATGCTTGTTTTTTTTTAAATGCACATTTAAACTGTAAACAAGCATCACAAATGCAAAATGTATGTATGTAATTTTTAGCAATAAATTTGCAATAATTAGGATGGAAGTAGCTTTTTTAAAAAAAAGTTTTATTTATTTCTCTGCTATTTTCTTGCATCGTTCACACAAAAATGTTCTTTGACACATATAATTCACTTGAAGTGAAAAACCTAGATGGTGACAACCAGAACACGGTTATGAAAAATACCTCAAATGGAAAATTCCCAAAAAAAATGAAGAAACATCTGATGAAATGTCATAATAGCAACCTCAAAATAGCGAATGTTATAGAAAAATATTGTATTACATGTTTTTACAAAACGGGCGGAATATAAAGCACAGTTTTTTCTCGAAAATTTTATATAGTTAAAGCTTTACTAAATATAGAATTTCGGAAAGATTCGTTGAGCGAGTTTATATAATTACACGATTTCTAAAGTGGGTGGAATGGTAAATTTGTATGGGAGGTACCAGAAGGAGTCCGACTAGGGGTCCAATTTTTTCTGGAGAGCTTTAGATGTTTATAGATTTACTAAATACAGATTTGGGGCAAGATCGCGTTGGTCATATTAGTGTTATTACACGAGTTCTAAGGTAGGCGGGATGGTACATTTGTATGGGAGGTACCAGAAGGGGAGTGGCCAGACTTCTAAGTTTTTGTCCAAAACTTTATCTAGCTATGGATTTCCTAAGTAAAAAATTTGGGCAAAATCGCGTTGGGCGTATTCATATTATTACACGATTTCTAAAGTGGGCGAAATAGCAGATTTGTATGGGAGGTACCAGAAGGGGCGTGGCCATATAGCCCATATTCAATCCCATAAGCAGTTTTGGGAAAATATTAAGCCATGCCAAATTTCAGAGTAATTGCTTAACTCTTTCGAAAGTTATCGTGCGTACCAGCAGGACAGACAGACGGACATGGCTCAAACAATTTAGAGAGTCATGAATCGAATTTGGTTCAAAGACACCTGGGGTGTAATGTGAATATTTCTATGTGTTACACTTTTGAGCCGTATCAACTGATATAACCCTCCCACCCGTAGGGTGAGTGTATGAAAATCCATCACAGTCACCGATTCCATCACTCCACGCAAATCACCCAACAGCAAATAATTGTTAAGTACCCCTTTCGTATTGATTTCTTTTCAGCCTCTTGAAGTGTGCGTAAGCTATTGCTCAACTCTGGACAGCACCATCGCGCAAAATGCCAGTTCAGTGAAACGTGTCCACGAAAACTACAGTTTAAACTTAATTTGCCGCGATGAAAGTAGTTTAAATTTTAAAATAAATTTACATACGCTAAATGAAGGCGTGATTGTTAAAAACAAAACAAAGGAAACTGATTTGTCGTCATATCCGACAGAGCCAATGTCGACCGCAGCAACGTCATCACCACCAACACCAGCATCATCATCGACGTCAGACGCCGAAGACGGCCGCAACAACGGAGATGTAGTTCTGTTTGTAATTAAAATTCATCAGTCCAATGAAACTGAAAATTACTTTGTCTTTCTGGTAAGTGCATAAATTACAGACTTCACAACTAAAATGAATGTGTAAATTCTTTGACGTCTGATTATCTGTACAATTGTAAGTGATTTTTTGTTTGATACGCCTGCAAGAATTTTAGCTAGACTTTGAGACGGTTCATATTTAATTAAATATAATGTTCTCAATATTCCATGAATCAGTAGACGGGGGAACGTCTCTTAGTTCATCGAACTCTGCTCGACATAATTTGTCTACTCATTGACCGGGACCTTATCTTTCCATGGACCTACTGGCCCAATCATTGACCGGCTCCGAACAGCTTATCTGGGAAAAATTTAATTCCCATTTGATATAGGCTGTATCTCAGGATGATATCAGCAGTATCTGTAGCTGATAATTGCTCGTGGTATGGGCAGTGTTGCCAGAAAATAATGCCTATAAATCGTCATATTCGTGAGCAATCGTAAAATCCTCGTTTATAAATAAAAATGTCAAAAATAAACACTTGTGTTTTGTCTTTCGTTTGATAAAAAAAAAACACTTCACGTTGAAGAGTTGCCAATGTTCTGCCGATACAAATCGATCAATTTTGACTTTGACTATAAGCGTAACTGAAAACCATCGGATATCTAAAACTAAACGTATCAATAATCCGTTTTTATGTTCATTTCAAAGAAATGCAAGGAAATATCGGATAATTGAAAAATGTTTCGTACTCAAACTTTCGACTTCACATGAAAACGGCTCCGTTTAACTGATTATTATTATTTATTTATTGCAAATATAATTTACAAAAAAGCGCCCCGGTAGGCGAGTTGGTAGCGTGCTTGCCTATCAGCGTGGGGGTTGTGGGTTCGATTCCCACCAGAGGCTTTGGTCTGTCGCTGCAAAAATCAAGCCAAATGGTCTTTGTCACCCGGTTTACCCTTGGACCCAAAATTAGAATATAAATTTACTTTGTATTGTAATTAATAAATAAATAAAATAAATAATTTACAAAAAAATAGGGCCTTCGCCTTGATTGATGATATACTACATATCTTATACAGTACAAATTGAGGAAGATGTTGCTTTAATCTATTATAGTCTAGATTTTGTATGGATTCGGCAAAGGTGGTTGTTTGAGTGATGTCACTGGAGCATGACAGTAAATGACTCATAGTTAAGCTTTCATTACAGCCTGGACAGTGTGTAACTGAAAATATTCAACGTGCTTGATAGAACTAGATTATCTGCTTTTCGAAGCTTTTGAAAATGCCACGAATTAAGTTGAACACGATATTAATCATAAGTTTACAATCGATGGTAGTACTTTTTCACACATACCGTTTAACTGAAATACATACTTTCCGATGTTGGCTTTAGGGAAAAATACGGATAAGTGAATCAATTTGAATCCATTTTCGGCAAATCCGTGTCAACTGTAATTGTCGTTGAAAGTAGTTCGAAAACTGAAGGACTTATTGAGCCGCTTTCATAAATATTTCCGAGAACCGTTTCTTATAACCGTGTTATAAGAAAAAACCGGATATAAGAATATTGTATCAGTAAAGTATTTCATATAAGAAAACGTTTATAAGAGAACCTCTGATAAAACAACGATTTGTCAAGCAATACTGATGTCAAGACCCTTTCTATAAGAAAATGTGTATTTTGTTCATGGCAACACTGAATTTGTTTTTTCAACACAAGCAACTTTATCTTTTTCAAACCACAGTTTTGTGTTTAGCGTTTATTTGTACCTAGGAAACGACACAAATAAAAGAAATTATTATCCAAAGGATTTTTATTTATAAACAATAAATTTCTTATATCCATATACAGTAGAATCTCGAACAAGTTAACCAAAATGACCCAAGAGTAATTAAATTTTTCGAACTGTTAATTTTTCTAAGCGGTTTTTTGAATTGAGAAAAAAAGGTTTTAACAATTTTACAAAAAATAAACTTATTTATTTAGTTCGATATCCTAACTTGACCAACCTTATTGGATTTTGAAGGCCAACTCTCAGGGAATGCCCCCTATAAATGCAATGCATTGTGTTAGCGGAAGGAAATTAGGGTATCGAAAGGAGGGAAGTGGGAGTAGTATTTGTTGACATTTGTTGTGAATTTCCCGCTGTTACATTAGGTGGTAGAAGCATTGCTACAATGTTTCCATCATCAGATTGTAGCATGTCAATTGGCTTACGTTATCAATCAGCAACAATCCCTTAGGTGGTACATTCTATTCAGCAGCAAATTTGCGAAACTGCAAAAATTGTATGTCATAAGCAAAAATTTAAAAATGAAATGAAAAAAAATAATTTTATCTGTTTAATAAATGAATGGTTGAAGAAACAGTTGAAGAAAAGCTGTGATCTCATCCACGACTACTTCGAGTTGGCGTATTTCAATGGGGTTTTCAAATCCTTTAAAGCAACGTGGATTTGCGGATTTATCAACTTGTGCGAACCATCTGCGTTCGCACACAGCAAAAATGCGAATTTTTCGGCCCGGTGAGATTTTTTCCGTTGCTGTGACAAAGGTTTTATCCGGTAAAAGACGATGAAATAGTCCAGATTCATCTGCGTTATAACGTTGCGTGTCGGAGATGTCCATTTCATTAATTTTTGCTCGTAAATTATGAATGAAAGGTGTTACATTCGACGTATCGCTTTTGAGAAATTTCACATAAACTTTGAATGCGTCTCTTGTAAAATGTACCTTTTAGACTTAGCATACTATGTAATGAAGCCATCGATAAGTGTGTAAAACTTTACTGACCACCATCTGTCTTCATTCGAAAACAGAACTACTCAATCTATTTGCCTGACTTTGGCCAACAAGTAGAATACAATAAATCGTTATACTTTCCAAGAAACTTTCCATAAACAAAGTCATTACCCAAGGGTACTCTGCCAAAGAACAAAAAAATCATTAAACGTTTAACAAACACAAATTATGACAACATTTTGCCATTTGCTGTAGAATTTTAAAATGTCTCCGCCTAAACACAAACCCTTTCAATTCAACTGTCGATTCGAAACATAAATATCTCCTTTCAATAATTTGCTTAGAAAATATGCAAATCCCTCTGTGTAGTAAAAGAACACAAACCGCAGCAGACGGGTGGTATCAATTGAATTTGAATATTGAATAACCCTGGTTCAAGGCCGACAATGTCTATGCTGGCCACCGATGTGGTTGCTGTCACAAAAAATATATCATAAAATACATAATTCATCTGGCTCATGCATAACTAAACACGTGGGCCTGGCAATTGGCTGAGGAAAGGTAACGTCCAGGGGACGAGTAGGTACGATATGACAACTGTAACTCCAACAATTGGGTTTCTTATCAATTCTAGTTTTGATTTCGCAACCTTAACATTGTGAAGTCTTGCTTATGGATTTATTACTTTTTGATATTTTCATAGAATCAACTTATGTATTATAGTCAATTCGAAAGAAGATTAAGGAAGGAAAACATTCTTCGCTTGCTGAAGCGTCATATGAAGACTTTGTTTAAACAAAAAAGTCCATGTGAAACCTTTGCTGTTTCGAGAGCCATGATTTGTGTGGGAAACGACATGTGTAATATATTTTTTTCCAACAAACACAATGTTTTCCGCCGCACAGTGGATTAGTCGAGTGATTAATCTGGGGGTATTTTTTTTAAAAAATAAAAAAAATCAAATCATTTTTTTTTCTTTGGCAGGTCGTTTTATGCCATTTATTTTATTAATATAATCAACCTTCAAAAGTTGGCGCTCGATGAAGATCCGCAGTTTTCGACCCAAAGAAATTGCCGCATTTGGGCTGAAGAGCAACCAGAAGAGTTTCAAGAGCGGTTTATATGCTGGTGAAATCATCGGTTCATTATTTTTCCAAAAATGATGATGTTCGGAACGTAAACGTGAATGAATCGTACCATGATTTCAGAGCTTTTGCTCATCCGTTCATTGACAAGTGGTCGGATGACCGGACGACACACTACAGAGAAAATTCGTTCTTGTGGAATAATCTTCCAGCAAGTGTTTTTTCTACCTGCTATGACATTATCAAATTCAAGGCCAAGAGACAAATTTTTCTGTTTTTGAAATAATTGACCTGAGAATGCCATCCGAATATTTACTGACGGAAACAACCGCTTGATTGGGGATTCTAATCGGATCAGCTGAATTTGAATCTGTCCCTTAAACTGTCTCTTAATAGTAACTGTCGCACTACCAGTTGAATATCAGTGTTTTTTTTTTTGGGGAATTCTTAATTTTTTTTCGTGTTCGTGCTCATTTCAAGCAAATAAATTTAGGTTAGGTTGAATGGAGGGTCGGTCGGTGAGTAAATGACTCCGCTTAACTGATTACCTAATTTTCGCAGATTTTCTTTTTTTCAATGTTCTAAAATTATTATTAATAAATTCTCTCTAGAAAATGTTAAAAATTCGGATAACAATATTCTTAACAATATGACATTTTCACTTATATTTCAATAACATCTGATGCCAAAAAAATGATTTTTCAGCGTTTTGCCACCCAAACATCCTTAAATCGATACAAATCTCCATTAAATACATTCGGCCCCACTGTGCAATGTACCGTCTATGTAACTGAATTATTATTTCTACTCGTGTTTGAAATCTCTTAAAATCCTCTTGCATGCGTTTATATTTTCACCCCATGTGACATGTGAACTTTTAATAAACAACGATTCTACGGTTTTATTTGCAGTCGGATGACAACTTCTTCACCATCAACAAGTTGGCGCCAAATACGACATACAACATTTCCGCTATGGCTGTTCATTCCTCAAACAAATATTCCGTGATTGCATTGGAACAGCAATTCCAAACCCTGCGGCGTGCATACACTCCGGGTAATGTGACGGATATCAAAGTCACCGACTTCGCCGAGGACAAGGACAACCGAATGCATTTATCGGCAATGGTGACATGGAAACCACCACCAGGTACAACCTAAAGATGTGTCGTCGATATACTGCATACCCGAATAAAGTTCATAGCCGAGGTGCGAGTAACTCACAAATTTGCATTGACATTTTCATTTTTGTTCTATCCATTTTGGCATCCGCTATTGAGACGATAAGTTTTGTAAAATGTATGGAATATTTAAATGAACTCGCGTACATTTCGTTCACATTTTTTTTCTTTTTGGTTATAAAAAAAAATGCAGCGTAGGAGAAACTGGGTCAGCGTGGAGTCAAAGTGGACATGAACTTAATTTGTGAGTTTTCGATTAATCAATAAACAGACTTTTTAAATTAATGTCTTTCTACCAGGTAATGAACAACATTTATTTTATCTGATGTAATTTGAACTTGGTCAGTTTGTGCAGTATATCGACAATTTATATAAACACATAAACTATATAATTATATCTTATTATTGTCTTATCCTATATATCTATATAAAAATAAGTTGCCCTATTTTGGGGGGGAAGAGGGTAAGCTACGGAAATGTTAACAGTATGCTACAGTTGGCCTAGAGATATCCATAGGCTACACTGCTGAATTCTTACACCAATTTGATGAATTTGCACATCATTTTCCAACCTACTAGATTTGATGTAGATCTTTTCATTTCCGTACATCACTTTGATGAACATTGTACATCAATTTGATGAACATTGTACATCAATTTGATGAACATTGTACATCAATTTGATGAACATTAAATTGTACATCAATTAGATGAACATTAAATTGTACATGAATTTGATGAACATTGTACATGAATTTGATGAACATTGTACATGAATTTAATGAACGTTGTAAATCAATTTGATGAGCATTGTTCATTAATTTGATTAACGTTATACATCAAGTTGATAAACATTGTACATCAATTTTATGAACATTGTACATCAATTTGATAAACATTGTACATCAATTTCATGAACATTGTACATAAATTTGATGAATATTGTACATCTATTTGATGAAGCCACCTCCGTAAGTAACCGATTTCCAAAACATTACTCCACGGACAACCACGAATGTTAATATTTTCTTTCAACCACAATCTAGATTGATCTTGTAGGATGTAGGATATTTCACTGATTATTGTAGCGCTTTTTGGTAAGGCAGAGATAAAATCACCTCTGTCTTATTGGTTAGCAATAAATGGAGTACAGGAATACCTCGCATACGATCAGCGGAATACCTAGATCTAAAAAAATAAAAAAAATAAATTTTCAAAATAATTTTTTTTTTAAATAAAATTTCTTGTCTTGTTTATTGAAAAGAAGAAAAACAATTATATGGTATAAATTAAGGTTTTTTTGTCATTTAACCTCCTTCATAGGGGTATAGGTCCTGCAAATATGCGCATAGGGCCCGAGTGCCTGTTTTAAATAGTACGGCAAAATGGTGGAGGTGTGAGGTAGTCTTGCACAGTCGAAACTCTCTATAACGAATTCCAAGGGACTGGCTAGTTACTTCGCTGTAAAGAAAATGCGCTATATAAAAAAGAAAAACATTTTTGTTCCTTTTAACATTTTTTATTTGTAGTAGTCAATTAATTTGGGTTTGAAATACATTTTTTCCACTTTTCTTCTTCAATATAATTTTCTAATACATTTAGAGAAGCAAACACAGTATTTGATATGTTGGGTTTCATTTCTAAATAGGTGCGGAATGTTGAAGTTGAATAAAGAAAGTTGTCCATATTCTTCTTCGTATTCAAGAGAAATAATAATGTACATCGGGATTTACTTTATTATTGTTTAAATAACTGAGATAGCTGGTGCTCCCAAACTAGCTTGAACACATTCGAGGATATCTTCGTCCGAAGGGTTGTCGGTGGTAATGACATCACAGTCGACATTGATGTAGTATTTAAATGTTGCAACTATTTTCAATAAACAATCTCAAAAAAAACAATTTTACATTGATTTTACATTGAAATTCCACACTTTGCTTAAGTTTCGTATGGAAAATACTTGTATGTAAATAATAATGAAAAAATATTGGAATAAAGTCGTTATATGGAGATTGAAAATGCTTCAATCTTGAAGTAAAGGTCGCAAAAATGTTTCGTTATAAGGAAATATTCGCTATAGGGAATTTCTCTAGACGGATATCATAATATACTCAAAGTAGAAACAACACACAGTGTTCTTATAATTGCTGCGTAATAAAGAAATCTTCGTTATATAGGAATACGTTATAGAGAGTGTTGACTGTACTACTTCTATTGTTTGGTGCAAACGTATAAGGGGATATAGTTTATTTTTTTCTGTCGTTTGCAGTTTAGTTTTATCGACGTTCACCATCAGCGCCATCTTACGTAGATTCGTGAACAAAATACCAGTTACATTTCGTTGTACCTTTACGACACACAGTGGTCCACATAACACTTCAAGCGGAATTTAATTCAAAACTATATTTAATTCAAACTTAAAATTTGCATTCAAGGATGAAATAAGTAAATAGAAACTTCTATGTTTTTACTGTGGCTGTAAAAGAGATGATCGAATTTTATATAAAACCGGAAGTAGCTGGCTGGTCCTTTTGATATCGTGGATTTAAATTGATCACAACATTTTTTCTTTAATTATTGCGTGTACGATTCTATTGGAAATTCCATAAATCCGTTTTTCTTGCTTGCTGTGCTCATTCCGAATTGGGAGGGAGGCAGTATTACTGAAGTCGGCTCTGTTTATTCAAATTGCGGCGACGATCCTGCAACCACACTACACATGGTAAAATAGACGTAGCAAATAAGTGACCGGCCAGTTTGTTTAGTGTAGCATCGCTGAAGCGGTCCTTGATAAAAGAGTGTTTTTTAATCTTTGCTGCCACTTCAGCTTCATAGTTCATTAAGGATACTACTTCTATTTCCCTGCCCTATATGAGTTCTTACTTATTTCCCTTAACATTCCATGAAGGAACAGACGGGGAACATCTCACGAATCAGTGAGCTGTGTGCGATATAATTTGTATACCTACTATTTAAAGCCGGCTCCGAACGGCTAATACTTTTCTAGAGAAGTTTTACAAAGCTTAGAGCTTGCTCTCTTACTCGTAAACTCGCCATCATTTACGAGGTGGAAACAGCCGCTGAAAAATGTTTGATGGTCTTACCCAGTTTCGAACTCGGGTTCTTCTGTGTGATAGTCGCACACACTACCTACCACACCACGGCCTTCCACTAACCAAACCTATATGAGTTCACGTTTTTTTAAAAGAAGCCGACATTTTTCCATATCTACTCTAATTTGCTTATGAAACTTCTTACTTTGTTTGGATTTCTCGACATTTCTTCTCATTGTATCTGGTTTTGTCAATTCGATTAGAAAAAATGGATTTCCAATGACAACGATTGTAAAAGTAGATGAGCTTTCATTGTGCCAAATTAAAAAAAGTGTTCGCTTGGAAGTTTCACTGTAAATTACTGTCCCGGGGGAATTCCACAAGTCCAATAAAGTCATGATTGGTACGAATGCGAAGCTTTTTTTTCGCCTCAAACAACATAATATTTGCAAACATTTTTAAATGCATACAAACATTAGACTGTGTTTGGGAGAATATGTTGTTAGTTTTTTCACTGATTTTAGTTGATTGTTTTTGTCGCTATCGCCGTACAGTCTAGCATAATTCGAATAGGTGCTTAAATAATGAGTATCGATAAGGCCATGTTTGTTATTTTTGGACCCATTAGCCTGCATCCATATTTGGTGTTGGAAATAATGAAACATGTATTTCGGAGAAATATTCAAAAAGTTAAATTTTGTATAGTCCGTTTTTAGACTTTTTTTGTTTTGAATTGTTTTCATTGGATTTTTTTGAACGGAAAATCGTTCAAGAATATTCTGTAAAACATTTACATGAAAAGAAGCAAAAATAACGAAAATACAGCACTTTAAGCAATTGCGCCTTGGGCGTGACTCAGTTCGTATTCAAAAGTTTTAAGAGTTTTGTCCAACTACTCACGCCCTCATAACTTCAATACAATTTACGATTTTTCAATATAATTTACGATGTAACGTGGGCGGCCATGGTGTGGTAGGTAATATATCCGACTATCAAAGTATTCCCAAAAAGTGAAAAAATTGAAATTACCAAAAGCCCACCCATCAATTACCTAAAGAAATTTCTTTGGTTTTTTGATTTCCGATAATCCAGTTCAGAGTTATGAGCTGCACCGCAACTCAACTTTTTTCCGAGACCTTTTAGAATAATTGCTGCCATTTACGTATTTCCCATGAAAATGTTTACACAATATTCCATATAAATCAGACATTTGTAAACTGCAATATTCGGCCAGGCCGAATATGACTCCCTGCAACTGTATGTATTAAGAGACTTACTAACATATTCGTTTCCTTCTCATTTCAGATATGACTTGTCATTACGACGTTATTTGCTTCTCTCCCGAGAGTACGGATTACGATTTGCAGCCTCTGGAAATGCGAAATGTAAGTTTACATTCTATTCTATTGTCAGTATATATCGACGTATATGACATATATCTCAATAAATCGCATGCCACAAGGCGAAAATATACTTAGATGGCGATGCAGTGTATGTTGTAGGACTTGTTGGAAAAACTGTGTCAGTGTGTCCATATGTTTGGTAATGCAATTGACATAGGACTTGTTGCGTACATTAGTGATCAGTGGTAAGAGATACTGACCTTTTTTTTAAAAAAAATTTGAAAAACATCTTCAGTTATACTCAAAAAATGAACCTGTTACATGTACTTACTGATCGGATTCATATCTACCAGGACATTGAGGAATCAGTCTCAGCGCTACCTAAAGGCAATTAAGCAAATTCGATGCAAACGTTTTTTACGCAAACATTTTCAAGTTTTCATTTACCAAAATTTTGTCCAAGTTGCACTATTACAAACTTATGCAGTAACTAAGCGAGTATGACAAATAGAACACAATTAATAGCGTGTACTTCATCTAGTAGTTTCTTTTTGAATAATAAGTTATTTTTTGACAGTGACATATTTTTCCCACTCGAAATATTCACAGAATGTTAGCAAATGGATGATTATTTGTTTCGTATAGACAAAACGGCTGGTTCGATGTCCTTGAAATATTCACAGAATGATTGAAAATATGCTACTTAAATATTTGATATATTAATCCATACTCCTCAAGATAATGAACGGCCATATCTCATGAACTATTGCAGGTATGAAGATGAGATTTGGTACATGGTATTGGTAAAGAAATAAGTCTGTACTGGAAAAAGTGGGAGGTGGCATGCCCCATTAAAAAAATACTGGAATTTCATGACGATCGCCAAATAATTAATTCGGATATGGCGTTTTTTGTAAAACAGAAAAAAAGACAAACAACAAATTTCAATGAAAATATTTGTACAAGAATTTCATCACTTCTCAATGAAACTTTTCGTTAATATGCTAAAAAATTTGTCAAATATTGAAACCAAGTTTGATGAAATGTATCAACAAAACAATTCATCAAATATTTTTAATGAATTTTTTTGTTGATCCCATTTATCAAATTTCGTTTTAATATTTTTAGCATATTTACGAAAAATGTTAGCAAATGTTGAAAGAAATTTGATAAATTGAATCGACAAAAAATTTTATATTTTTTATGATTTGTATTTTGGTTATCTAATTTATAAAATGTACAATTTTTTTTTGTAGATATGCGACTTTTTTCATCAAAAATATTTTTAATCAACGACATACACATTTTTTTGTATATATGAAACATTCTTCATCAAAGATATTTTTGATAAACAGTATACGAATATTTTCTTTAAGTTGACAAATTGTTTTATCACAGGATTTTCAATGAATTTTTTGTTTGAATGTTTCGTGAATATTTTCATTGAATCGAAAAATTATTTTTTTCTGTGTGGGGTTTTTGAAACACATATCAAGATTTTGGGGGTGTTTGGAGAATTTCACAGAACAGATTATTGTTGTACTCTATATGACTTACCATAAAAATGGTGTAACTCTTCCGGTATTTCAAATTATTTTTTTTTTTTGTAGCACTATTTTATTGAAATGATGCTGTGGGTAGCGAAAAGCGTTAGTGTTTTGTCCATAACATCAACTACTACTAAGTCGGATTTATTAGGTCTACGCGCAAAAAAGAAATCATTTATTAAAATTGAATATGGTCATTTCCGTGGGTCGCGAACGTACGTTCGTACGCTTTTGATCTACAAAAAATATAGAACACATCTTTTTTCTCGATTTTTTTTTGTGATTCGATAACATTTTGGTAGCTCTATATTTAGTACAAAAGATGGCTTTCATCGAGTTTTAGTTTTCATAATAATAGCAATAAACATTTGGTCGCGAACGTACGGATCGGCGGAAATGCCCATATGTTTATTGAAAAACAAAAAATTTGTAAATTAAAATTACAGACCGTAATGTTCTCTTTCGTATGACCCAAATGGGCCAATGCGTTCAACAACAGCAAGATTTTTAATAAAAGCCCAAAAATAATTGTTTGTCGATCCAACTTCCAGAAAATTGGTTCGAATAACCCCCATGATATGGTTAAAAATAGGGATTGGTTGCGATTGGCACGTCAAATTTTTTAAAAAAAATTTTCATCAATTCTCAGATTTTCCCCAATTTTTATTATTTTTGACAAAAAAATATTTTTTTCACTTTTCTTAGCATAACTTGAAGAGACTCCAAATTTTTAAACTACTTAAGCGTTACGAAAAAAAAATGTTTTTTGAACTGAAACCTTAAAAAAAACGATAACCATTTAAAAAAAAAAAAAAAAAAATTAGGAAAACCTGAGAATTGATAAAAATCTATTTTTTAAAAAATTTGACGTGATACAGACATTTCCACGAGTCTGCCTGCCAAAAATCAGCTCGACTGGATCACTGAAAAAGGGTTAAAAATCGGTCCAAAGGCTTTCACACAGGCCACTACGAGATTTATACTTCAAATTTAAAAAAAAAAATTCTGATGTGTACATGAAAATCGCCGATACACGTGTATTTTTATTTTGTATCCCCTTTCCGAAAAAGTAAATTTGGTTCATAGGACAGAATGTGTGTAACACGGTGTATTGACAATGGAAGTATTTAGAATACCTACATAGGTCTCGTTGCGCGAAATATTGTAAAAAGCCAAAAAGACGAACAATTCTATAAGAACTTTGAACATTTTCTTAAAAAATTTAAAACACTTGATATAATTTTTAAATAGTTTCACATAAGTTATAAAAATATTTGTCATTACATAAAATTAAAATAATACGTAATAGTTTAAAGTTTTCTGAAATTCATTAGCTGTACTCTCGTTTTGTTTGAGAGCTTTGTAAGTCTTAATAAAGCAAAACCGAAACTTAACCTTAAATATTTCATTGGCTGCAAAATGATAATTATTTGTGCGAGAGTGCAGACACATAAGTTATAAAAATATTTGTCATTACATAAAATTAAAATAAAACGTAATAGTTTAAAGTTTTCTGAAATTCATTAGTTGTACTCTCGTTTTGTTTAAGAGCTTTGTAAGTCTTAATAAAGCAAAACCTAACCTTAAATATTTCATTGGCTGCAAAATGATAATTATTTCTGCGAGAGTGCAGACAGTTAAACATTTTTACAAACGAAATAAAAACTATTTCGAAGGGCTAAACATTTTTCACAAATCAAGAATGCAGTTTCAGAATACGAGTTGGTTCGGTTAAGTGGTTCAGAGCAGGGGCCTAATCACTGCATCTGTTACCCACATTTTTCGATCGTAGTGTTATTTTATTGGACAAATTATTTTTCAGAATTCTGTCGATCAGCTGCTATCCGACGTAAAATGAGAACAAACTAAGAAAGATTTCGATCGGAAGCCGTGATCCATTGAAGTTGAAGAATCTACAATTATGTCGACACGAACATTTTGTCGATAACGGATGCCATAATTAGGCCCCCTGGTCTGAAGCATCGGTACGGGTTTTAACATGTTTTTTTTAGATATTCTTGAACCGTGATTCTCGTTCGGTTCAGTGGTTCACAATTATAAATCAGCAGATATAATTTATTTTTACTCAAAACAAAAAGGCAATTCAAACTGATGTATGCTTGTTCAACAGAAATTCATGTCGAAGTGATGGATAAAACAACTTCAGCAATTTATTTTAAGTCATCATTGTGATGTTTTGTTTTTCCCAGAATTCAAACACATTTTTCTCTGACGAATCCAAGAGCACTACAATAAAAGTACTCATAAATGTCAACAATTCGGTTGGTTTTTGAAACGTTTGGTTTTAATTATTTCCCTTAACATTCCCTGCGTGAACAACTCCAGTTCCAATGGGGAATTTCTCTAGAATTAGTGAGCTATGTATTATATTTTTATGCTCAATGGCCCGGCCCTGTTTTGAGCCATCTCCGAACGGCTAATGCTTTTCTCGAAAAGTTTTACATGGCTTAGAGAATACTCTCTTATTCGTAAAGTCACCAGCATTTACGAGGTGGAAGCAGCCGCTGAAAACAAGGGTGAAAGGACAAGGGTCAACCCTCATATAGTAAAAAAGTAATTCGTATTCATATATTAGAAAATTCTGATAATCACAAAAGTATCGCAAGAAATTCTTCAGCAGACCAAAGGCAGGCGATTTTTTAACTGGAAATCTCAATTATTGAATTAATTAAGGCGTATTGATTACGGTGAATGACATAATTGTGTTTGAACAGTAAAAGAATGACCGAGTGCGGTATTTTTAGTAGAATTAATTTCGTACTGGGAAATTTTTAAATTAGATTAGTTTTATCTACTTGCATGGCTTCCGATTCATTTTTTTTACTTTTTCAATGTCAATGTTTGATTTGTGAAAGAGTACGATAATTTCATATCGGATTCTTAAGAAATGCAATGTATGTAATTGTAAGTCAATTAAATTTGTATTTATACAAATCTATATGATCATTTTTTTTTTGGGCTCAACCCGATTTTTAAATCTTAATGTAAAGTAAAGTATTTTTGAGATTTTTTGGGAAAGGTTTAGAGTTGCCACAAACCATTTTTATTTTGCCAATAATTGAGGTTTTCGGATGTTTTTTTTTTAGATAAATTTCTGAGATAAATGATCGCATGTTTATCTTTTATCTTAATACTAGTAAGTTGTAATGCGCCTATGGCGCCCGTTGAAATAGGGAAAAAAAATTTTGTTGAAAAAAAAAAAATTTTGTGGAAAAAAAAATTTTGTTGAAAAAAAAAATTTTGTTGAAAAAAAAAATTTTTCTTAAAAAAAAAATTTTTGTTGAAAAAAAAATTTTTGTGGAAAAAAAAAATTTGTTGAAAAAAAAATTTTTCTTAAAAAAAAAAAATTTTGTTGAAAAAAAAAATTTTGTTGAAAAAAAAAATATTGTGGAAAAAAAATTTTGTTGAAAAAAAAAATTGGAAAAAAAAATTTTGTAAAAAAAAAAATTTGTAAAAAAAAAAATTTGAAAAAAAAAAATTTTGGAAAAAAAAAATATTGGTAAAAAAAAATTTGGGGAAAACAGAATTTCTGTACAAAAAAAAAATATTATTTTTTTTATTATTTATTATAGAATTATAGAATGCCTATTTAAATTCCTACGTACTGCGTGACAGAGTCAGTGAATCAGTGAATCAGGGAATCAGTGAATCAGTGAATCAGTGAATCAGTGAATCAGGGAATCAGTGAATCAGTGAATCAGGGAATCAGTGAATCAGTGTCGAGGGTAAATATATATTAAGATATATTTACCCTCGACACTGATTCACTGACTCTGTCACGCAGTACGTAGGAATTTAAATAGGCATTCTATAATTCTATTCTATAAATAACTAGTAAGTTGTAATGCGCCTATGGCGCCCGTTAATTTGCTTGAGAAAGTCTTTGTTACTTAATTTGTTAATGAGAAAACTATTTTGTAAAAAAAATTTCGAAAAAAAATAAAATTGGAAAAAAAAAATTTTTTTTTTCAACAAAAATTTTTTTTTTCAGCAAAAATTTTTTTTTTCAGCAAAAATTTTTTTTCCACAAATTTTATTTTTTTTCGAAATTTTTTTTTACAAAATAGTTTTCTCCAAATATTTTTTACAAAATTTTTAAAATTAAGTAACAAATACTTTCTCAAGCAAATTAAAGGGCGCCATAGGCGCATTACAACTTACTAGTATTAAGATATTAAGATAATAATAAAAAAAATAATATTTTTTTTGTACAGAAATTGTGTTTTGCCCAAATTTTTTTTTTCCGAAATTTTTTTTTTACATCTTTTTTTTTTTTTACAAAATTTTTTTTTCGAGAAAAATTTTTTTTCTACAAAAAAATTTTTTTTTTCAAAATTTTTTTTTCCAAATTGTTTTTTTTTCAACAAAATTTTTTTTTCAACAAAATTTTTTTTTCCACAAAATTTTGTTTTTTCCACAAAAATTTTTTTTTTCAACAAAATTTTTTCTTCAAAGAAAAAATCTTTTTTTCAACAAATTTTTTTTTTTTCAACAAAAATTTATTTTTGAACAAAAATTTTTTTTTTCAACAACATTTTTTTTCCATATTTCAACGGGCGCCATAGGCGCATTACAACTTACTAGTTTCATATTAAGAAAGAAAACAACATCAGCCAAATGGCCAACACGACCACGCTTACAGGACCATATCCTTTTCATGAAATTGTCCATGTCGCTGGGCGGTCGGCGTAGACGTGGCCCCAAAGGAAGAATCTCGGTGACCAATTGTGATCACCTCTTCGAGAGATAACACGTTCCGGAAACTTTTTAGTTTTGCGCACTGTGACTAAAGGATTTTCACAATTTTTGTACTGAATTTTAATAATTTCAATGTGTTGTTGAAGCGTGTATCGTTCCATTTTTAATAATGGCGTTTTTTTCTATTTGTCAAATGTCAAAGAATAAAAGCTTCAAATGAGACAGCTGCCAAAAAAAACCGGGTGATTCAAAATAACACCACTTGTTCGAAAGCCTTTTACATTTACTGAATTATCCACTGAATGAGTGGAGTCAGGTTTTGTGTGTTCCAGAAGATTTGGCCATTTTTGATTTCTGTTAATGAATTTCCTTAGGAATCTGAGAATTTGCTTGTCAAATCTAGGAGGGCTGTGAATTTGTTGTTGAACCGTGAGTTTGTTGTCATCATAATACGAAAGAAGCTTTCTCAGAGCGCTGTGAAACATCACACCAAAGTTGTAGTTAAATTGATTCGTGCGCAATGGAAGATGTACATCTTTTGCAATCCGGTCAAGTTTTATTGACACCAATACGTTATACACGTGCATATAAATAAGCATTGAAAAAACATGAATAATTTCTCCAATTCGCATTCGATAGCTTCGTACCATGATTGTATATACATGTATATATAGAACATGTTCAGTATGGCCTCACTTTCTGCCGAGTGAACGACAAAGTAAAAGAATACAATTCCTCTGTGCTTTAAAAATATGAACATTATTCTGTACTACGAGGGGAGTGGCATAAATGCCCAGTTTGTTTTCCACATGTATTTCATTTTATTTCTCAACAAGTGTTCTTCGGGAAACATTATCATCAATACTGATTTATTTTGTAAAAATACATGTTTATTATGTTTCCTATATTGTATTGAAATATTGTGTGTTCGATTCCGACCAGAGCCTTTGGTCTGTCGCTGCAAAAATCTAGCCAAATTGTCTGTGTCACCCGGTTTACCCTTGGACCCAAAATTGAATTCAATTTACTTTGTATTGTAATTAATAAATAAAGGGTGACTCGTGGAATATGGCTATGCTGGCCCATCCGCATCCTTTTTTGTTCACAGACCCTTAACTTGGAGATGAACTGCTTACTGAACTACCCTCGTAGAGTGTGCATAAATGCATTGCCTTGACGTCTGGCATTGACAAATGACAACAAATGTCACACATACATACGTGTCCGGAAATCAATTATTTTACGGGCAGTAGAGCACATAGTGAACTTAATATATATGTTGGTAACATTGAAGAACAGATACAAAATAACATTGTTCATGCGGAAAAAAAAAATTCGATTTTAATATTTGATTGTTCCGTTTGTAACACATCGAAATATTGAACTGCTATCCAATACAGTACATTTAATTAAGATCAGTGTATTCCCCCTAAGGAACAGACGAAGATCTTTGGTGAGCTGCCCTGTTTGAAGCCGACTCCGAAGGGCTAATGCTTTTCTCGAGACGATTCATATGGCTTAAAAATTACTGTCGAACGACAACGTTCGCATGCTGTGTTTAGAGACAACCAGCTGTTTAGTGGCTTTGAAATCAGCTAAATCTAAAAAAGCATTCGAACGTTGTCGTTCGACATCAAGTCCCAAATGGTACACCCCGTACTAATGGGCTGGTTAGTAAGCTGCCACGGTTTCGACCCTTCATCATACAGAACTGAATCTAGCGCTAGTATTATATGCTACTATGCAGTTAGTGTAATTAGTCGACATGTTCTAGTAAGATCTATACATCGCACCCTAAATACAAAAGGGTCAGACCGCATAATTTCCCAAACCCAATTCCGATTACACATTTCTAACTACAGTCGAATTCGGTTAAGCGGAAATGAAAAAAAATCAAGATTTTTTTTTTACTTATGGGGAAATTTTGCATAAAAAGGCCTTCGGATAATTAAACCACCTTTCATTTAAACGAACTGATTATGTACTTTAAAAATTGTCCTATGAAACGAAGATAGAAACTTGTGGCACAACTGTTAAAATACATGTATGTGAATGAGCATGGATGAAAATTGTCACTTATTTTCATTTGGCTGAGTTGGCAGAAAAAAAAAGACAACCAACAAATTTCAATGAAAATATTTATATAAGAATTTCATCACTTCTCAATGAAACTTTTCGTTAATATGCTAAAAAAAATTTCAAACATTGAAACGAAGTTTGATGAAATGTATCAACAAAACAATTCATCAAATATTTGGATATTTTTAATGAATTTTTTTTGTTGATCCCATTTATCAAATTTCGTTTTAATATTTGATACATTTTTAGCATATTTACGAAAAATTTTATCAAATGTAGAAAGAAATTTGATAAATTGAATCGACAAAAAATTTTATATTTTTATGATTTGTATTTTGGTTATCTAATTTATAAAATTTCTTTTAATATTACATACATTTTTTCGTAAATATGATAAGCAATTTACCAAATATTAAAGAAAATTTAAAAAACTATAATATTTTTCGATCTATCTTATTAAATTTCGTTTCAATATTTAATAAAATTTTTCATAAATATGCTAAAAAACGAAATTTGATTTTAATTTCAAAAATTGCATAATTCTAATTTTAACAATGAACTCATTTCTGACAAAAATGCTAGAAAACCAGTGAAGAAGTTGCAGTCGGGTAAACCGACTTATATATTCCTTCACCCTCAGTAAAAACATACAAGTCTCATATTCCAATATTCGAAAATATTATCATAAACGACCTACAATTTTTTTTGTAGATATGCGACTTTTTTCATCAAAAACAGTTTTGATAAACAACCTACAAATTATTTTGTTGAATGTGAATGTTTTCATCAAAAATATTTTTAATGAACGACATAAAATTTTTTGTTGTATATATGAAACTTTCTTCATCAAAGATATTTTTGATAAAAAGTATACGAATATGTTCTTTAAGTTGACAAATTGTTTTATCACAGGATTTTCAATGAATTTTTTGTTTGAATTCGTGAATATTTTCATTGAATCGAAAATTTATTTTTTTCTGTGTAAATGTGGTTGACACAGAATTCTTTGAGATCATTTGTTTCATATTCATCATATTGCTATTGAGCGGTGTTCGTATCATATAAGTTTGTGTCTTGGCATTAAAAATGTGTGTTCACATAAACGATTTTTCAATAAAGCGGCAAATAAGCAAAGTACAGTGCATGGAAAATCATCCAGAACAATCGTTGCTAATATTTATTTTCAATTAAGGGAATTTGGCTGTACTGCAAAAATGTGTGTCACATTACCATCTTCTTTAAGTGTATATTTTAATATTAATGGCGTTTCTTCTGCACGATGAAATAAAGAGAATTATTTTTATTTTGTCTAGGGTCAAACATATTTCTGATTCATATTGTTTTATTTTCGAAATATCGGTATTTATTATCATAATGTTAGAGCATAAAACATCACAGTATGTACATTTGTAAGTCGAAGGATTGTTGATCGATCCGTATTATTAGTAGCCATGTTTCTTGAAGCCACCACCACCGTAGCCGCCGCCACCTCCATAACCTCCACCACCGCCATATCCGCCACCGCTGCCAAATCCACCACCTAAGCCGTGACCGCCACCACCACCGGAGCCATGACCCCCGCCAAATCCA
Organism: Hydrotaea cyrtoneurina; assembly: GCA_958296145.1. Lineage (NCBI taxonomy): Eukaryota > Metazoa > Arthropoda > Insecta > Diptera > Muscidae > Hydrotaea > Hydrotaea cyrtoneurina. Next base: position 42,744,339 of record OY282516.1, read on the forward strand.
CTACCTCCTCCACCGCCACCGCCAAATCCTTGACCAGCTCCACCGCCTAGGCCGCTGCCATGACCACCACCGAGTCCACTGCCTTGACCACCGCCATGACCTCCACCGAGTCCACTGCCTTGTCCACCACCACCACCAAGTCCACCGCCATGACCACCAGCACCGCCTTGACCACCACCGAGTCCACCGCCTTGACCACCACCGAGTCCACCGCCATGACCACCACCGAGTCCGCTACCTTGGCCGCCACCCTGTCCGCCGCCATGTCCAATGCCCGCGCTGCTGCTTGAAAAACTGCTATGGCCACCCGGACCACTTCCGAAGCCGGTACCAAAACCAGTGCCTGTACCACTGCCACCTCCACCGCCTCGGCCACCTCCTAAACCACCACCACCGCCGCCTTGTGATAGGGAATTTCCTCCGGAACCACCACCCGGACCACCGCCATGACCGCCACCTCCACCCACGCCTGAACCAGATCCAAAGCCACCTCCTCCGCCACCACCTTTTCCACCACCTAGGCCACCACCATGACCACCTGAGCCGGGACCGCCACCATGACCTCCCGCTCCTGGGCCACCCGCTCCTCCACCACCGCCAGGACCGTAGCCGCCGCCACCCCCACTTCCGCCACCACCACCTCCTCCTCCACCGCCGCCACCACTGCCGTATCCATTGTATTTACTGCCATACGGCAGACCACTGACAGCGCAACTGATGACTGTCACGGCAACAATTGTCACCTGCATTGAAAAGGAAAAAACATAGGCGGTTATTGTCGCTGTTACACGTCCGGCATTCGCTTCATGTGTTCATCCAACCATTCAATGTGAATGGTGTGGGCATTACTCACCAAAAACTTATTCATATTTGCAATATCTACAAACGGACGGATCAATCAAATCAAAATCTTTCTACAACACTGGACAAGTTTCCTCAAATTACTGTTATTGAAGCTGAAAGAGCGCTCAGCTTTTATACGTGCGATTTGCAGTGAGTCTCAGGTTACCGATGCCACACGCGCTCTATGGAAAATCCAAATCCCCCGCCAACGTGGACTGCTCGGTGTGCTTAGTTCATGATGATGATGATGATGATGACGATGGTGACGATTATAATTGTTATTCTTTCAAGATTATTTACATTTGCCCCGTCTAATCTCATTTTCATAATCATTGAGTTGTTGCTCAATAGACAGAAAAATGTGTTTGTAGGCATAACAATCGTTCACTTGCCGATTTAACTAATACGGAAGTTACTCTGCAAGTTTAAATTTGCCAAATGAGCCATTCGGTGGCAGGGATATTGAATGAAATACCAATATTTTCATTGCAGTAGCCACTCTCGTATTTGGATTTTATTTGAAACACAAATAATATAAATTTGACGGATTTTTGACACTAAACGACTGGCTCTAATCGAGGGATTTAAAAATGCCATAATGAATTTCGGGTCATTTTAATCGACCGAAGGGATCAAGTGTACGTTTTTCATAAAACTCATCATTGTACCACAACAACATGAGGTTGTCGACATAGGTGCAAATCCATTTTATATTAAAATGGTCGATCTTGTTAAAAAAAACCTTACGTATTTAAATGATCATATTACGAAAACAGCTACAAACACACACTTATTCGCACTCAAATTTTGTAATTTGCTGGATTTACTACATTTATTGCGTATTTTTCCCAAACATTCTAATGCTTCTGCTCAAATACGTAATAATAATAGCAAATAAGTTATATTTGCAGCCAAATAAACATTGTTTCGAAGCAAGAAAACTTTACTTGATACAAGCTTCAAAAACGCGAATTACTTGTGTGTAACCATTTAAAAAAGGCAGATTTTTCAGCGTGTAGATATTTGATATTCATTCGATAATTTTTTTAATGGAAGTAAGTACTGATTGTCTTATGAATCCATGTAGTATCCATAGATTTCCTAACCCAAGAGATCCAATCATACATTTCCAAGATATGGAGACTTAAGTGCATCGGCGTATATGTTACACATACATTTTGTTATTTTTTAGTTGCATGTAAGCGAAAAAAAAAACCATTTAAGACCAATAAATGAGATCGTTGTTAAATCACACTTATATAAAACTCAGTTTTCATTAAAACTGAGTTTAAAGTTCAAATACATTTTTGAGTGGTTGGTCAAAATAATCCACATTTTCGCCAGTTGATGCGGCAACAGTAACACTTTTATGAGAAAACATATGTTTCCGGTGAATAATTAAAATGATATTAAACTTTTGTGGTGGATTCTGGTCACACAAATAAATGAGAATTAAAAAACTCGGCTAAATGAACCTTGGCACAGGCAAAAGACACATGTATGGAACTGGTGGTGGTCGGAAACCAATTTCACATCATTATTTATGTAATTTATTTTATTTGTGGATGTTGGTGAACTAAAATAATTTGGATTTTTCTTCTTCTGTCGTTGAGTGCTGTCACAAGCATATGGATATTAAACGCGCAATATTCGTCGATTAAACTGCAGTTAAACTTTGACAGCACAAATTAAATTGAAGTTTAACTTCAGTTTAAACGAAATTAATTTTGCGGTCACAATTTTACAGCCATACGTTTCTTTTATCAGTCGAATTTGGATAATTGCATATTAGGCGTATTTTCGCTACACTGCTATCGCTTAGATAATCGCTTAATTTGTATGGAGAGCTAAGCGATATTAAGCGTGGATAGAAATTACGGCTTAAGTTTGTGTCTTAAGTTGGCAGAGCATTGCCAGCATAAAATAGAACAAAATGTCAATATTAAATGGTGCCAAGTGTACTAAGATATCATTCATTGTGAACTAATACAGTAGAAGAAGATAATAGGCATGTTTTCGTTACAAGCTAGCGATTATCGCTTGCTTAATTGTAAAGAAAACGGCCAACTAGCGATATTGTCATTCGCCACAAACTAGGCAGCATTCTTCGAATGCAGCATTTTAAAAAATGTTCATGAAAATATGAAAAAAAATAGTCATGATGAGTAAGTGTTGTGGACAACTATATGAAATTCAATTATAAATTAACAATACTACTACCACTCGTCCGTCTTTTCTGATAGAATTTTTTATTAATTTTCTTCTTCTGTATTAAATCAGACTGAATGATATTTTTGTACACTTGGCACCATTTCATATTGGCATTTTTTTGCTGGCAATGCTCTGCCAACTTAACCCTAGAGAGATAAAATACGTCTGAGAGACGTATGGCTTTTTATTTTTTCGCTGAAAGAATACTTTATAAGAATACTGAAAATGTGATTTTTTGTTACCTAATAAAAAAAAGTTTCGCCAATAACGCATTTAAATAATAAAGAAATATATAAAAAAAATCTATGTAAGTACAAAAAAGGTAAAAAATATTTCCAAAAATATTGTCACCATAAAGAAAAACTATGATACGTCCCACAGACGTATGGTTATCTTCTCCGTAACTTCCAATAGAGTTATCTCTCTAGGGTTAAGCGATAATTTCTATCCATGCTTAATATAGCTTAACTCTCCATACAAATTAAGCGATTATCTAAGCTAGCCTCATAAATACAAAATTCTTGCTAAAATGACGGACGAATTGTTCATTTATAATTGAATTTGTAACGTTTGTCCACAACACCATTGTGCATTAAAATTAGGAAAATGCCAATATTAGATGGTGCCATGTGAACGATGTTATCATTCACTGTAAAGTAATACAGACAAAGTAGAAAAATAATGCAAGTTGTTTCGAAACTGAGAAATATTTCATTTACAAATGTATTTTTAATATTTTTAACACTTTTTCACACAATTTTTTACATTTTCATGAATAATTATTAAAATTTGTTCACGGTGCTGTAAGAATGCTGCCTAGTTTGTGTCAAATGGCAAAATCGTTTTCTTTAAAAGCAAGCAATCGCTTCACTTGGTAACGCAAGCCAGCTCTCTGAATAAGCTTTTAAATTCAGTTTGAAATTCGGGATTTACTACATAATACACATCAGTTCATGAATACCCAAATAATGCCAGAATTGTTTTGTAACGCATCGAATACGTATAGAATTTTTTTTATTGATTTGTGAATTTCACCCACATCGTTTGCTGGTTGCGTTTCCTGTTAATCGGTTTGGTCTGTATTAGTTCTTAATTGCAGTCGACCGCGACAGACATTGGTATTTTGTTTATTGCAAATATTGAATCGAATATAATTTATAACTAAATATAATTGAAATTGAATACCATAATTACAATGAATGTATGTGGTTGAACTAAAAAATAAACGCATCTATTTCTGCACAGTGGGTTATACAAATTCATAAAAGGCTAATAATCACAGAGGTAAAAGGAAAGCACACACTCGGACATCTAGCATTCTCGACTCATAAATTGATTTTAATCACAGATATAATAACAGCTCTTCTCGAATACCTAAAAAAACAAAGTATTTTAGAAGGCCTGTTTTTTTTATTTGTTATGCTGCCAACTTAAGACACAAACTTAAACCGTAATTTCTATCCATGCTTAATATCGCCTAACTCACCATACAAATTAAGCGATTATCTAAGCTAGCAGTGTAATGAAAACACGCCTATTGTCAATGATATTTTTTTTTTAAAAATTAAAATGAAACGATTAATTCAGATTTATGCAATACCTATTGCGTATGTTCATGCAAAAAGAAAGTTTGGCTTTCAAAAAAATTGTGCGTGTGTGAGGGTTTTTTTGGTTTGCTTAAAACTTTTTCATTTTCCATCAAATTTGTATAATAAACGCAGAACAAAAGCCAACTCCGGGTTTTTTTGAGCAAAAAAAAATTGTGACACTATTATGAGCGATATTTTGATAATATGGGCGATAATAGGGAGGTCTTTCGAGATATTAATACATTTTCATTGTCATAGCAGGCAAGACGATTATTCCACATACGAACAGTTCGGCTGAAGAACGAATTTTGTCTATAGTTCGTCGTGAAAATGAACGAATGAAAGACTTTGAATCAGTGATTCCATTTACTACTCCGTAGCAGCAAGAGCTTAACAAATATTGCTATGCTCTCGCTACCGCTCCCACTTTGAACAGAGCCGTAGCAGAGCCATAGCCGAAAAATGAAAAAGTATATGCTCTGCTCTGCTTGTAGTTATGTCGCGTCATAAACTATAGCAATAGAAACAGTCAAAAATCAAATGATGTGCTCTGCGTAGCCATAGCGGGAGCTGAAAACTGAGAGCGAGATGAGAGCAGATGAAGTGAAATTGTTTTTATTACTATGGCTCTTCTGCATTTTTGTTTTTGCTAAAATCCAACCATCCATCTCAATCCAACCTACTACACTTTTCTTCAATTTGATATAGAACTTTTCATTATATTCTTTTTTAAATTCCGTACATCAATTTGATGAAAATTGTACATCAATTTAATGAACATTCTACATTAATTTGATGAATTTTGTGCACCAATTTGATGAACATTGAACATCAATTTGATGAAAATTGTACATCAATTTGATGAACATTGTACATCAATTTGATGAACATTGTACATCAATTTGATGAACATTGTACATCAATTTGATGAACATTGTACACCAATTTGTTGAAAATTTTACATCAGTTTGATGAAAATTGTACATCAGTCACAATTTCTATAAATAAATAAAAAAAAACTATATTTTGCAAAAATTGTTATAAAAAATTAAAAAAAAAAAAAAATTTAAAAAAAATACATTTCTATTTTGCAAATACAAATGTTTTAATTATTTCTTTAAAGAGTTTCATGCTTTGTATGCATGCTATGATTGCAACCCAAGGTATATGATTCCTTTTGGGAAGCTACCTCGCCTACCCTTTGCAATGCTTCCTACTACAATTATTTAAACGAGAATTACTCTTCAGTTGCGCATATCCCCAAAAAAAAAATCAAAGAGTAAAACCAAAACAAACGCTGCTTCGTTGTGTGCAATGCCATCGACAAAAATGTTTTTTTCTTTTGCAGGATTGATGTAAAATAATATTTTACATCACAAAAATTACATAAAAACTTAAAAAAAAACTATGTACTTCAAATTGAAGAATTTAATTATAGAGTTAATGACTTTATGCATCAATTCAATACGTCTAGAAGAATCGTTTTCATTGATTTGATGTACCGTTTAAAAAAAATTTATCTCAAATTCTGGGAATGTGTTTGTATGGAAGGTACCAGAAGGGGTGTGGCCAAATAGTCCATATTCAATCCCATAAAAGGTCCCCAAAGTATTATTGTGGCCTGATTTCGCAGTGGTTATTTTAATGTATGCAAAAACACCCCAAAAAAGGCAAATAAAAAAGCATACAAATTCGTGTTGTTGTTGTCCTAATATCAATTTTTAAAAAAATTAATTTCTATTTTATTCAAAAGTTGATCAAAATGATCGATCCGTCTTAATCCTTCTGGGACGAAGGACCGTTCGTCTTCTCTAGTTGTGATACATTTAAATCGATTATAATGAGGAACGACAGAGCAGCATTTTGTTTTATAGCCTGGACGCTATTTAGGCCAACCGCATAAAATCACAGAAAATATATCAAAATCATTCCCATTTGCTGTGATTGCAACAAGTACAAAAGCCTTAAAAGCGTTTCCGATGTGCTAAACTTAAAATTAAGATCGAAACTGTTTGGCCGAACGATTCTATCGAGTTTCACGCATCACAACTCAACCGACTGATACTCGTATTACGTCGTAGCAACCACTGTACTCCATTAGTCACTTTCACTCTGAACTCTTGAATTTTACATTCCACCCCCCCATTGGATGTCTCAATTGTTCAACAAGTCAGTGGATACACATTGTCCGTTAAATAAACGCAGCTTTGCATTGTTTTATTTTCATTGTAAACTGCAAATCGGATTAAATTGTTAATTGGTTCAATCAATTGGTTTTCATAATTTACCATCAATTATTTTGGTCCATTAGAATAAATGGATGCAAAAAAAAGGAAAGAAATCCCTATTGTGGTTGCCACAATGTGTTATTGGAACGTTATATCGAACAAAAACCATATTCAACTAACTCTCTTTGTGTACTTTGTGAAAACTGGAACATTATTGAAATGCGTCAATAAAGGAAACCAGAAATGTTAAACGCAGTCATGGGCAGCAAAAATTCAGCAGAATACAATAGGTGTGTTTTCGTTACAAGCTAGCTATTATCGCTTGCTTAATTAGAAATAAAACACCAACCTAGCGATATTTCCGTTTGACAATAACGACGCTGTTCAAAAATGTTAAGACATTTTCAGGAAAATCTGAAATAATATACCGAATAAGTGCTGTGAAAAATATTACAAATACAATTACAAAAGGGTTTTCCAACAAGAGGTGTTATTTTGAATCACCCGCTATATCGGTAGCTGTCACTTTTGACGCTTTTATTCTTTGACATTTGACAAGTAGAAACTATGTCATTGAGCATTTTTGGGTCGTCGTGAAGTACGTTGTCGGACCGCAATACAGAAATTGGTGGAAAAAGTCGAGCTTTTGGGAAGAGTTAGTGATGTGAGGAATAAAACCCGTGCATGTAGCTCAAGAACATCTCAGATTATTGCTGCTGTACCCCAAAGTGTTGAAGAAAAACCACCGTATTTTGCATAAAGTCTTGGTTCTTAAGGCTTATAAAGTTCAGTTAACACTCAAGCCGGCCGATCATCAACAACGTCGTGACTTTGCTGATTGGATCCTTGAAATGCATGAAAATGACCCGGAATTCCATCGACAAATCATCTTGACTGATGAGGCCCATTTCCACCTCGGTGACTACGTCAACAAGCAAACTTGTCGCATCTGGGGCTCGGAAAACCCAAGAGTTATTGTTGAGAAGCCTCTCCATCCTCAACGTGTGACTGTTTGGTGCGGTTTATGGACCGGGGGGATCATTTGTTCTTACTTTTTCGAAATTAACGTTGGATCAACAGTTACGATGAATGGATTGCGCAATCGAGAGATGATTAATGATTTTTTATGGTCAGAGTTGGATGATAGTGATCTGGACAACGTTTACTTTTAACAAGACAAGCAACGAAACCATTGCTCTTTTACGGGAAAAGTTTCCGGACCGTGTTATCTCTCGAGGAGATGATCGCAATTGGCCACCGAGATCTTGTGATTCAACACCTTGCGACTTCTTCCATTGGGGCCACGTGAAAGAATGTTGGCGTCGATTCAAGACCTCAATGATAGAATTCGTGAGGCTATATCGGACATAGGGCAGCCACTTTGGGATTTGGTGTCAACTTAAGACAGAAACTTATGGGATAATTTCAAATGCCGATAAATATCTGCAATTGTCTAAGCTAGTGGCGTAACGAAAACATGCCTAATATGTTCATACCATTTGAAGTAACCCCGCAAACAATGTGGCTATGAAATTGCGGAGAATTACTTTTTTTTAGGGAATGCAAACATTTCATATTTATTTCACTATTTATCCGATCAATTATAAATTGGAAACTTTGTGCTAATCGGTTAACAAATTCGTTAGTGACTGAAATCAAACGTTCACCTATGACTCCTACTTCGTTTCAATTCCCAATTTTTGGATCCCACGTGCGTCAATGCTATGTCCCCTTATAATATGTGGGTGATTTGAATGTTATTTTTCGGTTTTGACACAAATTTCTTTCGAAATTAAAATAAATATTTCTTTTAAGATGTGGCTCACAATTGTATTTTAAACTATAGGACTACAACGGTGCGGAAAATGGTCCAAAACTTGCGGTTCTTCTTCAATTCGCATTTAGTGTTGTTTTTTTTTAAGTTTCAGTGATAATGAACCTCATAAATTGTGACTTGAGACCAAGCCAGAGTACTGACAACCCAGACGCCACAAGTAATGCATTCATTGTGTATGTCAAGTTATGAGTTAGTAAACTCCAATCCGTTTAACTGATTATGAAGAAATTGACAGCGGCCTATGTATAATGGATTAGTGTAACGCTATTATCTCATTTCATGTGCTCTAATTGCGTTCTAAATTAATTTTCATATAATCAATGCAATCAATGAAGGTTTAAGGTTAATTCTGTTGAGGAATGCATGCGAGTCTGTATTTACTTATTACCCTGATAACATTTAATGACGAAGGAACACCATCCATCAGTATTTGTATTTGTGAGGATCGCATGTGCAACAAAATAATTATAATCGTTGAAATGTCATATATATCATTTGGTCTTGTTGTATAGCTTAGTATTCGGACCAAATTCTGTATACGCATTTCGGCTGGTCATTCTTAGACAGTGTGACGTTGTTTAAAGGAAAAAGAGATGTTATCTGATGAAATGCCATAATAGCAACCTCAAAATACCGAATGTTATAGAAAAATATTGTATAATGCAGAGCTTTTACAAGAATATTTTATGTAGTTAAAGCTTTACTAAATATAGAAATTCGGAAAGATTCGTTGTGCGAGTTTATATAATTACACGATTCCTAAAGTGGGTGAAATGGTACATTTGTATGGGAGGTACCAGAAGGGGACCGACTAGTAGTCCAATTTTTTGTGAAGAGCTTTAGATGTTTGTAGAATTAGAAAATTCGGAATTTGGGTAATATCGCATAGAGGGAAGTACTATTGTTACACGATTTCTAAAGTAGGTGAAATGGTACATTTGCATGGGAAGTACCAGAAGAAGCGTGGTCAGACTTCCAAGTTTTTGTCCGAAACTTTGTCCAGCTATAGCTTTACTAAATACAGAATTTGGGCAAGATTGCATTGGGAATATTGATAATATTACACGGTTTCTAATGGGGCAGGATGGTACATTTGTATGGGAGGTACCAGATGGGGAGTTGCCAGACTTCCGAGTTTTTGTTGAAAACTTTGTCTAGCTATAGCTTTACTAAATACAGAATTTGGGCAAGATCGCATTGGGAATATTGATAATATTACACGGTTTCTAATGGGGCAGGATGGTACATTTGTATGGGAGGTACCAGATGGGGAGTTGCCAGACTTCCGAGTTTTTGTTGAAAACTTTGTCTAGCTATAGCTTTACTAAATACAGAATTTGGGCAAGATCGCATTGGGAATATTGATAATATTACACGGTTTCTAATGGGGCAGGATGGTACATTTGTATGGGAGGTACCAGAAGGGGAGTTGCCAGACTTCCAAGTTTTTGTCCTATCTAGCTATAGATTTATTAAATACAAAATTTGGGCAAAATCGCGTTGGGCGTATTAATTTTATTACACGATTTCTAAAGTGGGCGAAATAGCAGATTTGTATGGGAGGTACCCGAAGGGGTGTGGCCATATGCAATCCCATAAGCAGTTTTGGGAAAATATTAAGCCATGCCAAATTTCAGAGTGATTGCTTAACTCTTTCGAAAGTTATCGAGCGTACCTGCAGGACAGACAGACGGGCATGGCTCAAACGATTTAGAAATTCATGAATCGAATTTGGTTCAAAGGCACGTGGGGTGTAATGTGAATATTTCTATGTGTTACACTTTTGAGCCGTATCAAATGATATATACCCTCCCACCCGTAGGGTGAGGGTATAATAATATAATAACAATTTGGAAAAAGTGTATTTTTAGCAAAAATAAAAAGTATGAGATAAATTGCAATTTTACATTGGAAGGTCTTATTGCAAAAACACGATGAGCCACAAAATCAAAATACTGAGAAAATCGAAGTTGGAAATACATGCCAAAATAATGGATTTGATGAAATCATGGAATAGTTACTTGTATTAAGAGTTTATGGAGGAAATCGGAAATCCCTATTTTCAATAACAATAGGTTTTAACAATACATGTTTTTCAGTTTTTATTTTTATTTTAATATTAAATGTTTAGTTAGTTTGGTTGAAATAAAGTGGCTTGTCGTGAAATAAAGTGGCTTATTATTTCTTTTTTTTAAAAAAAATAAATGAAATACATTTTAAAAAGTTATTATTGCATTTAATAATTTCAATAAGTTCTAATTCAGTTGCAGCGAATGAAGGCTCTGCTGTAATTTTGCAGATCATTAGATCCCAGTTTCCGAAACTGGTTAAATATGCGTTCTTCTGTCTACAATGGTCCTAGTTTGCGAGCCTCAACAGTTTCCGTAGTTTTTTTTGTACAGAACTACCCATAACCAGAGTTGCGCTTCTTTTCTTTTTATTCCGGTCGTACTTATCATCATTTTGAGCTCTCCAGTGAGAATAACTTACGCGATTTCTTTTCGATTTCCAACACACAATTTCCCTTTATAACAAAAATATGATAAGCCACAAAAAGTCGAATACTCGATGTTTTTTTCCTATAACATGATAAGCCACACCATTTACAATAAATCACACCTCGCTGGTTTCTGCAAACATCTGTCGGCAAAATCTGTCTTTGTCTATCACACTGTCATCTGTAGCTTTAAATAATCACTTCCACTGCTAACTTTATCAGAATCCATCGTTTTGTCCAACGGCCTTTTTATTTGCTGAAGCTTTTGGAGTTTTTGAGAAAAAATATTATAATAAAGTCGAAATGTAAAAACTGCCGCAAGTGTCCAAGTCAGAAATTAAACGAATAAAAGCTAAAATATTTTAAAGTTATTAAATGAACTGAAAAAAACACTTTTTGAAAACGTGTGGCTTATCGTGTTTTTACTATAAGCCCTTGATTTATACATTCACCCTTATCGCCCAATTACTTGCGAACATTTTATTCCCTCGGATGTTTTTGTTCCCTCGAACAAAAATTTGATATCGCGAATGTCCCGTGAACAATTGTTCACTTCGAAACATATGGCTGATTTCGAGAATGATCAGCTGTTTACAAGTTTCTGTTGAGAATACGAACTGGATAACATTAAAATATTTCGAATTGGTAGTATTGTGTTACTTCAGGAAGAAAACAATCAAAGGAAGACAAAACAAAGCATTATTAGAAGAAACCTTCGGGATGCCTCAAACAAATTCACAGTAAGTGCTAACGAGTTCTCTTTTCAGATTTTCTAAATATTTTCTGGTAAATAAGGCTGCATTTACATATCTTTTAAAAATGCTCACAAATTCTTTGCCTCCTGCCAAGAAAAAGCCTGCGATACCGCCAATTATAAAGCTGAGTGGCTGCTTACGTTTTTTTAGGGTGGTTACCTGAAAGGTGTAGGCAAAGATTATGATGTAGCAATGGCTCAGTCTACGTTTAGCGAGGTACTTTCGGAAGTACTAAATGCATTGGTAGTTCCTCTTTGCCAAACTTGGATAAGTTATCCTACTCAAGAAGAATGCAGAATCAGTGCACAGTTTTCATTCATTATTCCTTGGGTTTCTTTGTTCCCATCTTTCACTAGCTCTATCAAGTCAGATACCGGAGAATTTAGTTTGTCTTGATTTTCCACTTGCTTTCATTTTGGACACCTTCTACAGATTCCCGCATTTTTACCAATTCATAAATGGCCTCCTCTGTGGATGAGAGCGGTTTCATTTTAAACGGGCCCCCTCCTGTTGCATCTCGTTGCCTTACATTTGCAGCAGCCTTTTTGCGGATATACCTCTTCTGATCCGTCCATACCTATAGTAAAATCATATTTTATTAAGCATTTGCAATAACCATTAATCATTTAATGGTATACTCAAATACATTTTTCCACTCAGCTACAGATTTCACAGGTGGTCCAGCACTGTTCAGTTCGTTGTTTACAATTTTCCGGAAGGATGCTACATCATGTTTGGATTCCTTTGTATAATCCCCAGTTATGGACGGATATTCCGCCATTCTTTGCAGCAAAATATCCATTTGGTTGTTATTAGTTCAATTATTCCTGAACATTTTTGTTATTTTTTATTTCAAAATTGAAAAAAAGAACGGATACTTACGTTTTACGTTTTAACAGTTCGCCTACAAAATGCAAAGTGAACAAAAAAAGAAAATGGCGCACAAAACTCCTCTAAAAAAACAATTCCCGATAGGCGGAACTTTTTCCGAAGTTGCTACATTTCCCCGTGAACAGATTGGCGATTGCGAAAAGGGAACAAATTCCGTAAGGAATTTTTTTCGCGATAAGGGTGAATGTGTTGGCGTTAATAGCAAAATATAAAAAAACACCCCAAATTACGTGTTGTTGGGGCTAATGTAATATTATGGTGCTTCATCTAAACCCAAAAAAAAAAAAACAATATTTTTGTTAATGAATTTTTAATAACATACTTTTTGAAGAACGACAAGAAAATCTTTTTTTTTCTTTCTGCAAGGATTTGAAAGTATTTTTCGCAAACTATGTAAAAAAATCAATTACTTTTAGGCGCCCCGGTAGGCGAGTTGGTAGCGTGCTTGCCTATCAGCGTGGGGGTTGTGGGTTCGATTCCCACCAGAGGCTTTGGTCTGTCGCTGCAAAAATCTAAACATATGATCTTTGTCACCCGGTTTACCCTTGGACCCAAAATTAGAATATAAATTTACTTTGTATTGTAATTAATAATAAATAAATAAAATAAATCAATTACTTTTACTTTAGGTAGATTTTAAGCTGTGAAAAATTCAGGTGCAGACATTCCGTTTTTTAGTAATCCAGCCATTACACGGTACACTGATTGTTCGAAAAACTCAACACACTCATACTTTTTCCCCAATACACGTTTTTGTGTCAATTTATGGGTTAATTGTATTGTGTAATTGTGTATTGACCGTTTTGGCGTATTAAGAAAAGTTTGAAAACGAATTTAAAAACGTATTTATGAAAACAATTTAGCTTATCCATACTTTTCCCCAAATGCATTCACAATTTGTGGTGTAGGGCATCATTGTGTTTTTGTTTAGTGCTAAGGGCGGGAACAATTCTTGAGAGAAGTTAATCTTGCGACGACATTTTTCAAATGAACATGCACGTGCACATGTAGACCCTCAGTTTTATTTTAGATGATTCTCCATTCAAATGGCATCAAATTAATTGTATGTGTAATGGCAGTGTAACAAAGTTATTCATTTTGTCCAGCTAAATTGGGAAAATCGTTCACTGTGCAACGTCGTAACTAAAAATAATAACTAGCTAATACCATGAATCTAACTCAATTCCCAATACATTCCGTGTGGAAGTATTTCTGATTTTGAGCGCCAGTGAAATGACAATTTAAATTTCATTTCATTCGAAACGACATTTTTTGTATGTATGTTTCCACAGTCTAAATATGGTCAAACATTTCAATTGATGGCAATTATAATAGTTGAAAGCCAATTGCAACACAAATGTCGATTTGTCCTGGCAACGAATTCTCGCAATTGAATGTTGAATTTAGGTGAGGATGTTTTGTTGGCGTTCATGCCCTTCACCATTGGGTAGATAGAGTGTACATAAGTTTTGTCAAATTCCGCTCTATATGTACATTTGTACATATGTATGTGAATTTTGAGGAATACTGTAGCCCAGATTGGCATATTTATTGAATCAGAATTTAGTGTAAATCTTTCGTGACAACAAAAAAAAAAATCAAAAGTTTTCTTTTTAATTTTCTCTTTAACCATTGTTTTTTGTATAAACACCCTGTTTACATCATTTTAAGCCTACATAATTTCCTTTAATTTCATATGTTGTTACAATCCGATAAAAATGGCAATTTTTTTAAAAAAAAAAAATTTTTAAAAAAAATTTATCAAGAATTCATAATGAAATGACAAGGAAAACTGAACATTTTTGACTTCGACACAAGTGAGGACTCAGGCGTGAACTAGCAAAAACGTAAAAGTAAATAAACAAATACCAATAAAAATCACCCCTTACTATAGAACAAAATGACTATCTGAAATATGATGAATGCAACGGTGACAGAAAATAATGTTGTGCCATCTCATTTCAATACTATTTCATCCTATACTGAGTACATACTAAATAATAGAGAACAATTGACGGACCAAGAGATAATAGAGTAGGTGACGTATGTCACCAATGTATGAACGTCTTGTTAAAAGTAAACGTTATCCAGATCAATATAATCCAACTCCGACCATAAAAAAACATTAACCATCTCCCGATAGCACAATCGATTCACCGTAACTGTTTATCCCACCTCATTTTCGAAAAAGTAAGGTTCAATGATCCCGCCGGATCATAAACCGCTCCAAACAGTCACACGTTGCGGATGGCAAGGCTTCTCAACAATAACTCTTGGGTTTTCCGAGCCCCAGATGCGACAGTTTTGCTTGTTGACGTAGCCACCGAGGTGGAAATGGGCCTCAGCAGTCAAGATGATTTTTCGATGGAATTCCGAATCATTTTCATGTATTCCATGGACCCAATCAGCTAAGACACGACGTTGTTGATGATGGGCCGGCTTGAGTTCTTGTGTTAACTGAAGTTTATAAGCCTTAAGACCCAAGTCTTTATGCAAAATACGGTGTAATGACGTTTGTGGAATGTCCAATTCCAAAGAACGACAAACCTGGCGGTTCTTCAACACTTTGGGCTACAACTGCAATATTCTCAGTTGTTCTTGAGCGACGTCCACGAGTTTTATTCCTCACATCACTAACTTGTCCCAACAGCTCGAATTTTTGCATCAATTTCTGTATTGAGGTCCAACAAGGTGCTTCACGACGACCCAAAAATGCTTTAGTTTTGCGAAATGTGACTGCAAGATTTTCACCATTTTTGTAGGGAATTTTAATAATTTCAATGCGCTGTTCCGTACTTGTAAAAGAATAAAAGCTTCAAAAGTGACAGCTACCCAAATACCGAGTGATTCAAAAGAACACCTCTTGTTGGAAAACCCTGTAGTTCGTTTAAATGCAAGAATGTTCAATAATCCAAAGTCCTTTTTATTGAAAATCCCGCATAAGTGAACAACATTTTGTTCATTTTTTCATTTCCGCTTAACCGAATTCGAACCGTACGTTGACCATGCTAATCTTCTGTTGTTGTCCTTCTCTTTTCATTTCATTTACGGATAAGCTAAATATGGCTTGCCCTTGAATACCCCTAATGTTTGTTGGTCGGTTCGTTTTGCTACATTTACAAAGAGAACAATCGCATTCGACAGATTGTAAACAATTTCAGTTGTCATTCTTTTCACCTAAACAGACACTATTTGTATCGATCGACTGAATATTCTCTGTAATCATTTCTGGGAACAGATGTACTAAGTACATTCATACATGGACGTTTACTGTTACTTATGTAACTATTTAATTAACGCTGGGTTACTAAATGAATTCATCGTTAATACATTTTATTGTGCTCAGAAACTCGTATGCATCGAATAAATCAATCAGAGTCTGTCTGGTGAGTGACGGCCAACGGCAATTGTAGTTTCATTGTAAACAAATCAAATATTAGCCGAGCTAATTAATAACTTCACGTTATCGTATCCGGCTTTAATGCTAATGTCTTTCCAATTTAAAATTTACAAAATAAACGGATATTAGACGGTAACGGTGTCATAACTACTGATTGACGCTGCGACTGAGTTTCAACGGAATAGAAAACATAGAACACACGTTTGAGCACCAATGAAAGTACAATTATTTTCCGCCAACTCCTGTGGAAAGTTACGAAATTAATTATCGAAATTTGATGAGTTTCCACGAAAAGACTAAACAAGCTGTGTATGTTGGCTGCTTGCTGTCTGCGTGGGTTGTTAGCCTTGATGTTGGTCGACTGTTTGCAGGGTTAAGTAGATAATGTACAGGTTTCTAAATAGAATATAAAACAATTACTGTTTTGAAATAATTTATGTTTGCCGTATACAGAGCGAAAGATTTGCTGTCAGTGAACTTATTTTTCCAGTGGGTGACTTGTAATGGCAATTCCCGGGAACCATTAAAATGCACAACTGAAATATCGGCGGTGGGCTGCAAAAAGATCTCAAGTCTACATTTTTGTGAAATGGACTTAATGATGCAATGGTGTCCACCAAGCACTAGTCTATGCCCTCTCATCCCATGTCTATTTAAAGTAGTTTTGTTGTTATTGCATCGAAACAATTCATGATTACTCCAAAACACCCAAGTGAAGGACTTCTTCATGCGACAACCAACGTCATTTTGGGCTAAGCTCATTCCGCCGGTACCAATTCGAAGCATTATATAAAGAGTTTTCCAACAAGAGGTGTTATTTTGAATCACCCGGTATTTCGGTAGCTGTCACTTTTGAAGCTTTTATTCTTTGAGAAACAACGCCATTACTAAAAATGGAACGATACACGCTTCAACAACTCATTGAAATGATTCAAATTCACTAAAAAAATTCACTCGAAAAACTAAAGCATTTTTGGGTCGTCGTGAAGCACCTTGTCTGACCGCAATTCAGAAATTGGTGGAAAAATTCGAGCTGTTGGGACAAGCTAGTGATGTGAAGAGTAAAACCCGTGCACGTCGCTCATGAACAACTGAGAATATTGCTGCTGTAGTCCAAAGTGTTGAAGAAAACCCAGGTTTGTCCATTTCTCGTCCTTCTTTGGAATTGGGCATTCCACAAACGTCATTACATCGTATTTTGCATAAAGACTTGGGTGTCAAGGCTTATAAAGTTCAGTTAACACAAGAACTCTAGCCGGCCGATCATCAACAACGTCGTGTCTTTGCTGATTGGGTACCTGAAATGCATGAAAATGATCCGGAATTCCATCGAAAAATCATCTTGACTGCTAAGGCCCATTTCCACCTCGGTGACAACGTCAACAAGCAAAATTGTCGCATTTGGGGCTCGGAAAACTTAAGAGTTATTGTTGAGAAGCCTCTCCGTACTGTTTGGAGCGGTTTATGGTCCGGCGGGGTCATTGGACCTTACTTTTTCGAAAATGAGGTTAGTTCAACAGTTACGGCGAATGGATTGCGCTATCGAGAGATGATTAATGGTTTTTTATGGTCGGAGTTGGATGATATTGATCTGAACGTTTACTTTCAACAAGACGTCGCTACGTGCCACACAAGCAACGAAACCATTGCTCTGTTACGGGAAAAGTTTCCGGACCGTGTTATCTCTCGTAGAGATGATCACAATTGGGCACCGAGATCTTGTGATGTAACACCTTGCGACTTCTTCCTTTGGGGTCACGTGAAAGATAAGATCTACGCCAACAGCCCAGCGTCGATTCAAGACCTCAAAGATAGAATTCGTGAGGCAATCGAGGGCACAGTGCAGCCACATTGCGATTGGTTATGGACAATTTCATGAAAAGGATATGGTCCTGTAAGCGTTGTGATCATTTCACTGATTCTGATTTTCATTATTAACGGCATACCATCCTCTTTATTATGAAATAAACATCCGATTATTTATCTTAAAAAATTCAATTTTTCTTTGAATACCAAAATAACACTTTTTGTTGGAAACTTCCTTCATGGTTTAGGGTTGAGGACCATCTTACACCTCTGCCGATTCATTTCATCTCGGCACACGTTTGCAATGCAACACCAAGCCGAAGCTCTTCCCGCGATTTTGGTGCAACCACGATACTCCCCGAAGGCGCTAACCTGCTAATGCGTCACAAGCTCCGGGGGCTCTTTACCACACGTGTTGCCAGATTTACACCAGTCTCTGATTAGGCCTTGTATATCACCTTAATATACTCCCAGTTTTAGCCCCATTCGGCCGGAGGACTGGTACATACAATCTGTGTTACAAATTCCATCATTACATTCAGAGTATGACCAAACGTACATGAACTGACAACATACGGTCACGAAAGTCTATCGTTACACGTATGTGGCCAAATCGTCAACGATGTTCCAACTTTGTCAACACAGTTTTGTCTACGATTTGTGTAAAAATTGGCAATAAGGTGTTCACAATTGGGGTACTATACTGTCAACGAGTTGTTGATGATATGGCAACTGTACGTTGTCATATTTCCATCAGTTGTTCTTGTTGTGCAACACAAAATCCCATTCAATTTGTCACCCCAATAAATAAAAACGATTTATCTACCTGTTTCTATATATACAAATCGTCAACATTGGAAACGTTATAAAATGGGTTTCAGACATTATTCAATTCTGGTTCTCAGATATATCTTAGATATCGACATATGGAACACAATATCAAAAGAATAAGCCCTCATTACTTATAAAAATCCATTTTATTGCGCCTTCAATTTAGACAATTTGTAACGAACGAACAAATTCGTTTTATAGAAACAGGCAGTAAATCATTTTAAACAATTTATTTTATAATTACATATGACAAAAAATTATATATACTTAATTCTAAACCATTTTTTTCAATTGTTCATGGGATATAAATGAAATAAAAAACCTTCGATAAAATTCTGGATGGAATGAAGTTTAATTTTGGCGGCTACTTAATTGCTTCGGTTTTAGTAGTTTGGTCCACAACAGCCGACGCATCTTCTATGCCGAGCTACAGAATATAACATTATGGTTTGCACATTTAATTATCACATCATATTACCTGAGAATATTGCCAGGAAAAAAGTATATGGCGAAACTCTGCACGAAGGCCTAATGGAGACACGGCTTCCTTTACGTCCTGCTCATTCAGATATGGTAAACTTCCGAATTTCCTGATGACTCGAAATATTCATTGACCTCCACGTTATTACCGATATCAACAAATTCGGCTAGAATGTTTTCTCCGCCAAGAGCGTTCCTTCCGCAATTTTCCATTTTTTTAATTATTGTCGCAAACAAAACAATAACATTGAAAATCAATGCCGAGTAATGTTGACGGCGATAAAGCCGCCGGCCTAATATTGTAGTCGATGGGTATTATTATCAATTAATAATTTAATATTTAATTCATAAATAGTTATATAACCATTTGTTTATATTATTTGTGAACACATTAATGTTTTTGTAATGAAATTGGCTCGTGTTCCAGTATACACGATTCCAGACTGGACAAATCTGGCAAAGGAAATCCTTATTACAAATGATTTTCTGGATTTATCAAAGTTATCGGAGATTATAAAAAACAAACCGAAAACGGAGATACGATTAAATTAAAATCTTTTAGTTACCAAAGGATTATGGTGTGATGGAGTAAAAATACAACCGGAATGAAACCTTTAAAGAAATTCGGGTTTTTGTTAATGGTCGGCCCATACATTTGAAAGAAGTTAACATCAAAAATGTGAAAAGAGAAGAAAAAAAATTTACTTAACCCATTCCTGCCTATTGGGTATTTAAATACTCAAGGAATCATAAAAATCGTTCGAACCTATGTCAGTAAGGGACAGTCAGTAATAGGCCATCCCGGACGAGTCTCATCACTGGTACAAAAGCTTGCAAACAAACAAAACTACAAGAAGTAAGGACCCAGAATCCGATATAAATGATGGTTTATCCAGGCTAATAAAACTAAATTGAATTTTTTACAGCCTGTTTTTATAAAACGAATGGCTTTTTCGTTTCGTTAAAACAACGAACAGAAATTCTGTTTCGTCAGTTTGGGTTTTTTTAAAACACGAAAGTTTCAGTTAAATTCTAATGAAATTTTTTTCTTATGTATTTTTGAGTGTATTGTCTAATTGGATTCGTTGGAGTTGTAGAAAAACAATTCAGTCTCGTTTCGGCTACAGACGTTTCTGTTCGTCTCAGACGTATACGTTTTATAAAAACAGGCTGTTAATGAGTTCAAGCTCGACGTGAAGAAATTTTAATAATTTCTTTTTTAAATTTAATTAATTTTTCCAATATTTCATTACAGGGAGTTTACAATAAAATTTAAATAAAAATTACAAACAAAACCTTTTCATAAAAATAAACCCCTAAGCATTAAAAAGTATTTTTTACTTAAAGCAAAAAGGCATTTTACTTTTTTATAAAAAAAAAAGTTGAATAAACAAAATTGAATTAAAGTAGTTGGATTCATCTTAACGCTTTAAAAGCAGATTTTAATACTCAATGATTTTCCAGCGCCAGTAAACTGCAAATCGTCAATAACTCAGAAAGACAATTATGTGACTTGAGGTGTTTTTGCTGCACACCGACCATATACAAAATATACATACATACATATTTATAAGTTACGTCAGTAGGTTGTTCAGAATAGAATGCTCAAAGTTCAAATCATTCACATACACAGATATTGATGTCTGCATCCATATAAGCGACGAAATATTTAAAATTCTCAGAGATTCATATGGAATCTGGTTGCAATTACAATGAAATATGGTGCATGTTATTTTTATGGATGCTAACGAAATGGAATACTGTTACGAATTAGATATAAGTCCCACAATAGTGAATTGATTAGGTTACCTTTCGTTGAATGAGAGCGAATGCACTAAAAACTCGTAAATTTGACCATTGTGAAATAGAGAAAAGGGGGAGAATAGTTGAGGATTGGGCGAGGCAAGGGGAAAACAGGATTTGGGGATTACGGAGAACCTTTAGCTACTTTCGAGAATTTTTCTTAGGTGAGCGGTACACACCGGTCAGCTGTTGGATTAGGGTGGGGGATTTAATGCATACAGAAAGAATTATAGCATTCTAAATATTCTAAAATCGTACTTACAAAAATTAGTACGATTCGTAGTTAGTTATTCTTAAAACAAGTATAAATCGGATAGTTTTAAAATCAAGTACGGAAATTCTTATAATAAGAATAAAATACAAAGATTTATTTGCTTTACTGCTTGTCAGACTATGCGCTAGCAAACAGTAGTTCTCGTTTAATTACGGACGACTATGGCACATAATAATTCAATGATTAGAGAAGAAATCCTTAAAAATGGATGCCGATGTATTTATGTGTAGTTAAATTTTTATTAGGCAAACTAAGTCCAATTTGAAGTGAGGTAAGAGAACAAATTCGTTGAACTATTTTTCTGAGAGAGAACTGAGACCGGATAAAAATTTATTCTCTTTAAATATATTTCGAACTTATATAAGTATATAATAATATAATATTATAATAAGTATACAATAGGATATCCTATTATGAATTTAATATTCTTAGAACAAGAATATTGTGATATCAATTTAATCTCGGAATGGTCCTCAAATCAATCCCAGTTGCCGATAATTTCAAGTATTTATTCGGGCTTAAATTAGTCCAAGCAGACTACACATAAAAAAAAACCTATTCAAAACTATTTCTATGCTATTAGGAACTTAAATCTATCCTAGAAATCAAGCCAATTAAGAATTCCGAGCTTCAGAAATCCGTACTTAAATCAAGTTCTTTTTAACTTGGTTTAACGCAAACGGTACTAACTACACTTTTGACACCGCTACGGCTTAATTCGAATACGGATACTTGATTTTTTTATCAGTGAATTTACATCGGGTTTTAAGAGTTGTGAGGCTGTCCACGTAGATCTTTAAATCTATGAGGTGTAGAGTTTGAGTTCGAAAATCAATCGATTCCGACTATCTACATATGTCTAGAATACATTACGAAAGTTAGTTAGTCTGCGTGAAAGCTCTATGGAGTTTCTGAAAAATCTCCCCAGCCCGGTTCAGTCCAAATTTTTTAATCATCTGCAAAGTTTTAGATCTCTCTTCCCTGACTGAGTTTCCGCCACATTCCTCTCTAGATGAAATTAAGACTTTGAGTTTTTCTCGAGGTTGATATTCGGTGACATGTAGTCAGTCCATTCCACGCTGCTTCTCAAATGGAGCTGTGCTCATAGGACTTGTATTGGATAATCTAGTATCTCTAGCTATAATCGGTCATCCATTTGAAAGCCGGCCAATCCGAACTTCACTCTCTAAAACACTTGGGCGTTTACTCTAAGACATTTGGGTGAATTCTGACCAATATTTTTTTGAATGAAGAGTTATTTTTTTAAAGAGTATTGCAATTTCCGGGACAGTTGTAAATAGTTTTCCTTTTGATAAGGCAGCTTAAAATATTTTTTGTATTAGAGGGTGATTCGAAATAGAAGATCTGATGGCTGTGCCAAAAGATTGCCACTAGACTAATGATATGTTCATATTTATCCATGTTTCTCTGTCTATTAAAAAAGTACATCATATTCCTAAATACAATTTAATGTCATCCCAATCGTATAAATATTCTTGTAGTTCATAGAAAAAAAAAACGCTACATCACCATCCACCAATGTGTCCCTATCTATGGAGTTCATCTTTTGTCACAGATATCAGATCATCTATACGATGTGAGTGGAATACGATTGGGATGGTTTTCAAATGGATGACCAATAGCAGATGGATAGGGACATATGCGTCATATTCATCATTCCTCATAGAATGGGATTATAATTCGAATGGCAATAAATAAAGAATTAAAATCGCAATCCTACCCCCATCATTCATCTATTTAAATGTCATTTGAATTGTATTTTCCGCCACATCGCTTGTAAACACTTGACCTATGGATTATCATAGGAAGCTATTAAATACAAAATGTAAAAACTGATTTGTTTGTTTTGTTTTGTTTTGTTTCAAAATCTATTCAATACTTTGCCATCCACCATATTCATAGACGGACAGTATACATTTTATAAACTCTGAATACTCAAACCCAAGGAAATATTCTCAGGGTTCCCAAAAATATTAGACCGGATAAGCTACGAAAGTTTGGATAATATATACGTTTTTTTTTCCTCAGATTTTCCGAAAATTACTTATTTGAACAATTTTCAAGACCAGGACCATATACGGGCGTTTTGGCTTCGGCCCTGTGGGGGGGAAGGAAAATTCATTGTGCTGACACGGTTTTGCGGACGCTGTGTTCACTTGCCTTAAATTATGAAATTTCCGCGAAATTACAAATACCGAGTTTTTAATGATTAATATGAAATTGCTAAAATGCTTATAAATGCATATAAAATTGTGCAGCAAAAGCTTTCAACCTAATTAACACTGAAATGAAAAGTTGATTGAAACAAAATCGTGTTCATTAGTTTAACATGATGTCTTAATTAAACACTTATACATTTACCCCTGAAAATGAATATGTATAGCAAAATTGGCTGCTCTCATTGGTATTGCAATCAATTTGAATTGGAATCTTATTTTTCGGTTGGCGGGTATACACATTATCTCAACAGCGAAAGTCAGACGATAGGAGGGATAATAACATGTCTGAATTAGGACCCGGAGCGGCGCAGCACTCACTCACTGAATTAATTTTAATTAAGTTAAATATAAGTCGTTTTTATTCAACAATATTTTCTTAACTAACCACTTTCTTTTTAAAGTTAGTTTTTTCAAAACCTCTGGTATTATAACCACTTAATTTATAGAAAATAAGAGAAATGGTGTATTTAATTGTATAGGGTTATCCATTTCGTGGTTTCAAAGGTATTGGGCTGGAATTCGACATCTGTCAACCTAAGTTGTTAAACCAATTTTTATACCCTCACCCTACGGGTAGGAGGGTATATATCATTTGATACGGCTCAAATGTGTAACACCTAGAAATATTCACATTAGACCCCATGTGTCTTTGAACCAAATTCGATTCATGACTTTCTGAATCGTTTGAGCCATGTCCGTCTGTCCGTCCGTCTGTCCTGCTGGTACGCACGATAACTTTCGAAAGAGTTAAGCAATCACTCTGAAATTTGGCATGGCTTAATATTTTCCCAAAACTGCTTGTGGGATTGCATATGGGCTATATGGCCACACCCCTTCGGGTACCTCCCATACAAATCTGCTATTTCGCCCACTTTATAAATCGTGTAATAATATCAACACGCTCAAGTTCGATCTTGGCCAAATTCCGTAGTTAGTAAAGGTATAACTGAACAAAGTTTCGGACAAAAACTTGGAAGTCTGGCAACTCCCCTTCTGGTACCTCCCATACAAATGTACCATCCAATATTTTTCTATAGCATTCGGTATTTTAGGTTGCTATTATGACTTTTCATCAGATGTTACATCAAATGATGGTAGCTACGGTCACTTTTGACTTTCCGATACTTATGAGTATGAGACTTGTATGTTTTTACTGAGGGTGAGGGTATATATAAGTCGGTTTACCCGACTGCAACTTTTTCACTGGTTTTTCTTTTCAGTTGGAAGTCTGACATTGACGAAAATGGATCGCTTAACTATCACACAACGCGTAAAAATTATTATATTCTGCTATTGAAGAATACGACTTGGAAAATATGTGGTTTCAACAAGACGGTGCCACATGCCACACAACTCGAGCGAATATGGCTTTATTGCAAGAGACATTTCCTGGCCGCTTACTTTCTCGTCGTGGCGACATCAACTGGCCACCAAGATCATGCGATTTGACAACATTAGACTTTTTTGTGGGGCTACGCGAAACACCGTGTTTATGCCGATAAACCATTAACTCTTGAGCACTTAAGAACCAACATTCGTCAAGTAATGGCTGAGATACCGCCCAATATGTGCCAGAAAGTGGTTCAAAATTACCTCAAAAGAATCAATGCTTGCAATACTTTGCGTGGTGATGTCAACGTTCAAACTTTATAATAAAAAAGAAATATCACGAAAAAAATATATTTTATATGTGTTTTATTTACGTTTACTTTTAAAAAGCAATATGGATAATAGGGTGGAGTGAAAACATGTTTTTTTTTTAATTTGAAAAAGTTAACCTCGGAAAGAGATGTAGTCTGGGGTCCTAATGAAGGGAAAAATAAAGAAAAAAATTTTAAAAAATGTTTAGGGGTCGCGCCGCTCCCTCGAAATTTGGAAATTATCGCTATTTTGGCGTTGATTTCAGAAAAATCCTAAAAATTAACGACTTAACTTATTCGAAATTTAAAAGTTTGAGCTTGTTCAGTGCCCAAACAAAAGTATTTGAGGCAAATATGAGGATAATCGACTAATATTTGTAGCTTTGGTGGCGATTACATTGTTCAGTCAATTTTCTGAAGAAGGGACGATTTGACTTATTTTACTTTTTGAAATTTTTGAACAATGAGAAATTTTTTTTTAAATTTGTTCATGCCCTTATTTCATTGTTTACGCTATTGCAAACATTTATTGACATAAAACTTTTCAGGATTTTTCTAAAATCAACGCCAAAATAGCGATAATTTCCAAAATTGGAGGGAGTGGCGCGACCCCTTAAATTTTTTTTAAAATTTTTTTCTTTATTGTTCCCCTCATTAGGACCCCAGACTACATCTCTTTCCGAGGTTAACTTTTTTTTTTTGAATTTCACTCCACCCTAATGGATAACCCTTTAGTTTAAATGTTGTGAATTGTTTTTTGGTTCCCCCAAACTGAAACATGTTGTGGTAGTTTCACACGAGTTAGTCCTTTTGACTAGCGAGACGATGATTTTTAAAACAACGGGGGTATAATGGCTGCTTTATGTACTTTAACAACATGTACATATGTACATTTTACTAATATCTGTTTTGTTCTTTTAATTGCAGCCCCGTCTTCTGTACAAATACCAGTTGGAGAATTTGACATTTTCGTCCGTCTACAAAGTCGGTATCCGGGCCATGAACACGAGGAATATGAAAGAAAGTGAACTCTTTTGGAAGACATTCCGTGCTCCCTCCTGCGTTCAGTGGCATAATTACAATTTTAATATTTGCGGTAAGTTTTCAATGCTTTAATGTTTGCCAAGAGCAAATGCGAATCTGGCTAAAGGCGATTTAAAAGTAACGGCAAACAGAAACTAACAACTTATTATGTATTCACTTGTAAATGTTATGAATGTGTGTGTACATATGTGTATTTATAAAGGAGTAGGCATTATTTACATACATTTATACCTACAGGTACATGTACTAATATCGGCCCACTACTTCGTTGGCGAAAAACTGCCTCCTCATAATGGAACATCAAATATAATTCAAATGGCAGGCCAAAGATTTGACTGTACTTTGTCTGAGACATCCATACTAACTGCTTAATTTTAAATACATAATCAATCAAACTTAGTTTAATAGGACTATGAAGCTATGATAAACCTCTGTTAAATTAGAAAAAAAAAATATTGTACACATACTTTAAACCATTGATAAATTTCAATTTTATTTAACGAGTGATTTTTTAAGAGCTTTCGGGGATTTGTTTTAAAGAAAAAACACATACAATTTAGAGAAATGTATGAAATCGAATCGTCCATACGCTGGTTCCAATTTTCACACACTCTCCTCCAGCTGGGACCGTATCTCACGAATATCTCACTGTTCACCGAACTCGCCTCTCAATTGGGCATTTGTTTCGCTTGCTGTCTGGAGCATTTTTATTTATTCGATTGACATTGTCCAGCCAGCGCAATCACGTTTAACCATGTACACTGTACATTGTACAGTGGTGGTCATATAATCAGAAACGATGAGTTCAGATTTACATTTCTCTTTCGTAAGTCCCGTTATATTCTCACTGATCTTCAATATGTTGTTGTAATTGGAAATATAAATAATCACTTGCACCAATTCGCAACAATAGAATGAATTAGTGTCTATTAGAAACGCATTCATAATTTGTAAAAATTTCGTTTACTTTAAAGAAAGTTTAGCTTTTTTTAGTTTGTAAATAATATTAAACTAATGTATAAACTTATGCACTCCAGCGAGTTGATTGTACGCTGCTACTACGAAGAAAATCAGTCGATGTCTGCAATAGCAAAATGGTTTTGCTGTTTAATGGAAAGGGTTTTTGGATCAATACAATCTCTTTGAAAGCCTAAAGTTTCAAGAACCCGAAAGAATTCCAAAACCAAGAAAAACAACTCAGCAGAACGACAGAGTTATTTGTAGAACGAGCAAATTCAATTCATATTTGACCTAAGTTAAAATAAATGCTATCGTAACTCCACTAATTTGACAAATTATATCATCTAGAACTATTAGACATAGGGTGAAAGAAGCATTGTACGAAAAAAAACCACACGTTTTCAGTAAAAATATGAAGAAACGCTTACTGAAAAGATCAGCTGCAGATACCCCTTAGTTTTTGGAGAGAATAATTCTATGGAGTGACGAATCGAAGTTTAATTTGTTCGGATCAAATGGACAATACCATCAATACGATTAAACACGGATGAGGAAATGTGATGGTATGCGGAGAATTCAATTGGCATGGCGTTGACCTATACGGTCGAATGTACTAATATCAATAGACAAATTTATTGGAGAATGTAATGGAGCCGTACTCATTCGAAAATATGCCGGTTTCGTATATTTTTCAACAGGATAACGATCCTAAACACACTTCCAGTGTTGTGATGCAATGGTTTATGGACACGAAAACAGCGGTGTTGTCCTGTCCAGCGCAAAGTCCGGTCCTAAATCCTTGAAAATCCTGTAAGGAGATGTCGAACGAATGTTAGAAACCAAGAATCCAAAAAATAATGATGGACACTTTCGAAATATAAAAGAAGTTTGGAATTCGACAACACCTTCACGATGCCGGACTTTGGTTGAATGTTTACCACGGAGGTTGACCCACATGAATAAAAATAACGGTTACCCAACGAAGTATTAAGCTTATTTTGTTATTGTTGTATTATCATATTCATTTTTAATTATTGTATTTTCTATATTATTTATAATAAATTATAATTTCTGCGTTCGTTCCTAACTATGTGACCAACATATTTTTGGGGTCACATAGGAAATTGAGTCAGCCAGGTTTAGGAATCTAACCAAATGTAAAATGTATGCCTAAATGTAAGGTGGATACAGTCGAATCCGGTTATAACGAACTCCTAAGGACTCGACAAACTGGTTCGTTATAAGCGAAGTTTGTTATATCCAGGGTAAAATAGAGTAGAATCAAAACTTTTGAGACTTAAAAAAGCGTTCGTTATAGACGAAAGTTCGTTATAACCGGTGTACGTTATAACCGGACTCGACTGTATTTGCAAAACGTTTATCGTATAGGAGTTAGCGGAGGTGATACAGAAACCCGATTTGAAAACAGCGTTTCCAATTATATGACGACCACTGTACATGTCGGGTTGTAGCTCGATTTTGCGTAGAACTTTTCTCACAAATATACACAGCACAACTTCAACTGTTTTCACAAGTACTCATGTTTCGGCGCCATAAAGAATCACAGGTAGAATAAGCGTGTTTTAGTTCGACGAGAGATTTGCCAGCACGATCCATCGATTTATTTCGATGCTGACATTATTATTGTTGTTAATGTCGGAGCCGAGGTATATGTCAAATCTTTCACTATCTCGAGCCTTTCCTATGTCGCCTGGCTGTTGCCAGCATAAGTTTTGTCTTGTCCGCGTTCACCATCACATTTTTCTTCGCTGACATGGTTTTAAATAGTTTGTTGTCTTATGCGTGTATCTAAGCAGCTTTTTGGTCGATGAAAAGATGGTCTGCATCGATCTGTGGGTCTATTTCAGGATTTGCCGTAATGAGAAGATTTGGTCGATTGTTCATTTATTCGGCCAGAAGACACGCTTGTTCGTCGAAATTTGGCTGCAATCTCTCACACAGCTTATATGCGATGGAGAAGAGACTTATACCGCGGTAGTTGGTGCATGACAGTTTTGTCTCCCTTCTTGTGCATCAGGCATAATTTCTTTCTGACAGTTGGTACAGACTTGCTGATGCATCGACTTCATAGCTCTTCTCCCCCGGTCTTATACTTCTCTGCCTATTCTAAAGTCGGGTTATTGCTGGTTTTACCTCATCGTGGGTATAGGGTTGGATATTCCATTCCATCGTGTATTGGTCGAGTGTTACTATCTTCAGCTGGATCGTCGGCCGCTAGTAATCTAGAGAAATATTGTTTCCAGACTCACATAATACTGGGCGGATCAGTTATCAGATGCCCATTTTCACCTCAACACGAAGTTATGCCAGTACTCGAAGCTTTCGTTTGATGTTTCACTATGTACAAAATTATTTTTGTTTTGGTGTTTTATCCGAGATACCAACAAATACATTACCTTTTCGGTCCATTTTCAACACCAACCGTTTCGGAGCAACACATATGGACAATTTGACCTGTAGATTAACTTCCAACAAATAGACTAACGTGTCTAAATCATCTTAGAACTTTAAACTGATTTCGAAAATAAAAGGCCATGACAAGCGCTGAAACGGGCAAATAATAAAAGCGTTTGCTGGGAATGTTTTCAAACTCGTAACATCATTCCAACTAAAGCGCTTTGCCCGCTTTGCAAATGATAATTCAAAAGAAACATTCCTTAAAAATAGTTCATTAATATTTCTTGTTGTTTCTCTGTAACAGAAAGAGATAATGAAAACCAACTTAATAAATATAATTAAGTTGCAAATTTTTTCGAATTTGGGAATGAGGAAATTGCGTATTTTCTGTAATTTTAATTAAAATTCTCCATATTCTTTTATAAACTGTTTTTGAGACATTCTGAATTGTGATGTAGATTTCTTATTTGGAGTTAGTAAAACAACTTGCGGTTTTCATTTCTAAATTGCGGTTGCCTTTGATATTCAACAAAGCAGATTTTTAAATGTTCGTAATTTCTCCTTGGTTTCATACACATTAAGGCAAATCAAGATTTCTTTTCAAACCGACATAATTTAAGCATCTCCCAATATAGTTTGAAGTCATTGTGAACAATTAAAAATATACAAAAAACCATTCTATTTTTAAAAACACAAAGGCCAACAACTCAAAATGCGTGCGACCCAACCCCTGGTTTGTACTGTGGAAATTGGACGTTTGCCACAAAATTGTGTATAGAGTGGACTGTAATTATAGTTTAGTAACATCCGTCCATTGTGCTCGAAATCTTTTGTTACAAATCATATTTATTTAGGATTATTAGCATTCATGTGTACTTTCGATTTTCTACTTTCAGCTCCGGATGCTCCGACAAATCTACAAATTGAACAGACGTATTCCAACCAAAACGTGTACTCGTTCAATATTAGTTGGAACATACCCACCCATCTGCCCGATAATTACACCTTGAGCATAACGGACTTGTCGCCACAAGGACGTAGGGAGGTCTTTAACATTTCAAAGGTATATCAAATTACTGCACACATACATACATATATTTATTTGTATCCATACAATCCTGTACGTTGATTTACTATTTATCAAATTGAATGATTTGGAAATCATCCGACCACGACGAGCATTTAGATGGAAGTGATTACACGTATCGTGTCATGGCTGGGAAATTATTAGAATCGTACAACCGATAATAGCCCTGGCACGCTTTACCGATAAGAATCCAAAGGGATGCATGGGGAGTCTTACATTGGTAAACCCCCCAGTGAAGACTCAGGCCGTCTCACTTTGAATGTTCAAAAGTTTCGGCAACACTTACACAACTCCATCATAAAAGCCGCCGACAAAGAAATTGGTGGCCGAAAGTGGCCCGAAAGGAACCAATGCAATGGTACGATGAGAAGCCGGGCGACACTCGCGCAGGTGACAACGCGAGCGGCGTAGGAACGATACTTAGTGTTGAGGAGGAAGAAAGAAAAGACAAACGGAAAGACGGCAATGTAAGGACATTGAGGTCTGCGGAAACAGAAACAACGACAGAAAATGCTACCTGTGTTTCTTCCACGGATTGCTAACAGTTTGAGGAATATCTTAAGCGCGTGACTCATTACTCACATACGTCGATTTGGCCATCTGATTTCATGTGGTCTCAAACCAATCTTGTGTGTGTTGTCCTGTGCCGTATATGTGATGAAATAGTTTCGTAAAGAGTTGAATGTAATCCGATTCCAGACATTACTTGCGATAATTGATTGTCGTAGCATGATCTTTTCTCATCAGTAAATATTTGTTGAATATGAATATTCTTTCCAGATTATTTTCTTCAGATCGATCTCGAATACTGCGTCATCGTAAAGGACTGTAGAATTTGCTTTGCCATATGCACCTGCTGCTTCCTTCCCTCGCTGGATTTTGGTCATCAGAGGTTTTGCCAGGAAGTATGCCTTGATTTGGTTAAGACCGAATTTAATTATCCCCAGCGAGAGCTTTGGAAGACGCAATGACTCTGATCCCATTCTGATCCAGATATCGTTGCCGTCGCCTATGTTCCTCGCATGCCCTCTAACGATTGACCAGTCTTGAGAGTGGAAGCACTTATTTTGTGACTTGACTAGATCTTAAATTATTTGGAAAATTAATGAAATTGTTTACAAAGTTTGTAAATTTAATTCTAGAAATAAGATCTTGACTCCCGCTGCTATTTGACACCGTTAAACTCTATGAAGAAGTCAACCTTGCACTGTATGACGACTCGGAGAATATCTACTTTGATCATCAACCATCGGTCAGTGGCCAACTTGCCTATTCGAATTGCTCCTGTTCAAGATGGTCTCTTGCAGTTCAGGTGCTGATGACAGACTTGTGGATTTCTTTAATCGTTTGCCGCCAGGCCCCTCTGTTTCACTGGACCTATGCATTTTTCCACTAGCCTCGGTTTTCACCAGTGGGGGACATTCCTTACCCTGGGGTACTGTATTTATTCTTTCTTTGGTACCCCGTCTAGTTGTGAGGACAAGACTTGGGTAGCGCCTTCGCCTTTACTTGTCGATGTACTTTTCACGTTCTTATCAGACGCAACCCTGTCGTACATTCAGTTAACTTTAAATTAAATTAAAGCTAACTATTTCTCAAGTAGTGGTGGTTGACACTTGGATTGCTAACTATTCTAACATGACGATGTCCCAGGAAGTAGTGCATTACTTTCAATTAACTTTAAAGTTAGTTACCTAGCCGTTAACTTAAAGTTAACTTATTGTAGCTAACTATAAACTTACTTATTTAAACAAGCTTTAAGTTGGTTTTTTTAAACTAACTATAAGTTAGTTAAAATGCAGTCAAAGAAAACTTAGATGTTTACATGTTGGCTTTAAAATATTTTGCACATTTGTTGTTTTTTTTACTAATCAAATGTCTAAGTCGTTAACAAGAAGTCGACGGCGTTTAAAATTAGATGGCGTCGGTGGCCGTTGATTGATGTAGTCTTCATGAAGCCGATATTTATCGGCATTATTATTAAAATTATTTGATTAAAAGAGTACAAAAGTTAATAATAAACAAGTGGACAAATAGTAAGTTCGGCCGGGCCGAATCTTATATACCCTCCATCATGGATCCTTAAAAAGTCAATAAATAAGAAAACTAACTGAGTTTTTGGGCCGCTCGTGACCCGATAGTCCCAGGAACCCGATCACCAATTTTATCCAAATCATGAAAATAAATGCATATTTGGGTTCGCGAGAAAATTTCGTTGCATTTCGATACCCATATGTCCATGTTTGTCAAGGGACGGTTTTTGGGCCGCTGGTGATCCGATAGTCCCAGAAACCGGATCAAAAAATTTAGGCAAATCATGAAAATAAAGGCATATTTGGGTTCGTGAGTAAATTTCGTTGCACTTCGATACCCATATGCGCATGTTTATCATGGGCCCTTTTTTGGGCCCCAAGGGTCCACGGAACCCATGAGCACGCCCATTTTTGGGATTTTTTTCCCCATCTATAAATTATATAAACTTAGAACAATTTTACCAAAAAAAATCAGATGTAGTGAAAAAAAATATATGAAAAATTTGATTATGGCCGGGATATATTTAGTCCCGTAAAGGGGAACTTTTTCCCCTTTGGTCCGATATTGCCCATTCTCGAACCTGCTTATGGGCAAAAAACATCTTCCTACAAAAGATGTCGCGTCCGAAGATACCATTTTTATAACTTCTTCGTCAATTTCCTCTGTACGTCGCTTAGGGAGAGGTCTATGTTGTCCCACTTCGTGATCGTGGGGGTTGTCGTCTTGTTGTGCTGTTTGTTTGGTGTGTGGAAGATGAGTTTGGGGCCGGCTGAAGCCTGGGTACAACCAGCAGAGTCTAGATTATGGTAGTACTGGGTAACCTTTAGTCCGGTTGCTCTTGGAAGTCATCATCCTCCCACAGGAAAGTGTAGCTTGCTACTTGCAGTGGTGACCCGAAGAACCTCCTTGAAGCCCCCACCCCCAGAATTAAATTTACAAACTTTGTAAACAATTTCATTAATTTTCCAAATAATTTATTTAATTTAATCTTTGCTCTCATTAATTGTTTCTCATATTCACATTTCATTATTTTACTGAAATATTTTATTGCCTTTAAATGCTATTCTTGTTAAATAAGGTTGTATGTATTTGTTTTTGTTGTGTGATAAAGACAGCAACAAAAACTCATGTAATCTCCTGAGAGTCTCTTAAACGTTTTTATTAAATTAAAACTCCGTTCAACGATATAGAGACAGGACACCTGTGGATTTACCCGGTGAAATCAAATTAAAACACATTCTCCTCCGTATGATGTCTCTTGAATTGGACGTGGTTTGTAATATTTTACATGTTTACTGTTCATAAATCACATTCATTGAAGTAAATTTAATAAATATTATTTGTTGACCGTTTATACACACATATGTATGTATGTCGTTTCGTTCACAGGATGTGCACAGCTTCTTCATAGACCGGATTACCATCTACGGAATATTGTACGAAGTCGGTTTGACGGCATCCACGGTGGGTGGCAGTGCCACCTCGGCGCTGACCGATGTTACCAAGACAATTGTTCATATACCAGGTAAGTTTTTATCGCGAGTGTCTGTCCAACACCTGGATGCGCATCCATACACGTGCTTACGTCCTTAACAGAAAGTCACCTACAAACAATGTAAACTAACATACAAACATACGTCTACACAACGAGAGCAATCGCATCCAATCAATGGCATTGCGTCGGGTTTATTTATCGCAAAACGTTAAGTTTTGTAGAGCACTTGGGTGATGAGTTCCTGCTAACAATTCATTCGTGTGGAAGATACACGGTAAATGGTTTTGGTGGAAGCCACAACGAAAATAGCATCAAAGTTGCATATTTAATTTAAATATCATCAGAACTGCTGTAGGTCACACCTATCTGAAAGCATATTTTTACAGCCAAACTAAGCCAATGACAGAATGTTTAATTTTTATATATTCTGACCCTTGGTAGTTATTTCATAACGAAAGAATCGCCAAACTAGAAACGAAATAACAACCAAAGACTGCTAAATAATCCCCAAATGGCTTTCTAATAATATTTTCGGTGTTATTTCATTTTTTCGATTGGTGATTTTTTTGATTTGGGAGTTATTTTGATAGGAGGGGAAATCTTTAATAGTCGGATAGTTTGCGACTTAAGCTTTCCTCTCACGTATGTACACCTTCGCTGTATAGAACGGCATAAAACAGAAGCGATACCGTTTTTTTTTTGTGAAATTCTCCTCATGGACACTTTTCAAAGAGCAGTGGACTGAAACATTTAATAGACCAAGTAGGGTTGCCAGTCGGTCGGGATTCGTCGGGATTTTCCCGACTTTTCGCTTTTATCAAGAGTCCCGAGTATTCAGAAATTTTGGGTATAATCCCGACTTTTTAAATTAATCCTCAAAAAATTCCGAAAGTTCTGCAAATATCAGATGTAGTTGACAAAGACATATTGTACACCGACTACTGCAGCCTTCGAGCTGTTTATGATGACTTACCCAAAGATATACCAAATGATAAGATATGGTCTCATTTTTTTACCAAATGTGGTAAGGACAATCATTTAAATTTATTTAAACTGATCTCATTTATATTTTCTATACCGATTAGTAATGCTTATTGTGAAAAAGTATTTAGTATTGTAAATAATTTATATTCTAAAGATAGAAATCGAATGTCTTTCGATCTCATAAAGGCTGAAGTTTTAATAAGATCAAATATTGATAAAAGTTGTCAGGAATTCCAGTCATTTTTAAAAACTGACGAGGGAGTAGACATAGTCAATTCGGCAAAAAATAACACAATATGTGGCAAAAATAATATTAATTTCAGAAGTACGTATTAGTCCGGTTTGAATATTGTTATGTTTGATTTTTTTTATTTTTGTTTTATTCATTACAAAATGATTCTTATCAGTATGAAACTGCAATGTTTTTAATAAATTTGTGTTAATAAAAAATTCAAGAAACCAACGCAATATTGAGCTTTAGACGTTAACTTATCGTAAGCGAAAATTAAAGTGTTTCTTATTTTACATCTCCAAAAGTCAGACTTCAAAGTAGATTTAACAAAAACAAAAATTTAAACTAGTATTTTTTAATGTTTTAATAATAGCTCAAACGTTTTAAAAAACACAATGTTAATCAAAAATGTATTAACAAACATATATAATATTTAAAACGAAAATTTCGGTTACGATACGCAAACGCTTAAAGGTCGGTATGATTTTTTCATTTATCCCGAGAAATCCCGCTTTTTAGTTTTGCATTTCCAGACTTTTTGAATTCGGTATCTGGTAACCCTAAGACCAAGTCTTGGCGAAAAACTTGCAAGAATGCCGTGTGCAGAGAAAGCATGCGAAATTTTAAGAGTGAGTAAAGCCTGAGAATCTGCTCTTGAAAAAATACTGTACATCGAATCAATGAAAACGATTCATTAAATTAATGAATAAATTCTTCATGTTGAAGTACTTAGTTTTTATGTCATTTTTCTGCCTACATCAACTTGAAGTATTAATGTACGTCAATCGTGCAAAGGAAAAAATCGCTACACTGAAAAAAAAAAACTGTACTTGAAAACGATTCTTCAATAGTTCTTCATCAAATTGATTCATCAATGATAAATTCATTGACTTGATGAGAAAAAATCGTCAATTTGAAGTACTTAGTTTTCTGCGTTCATCAAACGAAAGAGTGGGTCATTTTCAAACATTTTTGTCGCACACAACGAAGATGTTTGTACTTGTGTTTTGGCTTTACTGCCTGTATTTGTTGGGGATATGCTCTACTAAAGAGTAATTCTCGTTTAAACGATAAAAACTATTCCTTATATTATACCAATAATTGTAGTAGATCATTGCAAAGGCTACCGAAATGGATTCGTATAACTTGTATTGCAATCATACCTAATAATGGGTCCGCAATCTAACGTTTTTTTTAACTAGTGCTTACTTCGTGAATGGTAACACTTAGCTCGTGTCTGATTTGACAGTTAATTAGTTTTATCCTTCCGCTCAACGAATATGGTTGTGTATACGCTTGAACAACGCTAGGAAATATTGCGAAATTACTTTGAAAATCTTGGTAATGATGCAGAATGTGTGCGACGGATTGCGTACGGATTTTGTAAGAATAAAAGCACCGTCAGCTCCGTATGTTGGTTATGTTGTGAAAAAAGAGAAAGAAACTGGCATCCTTAACGATAAACCAAAGCGTGAAAAGCGAAAAACAGTGCGTACACCCGAAAATGTTGCTGCTGTGGCAGAAAGTGTGCGTTGTCAACAATTGAACATTTCGGAGACAGCATTGAGACGAATTTTGCATAAAGACATTGGTATGACGCCATAGAAAGTCCAATTGGTTCAGTAGTTGAAGCCAGCTGACCATCCAATGCGTTTTCGCTTCGCTAAGTGGGCCTGCGATTGACTTACAGAAGATGCCGATTTTGACAAAAAAAAAATGCCACATTTGTATGGGAGGTACCAGAAGGGGTGTGGCCATGTAGCCCATGTGCAATGTCATAAGTAGTTTTGGGAAAATATTAACCCATGCCAAATTTCAGAGCGATTGTTTAACTCTTTGAAAGTTATTGTGCGTACTAGCCGGACAGAAAGGATATGGCCCAGGGTTAAATTTCTTTCTTTGTATAAAATACAAAGAAATAAAACAAAATTAAGTGGGGTTTTCTTCAGCATTAAATATTTGGAAATAAGCGTTAAGTTGCAAAGGTTCTACAACATTTTTCGTAACCAGAATTACTTTATACATATTATTTCTCAAATTGTGGTTTTAGGGTCATTTACTTTAGTTTTGAGTGTTATCTTTTATTATATTTATTCTTACCCTTCATTGTGTTTATGTTTCGTTTTAGAGAAAAATCATTTTGTGAAATTGATTGCGACGATAATGGCTCCGATATTCTGTGTGGCTATTCTCTCGATGACCGTGTTCATTGTGTATCATCGTCGGGCCAAATTGAAACGTTACCAGGAACGTTGTAAATATTTCGAGGTAAGTCGTGTAGAATTTCGTGTGAATTCTCCATAAATACACATTTAATTGTCACATAAATTAAATCCAAATCAACAGAGAACAGTGAGACAGAAATGAATACTGGTTGCATTGCTACAATTACTGTGGAGGACCAAGGTACTGAACACAACGTGCCCAGATACGGTTAATGGCAGATCTAGTTAATTAATATGTCCGACTCATTAGGGTTACTCTAACAGTATGACGTTGGGCACTTTCATTGTGGTTTGGCCACAAAGCAAATGTTGGCAAAGTTTCCACCATTAACAAGGTGAAAAACAGCCACTGAAAAAAGGTTGATGGTCTTACCCGGTTTCGAACCTGGGTTCTGCTATATGGTAGTCGCACATACTACCTACCACACCACTGCTATTGGTCGTTTTAGCGGCAAGTAGACCATTGATAACCATTGGCAGCCTTATTATGTTACAGATGCTCGATAGCAGTCTAGACTTCTATTCGATCGGGTAATTGGCATTCTGAGATGCCATTTTCATTTGTGATGGGTTGTTTTCTCCTGCAGGATCTCATTTCCATCTCAACGGAAGTTCCTACAATTCCTGAGGCCCACAATCCTATGTTTGACTTTTTGATAAAAAATTATCAGGGCATCATTTCTATAACTGTACATCTTCATTTAATTTGTCGAAACAAACTCTGTTTCTGTTTCTCTGCCACTACGAAATTTTTTGAATGCAAATCTCGTTAATGCATCCTATAACGTAGCGTTATGGGCAGCAATTCCGTATCTTTTCTGTTCCGGGGAACTGGCGTTCGGTTCCCTAGTTTCAATTTGAGAACTGTCGACATTGACTAGGCAATATATGTGTCTAATGCGCACTGACATAATTGAAGTGTGTTTTTGGGAACAGCATAAATTCAATTTGGGATTTGTAATGTTCAGCGGTAGCCTGAATGGACTGAATGCTACGCTGAATTTAAGAAAACTTTATATGACAAGGCAACAGTTATGGGAAGCCTATCATATAAAGTCCATGGCCAAAATCCCATAACCCACTATATGTCAATTCCTTTACATTTTCGATTATTACATTGCGATTATTTCAGTCGTCGCCCCTCTGCTCATACTTGACAGCCCGGACACGCTTAGCAAGGGTTGA
This sequence comes from Hydrotaea cyrtoneurina, assembly GCA_958296145.1. Classification (NCBI taxonomy): domain Eukaryota; kingdom Metazoa; phylum Arthropoda; class Insecta; order Diptera; family Muscidae; genus Hydrotaea; species Hydrotaea cyrtoneurina. The sequence goes on from OY282516.1 coordinate 42,783,328, forward strand.
CATATGTAACGATATCTCACTAACTGTGAGTATGTATTTGAGAACTTAATTATGAATTACAACTATTTTGAGATTAAAAGACAAAATAAAACGAAGTTTTTGTCTTACACGAGTAGTAACATGAAAGGCAAGTCGTAATATCTACGAGATTTGTTTCTGGGAAAAGCCTACCGGAATTCTTTGAAGGCCTTGTGTATGCTTTTTATCTGCGTTCAAAATGAGAAGCCATATGACAATCTGTGAAATTAATCACAATTAGAGTTTCTCTCCCGGGAATCCCGGCCGTTTTCCCCGGCCTTTATGACCTCAGTTAAGGGTTTAGTTAGTTGAATTGATATCGTTGTTAGTGACCAGGATTTAATTCGGTATTCCTGGAACATTTTTTTCTCTTTCGGCCTTTATGACCTCAGTTAAAGGTTTAGTTAGTTGAGTTGACATCGTAGCGAATGATCAGGATATTCCCTTTGTACGTGTTTCGTCACCTTCGTTTCCATTTTCACTAATTGAGCATTAATACTTACAGAGATTTTATTTTGTTATGTAGTTTGTACTACGTTTGAAGTCATGAATTTTAATTTGTTTTTAATCTTATACATACGACAAAATTAACTTGGTTGGTTTAGTTTGTCTGTTGAGCAACACCGTTTTCTCGGGAGATGACAAAGTCCGGAAGAACAGAAACTCTAATCGCCATAGACTCCACCCACACACAGACAACTGAAGTGATTTCCCTTTGTTTGTATTGTTTTATATTTCAATAGAATTTGTTTGTTTATTAAATCAATCTAGGGAAATTATTCGCAGTAATCACATCACAAATAATGGATAAATTCGTGGAACTTGTTAATATTTAAGAAGCACACAGGTGTTGATAAGTATCTGTTTAAGTGGTTGTGTTGGACGATAAATCCATGCCAGCAAATGTGGGTTTTGTAAACACCCCAAATATACAGACCACAACATTGTCATTAATGTCTTTTGCTGTACTTGCACGACTTTGTCCCAAATAAATCAAATGTATAATAAAACCACTGGATCTAAGGAAATTCTAATTTAATAATTCCTTTAGTGAGTTGTCGTAAAATCTGTGTTTTTCACTAGCAACCCACTTAAGTTCATATTTGCCGATTTTGAGGTATTGATACCAAATTGCTAAACTTTCAAGCTGATTCGATTTGATCAATCTTTTATTGAAAATAATGTAATGTTACTGATTTATTTTGGCAAAAAAACAATTTATTTAGAGTATTTCTAAAAATTGTTTTCATCATTAACTCGTTACAGTCGACAAAAACTTTTTAAACCAGATTCCTTACTCATGTGTATAAACTTATGATTTTTTTAAAAATCATCAAGATTATCTTTTGAAAAAAATTAAAACCAAATAAGATATATTGTTTGTATAGTCGTGTTCTACATGTTCATTAATAAAAAAATTTAAAATTTGTTCAACTGCTCCAAAAATGCTGAAAATTATGCACTTTGGCTCTCCTAAAAAATTTGATGTTACGATTTAAGTGGTGGCTTTAGAAATCCAGACAATTGACCATCAATTTTCCGATTGGTCCAATGACAACAACCGTGCATTAAGACATGAATGTTCTGGGGCGCTTTTGTGATCTCATGCAATGGTTCAGAAGCATTGAGCACTCTTTCAATGAATTAGTTGAAGAGCCAGGAAATTCAAGTGGATGAATTTAAAAAAAAAATTGTCCCACATAATGGAATGGAATGTTTGCAGCTTATGGACCGGGAACAGAGGTGAGCGGTGGCGATGATGGGGGATAGAAGGGTATCCAACTCTATTGTCTCCCTATAGCATAGCGGGAACGTGGGTTTTATTGCTATTCTATTGATATATCGCTATATATGGTCGTCAGATATCTTTCGTCTGGTCCCTGACGTTAGAACATTTAGCCGGAATACGCGGCTATCCAGGGTCTCCCTTCCGTTCATTGCCGAATGGCCGGTTGTTCGGACAAGGCACTATGATTTGTGAACCACTGAACCGAACCGCAATATCCATATCCCTTTCCCGCGTGTACACCAAATGTTTTGCCTAGTCTCAGTAAAATGTGACGTTTGGCTCTCGCATAAAATTTATGTTTTATGTTAAATAGGTTATTTTGCCAAAACTCCATAGAATTGGAATTGCAAAGCAATCAACAACCTGCGATTGAAACATCAAAAACTATTGAGAATTCTGAGTAAAATAACCACAAACACTTTGATGTAGTACATTGGTAGCACAAATTCAAAGTATTTCGTAATAAATGGCGTTAACGATTTCAATAAAATGGTGTATATATGTATGTAATATATGATATGTGTATGATGTATCATACAAAATAAAATATTGTCATTTGATTGTCATTATTTACAATTGATGCACTTCCCAACAAATAGAATATTGTCTGCCTGCTTAGACCAGCACACATTAAAATGACAATTTTAATTTAAAACATCGATTATTTTCTGCAATATTGCAGTTTTCCCAGAATTGTAATTTCACAAAAACTTTAAAACGTGTTTTTTTCGAAATAAAATAATATTAAATCGCACACAGAGGCCGAAATTCAAATATACATATACAGTCAAATTCGGTTAAGCGGAAATGAAAAAAAAATCAAGTAATTTTTTTCACATTTGCGGGATTTTCAAGCAAAATGACTTCGTATAATTGAGCCTTCTTTCATTTAAACAAACTGAGTGTGTATTTCGAAATTCTTCTATGAAACGAAGATAAAAACTTGTGGCACAAATTTTAAAATACATGTATGTAAAGATTTTAATTCAAATATTAAACTTGCCTGTTGGCATCATTTGTTTTGCCGAAATCTTCAGATTTGTCTCCAAAAAATGTTTTCATAACATAACTTCATTCTAATCTCAGCTCCGTAGAAGATTTAATAGAATGTATTCTGATGATCTCATAATAAATTCTATTGCACCTACTACACAATTTTCAACGTTTCCTCTATTAACTCAAACTTCTATAACTCGTACCACCATTTTCCCATAAAAAAAAACGACTTACGGGGACTTATAGAATTGTTTAAGGGAATTTGTCTCCTTAACTGCTACTAGAAGAGCTTCGACTTAAAGAAAGTTCGAGTTATGGAAGTTCCACTGAACTTTATTGTTTCTGTTAGTCAAGTTCGAGATCATTTAATATTTCTATTTCTTTGCAAAAATATAAATGTTTAAAAAAGGTTTCAAGCTTGTGTTTGCTTTGATTTGCAGGCAAGGTATACGGATTCGTTTAGGAAGCAACCACACTTCTTCAACGGTGCCCATTTGCACTGATTTCTGATACAAATTATTGGTCTAATATACGCATAGTTTTCACAAGTGAATGAGAACTACGGCTTTCGACTAACAAAAACATAACTGAATGAAGAAAATAGATCGACAAAACATAAACATAATTTTAATGAATTTCTCTTAAGCGACGTTCGTATCTTTGCATTAAAAATGTGTTTCACATAAACGATTATCAAAAAATAAGGCGGACTTTCGTTTAACCATAGTAGAGTGCATGGAAAATCATCGTTAATAATATTTATTTTCAATTAAGCGATTTTTTTAATTAAAAGGCGTGCGCTTATCCGAATTCGACTGTAATCAAACCTGTGAGAAAGTTTCAGTCAGTTAAACGGACTTACGTATACCCTCACTCTCAGTAAAAACCATAAGTGGGCGTGGCTGCCAACTCAGTTAATTCTTTCGAGAGTTATCGTGCGTACCAGCCGGAAAGGCAGACAGACAGGGCTCCTGCTGACATGTGGATGGATACTGGATTTATTAGGTGCTTATTGAATAATTTATTAGCTGATAAATGGGCGTGGCAGCGCCCATATACCTTTTTAATCTATAAAGATGATGGTGGCACAGAAACAAATACGCCTTGAAAAAACTGATGACACGTCATTTCGTCAATTAGAAATTTTCAATACCATCGAATTCAGATACGCCTTTAATTGATAATATTCGCTTAAAAGAAAATCCGCTTAATTGAAAAATAAACTCATATGAAACAATGTAACGGCGATAAAAAGAATAGAGAAGAATTGACGGTCCAAGAGATAATGGGGTAGGTGACGTATAATTGGTTCTATTAAATCTACTACGAAGGAGACATTACAATCAATTTATGTTATGAAAACATTTTTTTGTAGACAATTGTGGAGCCTTGAGCGAAACAAATGATGTCGACAAATTATGTGTCAACCATATTTAAGATCAATTGAAAATAAATGAAAACAAGTGATTATTTTCATCCATGCTCATTAATATTGAATTTAAATTTTACATACATGTATTTTAAAAGTTGTGCCACAAGTTTCTATTTTCGTTTCATAGAACAATTTCAAAATTACCTACTCAGTTCGTTTAAATGAAAGAAGGTTCAGTTATCAGTTTATTGCCAAGTCCTTATAAGTAAACAAAATTTCTTGTTTTTTTTTATTTCCGCTTAACCGAAATCGACTGTATTTCTACAACCAACCTTGTTGGCCACAATTTTTTTTTTTTTACTAAATCATAATTTAGAAACTGTTGGTCGATGAAATTGCTTTCGCATCGGTGTTTATACTTTTTTTCGACAGAATTCAATACTGAATAAATATTTAGTTTCTTTGTAAGTTATTCTCGAAGTTTTTGCTATATGTTTTGTTGATGTTTTTTCTCGATCAAATCGATTTACGCGACCTAGGGACTTTGTCTTGGTGAAATATTCCAAGAATTACCTGCAGACCCCCCAATTTATAGTCAATATTTATAGTACGTAGGACAAAGTCTGGCTGGCCAGCTGGTTCGGAATAAATAACATTGTGACAAGAGCAGCAGAATTACGAAGTGCAGTCGTTTAAATTGCATTGAAGCAACTGTTGGTGTGCGTACATCGATTTGTAGGGATATCTTCTGTTATTGACATGCACAGAAAAAGCTCAACATAGGGATAGGACAACTAACAGATATACATTGTTTAAGGATGTGTGAAATGTGTGTTTGTTCTGCTGTTTAGTTTCGTGGTGTCGAATTAAAAAACTGTGTTTTGTCTTTTAATTTTGATATTTTAGTCTTTAAATACTGTATGTGATCATCGCAAGAGAGATGGCTCTGCAAGTGTAGTGTCCCAGATACCTTAATGAAGTAACTTCATAAATTTCCATTTTCAAATAGTTAATCCGGTCAAAATAGGCTTTGAATGGAATAACCTTTGCTTTGTCTGCGTTTAAAAATAATTTATTGATCCTTGCGAATTCTGTTAAGCCGGAATTTCGTTCCATGGAAGTCCAAGCAACAGTTTCATGCTTATAAGGATAAAGTAGACAAATGTCACCTGTGTATACAAAGATTTTACCAGTCAGACCTAAGTTGACCTATGAGAATATCTTCATTAATTGTGTTTAATTTCTTACAAAATATTTGTTTGGGCATAACTGGTAAAAAAAAAACTGGTTGCAAGGATTTCCCCGTATTTGTCCAGTTAGCGGGATAATATTTGTAATGAAATAAAAGTAAACATAATTATTAAAGACTAGGGTTAAGATATTTAACAAATACGGCGATAAAATATCGACAAATTCCAAAACAGATCTAGGAGATATATTGTCATATCTAAATAATCTACATAAAAGTTGTTCCTTCATTCTCTGCAGCCAGTTCGAATGACTTTAATTTGAATTTTCCGTCTTGCTCTCAAAAGCTGCTCCCTGAAATCGATCAATTTTTTTGACTTAACCTTTAACCCATGGTGTAATTTCATCCCTATATATGATACACAGTCTAATTCGGTTAAGGGGAAATGAAAAAAAAACAAGATTTTTTTGTTATTTATGGCACATCTATTAAAATACATGTATGTAAAATTTAACTTCAATATAAATAAGCTTGGATGAAAATAGTCACTTATTTTCATTTGGTTGAGATGTCTTAAAGGAGGTTTGAGATCATTTGTTTTGCCCGTTTTTGTCGCCGTTAAATTCATAATATTTCTGTTAAGCGGTGTTCGTATCATATAAGTTTATGTCTTAGCATTAAAAATGTGTTGTGCATGGAAAACCATTCGGAACAATCGTTACTAATATTTATTCTCAATTACCGTATTTGCCGGACGATAAGACGCATCGGACCATAAGACGCACCCCAAAATTGTATCTATAAATTTTTAGAAATAAGTATGGTTTGGACGATAGGACGCATCGGACCATAAGACGCACCCTGATTTTAGGTCAAATTTTCAGAGTAAAAATGTGCGTCTTATCGTCCGGCAAATACGGTAAACGCTTTTTCACGTAAAATGCGTGCGCTTATCCGAATTCGACTGTATATGATAATATTTGAGTTATGAGTTATGAATATTTGCTCCAGAAAGGACAGGAACGAATTCAAATTATATTTATGCGACCTGTAGAACGAAAGCAACTTTATTGATCTGCCAAGCCATTTCACATTATCAAAAGTTATAACTAATGGTGCCAACTGTACCTGAGTGAACACCCTAAAAATCCAGTAGAATGCAGTATCTACACACAAAGATGCATGTGGAAAAATTTATATCTTTTCTAGCATAAATTGACGTTCCACCATAACGATCAACTCTACAAGAATGTATTGCTCTGTATCCTGCTATATCTTAATATATATTTACCCTCGACACTGATTCACTGATTCCCTGATTCACTGACTCTGTCACGCAGTACGTAGGAATTTAAATAGGCATTCTATAATAATTCTATAAATAATAATAATAAAAAAAATAATATTTTTTTTGTACAGAAATTGTGTTTTCCCCAATTTTTTTTTTCTTAAAAATTTTTTTTTTCCAAGAAATTTTTTTTTCCAAATTTTTTTTTTCAAGAAATTTTTTTTTTCAGAAAAATTTTTTTTTCCACAAAATTTTTTTTTTCAAGAAATTTTTTTTTTTTCCACAAAATTTTTTTTTTTTCCACAAACATTTTTTTTTTCAACAAAATTTTTTTTTTTCAACAAAATTTTTTTTTCAACAAAATTTTTTTTTTTCAGCAAAAATTTTTTTTCCACAAATTTTATTTTTTTTCGAAATTTTTTTTTACAAAATAGTTTTCTCAAAATATTTTTTACAAAATTTTTAAAATTAAGTAACAAATACTTTCTCAAGCAAATTAACGGGCGCCATAGGCGCATTACAACTTACTAGTTATAAATATTGTTACCGGCACAGAAATAATTTTTTTTTCTGATGTATGGGTGCGGAATTCAGCGTGCTCCTTTCTAAGCTCGGGTAATAATTTATCTGAAAGTTGTTTCTTTTATTACAATCACCTTGTTCACCGTAATCAGAAGTGTGACCTCCTCTAGATCATCCTTTCCATTGGGCCACTTTTTTTTTGTGACATTGACGATCATTCCACTTTATTTACATATAACCATGGGGTTTATTAATAAATCGTTGAGATTTTATTTGGAAAAAGTGTTAATCAGGTTAATACACACATTTTAAAATTTGTTCAACTGCTCCAAAAATTATGTATTTTGTCTCTCTCGACTTACGCACTTGCTTGTGAAAACCCCAGATTTATATTCTTAATCCAGACACATAAACCTTTACAACCATCCAAGTATTTTGGATGGCTGTAAATACAACCCGCTCTATTAAGCCAATTATTAGCAATTACACTCGGAAACTCATTAAACCATTTAATGTTTTGAGAATCCCGCATTTGTTACATATATGTAGTGTAATAAATTCCCTTTTCCATATCCTCAATATTTGCATGTAATCTTTTTGTGTTGTCGTCCTTCCAGGAACTGGAAAAGAAAGCACCGATTGATCCAAAGGACAACTTTGATTTCGCGCACACTTTGAACAGCACGAACAAACAACAACCGGACGATGTACATTACGCCTTAGATACGGAGGATGTGACCCTGTTCAATGATGAGATGGAAATTGTCCGCAGTCAGTTGACGCTGCATGAGGTATTGGGTGAGGGCGCCTTCGGCTTGGTGAAACGTGGCATCTACAAGGATGCCACATTGGGTACATCCTATGAGGTGGCGGTCAAAATGTTGAAGGGTATGTATGCCTGTCTGCAATGGATTTCTCTGGAGTTTGTTGAGTTTGTGTCGTTCGTTTTCCATGCACACGTAGACCATCCCACTGCCGATGATGTGCGAGCATTTCGCCGTGAAATTGAGGTGATGAAATCCGTGGAAAAACATCCCAATATTGTGGGTCTCATAGGCCATTGCACGCGCTTCAGCAACGACATGATGCTATTGACGGAATATTGCAGCTTTGGCAATTTGCTGGACTTTCTTAGGTAAGTCGCATAAATTTCTCTCTGGTGTGTGTTTGTGTTACACAAGTTACTCAAAATCTTAGTTTCTGCTTCAAATTATCAGCGTTTAATTTGGTTACAAATTGTGTTCCATGAAGAGAAATTAAAATAGTTTAATATCCGAAACCAATATACAAAAATGAAATGCAGTCTTGTTTCGTAAGAAACCGATACCAAGTTTCCGAACCGAAAATTTAATCAAATAGATGAGCCTCTTATTTTTCTCAAAGAGTATATATACTCTTTAATGGAAACGAGAATAATTTCTATTCCATTTGATTTTAGGGACCGGTCTTTGGGATTCAATAATAACGTAGTTTTAGTAATCAAATATTGAAAAAGTCTAAATTTGTTCATTTGTTTTCGTCCCGTAATGGAGAACTTTTACCCCTTCAATATAATGGGGCACATTCCTCATACCAAGCGATCAGCAATCTACATGCGATCTATGAAACCCCGGTCTGATGAGATGGAAGACAGCTAGCTCTTTATGGTCTTTATGGCGTTTAGCAAACTGACAGATGTTGAAGATTGTAGGAGAATCATACCCGAAATAATTGAATTCTCTGAACTCCCCAAAAAGACTGCCATGAAAATTTACCGAAATATTCTGAAAATTCCCTTAAATAATTTATGAAAATTTCTTCAATTTCATTGGCCCTACAATTTATGCGGCCCTAACGTCGCGCTTCCCTCCCATCGCAAATACCGTTCCGTTGCAAGGTTAACAATTATTAGCTTACAAGTTGTTTGAAAACCCAAAAGGCATACATTTAAATGCATCGTCAATTACATACACTCATAGAAAAAGTATGACCAAACGTACATGAACTGACAACATACGGTCACGAAAGTCTATCGTTACACGTATGTGGCCAAATCGTCAACGATGTTTCCAACTATGTCAACACGGTTTTGTGAACGATTTGTGTAAATATTGCCAACAAGGTGTTCACAATTGTGGTACTATACTGTCAACGAGTTGTTGATGATATGGCAACTGTACGTTGTCATATTTCCATCAGTTGTTCTTGTTGTGCAACACAAAATCCCATTCAATTTGTCACCCCAATAAATAAAAACGATTTAGGCGCCCCGGTAGGCGAGTTGGTAGCGTGCTTGTCTATCAGCGTGGGGGTTGTGGGTTCGATTCCCACCAGAGGCTTTGGTCTTTCGCTGCAAAATTTTAGCCAAATGGTCTGTGTCACCCGGTTTACCCTTGGACCCAAAATTAGAATATAAATTTACTTTGTATTGTAATTAATAAATAAATAAATAAAAACGATTTATCCACCTGTTTCTATAAAACGAATTTGTCCGTTCGTTACAAATCGTCAACATTGGAAACGTTATAAAATGGGTTTCAGACATTATTCAATTCTGGTTCTCAGATATATCTTAGATATCGACATATGGAACACAATATCAAAAGAATAAGCCCCCATTACTTATAAAAATTCATTTTATTGCCCCTTTAATTTTGACAATTTGTAACGATCGAACAAATTCGTTTTATGGAAACAGGCACTAAATCATTTTAAACAATTTATTTTATAATTACATATGACAAACAAATTATATATACTTAATTCTAAACCATTTTTTTCCATTGTTCATGGGATATAACGTTAGCTTAGTAAGCAAACGTGCTAAGTCCAATTTTTTAAAATGTTCAGGAGGAAGAAAACACTTTCTAACTTATTTTGTTTTGAATATTTTTTAAATATTTCAACGCAGTTATCTTCTTCTATTAGTCCAGCCAATTTTGTCAATTAATGGATTGAATGAAAAAAATTTTATATTCAAGACGTGGTCTGCGTCCTCTTTCGTTGAGAGTGGACTTGACACATTTGCTTACCACTGCATAACAACAAATAACATAGACATAACGGTAGTTTTTTTGTGTGTAAACGGTGTATTTTTTGTGTATCTATTTTTCTGCATTTAAATCGCAATTTTCGTAAAAAGTGGACTTAGCACGTTTGCATACTAAGCTAACGATAAATGAAATGAAAATTACTTTCGATAAAATTCGGGATAAAATGAAGTTTAATGTTGGCGGCGACTTAATTGCTTCGGTTTTAGTAGTTGGGTCCACAACAGCCGACGTCGATGTTCGTGACGCATCATCTATGCCGAGCCACAAAATATAACATTATGGTTTGGACATTTAATTATAACATCACACTATCTGAGAATTTTGCTAGGAAAAAGTATATGGCGAAACTCTGCACGAAGGCCTAATAGAGACACGGCGTCCTTTACGTCCTGCTCATTCAGATATGGTAAACTTCCGAATTTCCTGTTGGCTCGAAATATTCATTGACCTCCACATTATTACCGATTTCAACAAATTCGGCAAGAATGTTTTCTCCGCCAAGAGAGTTCCTTCCGAAATTTTCCATTTTTTTAATTATTGTCGCAAACAAAACAATAACATTGATAACCAATGCCGAGTAATGTTGACGGCGATGAAGCCGCCGGCCTTATATTGTAGTCGACGGCTATTATTATCAATTAATAATATAAATTTCAATCCATAAATAGCTATATAACGATTTGTTTATATTATTTGTGAACACATTCATGTTTTTGTGCTTTTCTTTTATCAGAAATGTGGCCTTTTTAGGAACATTTGTGCTTGTATTTCAATAATTTTTCCAACGAGCGTTCACGTATAATTCGAGAACCCCACACGTTCCAATTGCTCACGAACGTTGATGATTTTTCAACGTGTTTTTTTCCTTCAGTGTACAGTTATGTGAAAAATGATAGGGACAGTAGTATTACATACTCTAATTTAGCTAAAAGCCAGTAAACTTTGAATGCAGACCTCGGCTGCAACACCTAATCTAGTGTTTTTGATCCATTAAAACTTTTTTTATGTTGTACCCTTCCATGGGTTATAATTTTTATGAATTTATTGTTTTAAAAATCAAATATAAATTTATTGTGTGAAAAATAATAGGGACACTGGGTCTTATAAAAAATAATGGTAAAAATAACAAAGTGAGATTAGATTTCTTCTTTAAATGTTTTCAATACGCGTTATGCTTGTTTAATAATTTTTTCAAGATCATTTAATGTTTAAAATTGTTAGTCATGATATCGACTCCTTTCTGGCAAACTTTAACTGACATAGAGTACAAAAAGTCCTAGAAAAAGTCCATGAGAGTTGGACGGACATTTGTTTCTTATTCAAGTTTTGACGATATTTCACAAATTCTTGATTGGACTTGTATCTGGGGACTGTGGGTGCCACTAGAACACATCGGTGTTATTATCCCTAAAGCGGGGTTATGTTTATTTTATCTAAGTTGCATACTATCTTTAGATTACTGTTTTGAAGAATTTCAATACAATTTGTAGATTCCATGATGGCCCTGCACGTGACATAAGGACTCCACACCATTATGGGAAAACCAGCCCTAATCCATAATATTACCACCGCAATCATTGACAGTTGTAACGGTGTATTTGGGGTTGTTCGCTGCATTAACTGGTCTTCTAATGTCATGTAAGCCTCGATCTAAATAAACAAATTCAGATTTGTTTCATCAGACCAAAGGATATTTCCTAAACTTTTCACCAGCGAAAATATCAAAACATTTTGATTACTGTTTTTGACAATATCGTACAATAATGTACCACTTCTACCCAAGAATGATAGAAAGAAAGTTTACGTCAAGCGCATGATTTTCCACTAGATGACGTAGTTAGTCCCTTGTTAGGGTTGCGAACTTTATTTGTAATATGTACAACGAGTGACAAGTTTCACATTGAAACATAGAATAAGAACTGGTGTTGGCAACCCTGCAATTGAAACCACTTTAACTAGCAGCCAATAGGAATCCACTACGCGTGGCGTCATTCGATCAACCTGCGCAGAACATTTCAATTTTCTGTGTGGGATGGCGTAATATTTGTTTCTATCATTCTTGACTTCTACCTATCAGATCTTCACAAATAAGTATTCCCCAAATAGTTCAAGTATCAGCATCAATATTCATGTCGTTTTTGATTCCTTTCGAAAAGACAAATGCACATTTTTTTTTAGACAACGCCCTACATTTCCATTAACTATAGGTGTCACGTTTGGCTTTGTGGCAGGTGTTTCTGCCTTGGCTATCCATTTCACAGTGTTTTCTACCAGATCCTTCGATATTCCAGGAAATATTTCAACTTCCCGTAAAGAATTTCCCTTGTAGCATAATTTGTTAGTGCTTTTTGGTGTTGCCACAGTGCTTGATATGCCCATATTGGCCTATGTTATGGGTACAAAAATTATATTAAAATTAAATTAAATTTTCAACTTTTGTTTAACAGATCAATACAGCCAATTTATTTATTTTTTTATTTATTTATTAACCCATATACATTATATATAAAGCCATCAAGGCCAATGAAATATATTACATTGTAAGAAAAAACCTGAGTATTGATTTAATTAACATTAATCACAATTTAAAATTAAAAGGAAACAACTTAATTACAACCCTATTATTTATTTATACCCTATCAATTATCGCACTTTTTGGAAAAATTAAAGATTCTTATGAATTGTTTATTCTTTTTCGACAAACTTAAAAGGGTAATTTGTGTTGACAGAGTCAAAGCAATAACAAAAATGCTAACCCATGAATCGTTCCCTAATTTTACTTGATTTATCCGGCCATATTCATCTTACGCAGCACCGCCCGCATTATTTTTCACATAACTGTATGTCCTTTCCCAATCGGAATTTTCCTTTTAATCATATCAACAATACATCGTCTATGTAGAACAATAACTCATCATCTACATTTTCATAGTTTTGAGTTATAAGGTGTTTTATATAAAAGTTATCATTAAAAATCCAATATTTCGATAACAAATATTTTGAATACCACAATTTGTTAATTATTAAATACAACATTTTATCCACCAAAAATTTCTGCATAAGTTGTATACTGTTATATCGACAAAAACCTTAGGTAGATAATGATGTTTTCTTCACAAATTTTATCGCAAAGCTGCAGTTAGTGAGTTATAAAAAAAAAATCTTAGTAAATAAAATAGATATGCGCATATCGATAAGCGAAAAAATAAACAATGGAAAATTATGAAATAAAATGCAATAAACTCATTTTTCGCAAAAGTGTAGTTGATGACTTTTTCTTCTACATAGACGACATATTGTAAATGTTCCCGTCATATATGTTCCAGCAATGGTATCTGAATAAAATAAACATAACCAGAAGTCGTCTTGTATATTAAAAATTCCCTTCTCCCGGCCGGAATGTGCTAAATCGTTCGTAAGTTCTTCTTAGGCAGCACAAAAAAAAACCTCATTCATAACGATTTTGGGCCAAAATTTTGTATTTACATTTTGAAAATTTGATTGTAATCACCACAACTTCTCCTAAATACATAATTTTTAAATACAGTCAATCTTCCATAACTCGAACCACCATAACTCCTGTAGAAAAGTTCGACGTACGGAAATTTTGAGTTGTCGAATTACTTAAAAAATCGTTTTAGAGAATTTGTCTCCTTAACCGCCCCTAGAAGTGCTTCAACTTAGAGTAAAATTCGACTTATGGAAGTTTGAGTTATGGCATTTCTACTTCAAATGTTCTATTTTGTAGCACTGTGTTATTTCTACTGAAGATACAAAAAATAACAGAAAACAGAAATTTTCATTTAATCTCTCTATTTTATGACAACAACAAAAAAACACACACACACAAAAATATTGAAAAGTCTGTTCCTGTATGATGTCGCAAAAATACATGTATTGTTCGCTCGTGTAATTTAAAGAACAGTCCTATGGTTTCCCTTTCATGTCGACAACACGAATGTACGTCCAGACATTACGGGAAAAATGCGTATTTAAATTAAAGAACCATTTTCAGATAGACCCTGCACAATGGGTGTCTCTTGAAAAATGTGTGTATGTGTTGCTTTCATTTCCTTTGGAATTCCCCATTAGAATTTTCCCAGAAATAAATGTTGTTTTTGATGTTCGACCCCCTTGCCACCACTTAACAAATACCTGCCGTATTGTGATGTCCTTGCATTCATTCATCTCTCCATCCTTGTGGCCCGAAAAAGATTCCAGGTTAACAATTTCTTATTATTGCTGGCAAGGGTTTTTTTTTGGTTGCGTAATAACATTTGCCTATGTAACGGAATGTCCTTTTCTGTCCTTCGTTACAGGGACGAATGGCGTTTTCTGCATGACATTCAACGTAGAAGGAAATCGTTTCCGTCGGTCCTATTGGACATTGAACTGCCACCGGTACCAGTACCGGCAAGAGGATCCCCAGCATTGTGTGAGCTGAATGTTTGCCCTGAAGATGCTATGCCGTCCCCACCTCCTCCACCACCACCACCACCAAACCACCCACCGGCCTCAGGCCAGCCCCCAACTGTGGACAATAATGGAACATTCTTCAAGGAAGATAAAAGGCCGGAAGCATGGCAAAATAACAATAACAAGAGCAATCAACTCAATAGTTGTGACAACATTAACATGATCAATAACAACAATTGCAACGACAAGGACAAGGACAATCGAGTGGACAATGCGGCTGCAATGGAGGACAACAGTAATATCAATTGTAAACTCGCTATTAAACGATTTAAAAAGAAATACAACGATTTAAATAGACATGCGGGCCATCACAGCCGAAGTAACAGCGGTAAAAGCAATGCCAGCAATGACAATGACGGTGGCAACAATGGCAACTGGTCAAGTTCCAGAGATCAAGTGGTCGATATTGGCAGCACGCATCTAATGGACACGTGGACCACGTCCACCAGCAGAGGTACAGCCTTGGTATCGACAACGGCAACACATGTTGCCTATAACCACCGACAAGTGCCAACACCACCGATGACATCGTCGTCATCGTCATCATCATCGTCCACAGTTGTCTCACCAGCCACGGACAACATGTCCTACGGCTATCACGGCTGCTGTACGAACTCCTGCAAGTGTAATGTTGATGTGATCATTCGGAATATCGACTCGTCCGATGCCAGCAAGGACAACGAGGAACTGGACCGGCTATTGCAACAGCAGCAGCAGCAGCAATCCAATAAAACCACAATCGCCATTAAAAATTGTGATTGTCGGCACCAAGAACAAAAACAGCATCGCACTAATCATCCGCATCCGCATCGCCATCGCCACACACCGGATGCCGATGAGAATCACAAACATAAAAGCGCTGTGGAAAATAAAACCTATTTTAAAATGTTCAACACCGACAAACATTCAAACTCCACTCGCAAACAACAGAGCTTGATCGCCGGTGCCACAACGTCAGACGTCACGGCAACGACGAACACCACCGCCACCACCACCACCACATCGTTAGCGATGGACGATGCGTGGCACACCGCCAATAGAGTGCCTCTGACATCCGGTGATTTACTGGATATTGCCCGACAAGTGGCTCTCGGCATGGTAAGTAATGCAGGACCGACTGGCCATTGTTGTCGATTTCCTCCTTTCCTCCTTGTCATCATCATCTGTTAATAATTAACTATACACGCACGTCCGTTCTCATTTACAGGATTTCCTTGCGAAGAACAAAGTTGTGCATCGTGACTTGGCCGCACGCAACGTTCTGGTGGCTCCAGATAGAACAATTAAAATAGCAGATTTTGGGTAAATATTTAAGTTTATTTTGTCTTTATATTCACGTAAATTAAAAGCATAAGGACCACAGGCCACCACAAATTGTATATGTATTTGTGTGTAAGTGGTGGCCATAAAGATGATATAAGGATACGATTTAAAGGACAATTGGCTAGTATGAGATGGCTGGTAGTCACTTGTTGATTGGAATCGATATAAGCACGTGCAGGGAAGTCGAAGTGTTTCGTGCGCTTAGTGGTAACACCAATCGACAAGTGACTACAGGCCATCGCGTAGTTCCCAATCGCTGGAGTCGTTCGTTCCACAGTCGTCTAGTTTTGTATGGTCCTCGAACTCGTCGTCGACAATTTTGAATGCGGAAGGATTTTCAACCATTTGCATGGCCAGTCCCAGTTAATACAGGCTTCATCGATATTCAATGTCTGCAATCTGCCTCAGACAATTCACTCAATAGTTTGACAGTTCCATTAACCATCGAACAATGTTATCGAGCACATTCCAGGCCCAGTTGGTGTTAACATATACTTTGATAGCCAATACGCGATTTAATCTCAGCAACCTGTAGCCCTAAATTCAAGAATCTCTGAAGGACCAAGCAAGCCCATATCCAACGAATTGGGTAGGCGGGGAATATTCCAGAGCACACTAAATCGTATGTACTGAACAGATATGGGACATGGAACCCATTTCAAAATGTAAGCTCAATTTCAGATTAGAATCTCCTAGACAGGCGAACGATAGACGGTTTGCTGACAAAATATGTCGGATCTCCCGTCAACAGCAATCATGTTACGACCAAAATCGCTATACGCCTACGATAAATAATTCTATGGACGATTACTGTAGAACCTTTAACCCTTTAACGACTGAAATCAAAGCCTTTACCCATTAGAAATGGCTGGTTGGCGATGACCGTCTGTAGACGACCTTAGCGGTTAAAGAGTTAAGATTGCAGAGTTAAGATCACATGCCAAAGTCCGTTGAGAAAGGTTGTACACCTTCTCGGATCATTCAGATACTCAAAATACGAGTACAAGTATCTATTATTATTATTTATTAATTTATTATTATCGAGCCGTTTTGTTTGTCCACTACTATCTAAACATTATTGTAAAGGGTCCAAGTATTTCGCCCAAACGTCCTGTTCAAATCTTCATCAGTTACACAAATTTCTACAACATTTTTTGTCATAACAATTGAAAAGTAAAATGTTCTATGCCAATTAACAGAACTTCTACACACGCATAGATGCAACTATCCTTCAATGCATATATCCGTGTTTTTATAAGTGCTTTTACCGTTAATAAGCACTTATAGTCGTGCAAACTAAGAAGTGTATATAAGCGATAAAGATTCTAAATTCAATCTTCATATTCTCAATTTGAACTAAAATCTTACTTAAAAAAATAAGTACGATTCGGATAAATCGGATAGTTTTAACATCAAGTACGGAAATTCTTATAAAAAGAATAAAATACAAAGATTTATTTGCTTTACTGCTTGTCAGACTATGCGCTAGCAAACAGTAGTTCTCGTTTAATTACGGACGACTATGGCACATAATAATTCAATGATTGGAGAATAAATCATTGAAAATGGATGCCGATGTATTTATGTGTAGTTAAATATTTATTAGGAAAAGTAAGTCCAATTTAAAGTGAGGTAAGAGAAAAAATTAGTAGAACTATTTTTGAGAGTGAAAACTGAGACCTCATACAAATGTAATCTCTTTAAATCCATTTCGAACTCATCTTATTCTGAATTTATAGGATAGTGATAAGAATATTGTGATATCAGTTTAATCTAAATTGTCCTTAAATCAATGCCAGTCTCCGATAATTTCAAGTATTTATTCGGGTTTAAATTAATATAAGCGGTCTACACGGTCTATCCTAAAAATCAAGCCCATTCGGGCTCAACTATGGATACAAATTAAGAATTCCGAGCTACAGAAATCCCTACTGAAATCCAGTTTTTTTTAGCTTGGTTTAAGGAAAACCATACTTGCCATATTTTGGACAGCGCTACGGCTTAAATTCAAGTACGGTATCAGTTTACTATTTTCGAATTCGGCTACTACCTGCACGTGTCTGCAACCATTGGCATTGTTTTCCCTTGTGCAGCCCCAGTCCCACTTTTGCTGACTCCGATTACGTAACACGTTCGAGAAATACGCGATTATAGTCGGACATTATTACTAGTGCTCTATGTTTGAATCTCCTCTCTCTCTCTCACATAACTCCATTTCGAGCGTTGCTTCATAGGCATAAATCTAGTGGGAAATTTGTTTGGAGTTTGCTCTAAGAAGATTTATCTATTTTTGTTTCGTAAATATCTTGGTCAAGATTGAAAATTTAGAGTAGGAATAAAATAGATCCCCTGATATATGGATACGCATACGATGGCTGGGGTTTGTAAACACGTGTCATAACCATGAATCGAAACGGTAACGTATAAACATTCACATACGCCCCCTTAAATTAAAGCAAATTTTGCAAACTATATGAAATGTAATATCCACTCCATTCTATCGGAGATATAAAACCAATTCACAACTTCTGATAATAATAAAATATACTCCACAATATTTTACACAAAAACTACAAATTTTTCCATTGTTTTAACAATTTCTCACAATTGTTTTTATTTACACAATTTCTGTTTTTTTTTGTACAGTTTAAGCCGAGATGTGTATCAGGAAAATATTTATAAGAAAACCGGAAATGGAAAATTGCCAATAAAATGGTTGGCACTGGAATCCTTAACCCATCAAGTGTATACGACGAAAAGTGATGTGTAAGTATTTTTTTTTTTGATAAAGTTTTTATTGTAATTAAGTTTAAAAAAAACCTCATTGGGGTGTATATGCAAGGGACGAAAAAGTGGTCAAAAAGGGATAAAAAAGGTACAAAAGGGGTAAAAATTAAAATGTGTGTGAAAAAGTTGTATCGTCAGAAATGAGCCAAAAATTTATTAATGGAAAAGGCGTCCAAAACTAGTATAATATAAATGAGAAATAATCTACATACGACTGACTGATTCATATCTAGCAGACAATTGAGATTTGATTACCAAATTAACTAACTACCCCTGCACTACCCGGTAATGCAGAACCCTTTGGGGATCTTGGGGGTTCACAAATTCCGGGATCTTATATCGTCTTTGGAAACAGTAGCAGTTCCATTTTAGCTCTGTCGACACCTAATATTCCTAGCGCAGATTCCACTATTTCTGAGGGTGTTTTAGAATCCTTTCTATGTTCTTTTATTCCCAATTTGTGTTGCTACCTGAATGTATTTTTTTTGAATTTGCGTAGCACACGTTCACCCAGAAAGGTTCCCAACCTCTGTTGGGTTGGCTACGAAACATTTCCAAAACTACTTTCGATTACGGATCAACTTCACCCAAACACTCTTTTGAAGTGTACACATAGCTATCGTCGAGTGTGAGTTTCCACGGATTTTCGGATATAACCGACGTTTTCTGGCGAGACAATTCTCTAAATTCGACGTCTCTTGTGCTGAATCCTGCGAATTACTTTTTAGCCAATTAGACGGAGTTCCCATTCATTAAGGTTGTCTTTGTTGTTCGCTGAAGTTTTTTTTACGCAAGAACTAATCCTTAATGAACTCACGGAATTAACCGTTATTAACGTATATTTTGTTTCCGTCGTATAGTTTCAATGACTTTCGACAACAAACTAAATGGCACAATAGATGCCCGTTCTGTAAATCAAAGGCAGTGTAATAGCTTTTTATTTGCAGCCAGCAGCAATCGTTCACCACGTGTTTTTTTTTTCTCCCTAAAAAATACTACAAATTACCGTCTGGACTATGCACTGCGTTCGCCCACCACAATACACACATATTTCCTTGTGGACAAATCTCATGTAAATCCTGCGCACAGACCTGAATGGAAGCTCCGAAAATAAAACGGAAACAGAGTTTCAATTAAAAATTAATGAATTTCCCGCCAGTAAATTAATGCATACACTAATTAATGCTATTGGTATTTTCAATAATTCAATTTATTTTTAATTGAATTATAACAAAATTAGTTTGTTTCTGTGTGCAATATAAATTGTATTGCCAACGTTTCACAAAATCGAACTTCTGCCAGTAGCGACATCAAGTAATTAACGCAGCTTTTTCAACATGCTCTTGGCTGAAAAAGTATACACGACTGGATGACAGTTATATTCCCGATTACCAGGTTTTTCAATAAGCGCTACTCAAGCAAATGTACAGTGGTGGTCATATAATTAGAAACGCCCGTTTCAAATCGTGTTTCTTTATCACCACGACTCCTATACGATAAAAAATTAGCAAATATCCACCTTATATTATAAGTTACTCTTCATACAATATCTTTTAGGCATACATTTTACATTTGGTTAGATTGCTGAACCTGGCTGACTTAATTTTCTAAGCGACCCCAAAAATATGTTGGTCACATAATTAGAAACGAACACTGAAATTATACTTTATTATATAATTTATACAGAAAATAAAATAATTTAAAATTAATATGATAATACAACAATAACAAAATAAGCTTAATACTTCGTTGGGTAACCGTTATTTTTAATCACTTCGGTCAATCTCCGTGATAAACTTTCAACCAAAGTCCGTCATCGTCAAGGTGTTGTCGAATCCCAAACTTCTTTTATATTTTGAAAGTGTCTCTCATTATTTTTTGGAGTCTTTGTTTCCTTCGACATCTCCCTACAGATTTTCCATAGGATTTAGGTCCGGACTTTGCGCTAGCCAGGACAACACCGCTGTTTTCGTATCCATAAACCATTGCTTCACAACACTGGAAGTGTGCTTAGGATCGTTATCCTGTTGAAAAATATACGAAACCATTACAACCACCCTAAAAACTAGAAACGTGTGGTATTTTGTGAAATTAGAGGAGTTACTATAGCATTTATTTTACCTTAGGTCAAATATGAATTGGATTTGCTCGTTCCCACCACTCTGTCTTGGTGTTGAGTTGTTTGTCTTGGTTTTGGAATTCTTTCGGGTTCTTGAAACTTTAGGCTTTCGAAAAGATTGTATTGCCCTAAAATTGCCCTTTCCATTGAACAGCAAAACTGTCAGTCGAACTTACATTTTTTCTCGGCGTTTCTGAACTTTATTTCTATTAAGAATTTTCCAAGTTTTCCACTTCGACTTTTCCATTTTTCGCCTTGAAACGTCATTCAGAAATGAATGTCAATACACCATCTTTTGAATTTGTTTGATTTGTCGCGCTTATCCGATAAGTTTTATCAAAATTTTATTTCGTACAAACAAATACAACAATAAAGAAATTAGCCACACAGGTTCAGCCGTTCTCTATTTATTAAATATACATGCGTCCATTCATTTTTATTTATATAAATATATATAGATAGATAGATCATTTCTGAAGAATTCTCTATTAACGAAATTTAATGTTTTATGATAAAACTAGCAAATGTCCGCTACTTCGTAAGCGTACATTTTCCTTCCCAGAAAACACAAAATATTTTTTAATTGCATTGGTTTACAAAAAAAAATGTTATAGCGACTCAGAAAATTTACCCTCCTTTTTCAAATTTGTGGCGGTAGATATTAATTTGAAATACATGTTCACACTTTTTTAGTTGTCCCCGTTTTTTGAATTTTGTCCCTTTTTTTTATCCCGTCTTGGCCCCTTTTTCGTCCCATCTCTATTTCATTTCCTCCTGTTGTAGATTATTTCTCAGTTTTGGTCCCGCTTTAGTCCCATCTTCCACTATTTTTTGGCCCATTCCAGTCGAATAAAATTGTTTTCACACATTTTTGTTTTTTCGCCTTTTGTACTTTTTTATCCCGTTTTGGTACATTTTTGCCACTTTTTCGTCCCTTCTCTAACTATTATCCACATGTTTTTACAAAAAAAATTTCACAATTTTGTAATTTTTCATCCTTTTTTACATTTCCACCTATTGTTGCCAATCGTAGTCGTGGACCAATTTTCCAACAAAAATTACAATATTTGAATTTTTTTTATATTTTTTTGCAAATTTTAAGAGGTTTTTGGGACATATTTTATCCGTTTCCCCCATTTTTATCCCCTACCAATCGGAATTTCCAAAAAACCGTTCTTAGCGGATGTGTAAGGGCTACATACTCCCCAAATTTCATGATTCTCGCTTTGGCCGTTTGTCCAGGACAGTGACGAGTAAGTCAGCCATCAGCCAGTGACGAGTTTTATATATGTATATAGATAAGATCCTGAATTCCTTCCGAAAACTTGGAACAAATCACTCTCAACGACAAATCTAAATTGGCGATTTCATAGCTGACATCCTGAAAAATACAATGGGTACTTAACTATCATTGGCCATAGCTGACAACTTTGTGATATGAGTGCGACGGTCAGATTCAATTCCCTTTTGGCCATATATACCACTTTTTCCTATTTCTCACCATTTCTGATTGATCTTGAAGCTGGTAATTTTAAATGGCCCCTTTTTCGTCAATTCCCATATTATTATCCACTTGTTGTTGCCAACAATTTTTCTCACCTTTTTTTATATTTTTGTTATTTTTATCCGGTTTTGGTCTCGCCATCATTTCCACCTATTTTTGCCCAAATTTTTTTTACCTTTTTTTACTTTTTGTTCCATGTTGAACCGTTTTGGTAATGTTATCTACTTGTTGCAAAAATTTGATTCACTTATTTTTATTTTTTACCTGTTGTAGATTATTTCTCATTAATATTATACCAGTTTGGGCCTTTTAGTCCCCTTTTTCTATTAGTACCATTTTTTGACCCATTCCTGTCGATTACAATTTTTTTCCACACATTTTTGTTTTTTCCCCTTTTGTACTTTTTTTATCCCATTTTGGTACCAGTTTTTCGTCCCTTTAACTATTACCCACTTGTTTTTAAAAAATGTGTTTCAAAATTTTTTTTAATATCTCCCCCCCCCCCTTTTATCCCGTTTTGGTGCCTTTTTCCTGCCATTTCTAACTCATATCCACCTATTATTGCCAATCATAGTCGTGGACCAATTTTCCAAACAAAATCACAATATTTAATATTAATATTTTAGCATCAGCCGTTTGGCCAGGACAATGATGAATCAGTCAGTCAGCCATCAGTCAGTCATAGATAAGACACTTAAAAACAATTCTGCCATGAAATTATCCCATAACTCTGAGGAATTTTGGTTGCCAGTCGGTCTTGAAGTTAACAAAAATAAAGGGTGTTTTTTATTGAGGTATAGAACTTCGAATTGAAATAAAACACAAGAAAATCGTTTTAATGTCCATCAATTTGGCTTTATTGGAAGGATAATTTTATGCCATTAATGTTTAAATATGATTTCGGGCATGTGGCCGCCGCGGCTGGCTCGAATAAAGCCAATTCTACAGGTCCAATTTTCAACCACTTGTTGGAACCACAACTCATCCACATTCATGCCATCCAATTCGGAAACAAAATAGTCGGTTATCATGGCTCTATACCGGTCTCCATTAACGGTAACTGACTCTCCAGCATTATTTCGGAAGGAGTATGGCCCAATGACTCCACCAGCCCATAGAGCACACCAAACAGTCAGTTTTTGTGGATGTAATGGCATAAAATGGACGGAGCTTCCGGTGAACTTCGCGAACTGAACCATTACTTTCGAAATAAATTTGCACGATTTGCAAGCGTTGTTCTTTTGTCAACCTGTTCATGATGAAATGGCAAACCAAACTAAATATTAATCACTTGACAGCTGACAAAATGGCCGCCAGTTAAAAAAGTGATGCCAACTTAAAGTTCTATACCCCAATAAAAAACACCCTTTATCTGTGCATTAGTAAAAAATATGAGTGTGTTGGGTTTTTCGAACTTGCACATGCACACAAAAACGCCTATCATAGAAATGCGTCTTTGATTACCCTGACGTTACTCGTACAATTCGTCAAGAATTGTTCCCGCCCCTTAGCACTAGACAAAAACACAATGTTACCCTACACCACAAATTCTCAAAGCATTTGGGGAAAAGTATGGACAAGCGAATTTTCTTTCATAAATATACCAACATTTTGTTTTTGTACTTTAAATACGTCCGAAGAATTATTTATTGACAATTAAGCACAAAATTAAACTTTTTTTAATACGACAAAACGGTCAAAACACAATTATACAATAAAATTATCCCATAAAGTGACACAAAATATGTGTTGGGGAACTCTAACATTCGTCCCTGCTGCATGTGCCAAAATTCCACTATCATTGAATGTTTGCTGGCAGTAGGCTGGCCATTGGCAAATATCTGTGCGCGGCATGACAGTTCGGCATGTCATCAAGCTTGTGTAATAGACAAAAATCCATGACTGGATAGCAAAATATTTTTGATATTTTATCATGCCATCATGCTCGCCCGCATTTAAGAGGTGGAAGAGGTCTTACCAGGTGACGTCAAGTACCAGCACCCTCAGCTCAGCGTTCACATACAATAGTCTTGCCCAAATAGGCGATACTGTTAAAATTGAAGTCTATTTTCAATATTCTCGCGTGCGTAAGATCTGACATCGTATTTTTCATGGAATTATAAGAATTTAATGTAGCATTTTTGTGTTTTTGCGTTACATGCCCATTTGGGCATATTGAATTTAAATGGAATAAACACGCACATTCAAATCGGTCGAACAACACGAGTACACCATTTTTAAGCCCACATAATTAAATATGCGAACCCACAAATTTTTGGTGAATCCCACCTCTCTCACCTCATTTCACGGGAATTCAAATGAAACAATTACAGGCAAATATTTGCCAAAAAAAGGGGCATTTGGAAACGTTGGCAACAGCTCAGTACCGCAAATAACAATAACAAGTTATATTGAAAAGTCACTACAGCCGGATGGGCCAAATTAATGATATATTCAATTGTTGATACACACAAACATAGGAAAAATGTTATAGAAACGTGTCTTTATTCTAGGGTGCTCGCTCTTAAAACCTTGATTTTCAAAAACACGGGCATAATCGAGGATTTTCTGGCGAACTCCATTCACATGTATGAATACCTTCGTTTTTGAAGGCCAGCTAGGTGTATGCATTATTTTCTGGTCTTAATTCATTGCTATGGGAGATGTTAAAATGACAGCGAACTAGGATTCCAATTTTACGTTCTCCAGTCAACTGTAGTGTTCAATTTCGCTTACAACGAAGCGTATTACTCGTATTTACAAGGATCATATTGGTTCATTGGCATGGGTCATATTTTTTTTTACTTTTATTTGAAATCATTACTTGGAAGGCCCCTGGTGCGAAAGGTAGTGTGTGTGTAACTATCTCATAACAAACCCAGGTTCGAATTCTGGTAACAGTAAGAACATCTGAAACATGGTCCACCTCATAAATGCCAACGACTTTACGAATAAGAAAGTTATCTCTAAGCCATGTAAAATATCTCCAGAAAAAAATCAATTCCTTTTCCTGCGGGTATAGGAAATCAAATGCTTTGGCTTCTTTGATACTGTACAGTGTACACTCAAATCAAAATGCTTAAGGAACACTATTTTGTATTTGCGTTATAAGCAAGAAAATATCACATTTCTATTCTATTGTTGTGGAAACTACGATAACCTTGGGTGGGGGTGATCGAACACTGAAAAATTATTTGAGTGTAAGACTAGTGAACTTCGATCGTCTTCTACTGCATCCCACACAGGTCTAGCATAACATGAATGTGATAGTATGATAGTATGTATCCTGCGAGGTCCAAGAAGAAACGTGCTCCCAAAAACGTACATCTTCTCAGAAAGCGGGACACAAACAAATGAGATGTTCGACGCTATCGTCCTCTTCCTCGTCTCTGCAGCTTCTACAAGAGTCAGAATCCACAGTCTGGCTGCAAACAGTTTCCAGAGATTACGTCCACGAACTTAAAATATATCAGCTTTATGAAAAATGCCCAAGGTTCCTATCAAGAACAACCCCTCTGTCTTTGGACTTCTCGCGAAGTGTCAGGGGAGAAAACGAGTTCGTTTTTTCTGTGTTTACTCCCAGCCCGTTCTCTAATACCCATGTTTAGAGTCTCCGTAACATCAGCATAAGCAACGAATACACAGTAGGGTGGAGTGAAATTCAAAAAAAAAAAGGTAACCTCGGAAAGAGATGTAGTCTGGGGTCCTAATGAGGGGAAAAATAAAGAAAACAATTTTAAAAAATTTTTAGGGGTCGCGCCACTCCCTCGAAATTTTGAAATTATCGCTATTTTAACGTTGATTTTAGAAAAATCTTAAAAAGTTTTATGTCAATAAATGTTTGCAATAGCGTAAACAATGAAATAAAAAAATTTTCTCATTGTTCAAATCGTCCCTTCTTCAGAAAATTGACTGAACAATGAAATCGCCACCAAAGCTACAAATCGTCCTTCGTAAGTTATAGTGTTCTATAACGAGATAAGACTATAATTGAGATAAGACTGATTTTTGGGTCAATTTATCGAGATCTGTCGATCTGTGTAATCAGTTTGCTTTTATTCTTTATAGTTTCCGAAATATTATACATCGACTTTGTGCTATACAATACTTTACTGACTTTTTGCAATAAAGAACTAAACTTTAACATGGATTTCCCAAAAAAACATTTTTGTCATATAGAACACAATAACTTGCGAACGACGAAATATTAGTCGATTATCCTCATATTTGCCTCAAATACTTTTGTTTGGGCACTAATTTCCAAATTTAGAGGGAGTGGCGCGACCCCTAAAAATTTTTTCTTTATTTTTCCCCTCATTAGGACCCCAGACTACATCTCTTTCCGAGGTTAACTTTTTCAAATTAAAAAAAAAGCATGTTTTCACTCCACCCTAATATACAGCCTGTACTTTCTAGCTATATTTGGTATTGTTGAGAGCTAGATTCCAAAGAAGTGGTGAGCTCCGTTCCACCCGGCATAGAGTTTCTTCGACGAGACCAGAGTTGTCGCTATATTCGAGTTTACTGTGAAGTGTGTATTGGGTCGGGGATTCAAGGTTCCATCGCATGATGATGTCCAGACTCAGTTACGATCTTGTAGGAGAAAAGAGTCGTTGAGAGGACTTTGCATAGTCTGAATGAGACTTACATATGTACAATACTACAGCAGAAGTTTATCTAAGATGCTCACTGTAAAGACCCTAGTTTCTGCTTGTAGATTTTGAGTTGTTATTGATAACTTTCCCCGTCGTGCTCCGCCCTAGTAAAGAGTTTTCGTCAAGACAGTAGTACATTGTGCCAATGGATCCTTAGGGGAAGCTCTTTTTATGGCAATTTTTTATATTTTTAATTATTTTTGGATTCATCTGAGGAGTAATTTTTATTGTAATTTATAGTAATTTAAATTACAAGAGCTGAGCAAATAAATGAAATGGAAAATATGACACTGATTCGTGGAAGTTCCACGTCTCTTTTACCAAACATGATTCCCAACAGCCTGTACATATCCCCAGGGCAAAGTATACAGTGAAAATTCTAGGACGATCCGACCAGTAGTGTGTTTGTTCTAATGGAGAACAAATACATTTCATATTCGTCTAATTTTCAAAATAAAAAAAATAAAAATTAAATAAAAAAAACATTAAATTTGATTAACCAAATATAAAATAATTACATACTATGAAAAGATACAATTATTCTATACTACTTTTAAGCGTAATTTTAATTTTGTCTTATTTCATTTTAGTTGGTCTTATGGAATTTTACTCTACGAGATTGTGACATTAGGCGCTACACCCTATCCCTCAATACCGACCAATCGTTTGTTGCATTTACTCAAGACTGGCTATCGCATGGAGAAACCAAAAAATTGCAGTCAAGAATTGTAAGTACTTCTAAAATATATTAAAGCATATACAGCTATGGGCATATAAATGGCACAAACATATACTAATTAGTATTTTCCAACTAAAAATTTATAAAAGTGCAAGTTTTATCCCCTCATATTGTTGTTGAACGAGTTTTAATCTCAAGACAGCTCAAATATTCCGTTATATTCTGCTTACTATTTACCGTTATCATTTTTTCATAAACAATACTCATTTCAACTGGACACATAAATGTTACAGTTTCTTAAAATAAGAAGTACTCGCGGAAT
Source organism: Hydrotaea cyrtoneurina (assembly GCA_958296145.1). NCBI lineage: Eukaryota > Metazoa > Arthropoda > Insecta > Diptera > Muscidae > Hydrotaea > Hydrotaea cyrtoneurina. The sequence goes on from OY282516.1 coordinate 42,811,399, forward strand.
CATTTAATATTTTGCATAGTTCAAGGAGTGTAGAGTAAAGTAAAGATTAAAAAATCAGTAATTCTGAAGATTTCCGTCAAAAATTTCATATTTTCCGTAGTTTAACGAGTGAAATTTAAATCAGGCGTTGAGAATCCCGATGTATTCATTAATGGCAAAAAGTCGGAAAAGAAAGACCTCGAAAAACAGATGTGCGTACGGATGCAGTTATAGTATGAACGGTGAAAACTGATCCATTTAAGTCATCACGGCAGATAATGAATCTTTGGACTTGGAAATATCAAGCAGACTTGTCAGGAGAAGACTAAACGAGGCAAATTTGTGTGTACGCATAGCCAGAAAAAAACCACTGCTCTCAAAAAAAAATATTACAAAACGAGTAACCTTCGCATAAAACCCATAAAGAAAATCCGATCAATTTTTGGAGACGAAACCAAATTAAATAGGACCTGACGGCAGAATATTTGTTCATCGTCCTAAAGGCCATGAGTTCAATCCTCGGTACACTCAGAAGACGGTAAAATACGGTGGTGGCAGCATTGTGATTTGGGGTGCATTTTTCTTGGCATGTCGTAGGTCCGCTTATAAAAATCGATGGAAAAATGTACAATTTTCGGTATTTAGACATTTTGAAAAACCATATGGAGCCATATGCTTTCAACTCTAAGCCAATTAAGTGGACATTCATGCAGAATAATGACCCCCAACACTCCTCCAAAGTAGTAAAAAATGATTTTGTAAGGAGAAGATCGATGTTTTGGATTGGCCAGCCCAGAGCCCTGACTTAAATTCAATAGGGAACCTGTGGAACGAAGTAAAGGTTAAAATCGCGGAAAAAAAATTACAAAAATATGGACGAACTGTGGTCGGCCGCTCAGGAAGCTTGGTACTCGTGGAAAGTATGGGTCGCAGATGCGGAGCAGCCATCGGAAATAAAGGCTACAGCACTAAATATTAGTAACTACATGTTTTTACATAACAAAAAATCGCAAAAATACAATTTGAATACGATTTTTCTCTCTTTTTTATGATTGTGCCATTTATGTGTCCAGTTCATTTTAGTGTTTTTTTTTCTTAACGTTTTTTTTTTAAATAGATGAATTTTTACTTATGTTTAATATAAATATGAACAATAAACCTTTGCAAAAAACCAAATATTTGTTGTTTGTTAATATTAATTACGATGTTGTAGTATAAGAAATATCTCATTGATTTTTGAGAAATTCGCGATTTTTTTTTTAATTAATCTTTATTTACAATCTGTTATGCAACAATAAGTAAATTTTATAAAAGAAATAAAAATCTTAACCTACTTTGGACTCTTTTCCAAAATTGTTATGTAATAAATAGTTTACATATTCTATTTACATTCTTAGAATAAATTATGTTATATATCAAATCGTTATTTTCTAAAAGGCAAATCTAGAATGTGGTAGCGTTTGAATCTCGTGACTTCTTCGGTTTGATCTAATAAGACAATTGCTAAAGGGTTTACGTGTTTGCTTAACCCATTAACGCCCAAAATCAAACTACAGATAATCCATTGTTCTCGTAGTGATTTATTAATGCCTAAGTAAAAGGATTTTAACAAAAAAAAAACGTAAATTTGGTTTATTCACTTCTATTCCCTTGAAATGACTGAAGATCACAGTTGTTTTTGCTTCTGTTCTATTACTTTTTTTCTACACGTGGTTTGCAGCTTTTAATATGGTTTTAATCACTTGTAGCGAAATAGTAACTGTATTACTTACAGTTTTCTCTCTTTAACCAGGTGTCCTCATATGGGGACAGAGGGCGGTAATGGGTTAATCTGTTAAGATATGTTGAACTTATGTTACTTCTTTCTTCTTTGATCGTTTTCATGTGTAAATCTCGATGGATATTTTATTGGTTATGAACCAGGGTGCATTGGTAATCATACGCAGAGTTTTTGATTGGAATCTTTGGAGTATTTCCAAGTTTGAGTTACTGGCAGTTCCCCACAGTTGAATTTCATAGGTCCATACGGGTTTTAGTATTGTTTTATATAATAAGACAATAAGACTGATTTGCTTGCCAGCCAGTGCATCTTTCTAATCTGAATATTAAGTTTTTTTTGTTTGGCTTTAATGTGGGTTTTCCAGTTTAAACGTTTGTCAAGATGCAGTCCTAGGTATTTCACACTGTCCTGTCTGGGAATTATTTCTCCATTCATTGTTATTGGGGGACAATCTCCTTTGTTTAAAGTAAACTGAACATGAACGGATTGAAAAAACAATTGATAGTAACAAAATATCTGATCAGCTACGGAATTTAAATTTAAATACTGCTCGCATACCATCCTATTTTTTCCTTTGAGAATTGTTTTCCATTTTCCAGACGGGACCTTCACTACATTGTGAATAAAAACGAAAATACTCCATCGATTTTAGTAATTGACAATTCATTTTAATTGTAATGTATGTGGCTTTATGATAAACTACGAAAAAATTTACACTTTTTTGTCTTCGACTCAAACTTGTTTATAACTCTGAAACTCTGGGTGACTGTTTTAAAAGTACTAAAAGCGAAGATTCAAAATTTGGTGATAATTGTTCTATGACAAGTAAGAATGTTTCAGTCGGGAACCGACATTAAAAACATTCATGTATCATATTCCAAAGTAACCGAAATTCATGGCCACCATGTCATATTAGCAACGCATAATACCGTTATGTACAGAAAAGTAATTTATTTGATCGTTTTCCATGTGAGGTACCAGAAGAGTTTTTCCCGAAAACTTTATTCAGTAATAGTTTTACTAAATACAGAATTTGGGCAACATCGTGATTTCTAAAGTGGTCGGAATGGTACATTTGTGTGTCCATGTAGCCCATAGGTAGTTTTGGGAAGATATTAATCCATGTCTGATTTTAAAGCGATTGTTTACCTCTTTCTGGATCGAATTTGGTTCAAAGAATATTTCCATGTGTTACACTTTTGGGTCGTATCAAATTATGTATACAAAATCCAACCCGTAGGGTGAAGTTATAAAAACCAAACACAAAAAATATAAAAAAAAATTTTCCCCCCTAAAATCGAAAAATACTAAAAGTAATGGAGATAATTCTAAAATATATCCAATTGTTTGATGTTTATTGTTAAAACCTTAAAATAATCCCTCACTCCTTGCCTGCAACCAATTTTTTACCAAACTGATAAATATTTACTAGATCTAAAGCTACATACGTTTGGCCAAAGGATTTGAATTCTCGACCACTGTGCGCTATGCGTTGTTATACTGACAGAGCACTTTATTTCAACGCCAGAATCTTTCCTCTTTGCTTCAAATCAATGTCGAATATTTCCACTCAATGTCATGGCGACAGATTTTATGGGATGCAGGTGATGTCACTCACATCAATTACTCTGAAATGGGTGAAATAATATTTGACTGTAATTGTTTTACCCTTTTCAAGGTAATTGATGTGAAGGAGACCGCCTGCATTCCAAACGACAAAATTGTCGCTATGACTGTGTTGGTCTACCGAATCTTTGTGGCCTTCTTTGGGACACGTCAACGCCTATGCGGTTCCTCGGTCCCTGGTGTATTTCGATGAATCCTGATTGTGCCAAAACTGTCTTGGCTTGCGGTTGACTATATCCAAACACTATTTTAAAATAGTGTACACTTATGGTGGAGTGTGGGTAATTGCGGCTCCTATAGCGTAATTGGCTTTTCCATACCCAAATATCTGACAATTTGTACAACAATTGTTGCCAGAAGTTTCTCTTGTGACGACTTTTTTCTAATGAACTTGTAATTTCCGAATTTCTTCCGCTTATGAGAGAAGTACACAAGAGGACGGTAACGCATTGAAATCATTAAAATTCACCACAAAAATGGTGAAAATCTTGCAGTCGCAGTTCTCGTAATGCAGATATTGGTGGAAAAATCCGAACTGTAGTGACAAGTTAGTGATGTGAAGAGTAAAACCCGTGCACGTCGCTCATGAACAACTGAGAATATTGCTGCTGTAGCCCAAAGTGTTGAAGAAAACCCAGGTTTGTCCATTCCTCGTCGTTCTTTTGGTATTGAGCATTCAACAAACGTCATTGCACCGTATTTTTCATAAATACTTGGGTCTTAAGGCTTATAAAGTTCAGATAACACAAGAACTTAAGCCGGTCGATGAAAATGATCCGGACTTCCATCGAAAAATCATCTTGTCTGACCTCGGTGGCTGGGAAACCCCAAGAGTTACGGTTGAGAAGACTCTACATCCTCAACGTGTGACTGTTTGGTGCGGTTTATGGTCCGGCGGGGTCATTGGACCTTACTCTTTCGAAAATGAGGTTGAATGCGCTATCGAAAACAGAACTCACTTCTTTTCATTTCCAACAAAATTGTAGGCAATTCATATTATGACGACTTTTCCGCTACATTGTATTCCGCATTAATAATTATTTCTCAAAGTTTATTTGCGTTTATTTATGAAACAAGAACAACATAGTATTTGACAAATAAATACATGTAACAAATTAGAACTTGAATTTCAATTAGGGAATTTCAACCTGACGTGGTCGTATCGTATCAACCACTTCCTTGCCATGCATAATAGGGTGGAGTGAAATTCAAAAAAAAAAGTTAACCTCGGAAAGAGATGTAGTCTGGGGTCCTAATGAGGGGAAAAATAAAGAAAAAAATTTTAAAAAAATTTTAGGGGTCGCGCCTCTCCCTCGAAATTTGGAAATTATCGCTATTTTGGCGTTGATTTTAGAAAAATCCTAAAAAGTTTTATGTCAATAAATGTTTGCAATAGCGTAAACAATGAAATAAGGGCATGAAAAAATTTAAAAAAAATTTTCTCATTGTTCAAAAATTTCAAAAAGTAAAATAAGTCAAATCGTCCCTTCTTCAGAAAATTGACTGAACAATGAAATCGCCACCAAAGCTACAAATATTAGTCGATTATCCTCATATTTGCCTCAAATACTTTTGTTTGGGCACTGAACAAGCTCAACTTTTAAATTTCAAATAAGTTAAGTCGTTAATTTTTAGGATTTTTCTAAAATCAACGCCAAAATAGCGATAATTTCCAAATTTCGAGAGAGTGGCGCGACCCCTAAAAATTTTTTAATTCTTTATTTTTCCTCTCATTAGGACCCCAGACTACATCTCTTTCCGAGGTTAACTTTTTCAATTTAAAAAAAAAGCATGTTTTCACTCCACCCTAATGCATAACCCTCCTCTGCACAGCATCATTGGCACAATGTCATTAGGCGTGTTCGATTTTGCCGAATAAACATTAGTAATTTAATAGAATTTCAATAATCACAGAAATGTTTGGCATGTGGTTTACAGACGACTCACTCATCCCTGAGTAAATAAGTAGGGTAAACTGATTGAAATATTATATATACCCTCACCCCAATTAAGAACATACAAGTCGCATATTCTAAAGTGGGCGTGGATGTAAAAATGTTATAATAGCAACTTCTAAATACCCAAATTTAACGGAAGAAGAGTTTAATTACTCGTTTTCAAGACTGGACGAATTGTATGCGAATTTTGTCTATAAAACTGTATCTAGATAAAACATTGCTAAATATAGAATTTGGATAAGAATATGTTTGGAGTTGTAACACCGTGTTACAAAAAATAGATTTTTTTCTGTCCTATGAACCAAATGCACATATTCGGAAAGAGGGGAAAAAATAAAAATACACGTGTGTCGGCGATTTTCATGTACACGTCAGATTTTTTTTTTTTTAAGTTTGAAGTATAAAGCTCGTAGTGGCCTGTGTGAAAGCCTTTGGACCGATTTTTAACCCTTTTTCAGTGATCCAATCGAGTGATCCAGACTCGTGGAAATGTCTGTATCACGTCAAATTTTTTCAAAAATAGATTTTTTATCAATTCTCAAATTCTGACGCCGATACACGTGTACAGAAAAATACAGAATTTGTGTAAAATTCCGTTGAGCGTATTAATATTATTGCAAGATTTATAAAGTGGGCGGAATAGTACATTTGTATAGTCCGCATTTCGAGCAAGTACAAGTACCAACCAAGATTCATCAACATAGAAACGTAATTCTCTGAATAAACAAATGAAATAGCAACTTTACATATCCAAAATGAATCAAAGTAAACGATTGAAATTCGCCAAAAAAAATATAAAAATGAGACACCATACTTTTGGGAAATCATATTGTTCACAGACGAAAGTTTGAAATCTTTGGCATTAAAAAACCAACAAAAATTTGGAGAAGCAAAAATTCAGCCTTCAACGATAAGAATATGGTCAAAGCAGTTATGGTCAGGGGATGTATGGTAGGTAGGGTCAATTTTTTTTCTCGACAAAGCGGTTGTCAAAATCGTAATCTACGACGAATTCTAAGAAAATTTTCCAAAGAAACCATGTGTCTAAAATCAAAATCGAGCTTCCGATTTTTAACGACAAAGTTTTCGTTGTGATCTTTAAAAAAAAATGTAAATATTTATGAAATTTTTGTATTAAAAATATATTTGCCACAAAATTTGCGTGAAATTGTAAATAATGTTGTTCAAAATAACGGATATTTTGCCCACTCAGAAAATGTGCTTCTAACAATGATTTTTGACAACAGAAAGGAAGTGCGCGGAATGGCTTTAAAAAAAATTTTACATTATCGTGAAAATCTTTACGACCCAACAAAATTAAGAGTTTACAAAAAGCCCACTATAAATTTTAACTGCACTAAATACTTCGACATGATAAACTTAGATAACGATGGCATTTTATCGGAGCCCCCATTCACTGCAAGCATACCCTATGAACACTTGCTCAATTACATAGAATTTGACGATCCACCGCTTCCGGATCCACACATTCCTCTACACATTCAAGGAACCGAGCGGTTTGTGCAACTACTGACTAAAGTCTCACGTCGAACTATTGAAAAAAATCGCGATGGTGTTATGGCAGTCACAGTTAAAAGTCGAAACGTAACACCTAGGATTGATAGGAAGAAAGACCTTAAAAATAAGTAATGTTGAAATAAAAAGTGTGATATTTTCAAAACATCGCGTACGAAAACTTTCTCGTTAAAAATCGGAAGCTCGATTTTGATTTTAGACACATGGTTTCTTTGGAAAATTTTCTTAGAATTCGTCGTAGATTACGATTTTGATAACCGCTTGGTGACTTTTTTTCGATCCATACAAATTGACCCCCCCTAATGTATGGTGACCTCAGGGGGTCGCTAATCTAGTGTTTATCGAGTCAACGATGTAAGACGAAGATTATTGAGAGGTATTGCAAGACAACGATCCTAAACATTCGTTGAAAATTGTAAAGGAGTGAAAATTGTAAAGGAGAGGACTCCCAAAACACTAGATCATTCTCCGTAGTCCCCAGTAAAGCGTAAATTATTTTCTAATGTACATTTTTTTTTTTTTTTGTCTAAAATGTTCTCGAATATAATTCTTATTTAAACCCCAATGAATTTTGCATTACTGTTTTTTTAGGTATCATTTTTTATCTCAACGTAATAGTACAACGTTTAAAAGAATATTTGGTGTTTACTTTATTATTTGACGCTCACAGTACATGTTGAACAATAGCCAATATTTCAAACAAGTTCGAGATAGTCCTTTAAAAACATTTGTAATGTTTGTATTACCAATTCTGGTTGAATAAATGTAATCAAAGTGAACACATGAGCTGTTACGTGTGCTCACTCCCATAATACAGGGTTTTCCAACAAGAGGAGTTATTTTGGTATTGAAAGAAAAATTAAATTTTTGGAGATAAATGATCGGATGTTTATTTCATAATAAAGAGGAAGATATGCCGTCGTTAATAATGATAAACGCCACCACGACCACGCTTACAGGACCATATTCGTTACATGAAATTTTCCAAAATCACCAAATCGAATTCTATCTTTGAGGTCTTGAATCGACGCTAGGCTGTTGGTGTTCTATCTCAAAACGTTTCATTTTTCTTTGAAAACCAAAATGAAACCTCTTGTTGGAATACCCAAAAACATAGGTCCAAGTATGTTTTTCATGATTTCGAAGGTTTGGAGAAACTTTACAAAATGGGAAGCTTCATTTCCCAGACGCCTGCATGCGATAATTGTCCAGTCCTGTTGTAACTCGTTTGTGGTAACATACAAATAGCCAACCAAACTCGCCTATTAACATCGTGATGGTTCTCATATTGCTTAAGTTACACTCATTTATTCATTTGCATAATGTATATAATGCTGTACATAATAAACATTAACAAAAAATATTTATCTTTCAGCTATGATTTGATGTACTCCTGCTGGAATGGCACACCGAACAACAGACCAACTTTCTGTGAAATCATAAGCAAGTTGAAGGAGATGCTCAATACGCTGCAACAAACGTCGACGAGTTCGGCGGCTTCACCATCATCACCACCACTGCCAGAGGCTTCGGCACAGGATGACAATGTTCGTCGGCGAAACGAGGATATCGAAAATGACAATGAATTGAGCAGACAAGAAAGGTAAATAAATAAATACAAGTACGGGACGGCTTTTACGGAAACGATCAACTTCTTTCCTTTGAATTTGTGAGTTTGTTCATTATATGTAATTTAAATTGTGGGTGTTGCTCAAAAAACTTACTAGTACGGCAAATCTAAGGGTTTGGGGGCTGGTGGTCTATGAATATGAATATGCTAACTCGTAATGTGTTTTTCAATTAATTACTTAGGACCACAAGTATACATCAGTTTGGAGATAACATTTTCACCAAAATATTTTTTGCCGTTATGAAGTTGTTTACGAAGTCGCGTTTCGGTTGATATTGGAGCACTTTATTCCTCAAACCTTTTCGTGAGGGATGACTGTGTCTATTTGCGTTCCTTAATTGAAGCTCAATTGGCTAAAAACTGGAACTGGGTTTTAAAGAAGGCTGGTAATTGACCAGAGGCCAGCATATAACAGGTGGCGCAAAAGTAAACTTCCGATGTTTTTTGGCTGTAATTAAAAAAAAATGAAAAACTTTGATTCTTCTTGTGGATTATTTTTATTTGGTCTTTTAATTTTTTTTTTTACATCAAGTCGAGAATATGATGTCATGTAAATTGCCGCCGCCTGAGTTGCCACTGACATTAGGGGCCAATCGCAAAATGTATAGCATTTTCTGATAGGAGGATTACTTTTGCGCCACCCGTTATAAGGCAGTAGTGTAGCCACGTTAAGGGTTGCCAGGATGGTTGGATTTATTGGTTGGATGGTTGCAGTTAAATCGAAAATGTCAAACAGATTCTTGAAATAATTTACATACATGCTTCGTACGCACTAACAATTTATCCCTCTGCTCAGACTACATTAAAGATAATACCTTGGCTGATTTTCGAAAGAGGCCAAAAGAATGGCAGCGTAACCGACGAACATGAAACGATCCACCATCCGACGGCAGTTTTGAACTCGCTTGATGTGCCAGGAATTACCTCGCAGAATTTACAGCTGATCGATCGTAATCATGTTACGGAATCTGAATCATACGAAATTGTGCAATGACACGCGGTTGACCGTCATGAGACTGATGAACAATGTGATTCAAGTGACGATCGTCAAGGCCATAGGCCAATGCAGAGCAATTCCTTATACCACGAACTCCGATTATTACAACTGCTCTTCTATTGCAATTTAAGCATAATCAGTTACCCGTTCGATTAGCTTTTGCCATGACAATCGTTAAATTGTTTGTGCGATTAATCTCAAATTTCCCTGTTCTTCGCTGTACGTTGCCAGTTCACCGTCTTCTTTGTATTTATTTGGACCGGAAAACAAATCGTAAAACATTGTTTATCTTCCCTCTCTACTAATATGGAGTCCATTTAAATAAATAACACTGAAATTTACTGAGGATCTAGTATCCCTCAAGGACATTTTGATGGGATCTCCTACGCAGACCTAGTTTCAAACAATTGTGCACTTATCGGCGTGTAGAAGGCGGCTTTATTGTCGATGTTTTCCTTTCGGATTTCATGGGTCCTTTTTAAGATCTGACGAAATGTGAAGATTTGGTCGACAGTTAATGTATTCGGCCTGAAGCCATACTGATGGGGCTAGATCAGTTCATCGAGTTTGCGCTTCAATCTTTCACATATATGGTCGATCTTAAGATCTCATATGCGATGAAAAGGACACTTATTCCGCGGTAGTTGGCGCAAACGGTCTTGTCTCTATTTTAGCTAATCGGACATAGTACGCTGATGTTCCAAACATTAGCCATGCTTTCATACTCTCATATGGCACAGACTACCTGATGCAAGCAGTTCTCCTCCGGTCTTATACAGCTCTACCGGTATTCCATCAGCAACAGCGGCCTTGTGGTTCTTAAGTGGGCATTCAACTCCATCATCTATGGTTGATTGCGGGTTGCTTTCTGCACATGTTTCCTCGACCACTAACAAGCTACAGAGGCGTTGCTTCCAAATCCTCAGCACACACGAGGTGTCTGTCATCAGATTTTCATCATATCTACACGATGTTAAGCCAGTAAGCATAGGCGTAACTAGACAACTTTCCTGGGGCGATGCTATTGCCCACGTTGCTGGAGAAGTGTACTTCTTTCGCAACCGGCAGAGCTGACTCCTTGGGAGGCGGGATACAATTGTTCTAAGACCCGCACCTAGACAGGCCTAGTTACGCCTATGCCTTCGAAATTTCCCTCAACTCTCGGTATCGCTCCAACACGGCTCTCGTTGCCATATGTGCGAGACTCGCCCCAAAATTGGTGTTCAAGAGATCGGTTTTGGTGAGATCTGTGTACATCCTGCTAAAACTAAAGTTCGCTTACGCAACATTTTGAAATATGCGCTTTCGAAAAAAATTATATTTCAATATTCGCATGCCGTTTCCCAAAAAATATACATCAATATTCGCTAAACTCACATTCGTTGCATCCCTAGCTACAATCAAAGATCGTTCCAGTCCGTGTCTTCAAGCTCTGGTCACAAAAAAATGGTTTATCGTGCCTCTATAGCGAGTTGAACGAAAAGTGAGCCAATGTTGGCACCGCTCCTAAATACACACCAAACTGTCACTCTCATGAATATGCACTGGCTTTTCGACGATTACATGTGGGTTTCCGTTCCCCACACGTGGCAGTTTGACTTTTTAACATAGCCAGCCAGATGATAGTGATCTTTTGAGCAAAATGGTCTTGTGCCTTCAATTGCTCTTTGTACGCGAATAATTCGAGATTTTTGGGTATCATTGTGAACGGCCTTGGTGTGGTATGTAGTTTGTGCGACGACCATACAGCAGAACCCAGGTTCAAAACCGGGTAAGACCATCAAACATTTTTTCAGCTAATTTTTTTCCACCTCATAAATTCTCCAAAAAATCATTAGCCCTTGCGAGGTGTCTTTAAATAGTAGGTCCCGGTCACTGAGTATACACAATTATATCGTGCACAGCTCACTGATTCGAGAGAAGTTCTCCATCTGCTCCTTCATGGAATATTAAAATGTAAGGGAAAAATGTAAGTAAGTAAGTTTGGTCATCATTTTCATCCGGGTGGTGCGATGTTCCAGGTCTAAGTCGCATTATTTTCAATAATCACACTATTTGCTTGGGCTCCACAGCGTTGACTTTGGAAATGGGTTTGCATTATTTTCCAACGTTGCTCAAGCGTAAATCAAATCATATCGTGCAACGAAGACATGATATTGATTTTCCCATCCGGAATATCTTCTTAATGATAAATATCGTAATGAATTCACAAAGTACACATATTTTATTGTTGGGTACATTGCTAGTGACTAAACAGTCTCTGGCTACTCTTTCGGACAATTGTTGACGAACCTATTAGCCAAACATGTGCGTCATCGCTAGATACATTTTCGTGCAAAAACTGAACAGTGAAAAACCAAAGAGCAAAACAGACTCACACCCCTTATATTCTGATGTTCGTATAACTTATAATCACTTGCATCAATAAACAAACAGATTTTGGTGATACAGTTGAATTTACTCTAGTTGAATGTTAACTTAGTCCATCCTATTGTCAACAGTGGTCAACTGTTGCATTGACTGTGAATTGACAATTCAGAAAAATGCCAGATGACATTGTGAATATGAACATAGTGTGAATGCTTTATGTCAACAGTTGATCATTGTTTTCGGTTTTGTGGTGACAAATAATAAATAAAATAACCAGTGAAAAAGTTGCAGTCGGGTAAACCGACTTATATATACCCTCACCCTCAGTACAAACATACAAGTCTCATATTCCCTAATAGCAACCTCAAAATACCGCATGTTATAGAAAAATATTGTAGAGTTTTTTCTCGAAAATTGTATGTAAGTACCAGAAGGGGAGTTGCCAGACTTCCAAGTTTTTATCCAAAACTTTGTCTAGCTATAGCTTTACTAAATTCAGAATTTGGCCAAGATCGCGTTGGTCATATTGATATTATTACACGATTTCTAAAGTGGGCTAAATAGACGATTTGTATGGGAGGTACCCGATGGGGTGTGGCCATATAGCCCATATGCAATCTCATAAGCAGTTTTAAGAAAATATTAACTCATGCCAAATTTCAAAGTGATTGTTTAACTCTTTCGAAAGTTATCGTGCGTGCCAGCAGGATATGGCTCAAACGATTCAGAAAGTCATGAATCGAATTTGGTTCAAAGACACCTGGGGTCTAATGTGGATATTTCTATGTGTTACACTTTTGAGCCGTATCAAATAATATATACCCTCCTACCCGTAGGTTGAGGGTATAACAGGAAGAGGTAAAGACGAATTCGTCGCAGATATTTTCGCTGACATCGATGCTTAGAAGAAAAAAACTGCAGAAAATATTTTGGATGCTTTCATTAGCTGACGTTAGCGTTAGCTAAAAAGAAGCCAACACAATCAGCCAATCATATAAAATAAGTTGTCTGCTAACTTTATCTATCGATGAATGTGCAGCCACTAATGTGTCTACAGTCGAATTCGTACCTGTACCTTCGATATTTACATCGCTATATAGAAGAGAAAAACAATTTTGTTCCTTTTAACATTTTTTATTTGTAAAACATAGTTATTTTGGTTTGAACTACATTTTTCCATTTTGTTTCTCCCATATAATTTTCGAATACATTTAGTTTTCATTTCCAAATAGGTGCGGAGACCTTCAAGCAATGAAGAAAGTTGTCCATATGTGGGTAACGGTTTAGCAATATCGGTAGATTCTTCTTCGTATTCATCTGAATCTGTTAAAAGAGAAATAATAATATACATCAAAAAATGATTAGCCACGGATTTCCTTTATTATTGTTTATATACCTGAGATGCTCCCACACATGCTTCAACACTTTCGGGGATATTTTCGGCGGAAGGGTTGTAACGATATCATACACGCTGATTTTAACAAATTTCAGCAAACAAGTTCGCATCAAACATTTATATATTTTTCCATACCACAAATATTAACTTGTCTGTAGGTGATAAATATCAAATATATATGCATGCAGTTTTGTCTTACTTTTCATTTTTTTTTTTTCAATTTCTGAATTTCTATATAACAATCCATTTCAATCTCTCGGTATTGCTTTTATTTTAAAGAGCAGTTGCAAATACACACTTATTCGCACCCAAATGTTGTACTTTGTTGAATTTAATAAGTTCGTTGTCTGTTTTTCCCAAACACACTATTGCTTATACACAAATTTGTAATGTTAATAGCAAACGAGTTATATTTACATCCAAATAAGCTTTGGGTAGAAGGAAATAAGCTTTACTTGCTACAAACACCAAACACACGTTTTACTTGTGTGTGAACATTAAAAAACGACGTATTTTTCAGCGAGTACTCTTTAAATGATAGCGAATGCAAGAAATGTTAGACATTGCAATGATTCCAGTTGTCATTAGCGTACTTCGGTGGTTTCCGAAAATACACTTTCAATTTTATGGTAAATAAAATACTTGTTTGTAAATAATAACGAAAAAATCGTTATATGGAGATTGAAAACGCTTCAATCTTGAAGTTACGAACGCAAAAATATAGAGATCATAATATACTCCAAGTAGAAGCAAAACAAAGTGGTCTTGTAATTGCTCTGCAGCAAAGAAAACTTCGTTAAATAGATGTTCGTTATCGACGTCGTTTTTGGCTGTACCGTTCAATATTTACTGAATAGTTTTAAGATTTCTCCAATCCAATGTATTCTCTGGTGACAGCATCAGTGGAGTGGCTAATGGTCCATTTAAGTGGGGTGGTCACATTCATTTATTTCATCTACCGTGATGGGATGACACGTATGGGCAGTTTGAAGTCATACCCTTGATTACTTTTTCATGTCTGTCATTCTCTTTTATTTTACAGTCCAATACAACATATATGCAGCGACGATTCGTATTTGAAGCCTTTATAAAGTTTAATTATTGAAAGGGTGTCGTTGGAATAGTCCTGCCCTGTCCTGTCCTGATGGTGGCACTGTATGTGAGCAGCAATAAATATGGATTCTTTTGTGTGTGTCAATTTTAAATAATTATTTTTCGAAGATCAGAAGACATCTGCATATGCACACTATTTACTAATGGCTTTGTACTATGTCAGTCTGTACATATTATGTACATATGAATATTTACTGTTATATAAACTATATGTGCTGTTAATTGTTCTGATGCATTTTTTTTTATACATGTGTGTATTGTGTACATAGAATAAGTTTAACAGGTACTCGTACTTAGAATAATTTATGTGTATTTATTTTTAGTTTAATCCTTTTAAATGTGAATTATTTGTAACTAAATATTTAAGAGACTTTGTGTACTTTTTATGGCAAATCCAAGAAAAACAATATAAGACTTTACCGATTTTAAATCCCCCCCTCGCAAATCGAGCAACATATGTGGAATATTTAATTAAAGAAATACGAGTACTCGTTTGTATTTATGTAATAAAGAAACCAAATCTCACTGATGACTGTAACTGTAAGGGACGAGTTTTGATTTGAGTTGGCAATTTTCCGTGTTATTTATTCATCCCCTCACTATTATTTTAAAGAGGGAACGTATTATCCTGAACGTAATGGGTCTGACTACTTCGATGTCGGCATATAGCTCATTACTCATTCGTTTGCGAATATGGCTTCGCTGAAGCTTCCTCAGAAACTGCGGGTATATACATGTTTCATCGTCCAAGGTACGAACGAATTCGCATACAATCACAAAGTTCGTATTGTCCGCATCTAAATTGATGCTAAAATGTTAGTCCTAGATCATTGAAATCTTCCCCATCGACATTTTCCTTTTCATGACATTTTCCATAACCAAATCGCAAAGTGGCTGCCCGATGTCCTCGATAGCCTCACGAATTCTATCTTTTGAGGTCTTGAATCGACGCTGGGCTGTTGACGTAACTCTCATCTTTCACGTGGCCCCAAAGGAAGAAGTCACAAGGTGTTCAATCACAAGATCTCGTTGGCCAATTGTGATCACCTCTTGGAGAGACAACACGGTCCGGAAACTTTTTAGTTTTGCGAACTGTGACTGCAAGATTTTCACCATTTTTGTAGTGAATTTTAATAATTTGATTGCGTTACTGAAGGTTGCGTCGTTCCATTTTTCGCAATGGCGTAGTTTCTACTTGTCAAATGTCAATGAATAAAAGCTTCAAAAGTGACAGCTACCGAAATACCGGGTGATTCAAAATAACACCTCTTGTTGGAAACCCCTTTATAAAACACTTAGCAATTATTTTGCCTCTCCTGTAATATTTCAAATTACGATTAAAGAGAATATTTCTCGGAAATGTTCGAAACAGAAAGAAAACTATAAATTTCTTGAGAAAGTCATGATACTTATTACAACATTTTTGCAAAAAAAAAAACTATTGCATACTTTAGCTAATATTGAATATATCAATATCGGGACTAGGATCAATGGGAGGGCGTGTTATCGAAAAAACAAACCATAGCGACAATATGGTAATTCCCTTCAGTTTTTATTTGCTGCTTATCAATTTTTATTTTGGAACTTTTCACTGGAGAATCTGTAGCCTTCTTTAGACTTTGCTATCGAAATGTGTTAGGTTTTTTAGCTTCAGCTGTTGTTAGCTATTCAGCTTTTGAATGTTTTTTTTGCTTAACCCTTGTGCTATCTTTCGAAATATACCCCTTACAACATCTTTTGGGTCAGATTGACACAGTACTAATTTTTCTTAATAAAACACTTAGTATCTTTTATGAATTCAGTCTTTTATTAGTTTATAAAGAAAATAAATACAGAAAACCTTTTTCACTCACTTTAGGCTGATAAAAAAATATAAGAAAAAGATATGAAATACTTAAAAATGTCCTTTATGAAAAAAATTATATATAGTTAGTTATTTTGTTGACAATTGTTGCATAAAATTATTTTATGGTCATTACATATAAAATTTTGGCAACTACTACAATTAGTTGAATATTTATTTGAATTTGGACCTTGGGGACAGTAAAAACACCGCTTTCTTTGCGTTGGTCCGACACTGGGTTGATGAGGCTTGGCTTTTCTTTTCAACGCAGATGATGTACTCGGACTAGAAGAAACCCTTTCGGTAGCTTGGATGTTTTGTACGAGCGACTTTGACGCTGATCCGTAAGGTAGCCTCTCCCGTCTCAGGATATGTGGATGAATCAATTGTTCGGCAAGTTCTACCAAGTATATCCTACGCTTGAATTTTTTGTTGCAGTTCCAGTTGGTATTTATATCCGTCCATATTACGAACGAGTTATATGCTGACACATCAATCATATTTGAAAACAGTGCAACTGGCCAACGGTTTGTCATTCGCTTACACGTATAATTGCTGACTAACTGGTCAAGGACATCAACACCTCCTTTAGTATGGTTGTAGTAATGAATAATTTCCGGTTTTTTCTGATCGTCATCTCTAACATCAACGATATGGTGCAGGGAACTCATCAGGAGAACGTACTTGTTTTTCTTGTTTATCATACTTGTACGTATGATACAATAGTCAAATCATTTGTAAATAAAAATTCTGAATATAATATAGGCTTCTTCTTCATTTCTGTTATTTTGAGTGGAAGAAAGGTTTTGTTTTTTCTGACAGTTCCCACAAGGGTTATGTTTCGGGCAAGCAGTTGCACTGCAAGATTGTATGTGGTGAAAAAATTGTCACATGTGATGGTGTATCCGTTTGAAAGTGGGCTTGACAATGATAAAACTACTCTTTCACCTACATAATTATACATTTTCATATATATGTATTACCAAATATATGACAATATAAAAAAGGAATACATACCTTGATTTTTTTCGGGTTGCGCGTTCCTAGCACGACCGCAATACACTTCCATGTTCCATGCATATTTCGTTGTAGAGTCACATAATGCCCAAATTTTTAGCCCGTATTTAGCCGGCTTTGATGGAATATATTGCTTGAAGTTGCACCTTCCCCGAAAGGGAACCAATTGCTCATCGATGGTGCAATTACTATGTGGGTTATAGAAAACTCTAAGCTGATTATTCCACTTATCCCAAACATTCGTTATAGGTGCAAGTTTGTCACGCTGGCGACGTTCCGTTCTATCTACAGAGTTGTCAAACCGCAAGCTTGCAGAAATAGCCATGAATCTCTTGAGGGACATGGTTGCACGAAAAATGGGTCTCCCGTTCTTTTCGTCCCATAAATTTCCTAGACTTTCACCATGCGATTTCATAACTCCTGTCATGATAAGATGCCCAAGATAAGCATCAAATTCGATAATATCCATTGGCTTCCAGTCTGTTTCAAAAATTTGTGAGCCTTTTATGTTTGTCATTTCAATCACTATGTTCTTTATTCCATTTGACATAAATAGCTCAAAAGATGACTTGATGTCCGTAACCAAGGATGTAGCTTTTCTGGTTGGTCCTGGTTTGTTTTTGAGTATTTGACACTTACGCAACCTTGAATTTGCTTCTGGTGGGGGATGTGTTTGCCACCGCACCGACTTATCCTTTGACAAAAATGAAACAGATTCTGATTGAATCTCATTGGACACATTTTCCAAAGGCAGAATATCATCCGCGTTGAAGCATAGACTAGATGATGCATCCGAATCGTACTCCTCGTCAATATTTATATGGAACTCCTCTTCAATGTCGTCAACATCTGTATCACTTTCACCAAAAATATTCTCGTCATCATTTAGAAGATGTTCCAACTCGCTATCACTTAGAAACTACACAAACTTTTAGAAAATCGGGTTTTTTTTATTTCAGAATTACAAATCTTACCTTTTTTCTCTGTGCCATTGCTAAAAAATAAACTTTATTCTCACTAATCGCACAAAATTAGGAACGCAAATAATTATCAACACAAAATAAGTCAACTGATTAGAAGAGCATGGCACACTACGTCATTGATAAAATGTAAACAAGCAAAATTGTAAACACAGCGATGGAAAAACAGGTGTTTTTTTTGGAAAAACCGTTACTGATCAGTATTGGGGCAATTTAATCATCATTGAACAAATAAAAACAATCAAAAATGTAAACACAGCGGTGGAAAAAAAGTTTTTATTTGAAAAATCCGTTACTTATTAGTATTGGGTCAATTGACCCAAAAGGTGTTATGTGTATGTTAAAAATGTAAACGGTTATAGCGTCAAATGTATATATAAAATGTATATTGGTCTTCTATTTTTATTTGAAGTTTATAGACCTATTTACAATAAAAAAAAATTTGATTACGATATATTTATATTAACTTGGTGAAATTTATCTTAAAAAGTTTTTTTTGGGTCAATTTGACCCAAAGATAGCACAAGGGTTAAGAAACCTATTATTTTGCGGGCTTTAGCTAAAATTGAGTCAGCTTGTGGAAAATGAACACATTTTGCAATTTTCCCTGATCGAAGATGTTTTGCCTGGAAAGAGAAATGGGAACAGAAGGAAATAACAAAAATCTATTCTGTAATATTCAGACGATCTGTTTTAATTTTAAAAGTTGTTTTAAATCGCCCACAGCAATTAACGAAAACATTCTTGCGATCGTTTAGAAAAGCTTTGTAAACTTTTCAATCAAACTATTCTGTACAGGTGATATAGAAAATGCGTTTCTTCTCGGCTTTATATGAAGAACTGTGTAAAGAAAGAACATATTGCAGTGGCAAAATTAAATTATTAAACAATTTCGTAAAAGCCAAAACTTACTTTAGATCAAGTGGAAGATGTTAAAAAAAAACATTTCAAAACAACGATAAATGTCATGAAAATAAACAAGATTTAAGCGTGCTTGCCTATCAGCCTATCAGCATGGGGGTTGTGGGTTCGATTCCAACCAGAGGCTTTGGTCTGTCGCTGCAAAAAATCTAACCATATGGTCTGCGTTAGCCGATTCACCCTTGCACCCAAAAGTATAATATAAATTTACTTTGTATTGTAATTAATAATAAATAAATAAACAAGATTTCTTATCTCTCGCGAGAGTAACCATCTTGACGCGATGCGAGGGCTTAGGTGTTTCTTATAGTTTTGGGCTCGCGTAGGGACTTTAAATCACTTAACTGGTCTGGTCCATGCACAAGTCTACTGCTATAGAAAGATACACAACTAAGAGTTACTCACGGTTATCATGAGTCATATGGGAGGTCAGAAAGTCGTATGACCTCTCATCTGGCCGGCTGACATATATGATACGAAACTACATTGATGGTTCGCCCCGTTTCCCTTGGGGCCTTACCTTTGGTAGTGACGTTATAAATGCACTTTTAAGGTCTAGATGGTTGGTAGCAGTGTCAAGGGTAAAACTATCCCCTAACAGCTCCCCTCCGGTGCCAGGGCACGAACCGGTTGTAATCTGTTTGGCCTAGTTCGCTTAAGCTGTCACTGCGTGTGATGATCATTCCCCTTTACTAGCATACTCGTGGGATCTACATGGAATAAATTACAAACACAATCAAACGCACTAAAACAAATACAAAAACAGAGGAAAAAACGGAACAACAACAACAAAACCCTTAACACAAGCCCATACCCATGGATGAAGCAACCGAAGGCCGAACTAAGGAGGAGAAGGCGAGGAACGGTACGAGGAAGTCGCTGTTCTTTCTCAAAAGATAGGCCAGCGGGATTCCTCCTCGATAGCCGTTAGGGAGAGGCAGCTGATCAGGAAGCACCGGAGGGATGTCAGGAAATTTGAAAAAATGTACGGCTCCACCAAGGACTTCCTGAAGGCTGACTCTCTCGAAACAGTCGGTACAGGACAAGCAGACGCATCCAGGAAAACTCCTGAAGTTAAGGATGCGACAGCTGGATCTGTAAAGGCTGTTAAAAATGATGTTGTTGGAGTTTCTGGTGCTGTCCCCACTCCGGATCGGATAACGCACACAGCTCCAGAAAAGTCAACAACATCAAGGAATGTGAGTGGTGCTAGAGTACCACCCCCAAGTACGAAGGAAGAGGTGGTATCTCGGCTAGAGGAACAACCGCTAAGAGGGCGAGATCTGGCGACGAGCCTTCTCTAAAAAAGCTAATGGCAAAACCGTCGAGCAGCAGTGGTCGGATAGACCATCGTCAATTTGCTGTCATTGATCGATCTGATCAGGATAGTAAGATCAGCGTCGATTACTGGGAGCTTATAGAGGGAATGCTAATCGATCGCATTACAGTCTTCAAAGCCAGACGAACGAAATTTCGTTCAATGATGCGGACCGTTCGAAGGAAGTAAAGGTCGTCAACTGTAGAAATGAGAAGTCGGCTAGATTTCTCACTGAAACAGTTGAAGGCCTTGGCGAATTTTGGTCCGGCGCAAAATTGGAGGTAATTCAGTCCTCTTGTCTTCCGCTTCGCTCAATGGTGACAGTGTGGATTCCACCACCGATAAGGCCGGTGGAGACCAAACTGTCAGTATTGGAGAGGCAAAATGATGAGCTCCTTACAAGTCAATGGAAGCTAGTAGCTTCAATGGATTGTATGGGGAACCAGGAAAGGCATTTCAGATTCGCTGCGGACCCGAAATCTCTTGCACGATTGAGATCCAATGAGGGTGATGTGAACTTCGGTAACATCATTTTTAGGCTCCCGAAACCTGCAAGGACCTACGAGGCTGCGAGTGGTGCAAATAAACGTGCATCAGTGTGAAGCTGGCTCGGCCGACCTCACAGAATCCAATATGGACATGTCACTAGTCCAGGAGCTGTGCATAAATAAAAATAAGGTATGCGGACTTAGTGCCAAAGGTTTAACCCTTACGGGGATGAAAAGGTTAGGACCTGCATTGTAGCTAAAATTGTTAGCTCTGGTGACATCACGGTAATAAGCAGGGAGGTACATGGTAAATCTAAGGTACTGTTGGCCTCAGCTTACTTACCGTACGAGGCTGCTGATCCACCTGGCCCGGATGTGCGAAGAGTCATGGAGTACGCCAAAAGGATGAATTTGGAGCAGGTCCAGGGGACTTAGAGATATCAATAAGAGAGGTGAGTCAAAAACAAGCTGTCGTATCCTAAACAGAACTGGGCAACAAAGGTGGGTTGCAATTTATCGAAGGCCTTGTGGCCTAGGTTAGGCATAGCAAGAACAAGTGCACTGATGGGACTGGTCAGAAGAAGTCTCATAATTGCAATTGGAGTCATTACAGGCCACTGTTCATTTGGGGCGAGCATCAGCAGATGGGATAACAGATCTCCAGACACCTGCAGGATGTGTGAGGATGAGGAGGAATTGGATACAATGGAAAACATCCTTTGTCATTGTTCAAGCCTGCAACGCCACAGACTAAAATGGTTTTGTAAGCGGCATTAGATGGATGAACGACAAAGTATGCGGGTACCCTATTGACTGAAGAGACAGCGGACGTAATCACAAAACAGTAATCCAGTGACTCTCACATTCTCTTTTTCAACTTGTAATCTATAAATTTTGAATCTACTTTGTATAACTCCACTTCTTTAACTATATAGAAGGTATTCACATTGGACTCTATGGGTCTCCGAGTGGAGGTGCATCTTTGGATGTACCACCCTTTCTAACCTAACCTAATCATAATTTCCTTATGAAATATGAAACATGACTAAAATACAAAACATGTAAGTTGTGAACGACATAAAATGTATTATTATAATTATTGCTTAGACCAATTAGGAGTGAGTGCTAATCAGTTTGATGATCCACACAGTTGTTCCAAAAATGGGAGAAGGCCAGCCAAAAAAGCACCATTAACTATGTCCAAAACCTTTGGTCACCAAAACCTTTGGTGAATCATTATGTCAGCAGATAACGGATTGGAAGAAAATGTATGCAATGCTAGCTCTGCATTTGGACGTCTTAAAAAATCCACATTGCTATACGGAAGCGAAACCAGACTACAGGTATTTATTAACAAATGTTTTCGAATAATATGCAAATTTTCTGGCCCAACAAAATTTCAAATGCAGAATAACATCACATGACGAAAGAGGAATCGCATTGCTCAAAAGTCCTCTAAATAATCCAAACGCTCCAGACAGAAAAGCGTTAGATGAGAACTACCACGGAAGGCGTAAATTGAGAAGACCGAGGCACCGGTTAGAAGACTAAGTGGAACAAGACATTAAAATTCTTGATTTTTTGAACTGGAGAAAGCACGCACAAGACCAAAGTGCTTGGAAAGCATTTATTAAGCAGGCCGAACCAACTTTAGTTATTAGGTAAATAATGGTGGACCAAATACAAGTTTTTTTTTAAATGCAAAACAATGTACAAAAATTCATTTTTCCTTGCATTTGACAGCCAAGGCTGACCACGTAGTAGCTCTTCCTATCGACCCAAATAAACAAGACCACGGTAACGCGTTCTGGCAAAATCTCACGAATGTCCTGCTCTATATTCGCCTTAAGGGCCTGTATCGGTAGTAGATTGCTCGTGGGATATCTGCTCGGTCCGAGGTGGTCAATTAACATCGCCGAGATGGCTGACAACAGGCTTACAGAACTTTTATTTCATCAACACTAAGATGTTGCGTATATCCGAAGAACAGATAACGTTAAAATATCTATAGAACAGCGATACACAACCCAAGTTTCGGCGACGCTGAAGTAAGACAATAGAGTTGGATGCCATATTGTTTCCTATCATCACCACCTCTCTTTTATGGTCCATCGGTCCGGAAGGTCCAAAAATATCTTTGACGGACCGTGAGTATTGACCACTAGCCTGCCAGTCTCACGAACTTGTTACAGAAACTTGTGTACTGTGGCTGTCTCATTAATAATTCAAACAAACAAAACACAATATGGACCATCCGGTAAGTACCAGACATGAGCAGTGTTGAGTTTTAATTAACTACTGGGGTAGTTCAAAAATCCCTTGTAATAATATGTGTACTCTGGCAATAGATTTTCTAACCATTTGCATTTTATTTCAGATGGTCTCATTAACACAACTTAAGAAGTCTGAAAGGCCTCATCGATGTGCTAGACTGTAATCTGTAGTATTTGATCTTGAAACAGCAATAAAAAACATAATATACTTTAAAAGTTAAATTTTATATACACTTTTAAATAAAAGTTATGTATATGCAAACAATTTCACAGAAGAAACTTATAAAATACGGCAATAACCTGTGGTAAAAAAACAAATAGCAATCGTAGGACTTTTAGAATTCTGTTAATAGGAAGAAGGGAGAAACGAAAAATTAAGGAACAGCGTAAACGTTGGTATTCCCGTAGTGTGTTGGTGGGTAGGTATAGGTATGCGTGCAGTCGTCACAATGTAGCTTAGCATCTACGATCTGTTGTAACCCAAGCCCAGTATATTGCGAGCCTGAAAAAGGAAAGAAAACAAGAAAGAATTTTAGTATGTGTGTGCGTAAAGTAAAAAATGCGAATTCTGAGCTGTGGCTAAGACGCAGAATCGGATTAAAACTCATTAATGTAAAGATATATACGAGGAAGTATAGGGAGTATTTCACTGATGATGTTGCATAAAATTACAACCTAAATACAAAGTTCCTATTTAAAACGAAACTGTTGAAGAAACTGGATTTGTTCGCAACTGTGACCACTTTGTTTTAAAAAACTAAACGCTTGAAAAACATTCTTCCTAGTTTAAAAACCGTGACGAATTAGGATGTTGTGCAATCTTATAGCATAAAATTGTCACTCGAAATGTCTTACATCAAACATAGAAATACACTCGTCGATCGCGTGTTACACACAAAAGTGTGATTTGTTTGACTGCACGCAAAAGGGGCCCTGTTACATTTTAGAATCCTACATAATTTGTCCAGCACTAAGAATTCTTGATAAATCGAGCTAAAGAAAGTTATGGACTTTATAGCAAGTGATTCGATTCCAGTTGAATTACAACTTTATAGCCCAAAAATAGTGTTAGTTTACCTAAAATAACTTAGTTTACAAGATGCCATGGAAAGACAATTTAAACTACCATCAATATGTACCCCGGCGATTATTCATTCAGCATAGAATAAACAATTGCCGTACATAGTTGCCGCACTGACGTTTGCCACAGCTAGGTAATGTGAAGTGTCCTCGAACAGTGAAACACAAATTAGAACTGTGCCCACACTTAACACCACAGTATATTTGTCGGCCATGATTAAATTGTTCATGAATTGCGACTGAAAATATAAATACCATGACTTGCTAGCCGCGACTTGAACAGGAATCGGAGGAAAACTCTTGTTTAGGTGCTATGTCAAAACCTGGTACGGAGCATTTTCAGTACGATTCGTACTCAGCTTACACAATGTTTCGTTGTGATTCATATCACTAAATAAATGAAACGTACTACTAAGTATAATAAGAAAGTGATTCTATGTCAGTCGGTATTTAATAATTTGAATTACCAAATTGAAATCTAAAACAATCTAAGTTTTTGTTTCTTCTTTTGCTATTAATATTTCAACATCTACATAATTTTGTGGTGTTCACAAAAAACCGCGTAAGTGCATATTTGTCGATTTTGACACCAATTTGCGGATTTTGAGTACGGATTCGATTTGCCTAAACTTTGTTTTGTAAATAAGGTACTTTTACTGATTTTTTTTTTCACAAAAACAACTTAAGTAAAATTTTACCGAAAATGTTTCTCATAACATGAATCATTATGCCATTAACAGCATAATGATTCATGTTATAGTTCGATTCGAAATTTCTATATCAAAACACCCAAAGGTGTAAAGTGGGCCACCTCATAACCCACAAGTAGATACATCATATTCAATACTCATAAAGAAATCATATACATTGTGCTACCATCAAAGTGTACTGGGCTCGAACTGCTCGTAGTTGTGCTACGTGGTCTAACCGAAGTCTGTAATCTGGCACCGCGGGTGGTCACGAGACCCCAGGATCTTGTCCTAGCCTGACCAAATGAGAACGGCCTTTCGGGGAGTTTCACGCTGGCTGTGGTTTTCCACCTAAACCGCTGTAAGCGTTCGGTTAGGCGTGGATTTCCGATATCCACCGGGTGTTACGACCCAAACAGTAGCAGAGGTGTTAAGTAGGCTTCAACCCGTGACCAAGAAGAAGGATTCACCCGCACAGCGAATTCTCGATTTGGCTCCCCAGGCGTACTGGGTCTACCGGGCACAGTGTGAAATTCAAAAAGTTTTATAAATCTGCTAGTTGGAATGGACTTGTCCGATTTGATTGCAATTTCACACAAAATTATCTGAAGTGTGTTCAAGCTTAGGTATGGAAGACCCCAGTGGGTCTAACCAGAGGTGAGCTAAAGTTGTACAACTTGGTTCTCAGTAAAATTTAAACTTTCGCCAAAATGAATGATATTAGTTTACATGGTGATATCAGTATTGGTGTCAAAAACAATATTTTTCAAAGATTAATACCAATATATTTCAAAAATCGAATCATACCGTTTTGTAGAGAAATGTTTGAACATGAAATGTTATGGTTTTTGAGAAACATTTTCTTGAAGTTTTAAAAAAGTAAGCAAGAGTGCTAAGCAGTGCTCCACATATATATAAATTTCTTGAGAATACCATTTGACTAGAATGTATATTTTAAAAATATAGCATTTCTTCATAAATTTAATGAACAATTCTGGGACTGTTAAAAAAATATGCCCAAATCAGTAAGCCTCTAAAAATTAACTTATCTTTGATTTTCAAAAGAGAAAAAAGTGTAGAACAACTTTCCTCCAAACAGTTCATTCAGTAAATTGGAATGTCTTCTTTCGACCAAAAAAAAAAACACATTAATTGTCATAACATTATGAAATGGAGATAATGGAGCGGAACATTTTGAGATTTTGTATTGGCAAAAACTTCCGTTCTGCAGGAAAACGATATTCGAATCGTTATATATATAACGAATCGGGCATTGTTCTACTTAGAGCTTACGTTTATGATATTTTGGATCAATTTATCACAAGGGTCAGTTGTCATTAGAACGGTTTCATTAAAAGCGTATCGGATTCTCAGGAAGACTTCAGTTGGTCTAACACAAACTACCTTTCGCCTTTAGGTTATTTATACGAGGAACATTCTTATCTCTCAGCCTCTTTAGGGAATGAATTTTACAATAAATGTATTGTGGGGGTTAACATTCCCGTTCTATCACGTAAATTTTATTCTTTCTTTTTGTTTCTATCATTTATTTATTTTTTTACTTTGTTTGCTTTTTTTTCTTTTCCTAGTCTGTAAGGTAGCACTAAGTCCACAACCTATTTTAAGAAACCTTTTATTGTAAGCCCCGGGAGCAAGGGCGGATTTTCCTTCACTTCTTACCAACTACATACCACTGTTATTGTCAAAGCTTGATGCTGTACACTTGTTCTCACTTCCTTAGGATATTACATTTTAGTCTTAAGTATTCGTTGATATGTTGCCCTTATTTCGTGTATTGATTATTAAAAAAGTCTCAATAAATATAAATTAAATTTATAACATATTTAAAAACCATTGCATACTCTTAGGCAATTTTGAACAAATAATTTTTTCGTCGCTTACTGGTTTCTTCAGGTACTTTCATTAGCGGCTTTAGACACGAGTCATCCAAAGAGGATATAGATATGGAATAAATAAAGTTTCATGTCGAATGATAAACAAAATTTAGAAAAAAAAATCATAAAGCACGCCCAAGACCGAAGAAATCATTTAGTAAGAGGCCAAAACCAGCAGCAGGTAGAGGTTCAACTTAAGAAAGATCTAGACAAAAGTGTCTAGACGACTAGGGGACATCCCAAAGATGAGGGTCGAAGACGAAATAAGCTTCATAAGGAGTAGACGAAATAAGCTTCATAAGGAGTATATGTTGGCTGAACGACAGCGGAAGCGATAAACCAGCAGACAATACACTACACATAACTCTTATGTTTCCCATTTCTAGTTTACTTTGCACACCTATCCCTATAATTATGCGCTTACTTTCTTTAAATTGTTCTCCTTAATCTTCCAGTGAAAAGGGGTTTCACAATGGATCATGTTGGTGTCCGAGTGCATTTTTAAACGCACTATCCTTCCAAACCTCAAATAACCTAAGATCTAGAGGCCATGTTTGTAGACCAAATACAAATTCTCGAGATTAAATCTAATTTTTGTATATCAGAACTTACTTCAGCTCCACAACCCAATTACACTGACAAATTAAGAAGAATTGTCGCTCCCTGTGATCAATTCTGTTCTCACTTGTTTTAAATGTACTTTGGGCCTGTAGATTGGTTTTTGTGAGTCTCGTTTAGTTTTTTCAAACGGATTGAGAAAACTGCATGAAATTTGGCACAAATATTAATGGAGCAAGGACAATACCCGCTTCTATATCTCTAACGGCAACATATTACGAATATATCAATATTTAATGTTTTTAATTTGCAGTGTAAATTTCGAAAACGGATTTGGATTCAGGGCTGAAAGAACCTCTCAATCATATTCCTAAGAGTATTGTTGACCTGTAGCGCATGCGCAATTACCACCGGCATCTTTGCAACCTCAATAATCATTTGGCAGTCTACTTACTGTTATAAAGGCCGAATTGAAGGATTTTTGAAATTTCGATGTAACACCCTCCGTTTGCAACAACATCATTTGCAACTGCACAGCCTCGTCCATTCGATTCTGTAAGAATTCCCACGTTTTACTGTGATCGGGAGAATTATCTTGCAACATATATAATTCAGTCATCTTCATAATGGTAGCCAAGCCAATGCGTCGGGTATACCAACCCATCTGAGTGAGAGATATGGAGAGAAGGGAAAATTATTAATGAATTTTATTTGCGACACCACAACAACACACACTCACGTCCACCGATCGGTCACCGGAATAATAACATATATCATCGACTAATGTCAAAACCAAAGCCAAAGCTGTTGAGGCATTTTGTGGCATGGCAATTAACGCCAAGGCCTGTGGCCACTGACCCTTGTACGGTGCGATCATCTCCAAGCGCAGTCGGACAAAGCGCACCAAAAACTCCAATGGATTTGTAATTTCTTTGGTGCCATTCTCGGTTTCTTTTTGCAGCATTTTAAGCAATTCCTCATTGCATTTGCCATTGAAGTAGGAGACCAAATCGAAGCCTCCCTCAGGAAACATACCATGCACGACACTGGGATAGCCAGCCTCCTCGGCACCCTGTACTATGGAGTTGCGTGTCCAGCCAAGGGTGGGAACGTGTTGCAAGGCAGCCTCTAAGATTTTCACACGTATCGCTTGTACTTTGGCATTCTTTGCATTCTCTTCTTCTTGGTTTTTGGCCTTTTCTTGTTGTTCGAATTGCTCCTCGCGCTTCTCCTCTCGCTCTCGAAATTCATCAATAGAGGCTTTGGAATTTGTGCAAAAAGACCGGTGGTCTGGCGTTATTCGCAACGGTGTTAATTTGAAGGTGTTATGCGGTGAATGCCTTGTACTGTCTTTACATGTGGAATTCCCATATTGTTGTTGCGGCTGGTGGTATTGTTGACACTTCGCTGTAGCTGGCGCAGATGTTAAGCTACGACAAGCGAAATGACTTAGATTTGCATCTAAAAACAGAAACCAAAATAAACATGAGCCATCAATCGGTTTCTATAGTCAACTCATTGATTGTTTGAATTCAATAATTTCGTAAACTGGTTTCACACTAAAATGTTAATTATGCACTGTTGTGGATATTGCCAAACGGCATTTAAAAAGAAAATGTTTAACGAATTAGAACTTGTATAAACGTGTCTTTATAGCCACTGATTTATTTGGAGACAGAGAAATTAATAAAAGAAAAGATTCCACTGACAGCCGTTAAAGCCATTTTTTGGGGTCAAACTATAGAAGAAACTGATGAACCACATTTATGATTGCTTTCTGTATTACCTTTATATATATATATCTATACAGAAAGATCTTTCCGTACTATATTTATCGTCGATAATCATTGCAAATGTGTATCAACGAGGAGGCATGACAGCATCCGAACTGGAACCGTATGCGTTGCCTGCAACCTAAGCAAATATTTTCAATTGGAAAAGATAAACACAGAGTGCTCAAAATAAAACGGAAACAAAAATAAACTGACGAAATTCATAAAAAATTTCCAAGGAGTACGAGTACTGTATTGTCTCAAAAAAAGCAGCTTACAGAGAATCGTGGTTCCACGTGTTACGTACTCTTTCCATGGCCCTTGGGTCAACTTGACGCAGTATCATACATTGTTAAAGACACATTACTTTTTAAATATATTGGGGTTTTCTTATTATTCTTCTGTTAAAATAAGAAAATAATATAAAACTATTACGACGAACCATGGCAAACTCTCTGTGGTGCTAGTGCCAGCAGATAAATACTGCGTCTGAAAGTTTTATTATAATTCCAAGCAAGCAAGACTAATACGAATTAGTCTTGTGTTTGCACGTATAATTAGCATCCAATTGATCAAGTGCATCTAATCCGTTTAAGTTCGTTTGTAGAGATGTACAATTTCCGACTTTATGTTCTCATCATCTCTTACTTGGGCGCGAAGACTCAATATATTTTT
This sequence comes from Hydrotaea cyrtoneurina, assembly GCA_958296145.1. NCBI lineage: Eukaryota > Metazoa > Arthropoda > Insecta > Diptera > Muscidae > Hydrotaea > Hydrotaea cyrtoneurina. The sequence goes on from OY282516.1 coordinate 42,841,293, forward strand.
TGGAACGTAGGATACACTAGTTATATCCTTGGATTCATTTATTTTCTTAATGTACTGAAGTAACCATTGGGCACTTGAAGTGCAAGGTTGTATGTTGTGAAACAATTATCGAAACAAACAAAAGTTCAAATGTGTCGGACAAGGTGGCCAATAAGTCGTTTTGTCTTAAACTCACATTTATTATTGAAACCACAACTTATAACAATCAAGGGAACCGCATGACGACGACCTTAAGCATGAAATTTATTACACGAGTGTGGACATGGAACGTATTTACACCATCTAAACTGTCCCAAGTATGCAGGCAACTACAAACTGGTACTTTTAGAATTGTGCGAAGAAGATGGCCAGAAGCAGAAGAATTCTATGGAAGAGCTCACACTCTTGCGGTCAGAATGTGGGGTTGGTATACTGCTATCCAGGGAACCTTGAAACCCTGTGACGATAGAACAATTACAGCAGGATTTCAAAACAGGGCTAGAAACCTTACATTTGTTCAATACTATGCTCCAACAGAAATATATATGAAACCTCTGAGATGGAATCATTCTACAGCAACTTAAATAGCGTTGTGTCAAAAATTTGGAGCAATCAAAATTGGGTCCATATTCCTACAGAAAAACCTGCCATAAAACTACGTGGGTATCAACCGACCTAATGACAGAGAACCAAATCGACCATATTCCTATACGAAGGTCATGACGTAGAACTCCCCCTTGACGTACGATCCAAGCGAGATGCAGACCACCACAAATATTAGTTTAAAAGTCGCAGCTATCCGCAAACCAGAAGCAACCAAACGCAGATACGATACAAAATCACGAAATTCTGCACAACTCCGTGGAAAACAGTGAACCACCAACACATCGTGGCCACCAAGTGATACAATGGCAAAATACCAACAAAAAATTCAACGAAGCGGTCAGGGAACATGTAGGTTTTAAAATACCCAAAATGAACATATTGGATGACGGTTGATACGTGAATGCTAATCCTGGAGAGAAAAGATATTAAACCGAAGCAAATTGCGGCGAAAACTCGGCGTGAAAAGGGAGCTTTTAACGGTGTCCATACACGCCATGATAAAATAGTGAACCGCAGCGCCAGGAAGGACAAGAGAAGATGTTATGAACATCTTGCTGGCGATGCACAAATAGCAACTGAAGAGCAAAGGTTCAAAGATTCTCTACTATATAAAAAAAAACTTACTAGAACATTTGTTAACACCAAACCACTGTGTACCACCACAAGGGAGCAACTAGAAATATAGAGACAACACTACCCTGGAATTCACGACATCTCCACAGAATGTCAAGGCATAACGGAAACTGTAGGTGCTCCTGGTGGAGATAACATTGCCCCAGAAATGTTATCTGCTAATACCACACATAGAAAACTTCTGGTGCTCGGGCGAACTTGTTTCACATCTTAAGGAAACTATTATTGTCAACATACCAAAAAACAAGGTGACCTTACGCAGTGCAGAAACTGGAGAGGCATTACAATACTCAGCGCAGTTAACAAGACAATTGCGCTCATCATAAACAAGACGGTTTCGTTTGCTGTACTTCCCGATCTAAGGCCAGAACAAGCAGACTTCCGGCCACACAAATCTTGTGTCGACCATATTAGCGCTCTGCGTGTAAAAATGGAGCAGTCTGCAGAATGACAACACAATCTCTATATGACATTGGACTTTGAAAAAGCGTTCAACACTCTCAGTCACCAAGCAATTCGGAATGCAGTTGCCAGTAATAAAAATTATTACGCTAATACAATCCTTGTACAAAAGACGTTAAATGGCGCGTTGTTCACGACAACGCACTGAGCAACAGCTTCTATGTGATAACTGGTGTTCGACACCGTTGTGTACTATCTGCTCTTTTATTTAAAATGGGAACTGTTATCTATCACGATGCATCCAGCCTGTGTTGCAATTGGTACATACTCTTCAGAAACATGAGATCCAGCACAGAAAATGGCTACATTAGTTCCAACCAACTGATGCATGATCCAGTGTACAACATCATAATTCATTTCAATGTTTCCCATCTTTGTGTTTGCACACCTTTTTCTCTACTATTCGATTTTCCTCCTTGAAACCTTTCTTTTTATAATCATTTCACAATGGGACCTCTGGGTATTCGAGCATCTTCGGAATCACCGCCCTAACCTATTTCTACTTATATCTTAACTGAAAATTGTGAAAATGCTTGCATAACTCAGAGTATTAACATTATTGTGTAATTTACATGTTTTTCCCCTGGGTGTTGTTTGAGGTAACTGAATTCAATAAATAAATGAAGACACATCAACAAAGCTCCCACATTAAACCCCTTCAAAAGTTTTAGATTTATTTCGGCAATAAAGTTAGAGACCATCAGGTCACAAAGGAGTGCACACAAAGTATTTACTGTCATTAATTTGTTATATTAACTGGACTAGTTGGACCTTTGTTGATACTACATGAGCTTACCCACTGTCTGAGTTGCATTGGCTTGACTAGCGAAGTTATAAAAAAATACTAAAGACCATTCAATGACGAAGGCATTTGATATATGCTTGGCAAAATAACATTTATAACATTTATTGTTGTTTGTTATCCTCGTTTCAATTTTTACAGAGTCATAGCTTTAGTGTTCTACAGCTGGTTGTTGCTTCGGAGCGTTGTCAAAACATTCGGAAACTCGACCCAAAAGACTGCGTATCAAATCGAATGTACAGAGATTCTGGTTTAACAACTCGATTTTCTTGTCGCGATCTAATTGTAAATTGATGCCGCCGCCGTTCTTGTCATTGTCAATATTTACATCCAATAAGTTCAAGTGCTGCATATCGGTCATGTCACGGCCCTCACGCACTTTCTTTAGTTCAGCTTTGTAGTGGGCCTCGGATAGATCCAGGGCTTTTCTCAAAGGCGCCATATACTCAGTATCGATGTCATTGGCAAATGACCAAAAACCTGTTCGATTTTCCAAGTCCTTGATGGCAAAGTAGCGCAGAGCATTGAGTGAAGATATAATGCTGTCGGAATTTTCAATTAAATCGGTTTCTACGCCTTTCGGAAGTTTACACATGTTTTGCAAAAATATCGACCGGAAGTCTTGGCCGGAAAAGGATTCAGGCAAGGCCGTGCATGTCATCAGGGCCTTGGCGACAAGATCTTTATAGATGGTGGCCAGATAACCGCAGATGCCATGGTGTGGTACAATCCTCATAAGATTTTTTAATATCAAATATTTGCCTTCGTCATCGAAGGCATGTATGTACTGCCTGAGTACTTGCACACCATGCTGGCGTAAGTGTGTCTGCGACAAATAGGCCACCATCTCGCACAAGGTTTCGCAGAAAGATCTGTGGATTTCCAAGTCCAACGCAGAGGATGGTATTTGTCTGTGGCCTAAGTTAGACAGCATCTTCTCTATGAGTTTCAAGGCTTTCTCAATCAAAGCCGGTTTTTTGCTAGTCAACAGTTCCTGAACCAAATAAAGACCAGCTTCGCAAACGTACAGCGGATTATATACCAGAGGTATTTGTGATGAACTTACGCCTTCGACTATGACCATGTAGTAATAAATGGCGATACAATCCAATGGTAATTGATCCTCAAGTAGGAAAATATTCAAACAGTGGCTTTCCGCCGATCCATCATCGTCTTCGGCCGAGCGCTTTTTAAACCTCACTCTAGTCTCCATAAAGGTAAGCAGGAAGAAGGGATCTACCAAACATTTTGTAGCGCCCTGCGTATGAGAACGGGCACATTGGAGTGTGTACGTATTGGTTTTCTTGTCCTCACTGTTGCTAAGATCCAAAAGGGAAAGAGGAGCACCCAGCATCTGAATTAGAAAGCAGCACATTACGTTACGTCTATTTCCTATTCTGCAGTTGCGGAATATTTCAGTTTCCTTTCGGGGATGTGAGCATATTTCAGCAATTAACGGTTCGTAGAAGAGTCCCAGCGTAATGTGGTGCATCAAAATATTTTGCACCTCATCATCTTGCTCCAGCAGACACTTTTCCTTCTCATCATAACCAATATGCAAGTATGGCGGTTCTGGCAAAAGAGCCATACGCGTCCAAATGGAATCCAAACTCCACTCCATGGCCATAGACTTTTTACCGCCTATTCTCAGGAGAACCACCTGCATCGCTCTCAAGGCAGAGGTGAAGACACATTCACATTCATTTTCTTCCAATAGTTCCATCAATTCCATTAACATTTCTTCCGGAGGAGCATGTCCTGCCATTATCTTCAGCAGTTCCTCGGCACAGAAAAACAGAGATACATCCTCCTCGTATACTTGCTCCGTCAAGTATTCCTTGCACACATCGTTGTACAAATCTATGGAAATTTCCTTCAACAAAGCCACATTTTTGGCAGCTTCGCCAGCACTGGTGAATAGCAAGGCAACACCCTCGTATTGGCGTTCCTTAATCAGCTGTTTTATCAATGCCTTCAAATTCCCACCATCGACCGATGCCGGCACATTATTCTGAGGCATTAAAAACTGGTCCTCATCTCCGGACGACGACATTATTGGTGGCTTTCTTGACCTCCTGTTACTCTGGCAATTAGGAAGCTTACTTATTACGAATTTTACGTAAAATCCAAGCAAAATATACAAATTACTTTGACTCCTAAACAGGCGTTTGCTTCGAATGCATGTGAATGTCTCACACACACAAAAAAAGAGGCGCAATTTTGGCTCTCTTACTAAAACCGCTCACCATTTACTACAATTACAACAACAACAACTTGACATATGTACGTAACAAGAAAAGGGGGAACGTTTCTTGGGGTAGTAGAACTTTTGATTGTGAAATTTTTCCACATCGGTAACACTATTGACTTTTAATGGATTTTCACTGTTATCGTTTGGATTTTATAGTGACAACACTTACTTTTATTATTTAATAACTTTTGTAATTTCAACAATTTATTAATAGCGCTAAAATTAGCCATATTTTCCTAAACCCCACGAACGAACGAACGCAATTCACTTGTAAATAAGAACTAAACAAAGAGATATCTGTAAGAGCGGTATTTATAATCGAAAAAAAAAACAAAGAGAGAATGTCAATCAAAGCTGAGATGTTCTCTGGCACAATGCTCCACGATATCATCTAGTAACAGGAAATTCTTCAGAGGGCGCTAAATATTTATGTGAATAGGCAACGTTGCACCAAAAAAAGAATTAAACTCCAAAATCAACTAGTACATCGTTTACCGATTTTGTACTAGTTTACCGATAGTGTTAGAGTAAATTTGACGGAGCATGAAAAAAATACAAATGCATTTTGACCGTGTAAAGGGCACTTAAATTCTCGCTAAATATCATAAATAAACCAGATTGTTTACCGTGGTGTGAATTTTTCCTATTTTTACAGCTCTTTCCAAGCGGAATAAATGTATTTTCACATAACAAATTTTTGTGGTTTTAAAAAAAAAGACATGGCACAAGAATAGTCGGTAGTGCCAATGCTGACTTTTAAATGTCAAACTGCCGACAGTTACAACTCATGGCACAATGTTTAGAGAACAATAACTATTATTTTTAATAGTTTTGGAACAATGAGTTTGGCAATCATGGCTCTTCCTTCTATTATTGTGCCATGTATGGACAAAAAGGTCAATAACAGATAATGTTTCTAATTTGTATGGCTAATTACTTACTTATATCCCTAACATTCCATGAAGGAACTGACGGGGAATTTCTCTCGAATCAGTGAGTTGGGCACTATATTATTTGTATACTCACTGACGGGTTAATGTTTTTCTAGGGAAGTTCTACGTGGTGATCTCTCTTTTCTTTCTGGTCTTCAGAACAAGCTATACATTTTTATCCATAAGGAGTTTTATACAAAACGAAATTTCACGTTAACTATGTATATATGTGTTACACTGATCTGGATGAATGAAAATGCTTACCAATCTAAAAGTTATGTAGTCCAGATTTGTGTCCGAATATCATTCTAATCATTCTGGTCATCCGAATGTACCGACCACCAACTGGACTATTATTAAGCCTCCACGAAACGCATGAGTAAATAAGCCCTCTGGTGCCGAATGCCATTTGTAGACGTCCTAAGATCACAGACTGCTTTGATTCGTTTAATTTGGGGAATTCAAAACTGATTTCATTGAGTTTCTAACACATCGGCTTATTATCAGTAAATAAGCAGTGAGTGTCACAAACGCTTTAGGTCGTATGGTCGATACTTTCTCATATAATATAGACTTGCTGCTAAATAATGTCAAGATCCTATCCAGATTGACGAAAACTATTTGCTTTATATATTGCATATTAAATCTATCTAACATACTCAGTAGTTGTCTAGAGAGAATAACGAAGCTGTTCGAATTTAAATTGAATTCGTTGCTGAGTCCAGTGTTTTAAAAAGCTGGCGCGCCAATATTATTCACTTATATTTACGAAATCCGCTTTCACTATTTTTCGAGTTGAAATCTATTACAATTTTTATGACGGTTACTACTACTGCACCAAAAAAAATCATAGAAGGTTAGCTAAAGAATTTTAGTTGATTTTAAGAAAAAACTATCAGTTTCAACGACAGATTTGCTTATTTGCAACTGCATTTTGTCAGTAAACTTTTTGTTTGTTTTAAAAACAATCCGATGTCATATAGTATTGCAAATTGGTGTCAACTATATCCATATTTAAAACATTTCACTTTTAGTTTGAATGATCCACATGGTGAGCAATATCCGACATTTGATACTTTCATATTTTCAAAATTCTTTGTTAACATCAAATAATTTAATCAACTAATTGTGGGTTAGTGTTATTTCAGCTACGAGAAATCAGCTGATATTTGGGTGCGTTCTTTGAAATACGTTTGGGTAAAATCACAAATTCGGCATTTTATAAAGAACAAAAAGCACTGCATTGTTAGCACTGCTGCGTACCGGCGAAAACGATATGGCAACACTCGGCAACTCCGAAAGATTCTTATTAGCTGTCATTTCTCTCTCCTGTTCAAAATCAGTCGTTTCTCAACTTTGAGGTGCGAATTTTACTTGAAAAAGTAGCGGAGAAATTGGTGGCACGGAAAACAAAGTGAATTCAATTTTGCAAAAAAAGAAAAAGTGAAATTTTCTTCAATTATACCAAGCGTCGGAACACGATTTTCTTAAAAATTAGCATACGAAGAAATTTTGTTGTTGTCGTAAAAAGAAAAATGATTTAATTTGGAGAAAAATTGTGTGTTTTCATATTTATTTATCCCCTGTGTTTTGTGTTTTTCTTGAAATTGTCTATATTCTTATTTAACTCTCAATTCTCAAAAGTGCGGTGCTGCAAAATACAGAAAGCTAGAAGCAGAGCTGAAGTATAGAGAGGGTGGAAATCAAATTGCAGGGGAAAATTACTTGGTTGTAAAGAAAAAAAAAAGGAGAAATTCGTGAAGAAAATGGTCAATTAAAGAGTGTTCAACGTAATAAAGAATTATAATAAAAAAAATATAAACAAAAGAAAAGATCAAACAAAAAATGGCTTCAATAAGACTCACTACAGAAAGAAGAGCAAATCCTTTGAATTGGTGAATTAAAAAAAAAGAAAGTCCTCCTTCTTTGCTTGGAAGTCTGGAGTGGTGACTGCGATTGAAAACGATTTTCACAAATAGTGTTTTCGTTTTTGGTCCCATCAAGGCGTACATGCCCAGTATCTTCATTTTATTTCGGCGTGCTGGCTACCATTGAATTGATTCATCTTTATCGGCCTAGTGAAAAAAATCCTGTTTTGTAACCTTAAAATAAAGAAAAACCCGTACTAACAAAAACATACACACGCCCAACAACTCTTCATTATCGCGTATAATTGAACTTTGAAGGAAATACGAAATACACACAACAACAACAACAACAACGACATAAACTAAAAAAAAACAAAACAAACCACAAAGTGCAGAAGAAGAGGAATAACGACCATCACCATCGACGACGCAGCAGCCCAACAGCTTTGTGAAGAAGAACGAATTTACAGGAAAACAGAAAACGGGACGGCTAAAAAATGTCGACTCGTTCTCAGTTAACAAAGGATTTAAATGGTGAGTTTTGATTTTTTTTTTTTTTTTTTTGGAAATTCGGAGGATGGCAATTCCAAAAATTCCCCCACCCCCCAGCCAGAGCAACAACAAACTAGAAGATCTCCCACAATATTTACCACGTCCTTTGCTGTTGTATGCGGCGACGATTTGTCATTAAATCATATTTGTATGGCTCCACTCATTTGGGCGATTGTGCTAATTTATTGTGTGTGTGTGCGTGGGTGTGTGTTTGTTGATTTTTCTGAAGTTTGGAAAGATTGAAGTGTATGTATGCTGTGCTCTGTTTGTTGTGTTTCGGTGTTTCATTCTTTGCCACATCATTCGCCTGTTCCACCTTCTCCCTTGTTCGTCGGTGCTTACCTTGTTGTCGTCGTCATTTTAATCCTTGTGTATCCATTTATTACTCATTCGTCTTTTGTTGCCGTTCCTGTTTTCACATTTCTCGAATTTGTTGTTGTTTATGTGTGAGAGTAGTCGTTGTTGCTGTTCTGTTGGTGGTGTTGCATGACCCCTTGGTTTTATTTGTCGTATAAAATGCATTTCAGAGTCAGTCAGTTTTTTTTTTGTACCTCATTCTCTTTCGGTAGGAATGTTTTTTTACGTTCTTTTGTTCAACAATAACTTTGTTGGTTACTGCCAAATATGGCAGCAGTAAAGTAAATGCATGCGCACACACACACACGTACACTCCGCATTGAATAAAGAAAGACTTTTGTGCAACATCTTTTTCTAGAATACACCAAAGTAACACTCAAATAAACAAACAAAACAAAAGAGAGCAAGTCTGTTTTAGTGACATACATGGGTATGTTGTTGATTTATTTTGGACGTCCAATTTAAACCAAATATTTAACCCAATAGTTTCTTACACCGCCTTTAGACGGCCTCTACTTAATCTTTATTTTTTCTCAATGTAACTCTCTTTTGCTTTTGTTCATTGCCTCTTTGAATGATCGTACAGTTATTTCATAAGTTATTGTTATTCAAAAATGAAAAATGCGGCACGTGCAGCAAAATGAATTATTTTTGAACATTTTTGAATAGTAAAAAAATTCTTGGTACATATAATTTTTTATTAAATTTATTAGTTTTATGTTTTCCTAAAAAAAAAAGTGGTCAATAGGAACAGTTGCATACAGACCGCGGCCAAGGCGTCCTTGGGAACGAGAGTGTATTATTTCTTGTTTATTCTTTGTCGGCCAACTAGTCAGTTAATGCGCATTGTATCATACTTTATTACGTTTTGTACTATAATTTCGTAAATTTTAAAATATATGTTTTGAGAAATCAGCGTTCTATAGATGAAAAAAGTCATCTATAGAACGTCATTATAAGAAACAGCTCCCCGGACTGTCAGATGCAGAAACACAGAACATTTTAAACTTTTATTTTCCTGCTGTGGAATCAGAAGAAGAAAATCAATTATCTGATGGCTTCGACGACGGCAATAATCCGTACTACCGGAATAACGTTGATGATCCAAGCCATATGCAACAACATGAGTCAATAGTTCCAGAAGAGGGCTCATATTTCGTACCAAGCTCACCAGTTCAAGTAGCTTCGTCTGGCATTTTTCACCCACGTTTAAAAGGTAAAAAGCGTAAACTTCTTAGTTTACCATTACCGGAACTAGAAGAAGAAGGAGGACCGCAACCGAAAAACATTTCTATAAAACTACTTGCCATACATTCGGCGATAAGTAAAACAATGACAAAGAACAGAATTTGGGAAATTCGTCAATATATTAGATTCAACAACATCGAGCTCATGAAGGGTCGTGGTCATCCCGATCACGATCCTTTGTTCAAAATCAGACTAATCTATGAACACTTGAATGAGAAACAATTGCAATAAGCAAACTTTATTATTGTAAAACTATAATTCTTCAAATTATTTTTTTGAAGCTTTTTAATAAAGTAGTTAAATGATTTGCATCCCAAGCCCGCCTTTAGGCGGACTACCGTTTTTCCATCCTGGTGACCAAAATATTAGGTTGATTTTATTTTTGACATCAATTCTGAGCTTTATATGTAGAAATCAACCAAAGAGAATTTTTCACAGAAAAAAACAAATTTGGGAAGTGGAGGGTTAATGGATTTTGTCAATGTGGGTATCTTGGAAGAGTCTAGCAAAATATTTATCAGGTGACAATCCTTCATACAGTATTGGCCATAACTAAAGCACCGCTTGGTAATTTGTTTTCTTATCTGAACTTTTTTTTATGAAACAAATTATATTATGGTATTTTGTGTTTAATAAACCGATATTTAATATCGAGGCTACTTTCGAAATTTTTAAATATCGGTCGCGTATCTCCATTACATTTGGGGTGACGTCCACATAAAAGCTCGAGGTATGAAGGTACCTTGATCAAAAGGATCCTACAACGTCCTCAATTCAAGTAGAAACCCGTTCGAGTTTGCACCTTAGCCAAAGAACGATACGTAGAAGAGCAGTAGAAGCAGAACTATTCAGTCGATTACCAGCAGAAAAGGGGATCATAACAGCAATGAATAGGAAAGTCAGGCTTAAGTTTGCCAAACGCCACATAGTCTCGTATAGTATAAAGGGTTTAGGTAGATTGAGCCTTGTACACAGACTAAACACAGGTTAACTACCTGTTCCCATAAAAATAATTTGTTTGTTCGTTACAAATTGTCAAAATTTAAGGCGCAATAAAATGGATTTCTATTGGTAGTGAGAGCTTATTCTTTTAAGATTGTCTTTCATATGCCGATATCTAACACATATCTTAAAATCAGAATTGAATAATGTCTGAAATCCATTTTATAACGCTTGGAATATTGATGAATGGTAACGAACGAATCAATTCGTTTTATGGAAACAGGCAGTAAATCCAAAATAATGTAAAGCACTGAGAAGGCAACATAACGGTCTGGACCTGAACAGGGAATTCGGCCAATTCATAGTATTCACTGAATTATGGATCGATTCATGTACCGTGACATACTACAGGGTCCGCCAAATAACTTTTTTTTTATTGAAAATTCTATAAAAAAAAATACTGGATATTTTCTCAAATTTCAGTTTTTTAGTTTTCTGTTTGAAAGTACAATCCTTCCGGTTAATAATGGAGAATAATTTCATTCAAATGGCTGCCTCGGCTGGCCATGCAGTAGCCTAACGACATCAGATAGCCAATATCCTCCTCTTCAATTTTTGTAAACAAAAATCCGTTCAACATGGCCCGATAACGAAAATAACGAAAGAGAAATAAGCACTAGTTAAAAAAAACGTTAGATGGCGGACCCTTTAGAAACGTTCTTTCATTACAATTATTATTACGCGGTTTGTGGATTACAGCCTTTGTTTATGCATTGCGTGATTTCATTATCCAATTTTGCAGAACTATCTTAATTTTTTTTACATGTTTCTGTCAATTAATACTAAATTTGAATAAATTAAATACAATATTTTAAAATAAAAAATATTTTATTCTAAATTAAAACTCGATATTAATTAAACTCTAATTGAGTATAAGAAGAACGAATTATAACGAATACCACAAAGCTGCCATTGAGTCACAAACCTTAGTAAAAATTTTATTTTTTTATGGCGATCAGTTTGTATGAATACGAAAATTGTTTGGAAAATCAAGTTCTCATTCGTGTCACTTGCGATCTTTTCAACGAAACTATTCATTGTTGAAATTAACAAATATAATGTGGGTCGAAATAGATAAAAACAAAACAAGAAAGGACCTCCTTTTTTTTTACGAATTTTCGATTATTTAATTTCATTTCTGCCAGATTTGTAATTTTAAGACTATAGGTCAACTTCAAGCAAATTAAAAAATGCTTATAGAAAAACTTATTATTAATAGTTGAAAATCTTATTATTATTAGATTATTCTCCTCCAAAACGTTGCTTAGACCGCTTCCTGTGAACTTGAACTACAGTGGGATGCATTTTAAAAAATTAACAACATGTATTTAAATTAATTAATTAATATTTAAAATATCTTCAGAATTTTATTTTTTAATTGATTGTCATCATTTGTAAATATGACGCCCATTTATTGCATTAAAATGGTAATGGTTTCAACAACAAACACCGACACCAAAGTATAACGAAACAACAAAACCTCTATTAAATGCACGTCAGCGGGGGGGAATTCCCTTTTCAAATACCAAACTATTCATTATTATCACACAATGCACTTCTGCTGGTATCGACTCTCATTTCAACGCCCGAAACGATCAGTGCGACTAGCCAGCCGACCGACCGACCTACTGCTGCCTGTCATCGCTGTGCTTTGTATTGCTAAAGACCGGCATACTCCACACGGTAAGTGGCTGCAACAAATCTTGCTGGGGTCCAGACTGTGCCATCCCATTCAGTTGGTGCCGCTCGTCGTTCATTTACTACAATAAGTAGACATACGTTTTCTCAGCTGCTGGCTGATTGGGTGGCTGCCACAAACAAGTGGTTCCATAAATAACTGAAATAAAGTAAGAAAAGAAAACTGTCATTGATGCTAGGAGTCTAAACTAAAGTCTAGCACAGTAGTACGACGACCATTCGGAATGTAGTGAAATTTATACACTTATAAATTTGTTTATTATTAATCGATCAACGTCTTGATAGATGGAGTAAGAATATTGGAAAAAAATTAGTTTATATGTTTAACAATTCGAAAACTTATATACTAAAGCCTAATTCGCAATCTAATTTAAACATAACAAAAAATTTTTAGAACAAAAAAATGTCAGTGAAGAGAAATGCAAAATATCTGAACGCGTTCCAATACTGCAGTAGACAACATTTAAACGTAATTGGCTGCAGGGAAATGTTCTTAAGATTTTGTAGCAAAGAGTTCCATAAATTTACAGAAATAGACCGCTCCAGTACTTGAAGTGAAAACTGTTTTATAAGTAACTGTGTGTTTCTGCTAGAGTATACATTTTTTTATAGAATTAAGAAAATACCAAGCGAGACCTTTTTTCCTAGACAAATTTCAAATCAGGGGCTGGAAGAAAAAAGTTATATTTAAGACACCGAAAAAAATCATCAGTCGATTTAAAACCAAATGAGATTAGACACAAAACAAATAAAAAGTACCTCAAATGAAAGGGAAGTGTCTATCAACCACGTGTCGTACATATTTTCTTCGTTTTCCATTATGTTATTATGACGCGGTATCCTAGATAGAGGTTGTTTTTTTTTTTTAAAAAAAAAGCATTTAGTTGTATTTGACAGCGTTTTGGACGAGTTCCCCACTACGGTCCGCGTTGATTAGCAATTTTGAGGGGTCAAGTTCCTCCTGGATGCCGTGTAATTTTTAAAACAAACTTTTGACTATATTTTCTTTCAGAATCATGTGTTTGACAGCGACGAAAACTCAGTATCATATCTCCGTGGAACGAAATCAATCGTTCTTCACTTGAACAACGTTGGGAAGTAATGCAAACTTATTTTCACCGTCAATGCTGGGTCGTCCAAATATTTCGTTGATAAAAAAAATAAAATAAGGAAATTAATTATTTTTCTTTTTCTTGAATTGAAACTCTATTTCATATTTCCTTTGGAGCCGAATCACAAATCCCATTGAGGAAGTAATTTTCAACTTGCACCACTGTGCTCTGTGCTTCGAGTACTTTGCGTTCCTGCCTCGTAAGAGACAGCACATTTGTATTGTTGTTGTGTAGTAGCATTTTTATACACTCTTCTCGATGCGCTCCATTGACCTCAATTCTTCCGTGTTGGAAACAATTTAAGACGCACATTCACAAACAACAATAGCAGCAACAACAACTAAAGCCTCATATTATCAAAAATATTTTAGAACATTTTTGTAGAAGATTTATTTGTTAAAAATGATATTCAACAGAAATGAAATTAAAGTTCATTCCTCAAATCCACCATTATGAGTTCTTAAACATCAAACAAAAATCCATTGATAATTACATTTCCAACGAGCTGAGAATAGAAATATGGAAGATGTTCAAGGGAGGGAGAGAGGTTGGGGATGTTGCAATATCCCAAGTGTATGCATCTTTGGCACCCCCACATTTGGGCGATAATGCAAGGAGGGCGTTTGAACATTTTCATGTCATTGACGGTGTGAAGAAAATATTTAAAAATCCATAAATTATGACGATTTCAGTGAATGTTATTCGATTTTATTTTGGGAATATGAAATGTAATGTGGAAATTAGTATATTACCCTAGTTTACGGACATATCGTTGCCTTAATATAAAAAGGCCCTAACTTATGAAAAACACCATATACAGTGCTGCTGAAAACATTTGCAACCCTGCTACCTGTTGGACATACACCGTCATTTTAATGAATATAAAAGTATAAAACAAAAATGTAAATGCAATGTTATTCTTTATTAATTCAGTTTTTAGAATTACACATCAAAAATTACTTATCAACAGCTATTTGTTGATAATCTCATGTTATACTGTGCTCAAAACAACTTATGCTATGTGACTTCTATATGAAACAAATTTAAATTTATTCGTTAGTAATTAATTGCGTAACCGAGTCGTTGAATGTCTTCTGCCTATATTCTTGTGCGATTATATCTTTTGGGATACTATTCCACTGATATTTCAGTTTTTTTTAGTACTAGTACTGGTAGTATGAAAACATCAATGCGCGATTTCAGAATGCGGGAAAATAGTTCGTAATACGAAAAGTAACGTCATTTTAAATAACAAATCAAGTAAAGTAACATCAAACCAGTTAATTAATATTCCTCATTCTAAAAATGTACCTAAAGAAGACAAGGATTGAATAAATGCAAAATACATATGAAAAAGTATTGAAAATTAAGGAAATAACTAGTTTTCAACTTAACTAGCCAATTTTTAAGTTGAATTAGAATTTAAAGTCGACCAAAGGAAGGAAAATGTGGATTTCTCATTTGAGAGATTTTAATAAAAATTCAAATTTTCTTTTTCAAATGGAGAAACTTTTGGAAACCAGCGAATAATTGTTGGCTAAACAATAAAAGCTGGCAAAACAGTACCAATCAATTGTGATGTTGTGCGAAAAGGGAAAACCAAATTAGGACCTGCCTAATGTTTAGGGAGCCCGCGCTTAAAAACGTCACTGGCAAACATTGTGTTTTTGTATTTTATTTGCCGGCAAATTTTAAGTTTCAGCCCTTTTTTGTGCATGTTGGAAGTAAAAGAATTGCAGCCAATGAGTCGGCTGTCTGATGTTTCAACTGAACTTTATTTGTACAATTCTCCAAGCTTATAATTAAACATATCGTTATTTCTTAATCCTAATTTCACCTACGCATTATTCTTAAAAATAATGATCCATAGTACTTAACAGCTGTTACTCAGCTGGCAGTAAATGTAGAGATGGTAAACTTCACTACAAATGAAATCTGTAATATCCTGTCGGGATTTTATGAGCTCACTCAAATTCAAGTTAACTATTTGCTAACTCCTTTACAAATGACTTCAAGCTAACTCAATAATTATGCAGACTTTAGTCATTTGTTTTTTTTTTTATCAATCGCACTTCTTCTCCATAAGTAATGAACTAGCTGTGGGCTCAATCAAAGCTGACGTAACATTAGAAAAAAAAATAATTCAAAGAAGAAAAGAGAATAAAGTGAAATTTTATATTGACTTGTCTTGGAATTTATGAATTTTTGTTTTTCGAAAAGTTTGTTTATAGAATTCACATTGTACGCGTTGTTTAAAATCGCCGTGTCCTTTTCTATAAATATTTTACTTATTTTCTATAAATAAGAATTGCATTCAGTTTAGGTTGCCGGTTCAGCTGTTACGTGTAATTTTGTAAGCGATTAAGTGAAGTATCTGATTGTAAAAAAAAAACCAAATTGCCGAATGTTTTCAATTAAGGCGCAACATGTGTACAAATTTGCCCCTATTGAGTTTCGTCAGTTTGTTTTATACACAGGTACAGTTGTTTTTAAAAAAAGAAGGCAACTCAAATAACAGTAATATAATTTGATTTTAGGTATTTCTGTACTTTTAATTTTGAATTTAAAAAAGAATTTTACTTCAACAATAAAAGTACTAAAAAATATGCCAACAAATGCAAGACAAATTGTTTTTCTTAAGCTTTTAGTCAGCTAATCTTTAGTTAGTCTGTTAATAGCTAACTCGTAACTCATAGTGAGCTGACTTCTGGTTAACTGATACTGATGCAGAGTGAGTGAGTACTGACTCACTCTGATGACAACACATGTAAAAACTAAATAGGATAGCTCCGATAATATTCTTTATTTACCGTCTGAACCTCTGGCAAGGACTCCCAGTGCACAACATTGCAATAGCGTAGGAAAACAGTCGACAGGACCATGACTTTTGATCGACTTTGACGTGGTTTTTCGGGTTTGGCTCTGTGGGACATTTTACATTCGGATGCTCGTTAAATAGTAAATCTACATCTGTTTTGTGAATGTCGTGTCGGAACTGAATTCTTTTGGTTGAGTTTTGATAGAAAATGCTTGTCTTTTGCGACTAAACGAGCTGCGACGCGTTTCATCACCAAACAATCCAGGATGTTGGTCTAAAATTGAGATGATGAGTTTCGGCCACCATTTCCCTTCACTTTGGCGCTGTTCATTTTTCTGCTTGTATTCGGTGGTATCAGATCGTCTGAAACAAAATATTGTTGATCGGTTCAATATTATTTCTGAATTCATTTTTTTAATTTACAGATGTAGAGCTGGAGTTGTGCCTGTTAGTTTGGCCAATGTTTCACCGTACATTTGTGAGTGTCTCAAAGATGAGTTGGCCGAAACAAAGAAAATTCGTTTGTTAATTCCTTAAGAGATTTTTTCCGAGTTTGAACCCAAACACATATACATTTCTTGTTCTCGTTGAATTATTTGGTAAATAGTTAAACCTCCAGTTTATAATTAATACCCATCATATCTATCAAGTGTTTGTGTCTGTCTGTTTGCATGTACAGACTAATACAAAGTTTTTAATAGAATGTTTCTATTGATAAGTCACGTCCTCCTTCATGCTGTTGCGAAGTTAAGTTGACGACTGCCACTTTACTTGAAACGAAATTGAAAACCCTCTGATTGGTATTTACAAAAATTGATGATAACTTATCTCTACATTTGGAACTGCAGGTGACCAGAATGAACTTAACAAAAAAAAAAGTAGAAGAAGGAAATTATCATGAAATGTGTACATATAAACTAAAACATGTGTATATAACTGTTTCTATTAAATACATTTATGTACATACACTACAGAACAATGTAGGCAATCAATACAGTTCTTTTAAATAATTCATGAACAAGATTGGATAAAACGGTGGGGTTATTGCACTTGTTTCGACAACGAACTTGACAAACAAACCAACCAACCAACCAATGTTTGCAGTTGAATGTTACAACACCACACATACACTCGTGTATTCATCACCAACGATTTATGTCGCCTGTGTACGAGGGTTTCAACATGAGTATGGTACAATTTTGTGGAGCCCGAGTATCGGAATTAAGTGATTCCAATAATATTCGACTCAGTGTTCAACTCTCTACAGGGGTAGTGTGAACTCGGTGATCGGTAATCGATTTGCTGCAATACCATCCTCCAAATAGTCACTGTCAACTTTTCAAACAGATGCATCGTACAGGTCATTGTCAGACTTTAGCATTTTAACGAACTCAGCCAGCCAAATTTGTTTTCTTTATTTATATTGAAAAAAAAAATGTTTGAATGAATACAACAATATATCCAATTAAGCTTGCATTATGTTTTTTTCTTACATTACATTTTGATGCAAAACTTGTCATAACTACGACTTGTTAAAATAAATTCTAAAATATACAGTAAAATGATCTAAATTATCTTGCCTTTAGTGCCTTCTAATCTAAATGACAGTTTCGGAGTTATAAACAAACATAAGACAAAAACGTTCTGGCTGCCAATGAAGTCTATACGAACATCCGCATCGAGACACTCATTTCTGTACCTACTTTACAGCACTCGCTTCAGTGCACGCTGAATTCCTTCACTCGTTACTCTAAAACCAAAACAATCGAATGATCGACCATCGAATACTGGATGACTTTCGAATACGAAACATTATTCTATTTATTTATTTGTTTGTAGCATTCGGCTTTTTCTTTTTGGTTCATCAAAATAAGGAGAATATGTGATAACGCAGTCCCCTCAATGTATTCCTTGTTGTTTCACACAATGGTCCATTCGTATCCTGAAAACAATTTGACAATTAGTAAAAGAAGTGATGCCAACATGCCAATACTTTGCGATTCTTTCTGGCGACCATTGGAAGATTAATCGTGTAGTTAGAAGAATTCGCAATGCCCAAGAATATGCGAAGCATTCCCGATTCTTCTTATTGTTATCGCTTGGGCAGAAGAATAAGCGATGCACCCATGAATCTTTTTGGTCGATCAATCATAATGGGAATATTTTTAAAAAGAACACGAACAAACTAGCCAAACGTCATTATGTTGTCAGTTTTGTTCTAAAAGTTATGAAATATTTCTTATTTGGTATTTTCTCTCTGAGAAGAAATTTGAAATATAAAATATTTTAGTTTTCAAGAAGATTTTATTGTAAGCTTAAATAACATTATTTGTATGTGAGTGAATGTTAATAGGAAAAATGTTCGTCGACAAGTTTTTTTTAATAGTAATGTCTCATTAATAGTAGGTCGAATCATATTTCAATCGCTTTGGCCATGATTTGGAGAATCCTCAAAGCAAATCGCCAAATACTATTCGATGGCGATTTGACACCTACACTCGCTGACGAATCGCTTTTCAACGGACAGCGACACACTGATGGAGGTTTGCGCAAGAATCACAAATGATGTTAGCTGTTAATCTTCAGATCCACGATCAACAATTTTTGAAGGGTACAGAATTTGCTCGACTCCGATTTCGAGCTTTTTTTTACTCACATTTCCCATAAAATAAATAAAATGTGTTGGAAACAACTTAATCTGTCAATATTTTTTAAATATTTTCGATTATATGAACTTTTTTTAACTTTACGATACAAACGCACCTCTGTAATATTGAACTGAAGTCGGAGTCGACTGTGGAGTCGGAGTCAGAGCCCTGACATAGGCATATGAGCATAGAACCCATTCGTGTTCATCAGTATGCAAATACAGTCAACTCGCGGAAACGTGAACTAATTATTGTTGAGGGTGTTCATGTTTCCGATTTCCTTCACGTTTCCGAATCCTGAAATTTTGAATAATGGAAAGGAACTTCTATTGGGTAAAAATATATGAAGTCAACCAATGAGTTTCCCTCACCAATTCCGAATTGGCTGAAAGTTGGTACGAAGGGAGTGTTCAATATAACAATAGCATCTGTCAACTTTCAGTCTCCTAGCTTTTCTACTTTCAATTTTATGACGACTTTAATTTGAAAAAAATGATTAGAAATGTACTGAGATGCTTTAACACAATTTTTAATATCTCTGAAAGTATTATACGTACATAAATGATCAAAGGCTTATTTTGAAGCTAAAATTATGCACCGTTAAATAGAAATATTAAATAGATAATTTTCGGACAAGGATATCGTGGATAAAAAAGGACTAAAATTGCCGAAGGATATATCTCAAAAAGCGATATTTTTAAAAATTTCAAAAAAATATATGTTATTCCCTATTCTGTTTTGCACACGTCTTTCAACTTTTAGCCGTGGATCTTTATAATGGAATGAGTTATTAAGAAAATAGTTCGCAAAGGTTTACGTATTCATAAATTTTTGTATTTTTTAAACAATTTCAATTAGTATTTTAAAATAATATTTCATATCATACCAGTGAATTACAGTTATATTCATTCAGCTACTAGTAAATAATAAAAAATATCAAAAACCTAGATTATATTTACTTATTTGTAAAGACTTTCAATTACAAAATCGGTATCTGCCGAGTAACGCTTTACTTTAATGTTAGTTTTTCCCACAGGTACAAAAGAATGCAGTTTTTGCGTCCCAGGAATAGTACGCAATTGTTTAAAGCGTATTTGGAGGAATCGTACTTCTTCATCGTAATCTTTTACTGTTAAATACTCGAAGTTACAGTTCAAAAGATTACCCAGGCACCAGTCATATAAATGTCTTGGAGTAGTTATTTGACCTTGTAATGGACGCTGTAAACTGGCTCGTCGTGCTTCTCTCTTTACAGTACCTCCAAGACCGTCGCTGGGGCCTTTTCCATGACTTGTTTCAAAAAAATGCCATTCAGCATTACATCCAAAATCTTCCATATGATAACATAAATTGATAAAGTTCTTTTTATTTTTAAACTGGGCTGCACTGCCGTCTGAAAAATACGTAATTTTCTTCGGGATTGTTTTAAACTTGTTCCTCAAAAATACATTCAAGTGGCGATGAAACAGGTGAACAGCTACAGAGTCGTGTATAAGACAATCAGATATTATTATAAAGTTTGTATGTTGTGTTTTTCCGTCCGATTAATTGTTGTATTATTTCGGATTCTGGGCATATATGATAAGGTGATTGTGTTGAACCAGGGAAAATTGTATTTTTAATCGACTCACTTATTTTTTTGAATTTTGTATCTCTGTACAGTTTATGATGTAATTTTTTCTTTTTGATTGGAGTTTGTTCCAGATATGGTAAAGATTCGTTTAATTTGGAAATAGCAACATCTTCCGTGCCTGATGCAATTTCATCGAAAGTATCTAAATTTCCGCTTATGTCCGAACCTTCGTCTAAACTAGATTTGTTTAAATTGGAAAGCTTTTTTCTACATGCCGCACAAATTTTATTTGAGGTCGTGATGTTTTTATCCGTAATATACCGTAGCATCCATTCTTGAACTCGTATTAAACTTTTATCGCGCGTAGTGTGTCCGGATTTATTAAAAGGATTACAGCAAAATCTTGAATTGAATGGCATGTTTTCACGGTCACAGAGTTCGTTGAAACAGTTTTTAAAATACCGCACCCGAAGAATTCACAATTAAATGAAAAATGCAGCATTACCAAACTGGCAATATTCTCATAGACTACTTTCTTAATATATTTTATATTGCATATATTAAAAAATACATTCAAAATTAAAGATTTTATGAAATATCATAACTTTTTCTTGGGAATTTAATTATAACTCATTCCATGATGACGATCCACGACCAAGAGTTTGCAGACGTGTAGAAAACAGAAAAAGGATTAATATACATTTTTTTTTAATTTTTAAAAATATCGCTTTTCGAGATATATCCTTTTGAAATTTTAGTCCTTTTTTATTTACATTATCCTTGATCGATTTTTTTTTTTAAAAAAATGTTTTTAATGGCTCATATTTTTATCTGTAAAATGAGCCTTTGATTATTTACAAACATTAAATACTTTTCGAGATATTTACAAATATGTTAAATTACCTCAGTGCATTTTTGTTGATTTTTTTCAAATTGAAATGGTCAGAAATCTGAAAGTACGAGGGCTATATGTCTGAAAGTTGGCAAGTATTATTGTTTTGTTCCATAGATCATGTATAAACAATATTATCAAATTCGCAGATGATGTGGTCAGAAATGTTAAATTTTCGGTTGATTTCATATGTTTTTACCCTATTTATAAATTCCATACCCAGTATATCAAAAAAATGTTTTATGGATTAAAAACAAATTTATTTTGTCTAAAGAATAACTAAAATTCGTTGTTCAGAGACGGAAATGTTGCAACCATATTTTCTTTTGCAAACATCGTATCTTTTATTACAGACCTGTGTCTAGACAGTATGGGTCGTTCATGTTTAAGAATGTTCACGTTTCCGCGGGTTGACTGTATACGTCATTGTATGAGGATTTGTGTTACAGATAAAACAAAAATGTGCATGTCCATTGGGAACGTAATAAAAATATTGAAAATTGAAACGCAATCGTAATAAAACTATTGAACCATTTTTGAAACCTTAATAAAAATATTAAAAGTATATTATGTTTGCCTCGAACGACATTATTACGATTGGTTTGTTACCAAAAACGTCCACTCATAAATTATTTTGTCAACTCATAATTATTTTTCGCTGAGGCAGAAAATCATGTTCTTTAAACAAACACTTACAGCCTAAACCAAGATGTCGAGCGACATCGTTCGAAATCAGCTGTTTGTGGTTAGAAAGCATGCGGACGATGTTGTTCGACATCGTGGCTTAGGCTGCTACCTTTTTTTATATCTGAAATGACACCCAGTTCAGTAGTAAAGAGTGCAATGTCTTGGTATTCATATGTCTTGGTATTCATATGGCTTGGTATTCATTTGTTTTGATGTTGGTTTGTCTATGAATGATCCCAACACTCCTTAATTTGGTTTTCAAGCATAGAATGTACTTTAGTATTCGTACTTTTCAACTGAATGTCTTGAATGTTGTTTCAAGATATTCAAAGTTTTCGTATACACATAGTTGAGAACAATTGGCCCAAATCATCTATAGAGGCAACTTAACGAGAAGGAGATTCATATTTTGATTAGTTTAATTGAAATTTTTGTTCAATCAATTCATTCTATAAACGAATTAAAAAATTGCATTTTAATGAATAATTTTTGCCTGGGCACTGTATTCAAATTTACAATAATTATGAAATCCTAGTCGATCAAACGCTGATCAGATTAATGTTCCATTTGTTTGTGATCATGGTATGCTCATAGTCATCGACATATTGAAGGCATGTTTTTATGCAAGTCCTAGGCAAATAATAACCGAATAGCATAAACACAGTCATCGAACAAACAGTCACAGTTTTTTATAAATACAAATTTCCATAAATAACGCGATTCCAGCTAAACCAACTGGTCGTTTTTTTTTTCTTAAATAAAATTATCCTTGTTCGAATTAACAGTTTTGCTCAGGGGTATATGGGTCATCATCGATTTTTCGCTTTGTAGCTCCTATTACAGAATTCTCTTACAAGGTGGAAACAACCGCTGAAAAAAAATTTTTTGATGGTATTACCAGAATGCGAACCTGGGTTTTCTGAGTGAGAGTCGCACAACCTAACCACCCCATCACGGCCGACTACAAAAAATCAGTTTTTTATTTGGATTTATTTGGCAATTGTCCAAAGTGATTTTCAACCTGGGTTTACTTGGCGACATTTTGCCATTGGGGAAATCTCCATAAATGAAAAAAAACAAACATCTTCATTATTATATTACTCGCCGGCAAATATGCATTCGTCTCGTTTATTTTTTACCACCCTGATTATAAGACCCTCTCATTTGTGTCCCGCATAGATACAATTACTATCATATCAACAAATGTTGTTTACCATAACCTCCCCCCGCCACCTCATTCCATCTGCGACACTATCATTGCGTTGACGATGATGACGATGATGCATTTGTTTGGGGCCCGTTGTTGGTACACAAAAAAGTAGGCGTTCAATTACAAAAACAAATACAAACATTTACAGAAGCACCAGAGTGTGTCATCATCGTCACTGCGCTTCTGTTATCATTTCTGATGTCGTTGCTGTTGTTGTAGTGGCTGTTGTTGGCTGTTACTGTCGTTGCTGTTGCCATGATGACACACAAATGCATCCCAACAACCACCGATCCATCCAGGCCACCCCCCCCATCACCCTATCCATCTTGCCATCATCTTTGCATTCTGCATTCTGATTGTTTGCATACCCGGTCATAGAACGGACGACAAAGGCCAGAGCAGTGTCGTCGTCAGGCGAAACAACCCAGCACGCCGTACATCGAACGTAGGTGTCCCTTAACAAAGTTTAGGTGCATGCAACTGCTCGTCCATGGGCGAGATGGCGGTGACTGTTGGATGGTGGATAAGGATGACGTTGATGATGTTGATGTGGAGGGCATGACTGCGTCGTTGAACTTAATTTAAATAATAATTTCCGTTCTCAGAGATAATTAAATGATGACGAAGAAAACGTCAACGTCAACGTCCACAGCAACAACAATGGCACAACAGCCAACGTCTATGAAAAATAGATGAAAATTACTATTGTTTTGCACAGTGAAGGCGGCGTATAAGTCGTTAACACCTCAGCACTGGTTGAGACGACGCTACGTCTGACGTTTCAAACAAATAATAATTTGAACGTTTAGTTTAGAGCTTGAACCTCAGTTGGAGGACTATAAACAGTGACGAACAAAAGTGTTCATCCTTTGATTATTTTTTTAAATGTGAAACACAAATAAAAAGAAATCATTTCATACTATTTAATCGTACATTTATCAAATTGCACGTATCCCTCGAAAGTATCGTGCAACTTATTTGACACGATTTTTTGGGTTTGGTGTAAATTAAGGGATTTATAAAATTTCTCGATTTACACGATTTTTTTACACATGTTTTTACGTCTAATAACTCATTAGTATAACTTTTGAAATGCATTTCTAATCTACAGTATGTATGATTCGCCTGTCTGAAATGTCCCCTAAAAAGGGAATTTCCCCATCTTGCAAAGAAAACAACAAACATTCTGGGGTCAGCATATTACTTGAGTGAGATTCTAGACTGGTGCGTGTCGCACTGTATCATTTTGTTTACACAAATATTTTTTACGCGATTACTTATTTCCCTTAATATTTCATGCTGGAACTGACGGGGAACTTCTCTCGTATCAGTGAACTGTGCACCATATAATTTGTACACTCACTAACCGGAACCTACTGTTTAATGTTTTTCTAGACAGAGGAATCTTTCTAAAGCCGCCAGCATCTAAGAGGTGGACGCAGCCGCTTAAAATTGTTTGATAGTCTTACCAGGTTTCGAATCTAAGTTCTGCTGCGCGGCAGACGCACACACTACCTACCACACCACGACTGTCCGCTTTACGCGATTTCGCCTGAATGACTGAAGTTTGAAACAAATTTTTGGGCAAAAAACATGTGGACAATAGTAAGAGAAGGGACGAAGAAGTGGCCAAAACCTATCAAAAGTGGATAAAAAAAAAGTTAAAAAGGGGAAAAAATAAAAATTTCACACACAGTTGCTATTGGCAGAAATGAGCCAAAAATCTAAAGTAATGGAAAAGGGGACTAAAAGCGTCTAAAACGGGCCCAATACTGGTAGAATATAAATGAGAAATAATCTACACACGACTATCAATAGAAATAAAATACTTGCGTGACTGACTGACTGATTCATCCTGTCCTCGCCAATGGCTGAAGCTAGAACCATGAAATTGGCTATGAACGGATTTTACGAAGTTCGGATAGGAAAGGGATACTAACGGTAAAACGGGAAACCATAGCTACGCTTTGCAACAACTGCTGTAAAAGAGTTTCAAAACGGGATAAAAAGAGGAAAAATTTGAATAGAAAATAGTGAAGCAATTTTTTGGAAGCAACTGGAGGGAATGAGTTAAATAGGAACGCAAAAGGGGCCCACACGGGATAAAAAGACGGAAAAATAAAAAAAATATAGTGAAACATATTTCTGTTAACAAGAAGTAGTTAAAAACACCAAAACGAGATAAAAAAATTAACAAAAAGGCGAAAAATAAAAAAAGGCTGAAACAAATTTTTAGCAACAACAGGTGGAAATGAGTTAGGCATCGAACGAAAATGGATCCAAAACCTACCAATATGGAATAAAAAAAGGGGACGTTATAGAAATAATCATAAGGGGGCTAGAAGTGCACTCATAGAAAAAGTATGACTAGACGTGCATGAACTGACAACATACGGGCACGAAAGTCTATCACTGAATGTCGGCGGCGTACAGCTATCTAAAACTTGCGCCGTTGTATGACAATGTGGCCTTTTTAAGAACATTTGTGCTTGAATTTCCCTAATTTTGTCAACGAGCGTTCACATATAATTCGAGAACCCAACACGTTACAATTGTTCACGAACGTTGATGATTTTTCAACGTGTTTTTTTCCTTCAGTGCAGAAAGGAAATAAATGTTTGGAAATTGTTTCGGGATTGACACCACCAATTGCAATAAATAAAAAAGGCGACCAAAATGGAGAAAATTAAAAAAGTGTGAACATGTATTTTAGAATAATACCTACCGCCAAAAATTTCAAAAATGCGATGAAGGTCCTGAACCTGTATTAAGCATTTTTTTGTAAATCAATGCAGTTAAACAAATATTTTGAGTTTTACTGGCAACGAAAATTTACACTTACGAAGTAGCGGGTATTTGCTAGCAATACAATTATATGTACAAAATATATAGAAGGAGTGCACTTCAAGGGTATTTCATACATATTAACGAAATATCCAAAAATATGGGCGAAAGGATCGAAACCGATCACAGCTCATATCATCAAAAATAGTTGATGTAGGGAATTTAACTGACATAGCATCAGTGCCCGATAGAATACCCGAAACATCAATAGCTGTTGAGTGTAAGACCCTAATACCAGACAGACAAACTTGGATTGATGGAACCCTAGCACAGACACCAGCTGGAAACTGTTGTTATACAGATGGTTCGAAACTACGGGAAAGGACGGGGCTGGGACTTTACATCGAACAACCGGAAACCGAACTTTTATTCCGCCTACCAGACCATAACACGGTACTACAGGCGGAAATCCGAGCAATCACAGAGTGTGTGAGCTGGTTTTGTGCTAACACAAGACCAACAAATGTAAATATCTTTACAGATAGTCAATTGTCTATTAAGGCAATGACGTCTAGAACGGTTAAATCAGGGACAGTTTTAGACTGTAAAATGGCCATTAACTCTTACTCTAGATATGGCACAATACGCATCATATGGGTGCCTGGTCATCACGGAGTAAGAGGAAACGAGAAAGCCAATACCGTGGCTCAACGCGCCAGGGAATTGCAAACCATAAACCTAGAGAATGCCAAAACTTTCGGAGCTACGCGTTCTGCGCTAATAATAACACGCTTTGGAATAGTGAAACTATTGGGAAAACGACAAGAATCTTGTGGGGTGAACCAAACGAGGATAAAACCAAAACCTTGCTGAAACTGAGCAAAACAGAAACTAGTAAGATCATGGCCATCCTTACAGGGCGCATAGGCTTACAATCGCATCTACACAAAATAGGAATAGTAGACAATAGCGTATGTAGGGCATGCGGAGAGGATGACGAAACATTGGTGCATTTATGTATTTCGTCTATGGATTCCTTACTGACTAGTGCTTACTAATAAATTAGTTCTAACAATTTTTTGAATTCATTTATGTTGTAGGAAAAATCAATTTCAAATTTACTACATATTTCATTGAATTCTCTAAGCGACCTAATATAGGTTCATTCATATTTAGGTTCAAAAATATTTACAATTTCTTAAATTTCTAAGAGGAACATCAAAACCAATCAAATTTAAAATATAGTGTGAATCAATAAAGCCACAAATGATAACATCTACGATTAACAAGCAAGGGCTAATGAATAAGTTTACATCGAGACTCGTATGACGGGATCGGGTTATCAAAATTCAGAGATTCATTTCCTCTGTCATTGCCCAGCGTTCGCAAACAGACTTGATCCATCTCAGGGGCAACAGTACAGAGTTCCTCAAAATAACTTCTCAAGACCTTTTCATGTAACAGTTAGAGCGCACAACAAGCCGAATACTGTCTAATGTGGCACATGGACATGAGGCGGAGAAAAATACGACTCCTCTTCTCAACCTAACCTAACCTATAGGTTAACAAATATATAAGTTTTTATTGATATTGAGCAGTGAAATCAAAAAGCCTGGTTTATAATATCGGAGGTATATTTATGAAATTTCCATACTAAGTATCCCTCCGCTTCTACTTACCTTACCGCTTTACGTTTTTAATATACCGATCGCTGAAGTGCATAAGTCCGTCCTCTCGACAATGCCTGCTAGTTGTGTGGCCTGAGAAACGTTCAAGAGACTCATAGGTGGCATCCGACTGCCGACTTTTCTGGAGTTTTGGGAATCTGCTTAGTTGACATACGCCCATGAACCGAAATACACACATCCTTCTTGTGCCACTTGTTTATGGCTGATTCAACGTTCTTATGAAACGCACTGTTAATTGAATTCCCGCAGTCAACTATTTCTTTCAGTGGCCTTACACAAATAAGTGAACGTCGAAAGGTAAACACACATATTGAGTGCAAATGGGAGAGAGTATTACGCAGTCCCAATGAAATAACTTTCCAGTGATACAAATTCATTTAGACGTTGCACTGGTAGTTGTTCTTATCAGTCAGCTCGGTTTTGGGGTGAGTGTCTGTGCCAGTGTACCAGCATTCAGGGCAAAGCTCTTCGTTTTTTATCAAGAACCCAAAAGCAAAAACAAAAATACAAAATGAGTTAAAAGTTTTGTTTTTCCACAAATGTTTTTTGTATGCTTTTCTACTGATAAACCCCGACTGAGTAGAAAAAAGAAGCAATACAAAGTGAAAATGAAAAACAGTACAAACAAAAAAAGAAACGAAAACATCGTTTTATTCATTCGTTTCTGGCTGTGAATGAAACTGCCGTCCTACAATTAGTCATACATCGCAACGTATCGTACAAACAACACTTGTGGCGTCGGCAAAGAAGACAATGTTGAAATCTTGAATTGAGTATTTGTAATTGTAATTCATTCGGACTCTCAAGATTCGCATAAACATTTTCAATTTAATCACGCGTGTTCTAGTGACAGCGTCTATCTCTCAGTGTGTGTGTGCGTGTGTGAGATCGAAACAGAATTTAAAACTGAAAACAAAACAAAAGAAATAAGAGAAGAAAACTCCGCAAAACAAAAATGTATACAAAAGAATTAATGAATCACATCGGTGATTACTTAAGGCGCATTATAGAACTGCAGGTCTTGGATACAACCAAAAGCATAGATCAAGGTAAACCCAACCCAACCTCATGTGACAAACTTGTTTTACGTTTTTTTTTTGTTGTAATTTCCTACCCCATTGTCTGTCGTGGGCCGTTTTTGTAATTAATGGCAGTATTCATATTCAGTCGTAGTAAAATTTGAATATATTGAGAATCGGATTCAGTTTCATTAATAAATAACTGCGTACTGGCCCGAAATTAATTGTCAACGTAGAACTCTGCTCAATGAAACATCTTATCTTATACGTACATACATATGACAACAACCGATATTCTGTGATAACAACGGGGAGGAAATTGATAAAATTACACTGCACCACATTTGTTTTGTTGCCGGGTAAGCTTCGAAACCGGAAATTATGAAATTTGACTATGAGAACTTCATGCTGGCGTTGTCTTATTTTTGTTTTTTTTTTTGAGGACCTCTATTTAGTCAAATTCCGTATGAAATCTTAAGTTTTTCTGAAAACGGTTTTCGTGTTCGGTTCCGGATCCGAAAAATGTAAAAAGAATTCGCTTATTTGGATTCTCAAGAGTATTTCATTTGAATATTCATTGCATATGCTCACGTTTGTTTTCGGAGACTTGGTCGCACGGCCATCATCCGGGGCACAAACGTTATTTATTTCAGTCAAAACTTCGTTTCAAAAAACCGAGCTGTTGGGCCCGTTGAAGCGTAAAGCGACTGATTTCTTGACGCCGATTTTCTCTCAAGATTTCGGGCAGGAAAGACCTGTCGTTGTCAAGATAACATATGATTCAATACGAAACCACTAGGTGGACAACCCGCTGCATGTACAACGATCTCAGTACATGTGGTGAGACCGTATAACGTCAGTAGATCCACTCAGAAAGTGATTCAGAGTCAATCGGTATAATAAACACTCCAAACTGGAGAATTCATGTATTAGATTAAATTTTAAACCTACAACATTTTCCTCTAAGTTCATATGTAACTTTGTTGTACTTCAGCAGGAGGGTCCATCTCTATTTTCCCTTTTAGCTGTTACAAACGGTAGGACCAAGTCATAAAACTCTGTACCAAAGTGTGTGGCACTCACAATCAGCAGTTGATGCTGTCACACTGAAGTTGTTTTCACTTTTTTGAGAAAATGTTTAGTTTTCTTATGTAAAAAGTTGAGTGGTACGTAGACATTACCCGCATTGGTAAACATTACTTGTCTTGTTTCTGTTTTCTGTGGTTACGGGTGCTCATGCGTAACAATTTATTATGAAATATTGACCGCACTGGAGGAGGAATGTGAGTTGTAGAGTCAACACTTGGCCTCGACCACCCCATAAGATTGAAATAAATACCGTTATGATACACCGTAATAGATGAAAAATGTTCCAGTCCAACTGGAAATTGTAATGCTAGGTGGTTATCTCACCGGAGTTGATAAAACGTGTGGCCAGGAGCTTCAAGAAAAAAATGTAATTTGCAAAATAAAAAAATAATTTCGAACCTTTTCGTACACAGGGTGCCATTGTACATCAGAATTGTCAAGTGACTATCCAGTGTTATTTTAAATTAGACTTGTTACTGCATAATATGCGATTGCTACTGGATGTCTTCTCGATGAGGGTATGCTGGTGCCAGTTGGACGAATAATTTTTCCCACCGTATTCACATTTCTGTCTCATATGATTAGTAGGGCCCTTAGTCTTTCAGTCATCATTATTGTGATAGTTGATCCTCTCATCCCTCTATATCATCTTTCGTTGAAATGGCCCCTTTGCTCTCATCTCACCTTGCCAGTTTGTTTCTTTAAAGTTTTATATTTTGGAAAAAATTTCGTCTCGTCTCGAACCGAAATGAAACAGAAAAAACCTCTACTGGCCAACCAACAGGACCAAATAATATTTGATTAGTGTCTGAAAATTAATTGATTTTCAATTAAAATTCGAATGTTTAATTGAGTTAAGGACTTATTAAATTAGGTTTCCGTTTTTCCATGTACTGTTTAAACCTGGCTATGACTGGCTAATGGAAACATTTTTAAAAACTTGGAGTTTTCTTACTCAATTAATTACCTTTTTTCTTTTTTTGCAGGTAAGCCTAATTGGATCAAAATGAAAGCGAGGATAAATATTCCTTTTTTTATATTATTTAAGGTAAATACAATAATAAACTATTTTGTAGAGCTAGGAATTTTCCAAATACAGGATTATCCAACAAGAGGTGTTATTTTGGTATTCAAAGAAAAATATAATTTTTTTGAGATAAATGATCGGATGTTTATTTCATAATAAAGAGGTGGTGGGTATGCCGTCGTTAATAATGAAAAACAACATCAGCCATATCCTTTTCATGAAATTTTCCATAACCAAATCGCAAAGTGGCTGCCCTATGTCCTCGATAGCCTCACGAATTCTATCTTTGAGGTCTTGAATGGACGCTGGACTGTTGGCGTAGACCTTATCTTTCACGTGGCCCCAAAGGAAGAAGTGGCCAATTGTCATCACCTCTTCGAGAGATAACAAGGTCCGGAAACCTTTTAGTTTTGCGAGATGTTCACCATTTTTGTAGTGAATTTTAATCATTTCAATGGGTTGTTGAAGCGTGCATCGTTCCATTTTTAGTAATGGCGTAGTTTCTACTTGTCAAATGTCAAAGAATAAAAGCTTCAAAAGTGACAGCTACCGAAATACCGGGTGATTCAAATAATACCTCTTGTTGGGAAACCCTTTACATTTATCCATGGATATCCTTCAAATATGGCCAGTTTTATTTTATTTTAATGGGCTAGATGTGGTCAGATTGTTTGTTGATGTGAATGAAACTAATCTACTTCATCTTGTTCCCGACATTCTCGTTGTATTCTTTAACAGGGTACTGGCTAATCGAAAATAAGACGGAACGAATAGATTAGATTTTTTTTTAAAAATGTTTATGATTGTTTTGCGCCACCAAAAAATTATATTTTTTTTTTAACCATTATTTTTTGTATAAAAATAGTTTCTTCAACATTATCCGTTCACATAATTACCTTTCATTTGGTGTATTTCCAAAAACACTTTCTTCCACAATTACAGTCAACCTAATAAAGGTACATCCGACGAAATAGGCAATTTTAAAGAGTTTTTAAAAAAAAATATCTACAATTTTTTTTGGTAAATTTGTTTCCACTTCAGGTCGTCATAATCCACCAGATAATATTATAATCATCCCTTGGGTAAAATGACCGTTGCATAGTGTCCTTAACCCTCTAACCGGCCAGACCGACATAAGGCGGTCTTCAATAATTGTAGTTAATTTCAAAAAAAAAATTTTAAAAAAGTATTATCCCTCTAACCGGCCAAACCGGAAATACTGGAAAATTCTTGCAACCAGTTTTTTTTACCAGTTATGCTCAAACAAATATTTTTTTATGAAATTTAACACAATTAGTGAAGACATCCTCTGAGTGGTATTTATAATTGACAGCAATTAATCGGCTAATCGGTGTTTTTACACTATTGTATACAAATACAATTATTTGTTATGGAGATAGTTTAAAAGCAATAGTTTTGATAGCTAATTTATAGCGCTTTTCCGTAAATCTTCCCTCGTTTCGGGAATAATCCGCTTTGCTGTCACAGACGTTCCAATTAAAAAGCAATATTGTTGTGAAAGAGATTAAAGCTTAGAATTGATAGTCAACCATATTGCTGGTTGACCGGACGACGCAATGTAGAGATAATTCGTTCGTATGTGGAATAATCTTCCTGCAAGCGTTTTTTCCTGCCTGCTATGACATTATCAAATTCAAAGCAAACATCCACAAACACTAATCCCTCTTTCCTCCATTTCCTGTCTCCAATACTCTTCCTTCCTATTGCTAACACACTGCATTGCATTTGAGTGTCAGTCCAAAAAAAAAGAAGATTATTTGTCTGTCTTAGGCTTTTTTCCCCTCTAGAATATCTTTGCGACCTCTGTCAAATGGAAATACAAATAACTCACCTTTTCGTGGCTTACTGTTGACAATTGATCTGGACCAGGGTTTAAAATGCTAACGCAATTTTAGTCAAAAGTACAGAATTTGTCAATTAGTTTTAGCATAAAAAAGTCAAAACTAATATGCGAACAAATGCTAAAACTAAATTAGTCGTAATATTCAGTTAGCGTTAGCAAAATAAACTAACGCTAACCAAAATATGCATATATTATTAGCAATGGAAGAAGAAGCAACTGCTGATTTTGCTAACGTCTTTGCTAAATTGTGCTAATTTGGTGACTATTTTCGACTTGTGTGTTTGGTTCGGTTTTTGTGTGTAACCGAAAATTGTGTTCGGCTCGAGTACGGTGTTGCCTACCTTTGATAGACAATAAGTTGTGTTTTTAAAAAATCGCAAGAAACAATATTGATGTGCGTTTCTGTAGCTGTTAAAGGTATATGTATAAAAACAAGTGAAATTAATAGCACAGAAATAATTCGAGGTAGGTACTCGTATATATTTACATATTGTTTATACATATAATATAATGTTATGTACAATGACTAATAAATCACTGCATAATGGAGTCCACATGGTTAGATCCGTTTAACTTCCAACGGGAATGTTATATGTTCCACATTTAACATTGGATTGAGGAGATACATAACGAACTCTGAAAATGCTGAAATAATAAATATTCGTAGAATCAGAAATCGCCACTACGGTACCACTATTGGATACTTTGCGTCATGTTCCGTTGACAACACTGAAACCAGCTCAAATTTTTTTGCTAACGAAAAATGGTTAGTCAAAATTAGCAAATTTTTAGCAGCACGTTAGTCAATTGTGGTTAGCAGAGGTGTGTCATTTTTTTGACTAACGCTAACGCGAGCTAACGTTAGTGGGACATTAGTTTTAGCTCTGGCTTGTGGAAAAGATTGTTAGCATTAGTTTAGCAAAATGATGCTAATGGTTAGCGGACTGGTGCTTTTAAACCCTGATCTGGACATTTCAAAAACCCCCCGCCCTTTTACATCTTTACTTACTGACGAGTATTCTGAATCTCTTCTAAGATAACACAAACTATTGACAAATATTGGCCTCTGGAAGGATCCGTACTGAGTGCACTTGTTGTTGCAGTTCCGACGAACCGGAGACCATAATTCGAGTACGGCTGACTTCGTGTCGGCTGGCAATTTTTTATTTTGTGAATCTGCAGAGTTAGTAATCGCGTCAAAATATTGATTTCTTTAATTTTTCAGTTTGTATTAATCGATTTTCGTTTTATTGAATGTATTTTTTCGGTTTCAATTACCAATACCAAAATAACACTTCAAATTTCTAATAATTCCCCAAGATTATTTAATTAATGGCCGCAGTTGACCAAATCTGGCCAATTACATGTCGATGACGCACTGTCGAATTTCAATCCTGTTGGGCAGACCTGATCGAAACGGGTACCAGCGACGCATCGGTAGAAGCGTGTACAATCTGTCTCATGCTTGAAGAAACCGTCGACAGTGCAACCCGAACCGGATGGAGGATTTACAATCGGAGCTGCAGTCGTAGCTGCGGTCGTAGCAACTGGTTTGGATGGTCGTTGGGTAGCAGGCGATTGACCACCACCCGACGTGTTGCCCATTTGCCGGTTGATCGCGTTGAGCAGAGGATATTTCTCGCCGCACTCACCACGGAAGTCATCCATTTCCAGTGACCAGATCATGGCTCCGCCCAGATTCAACGAATTGGCCAATTGAACTTTCATTTCAATACTCTTGACATTGTCATAGCCAATCCATTGGTTGCCATTGTAACTGTAGGGCACGCCATGGACGTCGTCGAATTTGTTCGTGTACGATGTTTTAATCAAATTGCAGATTTCATGATAGCCAATGAAACCCGGTTCCTGGGTGAATGGACCGGGGGTGCCTGCTCCGGTACTAGGAGCGCCATGGTTGGGCTGCTGCGAATAGCTAAAATGACGACCGTAGAAGGCCAAACCCAAAAGCAATTTCGAAGCGGGTGCACCTGCAGAACGGAGTAAGTGTGGTTAACACAACATCCATGGCATTTGGAATGACTCTTCGTCTACTTACCTTGTGCCAGCCAGTATTTAATGGAGTCCTCAACATTTAAGTTGCCCTGTCCTTTCAGAGGCGCATTGAAGGACAATTGGTTGGAATGTAAATCGTATGTCATGACATTGATAAAGTCAACATATTTCGATATATTGGGTATATCGTACGATTTCGAGGCCTCGACGGTGCTAGCTCCAACGGCAACGCCCAATTCCAAGTTCAAAGGTTTGAAGCTGAACACACACCGAAAATTAATGGTCGTTCGTTATAATTCTGTTTCGACTTTCACTTACGCTTCGTGCAGTTCCTTCAATAGAGTCACATAGTTTTGCTTGTCCTGTGGAGCTCCGCCCTCACGGGCCGGATATTCCCAATCTAAATCTAAACCATCGAATCCATGTTCCTGAATGAATTTCAGGGCTGTGCTGATGAAAAGCTTGCGTTTATTAGCATCGGCGGACATGCGGGAATAATTTGGTGAGCCTTCCCTCCAGCCGCCCACAACTGCCAACACCTTTAAGTCCGGATTGACATTCTTCAGAGCGTTGACGCGTTTAATCATGCCTGTAAATTGGGAGAATGAATGTGTTTAATAAGCAGTTAGTAAGTTCACGATAATAGAAATCGGTTTGGTGTGTTTGTTGATGTTTTGTGACATTTTTGGAGGAGATATGGAAGAGGTGATTTAAAAAAACCGGTCATTTGGAAAACAATTGTAGACCCTTAATTGTGGGAACACAGAAACCGAAGAATAATCAGCCGCAAATTAAACTTTGACATCAATTGTCCACATAAATGAATCAATTACAAAAAGAAAAATTTAATTGCATGAGTTTTTGGTTTTTTATGCACATTTCTTCTATTGCGTTTTATTCGTTTTAGGGGCGAACTTCTTTTATGAGGCGACAAGAAAATAAAGAGTCGTTTTTTGCAATTTGTTTTCTCTGAGTACATGGCGTTTAGTTTTTCAACTGCAGGGAGAAGCGTATCTTCGGGACGTCAATTAACTCGCCAATTTGGAATATCTCACACAAGTTGCCTCAATAAGTTTATCACCTTAACCCATTAATGCCGGCTCGTACGATTTGTATGATTCCTGGGCCTTTTAAATACCCATTAGACGGGAATGGGTTATTAAGCACTTGAACTGTATCTCTCTAGGGGTCACAATAGAAGATAATTAATCTTAGATATTTATCTGAATTAACATTTTGTTCTTAGCATGAATTTTCCACAATTTCTGTTTTCCATTTTTGTTGTCAACACTCTAGGGACTGCCCGTTGGTCTTGGACCTTCTCAGTAACAGAAGAGTTAAGTTTAAACAGGGAAATTAAAATTTTTTTTTATGGTGAAATATCAACTATTATGAAGTTTTTAATGATATTTTGCGAAATAAGCTGGTTCAAAGCCACCACCTTGAGATTCATTATCCCCTCAATGGTTTTTTTTTTGTTCTCTGGACTACTTACCCAAACCGGAATCCAAGTCAAGCCATGTATCCAATACCCTAAATGCTCCAGTTGTTTCAATGCCAAAGAATGTATAACTTATGTGGGTGCACAGATTGGGATCAATGTTGGATGCATCAAATTTGCCGCTGCCTTGGCGATAGTTGGCCCAGGTGCCATAATAACAGTTGACGATTTTCTTGGCTATCCAGAAATATTTTGAAAATTAGACGTTTGTCCGCTCAAACGGTTAGTTCAGTTGTAACCTACCACTTGCCCCAGCACAAATGCTGGCCAACAACGCTATCCAGACCAAGTGATTCATTGCCGTTTTATTTTTGTGTGTTTCTTCCAAAGCACTGGAAATCTAAAATAATCGAATCCCACCGATTCCGGCTTTTATATGGCCCCTGGGATTCGAGTCTAAGTTAAAAACTGTGCATTGTCGATAGAATTTCATTGTGTGCCGGTGCTTTTCAAATAATTCCGACTGCTGACGTCTTTGCCAGTTGGTATTTTCCCACCTCATTGTCACTATCGAATTAATTGTTATGTCTCTGCAAATAATCCAAATATTTGGGTTTATTTCATTTAAAAACAAATAAATAAATAAGAAAAGAAATAAAACATCTTGCAATGTATTGTCTATAGTTTCCTCGATTTTAGTTTTAACTACGAGGGTCGCTTAGATACTTTCAGTAGATGTCGTAGGGAACATTATGCCGAATAAGTTTCCATAAAACGAATATGTTCGTTCGTTACAATATTGGAAGCGTTATAAAATCGATTTCAGGCATTATTGAATTGTGATTTTCAAATACATTTTAGAAGTTTTCATCACTGTTAAAAAAAACATTTTATTAGACATTCCATTTTTGACAATTTGCAACGAACGAACAAATTCGTTTTAATGGAAACAGGCAAAAACTTTTGTGAATGAAAATTAAAAGAATTCACTTTTTTCATGAATACTTATCCAGTATTAAAAAATGTCTTACAAAATATATGTTTTAGGTCATAAAGATGAATTTAGAGGGGAAAAGAAGTCAAGGTTTTCTTTGGGCAGTCGCCTTCCGAAGTTGCTAATTTTTCAAGCAAATTTAAGTTTGTACAACAATTTCTTTTTCAAGCAAATTTAAGTTTGTACAATAATTTCTCAAAACTCAAAGTAAATTCTTTAAAAATATAGAACGATGTGGTTGAGTCTATAAGAAATACATTTTCGTACCATTTGATTTGAACAGCCAAAGCCACGATGTCGAACAACAATGTTCGCATGCTTTTTTTATGAGGCAAACAGCTGTTTAGTGGCTTTGAAATCAGCTGTTTGGCGGTTAGAAAGCATGCGAACGTTGTCGTTCGACATCGTGGCTTAGGCTGTATGTTCTGATTATGTTAAAGAATAACTAAAATTTTTAATTATTCTGTTCTTGTCCCAGCGCGACTAAAAAGAAATATGTCGATATTGAATTATGTTTTTAAAATACAACAGTGACTCAGAATATCAAATACCTGCAAGTTTTTTCCCCCAAATTTCGTTCCACCTATTGTTTTTCTTGTTTATAATTTAAAAACAATAATTAGTAAGCAAAGTAGTTGTAATGTTTCATAGATACCAGTTGTAGGGGAGACTGTTCTGGACATGAACTTTTCCCGTTGAACGACATTTGGTAAATCGTATGTCATGTCATTGATAAAGTCAACATATTTCGAAATATTGGGTATATCGTACGATTTCGAGGCCTCGGCGGTGTTAGCTCCAACGGCAACGCTCAACTGCAAGCTCAAATGTTTGAAGCTGAAACACACCCAAAATTAATGGATTTCATTGGTCGTTCGTTATGATTCTGTTTAGACTTTCACTTACGCTTCGTGCAGTTCCTTCAATAGTGTCGCCTGACATTTTCCTATGGGGCGTACATATCGTCTCCATACAGCCAAAGTGACTCACATGAGAAGCCGAGCGCTGATGTAAAAAATCTGTCTTTTTTAAATTTTTACACACAAGTAAAACGCATGTTTGGACTTTGTAGCAAGTAAAGCTTTGTTTGCTTCTACGTTAAGCTTATTTAGACGTAAATAAAACTTATTACTATAAAGTTTTCGTGTATAAGCAATAGTGTGTTTGGGAAAAAACACAACAAAACTTAATTGATTCAACAAAGTACAACATTTGAGTGCGAATAAGTGTGCATTTGCAGCGGTTTTCGTAATGTTTTTGCCTCTATGCTCTTTTAGATAATAACAATAACCAAGAGAATAAGATGAACTGATATATAGAGATTCACAAATTGAGAAAAAAAATAAAAAGTAACACAAAAATGTATACATATATATTTGATATTTATCATCTACAAACAAGTTCATGTTTGTGAAAAAATATATGTATGTTTGATGCGAATTTGTTAAAATGACCATTTTTTTTCAGCGTGTGATCATTTTGGATTTCAGATGACCATCTACTCTGCGGGCTTTCATTACAATCTGACCATCCGGCCGTAACACCGGCGATATTACCCTTAAAAAAAAGTCAAAATCACCCACTGTGCCCATTACGATAAACGTGAATAACGTTTTAAATTTTAGGGCCACGCTTTTCATTCGGCGACCTTGTATTTGTTCTGATTTACAAAAGCATATCTTATCAGAGCAGACAAGCAGATGTTGGCTATCCCATTACAAATTTCCAAAAAAGTTCTCGTAAAGAGAATTATATCCGGGGACAGTTCATATTAATGAATATTTCGTAGTATCTCCAAAGCGTACTTTACACACTTAAAGTAAAATGTCATTTCATTCATTTCAATGTGAAATTTGCCATTGTTTTCCATAGCAAATAATTAAATAAATAAGTATTTTGTTATAGATAAACGACCACACCTTGGCGCTGTACGCGAGTGTGAGTGAGCCATTGTTGGTCATATCAGTAAAAAGACTTTGAAATACTCACAAACAGTAAGATACGTTCTGGGTCGGTTATCGTTCCCAGTTGCGAAACCATTTCCAAGAAATCAATACGCAATTTAGTATTTTTTTCTTTGTATTTTAATACTTTGGAAAAATGGTGGGTAAATTGTATTTTTTTTTTTTTGTATTTATGTTGTATTTCTTTACATTACCTTTTATGGGATTATTTTACATTCCATTACATTTTTTAATGGAATGTAATAAAGAACCATTGAAATTGTTCAGAGATTTGTCGACCATAAATTATGAAAGGCCTACTTCCGCTATAACTGGTATCAAGCCAACACTAACTGAGCAAAGCGTCCTGCTAGACATTTCGTTGACCAGACTGAGCCGAAAAAAACATTCAAGTGCTCTAAAATGTATGAAATATATGAAATATACAAGCGCCCCGGTAGGCGAGTTGGTAGCGTGCTTGCCTATCAGCGTGGGGTTTGTGGGTTCGATTCCCACCAGAGGCTTTGGTCTGTCGCTGCAAAAAAAATCTAAACATATGGTCTGTGTCACCCGGTTTACCCTTGGACCCAAAAATTAGAATATAAATTTACTTTGTATTGTAATTAATAATAATTAATAATATGAAATATACGTACAGACAAATTCAATTATTACTTGTATTAATCTAGTTTATTTGATGGATTTGATTTATTGATGGATTGCATACTAGTCTCGGATCTTTCATATAAACTTGTTAACCAATTATGAAGCAAAAACAGTAAATAAATACCGTCACGTACGGGACTGTAGACGCGAACCACATTTTATAATTTATATTAAAATTTTATATCTTTATACAGTCAAACTTTCATAACTCGAACCACCATTATCCCGTGAAAAAGTTCGACTTACGGAGGCTTTGAGTTCTGGAATTAGGTATAAAATAGTTTAAGGGAATTTGTCTTCATAAGTGTTTCGAGAAAATTCCACTGTATAAAAAACTCTTGCCTGACTGACTCATTCATCACTGTCAGTGATGAAATTTGTTCTAGAAGGGAATCAAAATGGGGAAAATGTGAAGAAGTGTCTCAAAAACCGTTTAAGACAAACCACGAGTGGCAACAACTGGAAGAAATAAGTTAGAGAACGGACGAAAAAGGTGGGATAAAAAAAGTGTTAATAGGGTTGAAAAAAGAATCAAACAAATTTTAATTTAAGGAGATGTGGATAATATATGGAGATGGGTCGAAAAAGCGACCAAAACGGGATAAAAAATGTACAAAAGGGGAAAAACAAAAATATTTGAAAAAAAAACTCCAAAAATTGGAAGCAATGGAAAAGCGAACGTAAAAGGTCCAAAACAGGTGAAATATACATATAAATGAAAAATAATCAGAAGTTCAAATAAAGGAGTTAAAAAGTACAGAATGTGGCCAAAAAAGAGAGAAAGTTAAAAAAGTGCGAGAAACTACTTCAAATTAACATAAGGCGCGAAAAACTGGAAAAAGGGGATACAGGGACAAAGAAGGAGCCACTACTTTTGAAATATAAAATGTTATAGAAAGGGCCAAAAAGGCCCGAAGCATGTCAAAACGGGATAAAAAAGGGGGAAACCAAATAGTTTAATAAAACGAGCTAACATTTCGAGGATACTAAAAAGACGACAAAACTGGTCCAAGACGTCTCAAATATACACGATGTGGGAAAAATAATCATAAAGAGCGAGAAGAAGAAAAGGAAATAAATGTTTGGAAATTATTCCCGGCTTGACAACAGCACTTGCAAGAAAGAAGCAAAATAGGGAAAATTAATAATAGCGTGAACAAATTAAGTGTTATCCATTTTGCGTTTTCAAAAGTAAACGTAAATAAAACACATGTAAAATATTTATATCATTTAAATACGGCTCAAAAGTGTAACACATAGAAATATTCACATTACACCCCAGGTGTCTTTGACCCAAAATCGATTCATGACTTTCTGAATCGTTTGAGCCATGTGCGTCTGTCCTGCTGCTGGTACGCACGATAACTTTCGAAAGAGTTAAACAATCACTCTAAAATTTGGCATGGCTTAATATTTTTCGAAAACTGCTTATGGGCTATGGGATTGCATATGGGTTATATGGCCACACCCCTTCGGGTACCTCCCATACAAATCTAATATTTCGCCCACATTAGAAATCGTGTAATAATATCAATACGCCCAACTCGATCTTGGCCAAATTCTGTATTTAGTTAAGGTATAACTGGGCAAAGATTCCAACAGAAACTTGGAAGTCTGGCAACTCCCCTTCTGGTACCTCCCATACAAATGTACCAACCCGCCTACCTTAGAAATCGTGTAATAATATCAATATGACCAACGCGGGTCTGTACTTTGTAAACCTATAACTGTGCAATGTTCCACACAAAAACTTGGAAGTCTGGCAACTCCCCTTCTGGTACCTAACGTACAAATGTACCAACCGCCTATTATGACATTTCATCAGATGTTACATCCAACGGTGGTAGCTACTACTCACTTTTGACTTTCCGTTACTTAAGAATATGAGACTTGTATATTTTTACAGAGCGTGAGGGTATATATAAGTCGATTTATCCGACTGCAACTTTTCACTGGTTGCAGTAGGTTTTATAATTTTTACGCGTTGTGTGATAGTTAAGCGATCCATTTTCGTCAATGTCAGACTTCCAACTGAAAAGAAAAAAAATTGGTTTAACAACTTAGTTTGACATACATATGTCGAATTCAAGCCCTATACTTTTGAAACAACGAAATGGATAACCCTATATTTCGAATTTATATCTATCTCCATAAATGAAAAAATGCGATAAAGGTTTTGAATTGGCATAAAGTTTTTTTTTTTTTGTGAACAAAAGCAATTATAGAAATATTTTGTGTTTTAGTGGGAAGAGGAAATTTAATAAGAGACTAGTATGCAATCTATAAGATATCTGAAGTACCGATAACAACTTGGGTTAATATAAGCTCGTACACTCTGAGAAATCTGTCTTTTTTTTAATGTTTACACAGAAGTAAAACGCGCGGTTCCACTTTGTAGCAAGGATAGCGATTTCCTTCTACAAAAAGCTTATTTATTATTGCCAACAATATTACGCATTTGTGCATATGCAATAGCGTGTTTGGGAAAAACAGAAAATAAACTTATTCAATTCAACGAAGTACAACATTTGAGTGCGAATAAGTGTGTATTTGCGGCTGTTGTTGTAAATTTTTGTTTGCCTCTACGCTATTTAATATAACAGCAAATAACCGAGAGAATATGATGAATTGATGAGATTCACAAATGCTCTAATAGATTTTATATTACACC
Source organism: Hydrotaea cyrtoneurina (assembly GCA_958296145.1). Classification (NCBI taxonomy): domain Eukaryota; kingdom Metazoa; phylum Arthropoda; class Insecta; order Diptera; family Muscidae; genus Hydrotaea; species Hydrotaea cyrtoneurina. Next base: position 42,883,825 of record OY282516.1, read on the forward strand.
GTGTTACAAAAAATAGTTTTTTTTCTGTCCTATGAACCAAATTTTTCTTTTTCGGAAAGGGGATAAAAAATAAAAATACACGTGTATCGACGATTTTCATGTAAACGTCAGAATTTTTTTTTTAAGTTTGAAGTATAAAGCTCGTAGTGGCCTGTGTGAAAGCCTTTCGGCCGATTTTTAACCCTTTTTCAGTGATCCAATCGAGCTGATTTTTGGCAGGCAGACTCATGAAAATGTCTGTATCACGTCAAATTTTTTAAAAACAATTTTTATCAATTCTCAGATTTTCCCCAATTTTTATAATTTTTGAAAAAAAAAATATTTTTTTCACTTTTCTTAGCATAACTTGAAGGGACTCCAAATTTTTAAACTACTTAAGCGTTACGAAAAAAAAATGTTTTTTTAACTGAAACCTTAAACAAAAACGACAACCATTCTGAGAATTGAAAAAAAAATATTTTTTAAAAAATTTGACGTGATACAGACATTTCCACGAGTCTGCCTGCAAAAAATCAGCTCAATTGGATCATGTACATACTGGGTGCTATATCGCAGCCTATACAAAAGGCTCATAACTCAAATTTTTTCAAAAACTGACTTTTTTCCATAAATTAATTCAAAATGTTTTTTCACATCACTATCTTCTTTAACTGGGAAAATACAGGTATGTACATTTTTATGTTAATTACGTTGCCGCTGCACTATGAACAAAAGAGAATTATTTTTAGTTGCGTTAATGCGTTAGAATTTTGAGTTGTGACCCTTTTGTATTAGGATGCGATATGAAGTTAAATTTTGCTCAATTTGAGTACGATTTTTCTTGAATTTGGTAATTTTTTTGAATATGTAGAAATTCCAATTTTATTTAAATTCATTTTTAAACTGAATTTCCATTAAGCCTGTCAGAGAATTTTCTCACTTACATTAGTTCATCGCCGTAGGGCCTACAAATTGTTTTGTCTGCAGTCTCCCTTTTTTTCTGTGATCCCACTGTGTGACACATTGATGTTGTCTGCCCACAATATCAAAGCCACCGACCTTCATAAATCTACACCATCGTCGACGAGAATAATGACATTTGTCATCCAATCTAATCTCAAGAATTCTTACTTATCCCAATACTTACGAGTATGCTCGTGACCATCTGCCTCGATGAAACTCGAACAATTTACATATTCAATTCAATTGTGTCTTTGTCCCAAAAATAAAAACGTTGCGAAGCAGCATATGGCTAACGCATAAGTCATACATGCACATACATGCATACATATTTTATGATCTGCGAGTTTTAGCCCAAAATAAAACTTAAATCGTACGTGAACGTGTGTTCCCAATAAAGTAAAGCCAAGCAGACGTCTCTTCCACCGTACAGAGCAGCGCGCACGTCGCAGCAATATTTATTGATTTCTTGACAAAATGCGAAATAAGAATGAGTAACATTCGGTCACCGCTGCTGCTACTCGTTGCTCTTACTACGCTTCTCGAGTTCAATCTCACAGCCAACGTTTACGTTTATCTTCTCAAGTACATATTTCGGAGGGGCAGTTGTGGCTTTTGCTTTTTTTTGATTATTTGTGATACCGTTCTGGATGAATTGTGGTGGTGGTGGTGAATGGAGAGCAGAAGAGTGTGGCCGCATCCCATCCCATCCCATCCTAATCTTTTCCCCATCAAGTAAAACAGTTAAAAGCCATAAACACACCAGAGCCATAACGATAACATAAAGCAGAATAATGTGCTAAATGCTTACGGTACGTTACGACGTCTAAAGTAGAACTGGGTTAAATTCAAATTCCAATTCAAATCGAAACAAACAAAAACACCACCGTAAAGTACAGGGGGAAGGGGGACGTCATCGAACAAATGATCAATAAACGCGTTTGTTTATGTTTAGAAACGGGCAAAGAAGCACAGATGTAAAGAAAAGTTCAAATAAAATTTGACGCTCTTCACGTTAGAGTTTCATCGATTTCGAATTGGTTCATTTTATTTGTTTGATGTTTAGTTTTACAATTATAAAGATACACATCAAATCGTATCGGCTAATAACGGTATTTGTTGCAGACGACCTGGAAACTTCGTTAAATTTGACATTGAGATTACAAAAAATCTTCTGCTGTTTGTTCTTTTTGAACCTTTTAACCACAGCAATCAATCGATAAATTTGACATTGAGATTACAAAAAATCTTCAATATTCAGCAATATTCAAAATTATTCCCATAACCATTGGTATTCATTCAACATTTTCCGTTTGGACACTCGTACTATTAAGGGCAGGAAATCCCAAACAAAGAAATTCGTCTGAGATAAAGGCAGAAAATCAGAAATAGTAGGGCCAAAATATTGGATAACAAATACTAAAGATTCCACCTTGTGTGCCTCTGAAAACTAACCAGAAAATTGGTCCACACTAAAATAAATAAAATGAATGTAATGGAGTGAAAATTTATGGCCAGACATAAAACAGGAGTATCGACACTCAAACGGACAAGCAACAATGAACATTGATGGGTCGTTCAGCTGCCTTGAAACTCGATTCATATTAGAGGTCTGCATCGAATAACTTTTGGCTGCACGTATGAACTTCTAATTCGAATAAAGTACACACTTACTCTGCACCTCAGAGCACATGTAGTGTAGTGCAACGCATGGTTGTCTGTCAAATGCCGAATAGTAAGTAGCCGAAGCAAAATGTGTTCCGAAAAAAGCTTGTCTATATAAACAAGGGTTTTCCAACAAGAGATGTTGTTTTTGGTATTCAAAGAAAAATTAAATTTTTTGAGATAAATGATCGGATGTTTATTTCATAATAAAGTGGAAGGTATGCCGTCGTTAATAATGAGAAACAACATCAGCCATATCATTTTCATGAAATTTTCCACAACCACGACGCAAAGTGGCTGCCCTATGTCCTCGATAGCCTCACGAATTCTATCTTTGAGGTCTTGAATCGACGCTGGTCTGTTGGCGTAGACCTTATCTTTCACGTGGCCCCAAATGAAGAAGTCACAAGGTGTTGAATCACAAGATCTCGGTGGCCAATTGTGATCACCTCTTAGCGAGATACACGGTCCGGAATGTTTTCCCGTTAAATAGCAATGGTTTCGTTGCTTGGCACGTAGCACCGTCTTGATGAAAGTAAACGCTGTCCAGATCAATATCATCCAACTCCGACCATAAAAAATCATTAATCATCTCACGATAGCGCAATCCATTCACCGTAACTGTTGATCCCACCTCATTTTCGAAGATGTAAGGTCCAATGACACCGCCAGACCATAAATCGCACCAAACAGTCACACGTTGAGGATGGAGAGGCTTCTCAACAATAACTCTTGGGTTTTCCGAGCCCCAGATGCGACAATTTTGCTTATTGACGTAGTCACCGAGGTGGAAATGGGTCAATATGATTTTTCGATGGAATTCCGAATCATTTTCATGAATTTCATGGACCCAATCAGCAAAGACACGACGTTGTTGATGATCGGCCGGCATGAGTTCTTGTGTCAACTGAACTTTAGGAAAAATACGATGTAATGACGTTTGTGGAATACCCAATTCCAGAGTACGACGAGGAATGGACAAACCTGAGTTTTCTTCAACACTTTGGGCTACAGCAGCAAATATTCTCAGTTATTCTTGAGCAACGTGCACGAGTTTTATTCTTCACATCACTAAATTGTCACAACAGCTCGAATTTTTCCACCAATTTCATGAATACTGCAGTATTGCGGTCCGACCAGGTGCTACACGACGACCCAAAAATACTTTAGATTTGCGAACGGTGACTGCAAGATTTTCACCATTTTTGTAGTGAATTTTAATTGTTGTTGTTGAACCGTGTATCGTTCCATTTTTAGTAAAGGCGTAGTTTCTACTTGTCAAATGTCAAAGAATAAAAGCTTCAAAAGTGACAGCTACCGAAATACCGGGTGATTCAAAAGAACACCTCTTGTTGGAAAACCCTTTAGAAGACCAATTAAAGGGAAATTTCTACATAACGCTACATCGAGCTGATTTTTGGCAGGCAGACTCGTGGAAATGTCTGTATCACGTCAAATTTTTTAAAAAATTGATTTTTATCAATTCTCAGATTTTCCTAAATTTTTTTTAAAATGGTTATCGTTTTTTTTTAAGGTTCCAGTTCAAAAAACATTTTTTTTTCGTAACGCTTAAGTAGTTTAAAAATTTGGAGTCTCTTCAAGCTCTGCTAAGAAAAGTGAAAAAAATATTTTTTTTTCAAAAATAATAAAAATTTGGGAAAATCTGAGAATTGATAAAAATTGTTTTTAAAAAATTTGTCGTGATACAGATCAGCTCGATTGGATCACTGAAAAAGGGTTAAAAATCGGTCCAAAGGCTTTCACACAGGCCACTACGAGCTTTATACTTCAAACTTAAAAAAAAAAAATTCTGACCTGTACATGAAAATCGCCGATACACGTGTATTTTTATTTTTTCCCCTCTTTCCGAATATGTGCATTTGGTTCATAGGACAGAAAAAAATCTATTTTTTGTAACACGGTGTAATGAAAATAGTTTAATTTCAATAAAAAAATTGATGTTCTTCTAACATTTTTTAAAATTGCAACTTAGTTGTTTTCATAGGGAACGAACAATAACACTCCCTTAATAATTTGTAAACAAAATCCGCTCTAAGTGGATTTTGCCAGCCTAGCCGAACGCAGCATTATAGAGGAAATTATGACGAATGTACACAAAAGTCAGCAAGTAAAATTGGCAAGAAATCAAAAAAAAAAAACAAAAAAAAAGTGTTAACTGCTATTTACAGTTTACCTATTGAATTTAAATTTCATCAATTCCACGAACTGTTAGTGAGCGATATCTCAAAAACTAGATGTCTCCCCTACTAAATTGTACATCTTCATATAGTTGTTGAGGCAATTTCATAATTGCTTCTGATAACTTATTGGAAATTGTTTCATACGATTTCAAAAATCGAATGTTTAATTTCCACTGTGACTTTCCTTTCTTTCCCACCCTAACCCAATAACCATTTGCCCTCATTTTAAGCTCTATTCGATACTTGTCGATATTGGCATGAAAGAGATTCTTTCAATTTAAGTCCCATACTTAAAATAGCACCACAGCATCCACACCTCATTGCTATGTGTGTTATCTATTCAAAATTTAGTAGAAGAAAAAGAAAACAATTTTTTTTTTCGCCAACGCCCTCAATAGTTGCTTCCCAACATGAACACTAAAATTAAGTCGTTTCTTTCTTCAGCTCCAGCAAATATTTACTTAAGCTGTAGCAATGACAAAATCTGAAAAAGAAGTATTTTCAGCATCCATTGAAAGAGAAAAAGAAAAAATTTACCACACAAACGAAACTAAAGACATCATTATCGAAATAATGCGTTACAAATTCTCTAACGACCCAATTTTTACACATTTTGTTCGACATGTGCGAAACAACAAAAAAAAAAAACTAAAACCAAAACCAAAAAAACACATGTACGGCAAAAAGTAAACAAAGTAGGTGCTGTATGTAGTGTTGCCGATGGTTGACGCAGTTGCTGTCACACAGGTTGTTGTTTTCGTATTTATGGTGGCAGTCCGTCAAACAGCCCGTCAGTTACACGCTCACGGCACTCCACGCTCACTTACCCACTGACTAACTAACTAACTTGGCTTGTACAATCTCAACAAGAATTTCTTAGTTTAATGGTGTAGAATAGCTGAAGCAGCTTAAAAGGCAATGACAACAACAGCAACAAATGCAGTACATACATATGTAAATACCCAGCAGCAGAAATAATGAGTTGGAAGGCCTTAGACCGAACAAATAGTTTCGTAGTTATTCACCCAAAGAAATGTTTTTATATTGAAACATTTCACGAGGTAGATGAAAGTGTCACATATTTCTTTTTGTGTTTACAAAAATTTGATGTGATTGGTAATCAGAGGCAAGAAAAGAGTGAACACAATTATAGATTCGCAAACAAAAATGTTCTTTCTCAAACTGTCATACGCAGAAGTAGTAGAGGAGACCTGCTTTGTGGAAAATGGAAATTTACAAAATGTTGTCCCAAGCCTTCGTAACTATTACTGCTGGTATGCCTCTCAAGATCCACTTCTTGCATTCCTATGGGCGATACGAGTCACAAACAATTACATCGAAAAATTATAGCAATGATTTTGTGATGTTCGGCTCGAATATTTGACACGGTACGGATCACTTAAATAAATTAACCGGCTGACACAGGCCACATGGCTAGATTTTTGCAGCGACAGACCAAAGTCTCTGGTGGGAATCGATCTCACAATCCCCACGCTTGATAGGCAAGCACGCTGCCAACACGCCTACCTGGGCGCTTTAAAGTGACACTTCTCTGTCAAAAGTTTTCAAAAGGAAATCGAAAATATATCTCTAAAAAATAACACCTTCCAATTCTCTCTTCTTGCCAGTTGCGCACACATATTCTCTTCGAAACAAAAGAAAAAAAATCGAAAATCGTCTGAAAAAAAGTGAGGGTCTACATGTGCATGTTCATTTGAAAAATGTCGTCGCAAGAGTAACTTCTCTCAGGAATTGTTGCCGTTCGCAGCAGCAAACAAAAACACCACGTTGCCCTACAACACGAATTTTCAAAGCATTTGCGCGAAAATTATAGGCAGTATAATTTGTTTTCATAAATACGCCAACAATTTTTTTTTTCTCCTTCGAAGAATTCTTTATTGACAAAATATGACAGAAACACAATTACACCAACAAATTATCCCATTACAAAGTAGCAAAAATGCGTGTGTATTGGTAAACAAAAAAAAAAACTGTCAGTATGTTGAGATTTTCGAACAACCACTGTCCAGTGTAATGGCTGAGTTAGAATATTTTTCAAATGAACTAATTTTTGCCGGCCTCTGTCAATTCCGCTGCTGTGTAACCATGGATACATGCTCTCCAACATGCGTACTATGTACATGTATAAGTGTGTGTGTATGTATCAACATACTGTGTACATTTGCCTTCGACATGCATACACCGAATTAATAAACATACGCAGCGAGAAAAGTTCAGGTGTATTCGGAAAATAGTGCAAATTAACAATTTCCTTTGTAAATGTAAAATATTCGTTTTTATTAATGGCAAAATCACATCAGTATCAACTTTTTACGTGACTGGCTGAACTAATCCATCACCAGGCCGAATACCTGAATACTTTCAGATAAATAATTCTCAGGCAAGTCATGTTTTCCGAGAATAAAATCCTTCAATTCTATACATGCCCAATTCCAGAGATCGACGAGGAATGGATAAACCTGAGGTTTCTTCAACACATTGGGCTACAGCAGCACATATTCTCAGTTGTTCTTGAGCTACGTTGACAGGTTTTATTCTTCGCATCACTAACTTGTCCCAACAGTTCGGATGTTTCCACCAATTTCTGTATTGCGGTCCGACAAGGTGTTTCACGACGACCCAAAGGGGCTTTAGATTTTCAGTTCTTGTAGAACTAAATTTTCTTAATTGAAATGGTTCCAAACGATTACAAGAGATGCTTGTTGAGTGTCTCCTATTGTTAGTGCCATTTCTCTTTGTATTTGGCAGAATCCAACCCTCCGTTCTCAAACTTGTGAAACCACATACAGGCAAACTTTTCCCACTTAAAACAGCCAGCCTCTCCGTATATCGCTACAAGCAGTCGAGGCACCTCAGCTGTACATTTTTTGAAATGAGCAAAGTAAATCAATTTTTCCAACAAATAAAGCTAATTCAGACAAAAATTCAAAATTACTATATATGACACTTTACTTGCTGGTAGGACCGACTTTTGTCAGAGAAATCCTCAAATATTAAGATGGATTCACATTTGGTCAAATATTTGACCGAAATATGTTTTTCCCGTCTGTGAGCTCAAGCTTGAGCTGATGTGTTTGTTGTTTGTATTGATTCTTGTATCTTTTAACATTTGTAACTGCTTTTTGTCAATTATTTTCCAAATGTGAACCTAGCTTAAGTCAGAGTTTTGAGAGCATTTCCATTGTACAATTCGGCCCATCTGTAGTAAAAAAATTTTAAGGTCAAAGATGTTTTTTTTTGTTAATAATAAATTATTTAGTAATTTTCTATATTTTAAGAAGAATTGAATTTTATTCAGAGATTTTTTTGTTAAAAATAAAGTCGATTTTTATTTTCTTTATTTTTGGAAGACATGTGTTTTACTCATCATTTTTAAAAAAAAAAAAAATTACAAAATACTCAATTTTTATTTTGAAATTTATTTTGATCAATTGCATTTTCTTCTCATTCTCATTTCTCATTTACCTTTAACATGATTGAAGATTTTTTGTTAACAATAAATTAGTTTTTTCTTTTCTTTATTTTTAGAAGAATTGAATTTAAATTATTTAGAATTATTATACAGAAAATAGACGAAATTTTAATTTTTCAAATTTTTTTATTAATTGAAATTTACTGGATGAACCATGATTTAAGATTTCAATTTATTGAGCCCTTTACAATCATGTTATTATTAGAAATAAAGCTAATTATTTTCTTAAAACAAAGAATTCTTTCTTAAACGTAAACAATTTCCCAACTTCCCTTTAACATAATTTAAGTAAATTAATGAATACTGTAAACTTTACTTACGCACATTATTTTTCTGAGTGTGTCCAATGCGCAAAGCATGAAATGTCGATTGAAACGTGCGTTGGCTGGTTGTTGTTGTCGCCAGTGTTGCTATTGTCATTGCTGCAATGAAAAACTAGTTGCGGACAAATTTTCCTTTTTCGGTGACAACGAAGCGAAATGAAACTTCACATCCACTCGCACGCACACACACACACACACACAAGTGTGTGGTGAAATTGTGTCACAAATCTAAACCACCGCATGCACAGACCGTCCCCCATTACCAGCAGTGACAGCAATAGCGCCAACTCTGCCACCTGAACCAGAATCAGAACCAGAAACACGGCCACATTTTACAGAAACGAGTTGTTCATTAAATGATCAGATACAAACATGCAAACACAACCACTCACACACACACACACACACACATGTATGAATATGTTAACGCTTTGTGTATCACTTACTTTTTTCGTGGTTGCCACAATTAAAGTGAATGTAATAAATTTTGTTGTTATTAAATTTTTTAATTACAAATTGGTTCTTTGTGTTCTTATTCCTTGTCCAACAGCGTATTTTCCCTCCTCCTGCACTGTCTTCTTTTTTTTTTGCACCATTGGATCTGAACTAACGTAATGTGTAAATAATTTGTAGAATTGCGAAAATTACATGACGGAGATTCCCTTCATGGCGTACACCTTATACTGAACAGTTTCTTTGGAAAAGTCGCCAAAGCAATGTTTGGATACCCAGAGTTTTCTCTTTCATGTGTTATGCGATACATTGGACGCTTATGATCATGTAATGGACCGATGTGGTACAATATTCCCTTATAGAGACTAAAAAACTACCTCTGACTACCTAAGAACTTTTTCTTATACTCCATTGATTCCATTGGTTTTGAATATTGGAGATTGTTAGCAATTCCACATTTCATTTCATTTATCTTAAGATTATTATGCAGATGTGGGGCTATTGAACAATTGTGTATGACTGTGTAAAACACACGCAGCCAATGTCTTCAAATCGTAAATTCCCAAATGAATAGATTTATAGAGATCTTGAAGTGGCAGTAAAAATCCCCAGCAAACTCATGACCTAACCCAATAAAAACGAATCGTTTTGCCCATAATCACTGGGTTAATTTATATCCCATCCAGTTTCCCTCTAAATTCTCGGTAATTATAAAAAGAACATATGTACAATAATTGATAAATAAACTTATGTACACCCATTTTGCTGTGTGTGTTTTTTTTTTAGTAATTTGAGGTCAAATTCTGCGGATGAGTGAATAATAATAATGTGTATTGCTGTGCCCTGCTCTGCTGTTCACATCACATATGATTTTCTTATTGTGTAGTTGTGTTTTATGATTCAATGTTTGAACAATTGGGCATAAAAGTATTCGTCAGCTTAAGTGGCTTGGTAATGACTAACAGTATTGTGCGTGGAATGGTCTATTGTTGTCAAACGGTGGCATTAGGAAATTTTGATTATTTGCACTTCGAATTACGGTGCGTTGCACTTTCACACTCAGAACATGAAATGCATTTTTTTAAAGTTTTAATTTATTTATTTATCAACTTAGTTTTTTTTAATTTATTTCTTTATTTATTACAATAAAAAACTATAATAAACTAAACTATAAGTGAGAATACCTTTCGTGAGAGGGAGATATGTAAAGCTAATTGATATATAGAAAAAGATATCTTTCATTCATAAAAATTATTTTCACAAAAATTTGTTTTTGAAAAATACACTAAATGAAATTTCCCCAAAAATTCGGTAAAATTACCCAATGCAAAATCCCCCTAATGTTAGGAGAAATACTTAAAAAACAACAATAGGTTTTCGTTATTTGGAAAAACTATATTTTTTAACAAAAAATAAATCAAAAGTCTGAGAAAAATAGTAATTTTACATTTATATGTACCTTGCTCTCACACATACAGTGTCAAAATATCTTCAATGTCTTCCCGGCACTATGGACATCTTATTTTATCTATATTGGCTGCAATGGCTCCGTGAACTGTGGCCCCTATGAAAAATGGCTCCCATTCAAAAATGAAGAATCGTTATGCAACATCACGCCCCAGTCAAAAATGAAGAATCGTTATGCAATATCACCCAAACAAACACCCCAAACAAAAATAAAACCCAAAAAAAAATAATGTTTTGGAATAACGATCCTAATTATCACATTTGAATAATGACTCCAATTTTAAAATGAGCGATGGCGCCAGCAGAATATGAATTTCTGAATGTCACAACTGGCAGGAAATACATTTGCTGTAAGATTATTCCACATACGAACGGTTCGAATGAATTTTGTCTATAGTGCGTCGTCCGGTCAACCGGCCATTTCACAATGAACGGATGAGAGACCCTGGCTAGCCGTGTATTCCAACTAAATGTTCTAACTTCAGGGACCAGACGACGCATGTCTGACGAACAGATACCGTTAAAAAATCTATAGAACAGCGATATACAACCCACATTCCGACGATGCTGTAGGGGGACAATAGAGTTGGATACCCTACTATCTCCACCGCTCTCCTCTGTACACGGACCAGAACTTTTGTTTTAACAATTTCCCAAAAAAAAATGGAAAAATTCACCAAAATTAAAAAATTTCATATAAAAAAATGTTCCAAGAAGAAAAATGAAATATTACCTAAAAATTATGAACAAGTCAATTTCTTTGGAGAATTTTTCATAACGAAAATTTCGTATGAGATCTTTTTTGGACATTTTTCATAGAGCCGCTGTAATGTAGATGTGTTGCAGCTTTTTGTTTTAAAACGTCTTGTCCTATCAAGGACCAAAATGCAAAATTCCCCAAAAAATTACATAAAAAAATTTTTTTTACAAAAAATCTGAAAAAATCAACGAAATTCGTCAAATGAAAAATTCCCAAAAATACAAATTCCCCAAATGAAGAAATCCCAACATAAAATTCGGAAAATCACCCAAATAATATTTGAGAAGTTTCCCAACTGAAGAATTCCTAAAAATAAATGAAAAATTCCCCAAATGAAGAATTCCCAAAAATAAATGAAAAATTACCCAAAAAGGCCAACATGAAATTCGGAAAAACACCCAAATAATATTTGAGAAGTTCCCCAACTGAAGAATTCCCAAAAATAAATGAAAAATTCCCCAAATGAAGAATTCCTAAAAATAAATGAAAAATTCCCCAAAGAAAAATTCCCCAAAAATTCTAAAAAATCACCGAACTAAAAACTGAAAAATTCCCCAAAAAGACCAACATGAAAATTTCCCCAAAAATTTGGAAAATCATCTAAATAATATGTGAAAAGTTCCCCAACTGAGGAATTCCTAAAAATATATGAAAAATTCCCCAAAAAGACCAACATGAAAATTTCCCCCAAACATTTGGAAAATCACCTAAATAATATGAATGAAAAATTCCCTAATTTAGAAGAAGACTCGGGGCCCGTCACGCCCCACCTTACAATTCAACCAATTGCAACGTTTAAAAATATTAACTTGCCGTCACATCTAAGTATTTAATATAATCAACCATAAGAGACATTTTGAAATGAACTGTCAATTTCCTTCCCCCGACTGGAATGTTCACTTTAATCATATCAACAGCGAGAAATGCCAGCCTTAAAAAAAAAGTTTCGGGATATGCTGCATTTGTAGTCAATCCATAAGGCTTCCAAATGTTTTCCCAGCAGATTTTAAAGAGATTTCTCAAATACCTTTTGAGATAAATAGTGTAGGCGTATTGATAAAAAATTGGGGTATTTTTCATTGTTCAAATTTTGGGTTATCTAAAAACTATGAACATTTTTTTTTTCATAGCGATGGCCCTTTACATTTTAGTGGTGGTCATTAATATTTATAGGGGAATGTACGCTCCAACCATTCATAACCGTTCTCTGGGTGAAGGCGAGACACATGTTATCTATGAACTCCATAGGGTAATCACCAACAAATTTCCTGAGTTACGAAAATAATCCCCACTTGGCAGTTACTAAAGAAATTTACTGAGTTATTTTTCTTTTGGATGTTATTTAATTTGGTGATTATTTCATATCGCCGCCCATGTTGAGACCATTGTTATCTAACAGACAAATACTTTTGTATGTAACTGTACGTCAATGTTATCCAGAGACCTGATTCACTGTAAACCGTTGGTTGGGCAGCACCAACCAGCAAATCATGTCCAATGAACGAACAGCCAGCCGTCAACGATGAACAGAAACAGCAACACAAATTGAAACGCAAAAAAAAGAAACACTTGAGTGACTCATAAGAACCGCAATTGATGATATTGGACGCTCGAAATGAAAATTGAATAAGCAGACAGTCCGCGTACTTGTACGGACGGAATGGCACACATCGTTCTGTACGCTGAAATGTGAGTTTCTGTTGAATTGTGCCGTACAAAGGAACATTTGTATGACGAATCAAATTCTGGCAAAGCTGGCCTTGCCGGTGCAAGTGCGATATTGAAATTAGATTTCAAATCGTCTTGTGTGTTTCAAATAAATGAAATCCTTCGGGTGATTCTCCTGTAAAGGCTGTTCCCCCTGAGATGTAATTGCTCTATTGCATCCTTTGCTGTTTGTTTTGCAGAGGATATTGACATTTTCCTGATTTCATTGCTCCAAATGCATCCGAGTTTTTATCTCAAAGTGTCATTGTACCTATAACCAAATTATCGCTTCTACGCTGTTCTATTTCCCTGTCACTTCAGATTGAAAACAAAATTACAAGTTTCTCCCTTGCCATGGTTTGGGAAAAAAAAAATGTTGCTCTGACATGATGTTGAAGCAGACAATGTAATTTGATAACTTTTGTAGTTGTAGTTGTTGTTGTTTTGCTTTCTCATTTCCTTCATCTTCATCTTTTCGACATTATTCTCACACCAGGACAATGAACTCTAACCACACTGAATATCCTGCTTCCGTCTCGAACTTGGAACAGAAATTCCAAAGCAAAAATGAAAAAGAAAATGTAATTGAATTGTCACAAACTCACAATGGATAAATTGTAATCTGCAACAATAACAGCAACAATTTGTAAAAGATTAACATGATTTCGTTGTATTGCTCGGCTCGATTATTCAGCTGCTTGTTTTGCTAGCTTCAGCTCTATTGCCATCCAACCGAACCGAGGACCGACACATTCCACCATCAAAAGGACTGAAAGAATGGATGAATGACTGCATGAATGAATGAACGACGTCGAAGGAACAGTTGTGTTTCGAATAATACAACTATGACCCAATTTTATGCAGACATTTTTGCTAAGCAAACATCATCAATATCTCTGCACCACATCCACATGCTGCCCCCCCCAAACACCACCAAACAGTTGCACAATCCTGACTGTGCAAACAATACAATATCCGACCGACAAACTAGTAACAGCCACCAGAGCAACCAGAGAAGAATGAACTCTAGCATTGTTGAAAAGGATATGAGTAGAAAAAAACCGTACAGAGTTTGTTTAAGCCTTCCATGTATGTTTGAATGGTCGTCGTTGGAGGACGGTATGACAGGCAAGGTGCAGGTGAAGGTCTCGTCGCGGTACCCCCATCATTGGAAAGAGTTGAACAAAAAAAATACTTTCGTTTAGAAAAATTTTTCTCTTTCATGTGATTACGTATTTCCCTTAACATTCCATTTAGGACTAGATACGGAACTCCAATCAAATCAGTGAGCTGTGCCCGATATAGTTGGCCTACTGACTGACCCGGACCTAATGTTTATAGCCGGTACCGAATGGATACAGGTTTTTGCTACAGAAGTTAATTTGGAGATTAGTCAGAAAGTGTCTGGCATTTACGAGTTGGTACCTGTCGCTGAAAAGGGTTCGGATGTTACACGAACCGGAATTTCCTGTGCAATAGTTATCTCACTACGGCCGACCATAAAGTGAGGACAGTTCATCGAAAAATACATATAGATGATGTTAAACTTCTGTGCCGCCTAACAAAACAAATGCGTGATACTTTGTGACAAATATTAAGGAATTTCGTATAAGATTTCTTCTTCTTAAACTCATGTTCATAGATTCCTCGTCTACGTTTTCATTGTTTCAAATGCATGCAAACATTCCTAGCATAACATAATGCTGAGAAGTAGTCGATCTGAGCGAGAAAACGGCTCACAACCACATACAATTTCACTTTGTGACTGTGGCTCTCTATGTAGTGTGAAAAATAGAGTTACACATCAAAATGCTCTATGAAGAAATCCTCAAAAATTCTGAAAAATTTCCAAAGAATTTATTAAAACTTACCGTGTGCAAAATCCCCCAAATACTACGAAAAATGCAAAAAAAAAAAAGGAAGAATATCCCAAATGAAGAATTCCCCTAAATAAATGAAAAATAAATAATAATTTATTAAATAATAATTTATTTATTATTATTTATTTCGATCTCTCTGTCTCTTCAGAATCATATTACTTTTACAGCACTTTATTATAATTTGCGTTGCTACTTTTATCTAATATTGAAGGTAACCACATTCAATAAGAATATCCCAAATGAAGAATTCCCCAAAATAAATGAAAAATAAATAATAATTTATTAAAAAAAATTTAATTTATTTAATTTATTTAATTTATTAAAAATTACCCTGTGCAAAATCCCCCAAATAAATGAAAAATTACCCCAAAAAGCTGAATATGAAAATTTCCCCCAAAAGCCCTATATAAAAACTTCCCCAAAAACTCTGAAAAACACCCTAAACGAGTTATGAAAAATTACCCAGTGCAAAATTCCCCAAGTCATCCCCCAAAAAACAACATTGTAAAACAAAAACAATATGTGATTGACTTCTGTCATGAAAATGTTTCCAAAAAAAAAACAAAAAAAATCCCCATAAATAAAAAATTGGGGAATTTTTCACTGTCCATTTTTTTTGGGGGCATTTTTCATATGAAAAAACAAAACATGAAATGTTACCTACAAATTATGAAAAACTCCCCAGTTTTGTATGAGATTTTTTTTGGGAATTCCTAATTTTATTAGGGCATTTTTCATAGAGCCCATCAAAGTACAAATATGGACAATTCTAAAATGAGAGAGTAAACTGCAAAATAGTCACGTCTCACATGGCCATTTAATGCGGGCTGTTGGTAATGCTACTAACAATTCGATTTACATACCGAGATTTTTCTTGGTATGATCTAAAACTTGGCTTAAATACCAATTCAAAAAAAGCATAAAAAACTTTGGATTGATGAACTACACAGAGAGCGCAGACACAATCCGATAATGTTTACGAGCCCAAAGCCAGTCGAACAGAATAGATTCCCTCTCGCTCTCTCTGCCTATCTCCCAGCATACTCTGCCTTTCCCTATCTCCGAGCATATTTGCAGTCTCCGTAACTCCCATATTCCCTCTCGGTCTATCCGCAAGTATATTCTCTATCTGCCTGACTCCAAGCATTTCTTCCTCTCATTATCTCCATATATATCTCTCCCTCTCTCTCTCTGTCACTTCAGAATCATATTACTTTTACAGCACTTTATTATATTGAAGGTTAACCACATTCAATATACCGCCCCTCCTATTGTAATACTGCAAAACTATAAACAATGTTAAAACTAATGTCAATGAACAACAAAATGTCAAATCTCTTCTTATCAACAAAATACACACACATGCAAATAGTAAAATTCTCGGTGGCTAAACTAAGGCCTAAGCAAGGCCTTCGGGCGGGCCTTCTTAAGGAGGCAAAAGAACATGTACCTGCTCACATTTATAATTAACATCGGATTACGAGCGAGGCTTTCACTTCAGGGACTTGGACTTCCAGAAATGAAATAAAACACTTTTTTTTGAATCCTCTTAAAATGAGGACTCTTAGAAGCCCAAACCAGAGATGTGTACAATTATAAGAGTGGTGATCGTATTGGTGCGTTCTAATCCTACGAAAACGCCTTTCACGAATGAGTGTGGGAAGCGCCAAGAAAATATGTTCGTTATCGTTTGTCCATGTTTATCGTGGTCTTTTGGTGTACTTTGAAGGTCGGTGTTAGAAGGCCTTCACGAAGGTCTTCTCTTAGGCAGTCTTTCAAATGTACCCACTGGATGTCATTGGTGATGTTTATGTATGGTTTACACACATATGTATGCGTGCGAAAAGCGAGGGCCATTGATTCACCGTTATATGGTTGCTTGGCTCCTTCTCCTCTCCGGAAGGGTCTGAGTATTTATCCGCTGTTAGATCTGCAACTGCCAGACAAATACAAAGTTTTTATTTTACAGCTTGTATTTATGACAAAATGACAATGGCAGTAATTGTGAATTTCACATACAAACACACACACACATCCAGCCACAGACAAAACATCATGTCAAAATTGTCATGTCAACATAAAGCAAAACAAAAAAAGAAACAAAAGAAGAAGCACAAATTTACACAAAACGAATGACACCAGCGGAACAAAACGGGAAAATGAAACGGACGGATGTGTCTTACACACTGTTTTCCTGCAAACACACACTCACTCCCTCACATCGGCCGGGACACAAGGTTTCACATATACAATATGATAAAGTTGACGGGGGGAACAAAGTGGGCAATACTCCGTGTGTGTGTCAAAATGGCAAACATACCGCAACAGTGGTGATGGCTGCCTGGAATAGGTCGTCGGGCACAGCTTGAGGTGTTTGGCGGAATTACGGCATACAAAATGAGATATTAAAACAAAGCGAAACAAAAAACGAATGAGAGAATATACTCCAATGTGCGGATTATTTCCATTAAAATGAGATAGCAAAAAGGGACGTTAATATGACGTTGAATTCGTCGGATCTAATCTGGTCGGCTTTTTCTGTCTATCATTCAAAAACTAACAATGTTCAGTTTAAATTGTATAAAAACGCCTATGCCCCATTTGAATATTCCACTCTTAAAAATGTAGACATAGAAATTAATGTTAAACAAGGCTAATGTTTTATTCAGGATTTGTGCATTCATTCATTCATTCCTATAGGTTGGCAATAAAATGAAAATGATGGGATTTTTTAAAAAGCAAATATTTTTCAACTTATTCCCTAACATTATCCATTTGATTTTGTCAATTTATTGGACAACCGATTGTTGTTACTTATTTCCCTTAACATCCCATGAAGGAACTGACGGGGAACTTCTCTCTTCTCGGCCTAGAGATTACTCTCTTAATCGTAAAGTCGCCGGCAATGACGATGCATTAAAAAATATTAAAAATAGTCATTGAAAATTGAAAATTTAAGAAAAAACATTTTTTTTTGCTAAAGAACTTTGAATTTTCTGAAATCTAGCTAAATGTAGATGAATTAGAAAAAAATAAGTAGTAGTAAGTAAGTAATTTTTCCCCAAGAGATTTTTCTTGGTATGATCTAAAACTCGGCTTAAATACCAATTCAAAAAAAGCTTGATGAACTACACAAAGAGCGCGGACACAATCCGATAATGTTTACGAGCCCAAAGCCAGTCGAACAGAATAGATTCCCTCTCGCTCTATCTGCCTATCTCCCAGCATGCTCTGCCTTTCCCTATCTCCGAGCATATTTGCAGTCTCCTTAACTCCCATATTCCCTATCGGTCTATCCGCAAGTCTCTCCGAAGTTGACCAACAATTTAAGCGAATTCCCAGTTTGTACCACCAACCACAATTTTTCGAATATCAAAGCCCGAGTTTGCTGTGTCTATGTCTTCTTCACAATTTTCACTTATAAGCTCTGCAACCCTTCAGAATTGTGGAAACTAAAACAAATTTTCTAAAAAAAAGAATCCCAACTTGGGGATTTTCCCCTATTTTAGGATTTCTGGGATTTTTTTGGTTAAACTCCTACATTTTGTTTAATTCTTCGATTTGTCCCCGAGTCTCCTTTGAAGTTGGCAATTTTTTCCAGCATATTCTCAGTTTGGACCAGAATTTCTCCAATAGCAAAGCAAAACTTGCAGAAAGTGTTGCCCGATTTTGCTGTGTACATTAGGGCGGGTCGATTTGTATGGGTGGAAAAAAACCAACAAAGCGGATAGCAAAAACGAAAACTACAGAAAATTCTAAGAAAGTTTTGCCAAGAAACCATGGGTCTAATATTAATTCCCAGTTCGCGCAGAGCGACTTTAGATTTTGAGGTCATACTTATTAAATTGTACTCAAAAACCTATACTTTCATAAGAAGCGATCCGGAAAATTGTGCTTGGTTTCTTCGATTAGAACGAAAGTTTGTGCTTCTATGTATGCAGCATACAGATATTCCCATATTTTAAAAAAAAATGCTAAAATTGACGAAAATACGGTGGATCGAAAAAAAAATTTTATTATTGTAAGTTTTCCAAAAATTAAATGTTCTATAAGAACCACTAAATGTGATTCTTTTACCATTCTCGGATGATATCTTCCATTTTCTTCTTCGCTCGTCAGAGAGTTGTTTTTTCTGCCATCAAAGGAGAAGGTTACCAGATCACAGTCATTGCATTGCTTTCTTCGAAGAGAATCCCTACATTTCTTTCTTTCACGTGAAACTTTAGATTTGTCCATAATTATTGGTTCGGGAATGGTTAGCTTCCTTTCACTGTGCTGATCAATCATAAAGTCTTGGAGTTCAATGGGTATTAAACCACAGCAGCAAGGCAATGTTTTTGCGCACTGACATTTTCCAATATAAAACACTTGATCAATTGTTTCCAGAAACGTTGAAGACTTACTTGGTCTACTTTTAAATTTTATTTCAGTATGATATTTATTTAGCAATGTTTTCAGTTTTTTCGAGGCACTTTTTTCATTGATTAACGGAATGTTTAGTTTATTCAAAATTTTCCAAATTTTGTTTGCCACTTGTATGTTAAGATTACCGTACGATATTTTTGTTTTTGTTGTTTTTTGCTCAGCCACGAGTAAAAATAAATAGTTATTTAATACGTCACGATTACTTGGTAGATTTAGATCACTTAAATCTCTTGGCAAGCCAATATTCAGACTGGGAAGAACACAAGACCCGGAGTTCATTGAAATTGTATCAATTTCAAAATTGGTTTAATCAACTGATGTTTCCATTATAATTTATTAATCGAAAACTATTTAAAACTTGAAAAAAATTATTTAGAACACACTATTGTTTATTCAACGCAGACCACTTGTGTGGTAAGAGTACCGTGCTCAGCCACGTTATTATTATTGCATTAATTGCATGACATGCTGATATTTTTAAAACTATAGGTTTTTGAGTACAATTTAATAAGTATGACCTCAAAATCTAAAGTCGCTCTGCGCGAACTGGGAATTAATTTTAGACCCATGGTTTCTTGGCAAAACTTTCTTAGAATTTTCTGTAGTTTTCGCTTTTGCTATCCGCTTTATGCGAAAAAAATTCGACCCGGCCTAGTGTACATATCTCTTTAACAATTTTCATTTATCAGCTCAGCGTTCCTTGAGAATTGTGGAAACTACAGAAAATTGCCTAAGAAAAAATTCCAACTTGGGGATTACTCCCCAAATTTTGGAATTGTTTTGATTGAAATCTTACATTTTGTGAATTTTTTTCGATTTTCCCCGAGTCCCTTTCGAAGTTGACCATTTTTATCAGCAAATTCTCAGTTTGGACCAGAATTTCTCCAATTGCAAAGCAAAACTTGCCAAAGTGTTGCCCGATTTTTCTAAACAATTTTCACTTATCAGTTTTGTAATTCTTCCGAATTAAGGAAACTCCTAACAAAAATCCTTAACCTTTAAGGAATTCTAGGATTGTTTTGGTTGAAATTCTACAATGTGTTTAGTTTATTTAATTCTGAGTTTTTAACACTCACGGAAACACAAAATATCATGTAAGTGAGCAAAAAGCGTTTCATAACTTTTCAAGTTATTGCCGTCAAACCATCTTCCATATTCGATAACATGCATTGAAAACCATCCAATAACACAGTTGTTGCAATGGTTTGACTGCCATAACTTGAAGAGTAAAATCAATAATTATTTTCTTAAAATTACTAAGAATCTTACAATCCCTCAAACTACATTATTAGTTTCATACACTTTCATGGAGTTTTTAAAAGTTATGAAACACTTTTAACTTGCTTATATGATATTTTGGATTTCTAATGTGAGATTATTTTAACTGAATTCCAAATGGCGGATTTAGTTCCAAAAATTCCGCAAATTCCACCACTGTGTCTGCTGCGACTTTTTTAAAAATTGTTTTGAGATCCATTGAAATCCCTTGGCCTGTGAAAATATATAAAATTTGAATACCAATTGACCTCAAGAATTATCGGATTTTCGCCCATATTTTCACCATAGACATTCTACAGTTGCCAATATTTTTGGAATTGCCCCCTCGGCTAGGTGAACGTACATAATTTCAAATTGTTATGTGACGGCCAATATCTCAAAACATTTTGACTACATTCCATTTTAATATCACCGGTTGTAAGCAAATGTTTATTGGCTGGATACACATAACCGGAAGTCGACAATACAAACGTTGTAAAATACGTTTCGTTCGTTAAAACAACAATAAAAGTGAACAGCAACAACAACCCAGCACAGCAGAAAAGCGCAACAAATAATAAATTAAATTCATATTAACCTCTGATCCAAATAATTGTGTCGGCATGGAATGACTCCGTGCCAGCGACCGGCTGGCAGACTGGTCATACTGCTGGCGGTGGTGGTGGCGGTCTTCGAGGTTGGTGGTCAGTGAAAGCAAGAGCGGCCGTAGTGGTACGCACTTTACAATTTAGCCATCAGTTGACGGCGACGTGTGTCTGACGGGCTGATTGTGACTGTATTGGTTGGCTCAGAGTGCAGTCACCATCACCATCATCATCATCATGACTGTTGTTGTATGACCGATATGCCATTGTTGTTGGTTGTGTTTTTTGTGGGTCTGGGGGTTTAACAAGTGCGATACGTGAACAAAACGGAAATGTAGCTGAAAGATTATTATTTATTTATTTATATAATTAATTAATACTGACATAATAATGTAGGTAGAGATAGACTCTCACTCGACCACAAACAATCGTATCTTTTTCAGAAAAAAAAGAGGAGAAAAAAGTAAAACAATAAAATCCACTTGGTGTTGTAAAGAAATGAGCCCGACTTTTGTTGGCCAACAATCAACGCGCGAAAGCTTAAAACAACAAACGCGCACACAACACAAATAAACAAAAACATGCAGACTGTCAGAAAGTTCTATTGGCGCAGTCAGAGTGTCGGACGAAACAAACCGGGGAGAGTAGGTCAAGACCATTGTGATGATGTCGTCGTGTTTATCAGTGAAGATGCCATACGGGCTCATGCGATTAAAATAACTCAAATATTTGGTAAATGTCGACGATTATAAAAAATGTAAATCGTCTAAAAAAAAAAGCGCGGCATGTGAGATGGCTAGACTTTTGGCGTGGCCGACTTTTTGATAGTCTGCATGTATTTCATGTGATAAATAATTGATTACAATAACAAATAATCTAAAAATAATCAAGATTACTTCAAATTACTGTAAAATAATCAAACAGAATCACGCGATTTGCTCGAATCACACGTTGCAAGACATTATCGTTAGTAATTGTTCGCTTTTGCCACGAGGCCATGTTGGAACGTGAGCAAAAATCTATCCACGATGGCATCTCGAATAAAGATATTGAAATCCTTGAATTCCACCAGCAATTTTTTTCATAAAAAACAATAAACGATAATTTATACTAGTATAGAAAAATAGAACTCAAATCAAAGACTGGTTGAATTTGATGTAGACAAAAAATTGGCATCACCATATTTTTTAATGGCAGCAATCAGGATTACTTGCGATTACTGTAAATAATCAGAAAGAATCAAAAGTAATCTCTGAAAGTAGTCGGATTATTTTCTAATTACTTTTGATTCTTTTTGATTATTTATAGTAATCGCAGGTAATCCTGATTTTTTTTTAGATTATTTGTAATTGAAAATCTGAATATAATCGTAATTTAAAAGTTACTGCACCTCTACAAAAAATTTAACTTAATTATTATGATTAGTAATCATTATTTGACAGCTATGCTTCTAAGAAATGTTTGATGATGTTCAACTGGAATCCGAAGGATGTTCCCCCATTTCCCAACCGAGGATGCATTTACAAAATAATTACAATATATCTTTTAGCAAAAGCATTTGTAAAACTGCCATTGCCATGGGACTCTAAGTGGACCTTAAACTTGTTATAACCAATTTTTGATTTTCGATCTGGGTGGCGATGTTCCTTGGAAAAAGTGCTTGATAGTTGGAATTTGGTACAATTGTTTCCCTCTTGTACCAAATACCAACAATCGGCAATCCAAGAACCGTCGTCCCCAGATCGAAAACCAAAATTTTAAATGTTTACTATGTAAGCAATTTACCGATGTAAAAAATTCCCATAACCGTGTATATGAAGATTTTTCCATTAAAAAATCTTAATATATAAAAACATTCGTGCATATGTTTGCACGAGCATCAGATCCTAACGATAAGAGCTACAGAAGCAATATTTACTCAACAGATTCGGTTTATAGCGCTGGGGTTAATTTATATTGAAAATTTTAACGTATGGATGTTTTTTAACTTCTCTCCAATCAGTGAGCTGTACACGATATAATTTGTATACTCACTGACCCGAACGTACTGTTTAAAGCCGCCTCCAAACGGCTAATGCTTTTCTGGAGAAGTTCAACCAACCACACCATGGCCGTCCTCATTACTTTCCAATTACGACGAGCATTATCATGTTAAATCCCCAAACCTATCTCATAAAATCAGGCATTGACCAAAGAAACTATGGCTCATCGTTGTCTTAGATTGATTGAATCATTTGTGCATTTCCATTGAAAGGCAGAGCGTAGTCTTCCCATGGCACACTGTACATTTCATACTGAAAGTTATTACTTACATATTTCCCTTAACATTCCAAGTAGGAACACACGGGGAACTTTTCTCGAATCACTGAGCTGTGTACGATATAAATTGTATACTCACTGACCGGGACCTACAGTTTAAAGCCGGCTCCGAACAGCTATTGCTTTTCTAGAGAAGTTTTACACGGCTTAGAGATTGCTCTCTTACTCGTAAAGTCACCAACATTTACGAGGTGGAAACAGCCGCTGACAAATGTTTGATGGTCTTACCCGGTTTCGAACTCGGGTTCTTCTGTGTGATAGTCGCAAACTAATCGTACTTTCAAATAAAAAAAAAAAATTGAGAAAATATCCAGTAGGATTTTTTTTATAGAATTTTCAAAAAAAAAAAAAAAGTTATTTGGCGGACCCTGTACATATTGCACCTTATGTACAAAAGGGTCACAAATCAAAATTATAACTCATCAACGCATCTAAAAATAATTATCTGTAGTTCAACGAAATTAACATAGAAATAGACATAACTGTATTTTTCGAGTTTAAGAAGATATGAACTAAGTTTTTGCAGTAGTTAAAGATGTGTCCTCTGAATTAATGTATGGAAAAAACGTCAGTTTTGGAAAATTGTGAGTTGTGACCCTTTTGTATTTAGGGTGCGATGTGTTCATTCGAAATACGGCACAGGGTAATGCGTTACCATTACAAGGTTATGTATGTGATAAGTACATGATATTAGCAACATTACGCTTTGAATTCGAATTTATGACTACAATGATATTTTAAAATTTAAAAAGAAACGATTTGAGTGACTTTATCAGAGAACTGAATTCGTTACAGTCATTACTTAAGATAATTTGAAAGGCGATGACAAAAAAGTGACTTTTAATTTCCATGAAAATTGTATCCACTTTATTTACTTACACATTACATAAACAGTTTAATGGCAGTGCAAAGAGTGACAGGCATTCATATGTGTGTGTGTACACATTTCTATACAAATATCTGATATACTATCCAAGTGTTTATGTATCTACCTGTTGTATGTGCAAATATTTGTTTACATTTAGAGACGGAAATTTCTTTGAAATCTCATGTAGCGCCGTCCATTCATCCACTTTACTCACAGCTCACGTTTTGTTGTTTTTTTTGTATGTGAAAATAAAAATAAACTTTTCTGCTTTGAAGGATTTGATTATTCAAAACATTTGAATTGAATTTGTGAATTAACTTACTCTCCTCGCACTCCTCCAGATTCATGGTTACCCCTTTACCCTTTCTTTGTGCCAGCCCGCAGCGGTTGTATGATTATTGGCTGGCACACATCCAGTTTGGTATACGAACATGAAGGCGTGTGTGCCTGGCGGCCTGGCCATGTGGACTTATTTGCTGAAAGCTTTTTGTGTGTGGATCAATGGATGTAGGACATACTCGTAATATGATTTTTATTTGTACACTTTATCGATGACATAATGCATTTTTTTTGCGGCAGAGTAACGCCGCCAACGGCCATAACAATTCCATTTAATGTTCTCATTCATCGGTATGTGCGGATTTAAAAAAAAAACGAAAACGAAAACGTAATTTTTAGTTTGCCATTCTCTGGAATATCCATTAATTTTATTTCATTTTCAGTGTGTTGGACATGATACACATGAGTGTCATTGAGTTTGCCAGCCAGTACACAAAACATTATTCATGATCGTTTTCATCGTCGTCGTCGGTCGTCGGTCGTCGTCGCCGTTATATCGGATGTTATTCATTTAAATTTCTATCTAAACTACTTTTGAGATTTTGGTTTTTTATGTCTAATTGAGTTCAAATCAAATCTAGAGGATTTGTTTTCTTTTTACAGTTGTTGTGGAATAATACATTCATTTTGGTTTCTTTTTTTGTTGTTTTCTTTCAGAGAGCGTTAAGATCATATTGGGCCGTCACACAAAAATCCTGGTCAAATATATGGTAAAATTGGAAACAAAAAATGACAAAACCGAAAATCGTGTATTGGTAAGTTAACCTAGATCGCCTATTACTGAATGCATTCTGATTAAATAGTTGTGGGTTTAAATCTCGTACAGATTATTCAGAGAATAATTGTGGCAACCTAAAGATGTCGATGTTTGAACGTTTGCTATTGTGTCCAGTCATTGGGAAAATATAAACATAAACGCCAATGTTTATTTTTGTACCGAATGTATTTTTTTAGACGTGTGGTTTTTCGATCTGGCCACACTTCTTTCAGAGTTGGTCTTTTTGACAGCTGTCACTGGGTTTGTGCTCAGTTTGGTTTGCCATTTCATAATGAATGGACTTACTCCGGAACAACGTTTGAAAATCGTGCAAATTTAGTACCAAAATAATGGCCACCGAAAATTTTGTTCAGCGATGAAACTCACTCTTGTTTGAATCGCATTTGAAGTAACGAAAATCCACAGGACATTCTTGAGACATGCTCGAAAAGTCAGTTTTTGGTGTGCTCTATGGGCAGAGGGAATCATTGGTTCTTATTTCGTCAAAAATAAAGCCGGCCACAATAGGTAACGCTATCAAGCCCTGATTAATTACTTTTTCGTGCCTGAATTGAAGGTTGTTGATGTGGACGACCTTTGGTTCCGACAAGAATGCTCTACATGCCATACTTACTTTATTATATCCCTTAACATTCCATAAAGGAACAGACGGGGAACTTCTCTCGAATAAGTGAGCTGTGCTGGATATATAATTGTGTATACTCACTGATCGGGACCTACTATTTAAAGCCGGCTCCGAACGGCTAATGCTTTTCTAGAGAAGTTTTACGTGGATTCGAGATTACTCTCGTATCAGCATTTTGAGGTGGAAAACAGCAGTTTGATGGTCTTACCCGGATTTGCACCTGGGTTCACTTGTGTGATAGTCGCACACACCACATGCCATACAGCCAACGAAGGAATAAATTTATTGAAAGAAACTTTTATCTCGCGTCGTGGCCACCAAGATCGTGCGATTTTATACGGCTGGACTATTTTTTGAGGGATTATGTGAAGTCACAGATAAGCCTGACACTATTGACGCTTTGGAAGAGTATATTCGGCGCGTTATTGCTGGCACACGGCCCCAAATGCTGCAAAAAGTGGCCACGCGGCGGCCACTTGCCCGAAATAATTATTAACACATAATGACAAACCCTTATCTTTATAATAAAGATTAATTCTTGGCCATAACATTAAATTCTATCAGATTTATTTCTTATTGAAAAACACACGTCTAAAAAAAACACCCTTTATAAGATTTTTCATGAACTATAACCAACCAATGCCACACCCCTCGAACCCCAAAATGTTTTTTTACAATCAATGTAATTTTTAATTCTGAAGTAATTCACCCATCTCCCGCTGTACCCGGACTGAAGTGCCGTAAAAGCACGGCCTTGTCAAGTCTTTTTTAGGGACCATTATTTTTGAAACAATGAGTCAAAAACCACAGAAAATTATTTATATTGTCGTACTTTTCATATTAACGGGTGATTTAAATTGAAGCAATTTTTTAAGTTTCCCTTATTTATTTCATTCATGTGTCTGTCAGAGGAGCCTTTTCCAAAACCGTGATTGCGGTTTCTGGCTCTAACTCACGAGTACCCTATTCAAGGGACCGTTTCCAGCAACATTTTCAGAGAAGAATCGGCCAATGATGTCACCGCTCCAAAAACGCACCAAACAGACACTCTCCGAAGATGCATTGGCTTCTCGACTCTCAATTGCGCGATTGCGGATTGTTAGCAAAGGCGCCGAAATGAAAATGCGCTTTGAGCGAAATCATTGTCCTGCGTTGAGCTGCTCTAAGGTCCGAACTGAGTATCGATAACGAGGGTCATGTTTCTTCAGTTGCCGAGTATTATAAGCGAATTATGCGAGGCCTTTGTGCAAATTACAGGCTGATGCATAAAATGTTGAGTTTGTTGAGATCTACAGCTAGTCGATGATCCAGGACTGAGTCCAACAGTCTCTCGAACTTTTTCCACTTGACTTTGGAAGTTTACATTGTTCAAGCAATGTTAACTTTTTGTCAAGCTATCGAGCGGCCGAATATTCGGCACCTCTATGAACATGAATAAATGGGTCTACTCACAGCTAATCAATACAAATACGAGTATGGATGTGATTCGGATGATTGAACAGAGTGACTTCAATGTAGTGAACATCAAAAATAGCCTTCGCTTTCAGTCATCCATTTTCGTCTCATAAATGTGTACTGAGCCAAAGCACAGTCGACTGTATTTATTTAGAAAAAAAAACAACACGAAGAAGATGGTAGAGTAAAAGCAGAAAACAAACTTTAAAGAGCACACGCTAAAAATTTGTTTTTTTTCCACCATTAGATGTGGATGCGGCAGCGCCGATGTATGGAGGAATCTCCTGCCGCTTAAGCTCAATTCAGCCGTGACCATAATCATGATGAACACAACTGAGTACATGAGAGCAGCATGACTGGCCATCGTAGCCATAGCCACAATGAAGATGTCGATGCTAATGATGATCATGATGATGTTTTGTGTTGCTGCTGCCTGCTCGGTGCAATTAGCAGAGGGTGTTAATGTTTATGAATAATATCATTTATCATACTCATGTGTTTGGTTTTCCTCTCCCACATGACCCCCCCCCCCCCCTTTGGTGTACAATGGTTTTTAGGAAAAAAAAAAGAAGCTGCGGCATCAGACAGGCAACACCGACTGTGCATGCATCACTGGAGAGTCAGCAGTCCAGACCGTTCAACCGTTTCTTGATTGGTGTTGATTACACACGAAATGGAATGAATGGATCAATTGATTGGACATTAGAGGGGTTTTACATGCTGGCAAACCTAAATAATTTGAAATTCTGCTGCGTGCTGCAGCCGCCTCAGATGACTTGCTGCATGCCGGTGGCAGTTCGTTCTCATCTTTTGCTCTTTCTGTTATTAATTAATTAATAAATTGTATGTAGTTATTTTTTTTTTTCAATTAAGTTATCGAATTTTCCTTCAAGTTATTAAATGCGTTA
Source organism: Hydrotaea cyrtoneurina (assembly GCA_958296145.1). NCBI lineage: Eukaryota > Metazoa > Arthropoda > Insecta > Diptera > Muscidae > Hydrotaea > Hydrotaea cyrtoneurina. Next base: position 42,912,292 of record OY282516.1, read on the forward strand.
ACAAAATTTTATCAACACACTAGAGGGGGTCGGTTTTGTTTCCTTGTGAAGGGGTTTTCCAACAAGAGGTGTTATTTGGTAACACCCGGTGACTTCGTCAACAGGCAAAGTTGTCGCATTTGGGGCTGGGAAAACTTAAGAGTTATTGTTGAGTAGCCTCTCCATCCTCAACGTGTGACTGTTTTGACCGGGTTATGGTCCGGCGCAGATAGCGAGATAGCGGTCAAAACTGTATAACTTTTGGCCGGATTGGTATTTTTTTACGCAATTTGTTTTGTTCAATAGGAGGGACTTTAAGCTTCAATTTGCGTGTTCAAACGTAAAAATCGAACGTAAGTAATGTGGAGTTAAAAATGCATATTAATTTTTTGTTGAGTTTCCATGTAAAAGTTGAATATTTTGACATTTTAAATAGGTATATTTTTTATAATTTCTTATTTTCTTCAATCGTATTTTACAACCAATACTTATTTATTATTCCTAAACTTAATTTTGGTCAGAAAATGCCAACATTTGGCCCCTGACATTTATTTAGTCCCAAAGGTTGGGTTTTGTGGAAGAAAGCTAATTCTTGTGAGGATTAAACTGAAAAATAACACTGAAATTCCCAACAATATCAATACCATTTGGATATATTATATACAGAACACAACATCGATAAAATTTTAAGTAAACTTTTACTATTGATTTAAAGTGCACATATATTTTATTTAAATGTATTAATAAAAATTTATACTAAAATTAGAAACAAATTATAATCTTTAAACTAGTGTTAATTTAACAATATTAGTAAAAATGTCTTCCAAATAGCTTTGATTTTCATTTTGCAGTAGTTGTTTAGCTTCTTCATCTAACTCTAATGAGGTTGATTTCCATTTTTGTCGAATACTGGACATATATGGGTCTGATGTGCACAACAAAATTATAATAAGATCTTCATTAGTACAATATCTGGAAATGTTTCTTGTATTGTGCTCGCGAAAGAATCTGTAGTCGTTGTTCCTTTTTTCTTGCGCTTCTTCTGAGAGATCTCCAATTGGAAGCATATTGCGCTGAATTATTTGTTCCCCAAGGAACAACATTTTGTGAACTGTGGTTGGCATATGTCTCCAAGAATATTTTTAGTTATAAAGGGTTGCTGTCTCATTTTTTTTTTTTTTTTTTTGCTGGCCAACACTCAGGGGATGCCCCCTATAAATGCAATGCATTGTGTTATCGGAAGGAAATTAGGGTATCGGAAGGAGGAAAGAGGGAGTAGTGTTTGTTGACATTTGTTTTGAATTTCTGAATGTCACAACTGGCAGGAAACACATTTGCTGGAAGATTATTCCACATACGAATATCTTTTGCTACATGCTATAACTTCTAATATGATTTGGAATCGTCGTATTAAATCATAATCTACTCCAGTTATAGAAGCTGCAGTTTCTGGATCGGAAAAAAATCTCATTGCTGTGTTTCCATCATTAGAATTTCGTTCTCCTTGCTTTGGCTGGTCAATTATAAGGCCTACCTCACGGTATTTTTCTTGAATATCTTTTTTTTTGTGCTTTCTTTTTTCCAAATTTTTTTTGTTGTTTCTCACTGTTTCGCCTAACGGACTAGGTGGACTAGGTCCAAATATGGGCCAAATTCTCCTAATTTCAACAGAATTATTTTTTGGGTCAATAAGAACTCTTGTACAAAATTTCATCAAAATATATGCATAATAGCCACTTTCACATACAAATAACTTCTCAAAAAATATGACGTGCATTTGTACCGAATATCTTACCTTGGGTCAGAAAAATTGCTGTAGCTCAAAAAGTGCAGTCCCGATGCATGGACATGTATATATAGGAATGTAGGGGAGGGTTAGGACTACAAAATAGGAGTTGCTTGACTCACAGGAGTTGTGCTCTATGAAGTAGGAAATTTCCGATAAATTAGACCTTTTTTAAAAAAAATATTTAAATTGTTCTGAAAACAGTAGAGCTTCAATTTTTTCTACCAGTGATAGGAAATAAGTTAAGTTACAACACAAAATTTATTTCGTCCAAAAATCTTGAAAAACAAAGTTATGATCATTTCAACTTTAAAAATTAACTACAAATATCATAATTACTAAATTCTGAAAAAGCCCATTTTGGACCACCCTGTTCTCAGTGAAATAGGTAAAATAGAGTTCTAATTTTTTGGCTCCCGAGGTTTACTACTGTCTACTTTCATATGAGTCTAATAACTTTAAAATCGGAGAACAACAACCAAAAGGAGTTTTGGCCGCTATCTCAAAATATTGACCACAGTGCGGCGGGGTCAATGGACCTTACTTTTTCAAAAATGAGCTTAGTTCAACAGTTACGGTGAATGGATTGCGCTATCAAGAGATATTTAATGGTTTTTTTATGGACGGAGTTGGATGCTATTGATCTGGACAACGTTTACTTTCAACAAGACGTCGCTACGTGCCACACAAGCAACGAAACCATTGCTCTGTTACGGGAAAAGTTTCCGGACCGTGTTATCTCTCGTAGAGATGATCACAGTTGGCCATCGAGATCTTGTGATTCAACACCTTGTGACTTCTTCCTTTGGGGCCACGTGAAAGATAAAGTCTACGCCAACAGACCAGCTTCGATTAAAGACCTCCAAGATACATTTCGTGAGGCTATCGAGGGGCAGCCACTTTGCGATTTGGTTATGGAAAATTTCATGAAAAGCATATGGTCCTGTTAGCGTGTTCGTGGTGGCCATTTGGCTGATGTTGTTTGTCATTATTAACGGCATACCCACCACCTCTTTATTATGAAATAAACATCCAATCATTTATCTCAAAAAATTTCATTTTTTTTTGAATACCCAAACAACATCTGTTATTGGAAAAGCCTGTAGTAAAAATCGATACGTCCTAGTGTACGTTCGTACTTTTAAATGAACATACAACCAGTAGGCAATATTAAGATTGCAGAGTCATTCATTTGTTCTGCAACACACATTCAAATGGTGATGGTGGCACTCCTGTTCCATCCTTCCTGTTGCAAACAGAGAATACAAGTCAGTTAAAGTTGATGTCGTCGAATGTAACATCTTTGCAGCCAAATATCTCACAGCTCTGTGTTTCACTATGAAAAGTTTGAAGTAAATCTTTAGAAACATTTTGCATCTTCATTATTTTCACAAAACATTCACGACGACACAGACAAGAGTTTGTGTTGGAAATATGTCTCTCCTCTTGTCTAAACAGTACTCGTCAGCATTTGAAACTTTATTTCTTGAGTGGGTGGGTGAGTTGGGTTTTCTATAGAAGTGCCAAGTTGTCAAGAAATATAATATTTGAATAGACTCTGCATAAGCGCGCGCCTTTATTTCATTATTTACGCATTGTAAATAAGATTATACATGCGTATACATTGAGTTGGCAATACTTCTGTTTATGAAATTCCAAAAAGGGGCATTGTAAATTACAAAATTGCAGTTTTTAATTTTTGTAAGTGATTATTCATTATTCATTCTTCTTTGGGAAAATTCCCACCCTTTGGGAAATGTTTAAACCATTTTAACGATGTTTTATAGTCGGCTGAAAAAAAATATACTCCGGTTTATATTCAAACCGACCATGATTTTTTTTTAAAAACCGACATGAGAAGTTATCGAGACCCAACTGTCCGCTGTCCCATCCAGTAGGTGGCAACTTGAGAACATGGGACGCACTTTCTATCATTTAGCGATCAATGTCGAAGTTTTAATTAAATTTTTTGAGATAAATGATCGGATGTTTATTTCATAATATAGAGGTGGTGAGTATGCCTTTAATAATGAAAAACAACATCAGCCAAATGGCCACCACGAACACGCTCACAGGACCATATGCTTTTCATGAAATTTTCCATAACCAAATCGCAAAGTGGCTACCTCGATAGCCTCAAGAATTCTGTCTTTTAGGTCTTGAATTGACGCTGGTCTGTTTTAATTAAATCGTTTCTTAAACCTGTCTCACCTGACCGGTATAGCCATTAAACCGAATCTTAGTAAGATACACTTATCCCTCGATTTGCACGACAAAATTTTTTTAAAAAATATTTCACTTTTACACCCGTTTTTTGGGTTTCGTGTAAATGAAAAATTTAAAATTTATAAAATTCCTCAATTTACGCGTTTTTTAAAGAGTTTTATTATACACATATTTTTGCATTCAATAACTCATTCGAGTATTTAATGTGGTCCCACATTAGCTTTGGCAATAAAATGCATTTTTATTATATTATTTTTTTTTTATTATATTTTTTTTTTTATTATTTATTTTATTATTTCTATTTACACAATATCGTATAGATCGAGGGATAGGTGTATATTTCCAAACGGCCAGAAATATCCATTGTTAGCGGGGTCTCCGTTCAACAATCCCCAACCTGTGTGGGGAAATGGTTTCCCCACTAAACCGATTCCATTCACTGTTAGTTTCCATCGATGGTGAAGTTTATATAAAGTTCAAATAATCCCATCTTAAATGTAGTAAATCCCATCACACAGAGTGTGAGGTTAGCACAATGTCGGCTTCGCCCGTCTAATATGCGTTTAGTTGACATAACTTGTTGTTGCATAGTTTTAACTTAAATAAAACTTAATTAAGCCAATTGTTGTTGTTCTTGGTAATACGATAGTTTTTGTTTCCTTTCTGTGTTGTCCCTCCACCGCTCCACCCCCCTGTTGTGGCCCTTCTGTGCATTCGAGCTTAGCCTTCAGACGGGGCACCCTTTGAAAAGAGACGGGATTTTGTTGTTCTGTCATTTAACACCTGAGCTCTTTTAGCCTTCGTTTTTTTGTTTACAACTCCTTTTGTTGGTTATTGTTTAAATGCGTGTGTGTGTGTGTCTGTATGCCGTCTTACGTATGCCTACGTAAATCCTATTTGGTTCCATTGTCCACATATTGTTGACAGTTTGTTTGGAGATTAAAGTATTTAACACTTGATTTGGTAATTGCCATAAAATTACCCGTACGAAAAACTGCAAAGACATTTTTTGTTTTCCTTTAAAGGGGGCAGTTGAAAGGGTTGAAGAACTATATTTGATATCTCCACCCAAAAAATAATGCCGTTCGAACCCTTTCTAAGATGACTTTAGCCTTTGCACTGTATGCAACGATATGAGTGCTTGGATGTCATTGCCATTCGGTTTTCCGGTCAATTCTGTAATTAAACCATTACCAAGTTTGAGTCCGCCTTCATTTCGTCACTTATACAAACATGTAGCCAAAATGAAATTCAGTAATTCATTTTCATTCATCGACAGAGTGTATAAGTCAATTCTCTCTCGTTTATTATTACACCCTTAAAGAGCGTAGAGGTAGAAAAAAAATTCGAAAAACAGCTGCAAATACACACTTATTTTCTCAAATGTAGTAGTTTCTTGAATTCAATGGGTTTATTGCGTATTTTTTCTAAAAATAAACCCGCTATTACGTCTGTCCAAATACGTAATAACAATAACAAATGAGTTCTTTCTCTCTCTAAGCCATGTACAACTTATCTAGAAACTTCCATTTTGTAAGTATTCCCATCATATCCTTCATCTTTTGAGGCTATCCAGGAGTCGGCTCTATGAAAAATGTTCCAAAAAAAAAATCTCATACAATCTCATACATTTTTCATTATGTAAAATTCCCCAAAAAAGTGGGAACATTTTTCATAATTTTTATATGTTTAATTTTTTGTTTGTGGGAAATTATTTTGGATTATTCTTTATTTGGGGCATTTTTCAATTTATTTTTCCTAAAATGTTCACCTGGGAGCCCCAGAAATCGATATAATTTTTGTAATCTGTGTTATTCTTGACTTTTAGGAAAAGCATCTCAATGATGATGACTTAAAAAAATTGCCGAAGTGGTTTTTTCTAATTATCGGAATAAATATACTTTTTACTTTTGTTACATTTAACAATTCGACTTTTATTAAACATAAAAGCACAACAGTTAACACAAGTACTCAAGCCGGCCCATTATCAACAACGTCGTGTCATTGCTGATTTGGTACTTGAAATGCATAAAAATGATCCGGAATTCCATGGAAAAGTCATCTTGACTGATTGTGCCCATTTCGCATCTGAGGCTCGGAAAACCCAAGATTTATTGCTGAGAAGCCTTTTCATCCTCAACTTGTGACTGTTTGGAGCGGTTTATGGTCCGGCGGGGTCAATGGACCTTACTTTTTCTAAAATGAGCTTAGTTCAACAGTTACGGTGAATGGATTGCGCTATCGTGAGATGATTAATGGTTTTTTTATGGTCGTAGTTGGATGCTATTGATCTGGACAACGTTTACTTTCAACAAGACGTCGCTACGTGCCACACAAGCAACGAAACCGTTGATCTGTTACGGGAAAAGTTTCCGTAGAGATGATCACAATTGGCCACCGAGATCTTGTGATTTAACACCTTGTGACTTCTTCATTTGGGGCCACGTGAAAGATGAGATCTACGCCAACGTCAATTCGATTCAAGACCTCAAAGATAGAATTCGTGAGGCTATCGAGGCAGCCACTTTGCGATTTGGTTATGGAAAATTTCATGAAAAGCATATGGTCCTGTGAGCGTGTTCGTGGTAGCCATTTGGCTGATGTTGTTATTCATTATTCCACCACCTCTTTATTATGAAATAAACATCCAATCATTTATCTCAAAAAATTTCATTTTTCTTTGAATACCAAAACAACATCTCCTGTTGGAGAACCCTGTATAAGGCCTATATTATTCTATTCTTGATAGGTTCCCTATTTGGAAAATCAAATAAAAAAAAAAACAACGATTCTCGAAACCTGTTTCAAAAAATTATCATTGCGTTGTTTTACAGTACGGATTTTGATTTTTCTAAGGATAACATTTCTTTAGAATAAGGAATCTTAAATATTTATCATCCAACCAAAATGTTTTATTAACATTTACGAATATTTTATGGAAATTTACAAAAGTCATACTTTCTTCTAATAAAGTGCACATTTAAAGTCACAAGCTCGGACAGATTTTGATAGCAGAGGTGGACAACTTTGCCTGGTGTGCTGGCTCCGGTTGGCCACCAAATAACATATCGGAAAATTTTGCATTTTATTTATTACAAATAATTCAGTTTATTGCTACCATCATTTTGGTAATCATCATTTTTTGTCGTATAAACCACTGTATCACTTGGATACCTCTTACATATTTACAATCACAAAACATTAACGATGGATATATATATGTATCTTCTGTCTAATGGAAAATCCATTAATTCCGTATGAATTCAATCAAATAACGAGTACTCATAATTGGGCTTAATAACCTACAACAGAAGTGTTACACGACATCCCACCTGACAACACACCCACCCCCATGACTTTCTCTTGGATGCGACATCCTTGTGACACAATTAAATCACACACAAATAAATTCGTATCAAAAGCTTTACTTTTTCGTTGAAAATTGAGTAATAAAAAAAAAAAGCTTTTCGGAGCCTATGATGCTAGGACGGATGATGGTCTTTGGCACACAGCAAATTAGGTTACTTTGAAGGTGTAATTCACTTAAGAATTCACCGGAATAAGAAACAAGTGGATGATGATATCATGAATATTTCAAATTCACATTTTAACCAATCCCCATGGTGGTGACCCCCCAAACCAACCAACCTAACAACTCACTAACAACTTTTCTTTGTGTGTTTTATTTTTCTTTCCAGGTCTTTACGCCAGTGCGCATCTATTTGCTTATTGCAAAAGTTCCCACAAAGGTAATAACCGTCAGTTAATGTGTATTTCTCGTTCATATTTAGGCCGAGCAAAATGGCAGAGGCGGCCAGACATTAACATTAACATAAATATAAAATTTAAATGATTATTATTAACATACAAACTTATTCCTCACATATATTTTCTTTTATTGTGTTCCACCTGCTGTTCGGACGAACATTACCCTTGTGCCCCTTGCCCAACGATGTCTATGTTGGCTACTTAGATTGAGTGTCATTTCCACTACTTGGACATACATGCGGTAGAAAGTAAGAGACCAACACACTTTTCCATCATCACCAATGATCGTCCGTATAATTTCGCTACAACGGGTGATGCGGGCAACTTTAGTTCGGTAAGTTTTTTCCCTACCTTTTGAAGTGATTGTAAGTGTAAGTGTAATTGTTGTATTTTTGTTTTTCTTCCTTTTTGTGTGAACAGAATGCAGATGTGATTTTAACCGATTTGGCATCGGCTATTAAACAAATTTTTCCAACAGTTCCTTTGAAATATATTATAAGGAAGGTAAGTACACACACACATTTCTCACAGATCACAATCATCACATGAACAAAATCACATTTATTCCAAATATTGAATAAGAACTCCAAAGTTATTTGTTTATATTCTCCATAGTTCCATAGGTACATAAAATTTGCAACATTTGATAAGAAAGGGTAAAAACTAAATTGTTGAAGGAAAATTTGATTGTATTTTTTTGTCGCATTTTTTTTATATTTGATAGAAATTTTCTTTGTGAGAAAATGAAACTATGAGCCATGTTTACAAACATTTAAGGATTTTTGTCCTTTTTATTGTTAACATTACAACAAATGGTCGACCAAAGTTTGTTTATGATGAAATATTTCACACCATATCATATATTTCATATAATTGCCGAAAAAAACTGTAAATTTCTAAAAAAAACTGTTTTTGATTTGAAAATTGATTTTCTAAAGATCATAAGGAAAAACGTATTCTTGCCAGTTTCTATGGGCTTTTACCAGTGTTCGACTAAAGTTGCAATTTGAATATATTAAGATAAAGAAAAGTGTGTAATATTGTTTATTAAACATAATTTTTTAAAACACGTTTATACAAATTGGCTGCACGTGTGTTAACGTTACCTCACAGAAGCGCGTGGGCAGACCGATTATTTTCTAAAAAAAGGATTAGAATAGGAATAATGGATTAAAAGTAAAACTTGCGAGTCTATTTTATGTTAACTAAATTTGATAGATAGCAAAATAGAAGACTGAATAGCAAAATAAATGTTTTCGCAAATAACGTTGTAAACAACTTTTTTTAAAAACAACTTTTTGTGAGACTTTTTCAAAATTCTTACCGGTAACACTGGCTTTAATGCCTACAAAAGCCGTTTAGTAAGGCTTAGGATTGTTGTTTTTCTGATTGATAATACCCGAATCTATGATTTGTCGTATTATTGACGCAGTTAATCCAATTCCTTAAATCTGTTTTTTAATAGAAAATCTGTTTATAAGGCAACTGTGTCCACTGTAACTATAAATTTAAGAATAATCAGAATTTGGATTAATATATCTTTGTAGAAGGTAGGCTAGATTATATTAAAATCAAAATCGTTCACATCGGAGGGCGTCAGATTCCAAATGTAAATTCTTGAAACACTTATTGACTTTCCACTTAGTAAAGTCTATTAACTTACTTTGGTATAACCGCTCGCGACCACACCCTAACGAACGAAATGATACACTTTTCATATTTAAAGTTTTAAATTTTCATCAAAGAATAAGAAATGAACATGTACATGTACGTATGTATGTGTATGAGTGTGTGAGTTCTATGCACACATCCACACACACACGCCTGAATATATTTTATGCATTTTTTATGAGACATCTTCTGGCAAATATAAAATAAACGTGAATTCAAACAATCACTGTTCCCCTGTGTGTGTGTTATTAAAATATTTAATTTAGAAAAAGGCAACGCCTTTTCTTTCATTCATAAAAGTCTACAGATGCACAAACATATCTCAGTAAGAATCTAAATTTTTTAACATTTAGCGATGAAAATTTGTGGAGCATCAACGCATCAACGGTGATTTATAGGAACGTTCTAAATTCCACTGTGTGCATCATTTTACAAAAGGGGCGCAGAAGTTATGGCGGTTCAAAATTTTAAATTGCAAAAGTTTGTAGAACTAACTAAGAGCTTTATTACACTGAATCGGTTGCTTAAAATGAATGCTTAGAAATTGCCAAATTGTACTCTTTACTAATGCTGAGAGTGGATGCGATCTTTGGCTTTGTTTCGTTACAATGTTCGATGTTCAAATGAGTTTAGCGACTTTCACAGTAGATACCAGGATGTGTCTCAAATTTCGCAGTTAAAATGGAATCGCGTGTTGAATCATTGGAAATGTCCCAAAAAGCTTTCGGTTAATCGTATTAAAACTATGTACATATGAGTGGTACGGTAAATTCCAAAGCTGGCGAAACGTTTCAGAATAAAGGAGCCCATTGAATCTCATTCCTTCAATGGGTGTCGGGTTTTCTATTATTAATCCAGCGCCGAACTGTGCCCACATTTTACCAGCCGTAATTCTGTGTGTTCTTTATATTTCTTAAGAAACATTAGAGTGATTAAAGTGGTACTCTTATATTGTATGTTATTAACTGCTGTTTGGGGGGTTCCTCTTTTGTTAACGATTCATTAATTTCGTCTTTTCATCAGCTCTTCTTTCATGTGATACGATAATACTCGTAGTATCTATCTACGCATGAATGGAGCAGTCAGGCAGACTCCTCTACCACATATCGTTACAAATTATGGTGCAGACGTGTACTAATTAACATAATGCACATGATGGGCAACAGTTGAGAGCAATCAAATAGCAATGTTGTGGACACAAAATAACAAAACGACCTACTAAGAGTATTTCCCTTTGGAATATCTTTCGTTAGTTTTAATTCAAATGTTCAACATGTGAATTAATAACTTTTTCTAATTTGCCTTTTGATTTCAATCCCTGCCTTAGAAATCGTTATGCTAATTGGACAGGATAGCAACTGACCCACAAAACTAAATGTTGTATAACATGGACAAAACCGTTCAGCCTTGACTGGCTAGAAGCAACTTTCCATTTGAAGATCCGAAGGAAAACACTTATGCCTAAACATTAAAATATAAACTATTCATAAAGGTTTTTGTAATTTTTTCAATCCAAAATTATTCTTACTTATTTATTTCCCTTAACATGCCATGAAGGAACAGACGGCGAACTTCTCTCGAATCAACGCGATAAAACTGTGTATACTCACTGACCGGCTCCAAGCGGCTAATGCTTTTCTGGAGAAGATTTAAGGGCTAGAGATTACTCTCCTACTCGTAAAGTCGCCAGAATTTACGAGGTGGAAAACAGCTGCTGAAATTTTTTTGATGGTCTTATCCGGTTTTGAACCTGTGTATACTTGTGTGATACTCGCACACCCCGACAGTCGACAATGTATATGTTCATATACTAAAATTATACAAGATCGAATTATTTTTAAGCAGAAAAAGAAGAAATCTTTCAACTCTTTATCTCTCAATAAAAATAAATATAAATTAAATTAAATTGAACTCTTTATCATGAAAAATAGAACAAATGTAATTGAAAAATGTCTAAACATTACGGTCTATCTAATGAGACACTGAAGTCCGACTGCGGCATTAAAAATTTCATACAAAATGATGCGCTCGTTATGTCAGTGTTGACATTGGAGAGAAATTCCTTTTTCCATGGCCTTAGAAAATGTCTTGCCAATTGTACAGTAAAAATGTACTTATATAGAACTTACATCGGTTGGCTATACTACCTGTTGTTGGTCTTGGCCTGAACACAATATACTTCACCACCAAAAATATAGTAAATATCCACTATACTATTTTGATGTGCTCTGCTCCCCTGAATACGAAAATGAGTACGACATTGTTGACTGATCCGATTTTCTAGAACTATTTATTGTGATTGGTTTAGTTTCTTTATGGCAGTAAAACAACAACAACAACAAAAAACCGGTCCAGATTGAATTTTCAAAAAGTGTGTGCTATTTGAATCCTCTTAACTGCAACATGCGTGCGTATGGTTAACGTTCCCAGACATTTTGTATCTCATTGACATAAAGACCCATATTAAGTTTATATGTTAGAGATTACGTTTTATTAAGTTGTAATAATTGGTGCTGTTGTTGTTTCTATTGTTGTTGCTGCAGTCGATTACCTAACCTAATTACCATTGCGAGCTGAGCAAAAACTATTTGAAAAGTGTAAGAAGTCATCTCAAGCACAAAAAAAAACCAATCGAACAATCCAGAGCCTCAAATACCGCATTCAATGGTGTGTATTGTAGCATGTAATTCTTGGTGTTTATATCAAAACATCAAAATCGTTTTATTTTATAGTTCTGTAATTTTAACCCCATATGCATAAAAATGTGAAAAAACCTTTGTTAAGAAAAGTGTGTGAAAATTGTTTTTGTATTTTCATACATTTTTCTTCACAAAGGTTATTTAAATGTTTACCCCCGTATTCAAAAATAATTTTCACACATTTTTCTTAACAAAGCTGTTTTAAATTTTTATGAATACGGGGAATTATATTTTTCAGATTAACTATACAAAATATTCGGTTGTTTGTGGATATTTTCGGAAACTTTTTAGTTTTGCGAACTGTGACTGCAAGATTTTCACCATTTTTGTAGTGAATTTTAATAAATTCAATGGGTTATTGAACGGTGTATCGTTAAATTTTTAGTGATGGCGTAGTTTCTACTTGTCAAATGTCAACGAATAAAAGCTTCGAAACTGACAGCTACCGAAATACCGGGTGATTCAAAATAACACCTCTTGTTGCAAAAGCCTTTAGTTGTGCCACAAGTTTCTATCTTCGTTTCACAGAACAATTTAAAAATTACATACTCAGTTCGTTTAAATTGAAAGAAGGTTCAATTATTATTATTATCTATAACCCCCCAAATCTGAACAATATACAAAGTATATATTCTTGATAAGTAACAATTTCTAAAGCGGCTATAAAAGGTTGTGCCACGACTCTTTTCATAGAGAAAAAACATCGATTATCGAGCAAAAGATTGTCATTAAATGTTTACATTATAAAATTGTCAAACGAGGAATGGACGTGGACTAGACCGGGGCAACGGGTCAACCGGACATTTTACATTGAACGGATGAGAGACCCTGTATAGCCGCGTATTCCGATATAACATTAACAATAGGTGAGACGTCCTGTTTTTATATCTCAAACGGCTCATTCGTTTCGTTGACACTCAAACGAAAATTAATTTTCGTCTATTTGAATTTTGGTAACAAAAGTATCTGTCAAAATTCAAATTGTCAATTTGTTGTTACGTATTGACAATGATGTTTTCATTCGCCCCAGTCGAATTTCTTTTACACAAGGCTGTTAATTAGTATGAAAATTGTAGTAGGGTATATACGGTCAGAATTGTATAAAAGGGCATGGCACCTTAATTACATTTTCCTTATCACATTATAAATTTAATTTGAATTTCTGAAGAGTAAATCAATTGAATAGTCGTACAATTTTCAAGCATTAACACCCCAGTGTCAAACTTAATATTCCTATTGGTTGCATTAGTCACAATTACTTATGATGCCAGAACTGAATGTGGGTTGCAAGTATGAGTCCGTCAATGTTGTTGGGTGGGAGTGCCATTAAATGTCGCCTCCCCATCCCCACTCAACAAATGATAAATTATGCTAATTTCAATTTGTATCTTTAACGCAATTTCAACAATCACCTCTAAATGGCTTTTAACATTGAAGGCATCTTTCTTTAATTAATTCATTTTTTTTTTCTTTGTGGAGATAGCTTTGCCGCTAAACAAACAACAGCAAAAGAGGCAATGAATAAAATAAACCCCACAGCTTGGCTGGAAATTTCGCGTGACAATGAATACTTTCCTATTTGAATGGCGGTTAAGTACTTAACAAATCTCACATGAATATCGTAAATACAAGTAAAGCTGGTGGATCTATTGCTCACAAACGGTTACGGAGGACAGAGACGGATAGCATAATATTTGTAACTGCAGCGAAACATGCAGCATTTGCCGCATACAAATGGTTGAAGTGATTGGGGCGGCGGTCTGAAATAGTACCACGAAATGGACGTTTTTTATGATGCCATCTCATAGAGCAGAGTCCAATTGTATGTTTGACCAATAATTCATTCACGCTTATGAGATTTTAAATTTAAATAGAATAAGGAAAATGTTTTATTTACTCTTAATGGGCAGCGAGGTCTGTCTGATGAGTTAGGTTTGGAATTTTGTTCCTTAGTGTTATGTGTTCAAATCGAATCCGTTGCACTGAATGAAATGTCGTAATCAAACTGATGGATTATTATATTTCATTGGTTAAATTCTTCATAAGTAGAATACCGCCTTGGGGTGTTCTCCGGCTAACAAATCTATTTGGCCCTGAAACGTCTATTCTGAAAGAATATCTTAGACAATCTTATACTGAGGTCTACCCGCACGTCACTTCATGACGGAAACAGACCAACTCATGCCGGGCTGTCTCAGTAGACTTGCCTTGCACTGAGCCTGTCCCCTGAAGCTTCTAAAGAAATTATGTCAGGCTGAGTTTCTAAAAACCTGGGAAGGTTTCACTGTCGAAAATAGCTTGACTGTTTTTTTATTCAAAATTAAAATGTGTTTCGTTCCCAGAAATCGTTAAAATAATCTTAGGTAATTGCCAAAGTTAATGTAATAGAGCATTTACAAGGAAAATAGCTTTGAAAAGAGTAGAGAAATAATCTTAAATTCGCTGGTCTACAGTATCAGAATGATTTACTTTTAAACAACAAGATTTTTAGTCGAGGTTTTTTTCTTTAATTCCCCCTTTATTGCCAAAATCATTCGATTCACTAACTTCCCATTCAGTACGCTATGCGTGTGCATATATGACTGTGATCCCTTCAGTCGGAGATGTAAATGGAACAATAATTGAATTGCTGTGTCAAAACATATAGCATAGTTTAAGGCTTCCCTCATTTACATACTAATAATAAATTTCAATGTATTAATCAGAGTACTACTTACACAGTAAATATTATTAAACGTAGACCATTACAGTTTTATATAAATAGGCCTTAGACCTCGTAGAGCCAATCAGTGTTGCTTTAACAATGAACTGGTGTAGTTTTTCTGAGATTTTCAAGAAATTTATTTCAATATTTATGTCTCATATTTATAATTTCTTAAATCGATATCGTTCGGTGAGTATTAAAGTGTAATTGAACAAAGCTGATAAAAAACCGCGATTGCCTGCAGAAAACTGCAGATTTAATGGTTCCGTCCCAAGACAACGACAACCAAGTATCTTCAGAATCTCATCATTTGTGCTTGATTTCTTTGGAAAAAAAGACAAACACAAGTGAGAAAGCTTCAGTCGGAGAAACCGATTAATATTATTACCCAATTTCGGAATGGGCGGAATAGGGCATTTGTATGGGAGACCCGAAGGTTTGTGGCATTCCCATAAGTAGTTTTGGGAATGCCAAGTTTCCTATGCCAAGTTTCCAGCAGGCGAACATGGACCAAACGGCTCTAAAAGTCGTAAATCGAATTTAGTTCAAAGACCCCTAGGACCTAAAGTGATTTCTTTTAAGTGTTACACTTTTGGGCCATATTAAATGAAATATATCCTCCCACCCATGGTGTGAGGGCATACAAATTTGGAAATTTGCGATGATTATTAAAATTGCAACGTACATATTTCAATGCAGCCAGAGTTATTTACCCTGTTAATCTGTCATGCCAAGTCCACACAGAATAACTATTTTTCATTCTCCACCACTGACAAACTAGACCCTGTGGGGGCACTAAAACTGTAAATTGAGCAGAAATACCATATCTGACGAATCATGGATACATGGACGTCAACATCGGGATGAGACAAACAAAAGGTCACTATGACTTAAGCTAGATACAAGTAGCAACACATCCAACTATCTGATGGAAAATAAGAAAAGTGACAATATTATAACTATGACAATGTTGGGAACATCTGTTATGAATTTACTCCATACAAGACGTCATTATGCAGGAGAATTATTTCTGTACATTTTTTGACAAGTTTTCCAAGCATGTCGGTCTATCTTCATTTATTTCTTCATTGTCTGCGCTTTCCGCGATATTTTAGTCTCACACTTTTCTGACGACATTTTGTGGTCTATTTGACCAATATCTCCCATCCAGCGTAGTCGTTTTGATTCGATGTGCTTCACTGCGTTCATATCAAGATATGGCTCATATAGATCACGATCCGTTGGACGTTAACACAGATGGGACCATAGATTTGTCGAAGGGCATTTCTGCTTTCACAAGTACCCATATGTTTGTTTTGCAATGATAGGATGAGATTTCTAATTTACAAAATTTAACAAATACAAATAAATTGTCCGGACTGCTTCTGAATAACAAATTAGTCGGATGACGTATGCAGCCAATATCGATGCTGCAACATTGCAGCAACTTCTTCTGTAGCTTAAGATTATTGTTCGCTTCATTATGAGGTGCCTGCTAACAAAGTCAATGATCTCCAAAAGGCAATCAGCGGTAAACAGCCGTTATAGCTTAAATTAAAGATGTCCGGAACAGGTGTCTCCAAGTCCGTAATGATACAAGTTAACGATCTAAAGCACCATATATGCTGACAGAAGATGAGAATGAGAATTTGAAGAATAGTTATGTTTCTGTCTGTGGCCTTCTCGTAAATAGTCGAAGTGTAACATATGTTATATAAACAGTTTCGAACTCGTAAATCTGTCCAAAATGAAATGACAGATGTGCAAGCGGCGGCAAATGCTGTGCCTCAAGATAAATATGATATTTAGTGTTTTCTGGACAACAAACTGAGCAACAGGCGGTTTATTACAACAACCGATGATGGCGGTGATTCCATACAACATAAAGACTCGATCAGTCGAAAATGAAACCAAAATCCGTTTATAGTATTGCGGGGTATGGCAAACCAATACCACTCATTTCAAAGATCGCATTCAAATCAAATTCATTCATTTCAAAGCCCCACATTCACACATACTTAGTAAACAAAGTAATTGAATGTTGAGTCCGGTACATAATAACTATTCTGTTTCTGTTTTTAGGTACAAAGTCGAAAAGTTGTCTTAAATCGATTTCTAATTTCTAAAAACTCGAAAAACGTAAATATTTGAAAAAATCCATAGTCGAAAAGTTGGCTTTTTGTAGCAACAATATAACCCTATCTTAAACGCGATCTTCGATTGTAAAGGAGCTCGAATTTTCTTAAATTAATTACTGCCCACTGTGAGTCAACTCCATTAATAATATCACTTTGTAATTATCGAAATCTTAATGGAAATTGTTTTACATGACTGGTCTTTTGCAATTTTCTCATTCCCGTTTAGGAGGTGAAGTCATAATTAGTTTCCATTCGCCGAAATGGTTAGTGGTCTCCTCATTGTAATCTAAAGATTTCATTGTATTTATATAAAAGCAAAATCTCCCTCCCGGTGCCATACAAAAATATTTACAACAATGTGTATTTAATAACCACTCCAGTGTTGTTTTTCTTTCAAAACAAACCGAATAGAACTGTGAAAACTTCATAGGTCAGTAACATCTCAAATTGCTGTGCCATTGCCACTTGTACTTGGCCAACAAAACAACAACCAAAAAAAGTAATTAAAAACTTTTTAGCAATGTTAGACTTCTTCTTATTACATTCTTTCACACAAACACATACTCAGGTTTATCACAATTCTTGTGGATTTTATTTCATTGTTTTATTTGCGTTTTTTCTTTTTGCTAATTACAGATTGATATACAACCACCGGAAAGAGAAACAATATTCTCTGAAGAATTTCGACCCGCAGATCCACGCAATGTTGGACCCTGTGGTGGTTTCAGTACACAATATGCCTGCATGTGTGATTTTCATGGGGTGCCCTACCGAGAAGAAGTTGCCTGGGATATTGATACGATCTATATGTCACATGATACGAGAATTTTAAATTTACGTGATTTTGATCATTTAGAACCAAAGTGAGTATTTCAAAACCAGGAGTTCACATCATTTTATACATTCAACAACTTTTCCATTTTTGTATTTACAGAGACTTAATGGCCATTGTATCGGCATTGGAATACAACACGTTTTTTCGTGGCTTAAAAGCTTCGCATATGCGTTTGTCCAACGAAACTTTGGAACGTATACTACATGTGCTCAAGCGTTCTATGTGGCTCGAGGAGTTGCATTTAGAAGCCCTAGGTTTAAGGTATTTTTTTTTTAAATAATTGACCTCCAGTACGAAAAGAGCCTCGATTCTGGCACTTTTCATGCTGTGTGAGCCTTCTTTTCCATTGTTCTGTGTTGTTTGACGATTCTGTTTCATTGTAGATCTGATTTTCTTCATAAACTGGCTGTATCTGTGATTACAAATAATAATCCTGCAATACGTACTATCGATTTGAGTCATAATCTAATTGAGGATAAAGGTACTTTCCCAATACGTACATTAAATTTGTCATCAGCAAAAGCAATTGTAAATTTACTAACCCCCCTTTTCTAAGAACCAGCTTTATATATGTACATAACTTTTGTCTTTATATATATATCTTTGATCCCTTGTAATTTTTTGGTTTCTTTTGTTGTCGTATTTTGTTTTTCGATAATCCATTTAATCCAATTTATATAATATTATACCCTACTTGCCTTTTTTGTTCTTCTGTTCTTTTTTTCTGTATACTTTTCCGTATCGTATTTTACTTGTTGTAGGTGCAAGCTCTTTATGCGCCCTACTTGGAAAAATTGTTCAAGGTTTGATTAACTACAATTAGCAATTGTGTGTTTATACAAAATCGAGAATCATTCAAATCAATCAATCAATCTCAATGTTCGATGTTTTTCTTTTTAAAATCACATTACAAACCGTTTTTCTGTTTTGCTTTTACTTACTGCTTCATACATAATCTCATGCATACGATTTTCCTAAACAGTTTCTTCTTTCTCATTCCACATACTTCATTATATTGGATCACATTCATTCAAACACTATGTCAATCACATCCATTGGTCTATTATTCGCTACACCAGTAGTACATATTTTTTGGTTGGATGGATTTGAAATAATTAAACAAAATTAAAGCATTTCGATTACTTGACATGACAATTTTAATCTATACTAAGGTTAAAGTATGTTCGGCGTACTCCAAAGAATGTAATAAGCTTGCATTAAATACACTCTGAAGCAAAGATTTTCAGTCGCAAATTGGTACTAATCCGGCCCTTTCACCAAAAGATATCTTGTTCCCACACATTATTCCTGGCCTTATTGTCGGATATCTTTGCAAAATAATATCTCTTCGATTTGTATCCGTATTGTCGAACGATTCTTCTCTAGAACACATCCACTCTTATTCTATATGTATCTTACATAGCTCAAATATATGTGAATGCACGATCCATCTCTTTCTGTCTAGTTGGCCTCGTTTACGGTTGACTGAAGGGCGCTAATTTGTAATCTACGAAATTATGGTATGCATCGTTTTGCTTCTCATATGTATTTTCCAGGATTTGGAGAAGTGTGGAAAGTTCCACCATTGTTGATTCAGTCGGCATAAAAACACACTGTTGAGTTGAATGAGTTCCTTGAATGAATCATTAATGCTGTATACTTCGGCTATATTAAATATATACGTTTGATATGAATCTTATTCTCAGAATCGCATATCGTACGCCATTGTTTCAATCATTATTGTAGATTGTGTAGAGAACCAACTCGAGGGAAGTTTAACCCCAATTCAGTTTTCGTTTGCGTCAACTTTTAAATGTGCATGACATCTTACTTGATGTTACGTATTCCACTACAGGTGTTTTCCGATCAGTATTGTCATTAATCTAAATTTTATTTAACATTCATTACGACTATTTTTGGTTTGATTTCTTCATAATATCATATCTATTCATTTTATTCAGCATATCTTCGCTTGTTTTTCAATTAAAATTGAATGTTTTATTTTTGTCATTATAAATTACTAAGAAATGAGGGCGGCATATAACGTAATTCTCTTAAATTACAGGTGCAATACATCTGGCGGGGCCTATTGCTAAAGTCTCGAAAGGCCTGTGCAAGTTGGCTTTGGCACATTGTGGCCTTACATCGAAAGGTGTCAATCAAATGTCACATTCACTGTCGCTCAATCAAAGCATTTCAAATTCGTTAACACATTTAGATCTTAGTGGTAACAATCTTAAAGATGATATAACTGTAAGTTCTATTTCTAAATAATTCTGACTGCTAATAACTAACAAATGTGTGTTGTTTTTTTTACAGAATTTACACAATTTTTTAGCACAACCAAATGTTTTAGAATATTTAGATCTCTCTTCGACTGATATTACATTAGAGAATGTAAGTAATTGCTGTTAGTTCTTTGTAGTTGAATTCATTTTATTTTCTTGCAGTTATTTGGTGCCCTTTTACGTGGTTGTGCAACGCATTTAGCTCATCTCAATGTATCACACAATTCATTTAGCACAAAGAAAGGCAAGGAGATACCCCCATCCTTCAAGCAATTCTTCACAAGTACTTTAAGTTTAAAGCATTTAAATATTGCCGGTTGTAAATTGCCTATGGAAGCATTAAAGTAAGTATCGCCTATTTCTTATAACCGTACACAGTATCAATACAAATTAAAAAAAAAATTAAACAATGTAAATGATATTTACCTTAAATTCTCCACTGGGAGTAAGTCAAATGCTAAATAGAAATGGAAAGGGACACTATTCAGTTCCACATTAAGAGTTGTGGAAAAGTCCCCCAAACCTGAAGGTTAAATACCTAAGTCGTTGTCTTTGAAGAGTCAAGTATCCTGACTGCAAGACCTCATTCTGGTACATACGACATAGTTTCAACCTTACCGTAGCTCTGACATTGTAGTGGCCCGTGAAGAACCATCTAAGAAACTCTGAAAAGGATTTTGATCCCTCTCTCTCTCCTCACATTTACGATTATTACCCCCATTTGTTCGGGATTCCAATGAATGGGGTTCATCATATTATGAAAAACGTATTATAGTAAGCTAAAAGATTGCAATTCCCTAACACTACATTCGGGAACCCGGCATTGCCTTACTGCAAAGATATTCCCTATTTTACAAGGTTGTTGCCTACCGACATATATTTCTGCGTCCTCGTCTATGGCAGGTGCTCGCTGTGTGGTTGTTTGACCGCCAACTCTGTAATTTGAATATTAGCATTCTATGTTTCTACTGGACCCCAATGTGAATGTGATTATGAACTCTCCAGAATCAATAGGCTGTGGAAATTTGAGAGGTCCAAAATTGTAAAAAGCGAACAAAATTGGAGCCGCACGGTGTCTTATTTTTTTTTCTCCAACAGTACTTCAGTATAAAATGTCTATGCCAAAAACCCTCGAACACTATTTTCTATTTGTTTTTTTTTTTCATTTGTAATACCTGGAGCGGTGATTATTGCACACGATCAGAATATTTATACACCAGTGTTAACTCTTATACGATTTTTCAATTTTTGCTTTTCAGAAATTTACTACTTGGTTTGGCATGCAACGAGTCAACAGCTGGGCTGTATTTAGATTTAAGTGGTAATACCTTAGGTGCCCAAGGTGCACATGTTTTAGAATCATGCATACATGGTGTTCGTGTTCTACAAAGTTTAAATATAAGTGACAATAGTAAGTACCAATCAACTGTCCTCAACTATAATCACAAATAATTCAATCACTTTTTTCCATTCTATTCAGATTTGGATGTCGAATTAGCTCCGGTTTTAACTTCCATTTCTAAAAATCCTTCTATACGTACATTGAATATGTGCCGTAGTTTAACTGGCATGAAATTGAAACACATACCGACCGTTATGGATGCTTTGGTGAATTTAATACAAAAAGACGATTTTCCATTGGCTGAATTGACACTATCCGAGAATAAATTGAAGAATGATATACACGATTTCATAAATGCTTTGGGCAGTAATCAAAGTTTACAAAAGTTGGGTAAGTAATTTTAGATCTAAATGAAATCTAAATTCAAATTATGATAATTTTATGCTTATAGATATATCTGGAAATTATATGGGCGACGTTGGTGCCCGTTTGTTGGCTAAAGCACTGCAAATCAACAATAAATTACGGTCAATATATATGGATAAGAACAATATAACCCTACAGGGTTATGCTGATATTGTTTACGCCTTAGAGAACAATTTCAGCATGCGCTGTATACCCTTCCCAGTCTTTGATATTGCTCCACATTTGAAAAATCATCCAGAGAAAACCGATACAATTATGCGCAAAATGCAAGAACTATTGCACCGCAATGGCAATGGTTTAAAACGCACAACCGGTCAGGGATTCCGCTTACAGCATGGCTTTATGCTCTCCTCCACTCATCAGTTAGTTGACAAGCTGGTAGCCGAGACTCAGGATACTATGTCCATAGCCAAAAGCAGTAATGATTCGTCATCATCGTCAGCGGTACAACGTCTAATAGAAGATGCCGAGAATTGTAAACAATTAATGCCAAAACTTCAGGAAGCCGTTCGCTGTGAAACACACCCGGTGGAAGTGAAACTTACCCGTATTGCCAGTGATTTAAGTTACACCATACAAAGTTATTTGGAAGAGACGTTAGAGACAATGATACGCACAGGTGTAGAGCACTGCCCAAAAACGTTGGGCAATCAAGTTGTTATCCAAGATCTGCGTAAGGTGCTCAGTGAACGTTTACTTATACCGGAAGGCTTTCTACAGTCATGTCTATTGAATAATGCTGGCAGTGAGATTATGAATAAAGTTAGGTAAGTGTCGATATAATTTATTTTAGTTTTTAGATAGTTCCAGTTACTTTTATTTTCACAAAATATCAGATGTAGTTAATTTATTTCATTTTTATAATTTCTACTTGGCATGGCCAGACCAAAAAATAAAAATGGTGAACAATTATTCCTTAATCTATAGTAACAATCTGAGAAACACGTCCTACATTTCAAATTCTTGCGTAAATTTTACTACAACTACAGAAATTTGTATCCGCCAAAAAAAAACATTTTGGTTTTCTTAAAAAAAATAGCTAAAACAACGACTATTCGAAAACCTCGGAAACAGTAAGATCACGATTTTTTTTACAATTTTCACCACAAGTGAGTCTTAAGGTAGGTGACGAGTCAGGGAACATATCGTCCCCTCAATAAAACAATAGTGTATACTGTATAGAGTATAGTGTATTATACACTATTATTATATGGTGGGGACGAAAAATTATTATATGGAGGGGACGAAAAATTTTTTTAATTTGTGCTGGGCCCGAAAGCACTTATGGAATTTTGAAAAGATTTGGAAACATTTTTTATACTACACATTCACAATCATTATTGATTTTATAATATCACCATATGGAAAAAGAAAAATATGACTTATAACTCATCGAAGCAGACATGTCATACGTTGAAAGCATATTGTATATATTTTTATTTCGTATGACTGGTTATTAAATAAATCCAAATAATTCGTATTGTAATTTCTCACGGAGTAATATTTCTATTTACTGCGGGATTTACGACGGCATATGGCTACCTCACATGTGTATCGTGTTGGACATTAGTTTCTTATATTCCCTGTGGTTCAAACAATCTTACTAAAAACTTATATATAGTAAACGGTACAAAAAAGTGCTTCGATTAGGAAGCACTTTAAACTCCAAACTAACTAGTTACTGCTCCTTTTTTTCTCTCTCGATATTTTACATATCGCTGTAATTGTTATTAAACTAATATTAAACAGGCGTTATAAATAACTTGTCTATAAGTTAGGGTGTATGTTAGCCGGTTCACTCGACTGCATGTTTTTTGTTTACTCATTTCTACGATAACTTTATCCTTAATTCAACCTTTAGCTTATTATGCAGTTGATCTTGATTAATTATTATCTTATTACGACTTTATGTAGTTCTCATATCTAAATGACCATGATATTCTTTAGTCATTAATAGAACTTTGGAACACATACTTTCGATAACACATGTTTCTAAGATAATTACGAATGCAAAGACTACCTATCTCAGTGGCTGGGTGTGTTTCTATTTATCTCTTCATCGTCAGATGCACTCCTCAAATATATAAAGTGTTGTTTACTCGTATCAACAACAGCAAGAAACACAAATAAAAACGGCGCGTTAAGTTTGTCCGAATCGTACATACCCTCCCTACATTTAGTAATCTAATTTGGGTATTACTTTATGTCATTTATTCACCATACGAAAAAGCAATATTAATGAATGCCTTTCGGAAATATTATTTCATGAGAATCTTGTCTAATAGGTAGTATGTAAATGTCGTGCTCAGCCGTTTTTAGAGAGCATGTCGCTATTCGTGAACTTAAAATTTATGTGTGTGCACCTCACCGAAATTTAGAATAGTTCTGTTCTCGAAGGAAACATAATAATAGGGTAAGCCGTAGCCCTTGTACACTACCAAACAAGTGGCCCTATTAGAATTTAAATTAAACCCCCTACAAAATGGATAATTAACGTTGTTACAAATGTACTAATAATATATAGACACTCCCAATTGGTGGTGTAGGGTATTAAACGTGTGTGTTTAAATTGTTTTTGCGGTTGTATCTAATGGTTCAAATCACAATAAAACGTAAATTATTGATGAATCATACAAGATATATTTTAAAAGGTACCAAACTACACGAGAAGATAACGAATAAATGAATGAGCGCATCCGATAACTATATAGAGAGAGAGAGTCGGTGATTTATATTGATATATCGTAGACTCACACACAGTATCTGTAATATTTTCTATTTCGACGGGGGCCTCTTTTTTCGTTGTTTTTCCTCTCCAAACCCAATGTTTCGGCCAATATCACACATACGTTGTTTCGGTGTAGAATTTCATCCGCATCCACACATGTATGTATGTACGTATGAGTCTGTTTACCTACGTATGGGTATTGGAATTGGCATTCATGTAGAAAATACTCTAATTGATAAGATTATTAAATGAAAGAGCAACCGCAACAACGACAAACTGTGAAATTCATTGTATTGCAATGGAGTTGAGAGAGCGTCTAAAACAATCTTAAATGAATAAATGACAGTGCATATGGTAGGAACGTAGGTAACTGACGCTTCTGGTGTTGCTAGTCAAACCGAAAACATTTTATGTATTCCCATTACGGGTTGTTTCCAAATTCTGGCAGTTGGGTTGATTACTTTATTCGTATTTACCGGGAAAAAAAATTTTATTTCTTTTTTTTTATAGATTTTTATGTTTTTTGTAGCAAAATACAACCGAAAATTAAAAATAAATGTCTAAAAATAAAAGTTTTCCTTCAAGTTCTTATTTCGATCTGATACTTTCATCGCATCGACAAACCATTCCTAAGACCGTTCATAAATATCAACACCTACAATTCTCGCTTTTATAAAAAAAAATTATAAATCGTTTCCCACGTTTCAACAAGAGGTGTTATTTTGGTATTCAATGAAAAATGG
This sequence comes from Hydrotaea cyrtoneurina, assembly GCA_958296145.1. Lineage (NCBI taxonomy): Eukaryota > Metazoa > Arthropoda > Insecta > Diptera > Muscidae > Hydrotaea > Hydrotaea cyrtoneurina. Next base: position 42,937,625 of record OY282516.1, read on the forward strand.
AATTTTTTGAGATAAATGATCGGATGGTTATTTCATAATAAAGAGGAAGGTATGCCCTTAATAATGAAAAACAACATCAGCCAAATGGCCACAATATTCTCAGTTGTTTTTCAGCGTTGTTCTTTTCCAACACCTCTTGTTAGAAAACCCTATATATATTTTTTTTGAGACCTTAAAAAAAAGTACATCTTCATTAGGGAGCGAAGTTTTTATATACGAGGTCGATGAACCAACTTTGGCACTGTACATCGGAAATATTGTCATAGGATTTGGCTGCGGTATAAACAGAGTTGGTCGCCATAATGTTGGACTACAGATCTCATCCAATGCGCTGTTTTCTTGAGATTGCCTCACATGTACGTTTGGACAAACATCGCTAAAGTAGGTCAGAGTACACCGATATATTTTATAGGTTCGGTGCAGAGACTTCAAATCGAGTGTAAACAAATAAAACTTATACAATCTGTTCAAAAATGAGTCCACTTCCAATCTAAATATTGTTTTTGTCCGCGTTAAAAAGTAACCCGCGTTTATCACGCCGGTTTTTTTAGAATGCACGAAGGAACAAAGAACAATTGCCAGTGAGCGTTTATCCTCCTTTGTTAAACAAGAAAGCTTAATAATGTTGCAACAGTTTATAGATGTAATTTTCCCCAAATTAGGGTGTAACTCAAATATTATATGATTATATTTCTTGTTATAAAATTAGTGCCAAGATCTTCAGCTTTAATGTGCTACCATATTTTGACCATTAACCTATTAAATGCCGGAGTATGGACCTGGACCTTTTTTTCTTATTTTATTCCCTTAACCCCAAAGAAGTTAATTTCTTATGTCGCTTAATTAAATGTATTCCGTTCATTGACTTAACCCTATTCGTAGCAGGCAGTGGTCACTATTGAAATTAATACTTGTAATGTATTTTATTTTATATTTTATACTTCTAAGTTTCATCCTTTAAAGAGTTTACTTTTTAAAGGAATTTTTTTAATTTTTGTTTTCGTAAACCATTTGCGTTTTACTGGAGTTAATTTAGCTTGGTACGAATAGGGTTAAAATAACAATGTTAGTCGCTTGTTCGTCACTCATCAGTACACGCCTTGACAAAACGCACTGTAAAATCCATATTTAACTCTCTGTATTAAATGAAAACAAACAAAACTTAAAAAGCAAAACAAAAACAAACAGACAAAAAACCAAAAATACAATTGCCTTTTCTGTCACAGTGAGTGGCTGTGTCGCCGTGCTGTGCATACTTGAGAATTAAACAACGCACCAATAACTGAGTATTTCTCGTTTTTCGACGTTTGCTGTTTTGAGCACAATCAGTTGTCGTACGGCGTTGATTAATAAAACAAACTTTTAGATGGCATCATTAACAAATTAAACGTTAAAAGGAATTTTTACCAAAACAAACGAAAAATATCCAACAAATTTTGTAAAAATCTTAAATAAAAATTGAATAAGACAGAAATATGGGACGAGTCGGTGATGCGTTTTGTTGCTGTTTTCGAAAGCCATCGTTGTCCTCATATGAAGTAGCTCCCGAGTGTGATGAATTTGTGATTTTAAAAACCAAAAGACCAACCGGTGAATTAACCGAGCATCTAATAGAACCTCATGAACAACAATCGGCACAGATCGAAATTGTTAAAACGCGGGATCGAAATTCTAAAGAATTGCAAATCTATTCAGATGACAGCAAACAAAGTTTGTTAAACAACAAGTAAGGCAACAAAAGAATTAGTTCCGTATATAAAATCGAAACAAAAAAATAATAATAATAAAAAACACCAAAAATATGATCATCTCTATTTGGATACATAGTAATATTTCGTATGTGAAACTATTTGATGGCAAGAGACGTAGTGTGATGATTAGGGATCGGAATTCTGTGCACTTGAGAAAATCATTTTAAACAACTAAATGTGCATAAGAAATTATGTGCATTTTAATAATAAAAAAAAGTGAAAAGTGGACGGAAATCAGGATTCTTGTTAAAAAGTTGTCTAGATTAAAAAGTAATGTTTGATCTCCATCAATTATGTTGTTAATTGAGTTAAACATACAAATTACTGTGTAGTTAAGTCATGTTCTATTATTTATTGCTTTAAAGAAAATAAATTAAAAACGCAAAAAATTGTATGACCAAAGACCATACCGAGGGCAGACGTACCAAGTCGTTTGTTTACTCATTAGTTCGGCTACACACTCTAGATGTCAGTTATTGGCATGGCAATATTTGAAAGGTTTTCAAAGCAATGTTTTTTTTTTTAAACAAATACTATTTAAATACCCTCTTGGAAATGTTCAGCAAACGACTTGGGACGTCCGCCCTCTGTATGGTCTTTGGTATGACTGCAGAAATGTACAGAATAAAAAAAAACACAAAAACCAAAAATATTTTAGACATTATTAACATTTTTTCGATAATATTTGTTTTATCGAATATTAACTATGCTGACTTCGCATTGGAAAAATGAGTCAAACCCACATATTCATGTAGATTAAAATAAATTATTTCTGAGTTGCTCGTTCTGGTACTCGGATATATGCGCGTTTTTGCTCATTCGGAGTTTACTTCGAACGTGAGATGGAGAAATGTTATAAAATAAACAACAACAAAAATCAAAATTTGTCAGTTCGGTTCATGCAACATTCCCAAGTCATATTAACCTTTTTGCGTCCACTTTTATTTACCGACAACTATACCCAAGCAAATGATAAAAAAAAAACAATTTCTAAACAATAGAAGAAAAGTGAAAAAATTGTTAATTAATGAATGGTTATGAAAAAAAAATAAACCAGAAATCGTTTCTAATATACATTATTATGTTGCATAGTATTAATTGTTATTGGTCCAGTGCGGTATTTCGGAATTATTTTGTATAACTTTATGCGGATCCGGATTCCGGAGACTGTCACTCAAAGACTTACATCAAATCAATGCAAAAGTGTGAGCATTGAATTGATGTAAAATTGTATTGAACACAATTTGTTTTCTTTAAATTTCTTGTGTTGATCAAATAATAAATAGTGAGGTTATGAAGTATTAGCGATTACCAATCCAATGTTAAAATAAAAAATAATGAAAACTGTATTCAAATCAATGTATTAGTTTGATTTACCGGAGACGGACTTTATTTTGCAATAGAAAAGTTTTGCGCTCCAGGGTAATTTCATGTCATGAACAGAATGTTTGATAAATTCTCCATGCAATGGATGATATCGCCAGATAAACAACACGCAAAGGCTGGGCATTTGCAAAATGTTGTATCGCTATATAATTTATTTGGAACGAATATTCCTAGTACCCAAGAAAAGCATGCATGTAGATCCACATGTTTATTGAGCTCATTGAGATATTTGAAAAAAATATATTGCAACCGTTTTTACCCGATCATAAACAATGAAACCCTAAAGTGTATCAATTTATTGTGTACGAATACCATATGATATCATTCATCTAATAAAAATATATATGCATAAGCATGCCGTTGGCCGGAACACCTGGTTTGTATTAATAAAAATACGGATAGGAGGATATATATCATTGGATACGACCCAGAAGTGTAACATAAACGTAGACACTTTAGACTGTAGGAGATGTCTTTTAACCAAATTCGATTTATGACTTTTTAAGTCGTTAACAATCACTATGAAATTTTACATGAGTTAATATTTTCCCAAGATCGCCCAGCACGATCTTGTCCAAATTCTGTATTTAGTAAAGCTACAACTACATACAATTTTGGGGGGGGGATCCATTCTGGTACCTCCCAAACAAATGTACCATTCCGTAATAATATTACTAAGCCCTATGCGATCTTACCCAAATTAAATATAAAGGGCTCCAGAGAATATTGCACCCCTAGTCACGCCCCTTCTAGTATCTCCCATACAAATGTACCATTGCGTCGACTTTAGCAATCGTGTAATAATACCAATATGCCCAACGCAACATTGTACAAATGCTGTATGGAGTAATACTCTAACTAAATATAGTTTTCAAGATCAATTTAGAAGTCTAGCCACCTACTACTACTCCGCCAACAATCAGTTCGTACGCCTGTCCGTTTTCTAATATTTTCAATTTCTGCTTTTATGTTTATTTAAAAATCTATGTTTTTGAAAGTTTGAGTTAATTGTCTCCTAAAATCTGATTGTGGGCGGAGTAGTATATCTAGCTGTAGCTGCCCACTGCATGGGAAATGAGTCCACAGTAACATGCAATTGCCTGAAGCGTTGGAGCGGGATGAAATTGTCACACAGTCTTTGGCTACGCTGAACCGTTTTCAGAAAAGACCGCATTCCAAACCTAATCCGGTGTGCAACCACCGGCAATTTCTTGATCGGCCATCTCATCAGCAGATGCTATTTCGCCCTTAATTTTAATAAATGGTTATCAATTTTGCTTTTTAAAAGTAAACGTAAATGAAACACAACCCCAAATATTACAATTTTGTTTATTAACATACCCACTGAGTGAGAAATGTGCTTCATAACCATAAACCATAATCTCCTCAAAGCACGATATGTGGCTGTGCCAGAATCACAATTTTTTTTAGTAGGTTTTAATAATTTTTCCATTTTCGTCAATGTTAGACTTCAAACTGAAAATGAAAAAAAATTGGTTTAACAACTTAGTTTGACAGATGTCGAATTCCAGACCGATACTTTTGAAACCACGAAATGGATAACCCTATATTATTAAGTGCGTGTCTTTGAAGAAAACCTGTCATTCAAATCCGGCGTAAAAATAAATCTTTAATTCGCGTAAAATCAGAATGCAATACATTTTTAAACAAGAATTATATGTATGAGAAATTAAAAAAAAATATTTTTTTTTAAATTTAGTTATTTTACTTCCATAAATGAAATAGAGGAAACATTTTTTTTTATTGAAACACACAAATTCATGCACCGAGATCCCCGAAGACAGTGACTCGTAGACTTGTGGTCAATAATTACGTTTGTCGTTAAACAATATTAGGTTGAACCTCTAACCCGCAGAAGTACCTCAAGGCACTCCTTTAGATGCATTAGATTTTTTAAATTTGGTTGATAGAGGGTTGAAGTTGAACTATTTTTCGTACAGACAACTAAGATATATTAGAATAATTATGTTGTGTTCTAATTATGAACTTTCTTTTCAATTCACATATATTGAGGAAGTGTTTGCAACGGAAGTCTTACCAAGCTATGTTTCCGTATGAATCATCTCTACTACATGAGCTTATTTATATACTCTTAAACTCTGTATTTGGTTGGAATTTTTCAACATTTCAATACTCGCGTCTGAATGTACGAATAATAGAGTGCACTGAAAATCGATTCTTCTGAGATCGGGGTCTTATACTATTAATATTGAACAACGGAAAACTAAAAAGCTTAACTTTTTGTTTGGCAGAGTTCGTAGTTTGAGAGTATTCTAGCAAAAGGTTCAAAGGTTGTCGGTTCCCTTCGAAAAAGTGTGGCATTCCATCTGATATTGAAATTCAGAAGCACAACATTCTTTTATGACACGCTAATATTTATACTTGGTTAATTACTACATACAACAATAATTTTATCTCTTTGTAATTCCAGTGAAATTGAACAATCGTTGGCCGCCTCCATATCGGATCGGGCGACAGATGAGGTTTTGGAAGCCTTAACCCGTTATCGTCGCGGTTTGGGCATTGCCGACTCGCCCTCTGTAATGTTGGATGAACCACAGACACCCGATATAGTGCGTAGTCGCTCAAGTCATGTAAGTTTGTTGCTGTTCTTTTCCCTCTCTCAATCTGCGTTTTTCTCCAAATCTTTAGCTAATCGTTTTTTAAAGGTCACACTTTGTTGTTGATTGCATTATTTTTTACAACTTAACAACTCAGTGCAATGAGTTTGTCGCCTCGTTTCATATTCTCGTTCCTATGCCACATTTTGGTTATAAATATTTACAGAGAATGTTGTAAATAATTACATACTCGCATTCATGATGTTTAATTAACGTCGTTCTTATTTTGCGTTTCGATCTTACTTCTTTTTATTGGTTTTGTTGTATTTATACAAATATCGTTTTTATATTCTCATTTGTTTTTGGTTTTTTTTGTATTCGCTTTACGTAAGCGCTTAGCGTTTTTATTTTCATGTGTTTCTTTTGTGATACAGTTTTTCTTCTTATCATTGAAAACGGTAGAATTTTGTTTATCAATAGTAAGAAAGAAAAAAATGAGCAGCCCTAGAACAAATGTGTTAGATATTTTTTTGTTTGTCTGTTGCAGACTGTATGCGGTCATGTTGAAAAATACAACACACTCTACTGTCAAAAATATATATGTATTTTTTTGTTGGTTTAGCAATTCCCCGTATTTTTCCAGAGATACTTTCGAAATGTAGGAACATGTCGGAAAATTTGCATTAGACTTCTATAACTTATTTATTTATTTTTTTCAAATGAGTTTTTTTTGCAAATGTTTCTTGCTATGTGTTTGCTTCGATTGCAGGCAAGTAATGTGGATCCGTTTCGAGAGCTATCACACTTCTCTTTCAAAATGCTTACTACTCGAATTATGGAACTACTGTAAGGGCATATCCCCAAGAAAGACAAGATTAACTATTTGAATACAAATTGCCATTGTTGGTTAAGAAATATTATTTTTAAAAATGACATATTATTCCCTTATACGAAAGTTCATAACCCGGCCACTTCCGGTAGCTCCCATACAAATGTAACCTTGCGCACACTTTGGAAATCATGTAACAATATTACTACGGCCAACACAATCTTACCCGAAATCTTGGCAATGCTTTAACTAGATGAACTTCTCCAGAAAAAATTGGAACTCTAGCCACGTTTGTTCACGTGTTAAAATTAAAAAAATTATTAAACTGGATCACGCCTGTCTCGTTCGAGCGTTAAACTAAGACTCGTTCGTAACGCACAACGAATCAATGTTCATAGTAATACAAAAAGGAATGTCATTAAACGTCAGACAAAACAAAACATAAATACAATGTAAATGACAGGAAAATACGTTACATATTTAAAGGTTATATTAACAGAAAACAAATAGAATATTTTTCGTGACACTCCCATACAAATGCACTATTTCGCCCACTTTGGAAATATAGCAATTGCAGTATTAATTTGGAAAAATGAAATAATGTTCGTTGGCAATCGCAACTTGAGGCCGGCTGGTTGAAAGTAACATAAATTGCAAGATTTTTTTAATTTTTTGAATTACATATTGCCTGATACAGGTTTTAAAAGGTGCCCTTTAACCGCCCACTTTTTTCCAGGTCGTATTTATTTCTGTGCCAATAGCATGAGTACCAAATCTGATGGTCATACATTAATTAGTTCATGAGATATGGAGGTTAATAGTGCCCTTCGGTCATGACCTAATGCAGTCTATTACTCCTTCCTGGTGGACAGTAACACACTGTGAACTACTATTCGCAACAATTACATATCGTCGGTGTGCTGCAAAATAAATTCATATCCAATTTTTTGTGAAACAAAAAATTCCAAGTCTTTTTAAAGTAGTTTTGTAATTGTACCTGCATCAAAACAATTCCTTTTATGTCCAAAACACCCACACACATTCATTTTAAATCTTCAATAACTCAGAAACACAATTATGTTACTTGAGATGTTTTTGCTGCATACTGACGATATACGTACATACAAACATTAAATTTAATCTCAAAATTTGAATTAGATTTGCACGGACTAAGAATGTGTTTTAGATCTATGTTTTGTTTAGAATTTTATGTGGATTATATGGATATCTTCCGCTTATTTTTAAATTACATACTTTTACATTTAGGAACTGCAATGTACATATCATATGGAGTAGCTTAAAATGAGTAGTTTCAATTGGCCGTAAGGCTATAAATTACAAATCAAGCGCTAAATCAATATAAAAGAAGTCCAACGTTTTCAAATCAACTATATTCAAAAATGGTTTACACAAAAATCAACACAACTCTTTGTTTCGTTTATTTCCAGGATTCCGATGGTATGATTCTACGACCAGGCCGTGGTTCCATTCTGCCGAAATTAGGACTAGAATCACCCACTGTAAGTGTTCAATCAAAACCACCAAAGTGGTTGCAATAAAGAAACCCAAAACCAAACACATACGCCATTACAAAACATATCATCCTACATTATTCACATAAAACATTTTAGAGAAATACATACAATTTATAATTTAGTCATGAACAAATTCTCAAGAACAAAAAAGAAAAGCAACTATCCCCGCAGAATTATGTACCTACTACAATACACTACTTAGAGAAAATCTGTCCGATTGGAAACTGTAAAATATATTACTCAAAATTAAGGAAAAAAAAGAAACAGAAATATATGAAACCAGAATGCACTTTAGTCATGTGTCTGAGTGTTGTTATATTTTTAATTATTTTTACATACTATTTATTTATACATACGATTTTGTTTTTTAAACTTTATTTTTTAATGAAACATTACATTTATTTATAATATGTCTTTCCCCCTTCTCTTTTCACAACGAACAAATCAAACCATATATTAAACAAACAATCAATCATTTCATGCGCTACATAAAAATTTTGAAAAAAAAATCAAACATTTCTAAAACAAAATCAAAATTTTCACACATAAAAAAATGTTTCAAAAAATTACCACAGAAATTGGAATATCTCAACCTTGTAAGTAGTTTGTCTTGGTGAACAAAAGCGAAAAGCATTATCTCCATATAAACTCGTATTTCTATAAACTTAATAATAATTTTATATTAATTTTTTTTTTATTAAGTCAATGATGCGTTTGATCGAAATTTGAACCCAAATCCAATTTAAATTATTAACTAATTTCCCGGATAAGTTTTTTTCATTTGATTCGACTTTAGTGATAAACGCAATAAATTGTTGAACATAATTGCAATAAAATTAAATAAACTTTTTTGTCGTAAGGAAATCTCGTGCCTTAGTATTGTAAATTACATAGCATTTTTGCACTTTCTTAAAATCTAATATTAAATTCATTTTTAACAATAGTCATGAAATTTCTAAACGTCATATTTTGTAACTTTAATATATTCGACCTGTTAATATGCATCAGAACTCTTGCGGCAATCTGGTGGTTAGGTAAACGATTCTTCAATGTTTCACTATAACTCATTTCCTGTAAAATATGATCGCAATCAGTATCTCTGATATCCTAATGTAAACTATTGGTGGAGAGTCATTGGCAACGGGACTTCTGGACAAATAAACTAGAAATACAAACCAGGCCATTCTGATTCTTATCCGCTATTAAATTAAAACACATGCAACTTCTTGACAGATTCTTGACAATATTAACAAAAGCTATGGAATATCTTACGGTTCCTTCAGTGTAAATGGCCCAAACTTATCCCTTTTAATTTTCTTCAATGTCGGCAATTTGGTAATGACAAACAATTTTAAGTAAAACCCGAATCGTTCCATATATAAAGTAATGTAACTAATTTGCGGATATTTGTCAGTCTGACTCAATGTTTTGACAAGCTGATAATGTATTACCAGTACTTTGCGACACCACAGTGTAATTTGTTGTCTTACATAACGAAGCAATCCAACGAAGCGCCCCTATAGATGTTCACCAGAACGGAACTTATGTCGGTTTTTTTTTTTGCTAGAACAAAACTAATCACTTTTAGAAATTTGTATATCATACTCCGAAATTAAGACAATTTCTGAAATGCATCATTGATTTAAGTTAATTAAACAATCACTCCCCATTTCATCCGTACTAAGCCTTATTTATTTTATTTTCGATAGAATTGTCTGCAATATGTTTAGGTTTTGGTAAAAAGAAATCTGTAGAAATCTCATTAGACAACTTTATAGATAGTATTTTTTTATTTTGTTCTCTGTCTAGATACGCATTATAATATTGCATTTTACTCTTCCCCAAACCCAATCTTTGCATTCCTCACCATATATACAGCATGCATTATAATTGACGAATAATCCATATAACATATTTGCATATATTCCTTGAATCTTATTCTCAACTAATCTCTAAGATGAAAGTATTCACAATGAAATATTTCTTTTTAACGTAAAGGCTACACCACACATGCCCACCAAACGACGTTCGGTAGCCCGAAAAGTGCGACCACAATCGGTGGTGGAAAATCTGAGTTTGGGCCATATACCCGATTTATTGGAGTCGCCATCGTCACATCGTTCTACGTCACAGATGTCGCGACGTGACTCATCGATCAATGGAGATGGCACCTTAACTTGTGACAGTCGAGGTGCCTTTGATGACGGTGGCGGTGATGAATGTTGTGACTCCATAACTGAATTGCCAAGTGCCTCGTTCCAATTGCAACATCTAGTCAAGGGTCGTCCGAAAAGGGCTAAGACTCGTGCTCCCACCCGGCCATTGGTTACTGCTATGGAAAACGGTATCAGTACTAAGGAAATTGGTGAGGGTCTAGATCAATTCTTTCGACCTGGTTCGGTAACTCCAACCACACTTACACCCTTAGTATCACCCACCTCTGAGGAATGCAGCTCTCTATCGTTTGTTGACAGTCCCACAATGAGCCGCAATGGTAACGATCAAATGACCTCTGAAGAGACAACACCCATTCTGGAGGAACGTAGACCCATTAAATTGGACCGCCACTCGCCGTTGTTGAAAGGTGCAGCTTGGGCTACCCGTTCACGTTCCACAGACAATTTAGAAAAGTATTCACCTTTAGTGGGTCGCAAATCGCCACTTGTCAAAATGCGAACAGAAGGCGGTGGTGGCCTCAATGACTGCGCTCCCGACTGCTCTCTGCCTCCCACGCCAGCTGAACGCTTGCTGAAGGCGACCTCAAGTCGGGACGATAAAATGCGTTCACCCAGTTCGGATTCGATAAAATCGCATACGGAATCAATGGTTATTGTTAAGACTGGTAATGGTATATTACGCACACCCATAGTATTACAAAAACCACGACCATGGTCTGTTGTGGGCAACGAACCAAAAGCGGCACAAGGAACCAATTCTGTACACTCGGGCAGTGACTCCAGTAAAACGACACCGGAAAAACTCGAAGAAGGTACAGTGATATTCTCAGAGTGTAATTAGAAATCTATTGTTATCAAAATTCCATTTGGATTTATTTCAGAAGTTGAGGTTGTGCCATTCGGTAATAGTACTGGCGGCTCTATTGTTGGCATAACACCCGGTATGGCTATTGCTCAAGGTAGTTCCGGTCTTGGCAGCATTGTGGGTATAACTCCAGGTAATGATTGTGATACTCTCGTAATGCTACTGCAATAAGTATACAATAAGTGTGTGGAAGACACATTACATAGTAAAAATAATGTAAATGTTACAATTCGAATTCGCAATATTTTTCATAATACAAAATAAATCAAAATTATTTTAAATAGGCAAACTACCATGTAAAGTTTGTTCCACATACTGGTGAGATATTTCCACAAACAGATACAGTCAAATTGCAAAAGGCTTTAATGTGAAGTCTTATGATTTGCCGAAATTATGTAAATTTCAGAAAGATCTATGTTAAGTTAAGATCTGTATTCTTAAGCCTCAATTCCATCAAAATTTAATTACCGAAAACACTGAATTAAATCATTTTAACAATTTTCTAATCCTTAGGTGCTGCCTTGGAAAAGAAGTCTGTGAGGGAACTTGCGGCTGGTCTTAATCGTTTAGGTATGTTAATTCAGCAGAAAAAGTTTGCCAAAAATGTACAAGCTGTTACTGCTATTAGTCCAACACAATTTGGGAGTACATGAACATTCGGTTGACATTTGGATATACAATCTGTATGGTAGGCTGTAATAGAAATCAACATTCTTTCAATGTCGGTTTCGTAGTGTCCACTGCTATGCACTTGTGATGTTATTGTCCTAAAGCTATATATTTGTTTTACAAGATAAAGTTTTAACGTTGTCTTTAATACATACGGAGTGCACTGTACATCTATTGGCCAAAACTTTGGAGTTGAGAAAATGTGATGCAAGCACCAAAATATCGAAATAAATATAAAATTTCCAGGATCCCTAGAAATAATTTGTATTACAAAAAAAATATTAATACACAACAGGGCCCAATTATGACCGTATAATTAACTTGTTCACCTTCGGTTTCATATCGTAAATGCTTTCTAAAGCCTTTTAAATTGTGATGTCATTTTTTGATAATGTTAAACTTTAAGTTTCAAATTATTTTCGAACTCGGGTTCTTCTGTGTGATAGTCGCACACACCACGGCCCTCCACAAATTTGTCGCAAATACAGGATTAAAAACAAATTCTGGATTATGGGAACAACTCATTAGAGGGTCTATACCACGAAACTATTATTTTACTCCAAAGAAAACGGGCGGAACATTTGGGGTGTCCATTACAATTTCCAACAACAATCCTTTCGATAGTGGCATCCGACTTAATCCAAAGGTCCTTCAAGTCAATGTCCGCCTTCGCTAATCAGATGACAGTTATACAAAGATCCATTGACATACATTGGTTTACAAAATGGATCACAGGTCCTACAATCCTCAATTTTAAACAATCAAGAAGATACAATACTTTGATGAGAAACATGTATTCAGTCTGATTACGGTAGTCGTAGTCGTGTCGTAAAGTTGACGTTTTTATAAAATGGTTTTACGGTTGGCAAAAAATTACAAAAAATGACGTTGAATTTGTTTTTTAAATTTTCACCAACCGTAATACCTTTTTGAAAAAACGACCAATTTACGACGCGACTACGCCAACCGTAATTAGGCTGATTGAGCAGAAGCATTACATTCGGGAGTGTGCTGGTCATCACTTTAAATGACACAGTGAAAGCAGTGTTAATGCTCATTTTTTTAAAGGAGTTGTCATTGTCAGCATTACCTAGCACCACAATACTAAAATTTTGTTTTTCATTTAATGCATTTTAATGCAATAAAGTCAAATAAATTCGTAGAACTAATCGAATAATTTATAAAAAGATGGGTTTCCAGACTTTCGATAACGTAAAATACAAATATATTGACTGATTTTATCGTCCTCGTATTCACGTGAGTAGTAGGAAATCTTTTGCTTAGTTGAATGTGAAAAGTGTAGAACACACGCTGACACTCAACCCTATCAGATATGGATACCTTTTTGTAGCGCGCTACCCAGCCGTTAAATAAAGTGGTTTTTAGTCGTATGAAGAAAATTCTCAAATTGTGATTAATAAAATATTTATAAATACACTTTAAAGTACAACAAACGAAACAAAACGAATAGACTTATTTTTCACATCGATTTATAATTTTGAAAATAGTTTCTTGATTTATTTTAGCTGGTTTTCCTTACTTGTGTACATCTTCATGTTTTTGTTATATTTTTTATTTACATTTTGTTTTATTTACCTTTTTTTTTTCTTTTGTACATTTTATATTTGATCCCCGAAAAACAAACAAACACATATTCCTCGCACTCTTAGATTTGCCCTTAAAACCCCAAGTGTTGCCACGTTCGTTACTAACATCATCCTCATCATCGGCAATAAACAAAATGAACAACATCACCCGAAATTCATCGTCCTCTTCGAACGCGTCCTCCTCGATGTCCTCCACAACCGTAACAATGTCGTCGAATGAACTAAATTCGAAAATCATGAGCACAAGTTCCACTAATAGCGAAACAAAGGAAACATTGAGTAAAACGATAATAACCGAAAATGGAGCAAATGAAATTCTGAATATACGCAACAGTCGAACAGCATCAACGTCATCGGCGAAGACGCGTGATTTTTTCCACAACGAAAAACTGAAAGAAAACGATGCAACATCGAATAGTTTGCCGCCACCGACAGCAGCTGTTTTTAAACGAGTTGCTGGCAAAGAAATATCATCAGTGTTTGAGGTTTGATGAACATTCCATGAATCAGCCTTATAAGCCTCAGCTCAAATCATTGTGTCGTGAAGGGGGCTTCTTTTGTTAACAGTGCTTCAATGCTTTAATTTCCATAAAAATGCATTAAACATTTTATACCTTACCCATCTTGTCCACCCACCAAAAAAAAAAACGAACTGTCCTGTGTTATAACTCATACTTTTTTTATATTTCTTATCAGAGGTCACTTTTTGTGTGCAATTAATGAAAATGTTTTTTTATTGGGAATAGGACGAAAACCTTTTCGCCATTTGCTGTGATCATTCCGACCTTATTATAAAGTGATCCTCTAATAAAAGAGGACATATTGGAATAATCCAAAATGCACATTTCATGATTTCGTGCATCAGAATAAAAAATAATTTAGGGCAATTTAAAAAGAGTAAAACAAGTCATACAGTCGTACTCAGTACTAAGAACGTACTGTTAAATACGTTTTCGTTTATAAAAACTGTATTTTAGAGTAATTCTGAAGTCGATGAATACTGTTGACGTGATCTTATATTTGGACATCACAATGTTTTTATGTGTTCTAAGCCGTCGGGTATTCATTCCACACAGGCCACCACAGTCATTTCTATGTGATTTCGACAACTCGCATACGAAATCCACAATTAAAACTTCCCTCCTGCTTGAGATCTATCCATGTTAATTATCTCACTGAATCGTCTGATCACACATCATACTCGCCACCAATTCGAAATATTTAAATAGGTAGGTTCTGACAACCAACAGAAAATTAAGCATTTGTGTGAGCACTAATTTGTGACCATCTGAATGTCCTTCCATCTATCGTTTTCCACACATGTCCCTCTCTTCTACCATATTATTTATTTTTTAACATCTCTATAGTATTTGTTTATTTGAATATGTATACGTAAGCTTTAATGTGTTTAATTTACAATTTTGTGTCTTCCTTTGTTTATCGTACATGCATACATACATACATACATAACATTTTTGTATTATATTTTTTATTGTTAAATATTGGCTTTGTGATTTATTTTTCGTGTGTGTTTATTTTTTTTTACATTTTAACAATTTATCAAAGCAAAAACTCTGCATGTCATCACTTTGTCATAATAAATGTTGGTAATCACATTGTTTTGTTAACGTATTTTAAGAAATTCCTAAAATGTTTTTTGCATTTTTTTTCCCATTATAGGAGACATTAGTTGAAGGCCTACAACGATCCTCTACTCGGCAAACTTTTAGGGATACTCAATATACCAAAGAGGATGTCGTTGATTTATAAGAAAAAGAAAGAGTTCACATTAGACATTTAAAAGAAACCAAACAAAACATCAAGAAAACAGAAACAAAAGCATTTAAACAAATCTTTATTGTCTTCTATACTTGTTTTTTTTTTATATTATTTGTATGAATCAAAATTCTGTGCAATTTAAAAGTTTTGTTTTTAAATGGCGTCTTAATAATTTTTTTATTATTATTATTAAGTAAGTGAATGAATGAATGAAGTATTCCTTTGTAATATATTTTATATTTTTTTAACTTATTTATAAAACTAATTAAAGAAAAACCACATGCATACAACCTAATTAAGTATCTCGAGAAAAATAAAGCAAGAACATATTTTTATACTATAATTTTGTCTATCGAAATCCAATTCCAACCCACAACACACTTTTTATATTGAAAATATATTTATGTAAATTGTTTAAGTCTGTATAATTTTAAATGACCTAATACAATTATATTAATTACAACCCCAAGAGAAACAACAAAATATATATACACAATTAATACTGAATAATTACGTTTTATTTTCTACACAAATATACTTAGTTTTATTTGTTTGTTTTCTTTTTACAAGAATTTCAATTAAGTGCCAATATTTTTTATAATACACGTTTGTATTACATTCCACCACCACATATGATCCAAAATCAAAATTCATAATATTTCGTGTTACATTTCAACCACTTAAATAGAACGTATTTCTGTAATGTCTGATTTTGTCGTAGTATCTCATTTCACAAACTAGCAATAGACATGCAATCAACTTGTATTCAATAATCGAAGGAATATTAAAACATTAAACTCTGTACTATAAATGTGAGAATGTTTACATATTCGTACGTTTTCATACAATGTGGTTTGAATTCTGGCGCATCTACAATACTGGCATTCTGTTTGCAACAACTTACAATATGGACCAAAACTATCATGGTCAATGACGCATTAATGCGAACTTCTATGGGGTGGTATTGGTCCAAAAAAAATCGCCTTAATAAATGTGCCTGGTGTTAGTGATAAAGTTACTGGATTTTTCGCTTAAACCAGCTTATTTGTGTTTCTTTGCAGATGATAGACCAAATGACGAAGTATTTTATTCGAAAGTGAACGGCAATGGTAGACACATTCATCCCGGTTATGGAAACTCCCGGGGAATTATCTTTTTTCAGATAAAAATCCTTTAATTCTGAACACACCGAGAGTCAAGCAAGAAAGCTGACTTTAGAAAAAGAGGATATTATTCTCGAAAAAAAATCAATAAATTCCCCGGGAATTAACTCCCTGGGAGGTTTCATAATCGGGCTGATAGTCTGTTTGAAATCTTGATTATCCTCGCACAAGCGATAGTTCATAGTACAATGTAATTTTTCCAAAGGGAAAAGCAAAATAAGTACTTCGTTGTGTTATAGGTAGTTTCCTCAAATAATCAGCAAATATAGCTAAACAAGCTGTGGTCCTAACATGGCAAATAAAGCACAATTTTCATAAGTAGTTTCCAAACATAAAATGAGTTATTTTTTGTGCACTACCTGCGATAAAGTGCTTCCTTCAAACTCTAACTTTTCTGAGTCCACCAAAACTGTGATTCCTAAGCATGCCACAGTTCGCAAGCATAACAGGTCGTTAGCTGCGTTAACAATTGGTTACATAGAGAATTACTAGGTGTTCGTGAACTTTGTCTTCTGTCTGGACAATTGCCTGGATATACTCTGGTATGTAAACAAAGTTCTTGTATCGAACTGTCGGAGGTGGTTTTTGTAAAAAGCGGTACGGTTGTAAATTTATATGTGATAGGGTATACATACATGATAGGTGATTACTGACAATCAAATATGTAAGTAAACATGTTGCAGTTACGATAATAACCAGGCTGTATCCGAAGGTATGAGTAGATATCCTTGAATCACATCATTGTTTTGAAGTTCGAGAAATCTTTGCATTATGTACATGAGTTAAACGAATATGAAAACGATTTTGTCTTGGTATTCCCTCGAAATGTCCATATTATTTGAATTTAACGAGTCATTAAATATTCCTCTGTCATACAACAATTTGTTTTGTGGCACTGTGTGGCCGGCAGATAGACGACAACTTCTCAAATGATTTGGATATTTTGATACATTTTCAACGTCAAATCATTCATATATAAATCAAATTCCAGTGAACTTTTTGGTCGTATGCTAATTTGTTTTCGCGATTTACCTCGATATACATACGTTAGAACATAATTATACAAAGTATTTTTTTAATATCTCTTCAAGTAGAAGTAGTAGTGAAATAAATTTTGTAAAATGTAATCTTTATTCTCAATTTTTATAACACATCGACCATTTCATACATCGACAGACAGCAATAACTGTGGCTTAGTGAACAGAACATCAGCTTTCAATTTGCATGGTTGTGACTTCATAACTCACGAACTACAATAATATCATTTGCAGTACCTAAGGATCGAACTTACAGCCTACTAATCGGAAGCGGATGGGCGACCCTTTGATGCCAGACGTAAGTGTGTGTTATGTTAAAAAGAATGCGGAAACAAAGTTTACATTTTACAAAAGAAACTCCTGTTTTAATTTCAATTAGAAATAAACACACCACATAAATAATTAATTTGTAGCGTAGTTGATTTCCCGTAGCACAATAACAACATTTTATAAAACAAAAAACGCATTTATATGATACGAAAATAAACGAATTTTCTTTTTATTAGAACTTAAACGAAAAAGAAAATCAAAAAGTAATTAATAATAACAAAAAAAAAGCAACTTACTATGAAAGATAAGTTGAAAACGTTCAGAATATTTGAATGAAATTATGAATTTTGAAAAATAAATAAAATCTGAAACACAATTAAAACCAAACAAACTGCCCCCACCAGTTGTGAAAGTAAAATAACTGAAACAGATACAAATAAACACAAACTTCAACGATTTAATATTATTTCGATTGAAATGGAAACTAAATAAATTAAACGAAGCGCACTCACTCCCATACAAAAATGTAATGATTTTTTTTTTGAATAGAACATGAAAAATAAAGAAATTACATACAAAATTATGATATTTGTTTCTTTTATTAGTGGCATTTATGGACCGGAAAGTACTGTGTAAAGTGACAAAAAATATCTGAGACCAATTTTTGGGGTCTGATCACAAAAAGACAAATGTTTCCAGTTTTGTTTTACATTTGTTGCGACAATAACATCCCTGTTCTGTCTTTTTCCCCCAATCCCCTCCGATGTTCACCATTTTTGTTTAGTAAATTCCAACTTTGTACCCCAATTTCTCGAACCGAAAAACAAAAGCCTCCAAAGTATAGCCCGATTTCATTGTAATTATGTGTTCTTAACAATGTTCACTTATCAGCTCAGCGTCCATCGAGAATTGTGGAAACTATAGCAAATTAAAGTAAAAACGCTTATATTTTGGAATTTTTCCCTCCCCTAATTCTATGTTTTTTTCGATTGAATTCCTAAATTTTGTAAAAATTTTCGATTTCTAATGCCAAGCACAACATGTATGCAAAATGTTATGCCAACATGTCAATCAACAAAGATTTCATGGAATATTGAGTTTTAACATTTTCACTGTAATACAAAATATCATAAAACTGCGATAAAATGTTACATAACTTTTAAAAATTCCATTAAAATGTAAAAAAGTAGTGTGCCTTTTGAAAGATGGTAATATTTTAAGTAATTTAAAAAAAAAATTGATTTTACTCTGATTTGTAGTTTCAATTTTTAACTTTGAGACCTTATAGCTCATCTTTGGCTAGACTAGAAATTCAGTCAAATCGCAAAAGCCAATTCTAAATAGAAGATTTATTTCCAAATATAAAGAAAAATTTCCCATTTCAACCCGTATTTGTTGTGCTGTGAGAACAAACTTTTTGCCTTGATTTTTTTGAAAATGAAAATGTCACTCAGAGGATCCCCCTATAAATGAAATTCACTGTATTAGCGATAGAAAATTACGGTATCGGAAGGAGGAAAAGAGGGAGTAGTGTTTGTAGACATTTGTTTTGAATTTGAGGACGTCACAACTGGTAGGAAACACAGATGCTGTACGAGTATTTCACATACGAACAGTTGGGCTGAAGAACAGATTTGTTCTACAGTGCGTCGCCCGGTCAACCGGCCCTTTAACAATGAACGAATGAGAGTCCCTAGATAGCCGCTAAATCCGGTAAAAGCCCTAATTAAAATATCTATAGAACAGCGATATACAACACACGTTCCGGCGACGATGAAGAGCGACAATAAAGTTGTATACCCTAATATCTCCCATCCTGACCTGATGTTGGTGGTGTAAATATTTACGAGATAAGATGGGGTGAAGTATTTGTTGCACCGCTTTGCAGCACTAGGTCTTGTGTGCATTAAAATCTAATTCTGCTCATTGCACTCCACTCATAAATCTTCGCCAAATCGGGGTTAAGTCATTCATCGTTCGTTTTGTGTCTCCGAACTTCAGAGGATCAAATGAATAAGAATGCCATCCGCAAAAGCGTAGATTAGGTTCACAGTCTAACCCAGCAGGTCGTCAATAAAAATAATAAAAAAAAGAAGATAGAACAGAACCTCTGCGGTCAACATGTGCTTACTGGATAAGACCCATCTATAAAGTCTTTTCGGTACCATAAACTGAACGAAAAATCGCAAACAAAATATGAGTATATTTGATGTTGAAGCAACTTTCTTTCCATAAACTGCATAGGAACAGTATTATAGGCGTGTTTTCGTTACACTGCCAGCTTAGATAATCGCTTAATTTGTATGGACAGCTAAGCGATATTAAGAGTGGATAGAAATTTTCGCTTTAGTTTGTGTTTTACCCCTATTCGTACCAAGCTAAATTTGTAAACGCAAAATAGTTTATAAAAACAAAAGTTCTAATGGGAATTTTTTAAAGTAAACTATTTAAAGGAAGAAACTTAGACGTATTGTACGAAAATACATATTCAGGGTTCTCCAACAAGAGGTGTTATTTTGAATCAATCGGTATTTCGGCATCTGTCACGTTTGAAGCTTACGCCATTACTAAAAATGGAACGAAACACTCTTCAACAACGCATTGAAATTATTAAAATTCACTATCCGGGCCGTGTTATCACTCGAACAGGTGATTGGCCACCGAGATCTTGTGATTTAACACCTTGCAAGTTCTTTTTTTGGGGCCACGTTAAAGTCTACTCCAACAGCCCTGCGTCGATTCAAGACCTCAAAGATAGAATTCGTGAGGCTATCGATTTGGGTATGGCAAATTTCATAAAAAGGATATGGTCCTGTAAGCGTGCCATTTGTTTTTCATAATTAACGGCATACCTTCCTTCTTGAAATAAACATCCGGTCATTTATCTCAAAAATTACATTTTATTTTTCTTTGAATATCAAAATAATACCTCTTGTTGGAGAACCCTGTACAAGTATTATTTCCAATAGTGACCCGAAGTCACTGCCTAGTACGGATACGTATTGTCAGCATAAAAAATATCAGAATGCCAATTTTAAATGGTGCCAAGTGAACAATGATCTCATTCATTGTAAACTAATGCAGTAGAAGAATATAAATACAAAATTGTTTTGAAAATTATGGAAGAATGGTTATGGTAGTAATATGCATTATGTGGCAGTCTTAACATGTAAAACGTGGCAACACTAGAATGGAATCAAGGCAACAAGAACGAAACTTGGCACTGGTTCCTGTCAAAATAAAATCCTTCTTCTGATCTTGAATTCGACGAAGACACACGTTTTTTATATAAACCCAGCAAATCTCTGGAAAAAAATGGGACATTCTTGTATTAAAATAGTATTTGTTATATTTTTTCACAACACTTATTAACATACTTTCAAAGCGTTCTCTGAATGCTGCCAAGTTTGTGACAGATGACAATATAGCAAGTTTGGCGTTTTCTTTACAATTAAGCAAGCGATAGTATTTACAAAACTATGTGTACGCGTAACACTTACACTGACGGTGCATGAAAAATTCAAATATCTTGACCGAGTAAAGGACGTCTAAATCTTTTGGAAACATTGAATCCAGTAGCCCTATCTGAAGATGGGTGGCAAGATGTCAGTTTTTTTTTGTATTTTCGAGCGATTGATCCGGAAAACTACAAGTATTTCTGTATAGATTCTAATAATAGTGGAAACTCATAAATGCTTTTAATGAAAATTGAGATGTTTCGAATGAATATTATCGATAACGAGGTTGGGATGATGCATCGATGGGTGTGAACTGTGCAATAACACACATCTGTATTTGATTTCCATTAGCTGTGCATTGACAACACTTAATAAAACTGACAGCGCTTGTCATTTGTTAATCTTAACTTGTGATTGTTGTTCTCTGCCAATAAGAAGAAGACGAAAAGGAACGCTTATAATTTGTGAGAGATTTTTGATTTTTCATAATTAAACATTTGCCGACTTGTTTTAAATAGTCAATAGTCCACAAACGTATACAAAGCAATGGTGAAACTCACTCCAGAATTGATAAACCAATCGATGCAATTCATAAATCCATGCCGGGAACGTGAGTTGGATTTACGCGGCTACAAGATTCCCCAAATAGAAAATTTGGGAGCCACGCTAGACCAATTCGATACCATAGACTTGTCCGATAATGATCTCAGGAAATTAGATGGTTTACCTTACTTGTCGCGCCTCAAATGTCTATTGCTGAACAACAATCGCATACTGAGAATAGGCGAAGATCTGAATGAGTGTGTGCCTAACCTAAACTCAGTGATACTAAGTGGGAACAATCTACAAGAATTGGGTGATCTGGAGCCATTAACTCAATTGCAACATTTGGAAACTGTTTGTTTGCTTATGAATCCCGTGTCAACAAAGCCGTACTACAGAGAATATATGTCTTATAAATTTCCACACTTGAGACTCTTGGACTTCAGGAAAATTAAACAAAAAGACCGCAAGGCTGCCGTAGAGTTTTTCAGGTCGAAACAGGGCAAAGATGTACTGAAGGAAGTAGCGAAAAAATCTAAACTTAGTGCCGCAGCGGCAGCTTTAACCGAAGCCACAGCTGCCAAGGCTAGTGGAGCCGGAGCCGGACGTTTTGCCAATCCCGAAGATATCCGACGTATACGAGAAGCAATCAAACGTGCGAGTTCATTGCATGAGGTGGAAAGATTATCCCAGATTTTACAAAGTGGTCATATTCCCGACAATTTTGTTCTGGAGCAAAATGGCGCGACTCAGAACGGCAACAGCAGCGGGGGAGGTCCCGACACAGCCATGGAACACTAGTGATTGTATATATGCTTTTTCCCTAATTTAACAATATGATTTGTTTCTTTTATAAGTTTTAATTGTGAATTCGTTAAAATAGAAAACAAAACGAAATATGATAAAGAAAACTCCAACTGGTTTTTAATTTTTTGTAAACGAACGATGTTAAACGCTTTATTTTTTCGCATTCTGTTTGTTTTTTTTTTCATAGAAAAAAAAAGTTTATTATTCAAAACGGTTTGAACGACAGAAAGGCATTTAGACATTCATTGGACTATTGGAGGAATCAATAAAACTGACACAATAACTAACATAATTTATACTATGCGCCAACTAAAAACAAAAATAGTATATTTTCATTCACCTATAAATTATTGCTTTCTCACACACATTTTCTGCATGCAATCATATTTTTGTTTGGGCTTAATAAAAATGGCTAAAAGAATAATTAAACAAATTTGATTAACTACTAATATGCGTCTATTAACGATTGCTGCATTGTATATGTCAGTTTTACTCTCTCAGAGTCCTTTGGCTTCCATTATAGCGTCGTAGTGTAAACCCGTATAGAAAATAATCCATGTGACCAGAAAACCAGCGAATGATGTCATAAATCCCTCCTTAATCAATTCCCAGGCGCCGCCGTATGACTCTTCATCGATTGATTGGAAGTTAATGGCATAAACATAAACCAGACCACAACTGATGCCAGCAAATCTGAAAAGAGGGCGACATAAGTTATTTGTGACTTTGAATGCGAAAAAAACGGCGATACTTACAACACTAGTCCTAGTAATCCTTTCAGCGGTACAATGCCCCAGATGATTCCCAAAATGATTCCAAAGACTTGACGAGACCAGTAAATAACATCCAAAAATTCATCCTTAGTGAAATATAAAGAGTCAAAAGAATTAGTTTGTAATATACGAATGAATACAATTATTTATTTCTGTACTAGTCGAATTTATGTTCACACGACAGCGACATGTTTGTCTAAATAGAATGTGGTGTTATTTGGGTCACTGCATAGAAAGCAACATGATAAGGCAAATTAAAAATCAGATACAGACACTCTCCAATACAAATATTATTATATACACAAAATATAGAAAATATCAAGGTTAGCACAAGGATCAGATCAACTCATATTTTCCATAAACTGCCTTAATGCCGGCATGTTGTGTCACAAGAAAGTATCCATCGTTTTGTCAATTTAAACAGTCGCTCATTAACATCTACCATTTTTTGTTAATTAACCACATTCATCGAACCAGCATCATTCCTTCTTCTTTCTACCCTTTCCCAAATTAATCTTCGTTCTCACCTTATCCAGCCATTCAGATTTAGCCGTCAATGCACGATTCCAGATTTCATTGAATGATGAAGATGATTTGTTGGCGCTGGCATTGTGTTGAATGGTGTTCGTTCTAGTAGTCATTTTAATTCAATAATTTAAGATAAAATTAAAAAAAACTAAAATAAGTATGTGTAAATGAATTAAATGCAGCAAATTTCACACTGTAGAATAGAAAAAAGCACCGAAAACAGAAAAATCGACGTGGTGACTGAGGAATCTCTTCTTCTTCTTCAAATGTCAAATCCACCACGGTTGGTAGAAATTAAAAGTGACATTGACACAGGGTCTATGTTGCCACATTTACGGGATTCGATCCATCATGAGGATTGTGATTGAATCATGGGAATCTGAATCCGTTGTTTTAAGTTGTGTATTGAAATTTTAATCGTTTTTGTAGGCAAGTTGTGAAGCCAATCGTCAATAATGTTGATGTTAAATGTTCAATATAATTGTCATGGTATGAAATTTCTGTATCCAAGATTTTATGCTGCCATTCTGTCAACCTGTTTCAAATAAAGGAACAGCCAAAACAGAAACTGGAACGCTATTATGTCCAAAAAAGGCGAATACAATATAATGCAGTCATTGTCAAGGCCATTTTTTGTTAATATGACAGCTACGAATAGTTTTTACTATAATAAAGGTTTTGAATATTATTACACAAAGTAAGTGGGACCGCCTCATATATCGTTAGCTTAGTATGCAAACGTGCTAAGTCCACTTTTTACGAAAATTGCGATTTAAATGCAGAAAAATAGATACACAAAAAATACACCGTTTACACACAAAAAAAACTACCGTTATGTCTATGTTATTTGTTGTTATGCAGTGGTAAGCAAATGTGTCAAGTCCACTCTCAACGAAAGAGGACGCAGACCACGTCTTGAATATATAATTTTTTTCATTCAATCCATTCTTTGTTGTTAATTGACAAAATTGGCTGGACTAATAGAAGAAGATAACTGCGTTGAAATATTTAAAAATATTCAAAACAAAATAAGTTAGAAAGTGTTTTCTTCCTCCTGAACATTTTAAAAAATTGGACTTAGCACGTTTGCATACTAAGCTATGAGAATTAACAAGTGAAACATTGGAGAAATGGTGGTTTGGCCAATTCCAGTTAGTTTCTGCAATTAGTTTATTTATAATGACATCTTATTTTGAGTTAATTTGTTATGAAACAGTTGTACGTAAACACAATGGTTTCAATAAAAATATGTTTATTCCTTTAAACATTTAAAAGAAATGGGGTGTTTGCATTTAATCATTCGTGAGATGAATGTCCTCATGTCATTTCATATTCTTTATTACTTCTATATCACTTTCTGTCTGTGTATCTACACCTTGGAGTTTTCTACATCTATCTAATAAAAACTTTTCAATTGATCCAGAAACTTTTAATAATCTTAATATGTTGTCAGTCCTTGTTATTAAAACGTTTAGAGTAAAACTTCAATGTTTTCACTTGCCAAAAAATAAAAATATTTCTATTAAAAATATAGATAGAGTTTTTGTTTTTGACTTGTCCACGCAGGAACGGAGCTTTTATGTACTTGGTAATTTAGCGATTTGTAAAATAATCGATTTCGGTGTACAAGTTGACTACACTGCTCTTTTGAGAAACAATTAAACATGAGTGCGCCTGTCGTTTTATTTACCTTTAATCTTTGACACATCAAGTCGAAAAATAAAACACAACATTACGTCAAAACAACTAGATTTTTTCCATTTATTTCCAAAGTATTTTTTATAATAACTAATAAAGAGTGTAAAACGTAGAAAAAATATATATTCTTAAAAGCATAGTGCGATATTGTGATTAGTAACCGAACTGCCTCTATATCTGTGTGCGAGACGTTGTGTGCTTGCTCTTTTCCCCCTGTAAAAAGTGGTCATCGTCTGCTGCTGAGTAATGGCAGAATCAATAGTCCAAGATTGGCTTTCGGATTTCCAACGTATACAGGGTCAACCTGCAGAGGTTAAAGAGTTCGCCGCCGAACATGATACCGAATCTGAAATAGCAGAAGCAATCTTTACCATACTCAACGATCGCCAACGTCACGAGTCGCTGGTCCATGATATCTGTCAACAGTTGTTGGCCTTCTACCGCAGCACGGAAAAGACATTACAAAAGTTCCCCCTGCAATTCATACCTGTTCTAATCTATACGTACCTGCGCGCCGTAGCTGGTGGTGATAAAAAGGGCGTGCGTAGCCTGGAAACCCTACTCATTTGCATTTACAATGGTGAGGTATCCACGGACGATGGTAGTCCAAAAATAGTACAATTCCGCATGCCCATATTGGCTCAAGCATCAGTATATCACGAAGAGAAGAATCTCCCATTGACAGATTTGAGACGTTGGGAGGAGAATTGTAATCGAGAAGTGAAATGGGGACCCCATCAACGAATCGAGGCCATAACGGCGCAGAATCGTCTAAGAATAATGACGGCTCTACTTTTCTGTTACAATCAACAAGTCAGTTTAACGCAAAAATCGGCGCTAATTCATTTGTGCCGAGTTTCGTCACAAATGGTGACAGAAGGGTTTAATGCGAAATCATCACATGCTCATAGGATGTCATATGGGTGAGATGGAACAATAGTATTTATTTTTATAAATGTTGTAATTTTTGCGTGACGGATTATATATAACTACTACAGTTGTCTAACATTTCGCTATTCGTTTCTGTTATAATTATCTGGTTTGACCTTTGGTAGCAGAGGTAACGAAATATGTTGTTTGCCGATATCTTGCGTATCCGTTCAATGACCTTCTAAATGAAAGTCATGTATGAATATGTATATTCGTTGTATCATCTGCACTAGTTTAAATGGCCAAACCCTGTATTCAAGCACTATTTCTTCTATCACTTGGATTGTTCCATGTACCCTTTTATCGGAGTTTTGTAACATTCAGTTGCTATCATATGGTATGCAAAAAAAAAATGTGGGAGTGAAAGCGACTATGATTCACTCCCTGATTAAAAAAAAAAACAATTATTTTTGAAATGTACAACCACTATGCATTTATGATTTACTGTGGTCCCCTGAGTCCAATTTTTTTTTCTATGAACACGTTTTGTTCGAAATATTTTTTAAAAAATTAAATTTTTTTAAAATTTTCATAACTCGAAAAAAATATGCCATAAAATTATTTAGTCGATACCTTTAGAACATGTCTCTACTAAATTTTTAATAGAAGCGAAAATACTCCTTATTTTCATTGTAAGATTGAAATGTATTTTTAGAATTTTTATGATTTTTTGTTCAAAAGAAATGTTTTCGACTAAAATTTATTTATAACGCTGAAACTGTGAATCAGATTAAGAAGCACAAATTGGATAGATTAAAAATAATTTTGTCGCGAATTTTATAAAATTTATTTCAACAAAATCAGGGTAGTCGTTTTTTTACGACAATGATATCTCAATTTAAAAAATCTTATATACAGAACAAAACGTCTACTCTACATAATTGCATAGTTGTATTTAAAAAACAAATTTTTCCATAGTGTTATCTAAAGCGCTAATTGTAGCTTGTTATGTATCCACTTACTACGTAAGTCGTATTTCGAAACTTTTTGAGATAAATAAAGCCCTGAACATTTTGAATCATAGAATATACAATTAACAGTGCATCCATACAAAAAAATTGCAGTGATTACTTTGTTAACTTTGTTTCATGATGATTCACAGATTTTTGACAAGAGTATGAAGAAACACATTTTAATATTTTAGCGACGGCCATAAGACGGGAAAATATATTTATTATGTGCAGATTTATATTTGTAGAGAAACGTTCATTACAACTTTTTGACATTACTACTACTGTTTGATAAAAGACGGACAAGACGGTGGGACTACAAATAGGATTTTCAATAAAATTAGATTATGTATCAACCGAGTAGTTCGATACTTATTTTTCTCTTAGACGGTTTGACCATGTTACTCCATATGTAAATCAATTCTTGGGTTGCTCCTTTCGTAATTTCGTAAATTTAAAAATCAAACTCCGGCTTTTCTTTTTGACTCATTTACATTTTGTTGTTCATCGCGTGCTATCCAACTAATCATTCCCAGAGCGGATGGTCATATGGATAAGTCCTTTCGAGTTACAATAGCCAGACTGTTCAATTCATTGAAAATATTTTCACTGACTAATAATACATTCCGAAAAAAGCTTCTTCAATATTTTTCTTTAATTTTCATTTCGTAATCTATTTAAGAATAATTTTTTCATTCATTTGGGAACTGTAAAATTTGATTGTTTTATTCCTCATTTTCCAATACTGATGTACGCTTTACTGATATTTTGAATTTGATATGTAAATTCCTTTTTTATTATTTATTTTGTATAGCTATATTATTTTTAATTCCTCTGTGTTTATATGCACATATTTTTAATTGTTTTTAAATTATCTGAGCAGTAGTATTCAACATGGAGTAGTTTTTATTGTAGTTTGTTACAATTGGCCGTAAGGCTTTAAATTACAAAATCTGTGCAAATAAATAAATATAAAAAAAATAAATTAGGGTATCGGAGGAAAAAGGGGTATTGTTTGTTGGTATTTGTTTTGAATTTGAGAATGTCACAACTGTCAGGAAACACACTTGCGGGAGAAACATTCTGCATACGAACAGTTCGGCTGAAGAACGAATTGGCACTGTACAACGAACGGATGAGAGTCCTTGGGAAGCCGCGTTTCCCGACTGAAAGTCCTAAGATCGGGGACAAGATGAAAAGATACCTTTATTGTACCTACGGAACAGCGATATACAACCAACAACAATAGAGTTGGATATACTACTATCTCCTCCTCTAGTATCAACGGGCATCACCCTGTATCTTCATGCCCAGAACATCCATAGAGATTGCCTACAATATTGAATCAGGTGACGGCCTCGGAAAAGTCCAGAGCTACGACTTTGCTTTCACCAAAGCGGTGAATGGATCGACTTCATCGCAATATCGCATCGTATCAATATTCTGGATTAATTAAACAATGCATTTTTAATAACACTCGAATATTTAATACTCATTGAAACTAAACATAATTCTGCATCACTAGCCGAAAAATAACGTTTGTGAGCCGCATTATGTTTTCGAATTTGCACTTTCATTGTTGTCCCGATTTTCCCAAGGGTTTATACAAAGTCTTTAAATACAAGCAATATAATTGAAATTTTCAATAAAATTTATGAATTTAAAGGGTCCGCCATCTAACGTTTGTTTTTTGTCAACTAGTGCTTATTTCGTTTTCTTTATTTTCGTTATCGGAAATGTTGAACGAATTTTTGTTTACAAAAATTGAAGAAAAAACATTTGGTTTCAACAGGACGGCACTACGTGGCACACAGCCGAAGCTATACTCGATGTTTTGCGCCCTGTTTTTAAAGATCGCATTATCAGCCGCATAGCTGATGTCGTTAGGCTACTGCATGGTCAGCCCAGACAGCCATTTGAATTAAATTATTTTCCATTATTATTATTTATTTATTATTTTTATTTGGACTAGCTCAGGGTATGTCCCCTATGAATGCAATGCACTGTGTTAGCGATAGGAAATGCGGGTATTGGAAGGAGGAAAGAGGGAGTAGTGTTTGTTGACGTTGGCTTTGAATTTGATAAGGTCATAGCGGGCAGGAAAAATACTTGCAGGATGATTATTCCACAAACGAACAGTTCGGCTGAAGAACGAATTTTCTCTATAGTGCGTCGTCCGGTCAACCGGCCATTTGGCAATGAACGGATGAGCAATGTCGACGTAGTTTCAATAAAAACGAAAAAAAAAGTTCCAATGCTTATATAATAAACACATATTTATTCGTCTCTTTTTAAATAAAACAGTTTAATTAAAATTTGTTCAAGAGTGTCTAGTTACCGCATCAAAAACGACCTATACGCTCAGCGACAACACTATATACAAAGACTGACTTTTTGCAGACTCAACTCCTTGAGATACTGATATATTGTATAATTGTTCCGATTACTTAGCAATAACAGTTTTCGCAATTACAAATTTGAGTAATATAAAAACAATTGGAAGTAATTATTACCATTCAAAATTAACAATGTATGTTTACAAAATATTACCAACCATTCAGATCTAACAATGTATGTATATAAAATATAACCATTTTTCTTTATATCGTTCAAGCTCTGACCCGTCACTAATGCCCAAATCAATGATACCACGCATTCCGTTATCCTCAGCATTCCTAGTGGAGTTAGTGCATGCCATTTATTTTGCCATGTTCAATGGTTTTGGTACAGTAGCCATTCAGACGCTGGAAGACATCCATAACAGGGCATGTTTTGAAATGTATACGGAACTAATATTGATAACGAGCGCTGTGCGCAATTCTTTACATGCTAATCCTTCTGGTCAGCCCAGTGATGGTCCCATGGGTCTCAGTGTAGCTCTTACACCATCAACAAATACCGTAACCACCGCTGTTTCAAAATCAATGATTACTAATGCATCATTCCGTACGAAAAAGTTACCCGATGACATACCCATTCAAGTGCAAGACCTAACAATGGCTCAGGTGCCGCAACAATTGGCCAGTGTCACCGAAGAAACTGCCGAACAGACACAAAATGCTAAAGAGTCGGGCCAACAGGGCTCTAGGAATTCAATTATACGTCCGAGCATGGAAGGCATTAAGGCTCAGGCTCACAAAGCATTAATAGCCGGCTTCAAAAAGTCCAAAGACAAAGAGAAGGATAAAGATAAGGACAAGGACGCGTCAAAATCTGCTCATCAAACCAATGGCAGTGCGACAACAATTAGTTCTGACAATATTAAACCACCGCAACGAAAGTTAGACAAACACATGCAACGCAGTTCTCTGCTTCAATTACAAATGGAGGGCTCTACGGTATTGGAATATGAAAAAAGTCCCGGCCCTGTTGTAAAGGGCAAAGCGTACGATTCTCTGGACACTATGGAAATGTTACCAATGCAAACGCTCTTGGCCAATGAAAGCGGCAGTAACAGTTTTAGCATTGACAGTGATTTGAATGGTGGTGCTATTGTTAGCGGTACGCCCGGTGTGGGTGGAGGCGGCGGTGGCATAGGTAATAATAGTAACAACAATAGTACAACCACGACCACCTCCATTACCAGCAGTGACCTGTTAACAACCAAAAGTTTCGATTCCAGCATTGAATTGCCGGCTCTGGGCAATGCTATAGTGGGTGTTAAAACAAATGATGCACATATGGATTAGTGCTCTTCTAAGGCTTCCAGTGGCCTAGGCTACTTATATTACAATTAAAAAGAAACCTAAGCGACAAACCAATGAAAAAAGAAAAGCGTCCTCTGCATGCATCATTGGTTCAGAATATGCAAAGATACATACAAGAATATAATCAATGGTTGAAAGTTAGTATTTTTAGGTGGAGGTGTGTTAATTTCATTTTGATTTTTTAAGAACAAAGCACTTTTTAGTTTTGTTATTGTGCCAATGGATCATGTTTTTTTGCATTTGTTTAACTAATTGTTAGAAATTGTTGTTGAACTTGATTACAGGAAATAAATACACAGCTCCACAGTGTTTAGTTACCCACCCCTATTTGTATTTATGTGTGCTACTACAATTCCCCTATTTTCTTTCTTTTTTTTTACAATTATTCCTATATTTTTATTATCATTGTTATTTAGGTGTAATTTTCCTTTTCCATAATGAAAACCAAACGAAAATAAATATCCCCCCTTTTTAAATTCTTGAGTATTATGAGACAATTAACATGAAGAAATTACAAAAGTTAATACATTTATTAAATACTGTTCTTCTTATGTATCTTTAACTTGTACAATTTGTATAATGAAAATTAAAGAATGGCATATGTGTCATACATGTATCTGTTGATTCTCAAACTGTACATGTGTCAGTTTTACTTATTTCCCCGTCTTATCCTTTTCGTAGTTACTTTTAAGTAGAATTTGCAAAGTACATGAAAATCTTTTATTAAGTATGTGTATTATTGTTTGTTGTTTCTTCTTCGTTTTATGTAATTCAATATTTATGTAATTTTTAACGTATAAAGAATTTGTTATTAATATTTAACTTTAAAAGAAAATAATAATTACACAAAGTATTCACTTTTAAATAACACTAACACGACAAGACAATTTCCCCCAGATAATCATTCACAACAATAACTGTTATATGCGAAGAAATAAAACGGGAAGTCCAAAACGCTCTCCGCTCTCGTTTGTTAAAGAGCTCCAACCTTAACACGATGTTGTATTGTTTTCTTAGAATTAAACCCGGAAATACAATGATCTTACGTGGAATTATTCAATATTGTTTTTCAAATGTAGACGTCAAGGCGATGTTTCTTCGGTTTTTCTGGCCTGTGAAAATCAAAAAATCGCTTTAAATACTATTTTTTTCGAGAGTTTAGACAAAATCTGTAGTTTGAGCAGCCGATCGTGTTACAAAGATTTGAAAATAAAAATCATACGTTTCAGCTTATAAAGTGTGCTATCTAAAAATATTAATATTAAAAAGTTGTGGTGAATTAGAAGGAGGAAAGAGGGAGTAGTGTTTGTTGATGTTGGCCTTGAATTTGATAATGTCATAGCAGGCAGGAAACACACTTGTTGGAAGATTATTCCACATGTGAACAGTACGGCTGAAGAACGAATTTTCTGTATAGTGCGTCGTCCGGTCAACCGCCCATTTGACAATGAACGGATGAGAGATCCTGGATAGCCGATGTATGTGGTGTAAATATTTACGAGTCAAATGGAGTGAAGTATTTCTTGCACCGCTTTAAAAAGCCTAAACACTTGAATGCTTCTTTCGACACTTCGAATATATGGCTAGCCCAGCAAGGAGAGAGGACAGAACCTTGTGGTACTCCTGCGGTCAACCCGATGAGACCCCATCTATAACAACTCGTATAGAGCGGTCTCTGAGAAAACTCGGTATAAATCGAGAGAAGGTATTACCGACACCATACTGTCGATCAAATAAAGCTCGTCTATTATTTGATGTTCTAAGGAGAATATATTCTCGTTAGATAGATAGATAGAGAAGAACAATAATTTTACGAAATCGTATACAAACAATGGAATTTTCGAAATTTTTTAAACGCAATCGTGATGTACGTTGACTGTTATTTTTTTCAATTATTTGTTGATTATCCTGGGTTCACCACTTGAGTTTCCAACTCTTTCCCTAGGAATCTTCCACAGCTTGCAAATTACTTTAATCTGCTCATCAATTCATGTTTTTTTATCTGTATTTGATATCAACATATTCTTCTGTCAACCCTCTCCAAGTGTACATATTAAGTGCAATTATTAACCAAAATTATGAAGTTTGTTGAAATGCAATGGAAATACCTTTGTTTTCCTTTGCTGTGTGGAATAAGTACACAACAAAAATTCTTACAGAATGGGGATGTACATATAAAAAAAAAGCTGTATTGTTCTGATTACTGCGAAAGAACGGTGACACGTACGCTACCGAAAAGTAAAAACTATTAGAAAGTTGGAAACATTTCGTATTTACTTCGATCGCATGTTTTACTTGATTTTTTTTTCATCAAATCATTTATAGTTGCGATGTTATTTTTTTATTTGCTATAAATTTCGTAGGTGCGAATGTGATGATTGGAGCCTTGAACGATTATTCATTTTAAAATATTTTTCGAATCCTTTTGTGGCAGTTTTTAGTCGTGTTGTTAAAAACACTAAATTTAAAATGCGGTCTATCGTTAGAAAATAATTTCTATTCCAAGGAAAGCCATTCTACATTTGCAAGACAATATTGTACATACTTTTGTATTTGTTGACCCATGTCCTTTAGCATGTTATTGTAGTTTTTATTATTTTAAGTATATTTAAACGAATTAAGAAAAGATGAAAAATATATGCATTCTTGCGCGTGAAAAAGCAAGAAGTATTTAAATTACTTATACGAGTACAGACATACATACAACATAAAATGTAATCTAATGCCGACAAAATGAAAATCATTAAATGTATTTATTGAAATGTTAATTACAATTAAACCAAAATCATGTTACATATTATCAATTAAACAAGCAAAAAAATACTATAAACAAAACTATTACATACTAAAATAAAAAAGGAACTCTATATATTCAAATATAAAGGTTTGGATTTGTTTTTTTTTAAAATTTTCGAAATTTACCCTGTAGAAAAATACGCGGCACATCTATACCCTCCTTTATATTGAGAGTTCGGCGATGGACGTAGCAATTAGATATTGTCTCGAAACCGTTATCCTTAAACAGTTGAGTTATTTCTTGCTCAGCAAAGTAGTAACTGCGCGTGCCATCCTGACGCATGTAGAAATTATCGGATATTTTGTGACCCGGTTTGAACCTTAACTGCGCCATGTCATAGCGGCCATAGTCCCGAAAGAGTACTATGCCTCCCGGTTTAAGTACAGCATGTAGATTTTTCACAACAATCCCGAACTTTTCTGGTGTTATGGCGGATAAGACAAAGATTATGGAAATTATGTCGATACTTGACGGGGGAATATTGTGGTGAATCGTATCCGTTGTGATATCACATTGAAAGGCCTTTATGCGCTTTTCGTCATACTTTGGATTGGATCGTACAAAGTCAACAGCTCTTGGTGAAAAGTCACACGCATAGAAATAGTTATTGGTTTGACCCAGACATTCCAGTTCCTCCATTAAGGGAAATACAAAATTACCCACACCACAACCCACCTCCAATAGTTTTCTGCTATCATTATCTGTGGAATGGGTCTGATTATCGTTTTGTATGAGTTCCTGAAATTCCCTAGTTGTCCATCGCCTATCTTTGAAAAATCTAGTTTCATTGCGCTTGTAAAAAAGATCCCAATGTTTTTGTGATTGCTGCTCCAACTGAATTCTCTTAAATTCTGGTATTAAGCGTTTATTCTGCTCCTCTAACCTCTGTTTCTCATCATCGGTTAGTGACTTTTCGGAGGACGTCAAAATATCTTCAATATCATCTTGGTGAGGAGTAGATGGGTCCATTTTCGTTCCAATGAAATTAAATTCGTCGTCGTTCCCGCTTTTTTACTCCCTTCTGCGCCTGTTCCGGATTTTTTCCACTCCCTTTCAACCAGGCCAGAATTTCCTTTAAGCCTGTTCCAAACAATTCAGATTCACGTTGTTAGTTGTATCGAAGCACAATTGTTTCGGTTCCATCATCCGATTACTCTCAATTTACCAGAGTTGCCAGTGCCAGAATTCGAAGACGATGTGTTTCAAATAGCAGACGCGACGCCGCCGACCTTTTTTGACAAAGCGTTCATTTAACCCAGACATTACACTGGACAGTGATTGTTCGAAAATCTCAACATATTCACACTTGTTTACCAATACACAGACACCTTTTTGCTAATGGCAGGCCGACTTACAACGAAAATTCCTTTTAAACATACAGACAGTAACGAAGAGTTCTCCAACACATTTTTTTGTGCAAATTTATAATTTTAATTTTAGTGTGCAATTGTCTTTTGATTGGTTTGTCCTATTACTGTCAATAAAGAATTCGTCGGGCGTGTTTGAAGTAGAAAACACAAATTTGATTGTTCACATTTGCTTGTTCACAGTGTGTTTTCGTTAACAGCGGCGGACGGCAACAATTCTTAAGAGAAGTTATACTTGCGACGACATTTATCAAATGAACATGTACCCCTCTTTTTTTCCATATGATTTTCAATATTTTTCATTTGTATCGAAGATAATGTGTGTACTCAACTGGCAACTAATTAATTGTAAATATGTGTAATGGCAGACTCACTTAAAAAGTCATTTCACAGAATGGCTAAATTCACGAAGAGTCACGCCGTCTACCGATGCTACAGCAGCGTAGCATCATATAATTTCATATCGGTTTCCAAATGAGAAACTGATTACGTTCCAAAACATTAGATCGTAGAGATTTGTGAAACACAGTTTTAAATAAATTCAGCAGCATTGCCATATATTTATTTAGATTGTCGAAGAGTTAAATGACACAAAATAGATTTTCATCCATAGCAAAATTATATTATAACTACACATATGTAATTTAAATTAATGTATTGGCATTATATCTTTCGAAATGCTGAAACAATACGTTTTCCTTGTGATAATGGTATTTAGAAAAACAGTCTATCAACCAAAAAAATGTTTTTTTTAAGGGCGTGGAAAGAAGTTGAGAGCGAAAATCCTAATTAAGTATTAAAATCACAAACATACAGGTGTGATCTTGCCTTAAATCAAAAGCCGGTAACCACGGTGAATATGTTATTACACATGCAACTGCAACTAACTTCACATATAAACAACCGGTGTTCACAACAGCTGTTTTATGTTTTTGGTCTCTCTAACAACCTGAAACGTATGAGAAACTAGAAACTGTTGCATCTACTTGTTTCCTCGAAACAATTAACCAAGATTGGCCAAATAAAAGAGGACTTGCGCTGTAACATTATTGGCAATAGCACATAAGGTAAGTTCTCAACCGTTTACTTGCACAAATCCAAATCATTGCAAGTGTATACGCTTAACACAACGTAACATTCGATAGTGGACGAGGAACCACTGCTGGAGGAGGGTCAACAAAGGTATATGTATAAGGAAGTGTGTGCTACCACAACAACAGCAACCTGAAAAATTGCAAATTTTTCGGCCCCACAAATCAAAAGTAATAAATTTAACACATATTATTGGATACTTTACTGGATTTTTTATTACTTTGTTGCAAGCGTGTCTTTTGATTGTTATTCGTCTTGTTATTGTGTTTGATTCCAGGACAAAGTGCCTTTTATCATGGAAGAATTTAAATCAATCACTCCTACCACTTCTGTGGTGAAAATTTCGTCGTGTCTGGAAAAAATCTTTAAGAAAATTGTTGAAAGTCGTCAAAAGAAAGTTGTGGAACACAATATTAAGGAAATCGAATTTCTGAAATCACAATGTAAAGCTGAGAATGTCCAACTCGGTTTGATGAGCTGCCAGACGTTTGTACGTTTAGTGGAAGAGGGTGCTCTGGAACCGAGTAATGTTTTACCCATGTTATTATCGATGCTGCCAAATTCCAGGTAAGTGTGTACTTGTGTGAATAGTGAAAATCGTCTAGCCACACGGACCACTGGGGAAATGACTTAAGTCTTTGTTTGGAAATATTTAACGAAATCAATGAAATGAAATCTCATTCGCCAGGATTTCGTATTGGATTTTGACGAAATTGACCTACAATAGAATTTGACAGCAGAAATCGGTTATATTTACACCTATCCCTCGATTTACACATTAGATACGTATGAAAACGTGTAAATAGAAATTTGAAATGAATGTGTGAAAAATCGTGTAAATTTAAAATGTAGGTGGAATCGCATAACGCGGACGTCAGTGGTGTGATAAATAGTGTGTGTGCGATTACCACGCAGCAGAACCCAGTTTCGAAACCTGGTAAGACCATCAAATATCAGCGGCTGCATTCACCACTTAACTGCTGGGGACTTTACCAGTAAGAGAGGAATTTTTAAGCAATATAAACACCTCTAGAAAAGCATTAGTCGTTCGGAGCCGACTTTCAACATTATGTCCCGTCCAGTGAGTACACTTATCCCTGGATTTGACGATACACTTTTACACGAATTTTTGGGTTTCGTGTATATTAAGGAATTTATAAAATTCCTCGACCTATACGATTTTTTTAAAGAGGCATATTACAATAACTCACACGAGTTATTAATGTGGTCTCACATTAGCTTTTGAAATGAAATGCATTTCTAATCTACAGTATGTATGATTCGCCAAACTGAAATTTGAACTAAAAGGAAATTTCCCCATTTTGAAAACAAAACAACAAACCATCTGGAGTCACGATATTAGTGAATCAGATTTTAGACCGGTGTGTATCATTTTGTTAATAAAAATAGGTTCCTACCAGGTTTCGAACATAAGTTCTGCAGCGTGTTAGTCGCACACACTACCTACCACACCCCTGACGTCCGCGTTTCGCCTGCATTTTCGATTTACACTATTTTTTTAGGAAATATGAAATTGTGTGCAATTTTTTTCAATGATGCTAAATTTTTTAGCATGCGAAAAATTTTTGGTATGATAAATAAACTGAACTTTTGTTTCTTATTTTTATTCGTGTTTGCGGTTTTGTAGTTTTATGAAAGTATCTCTGATACGGTGAATTTAATTCGTCGTCTCGTCATGGTTCGAGAGCCTGACCAGTAAGAAGGCAATGTACTGCATTCGCATTTCTGTATTAACTAAATGTACGTTGCTTTAACTACGTACAAAGGTACTTCTCACAACATTTAACGAAAAAACCGAGAAATTCTCTCATAGCTGTGGGTTGTGCTCGACATAAATTATATGCTCACTGACTGCAACTACTCTTAAGCCGGCTCCGAAAGGTGAATGCTTTTATACATTGGATTTATTGAATTAGAGAATGCTTACATACTCGTAAAGACGCCGATATCTTATTCCAGAATAAAGAGTTTAATACCAGTATCAAGTCTTTGAACGAAATTTGAAATTATTATACAAAAAAAAAACCTCCAATTCGAAAATACAGACGAAATTGCATATGCGAAAGCGAAAATTCGTTGCATGCCTAGTTGTTATTATTATTTTCATACGTTGTGAGGTTAATATTTTGTTTATAAAAAGAACCAACATTCATATTTTAGACGTAAAGCACCCTTTACACGGTCAAAATGAATGAAAGGAATCAAAACATTTATATTTGTATACGCATAAGCGAACTTTTTCAGGAGTTATTGACGGCACAGTCAAACTTCCATAACTCGAACCACCTTTATTCCGTAGAAAATTTCGACTTACAAGACTTTGAGTTATTTAATTACTTATAAAATTGTTTAAGGGAATTTGTCTCCTTAACCGCCACTAGAAGTGTTTCGACTTAAAAAATTCGACTTATGGAAGTTTCACTGTATTACAAATAAAAATCTTTAAAAAGGTTTTAAGGTCTTAATCAAGGTTTTTTATAAACCCTTAGTTTACACGAAACCCAAAAAAGTCACGAAAAAGATAAATCGCAAATCGAGGGATAAGTGTACTCCTGATAGATAGCTCTGATTCATGTCTTTAGATTTGGAAAAGCCGTTTGACAAAGTGGACTACGAAATTCTGATTAGTAAACTCAAGACGAATTATGGATTTGGTTCAAGTGGTTGTTCGTTTAGTTTGGTTGTCCGTGGTTGTCTGATAATCGACTTACAAGGCATGACTTAGCCTTATCTTTAGGTATTCATCGAAGATCAGTAGAATATGTTAGTAGTGGTGTTTGGGCGTTATTTTATTATTAGATTTTGATCGGCATATAAATAGTGTTGTTGCTCGTACGAATCTTGCATTTAGTTTTACCTCGACCTATAACCGAAATGTTATAGTTCGTTCAGTGTTATTGTTACCAGTATTTCTGCCCCGTATATTTTTTTTATTCTCTCACTTTATGCTTAGTAGGCAATAAGATTTTTCAAAAAATACGCAATTAAAAACAATTTATGTTTTTTTTTTACATTACTTATTGTGTGGCAGGTAGTGGTGCGACTATCACACATCAGAACCCAGGTTCGAAACCTGCCGAGAGCATCAACAATTTTCAGCGGATCTCGTAATTGCTAGTATCTATACGAGTAAGAGAGTAATCTCTAAGCCATTTAAAACTTCTCCAGGAAAACATTAGCCGTTCGGAGCCGACTTTAAACAGTAGGTCCCGGTCGGCCAGTGAGTAAACAAATTATATCATGCACAGCCCACAGATTCTAGAGAAGTTCCACGTCAGTTCCTTCACGGAATGTTAAGGGATATAAGTAAGTACTTATCTGTTCCAACTTACAGGAAAACAAATTTTATCACCACTCACTGCCTGTTTCCATAAAACGAATTTGTTCGTTCGTTACAAATTGTCAAAATTGAAGGAGCAATAAAATGGATGTTTGTCAGTAGTGAGAGCTCATTCTTTTGAGATTGTGTTTGAAATGTCCATATCTAACATACATCCGAAAACCAGAATTGAATAATGTCTGAAGCCCATTTTATAACGCTGCCAATATTGACGATTTGTAACGGACGAAGGAAATCGTTTTATGGAAACAGGCAGTTACAGTCTTATAATTTAATATGACATTGTAATTTTAATTATCTAACTGTTAGGCTTTCAATTGCCAAAAATTTGATAAGTTTATTAAATGAATATTTACATTTTTATATATTGATATATTGCACTTATGTAATATGGCTTAGCTTTCTATCTGGAGCATTATACTTGTGTATACACATAATATATTTTAGATTATTTTATATAGTTGTACAACATTTCAAAGGAAAGACTGGCAAAATAATAATTCAAAGTCTAGCAATATTACGAATTGTCATATGGAGCATTCCACCACGTATAATGTCTTGTTGTACAGATTTGGGCAGGGTATAACGATGCCAGGAAAGGCTTCATAACAATGTGCCAGCAAATAGATGTTATCAATTGTCAGTTCTAACCTGAACAAATTATTCCAAAGTATAGTTTATCTCCTATCATCTACGCAACCACATTAAAGGTGTTACAAATTTTAAATACCCGTATGTACTACACCATATTTGTAGTATTTAATGTTCATTATCTCGAAATCTTTAATGCCATTAATAATTGATAACACAGTCGTAGAGTATGATATGGCCAAAATTGTCTGTTTCCAATATATGTATATGGAGGTGCAAATGCAAAATAAAAAAAATAGTAGATTCAAGGATAAACATCAGCATAAATTACTTCACATTTCCTATAACGCCTTCCTGCAACTTCACCTGCTGCCATACTCGATTTGCTTGTTTGGTTTGCTATGGTTGGCTGGACACTACAGTCTGTTCGACAAGATTAACTGTTCCATTGCTAATGGTTGCATACCACTTTGGGAATTCCTTTTGTAATTTGTTCGTACGTCCATTTACGCTATTGTTGGGTTTTTGCTCCGCAGTCATTCACGTTTTTTCGCCGCGTTTTTTCCTTTTCTCCTCTCCTCTCAACTTCTCTCGTCTTGTTTTTCTTTTTTGCTGTTTTGCATGTCTACGAATACAACACGAGGCGCTTCCTACTTGGGTCATGTTTTATGGATAGAGTTTCCGCTCCTAACTACTTGGCATACCTTGACCAACAATGGTCGTTGGCTTTTCCAAGTTAATTGTTTTATGTGAGTGTGTGAATGTTTCTTCTTCAGTTCGGGTTATTTTCATTAGAACACACACTACCTACACATAAGCACTTGTACACATAAGTAGGTCGTTAAATACAATTGTTGGAATTAGATTTTCAATATATCTAACGCAGCGGACAGAGGAGAGCAGTTTGGTATGTACATATGTACATACATATTTTGGATTGTTGTTTCGATTTTCATGTTGAATATGCATGCGTAAAAACCATTTTTTTTTCGGGTATACAATTTTCTGCTGATTTATGGTGGAGTTGTAACATGGAGCCAACGACATTATAGAAAATCGAATAAAAAATCGTACAAATAATAAATCTCAATTAGCAAAATTTGCTACCACCCTTGTTAAATGTCACCCTTAACATCGAATTTTATTGAAGAAATATGTCTACCCGCGAAATTTTAAAGGACACAGTATACGAGACAAGACGAATAAGTCCAAAATTAAATGTGATCATATTGACCACCATAACTACAAAAACAACAAACCAAAAACTAATAACATATACTTAAATTAAATACCTAAATTACTTTATCTGTAAAACGAAAGGTATCACAATGAGTCGATATATATACTCTTAAAACAAAGTGCACTATTTCTGATGGATGAGTAGGTTTACTGCTGCTTACAAAACGAAAACTTCAACGTAATATGTAATTATTGAATTATAAAATCGTAAAAAGAAAGCTACCCATATTGTTTATAGATGTGTGTCCAAATTTCTGCCGGATATTAAAAATCACTGTTTATTTGATTTCGTAAGACTATTTCTTTCGTTTCTTTGGTCAATTTTTTTCTCGGCCAAACGGTTATTATTATCCTAATCTACGATGAATTCCAAGAATTCCCAAGAAACCACGGGTCTAAAATAACAACGTATTAGAAAAAGAAAAACTGATGGGTTTTTGAGTGAGAAGCATGAAATATTGCAAAGAGTCGTCGGGTCTGTTGTGATCGAAGTTTTTGAACTGCTTTGTGTTAGACGAAGTTCAGTAATAAGTTGTACGAAGTATCAACGAATGTGACTGTCTTGTAGATCGTCCTATTGAAGGTACCGAGCGATTTGTGCAACTGCTGACTATACCTATGATATTATGGCAGTCACGGTTGCAGGTCGAAACAAAACACCCATTATGGACTGCAAACAAGACCATAAAACTAATTAATTCTGAACCTACCTACACAAATATTTACTAACATATCGATGTAACTTCTATCTATCCATGGATGTACATAAATACAAATTAAATGATTTTCGCCGTTCTCAAGGCGATTTGACTATATTTTTCGTGTAAGGCTGTTAGGGAAAAACAAATTGGTCACGCATACCTAATTCACATCATCCTAATTGTTTTACATAAATTCACCAAACGTTCGATCATTACACCGCCTTACAAAAAATAGATTTTTTTCTGTCCTATGAACCAAATGCACATATTCGGAAAGAGGGGAAAAAATAAAAATACACGTGTATCGGCGATTTCCATGTACACGTCAGAATTTTTTTTTAAGTTTGAAGTATGAAGCTCGTAGTGGCCTGTGTGAAAGCCTTTGGACCGATTTTTAACACTTTTTCAGTGATCCAATCGATCTGATTTTTGGCAGGCAAATGTCTGTATCACGTCAAATTTTTTAAAAATAGATTTTTATCAAACTCGTGGAAATGTCAGGCAGACTCGTGGAAATGTCTGTATCACGTCAAATTTTTTAAAAACAATTTTTATCAATTCTCAGATTTTCCCCAATTTTTATTATTTTTGAAAAAAAAAATATTTTTTTTCACTTTTCTTAGCACAACTTGAAGAGACTCCAAATTTTTAAACTACTTAAACGTTACGAAAAAAAATGTTTTTTGAACTGAAACCTTAGAAAAACGATAACCATTTAAAAAAAAAAAAAATTTAGGAAAATATGAGAATTGATAAAAATCAATTTTTTTTAAAAATTTTGTCTTGATACAGAAATTTCCACGAGTCTGCCTGCCAAAAATCAGCTCGATTGGATCACTGAAAAGGGACTAAAAATCGGTCCAAAGGCTTTCACACAGGCCACCAAGAGTTTCATACTTCAAACTTAAAAAAAAAAAATTCTGACGTGTACATGAAAATCGCCGATACACGTGTATTTTTATTTTTTATCCCCTTTCCGAAAAAGTAAATTTGGTTCATAGGACAGAATGTGTGTAACACGGTGTTATCTAATATAAAAATAATAAAAAAATAAAAACATTATTATCATTACGGCATATATAGCTTTTTCTTAGGGGACGAGACGTATTACATCTGTGTCAATAGCATATGTTACAAATCTCATCTTCATATGTGTAGCAGTTCATTCGATTTGGGGTTCAACATTTTAAGGTGTACAGTGTCAATCCCCTTCGTCAAATTATAACATACCATACGACAATTTCCAGGGCCACGATTAGATACTGTGAAAAATCCATGACAATCATTATCTAATTGCGGTAAATATAGGTTTTTTTTATTAAGGTGCGTGGTATTGCCTACTTTTTCAGGATGTATTTAGTTGTGTACCAAACCTAATCTTCACACCGAGATAAGATGGTTCAGATTTTAGAGGTGTATGGGCTATGTCCTAATATGGACATGGAGGTTTCACGGCTTTTGTATATTCACTAGAAAAATCGCTATAATTTATTCCGCGATATCTACAAAATCTCTAAAAGAAATGTGACGATAGTTTTGTTTCATTTATATGAA
Organism: Hydrotaea cyrtoneurina; assembly: GCA_958296145.1. Lineage (NCBI taxonomy): Eukaryota > Metazoa > Arthropoda > Insecta > Diptera > Muscidae > Hydrotaea > Hydrotaea cyrtoneurina. The sequence continues at coordinate 42,981,371 of OY282516.1, forward strand.
CGTATTTCATTATTTGTTAAGGACCTGATTTTGGGTCGGGAATCTGAGATCAATTATATTATTTATTCATATTGTAAGACTTTAAGGCCAAAAACCGAATTACATGGCAAAAAAATAAAACAAGTTATTGATTGTCGCCTTTCTTTAAAATAACAATTTCATAAATTTTCACAAATCAGTCGTTTTTCAAACCGGTACTTAGATACATCATTATAGATGTGAGGTTTATGGTGGAGTGACATTGCGTCTCTATTCTGTAGGAAGGAAGATGACATTCATTCCGATTTACAGCCTGTTTTTATAAAACGTATACGTCTGTACGTCATAAACGTCTGTAGCCGAAACGAAAATGAATTGGGTTTCTATAACTCAAACGAATCCTAGCCAATACACACAAAAATACATTAGAAAAAATGCCAATTAGAATTTTAATACAGACTTTCGTGTTACAAAAACCCAAACTGACGAAACAGAATTTCTGTTCGTTATTTTAACGAAACGAAAAACCCATTCGTTTTATAAAAACAAGGCTGTTAGAGAAAAAGTGTGCTAAATTGGGTTTTCAGAATGGAGACGTGGGACACATTTGAAATCTTTAAAACGTATATGGTAAAAAGCAAAGATATAACAGCCAGTTTTTGTAAAACGTATACGTCTGAGACAAACAGAAACGTCTGTAGCCGAAACGAAACTGAATTGGGTTTCTATAATTCCAACGAATCCAATTAGACAGTACACACAAAAATACGTAAGAAAAACATTTCAATTAGAATTTAACTGAGACTTTCTTGTTACAAAAACCCAAACTGACGAAACAGAATTGCTGTTCGTTATTTTAAGGAAACGAAAAACCCATTCGTTTTATAAAAACAGGCTGTAAAATCACAATCTAAAATGTTCCGACAGAAAATTTTTGTTTCCACGCTGATTAAAATAAAAAGCCAATGTTATAAAGCTTCCAGTTTTATGAAAACCATATTCCTTTTACTTATTACTTAATTATCAATTTCTTAATTTTTAACCGATATATACTACACATACTTTTTTACACGATTTTTTTTAGAGTTTTTTATTATACTTATGTACACATATTTATACCCTCACCCTACGGGTAGGAGGGTATATATCATTTGATACGACCCAAAAGTGTAACACATAGAAATATTCACATTAGACCCCAGGTGTCTTTGAACCAAATTCGATTCATGACTTTCTGAATCGTTTGAGCCATGTCCGTCTGTCCGTCCGTCCGTCTGTCCTGCTGGTACGCACGATAACTTTCGAAAGAGTTAAGCAATCACTCTGAAATTTGGCATGACTGAATATTTTCCCAAAACTGCTTATGGGATTGCATATGGGCTATATGGCCACACCCCTTCGGGTACATCCCATACAAATCTGCTATTTCGCCCACTTTATAAATCGTATAATAATAACAACACGCGCATGTTCGATCTTGGCCAAATTCCGTATTTAGTAATGGTATAACTGGACAAAGTTTCGGACAAAAACTTGGAAGTCTGGCAACTCCCCTTCTGGCACCTCCCATACAAATGTACCATCCCGCCTACCTTAGAAATCGTGTAATAACACCAATACGCCCAATGAGATCTTGCCCAAATTTTGTATTTAATAAACGTATAGTTAGACTAAGTTTTGGACAAAAACTTGTCAGTCTGGCAACTCCCCTTCTGGTACCGCCCATACAAAAGTACCATTCCGCCTACCTTAGAAATCGTGTAATATATCCAATATGCCCAACGCGATCTTGTCCAAATTTTGTATTTAGTAAACGTATAGTTGGACTAAGTTTTGGACAAAAACTTGGCAGTCTGGCAACTCTCCTTCTGGTACCCGCCATACAAATGTACCATCCCGCCCCTGATAAACCTAATACTATCAGTATGACCAACGCTATCTTGCCCAAATTTTGTATTTAATAAAGTTATAGCTAGACAAAGTTCGGACAAAAACTTGTCAGTCTGGCAACTCCCCTTCTGGTACCGCCCATACAAAAGTACCATTCCGCCTACCTTAGAAATCGTGTAATAACACCAATATGCCAAACGCGATCTTGCCCAAATTTTGTATTAAGAAAAGCTATAGTTGGTATAACTTTTGGACAAAAACTTGGAAGTCTGGCAACTCTCCTTCCGGCATCTCCCATGCAAATGTAATATCACGCCTACCTTAGAAATCGTGTAATATCACCAATATGCCCAACGCGATCTTGCCCAAATTTTGTATTCAGAAAAGCTATAGTTGGTATAACTTTTGGACAAAAACTTGGAAGTCTGGCAACTCCCCTTCCGGCATCTCCCATACAAATGTACCATCACGCCTACCTTAGAAATCGTGTAATATCACCAATATACCCAACGCGATCTTGCCCAAATTTTGTATTAAGAAAAGCTATAGTTGGTATAAGTTTTGGACAAAAACTTGGAAGTCTGGCAACTCCCCTTCTGGTACCTCCCATACAAATGTACCATCCCGCCTACATTAGAAATCGTCAATTAAATCAATATGCCCAACGCGATCCTGCCCAAATTCTGTATTTAGTAAAGCTATAGCTAGACACAGTTTCGGACAAAAACTTGGAAGTCTGGCAACTCCCCTTCTGGTACCTGTCATACAAATGTACCATCCCTCCTACCTTAGACATCGTGTAATAACACCAATATGACCAACGCGATCTTGCCCAAATTCTGTATTTAGTAAAGGTATAAGTGGACAAAGTTTCGGACAAAAACTTGGAAGTCTGGCAACTCCCCTTCTGGTACCTCCCATACAAATGTACCATCCCGCCCATTATAAACCGTGTAGTATTATAAATATGACCAATTAGATCTTGCCCAAATTCTGTATTTAGTAAATCTATAGCTAGACACAGTTTCGGACAAAAACTTGGAAGTCTGGCAACTCCCCTTCTGGTACCTGTCATACAAATGTACCATTCCACCACTTAAATACCCTGTAATACTATCAATATGACCAACACGATCTTGCCAAAATTCCGTATTTAGTAAAGGTATAAGTGGACAAAGTTTCGGACAAAAACTTGGAAGTCTGGCAACTCCCCTTCTGGTACCTGTAATACAAATGTACCATCCCGCCTACCTTAGAAATCGTGTAATAACACTAATATGACCAACGCGATCTTGCCCAAATTCTGTATTTAGTAAAGGTATAACTGGACAAAGTTTCGGACAAAAACTTGGAAGTCTGGCAACTCCACTTCTGGTACCTGTCATACAAATGTACCATCCCGCCTACTTTAGAAATCGTGTAATAACACCAATATGACCAACGCGATCTTGCCCACATTTTGTATTTAGTAAAGCTATAGCAAGACAAAGTTTTGGACAAAAACTTGGATGTCTGGCAACTCTCCTTCTGGTACCTCCCATACAAATGTACCATTCCACCCACTTTAGAAATCTAGTATTTATATAATTTCGCTCAACGAATCTTTCCGAAATTCTATATTTAGTAAAGCTTTAGCTATATACAATTTTCTAGTAAAAACTCTGCTTTATATTCCGCCCGTTTTGTAAAAACGCGTAATACAATATTTTTTTCTATAACATTCGGTATTTTGAGGTTGCTATTATGGAATATGAGACTTGTATTTTTTTACTGAGGGTGAGGGTATATATAAGTCGGTTTACCCGACTGCAACTTTTTCACTGGTTTTGACTTCATTCGAGAATTTTATATAATCTCACATTAACTTTTGAAATACAATTAAATTCTAATACACATTATGTAAATGAATTCGTCTGTCTAAAATTTTCACTTCAAAAGGAATTTCCCATCTTGCAGCATATTACTTTAGTGCGTTTCTAGACCGGTGTGTGTCGCATTGTATCATTTCTTGACGAAACTATTTATACCCTCACCCTACGGGTAGGAGGCTATATATCATTTGATACGACCCAAAAGTGTAACACCTAGAAATATTCACATTAGACCCCAGGTGTCTTTGAACCAAATTCGATTCATGACTTTCTGAATCGTTTGAGCCATGTCCGTCTGTCCGTCCGTCTGTCCGTCTGTCTGTCCTGCTGGTACGCACGATAACTTTCGAAAGAGTTAAACGATCACTCTGAAATTTGGCATGGCTTAATATTTTCCCAAAACTGCTTTTGGGATTGCATATGGGCTATATGGCCACACCCCTTCGGGTACCTCCCATACAAATCTACTATTTCGCCCACTTTAGTAATCGTGTAATAATATCAATACGCCCACACCCATCTTGGCCAAATTACGTATTTGGTAAAAGTACAACTGGATAAAGTTTCGGACAAAAACTTGGAAGTCTGGCAACTCCCATTCTGGTACCTCCCATACAAATGTACCATATCGCCTACATTAGAAATCGTGTATCAATATCAATATTCCCTACGCGATCCTGCCCAAATTTTGTACTTAGTAAACCTATAGCTAGACAAAGTTTTGGACAAAAACTCGGAAGTCTGGCAACTCCCCTTCTGGTACCTCCCATACAAATGTACCATCCCGCCCCTGATAAACCATCTAAAACTATCAGTATGGCCAACGCTATCTTGCCCAAATTTTGTATTTAGTAAAGCTATAGCTAGACAAAGTTTTGGACAAAAACTTGGAAGTCTGGCAACTCCCCTTCTGGTACCTCCCATACCAATGTACCGTCCCGTCCATTATAGACCGTGTAATAATATCAATATCAATATGCCCAACGCGATCCTGCCCAAATTTTGTACTTAGTAAACCTATAGCTAGACAAAGTTTTGGACAAAAACTTGGAAGTCTGGCAACTCCCCTTCTGGTACCTCCCCGCCCCTGATAAACCGTCTAATACTATCAGTATGACCAACGCTATCTTGCCCAAATTTTGTATTTAGTAAAGCTATAGCTAGACAAAGTTTTGGACAAAAACTTGGAAGTCTGGCAACTTCCCTTCTCGTACCTCCCATACAAATGTACCGTCCCGCCCCATTAGAAATCTAGTAATTATATAGTTTCGCTCAACGAATCTTTCCGAAATTCTATATTTAGTAAAGCTTTAGCTATATAAAATTTTCTAGTAAAAACTCTGCTTTATATTCCGCCCGTTTTGTAAAAACATGTAATACAATATTTTTTTCTATAACATTCGGTATTTTGAGGTTGCTATTATTTTAAATTTCTATTTACACGATTTCCTCAGAAACGTGTCTATCGTGTTAATCGAGGGATAGATGTATATTTTAAAAGTATATAAGCCGGGGTAATGGCTTATATTGACGACGAAAAATAAAATCAAATTATTTCCTTTAGAATTATTATAATTCAGTTAATTTGCAAAAATTATAAAAGTAAAATTAAAAAATAATACTAAAGGAATGACGAAAATCGACTAAACTATGAAAAAAGACAATATACTTTCAAAAACACTCACATTTCATATATCGTGTACAAAGTAAATATAGTTACATAAATAATGTACTCGTTAATCAACAGAAGATCGACATTAAAAAAGAGAAAAAAAGAAATAGGTATTCAAATCAATAGCCCCACATATAATTTTCTACTGCGCACCTCTATGGTCGACTTCGACAATTTGTCATATATATAAATATACAAGTGTCCCAGATTAAGCTGTTAAAAATGATATATAACCTTACATGACATTATTCTACGCAAAGACTGCATACCTTATCCGGGTTTGAGCTCGTAAAAGATAAAATTGAAAAAATGACGATACAGTTCTAACAACTTGTGAAGCTTTGCTTTATACCCATAGTAATGAACTGGTATCTCCATAAATATAATTATGTTAAGGAATAATTATCTAGTTAAATAATATTTTTTTATTCAAAAGGTTTTTGTTAAATTTTTTTCCGTTCCCATTATTCAACATAATATACATTCATAATTCATAATGCTTAAAACCCTACAATTTCTTACTAAGTAGAAAAAGAAACCTTTTCCTAAGCTCTTTATGTCCTGTAACTAAATTTAAACCACGAAATGGCATAATTAGTAAGGATATAATAATTTCATAGACAACAAACACAAATTTATAAAAAGTACTGAACTTTTTTTTAAGAACTACATAGGCGAATGACGAAATTTCGTGTGAATGCTCAATACGCAAATATTTTCATTTTATTAATAATTTTCAAACAATCTACAACATTATTCCAAATAATGAAGGCGTTAAAAAATTTGAATTTGGCTGAAAACTCAAATGGCAAAAAATAATCAAATTTAGGTAAACGAAACACAAAATATTCCAAATATTTTTTGGAAAATGTATTTTATTATAAAGCAAATAATAAATTGGAATATATTTTATTTTTCACAGTTTAAATAAACGAGCCAGTAAGCTCAAAATCACCCACATACGATATGGGCAGCCAAATTCCTCATTTGTATACAAACCTAACGTTTTGTTTCAATCTTTTTAAGCACTTAGGATTATTCAATATCCCTAAAAAAAGTATTAAAATTAAAACTACTCTAAAATGTGTAAAAAAGTGATGCAAATTACCAGTCTTACCTAATGGAGGTGGTAACACGATTAGCTTTCGGGCGTATACGCTTACAGTTTGTAAATTGTTGGCAATTTAGTATTTTTGGCATATAATAAAAATTATACTCATTTGCTGATACAAATCTTCCATAAATTGGCTAGATGGAGTGGAATGTAGGCGTTAAATAGAAACAAAGTTACAACTTAGAAACTGCAAACAATTGGGAAATAAATCATGATTATTTATTATTATTTTCAGTTCACGTCCGCTCCTCTTTCACCCATCTACGAATGATATGCGGCATTTGTAGTGCCACGACCACCCAACTCTAGCAATATGGCAATTAAGCATATTTTGCATTTCTTCGGCCGTCCATTCACTTCTTTGTTCTAGCACTCCGTGTTTGGCATTGAACTTGAAATTGTTGCTGTTATTTTATAAAATTTGAAGGACTTTCCGTTGTGGTCGGTTGCTTTGTTGTTGATGTTAAAAAACTTCATTTACAATAGTCCTTGATTATAAACTTAAACAACATGTGTCGTATTCACTGGTAAATGAACGTCGTAATATCGTAAGCGTATCGTAACTAAAAAAACAGAAATCAAAAACTAATTGCATAATAATGACTTTGTACTCTCAAGTCAGCAAAGTTAGTAAAGCTGGCCGTATGGCTAGCGGTTGGCTGGCTGTACGACTGTAATAAAGAACAAACGCATATTAGATGTAGATGTACTACTCCGTACTTATTCAAGAGGAAAAGGAAGTCCGTAGAGCAAAGTGGTTTTCTAATGATTGCTTTCTTCCAGAAACGCTTAAAATGCAATAATTTTCTTTTAACGGTTGTTGTTTTTTCTCTCTATGGTTTCCTTCTGAGGTGTAATATGAAATTAGCATATGATGATCATAATACGGCATAAACATGTTACGGTTTGGATTTAACGATAAACGAAAAGAATAAAAAGAAAGAAAGCGTTGCCACTTGGTAATTTATTCTTACTTTTGTTTTAATACAGTACTATTCATATGTAATAAACGAGAATCGTTTTGATAAACCCTAATCGAATACTGTCAAAAAGTGTAAGTTTTTATTAGGACACTAGGTTTGTGTTGTCAAAAACCGTTTTATTACTCTCGATAAGATTTACCAATTTTAAATCAGCTTAAATTGGTACAATATCTTTAAATCATAGGTTATTATTAGACAGATTCAAACTCACTTGACTTTCTTCTTATGAACGAAATTCATTTAAATTTGTATTTCATCCCTACTGTCCCCACTGATATGTTTCTTCCGAACACTTTTGAAATGGTTTTATATCTTCAATACTGTTTAAAGCCGTAATCGACTTGCAGAGGTCAAATCGATTAACCTCTTTCCGTTATCGGATGTATCTTCCTGAAGTTGGGACTTGCCGAGGGTAGGGCCGGCTTTGGCATTAAATTCCACGATCAACTATTTTGGTGTCATGGTATGTTATATGGCACCTGGATTTATTTTTTCCGTAGCAAGTACACGAACAACTCCAATCATTGAAAAGGGTTTCTATGCTCACATTTTTGCTGCTTCTTTAACGTATGCCACATGAAGATACCACAGGGAGGTCTGTTAACCAGAGGAGCCGTCAGAATTATTATACAAAAATATCCGAATTGTAAAATTTTCGGCATGCATTACGCAGTCTATGACATTTCATTGTCATGGAGTCCAGTCACACCAGCCTATACCATAACGCCTTGACAAACTGCAAAGTACACATTATCAGGCGTAAAATGGAGGGATGTCAATAAGATACAGATACATATCAACAGGCTGGAAATACTTAAATGTGTGCCCAAATATTAAACTAAACACATACTTCCAAGAAGTAAATGAAAACAAATAGTTTTAATGCCTCAAAACATTCAGAAAAAATAATTAGTTAGTTAAAATAATGATAATGAAGTCAGCACACATTTTAAGAATCTGATCACCACATGCATTATTGTATCTAAGGAAATTTAAATCTAATTAAAAACAACAACAGCCAAATGGCCTCGACGACCATGCCTACAGGACCATATCCTTTTTATGAAATTTTCCATAACCAAATCGCTGTCCTCGATAGTCTCACGAATTTTATCTTTGAGGTCTTGAATCAACGCTGGGCTCTTGGCGTATACCAAGAGCGATCTATGAGTCAGTGACCTCACTATTTTTGCTTAAGCAATTACAAATTCCACAATTATAAGATTTAAATCTCAAAAATTACTCGCAAATTTTTCACAAATTTGGGTCGGATGTTCGTTTTAATGCAGCATTTTTCACGTTGCATGTTGAAGTCAAGATGTGAAATTAATTTACACACGAAATGAACAATTGACATAGAATCGTATAGGAGGTAGACCCGATTTCGCATGTGAGAAAAAGTATGACTTGATTACAATTTCGTGACATGACGTTAGTTGAACAATACTTCCGGTTAAGTTTTTCTTTTGTATGACGTCTCGAAGAAATTCTCACAGGCATACAAGTGACTAAACAAATCCGATGCAAAGTGTTTAAAGGAAATACAAAGTCGTTATTTGAAGGCTAAAACACTACGCAATTAACACTATGAGGTTTCAATTAATGTCAACCACCATTTTAATTGCAGTTTTTCTTTCTATTTCATTATAGCTCCATTCAGTACACTACCATCACCGAGGGTATTGTCAGTCTCCTGCTGCTGAATTTGAAACGGAAAGCAGCAACTTTAAAGGAGAATGAGAAATTCCAATCACAATTCGGCCTTAAAACACAACAACATCCCATAATTACATTGGTGCAAAATCCGGGTGTTAACATGAACGATGTAGCGAATAAAATTAATGGTATTTGTAATCACCACGACAAACAGTGAGTACATAGTCCATGTCGTTAGTTATGAATACTACCGCCACAGTTAATTTTGGAAACTTTTATTCATTACAGAATCAAAGACTTCAGTATCGAGTATTTACGTCCAGTTTATTTATATATTCTCTGCAATCCCCAAACCTTGTCCGATTCCAAAACTATATGGACAGGTTTACTCTCTCTAAGCAAACACAATCTCGAAGCAAAAACGTTAATACAGGAAATTTTGGCGTGGAGTAAAGTAACAACATCACAGAATTGTCTCTTCACGTCTACGCTTCTCATCGAGGCCATTGAACATTTGTTAAATCACAAGGATTATAAGCAGGCAATAGAATTGTGCGTGTTTCAAGTTTTGGTCATTAATAATTTGGTTAAGTTTGGCATAGACCCGCGTCCTAGTTTACATTGTGTTTTACGAGTTTTGCACTCCACGCGCGAACAATCGCAAGGCCATTATAATGTTATGTTAGTGTTGTTATCGGAAAGTTTACATTTACTCTCACCCAGCTATTTGCCCGACCTACTGCGCATTATCTCATTCATTGTAGTCCAGGAAAGCTGTGGGCATCAATACATTCTGAACATGTGTCTAGATGGAATCATCCAGTGGATGTCTCAGACTGCATTTATACCTGCAGATGGTCTTGCCATGGCCCATCAGATAGTTCGTAAAATTCTGGACGTGACCAAAGGAAATGCTACATCGAAAACGGTGCAAACTAAAGATTTCGAGCCCGTTGCAATACGTTATTTACATCCTGATATTGCGTTAGCATTTGATCTGGCCCAACTAGTGGAGTCATTCGACGAATCGGAAGATAAAGATGTCTTTACATTTGTGGATACTTTGAATGTCAAAGCAAATACCACTTTCTGCCAACGGCTGCATTTATTTCTACGGGCACTGTTTCTTTCCCGAGAACCGTCCGTCGATTGCTGGTTTAAGATATACGAAGTTATATTGGAAATCATAAAAGTGAATGGCGATATAGCATACGACTTTTTAATGACATACATTTTCAAATTGGCCGGTGAACACAATCCGGAATTGCAGATGGAATTGTTGCGAGGTTTACCAAATTTCGGCATATCAAAGGTAATTATAAACCATAATTATGTATTCCAAATCTACTGAATTGTCTTTTCGTTTTCTGTTTTAGGATAACATTCCCATGATTTTAAATACCATTCGGAATATGTGCAGCTACAATCCCACATTTTGCATGGATCTTTATTTGAGACTATGGCGGGTGGAAGCTCGAACATATCCATTCCTTGTCAAATTGTTATCGATGCCTGTAAAAGATGTAAAATTTAATAAGTGGGAATTTGAAGTTGCAAAAACATACACCATACGAGAGATATGTTATGAAAAGTGAGTAAAGAGTATTACAACATGTCTTCAATGTGAATAATGAAAGACATCCCTTTTACAAAAAGCCACATTATGTTGAAGTATAGCGCTTCTAACGTTGGAATAAGATTAAGCTAGCTGTAGCAAGGGGGTTCGCACAAGGATTATGACCACAGGTTAATTCTCAACTTGACTGTATTGCGACTGTTGTAAAAACGGCTCTATATTAAATAATCACGTAGCTTCCGGGGTCTACGAAAGACCCCGACAGTCAACTACCAATAAATTCAACTTATGTTTATTTACGAGGTTCCTCAAGTACTAAACAACCTTGCAAAACGAATTCATTGAAATCTGTTGGCTTTTTTTTCGATCCTGCCCCTACTGCCCCTATGTTGGCTAGACTAAGAATAAAAGCGTGGACAGATGTTGACCAACAATGATCCCCTTTGCGTAAACTAAACAATGGGAACACTTTTTATGAGCAAACTGACGGATTATTCTTTAACCTTTTCGGTTTCTCTTTACATATATAAGAAGTCAAGTGCATTTCTTTTTACAATCCATAGAGATTTATTTCATGTACTGTACATATTAGTTAATACATACATAGTAATACATCAATCTTGATGTGACATTGCCAGATTAAGGTACTATAATTTGTCTGAAGTGGGTTTTGTTTGGTCAATGAATTATTATTATATAACAATCATATAACAATTACATAAGTAACAAACAATTCTGTATAATTAAAGCACAACCGGAGTATTTCAATATTGTTTTGACCTTTATGACTTCTCCTTGTTGTGCTCTGTATTATTTTTTTTCTAAACACGTTTAACTTTTCAGACCGACACAGCATGGTTCCGATTTTGTGTCACACCTCTCCGATACTCTTAATACTTGCACCGATGATGCCGGCGATTTATCAACATCACTGGCATTGGATGCTATTGTAGCTCTTTGCGACAGTCACACGGTGAACATAGCATCAACATGGCGTGTACTGAGCAGTAAATTTCGGCATGAAAAACGGCCACGCGCCCTGAAATCATTGTATAAATTTTTTGCGCATGTACCACTGTTGCAGACACCTACATTAGAATTTGAGCAGTTGGTAGATGAAGCCTTAGACCAGCTATGGTTAACCATAAGTCGTTCTGACACGGATCCGGAAATGATACGAGAAGCTTTGGCCGCACTAAAACACTATGAAATTGGAACCCTTCTAACATTAAAACATATACCACCACATTTTCGGCAAGATTTACACGTAGCTCGGGAATATAAAGGGCCAAATGGTCGTGAAGTTGTAGATCTACAACAAGAAATGATTCCCGGAGAGGTATGGGTACAACTGTTGCAGAAAATTCGACCGGAATGTGGAGCAGCAGCAGCTGATTTGATAGGTCACTATATATACGCGGAAATAAATGAGTTTCGTGGAGGTCTGTATCGTTTACCTGAAGGTAAACCGGAACCCCGCAAACTCCAAGGTCTATATCCCCCAAGTGTCCTGCGTGCTGTGGTCTCTTATTTAGTTAATCAGTCACGTTTTGGCGATCATGTGACTGAGCCTATAGCTGTTACCAATGCCTTGAGAGCCATATCGAAAAAGTTCCCAAAGCCCATACCACCACTGGACTGGTGTTTTCTGCACACGTTCTTCCATTTATCATTCGAAACGAGAAAATATTGTATTCTAATAGCGAAAAACCAATTGTTACATTCTGGTACGGCTAAGCGTTTATTGGAAAATTTCCTCATGGAATTCGAGCCAAATTGCTTCGAAGAGGATTTGCTTTTGTTGTTTTCTCTACTTCCTGAAATATCCAATGGGGTTAGTTTGACTATACTGAAAAGTTTTGCAGAAAAAGTGGCTGTGTATTGCTTTAAAGAATCTCAATTGGCCGGTTTTAATGAAGGATGTCTTTTTGAGAAATTCCTGGACAGTGTAAAGTACGTGTTCACCGGAAAATGTGAGATTCCCGAAGTATTAGATATATTTACACTGATAGTGGAGCGTTATATGGATTCCATGGACGTAGATTCTAAATTATTTGAACGATATACCGAAGCTGTTGCCGTTCTACCTACTAGTGCCATTGACGGTTTAACATTACCATCGAATTGGTGGGAAACTCCCATAGGAAAGCTGAAGAAGGCTACGATTATCAGATCATATTTGGTTTTGTATAACAGTGACCTAAGTAATCCTTTGAAATGGCTAAATCCCATTATAGATGCATATGCCACTCGTAAAGAAGACCAATCGTTCTTCTTTAGACATTTATCATCGATCCTTTATGCCTTCAACAATGATGAACAATCATGTAACTGGATTTCGGAAATGTTTATACAAATCCAAGCACTTTTGGCCGAATCATCCAATAAGGAGAAATTCGAAAAGGTGTTGTATTTATTGGATATATTTATATTGTCGGTGGATGTCCTATCCGGATGTGCTGTGCTATTGGGTAATTTGGATATAGTGGCTACTCAGCGTAACGAAAGATTCCAAATATTCCCCGAAAGTATGCAATTTTTATGTGATCATGTCTTCTGGAAGGATCAAGAGGCAAAGGTGGGTGCTTCATATAACAACATGAGGTTAAAAATATTATATCGTTTAAATTATACTTGTCTTACAGATTTACGAGTTCCTTTATAATCTTTATAAGAATACCGTTATACCTGATGTCTACTCATCCATATTTAAAGATGCCATCGTATGTTCGCGTAATAAGCCGTATTTCGATGCCAAGGGAATTTGGACCAAATATGTGGGTATGCGTAAAATAGCTTGAAATGCACTACAGTGTTTAGCTATTGGACATCGTTTCATCGTCATATTCATTCATATGCGTAATTCGATTATAATGAAATCAAATGCACATTTAGGAAAACTGCCATTTTTATATGCTTTGTATGTTTTTGTAATCATTACAGTTGAGAGTAAATAAACGGATTCAATTATTTATAAAATTTTTAAAATTCGTCTAATCTATCGAATAGATGCTGGTAAGATATGGTTTCGTAAATGTGTTTTTCTGTTATTTTTGTTTATTGTCGAATTCTTCTTCTGATATCATACTAATTGAGACTATTCACCCGATGTACACTATTTTACCATAAGAGAAACGGCAGGTCGGTCCTACTATAGCACGAAGGTCTTGAGATGTCGCTTAACCAATGAGAAACGAAAAATAATTAGAATAAATCTGTTTAAAATCTAAAATTTTGTATTTATATTTCATTCTAATTATCCATCGAGTGTATAATGTGTACGTTATTGGAAACAACGACTTAGTTGAATTGTATCGTCAAGAAGAACATACTCTATTGTAATTATTAAAGGACGTTGATATTAGTGGATTAATGACACATGGATGCATTTTACGAGTTGATTATTAAAATAATTGTTGATTAATATGTTAGCTGAATATATATATATAATATCAAGCAATTCCGTCAATATTTGACATGTTTAGACATTTTGAACAATTTGTGGAAAAAAAACACACAGAACGCCCATACGAACGAGTAGGAATATTTCGAATCACACTTCCATTGAATGATAACAGGTACTTGTTTAAATAATTCAATTTAAATGAAAAATATTTTTCTTTTTCCTAAATCATACAAAATACTCATGTGATTCAGCCTTAAAATAAAAATAAATAAAATAAAACTCGTATTTTGCAACCTCTACGATTTGTAAAAAATATATATAGAGAAAAAATCCTTCTAAACAAACGGGTAGAATAGTAATAAGAGAGAGAGAATTTCGAATATTCGAAGTCAGTTGTTTTGCGTCAGCTGTTTTGTTTGGCTAACAATTTGCAAATTATGTTCATGAAGTTTCAAACGTACAAAGTTAATAAAGTGAATATAAACAAAACAAATATATAAAGAAAACCATACAGAAATGTTCAGTGTTGCGTTTGCGATGATAGCTGAAGCACAAAACGCTGAAGGAGAAGAATATGTAAAGGATAGCAAGGAAAAACTACGTGATCCCATCAAGATATTCATCGGAATTATCAATAATTAATTTGTAACCAAAAATAAAAATTTACAGGTCTATGATCAAGAGCTGAGTTTTTCAATACGTGGACGCATCGTATCTCGGAGCGTGTCACGACGCATTAATTTGGAATACTATTGGAAACAACTTGTAATAAGTTTCAGATTAAACTTTTTTCTGTATACTAAAAAAAAGTTAATAATCCAAAAAAAAATGTAAAAAGGCCTAACTTCCTTGCAATTTATTGGCGGAATAATTCCCAAAAAATCACATCACATTCTCCCTTTTATTTTTTCCCCGAGAAAAAATTACCATTTTCGAAGTTCGTTTAGAATAGGGGAATAGGGAAAAAATTCCCGGGGAATTGTTATTTAGAATCGGGCTGATAGAATTTTTAAATTTTTTTCAAATGAACTCTTGACTCTATAACTCGGTTATAAATTATAAGGTGTATGTGTATTTGTCAAACTCCTTCGTCCGATGATGATGTACTACAGCCTGTGACAATTCAAGCCTATTTTCGTAAAAATACCGTATATGATAAATAAATTCTAAAAAAATCTGCAGGAAACAAATTCTGATTTTCTGCAAAGATTTAAATAACAAATCCTCAAATTGTGGATGATTCGGACCTGGGTCAACCCATATGAGTTTGTATAATTTGATTAAGAATTTTGTTCTCCTTTCAAAAAAAAACAGAATCATTTCAGTCAAAAATATATTAATTATAAAAGAATAATTAGGAGACAAGAGTAATTAGGGCTAGTCTGCTCATTGTGTTGTTTTTAACAATCAACAATACAAAACATTCAATAATATTACAAAGAGATTTTTCGTATTTGCTTACACCTACTGTCACATGTCTATGTATATCGACCATTAATTTTGAATGCCCATTAACAAGGCAATTGGCTAACTTGTTTGCTTAATCAGTTCCCATTACTTTAAGACAATTGCCTCCACTCGTTATTGAACTGAAGACTACAGAGTAAAAGAGTATAAAATCTATGCAGTTCAGATCATTCAGCACAGTCGGTTCACATCTGGACATTTAAATACAACTTGCAGCTTCTTTTCAATTGTAATAAAAACTCAAAAACAAAATGCGTTTCCTAATGTTGATTGCATTCTTCGCTGTCATTGCCATGGTAATGGCAAATGGTGCTGCCGCTCCCAAGGACGCTGTTCCATTGGGAACCCACGCTAAGCCTGCCACACCATCGACCGGAGGCCACTCTACGTCCGATCACTCAGCTTTGCCCAAGGCTCCTGTAAGTGGCAGTTACAAACCTGCTACTCCACTCGCAAAGCATCCCATTCCGTCGACCGGCCACTCTACTACCGGACATCCTGCTATACCCAAGGTTCCTGCAGTTGGTGGACTAAAACCTGCTAAGCATCCCATTCCGTCGTCCGGAGGCCACCCTGCTACGAGTCACTCGACTCTACCCAAGGCTCCTGTAACTGACGGACACAAACCCGCAACTCCACTCGCTGGCAAAACACATTAAGGAGTCCCTATTAATGTGGTCAAATTAAAATTGAATAATAAAATCTTTATTTCTTCAAATAACTCATAATTGATTTTATTTTGAATTGTCGACTGATTTAGAGTATATTTCCTTTTAATTCACATCTTAGGTCATCTGTGGATGAAGGTTCGAAGATTTTGTGCTAAAGTGTAACACATAGAAAAATTCACATTCGACCAAATTTGAACCAAATACGATTCATGACTTTCGAAAGAGTTAAACATTCGCTTTGAAATTTTACATGGGTTACTATTTTCCCAAAACTACTTATGGGCTAAATGGCCGCAACCCATTGGGTACCTCCCATACAAATATACCATCCCGCTCACTTTAGAAATCGTGTAATATTATTACTACGCCCAATTCGATCTTACCCAAATTCCGTATTTTATAAAGCAGTAAACATCCCGCTCACTTTAGAAATCGTGTAATATTATTACTACGCCCAATTCGATCTTACCCAAATTCCGTATTTTATAAAGCAGTAAACATATATAGTTCTTCACCTAAAACCCCTAGTGGTACCGCCCATAGAAACGTACCATTCCGCCCACTTTAGAAATCGTGTAATGCGCAGTCTAGCCGAAATTCTGTATTTACGTTTCTATAAAACGAATTTGTTCGTTCGTTACAAATCGTCAATATTGGAAGCGTTATAAAATAAATTTCAGACATTATTCAATTCCGGTTTTCAGATATGTCTTATATATCTGTATATGGAACACAATCTTAAAAGAATAAGCCCTCATTACTTATAAAAATCCATTACTTATAAAAATCCAGTAAAGCTTTATACAGCTTTCAAGAAAAAAATGTAAAACTCTACTCTATACTCCACCCACTTTGTAAAACGTGTAATACAATTTAATATTGTAAAATATTGAATTAATAAGAATCGTTTTAAAATCTATGTGGGAACACTTTAAATCAATGCCGAAAAATATTATTTCTATATTGTTTACATATTAAAATAAATAGGGCCTCTTTATATTGACATAGTTCCATATTGAAATAACAAATGCCAGCATTACTAGACTTTCGTTAATGTTTCTTATTGATTCAAAGTGGTTCTTGTTTTGTTTTTCCCTGGATGTATGGGCGATGGAATGCTCCTTCGTCCGACGTATACAGCTTACGACAATGACGATAAAGTGCGTTATTATTTGTGTCACCGCCCACTTTTTTCCAGGACGTATTTATTTCTGAACCAATAGCATATGTACCAAATCTTATCTTCATATCTTTAAAAGCCCATTATAAATGGCGGTTTCAGATCATGACATTGTATAGCCTATGACAATTTCCCGATGACTGTAATTTACTGTGAAATTTCCATGAAGATAGTTTCATAATTACGGCTATTATCACCTCATAAGGACCGTCCGCCTATTTGTAGTATCTCCCAGTTAAGTTTTACGCAAATTGGCCCCAATGATTATTTTTAAATAGGCCTAACTTTCGACCAACTGAAATTTCAGTACGATCTGACTATTATACTAGCTGTTATAACGGTTTCTTTAAAAGGAGACGTGGCACCGACTTACATATACAGTCAACCTTAGTAAAACATAAAATTTTCATTGTATACAACAAATTTCCACTGAAATTCGAACTACAATCATTTGGGAAATGATTTGGTATCTGTGGACGAAATATGGATCGTTCGCAAGACTAAATACCAATGAACAGTCTGTCGGTCAACGAGGTTAGAGAAAAACACCATCGAATATTATTTAAAAATCAATAAATTGGGCTAAGAATTGTTACCCCATTCGCTATATTTTCCTCCATATATTTCCACACTTGAAGAAATCGATCGGCAGTAAGGGTTTGGGGTCGAATGAAGACGCCATGACTACGTATGCCTTAACCCTTCGTCAGGCACATATTTTGAGCCCTTAGTTCTGGCACATGGTGTCTGGCCAGACCCCTATATATTTACATGCATTTGTATGGAAATAAGGGCTGTTTGCCGTTAAATTTTAAATTATTATGAAGAATACATTGCATTTTTTTATTCAGAATTTTGCGGAAGGCAACAAAAACATAAATAATCTACTTTTGAATGTTGCTGACAAACAGGATTGTTGCATATGCAGCGTGTCTTACGGCGTATTTTGTCACCTTGCTGCAGGCAAATTCTGCAATCTTTTTTGGCAGGTAATGTGTCTGGACCATTGCGTGAAGCCACATTAAGGTTTGCTATATTGAGAGGTCTCCCAAAGTACGCTTCAAATGCTATACGAGTTGTTGGTTGAGCCACAATGTGCGGATTATTGGTGCGATTTTCAACGTTTATTTGGCTTTTTGTCCTGTTCCAATGACTTTTTTTCAATTATTAATTTATACATCGAAAGCCAACAATATTTTGGGAGATTACCTGAAATTACAGCCATGTACCTAAAATAGAAGTATGCTAAATTGAAAATTAGAAGTTAATAAGACGGGCACAGTGAACACCAAAGGCCACATTCTGGTCACATATGCGGATGACATTGATGTCGTTGGAAAGATAGATCGAGCTGTTTGTGCCAGAATCGAGAAGAATTTGGCGAAGATGGATAAAATCAAAATTATGTTAGCGTCGCACATTTGCGCCCATAGAGCAAACGAAGTATGCATTTTTCACTTTTGTTCGGTGTTGTTTTTCATTTTTATTTGGGTTTTTTTTTCACATTTACCCCAAATTTGGGGCGATTCTTCATTCAAAAGTACCACTGTTCACGGATCCATTGCAGGTAATATGGATAAAATGAAATGGCCGATACACGCTTCAACAACGAATTGAAATTATTAAAATCACTACAAAATTGGTGGAAATCTTGTGAGATGATTAATGATTTGTTATGGTCGGATTTGGATGATATTGATCTGAACAACATTTACTTTCAACAAGACGGCTGTTTTACGGGAAAAGTTTCCGGACCGTGTTAGCTCTCGAAGAGGTGATGACAATTGGCCACCGAGATCTTGTAATTTAACACCTTGCGACTTCTTCCTTTGGGGCAGCGTGAAATATAAGGTCTACGCCAACAGCCCAGCGTCGATTCAAAACCTCAAAGATATAATTCGAGAGGCCATTGATTTGATTATGGAAAATGTCATGAAAAGGATGTGATCCTATAAGCGTGGTCGTGGTGGCCATTTTGGATAATGTTGTTTTTCATTATTAACGGCATACCTTCCTTTTTATTATGAAATAAACATCCGATCATTTATCTCAAAAAATTCCATTTTTCTTTGAATACGAAAATAACACCTCTTTTTGGATAACCCTGTATATGACATTGACATAATCGTCTATATTCAAATTTCCTTACAATTTTGTAGACACATGGGGTATCATATAATGCCGCCTTGGATATTTCCATCGATTTAAAATACGATCATCATTAAATTTCAGTAAATGGTTATATGTGGAAGGCCGTGGTGTGGTAGGTAGTGTGTGCGACTATCACACAGGAGAACCCGACTTCGAAACCGTGTAAGACCATCAAACATTTTTCAGCGGCTGCTTCCACTTCGTAAATGTTGGCGACTTTACGAGTAAGAGAGTAATCTCTAAGAAAATCATTAGCCGTTCGGAGCCGACTTTAATCAGTAGGTCCCGGTCAGTGAGTATACAAATTATATCGTGCACAGCCCACTGATTCGAGAGAAGTTCCCCGTCTGTTCCTTCATGGAATGTTAAGGGAAATAAGTAACTTGTTATATCTTCGAACATCGTGAAGCTCATTACTCTAAGCAGCAAAGACATTAAAATTGGCAATTAACAAGACAAAAATAGCACACAGAATGCAAGTACGAATATTTTGAATCACAGACAAACACTAGAACAAGCGAGAATATACTCCCATTGAATGGAACAGGTATTTGTTTAGATGATTCAATTTACACTTTATTCTGTCGATATAACAAATTATTAGTATTTTTCCCAAATCCATAAGAATAACTTAAAATAGACTGATTTTCAAAATACATTTGAAACACGTATTTGGCAACTTCTACCATTTGTAAAAAATACTGCGTTTCGCTGCCCCTAAACATGATTTTAGAGAAATAAAAAGATCTATCTATCTTTCTTTTATATATATAAAAATGGATGTGTGTATGTATGTAACGTATGGACTCGAAAACGGCTAGAGCGATTTTGATGAAATTTTCAGGGAATCTTCCGAATAACCCCGCGAGTAACATATCTACATTTAGGGGGTGAAAATGGCTAAAGGGATAAAAACTCCCCTTTCCTATATAAATATGTGTAATACAACACTAATGTTTGCTTAGGGCCAGCAACGCGGACCGGGTCAGCTAGTATACCATATTTTAGTTTTATTACGAGTATATGACTTATATGATAAAGATTCAATGTAGTATATACCAAATCTCATCCTTACACCTTTAATAGTTTATGATCAGTGGTCACTCAACGCATGCCAAAAATTTAGTCGGGTTATTATTATATATTGGGGATATCCATGGCCGTCGTTACATCATTACGGCAGATATACATTTTTTAAGGTGCTTGACATCGTCCTAATTTTTCCAGGACGTGTATGCTTAAGTAACAATAGCGTTTAAACCAAATCATAACTCTTAACAGTTCATTAGATATGGCGGTTGTAAATTATAAGATGTATGTGTCAAGCCCCTTCGTCCGATGATGACGTACTATAGCCTGTGACAATTCAAGTCTATTTTCGTAAAAATACCGTATATGATAAATAAATTCTAAAAAAATCAGTGAAGAAATAATTCTGATTTTCTGCAAGCTTTAAATAACAAATTCTCAAATTGTGAATGATTCGGACCTGGGTCAACCCATATGAGTTTGTATAATGTGATAAAGAATTTTGTTCTCCATTCAACAAAAAAAAAATATCATTTCAGTCAAAAATATATTAATTATAACAGAATAATTAGAAGACAAGAGTAATTAGGACTAGTGTGCTCATTGTGTTGTTTTTAACAATCAACAATACAAAACATTAAATAATATTACAAAAAGATTTTTCGTATTTGCTTACACCCACTGTCACATGTCTATGTATATCGACCATTAATTTTGAATGCCCATTAACAAGGCAATTGGCTAACTTGTTTGCTTAATCAGTTCCCAGTACTTTAAGACAATTGCCTCCACTCGTTATTGATCTGAAGACTACAGAGTAAAAGAGTATAAAATCTATGCAGTTCAGATCATTCAGCACAGTCGGTTCACATCTGGACATTTAAATACAACTTGCAGCTTCTTTTCAATTGTAATAAAAACTCAAAAACAAAATGCGTTTCCTAATGTTGATTGCATTCTTCGCTGTCATTGCCATGGTAATGGCAAATGGTGCTGCCGCTCCCAAGGACGCTGTTCCATTGGGAACCCACGCTAAGCCTGCCACACCATCGACCGGAGGCCACTCTACGTCCGATCACTCAGCTTTACCCAAGGCTGCTGTAAGTGGCAGTTACAAACCTGCTACTCCACTCGCAAAGCATCCCATTCCGTCGACCGCACATCCTGCTATACCCAAGGTTCCTGCAGTTGGTGGACTAAAACCTGCTAAGCATCCCATTCCGTCGTCCGGAGGCCACCCTGCTACGGGTCACTCGACTCTACCCAAGGCTCCTGTAACTTAAGGAGTCCCTATTAGTGTGGTCAAATGGAAATTGAATGAATTATAATCGCCAATACTAATAAAGTCGAATTTCTTCAATAAATTTATAACTGTTTTTATTTTAAATGTGCCTATAGGATTCAGTTAGAGTACATTACCTTTAACTCACCTCTTAGGTCATCTTACCACCCCATATTCCGCTGATGTTAAAGGGAGACAATAGAGTTGGATACCCTACTGTCTCCTATTATCTTTGGAGACTCTGTCCAAATATATGGCAGTTATATTTCATTTTAGGACGAATGTAGGTAGTGTAAATATTTACAAGATCATATGGGGTGAGATATTTCTTGTACCGCTTTAAACAAAATGTAGGTAGGTCCTTTTTCAAAAATAGTTAACAAATTTAGAATATAAAAGGTACCAGAAACTTCTATTGAAGTTGTTTCTATCTCAAATTTTTGGCCCGCTTAAAAATTATGAGGTAAATGGATGATCCGGGCATAGATCGTTACATGTGAATTTGTGTAATCTGAAAAAGAGTTTTGTTCTCCTCTAAAAAATTATTAATGCCCAATGACAAATGGCCAAATTTTTTTTGATTGCATTCTTCGCTGACATTGCCATGTCAATGGGAAATGCTGCTACCGGTCGCAAGGACCTTGTTCCAGTAGGAAGCCATCCAATTCCTTCGACTGGAGGCCACTCCATATCCGGGCATTATTCTAGCGGCCACTCGGATATACCCAAGCCTTATTTTACTGGCGCACACAAACCCCGTGAAGTAGTCGATATTAAAATACAGAAATGCAATGGATTTTTAAAGTAATGAATAAATATATATTTACGTTTTACTATAAGTATTCAGTCCGTATTGTCACAATAATGAAGAAAATCAATTTTTTTCTTTTTTGTTGTCCATCCACTTTGTTTTATGAAGTTCTATGTGTGCCGCTAGAGTATAATCTATAGGGTTCTCCATTTCGTGGTTTCAAAAGTATAGGGCTGCATTTCGACATCTGTCAAACTAAGTTGTTAAACCAATTTTTTTTCTTTTTAGTTGGAAGTCTGACATTGACGAAAATGGATCGCTTAGCTATCACACAACGCGTTAAAATTATTAAAACCTAATACAAAAATTGGTGATTCTGGCACAGCCAGAGATTACGGTTTATGGTTATGAAGCACATTTCTCACTCGGTGGGTATGTTAATAAACAAAATTGTCGTATTTGGAGTTTTGAGAATCCTCAAGTAATTGAAGAGAGGCCATTACATCCACAAAAAGTCACTGTTTGGTGCGCTCTTTGGTCCGAAGGTGTGATTGGACCTTACTTCTTCGAAAACGACGAGGGAACGACTGTTATCGTCAATTCGGAGCGTTATGGTCGTATGATAACCGACTTTTTTTGCCTGCTGTTGAAGAATACGACTTGGAGAATATGTGGTTTCAACAAGATGGTGCTACATGCCACACAACACGAGCGAATATGGCTTTATTGCAAGAGACATTTCCTGGCCGCGTAATTTCTCGTCGTGGCGACATCAACTGGCCACCAAGGTCATGCGATTTGACACCATTAGACTTCATTTTGTGGGGCTACGCGAAAGACCGTGTTTATGCAGATAAACCTTTAACTCTTGAGCACTTAAGAACCAACATTCGTCAAGTTATGGCTGAGAAAAGAAAGTGGTCCAAAATGACCTCAAAAGAATCAATCCTTGCAACACTTCGCATGGTGGTCATTTAAATGATGTAGTGTTTCACACATAATGTCAACGTTCAAACATAATAAAAACAACAAAATCTTGAAAAAAACATATTTTATATGTGTTTTATTTATGTTTACTTTTGAAAACGCATCCCTTTATAATCGAATAATCTATATATATAAAAGAAAGTGTCCGAAGCGATGTAATCCCATAACTCGAGATTGGCCAAACCGATTTTGATGATTTGTACTTTGTTGGAAAGGTATTTTCTCAGCACGGGTTTAAAAAAAAAAAATAAAATAAAAAAGAACAAAATATCAATATTTGAAAATGTCTGATTTTTACCACCCAGCGTGTTTCGACAGGTTTATTTTCGATTTTTTTCAATTTTCTTTTTTCATTTACTCGAGATTGGCCAAACCGATTTTGATGATTTATACTTTGTTAGAAAGGTATTTTCTCAGTACGGGGTTTAAAAAAAATAAAAACAAAAAAAAACACACAGTAGGCTGCGTCAGAGACGCGGCCGTAAATGTAAACGTAGAATACGTTATAACATAAGGTGAAGAAATAAATAGAAGTCATTTGTTTTAGTGAAATGTAGCACAATACATAACTGAGTAGTACTCTAAGTGAACTCCGATTTTGCTCAACATTTTGTTCACCCCTAAAGTATGCAATTAAAAAGGTTTGTGTCTACACTAAACTGGAATTTGAAAATGGTATTTTTCCCAATTTTGCTCATATGTGATATGCCAGCACAATACATTAGCTGCTTTCCAACTATTTCCCATCTCACATTGAGTGGTTTCGCTCTTACACATGCTTTGATATGAACATACGGTCAATGAGTGCTCAAACAAATTTACCAAAAACAATTCTTATTGTTTCTTCCACCCACACCAATGTTGTTGTCAATTTTACATGGACTTGACGTTTCGTTTCCCCTCTATTTTATTCATATCTCTACTGTGCCATTTGATTCATTCGCGTAGTTTCTTCATTCGTTGCTGTTTTGTTCGTGTTTTGTTCGATCGAATAACGTTTGCCGGTCATTGCGCATTACAGATTCGGATTTATTCATTGCGATTTGGTGAGTTTTTGTGAATTAAAATTGATAACGAGAATATATATTCTCAGAAGAATGGAAATCAGTGTATTCATATTGGACTATTTTCATTTAATGTGAACAGTGGCGATTGAGCGATTAATTGTGCTGTGTTGCATTGTTGGTTGGCTACTGGAATTCGGCTGTAAGAACTGGTACGTTTCTATTGTTGTTTCATTGTTTTCAAATGTTCTAATCGGGATTTCATTGTACTGCAGTTGTTCTTCATAATGCCACCAAGGAGAAGATCTAATTTAGGCCGACGTTCAGCTGGTGCACGATCAGTGTCGACTCATCGTGCGAATATGAGTCAAGAAGATAGAAACATTGCCCAACAACGAAGAAATGCAAACCACGTCCAAATTCGTGCGCAACAAACAGAAGAACAACAGCAGGCGGTAATCGATTCCCGTAGATTGGCACAACAAAGTCGTCGAGTAAATCAACGCGCAAATTTATCGATGCAAAGTCGACGGATAAACACAGAATATAGACAACAAAGACGAAGTGCTGGCAATGTCAATTTGCTTCGAGTAGCATTCCGATATGATTGTGCATTCGATTATCGATCTCTTCCTGCCGTTCAAATTGGATCAATGGTTGTAGTATGTCCACATTGCAACGCATTGAAATTTCCAGGAGAAACACCTGGAATGTGTTGCCTTAGTGGAAAAGTTAAATTGCCAACATTGCCATCGCCACCGGAACCATTGCGATCGTATCTAGAAGGCGTAACAAGAGAATCAAAGCAACTTCTTGCAAATGTTCAGAACTATAATGGCAGCTTTCAAATGACTTCTTTCGCTGCATCAATTATCAATGAAAGCGGATATAATCCGTCGTTCAAGGTAATTCCTGCTCAAAAGAGTACTCATCCGTTTCCTTTGAATGATCGCATTTTAATAATTTTGAATTCGTCTCTTGGTAACCAGATTCAAGGGCAGGTGCATCATCGTACTGGGTAGTTATTGCCGCTTGATGATGGCGAATACAATTTCTTACAAATATATTTTATTGGGATCGAGAGCGATGAAATAAACCGCCGTAGTGCATTGTACAACAGAACGAAAGAAGACATCATCAGAGAATTACAACGAATGCTTCATGACCATAATGCATTGATTGGATTATTTAAGAATGCATTAGACAGAATGCTAACAGATGATCATAAAATCGTGATTAAAGCGGATAAAAGGCCTAACGGAGCGCACGAACGTCAATACAATGCACCGACAATTGATGAGGTTGCCATTATTGTAGTCGGTGAACAAATGAAGTCACGGGATATTGTACTGACGCGTCGAAACAATGGACAATTGCAACGTATTAGTGAGACGCATCGGTCGTATGATGCACTTCAGTATCCGCTCATGTTTCGGAAAGGTGATGACGGCTACCATTTTAACATCAAAATGTTAAATCCAGTTACTGGTTAGTAAACTTCTTTCTTCAATCATGCCACTAAATCAATCAATTAAATGGAATCTTAATTTTATTTTCAAACTTTACATTTATTTGCTACTCTGGATTCATTTATTATTAGGTGAAGAAACAACGAAGAAAGTAAGTTCGATGAACTACTATGCATATCGTTTGATGATTCGTCAAAGTGAGGATAATTATCTGTTGCGATTTCGGCGATTGCTTCAACAATTCTGCGTGGATATGTATGTCAAAATCGAGACTGAACGGCTCAATTACATTCGTAATGGTGAAGTCCCGGTGGATGTTACAACAGGTTTGATTTCATTTCCGTCGAATTTTTGTAATTTCGTTACATCGAAAGATGAACTAATTGGTAAAGTGTATCCGGATATTGTTGTAAATTATTTGAATCACGATTGGTTAAGTGAACGCGCAATTTTGGCTGCGAAAAACAAGGATGTGAATGAGATTAATTTTAAAATACAAAATCAAATTGGTGGTCCAATGCATTCCTTCAAATCTGTTGATTGTGTGGTAAATGAAGATGAAGCTACGAATTACCCCACTGAATTTTTGAATTCTTTGGATTTGCCTGGTGTTCCGCAACACATTTTACAACTTAAAGTTGGTTCAGTAGTGATTATGCTTCGAAATTTGCAACCTCCTAAATTGTGCAACGGAACGCGTTTGATTGTGAAGCACATCACGAACAATATCATTTACGCAACAATTCTCAAAGGCAAGTTTAAAGGAGAACAAGTTCTCATTCCGCGTATTCCTTTGATACCGACAGACATGCCTTTCGAATTCAAACGCATTCAATTCCCGGTTCGTCTTGCGTTTGCCATGACAATTAACAAGGCTCAAGGCCAATCATTGGACTTTGTGGTCTAAATTTAGAAAATGAATGTTTTTCACATGGGCAATTATATGTCGCCTGTTCACGTGTTGGTAAGCCATCTGCTTTGTTTGTGTTGGCACCGGACCAAAAAACGAAAAATATTGTGTATCACAAAGTACTTGAATAAAGAGGATGGTTTGTTAAGAAATTTTTATATTTAAGAAAATAATTTACTTAATGTTTCGTTTAATGGACTGTACATTTTTTGGTTTAGTTTAATAGTACAATGCCGCCATATTTAATTCGAAACGTCATCTGCTGGATTGCGAAAGTTTTAATGGCATTGTTAGAATTGCATTGTCTTGCAATAGTTTCGTTGAATTTTTGGGTGGGACGAAGTTCGCCGGGCCCGCTACGATTTATATAATAAAAAAAATAAAATCATTTTGGAATCATTAGTGGTATACATTTTTAATCATTGATGCAGGCCTAATACACTGCTGTAACTTGGTGAGTTTAGTTTGAAAATCTTTGAAAAATACAGGCAAAAAGAACAATTGATATGATTGATCAAGGCGGTCACCAAAAGCATTGGTATCCAATACAGTTACAGGCAATACTTTTGTAGGCAGGACGAAGTCTGAATCAAATGGCACAGTAGAGATATGAATAAAATAGAGGGGAAACGAAACGTCAAGTCCATGTAAAATTGACAACATTGGTTTTTGGTAAATTTGTTTGAGCACTCATTGACCGTATGTTCATATCAAAGCATGTATAAGAGCGAAACCACTCAATGTGAGATGGGAAATAGTTGGAAAGCAGCTAATGTATTGTGCTGGCATATCACATATGAGCAAAATTGGGAAAAATACCATTTTCAAATTCCAGTTTAGTGTAGACACAAACCTTTTTAATTGCATACTTTAGGGGTGAACAAAATGTTGAGCAAAATCGGAGTTCACTTAGAGTACTATTCAGTTATGTATTGTGCTACATTTCACTAAAACAAATGACTTCTATTTATTTCTTCACCTTATGTTATAACGTATTCTACGTTTACATTTACGGCCGCGTCTCTGACGCAGCCTACTGTGTGTTTTTTTTGTTGTTTTTTTTTATTTTTTTTTAAAAGAAAATACGTTTCTAACAAAGTACAAACCATCAAAATCGAGTATATACGAGTATGTAAAATTGATTTTTTGTTTGTTTGTTGGTGGGTTTAAACAGTTTGAATATTTTACTGCGTCAATGTGTCATCCAGATATTAGAATATATGTTTTTCATATTTCAAATGGGCAACCATTTTATTACTATTGCGATCATTGTTACTATTGGAACCAATTCGCTTGAATTTTAACTGGAAGTTAATGCCTATTTTAGGTGATTGTTGTACAAAGGGACCTCCAATACTTCGTAATATTTTAAACAACCATCCATATCTTATAAACTATTATAGAAGTATAAACATGGTGTTTGATATACAATATGCTATGGCACAGAAAAAATAGGTTCTGGGAAAAAGTGGGTGCCGCAGCCCTTAATATAAAAAATGTATATCAGCCCTAATGATATAACGGAGAAATTTTCTTAGTGTATTACGGTCGACCGGGAAATTGTCATGGGCTATAGTACGTCATCATTGGACGAAGGGCCGTGGCACCGCCCATACACCTTACAATTTTTAACCGCCATATCATATGAATTGTTAGAGTTATTATCATGGACATTATTATTATTATCATGGATTATAAGGACATACATGTCCTTAAAAAACGGTATGTAACGATCGTCATGGAATTTTCCAAGTATATGTATATATAACTATCAACGATGATCAAAGGGCAGGGCAGACTATTCAAAGTGTAAGGATGCGATTTGGAATGTATGGCATTTGATCTAACAGATATACGTCCTATAATATAACTATAATATGGCATCTGTTTTTATTTTTCTAAAATCATGTTTATAGCCAGCGAAACGTAGTATTTATATATTTTTTTTACAAATCGTAGGGGTTTCAAAATACGAGTTTCAAAGGTATTTTTAAAATCAGTCTATTTTTATTCATTCTTACGGATTTTTTTATTTATATTTTGAAATTGAATAATAAATATGAGGTGGATTTTATATGATTTAGGAAAAATACCAATATTTTGCCATATGGACAGAATAAAGTGTAAATTGAATTATTTACACAAATACCGGTTCCATTCAATGGGAGTACGTTCTCGCGTGTTCTAGTGTTTGTCTGTGATTCAAAATATTCGTACCCATTCGTACGTGCATTCTGTGTTCTATTTCTGTCTTGTTAATTGACAATTTTAATGTCTTTGCTGCTTAGAATAATGAGCTTCACGATTACTGAAATATAATGATGATCATTGTTTAATCTGATCTTTATGGACCACATATTTTTTCAAATCTGATGTAATGTCCCGCATTGGATCGGTTACACCTAAAATCGGTTTGTCATTTTGTATGGGGCTACATCAAAACATGGATGTAGAGGGGTATCTAACGGAGATTATTATAGTACAGTCTAACCTCGATATAACGAATCTCAAGGGGATCAGAAAAAAAACGTTATATTGAATAATTCGTTAAAATGAGGTTCGTTACATCGAGGTGAAGTTGCACTTCCATTCGTTATAAAGAGATAAATAAACCTTGTTTATTAATCATCATCTACTAACCGTGTTATAGCGAACGATTTCCGCTAATAAATTAAAGCAAATTTGAACATCTCTTTTTTCCCCTGCCATTAGAACTTTACAGCTAACAGCAACGACAACTATCAGTGCTTATTTTACTAAGCATCAAACAAATATGATTTTCTATCGAAAAACTTGGAAAACTTTGCTTAAGCCAAAAAAAACACAATAATTTCGTGTGTGTCTGTGTCACTGCAATGGTTGATAATTCGTTATAACGACGTTTTTGACAAACGTATTCGTAATAGAAAGGTTTATTTTGTATTAGATATTATGGAGCGCTGTTGGGGATTTCAAAAAATTCGTTAAATCGAGGAAATCGTTATATTGAGGGCCGTTATATCGAGGTTGAACTGTATATGTAAAAGCACTTTGCGATCCATATTTCTATGAAATGATGAAATTTCCTGCTCCTAAATCGGTAACACCACAAATCGGAAGTTTGGTCATTGTAGTAGTTATCGATAGTTCTCATGCAGCTTAAAAACACCCTTCTTCGATGGCGATTTTAGCTATGCCGCCTCCATTCAGATTCAGTATCAAAGCATTGCTAGGTGATATTCGGTATACCTCATCATCGCTAGAGCCACCGGTATAATGATGTTACCAAGATGACAAATGGACCTAATTGCCAGTGCTGCAGCGCATACTTTTGCTCTTGGCGGTGTGGATTTTTTAACAGACCATTTGCCATTCGGTTTCCAGTGACCTGAGTTCTGATGATATGTCCCTGTAGCTATGTGACAGCAAGTTGGCTACATGTATTAGCTTCTGTAAACAAGAATACAAAGTCTAAAACTCATATAATTGTGTTAATTCTAATTCCTAGGGCTTACGGGGGATTCTAGGGGGTCGGCAGGTGGCGGACAGCCGGGCGGTCTGTGGATAACGATCTACAAGCTGGCTGTGATAAAGAAACATCCCCGGATCAAAATCAATTGGTCTATTTAGATAGTACACATAGTACGGTTCATCTAAAACTTCATAGCATGTATGCAACTCACCATCAATCACTACAAAGGGGGGTCCCACTATTATCCAAGAGCTTCTGCTATGAATGTGATCGCACAGTTTTGGAGATTGATTTAATTTTTGTTAACGTTTGAAGGCCATAGTACTGGTTATACTCAAGAAGCTAAAGGCATCTCGAAACTGCTCTTGGAACTTATTTATTTATCAACTTATTTTATTTATTTTTATCACCACGCACTATTTAAATCTTATATATTTCATTGCGGATATGGGGATTGCCAGATTTTACTTTAAATTTAAATTAAATTTAACTGTTTTACAAAATTGTTAAACAAATTTTATAGGTCTGTTTTGAATGTTGTGATACGGCTTATTAGTTGAAGGTTAGGCGGGAGGTTATTCCAGTCGCTCCAGATAATAAACAGTTTAATCTTGGAACTTCACATAGCCTCTAGAAGCCGCGGCTATCCACTTAATTTGGATTTCGTGGCACAGACAGGTGAACGATAGATAGCCTGGGTACAGAAGATGTCCGCATACAAGGTATATCTGGCCCCGGTATGACCTAAATCGGTCGATGTCTTTCATTTCTAAATCTAGATTAGATATATCTTTGTTAGTAGCCGCAACGAATGGACTTTGTTTTATAGGTAGATATGTAGAAATACCGGAAATTATAAGAAACGACATCACCGGTATCCTGCACAGGACATGAATGTCTGATTATATGTTCCGAAGCTCGACCACACCACGATAGGGAATTAACTAGGCTCATAGAGTAACCTGCAGATATTTTATTAGGTTCTACAGTTAGTTTGCAATGCAGCATCAAGTGTTATCACAATAATTCTTAATAGGCCAACCTATGTTAATTGAGTTCCATAAAGCGCTGTACTTTTAATTCCCATATAAAGGCAAATAATTAGGTTTTATGAGACTAGGCCAGGCCGAATTTAACAACGGTTTTACTGGCGATCCGGTAATTTTCCTCTTAGATACATGAATAATTCTGATTTTATGCAAGATTTAAGTAAGTAATGCTCATTTTTTTGATTACCTTTATAGAATAAGGATAATGGATGATTCTGGATGACCTGGGACAACCCATAGAAGTTTGTACAATTCCAAACAGTATTTTGTTTCTACCGCAAAAGCTTTCACATGTATATTACTGTCAACAATGTTATAATTATGAAAGAATGATGAGGCGATACAATTAATTAGGACCTGTCTGCCTTTGGTGGATTGTGAGTGTTGTTTTTAACATTCAATATTGTTACGAAACATGTTTTTGTAATACATGTTTCGTATCTGCGTACACCCATTGTCACATGCCTATGTCGACCATTAATTCTGAAAACCCATTAAGAACGCAATTGGCTAACTTGTTTTTCAATCAGTTCCCACTAGTTAAGGACAAGCCTTTACTTGTTATTGATCTGCAGATATAAAGTGTATAAAAACTCTGCAGTTCAGATCATTCAGCACAGTCGGTTCACATCTGGACATTTAAATACAGCTTGCAGCATCTTTTCGATTGTAATAAAAACTCAAAAACAAAATGCGTTTCCTAATGTTGATTGCATTCTTCGCTGTCATTGCCATGGTAATGGCAAATGGTGCTGCCGCTCCCAAGGACGCTGTTCCATTGGGAACCCACGCTAAGCCTGCCACACCATCGACCGGAGGCCACTCTACGTCCGATCACTCAGCTTTGCCCAAGGCTCCTGTAAGTGGCAGTTACAAACCTGCTACTCCACTCGCAAAGCATCCCATTCCGTCGACCGCACATCCTGCTACACCCAAGGTGCCTGCAATTGGTGGACTAAAACCTGCTAAGCATCCCATTCCGTCGTCCGGAGGCCACCCTGCTACGGGTCACTCGACTCTACCCAAGGCTCCTGTAACTGACGGACACAAACCCGCAACTCCACTCGTTGGCAAAATCTATTAATGTGGTCAAATTGTAAAGTGAACGGATGTTGAAGACAAAAATTAATAAAATATTTACTACTTCAATATGAATGTTTTTATTTCGAATTTTTGTAGTGCACTGATTTAATTCTGATTTCAGGTCATCTATGGATGAAGCTCCGTAGGATGTCGTCCTTGAATCAACAAGTACTAAATGATTTGCTTTCGTTTTTTTTTTATTTTGCAAAGCGTAAAATTCTTTCAATTTTTTTTGGCGACTGTAGGTTTCTTTTGGCTTGATATTCATTAGAAACTACTGAAATCATTTAAAATAAGGACAATGTTTGATTTCTTACAATATGTTTTGGAATAAACAATTTGACAATCGTCCTGACCTTCGACCTTGGAAAAAGCTCCAATGGGGCACTGATAGCAAAAGAAAACGTGATTGTGTGACGGGTTGGTCGTGATATTACAATGAGTGGTCGTAGAATTTCGGTCCTTCGAATACCTGCACTTTCATATTCCCGGGCGACCGTTTTTAGCATCATGGGTCCGTAGGTCGTCTGCCAAAAAAATAGGCAAATCTGATTTTCCTCTACCATAGAAAGGAAATTAAGCGTTTCTTACAGTACCGATAAACCTCGACTTTCCGGGCGTCCATTAATCGGGTGCATTTGATTTGCATATCTCTATTAACCGTCATTTAACTCCTTTGCCCTATTTCCCTAATTAACCGTCAAGAAATATTTAAGGAACTTCAATTACTTGTGTGACAATTCAAACGCATAGACCTAAACTAAAATTGGCTTGTGAATTTAAGGCGTCCGGGTTACTAAGAAATTCAAATATTGCAAAGCCCTACAAAATTGAAGAAAAATCTAAAAAAAACTACGTGGTATTCGTAGATTGGAATCAACTGAGGTCAAATCAAAGAGGTCTGCTGATTATTATAAATCAAATAAATACTAGTGTTAATGGTGCTCTGAGCCCTGTCCCGAGCAAGCCCGATATTCGAGGTTCAACTGTACATAACTTCTTGGTCAAAAGCCAAACGATGTCAGGTAGGGCCTTGGAGATTTTTATTTATTTGACAAACACTCAGGGGTTGCCATCCTAAAGCGCATTATGTGTGTTAGCGATAGGGGTATTTTAATGAGGAGGTTTCAATGCAAGAATGCCACTGGTGGCAGGAAAGATTCTTGCTCCGAAGACAATGACGAGAGGTATATTCCATTTTTGGTTGGATGTTACGATATCGGATGGGGTGAAATACTTGTAATCTTCTTTCGGCTCTCCGTTAATATGGGAAGCCTAACCACCTTGTATGTGCATTCCTAGAACATCACGAGTTCTATACACACCGATTCGTCAATATACACACCACCCAAAGAAAACAACGACTACATGGATCAGCGGAACGTTTGTATGACATATATCCGCATTAAAAATCTGCTCTGTCCAGTTGACCCCACTCATAAATCGTAGCCAAATCGCAGTAGAATGAATCGTTCATCGTTCGCCTTGTGTCCAGGGAACTTGACCGATGATAAAGTCAGCAGCAAAAGAGTAGATTGGTTTCACTGTCTAATTCAACATGTCTTCAAGACAATAAGAAATAGAGAAAGAGAGAGAACAGAACCATGTGGCACTCCTGCAGTAAACACTCGATCACTGGAAGAGTCGCCATCTATAACAACTCGAGTTTCAGTTCTGAACTCTACATTTTTGTAGGAAGGACATTTTGTACGTAATGCTAAACATTTTAAGATTTCGAGGAGGCATATTTTGTTAACCAGCGGAGACTGTACAGTAGTGTATACCAAAAAAATAACTGTAAGAAGGTGTTATCGGTTACAAAAAAAAAAAAATATGTGGAGAAGTATGTAATTGGTCTCTGGAGGTTTTGATAGATAAAACATTTTATTTCCTTAAACGTAATTCAGTCTGGGCTGTGAAACAAATATTGCCCATAAAGATATAGATTGGCAGAAGAACAATTCTGATGTTTCAACAGAATCTTCATAGTCTGAGTCAGGGGTCCAATCAATACTTTCGGAAAATCACAGAAAGACATGTAATTGCACTATAAGGTAGCGATATGCAATATCGGTTTGTGTGTATTTTTAGGTTCATTTTGGGAAAAACGTTGCCTGAATACTCAAACGAAATAATACCCAAGTTTATTTCAAAAACTTTTGATTGTTATTTTTTACAAAATAGTACTTTGATTTTCCAATTAGTTTATTTTCCATTATTAAGTAAGCATTAACGACTTCTCTATTGATTGGTATTTCATTTAGTTAAAAAATTGGTTGTCTTTATTAAAAATTTGGGTTTATTAAAAATTTGGGGGGTTATTTTATACGAAATGTTCAGTTATCGCGAGTTGCCTTTTTGTAAATTCTCCAACAACTCCATTGGGAATTAAAGGAGATAATATATGGAAGCAAACCAGCAGACAATTGAAATTTGATTACCAAATTAACTAGCTACTCCTGCACTACCCGGTAATGCACAATCCTTTGTTAAATCGAACATAAAACGAACTTGTACATTACTTTCTAACAAACGTATTGTAGAGCTCATCAAAAAGTAATGCAGAAACGTTTTCTCCTATGACATACAATGTTGAATGTAATTAGGTTTTTACATAGGCTGGTAATCCAGAGGGAAGTACCTACCGCATTACCAGTAGTATAGGAAGAACGGGTTTCTAATTAAATGCTTTGTCTGACCTAAAGTTACTTTCCATATGTAATTTCTTTTCATACAAAAATAGTGCGCATTTCTCAAAACGTTTTAGTCGAATATTTATTTTTTCTATTGAAATTATATTTTTTGTAGAGCTTTTGGAATGCTAATGTTAATTTTTTCAAATCGTTGTGATTTTCACATAAATTTAATTTCAAACTGGAAGTTTTTGTCTACTTTGCTATTAAAATTAATGAATTTTGTCCAATTTTTCATTCGTTTCAAAATTAAGTTATGACTCCTTGCCTTCATTGCAGTCAACAATATAATAAATATCAACAAATAATTAGAATATCAAATTAATAAGTATTAATTAATCTGAATTTCCAATTATTTGTTTATATTTATTATATTGTTCCAGCCTTTAGGAAATTGTGTTATTTTTAGAGACTAAAAATACAATTAAGGATAAATGACAATATACATTTATTATTATTATTAATATGTTATTAGGTATCACAATATTCATTAGGGTGGGCCAAATCAAATATCGATTTTCAGCCAGCAACAAAAGGCTCTTCTATAGATTTTAACGAGAAGTGTTTAGTGAACAATTTATAAACAACAAACAAGATGCAATTTACTCTTGATTTACTCTAAGATCCTGAAGGAAAAGTTTGATATAAAAAATTTTAATAAGCTGTTATAACAAGCAATTAGGGTTTAGTACATTTCCCAAAACTATTCAAAAAGTGTTCTCATATACAAAAACTATCTTAATATATATTTACCCTCGACACTGATACACTGATTCCCTGATTCCCTGATTCACTGATTCACTGACTCTGTCACGCAGTACGTAGGAATTTAAATAGGCATTCTATAATAATTCTATAAATAATAATAATAAAAAAAATAATATTTTTTTTGTACAGAAATTGTGTTTTCCCCAAATTTTTTTTTTCCAAAATTTTTTTTTCTTACAAATTTTTTTTTTCAAGAAATTTTTTTTTCCAAATTTTTTTTTTCAAAAAAATTTTTTTTTTCCACAAAATTTTTTTTTTCAACAAAATTTTTTTTTCAACAAAAAATTTTTTTTTCAGCAAAAATTTTTTTTTTCAACAAAATTTTTTTTTTTCTACAAAAATTTTTTTTTTCAACAAAATTTTTTTTTTTTCAACAAAAATTTGTTTTTTCAGCAAAAATTTTTTTTTCAGCAAAAATTTTTTTTCCACTTTTTTTTTTTTTTTCGAAATTTTTTTTTACAAAATAGTTTTCTCAAAATATTTTTTACAAAATTTTTAAAATTAAGTAACAAATACTTTCTCAAGCAAATTAACGGGCGCCATAGGCGCATTACAACTTACTAGTTTTAAATAATGGGTGTTTCTTAGACGTGTGGTTTTCAAGAAGAAGAAAAAAACCCATAAAATTTAATGTTATGGACACGAATTTATCTTTATTATAAAGTTAACGGTTTGCCATTATCTTTTAAAAATGATTTCGGCCAAGTGGCTGCTCGAATAAATTCCAGCCGAGAGCCAAATTTAAGACTACTTTTTGCAGTATTTGGGGCTATATGTCAGCAATAACTCGCCAAATATTCTCTTTCAAGGCGCCAATCGTGTCGCCTTCACATAACCCCACAAAAAATTGTCCAGCGATGTTCCCCATTGACTGTAACATTATGGCCGGCTTAATTTTTGAAGAAATATGGACCAATGACTCCGTCTGCCCCTAGAGCAACCAAAACTGCTACTTTTTGAGGACGTAACGGCGTCTCAACGATGTCTTGTGGATTTTCATTACTCCAAATGCGATATCTACATCGCTAAACAAAATTTTCCTGAGATAAATCGGGATCGGTGGCCATCTCGTTTTGGGCCGAATGTGCGGCGCGCTTGATGGTCGTTCGTCTTACACAAGTTGGATTTTGTAAGCCCGCAAAGCAAGATTCGTCCGAAAAATCGTCTGCAATTGTTGCGCGTATTGACGGATGGACTCATTCGGGTCTTCTTCGATAATCTGCACCACAGCAGCAATAGCACCTGCGATGCACAATGTACGGCGTTTCTGAGGATGCTAGAGTAAACGTGGCGAGAAACTGATCCATGGTTGCTCGAATTACCGACTCTGCTGGGTGATTATATCGCTAGGGGATTTTCAATATCTCAATTTTTCATTTTTTTGTTACACTTTAAATGGAAAACCACGATGTTTGCAAAAAAAAATCGTCAATTTGTTATTGTAAAATAAAGAATATTGTAAATAGTAAATTATGTACGGAAATAGTGTTCAACATTTCAAAAGGATCAGTAGTATTGACGTTATGAGGGCCAAGATTTTGAAAACGTGAATTGTGGGAAGAATATGCTTTAAATTTGTGAATAAACTGCTGTCTCTGTGCCAGGTTTGCCGCGATTCAGCTCAAATTTTCACACAATATTAATTTCAGAAAGTCCAATAGTTTAAAGACCATACCCACCCCTTACGGTTACGAATAGCCATACAAATCGGTAAACAAGTAAGAGATGTGTATTTTTGCAAAATATTGGACCTTGGTAAAGTCTTTGCCTGTGGAAGAATTGTCCCACCCTAATATGCTTATCTGGGAATATTACAATTGCACACACACCCATCGTCACATAACTCCGGCATTTGTTTTGAGATCATATTAAAAAGGCAATTAGCTAACTTGTTTATCAATCGCAGTTCCAAGTGATTGAAACCCATTTGCCTCTACTTGTTATTGATCTGTCGAAATAAAGAGTATAAAAAGTCTGCAGTTTCGATCATTCAGCACAGTCGGATCACATCTGGACGTTTCAAAACAACTTGCAGCATCTTTACAATCGTAAAAACCTAAAACCTAAAAACAAAATGCGTTTCCTAATGTTGATTGCATTCTTCGCCGTCATTGCCATGGCAATGGCACATGGTGCTACCGGTCACAAGGACGCTCTTCCATTAGGAAGTCATCCAATTCCTTCAACTGGAGGCCACTCGGCTATTCACAAGGCTCCTGTGACTGATGGACACAAACCAGTAACTCCACTCGCCGGCAAAATACATTAAGTGGAAGCTTTAATGTGCATAAATGCAATTTGAATGGATTTTTTACCGTTACAATAAAATTTACGTTTTTTCTATAAACTAATATCTGTTTTTGTTTTAAATTTGCATAGAGGATTGATTAAGATAACATTTCACACCATTTAGTGATATTTGTACAACTTTTGAAACTATATCATTTTAAGTTTTAGATTTCGAACGAAATTTAAAACTGACAAATTTAATTATTTTTGTTATGGGTCTTGAAATAGAATACAATATAAATTATTTAAATGAAAATTAATCAGACTTCCCTTTTTGTGTAAATGTTTTTATAAAATAGACAAAGTTTTTGATTGAAAATTTGAAATTTTCCAAAATTATATACACTTTTTTTTGGCGCCTTCATTCCTTTTACGACGAATTTTATAAATACCTGAACGGAGTCACTTGAGTTTTTTACATAACTATCACCGTAAAGTTTCGATCCATGGCGAAACTAGGGTTATTTAGTTGCAAGCAATAGTCGACCTTTCGACTTTTCCATAAATTTAAACAGTCGACTTTTATACCCTACTTTTTTTGACTTACTTTTCGTGAGTTAACTTATACAATCCAAGGATAAACTACGGAACAGACAGTCTAAAACGCCAGTTAGATCGACTAAGGAAACTGGGAGAGCCAGTTTGAAAATTAGCTGTCAGGCCTTTTTAACAACTCTAATATTCTTTGGATTCAGACAGCAGATCCCAGCCCAACCGAAAAACTACTACAGCGAATGCCCTGGCTGGGACTAGGGTAATATAGTTACAACCCAAACTTGACTTTTCGACCTTTTGACTTTTTGCAAAAATGTAAAAAGTCGATTTTAGACTTTTCGAGTGTTTGTGAATTAAAACTCGACTTAAGTCGACTTTTTAATTGAAAATAATACAATTTTATTCAAACTTATACAAATTCAAGTTTAAAACGTAACAAGTGGTAAAAAAAGATATCAATTCAGTTCCGCTTTATGGTATGTAAAACATAAAGTCTACTTCGATTTGAACCACATGTACTATTCATTTCGTTACTGACTTATTTCCCTTAACATTTCGTGAAGGAACAGAAATTTTAGCAGTATAAAAGAAAGCAAAATGTCTGTTACTCAATTTCATCTCCAGTAAGCATTTGGAGAAGAACCCTGGTTAACATTTCGTAACAGCAATTACACCTGGTCCGGACCTCTTTAATTTAAGCTGTAACCGTTGATTTTTGAAGATCTTCATGTTCTTCAGTGCTCCTATGAAAGCGAACCATATTACAGCAATGGTGTATATTGTCTGTCATTACAACAATTCTCTTCGTCGGTGTCATTCAATTTGGACAATTTTGTAAATGGTGTGCCCGAAATATTAAATGGCAGCCCCTGTCCACTGACCGACAAACTAAAAGGTCGATTTTCTCGACTTTTTCGTAATCAAAAGTCGACTTCATTTTTCGCCATTTTTGTAGCAAAAAGTCAATTAATCGACTTTTCGTGAGTGGACTTATAAAACCCTAGCTGGGACATGTTATGCGAATGGAATGGCGTACACGTAAAACAGATCGACCCAGACTCTGGTGAAAAGACCAAGTCGAAAAAAGATCAGCTAAAATTGGGTGTAACCAACAGAAGGTGGCACACTCTTAACCGAAGGACGTGGAATTCTACCTCAAATGCGGCAAATTTCCAATCAAGCTTGTGAATAGAAATTAGCTTTGTTTAAAAGCCGTTGGCATCGACGTATTAACAGCCGGCTCTCGGCTCATATACCCTTACATAAGTAGGCCTGACATAATAAATTATTTGAGGATAAATTATGAAAATATTTAGGATACGCAAAATCAGAATAAAAACATTTTATTAGTTGATTTAGGAAACAACAATTTTATTATTTTTGGACGTCATATTCCATTTAATCGACACATCAGTCAATCACTTAATGGGTTTTGCCGGCAAGTGGCGTCGCTGGTTTGTGTCCGCCAGTTAAAGGTGCCTTGGGCATAGGCAGGTGACCGCCAGCAGCGTGGCCTCCTGTCGCAGGAATGGGCTGCTTAACATGTGTTCCTGGTGGAATAATGTCCTTTGGATTGGTGGCACCAAGAGCCATTGTCATGGCGATAACGGCGAAGAATGCAATCAACATTAGGAAACGCATTTTGTGTTTAGTTTTTTTTTTTGAAGATTGATAAGACTTGTAGTACGATGAAGATGTCCAGATGTGATCCGACTGTGCTGAATGATCGGAACGGCAGAGTTTATATACTGTTTGAGGCACTTAAACTGAGGGCACCAGGCAAACAAGTCCGTCAATTCTCTGGCTAATAACGCCTTTTGACAACTAATGGTGGAGTAAGGCAAATGAGGATGTGTGCGTACAACTAATTTTACACGACGAGAGTTTTGTTGTTGAGCCTAATTCACAATACACAGACCTCCCTCTGTCTGTGTGCCTTAGAGTGTAGTACTAAAAATATTGTGTTTTAAAAATAACACCAGACAAGTGTTAATTTATTCAATGTCTGGTTGTGCGAATGTTTTGTATTTGTTTTAATTCTATTTGTATAATTAAAATATTGTTGACTGATTTTAGATTTTTACAGGAGGAGCACAAAAAAAATGTTTTGAAGATATAAATTTTCATATGGATGTCCCTCAATACATCACAGTTGTTGTCTATTGCCTTGCAAATTAATTATAATTATTCAGCAGATTTTAAATACGTCGTTAGTAAAGACTGTTTACAACTCAGTCAGTTATGTGCGCACATGTTGTTGTTCTTGTTCCATATATTATAACTCTAGTATGTCGATTAAATGACGACATGCGATCACAATAGCTGACCCCAATGAAATAAAGAGTAAAATAATACCGAAAGTCAATATGTGAAATATCACCCGTTTGCCCTGAAATAAAATCAAATAAGAAATTAACAAGTGGATAATTTGTCGTTTAGTTTGTTCGAGCTGAATAATGTACATCCTTCACAACTAAATGTCTTTCCAAATGACATTTATGGTCTAGAGATGTAGTTGTTAGAGGTTTCCAAACCGTAATTTTCGGAAAAATGTTTAAAGAAATACATATGGGTGAAAATAAAAAATGTTGCACTTTTTGATTCTCAAACTCGGCAATTTCAAATATGGTTTTTTAAGTTATTTTTCGATCAGAATCGAGAGATGGGACCAGAATAAGTATAAATTATAAATATTGCAACTACAAGTTTCGTTAAAAAAATTTTAAGTTAATTTTAATCAATTGTATAGGGACAGAGTTTACATGAATGTAAATCAATTCATTAAATTCATAGAAACTGTCATGTAAACTCCACGATGAATTAAAAATACAAATAATATTTTGTAAATAATATTCTTAAACATATTTAAGTATAATAAATTAAATTGTTAATGCTTCCGTAGCATAAAAAATCAAATCTTTCAAAACAATTACGAACGATAACAAAACTTTAATTTTTATAACGACAA
The DNA here is from genome assembly GCA_958296145.1 of Hydrotaea cyrtoneurina. Lineage (NCBI taxonomy): Eukaryota > Metazoa > Arthropoda > Insecta > Diptera > Muscidae > Hydrotaea > Hydrotaea cyrtoneurina. The sequence continues at coordinate 43,023,215 of OY282516.1, forward strand.
TTATTTATGAACTTGGAATGTGCGAACATTCCTCGGCCAGATGCACCCATCCAAGTGGTGGATGTACTCGAATAACTCAGAGCTGACACGGTGTTAATAGAATGAAAACTTCAATAGTTACTACAGCACAAAATCTTTCAAATTCTCTATGTGAAGAATAAAAACGAAGTTTTGGGGGAAAAAAATATACTTGATAAAGAACACTCTATTCCTGAAATTCTGATTTGAATTAAAATCCATCTAATATTAAATATTCAAAACTATTTAACAACAGTGCATTATAAAAAAAAATTATGTATTTGAAATAAACTCACTATCGCCGAAACTATCAGTTTCCGATTCCACTAATAATTAGTTATTTGAACATATTTTTGTACAATTTTCGCTTTCAATTATATATTTTTTTAAAATCATCTAGATGACACTTTTTAATAAGTCGTTTTTGGCTATGGATAGAAATTGATGGATCTGATTGGATAATAAGGTACAGTACGAAGTCCTTATTACGATCAATGTCACTGCGTTTTATCATGTTTGTTAATCGAGCATTTCTTATAATCTTGTGGCTTGATTCTAATGTCTCTTCCAACAACATTCCAATTAGAATGATAGAATATTAGATCAAATCTATACCATGTATTAAAATTGTATGTACTGCTGCTGGCGTGTAGTACCAAGGATACCATTTAAAGTATAAAAGCGCAGTATCTGTCAAAAGTTTATCAATATTTGTCACATTTATGTTCAGTTCACACGAAAGGGAACATTTTTAAATAATGGAAACATTTTTTATTATTGTTGATCTGCCCGACAAACACAAGCGATTTTAGCAACATTATCGGAAACGCTAGAAACTCTGGTTAAAATGGCCGATAAAATTTGTGACATCTAGATTGCTGGAAACCCAAGCGTGTCTGAAGTATATTCTCCAGCCGAAGTTATGACGCAGATTGAAAGTATCAACACTGCTATACGTAATCTCCAAAAATCCGAGAAAAAACATGTTCTTTTGACAGTAACTCGTCGGGAAACTTTCAAAACATTCACCAGAGCCGACAAGTGATGTGAAAAATGCAATAAATCACCTCTTTATGTACGATAAAGTGGTAGGCAAACATTTTCTCGTGGATACAGGCGCGGATATATCAGTCTTACCGGTACGGGATCCATTAACAAGAAAATGTGAAAAATACAAACTTTATGCTGCCAACAACTTAACTATCAAGATGGCGATACAATCATTTGGTTTCGATCCCATAGCTGGCGCCGACTTTTTGAAGAGTTTTGGTCTTATTGTTGACATCAGAAACGCACAACTTATTGACTCAACAAGCGCTCTATTCGCAACAGAAAAAGCAGGACAACTACCGAACTACAGTTCGGTAAGCCATCGAAGAGCTGCTGGTCTAGTCCATTACAAAAGGATTCGAGGAAAAGCGGACAGTGGCGACCATGTGGGGATTATCGTCGAGTAAACGCTCAAACAGTCCCCCATTCTGCACATCCACGATTTTAGGCACAGCCTTCATGGTAAGACTTGGTGCCAGCTTACAATCAAATACCGGTTGTTACTTTGACGTCCATTCCCAAATTATGTGAACTTTATTAGGAAAAAGTCAATTGATTAGAAGACGGCGCCGAGCGATTTAGTTTTTGGAATTTCTAAAAAAGGCTTTGCATCTATTGAACGACTGAACAATTAACAAAACAATTTCTGAAAGGTAAATGAAACTAAAATAGCTTTTCAGGTATTACACAAGAAAATCAGTAAATACAGTACGTTATTTAAATTAATAGATAACGTAATAATGATTAGCGATATACAGTGCAAGCTCCGGTGGGCGGACACCGATGGTCGCAGTAGTTTTGTTCGCCCAGCGGAGATTAATTTGCTCTAAAAATACAGCATGGCACCGAGAAATTTCTCCGTCTACGGGAGCTGTACGCGAGTAGGGCTTTTACTGTTTGGTAGGAATATTTTACGTTCATCAGAGATAGAATGCTGGATCATATGAAATCAAGAAACCAAAGTTCTTTCGCAGGTAACGCTGGTTAAATCTCAATTTTTCACTTTTTTGGAACACTTTGAATGGAAAAACACCATGTTTGCAAACAAATCGCCAATTTGTTATTGTAAAAGAAAAAATATTGTAAAAAGTAAGTTAAGTACAGGAATAGTGTTCAACATTTCAAAAGGATCGGTAGTATTGACGTTATAAGGGCCAAGATTTTGGAGACATGAGTTTTGGTTAGAAGATGCTTTTATGTTTTCAATACTAACCGAGTAATTTCTTAGGCGCGATTGCTTAAACTGCTGTATTTTTTCCACAAATTTTCACACAAATGGAAAAATATCCAAATAATGTTTAAAAAAGTTACCCACCCACCTTACGGTTACGAATAGCCATACAAATCGGCATTCAAGAGACGGTCGTGCATATTTTCAAAATATTGGACTCTGGTAAAGTCTTTGCCTGTGAAAGACTTGTCCCACCCTAATATGCTTATCTGAGAATATTACAATTGCACTCACACCCATCGTCACATATCTTACTCCGGCATTTGTTTTGAGATCATATTAAAAAGGCAATTAGCTAACTTGTTTATCAATCGCGGTTCCAAGTGATTGACACGGAATTGCCTCTACTTGTTATTGATCTGTAGAAATAAAGAGTATAAAAAGTCTGCAGTTTCGATCATTCAGCACAGTCGGATCACATCTGGACATTTGAAAAGAACTTGCAGCATCTTTACAATCGTAAAAACCTAAAACCTAAAAACAAAATGCGTTTCCTAATGTTGATTGCATTCTTCGCTGTCATTGCCATGGCAATGGCACATGGTGCTACCGGTCACAAGGACGCTCTTCCATTAGGAAGTCATCCAATTCCTTCAACTGGAGGCCACTCGGCTATTCACAAGGCTCCTGTGACTGATGGACACAAACCAGTAACTCCACTCGCCGGCAAAATACATTAAGTGGAAGCTTTAATGTGCATAAATGCAATTTGAATGGACCGTTACAATAAAATCTTCGTTTTTCTATAAACTAATATCTGTTTTTATTTTAAATGTGTTTAAAGGATTGATTTAGATAACATTTCACACCATTTAGTGATGTGTGTACAAACGAGTAGAGTTTCCTTTTGAAACTATATCATTTTAAGTTTTAGACTATTTCGGTTCTGGGTCTTGAAACGCAGTGCACTATAACGGCGTTTAAAATTAAAGTCTACATTACAGACCCCGGTGAGATCGCGTACTACTCCCAGTTTGAGTCCTGCACATAGGGATGCATCTGAATATTCTTAAATCTAATTTAAAAAATAAGTACTTAGTTCGTAAATCAGATAGTTTTAAAAAATCAAGAGCGAATAGTATTAATATGAACACAAAATTCTTGATTTATGTAAACAACGATTTTTCAAGCATGTGTTTGTTTGCTTATCTGCTTGTGCTAAGAAACAGTAGTTCTTGTTGCATACATCATTGCTATCTACAAAAATATCGACTTAAATATCGATCCTAATAGCTTTACACAAATGCACCCAACGTCTAGCACTCCATTCGATCATTGCCTGTAAAAATTAAGTACTGTGGAAATTTCATGACGATCATTATATCATTACAGAGATATATCGCTCATTAAAATTCACTTTTTATTTTGTTGCCCAAGAAAAAGCTGTAAATCTTTTATTTAAGTTGACTTTTGTTCTGCGTGTATTAGCCATACCTATATTTGCTAATTATAGCGCAATTGAAGACTTTAAACGGATTTCCAGAAAAAATCGTGTTTTGAGTTGTGACACTATTGAAGTAAATGAGTAAATTCATATTTTTTTTTAAGGATGAATTTATTTCTGTACCAAACCGAAAACATTTCATATTTTAAAAGTGTAGCTATGTCCATCATTTCCTAATATAGAGATGCACCATTCGCGTACCCCCAGAAACAAATTTAAGGGAATGCGATGTGCCACACTCTTTTGTGCAATTATAATGGGCTCAATATTGACAGAGATAAGGTAATTTAAAACTAAAGGTTCTGTGGGAGCTGTCAATCCCCTTTGTCTAATTATCACCTAATCTATCCTGGAACAGGAACTGTTAGCGAATCGGCCTTTATAGTGCCAGTGATATGGTAAATTTAAAACGTGGGTTGATTAGGAGGTGCCACGCCCCTTCGTGACTTCCAGTTAAAATTTAAGCAAAGTGGCCCAAATAGCGTCCGTGATATTGTAAATGTAAAATATGCACTGTCTGGGCGGTGCTATGTCCACTGGAAATATCGCATCCAATAGTATCCTATCCCTCAATCTGAAACCAATCATATACACTCAGAAATCGGTTGGACTCTTTCGGAGATTAGCGTGTAAGCAACACAATGGTCCATGGTTTTTATATATTAAGTGAAATATGAACTGTCCAAAAAAGTCCATGGTATCCTGGTTCATCAGTTACAGGATATTGTCTGTAGACAGCAGAGGTACATTTTACAAAAAAACTAAAGACTTATCTCATGATTACTTTTTTTAAAATAATTCCTTGACCTTTATTTATTTAATTTTTCAATGTGTTTTACTATAAAACAATTATTTTAATACGTTTCAACTTTTTTGGTATACAACTTTTTTCGCTCAACGATTTTGAGAAGTTCACTTTACTGAGAACAGCTACGGAAATAACGTGTGTACAGATTGCAATAGAACAAATAGCTTTAAGCTTGTGCAACAAATAAAGCAACAAAATGCAAAAAAACGCAGGTCAAACACATCAAAATAGGGGGACTTGGCAGCATATACAGTCAACTCGCCGAAACGTGAACTAATTATTGTTGAGGGTATTCACGTTTACGATTTCGTTCACGTTTTCGAATCCTGCAATTTTGAAACAAGATAAAGCAGTTATTACCGAAATTATTCAATACCCAGTATTAAAAAAATGTTTTATTCATTAAAAACAAATTAGTTTTGTGTAAAGAATAACTAAAAGTCGTTGTCTAATGCGGGTATAATTAAAAAAGTCAGTTATCATTTATTAGACCCCTCTGTCTAGACAATATGGCGTTCATGTTTGAGAGTGTTCACGTTTCAAGAGTTGACAGTAAGTTTAATGTTGCCTATAGGCAACATCGTGCATGAAAGGGTTAAGAAGATGTACCTTTAATAATTTTTCTATAAAAATATAAAATTTTATGAGACATAAATTGTCATGAATCGAAAACAGCTTGTACGGTTTTGTTGAAATAAATTTTAATTGTTTTGCCTTTCAGAGTTATAAACAAGTTTTCAATCCATTTCATTTTTTTTTGTTATAAGTCATGTCTTGAACCAAGTTCCACAACAACATACCTTTAGTTTTTACGTAAATGCATTTACATTTGAATTATAATTGGATTAAATTACCGAAGCCTTAAGTTACAGTTAACTGTAAACCAGCGTAACTAAAATATGTAACATGTTTTCCATACATTTGTCACTAATTTTAAGATAGACGACAACTCTGTCTGCGTTTTGCTCAGTCAAAACGAACAGTTTTCCCATCTTGTAAAAAGAATTCCCATGCTGAATGCAATGGTACATAGGCGCAATCACGTTGCATCGTTCCTCACTTTCTCACTTTTATACGAACTGGGTGTTTCAACTTTTTTACACTAGGCGAGGAAAACCAATGGAAATACAGTCCACTTCCAGAATACCTCACGGAGTTGTAAAGGGTTATCCATTTTGCTCTTTAAAAGTAAACGTAAAATATTTTTTTTTATTAACATACCCACCGGTGGCCACCGAGTGAGAAATGTGCTTCATAACCATAAACCATAGTCTCCACGATATGTGGCTGTGCCAGAATCACCAATTTTTGTATTAGGTTTTAATAATTTTAACGCGTTGTGTGATAGCTAAGCGATCCATTTTCGTCAATGTCAGACTTCCAACTGAAAAGAAAAAAAATTGGTTTAACAACTCAGTTTGACAGATGTCGAATTCCAGCCCTCTGCTTTTGAAACTACGAAATGGATAACCCTATAATATAAACAATTTCACTAAATTGTGAATAATTGTAAGATATGTGGCATTATGATGGACTACTAAAAATTCACACCTTTTTTTTGTCATTTTGTCAAGAAAATGTTTCGGTTTAAATTTCATTATAGCTCAGAAACTGTCACAACTAAAGAAACTAAAGACAACAATTATAAATGATTTTGTGGTAAACTTTTTAAAATTTCAACAAAACTATTTATTTCTCAAAAAATGTAATTGTTAAAAAGAATTTTGAAAAAATCTATACATACACTCCAGTTCATTTAAATAACAACAGTTGTAATCATTGCTAAAAATTTAAATTTCGGGAAAACTATCAACAGCTGATCTGAATGTGCTTATATGTTATATTAGGTGGCAACGCTATTTTATAAATTTTGTATAAATTTTTTTTTGTCCATTTTTGTACTCAGGGGAGAGCAGCCTATCAGAATTGTATAGCGGTTGTATAGCTGCTACTTTGGGCTAATCAAACAGATGACAAATAAAGCCCTCTCTGTCCAAGGTTAGACATCACGTTCTATAATACGTTCATAATATGGGTACGTGCCCAAGCTGTTGAAGCAGTGTTTGGAGTTTTCAGGTGGAAGATTCTTTGAAAAGTCTACACATCTACAACGATGTGGGCAAGCGCATCAATCTACAACGAATGTCTAGGCTGGGACAAGTTAGGCGAATGGATAAAAAGGCGGACACGCAAAACAGACCGACCCAGACTCCGGTGGAAAGACCAAGTCCAAAAAGATCTGTTAAAAATGGGTGTAACCAACAAAATGTGGCACGTTCTAAACCGAAGGACGTTGAATTCTACCTTAAATGCGGCAACTTACCAATCAAGCTTGTGAATAGAAATTAGCTTTGTTTGAAAGTCGTTGGCATAGACGTATTAACAGCTGGCCTTGGCTCATATACCCTTACATAAGTAGGCTTTACATAAAAAATCCTTGAGGATAAATTACAAAAATATTTCAGTGGTTGACAAAAAAAAAATAGTTTTTTAGATGATTTCGGAAACAAACATTTTATTAGTTTTCCATTTAATTGACACATCAGTCAATCACTTAATTGGGTTTGCCGGCATGTAGCGTGGGTGGTTTGTGTCCACCAGTTACAGGTGCCTTGGGCAAGTGACCGCCAGCAGCGTGGCCTCCTGTCGCAGGAACGGGCTGCTTAACATGGCTTCCTTGTTGAGCAACTTCCTTTAAAGTAGCGGCATTAAGAGCCATTGTCGTTGCAATGACAGCGAAGAATGCAATCAACATTAGGAAACGCATTTTGTTTTTAGTTTTTGTTTAAAATTGAAAGTACGAGTGAGATGTCCAATTGTGATCCGACTGTGCTGAATGATCGGAACTGCAGAGTTTATATACCGTTTAAGGCACTTAAACTGATGGCACCCGTCCAACAAGTTAGCCAGTTCTCTGGCTAATAACGGCTATTCACAATTAATGGTGGAGTAAGTAATTTGACATGACCAGTTTTTTTTTTCGTTTGTTTTTAAGCCTAATTCACAATACCCAGACCTCCGTCTGTCTGTGAGACTACTACTCATTTGCCTTAGAGTGCTGTACTAAAAATATTGTGTTTTAAAAATCACACCAGCCAAGTGTTCGTTAATTTATTGTCTGGATGTGCGTATGTTTGTATTTGTGTTAGTTCTATATGTATAATAAAAATACCGTTGACTGAAAAGTACGAAGGCGTATCAAGTCTCTTTAGATTTTTACAGCAGGAGCAAAAAAATGTTTCGAAAATATAAGTTTTCGTATGGAGGTCCGTCAATCCATTACAATTGTTGTCTATGCCTTTGTAAATTAATTTTTTAGCTGACCCCAATGAAATTAAGAGTTAAATAATACCCAAAGTCAAAATATGAAATAACACATAAAATCAAATAAGAAATGAGCAAATGTATAGTTTTCATTAAGTTCACTCGGGCTGAACATTTTGCATCCTTCACCACTAAATGTCTTTTCAAATTACCTTTATGGTCTAGGGGTGTGGTTGTTAAAATGGACCCATTTGTAGACCGCTAGTATTCCTTGACGACCAACCTGTCAAGGACCATATCTAACAACATATAAACCACAATCAAATATGTATCGCATAGGATTTTTTCAGAACGTAAATGAGTGTACTTCAAAGATTGGCCTTGAGACAGCCTATGACTTTCTCAGTGTACCCAGTGAATACTAATTGATTATGCAATAAGCCAAACAAATAATAACAACAAATAAATGTGTCTGAATGTAAACAAATAACCCGTTACTGAAAACATATCCCATGATCGTTTGGCTAAGAACGTACTTAAAATGTGTGTACCTGCAAACTGGGATGAATTTTATAGACTCTAACTACCCTGTAGGCAGTCGGAACCATGTGTCTCTAAGTCACTACTCTTTTTCTGGTGACAACTGAACTAGTTGAAATGTCAATAGCTTTTCTTTTATAGAAACATTAGAGACAACAGTTCTATAGCGTGGCACAATAACTAAAGCTGATTACAATATTTTCATTTTGACAGAATTTTGATTGTCAAACTCCTTGTTTACATTTAAATTTTTGTTTAGTTTCCTCTCAAAGGTAAATTTTTTAAACCGTTTTGCTCTTTTATTAAAAATACACTTCTTTACTATTTTAAACTAATTTTTTTTCGAGATAATCCGAAGTGTTCTTAAGATTTTGGCAAAGCATAAAGTTTTGCTGGATCGAACTGTTTCCCATAACTAAATTGTAGAAAATATAATGTTCTTTTTTTTAATTAAATTTTTTTAAATATATTTACATTCGTGGGGAAATTAAAGTTGTTGGTGTGATGTTTGAATGCAGGATCTATTTTATAAGACTTTTTTGGACGATCTGACTTTTATTCTATATGAATTATTATGTGTACAAAAAAAAATCTGTGAAATATCTGTTCATAAATAGGTTAGACAACAAATTGGGAGAGATATTTGTATCCAAAAATGAATCGATAGTTTGAGTACATTTTCAAACTGAATAGGCGTTGCTGTACCACAACATGGATTCGTAGTTGGTATGGAAAATCAACCTCGTTGGTTTTCTTTCTTAAAAGTGGAAAAAAGTGAAGTTCGAGTGCTTATTTAACCTCAATAAACTCGAGGAAAAGCTTGGTAAATACTATGGGGACTCTGCACCATCGATTGTAGAAAATCGTTTACTGACTTTCGTTGTGGTGCCACAAGTACAAATGACGCTGAACGTTCTGGACGGCCAATTGAGGTCAGTACGCCCGAAAATGTCGAAAAATTGCGTGAGATTGTTGAGCAGTTGGATTTCAAACTGCTGTCTGCAATATGGTTGCCGCGTTTGCTGTCAATTGACGATAATGCGCGGGTGCACACGTGTGCAGTCTCATCGGCAAAATTGGGTTACGAATTGGTACTTCATCTGGCATATTCTCCGGATATAGCCCACAAACTCCAACGATGAAACTATTGATCAAACAAATGCATATTTTATGGATGACGAAAAATCCTATCTTTGGAAGGCATACAAAAATTGGAGAAACGTTAGATTAAATGTATTGAGCTATTATGTTGAGAAATAACTAATTGTTTTTTTTTTTTAAAAAAATTTTTTTTTTTCGAAAAGTCACGGAATTATTGATCAGCCCAAGTAGAAATAAGTTCTGATATTGTTAAATTTTCGGTCGTTATTTTAACCATTAGAGACTATTTTCTCCTTCCAAACCTAAAGAAATGGCTCGACGATAAAAGATTGAGCTCCAAAAACAAAAAAATGCTTATTTTGTGAACTGTGCGATTTTTTTAATCGGAGGGGTTAACAGAAATATTTTTAATCGCCCTAAAATTCTGAAACAGCTGTGCGTTGTCCGTCTGATTGTTTGATTGCTGTTTCAAACTTTGTAGAAAAGTGTTATCCCTGAAACATAGTTGCTTCCGTAGTTTTCTACTTAATCCCAAGGTGAATTTTTATAAATTTTAAAATAAACGGACTACCAAATATGCTATTCCAGCTCTAATATGGTAACAAAATTTAATTTCCTCACTTCAGTCGTTTTGAACCACCTCAAAAGTTCCTTAGACCCGTTCCTTAGACAATGACTTTCCACCCAGTTTGAACAGGCAGCACATTCGATGATTGTTGGCGAAGGGGGACACGAAATAGAAATGGGGATAATTGGACTATTTAATTGAAAATTTCCACAAAAAATATTTTTGTGACATTGTTTATATAATGCTTTGAGGGGATTATTAAAAGTAACTGTCAAGAAAAAGTCTGGGCAACAAGTCGTAACGAAAATTTTCTATTCTATTTAATAACAATCCTTTTAAATGGTATATTTTAAAGTACTTTTATTACAATCTATTTTATAAGCTAACTAGATATACACATGTATTTTCATATCCATAAAACATGAACACTTCTCGACCACTTAATATGACTGGCAAAACTGCCGTATAAATCGTATTTCCAGAGCCGAATTGAATTACTTCAACATTTATAAAGTACTCATACATATTAAATATCCATAAATATTTATCACGTCACAGTCTAATTTGTACACTCCATCCAGACATATTTGGTAAGCATTTGCATTCATATGCTCCTTCTCATCCATCGATTAGACGATACCATACCAAGCATGGGCACCCAATTTATGACGCCTGCTATTGAACTTCTTTCGCAGTGAATTCGATTTCCTTGGCGACGACCATGTATTGGTGAAATCAGCATAATGTGCCTTCGACGAGCGCCGCTTGCCGAAAACAGGGTTTGATCTCCTGCTGGACATCCTCACTTCATCCTGTCCTCCGTCCAGTGTATTATCCAGGATTAAATTACTTCGAAATTGGCGTGGCCTACGTATGGAATCCTTAACGAAATCTCTGGACCACACAATGGGATCTAGGCTAGCATCATAATTGCTCTGGTGCATGCCCCATGGATATGGGGAAGCCGTGACTATGGCCATAACCACAAACATACTGAACACCTTAATTCCAATGAGACACATTTTCGTTTCTTTTTCGTGTGTGATTTTAAAATTTTCCAATTTCAAAACGGATATTTGTTCATGCGCTACGCTTGCGTTTTGTTTCACAACTGATGCACTTTGAACTCTTCGGATGGTCTCTTATAGCAATCAGACTGTCGGTTCGTTTGTGGTGACTGGTTTTTTTTTGTAACAAAGGTGCTGCACACACGCATATGCAGCACCGTGCACATACATACCTGCCTACCTACATATCTTTGTTTGTTAGTTGTCGTTGTTGTTTCATTTACCATGTTTATGTTTGTTGTTGTTAGTGCTCGCTGTCATATTTAGTGGCAGCAACGTTTTGTTCTGATTTGTGTTTCTGGTATATCTTTTGTAAATGTTTGTTGTTTGAATTATGAGTACGAGATCTATTAACTGACATATAGAGAGAGCGAGAGAGAGTGAGAGAGAGATAGTGGTGCGGTGAGCTGCCAATGTCTTGACTGAAGAGCAGATTCCGCATTCACATATTCTATACAGTTCCACGAGATCCATAGACTTCAAAATTTGCATTGGGGCCTACTGTGTAAAGCCGCGATTTATCGGTGAAGAGATTAAGATCGAAGCACACACAAACTTCATATGGGACAAAGCAATTTGAAAGCTTAAAGAATGATCTGGAGGTGTACACTTTAAAAGAAATATATCTTAAACCAAAATTGTGTCACTGACGGCATCATATCCATCTACTTTGAATAGATGTTCAAAGCTACCACAAAAAACAGGCAGTGGTAACATTAGGCCCTACTTCACGGTGAACACGGCCACTGAAAAATTTTTGGCTGTTGTTTTTTGTGTGATAACAATCACATCACATTCGTAGCCATTCTGTCGTTCCGACGTTTGCCTCCCAGTTGCAAGCATACGATCTGTCTTGTCCTCGTTCACCTCCATACCGAAACACCAGTTACATCTGTTGTAAATGTTGTCCGCATATCCGAATATTCAAGAAGTCAGATTTTTTTTTTTTCAAAATTACAAACTGAAATTGGAATTTAGTTGAACAAATCTTCAAAATCTTAACAACACCTTATGAGATTTGTTTTCGTAACACCGAACAAAATAATAAAGACATCCAGAGATAAAAACAACAAAATTGTCAGCATCAATTGGCAATTTTATATTCTTTACTCCGATAAACAACACATTTACCGAAAAACAAAAAAACAACAATCAAAACAATGAAATTAGCGAAAACATTCAAGTAAACAAATCCAGTGGCGTTTTCACAGCAAGCTGGTTACTTGAGACGGGAATACTGAAATCGTAGTAATTAATATTTGTATGGTCAATTTTGTACGAGAACATGTAGTGGTTGACAGTTGCTGACATTTGCGCACATATCCCCAACATGTAAATTCCAAAAAAAAGTTAATGTTTCACTTCAGACTCTACTACGCAACAAAACAAAAACGTTGACATTTTGTATAAGAATTTGAGGTGGTGAAAAATACCGCTATATAATCTGTCTACGGTATCGTCGAAAAAATATATCTGCAATTATAAATACCGTGTAGAAACGTAGTTTCTCAGAGAGAGATGTCCCCCCAAATGTCAATCTGTTTCTTTACTTAGTAGCTCTGATGAAAATGGGCCATCGTAAACTTTAAGCCGAAAATCGTTCGCTACGTCAATTGAAAAACTAATTTCGAGTATTCCACATTCTTCAGCAGTGCAGAAAGATAGAAAAATTCCAAAAAAAAAATACACAAGAAAAATCTTTAAGTTAATTTTTTAATTGTTGTGTTAAAAAGCTGTGTACTTTCTTATTTCTTCATAAGGTGAACAAAGACATTTATTTCTAAAAGTCAGAGTTAACTTATCCAACAATGTATTAACCATGTTCTGATTAAAATTCTCCTGCAAGTGTGTTGGGCAGTATCTTCTTGGTCAATTGAAAATTATTTTTAAATTTTTATTTTGAATAACTTGTGGTTTTTTTTAGATGTGTTTAAGCGCATCTTTCATATCACACCTGACAACCATACGTCATTATTGGACGAATACACATTTTATATATTAGCGGTTTGTTCTTTGCGTTAAGAACAGATTTTCAATTTATCTTATGTTTGTTTGACATCTTAAATCGACTCGGAAAGATATGTAGTTTTCCCTAATAAGGGAAAAATTGCGGAAACAGTTATTAAAATTTTGATTTTTTTTAATTGACTAACACTCAGCGGATGCCCCCTATAAATGCAATGCAATGTGTAAGCGATAGGAAGGAAAGTTATTGGAGGGGGAAAAGAGGGTAGTGTTTGTTGACGTTGGCCTTGAATTTGGTAATGTCATAGCAGGCAGGAAAAACACTTGCAGGAAGATTATTCCACAAACGAACAGTCCGGCTGAAGAACGAATTTTCTCTATAGTGCGTCGTCCGGTCAACCGGCCATTTGACAATGAACGGATGGGAGATCCTGGATGTTCTAACGTCAGAGACCAGACGACGGATATCTTGTGAACAGATACCATTAAAATATCTATAGATTAGAGATACACAACCCACATTCCGGCGATGCTGTAGGGAGACAATAGAGTTGGATACCCTACCATCCCCTATCATCACCACCGCTCTCCTCTGTACACGGTCCAGAAGCTGCAAAGATGTCATTGGAGCCCCTGCCCATATATGGGAGTTGTATTCCATTTTCAATTAATTCAATTTTCCATTAGCCTGCCCTTTTGGTATTGAAAGATACTCAAAAAATATTTTTTTTTTGTAAATCAGCTCCAAAATTGACAAAGTTTTAATTCAAGAATTTAAAGGTACGCAAACTACATATCTTTCCGAGTCTGAGTTTTTTTCTATTTCACTCCACACTGCTATACAATTTTGATGAAATGTAGTCCACTGAGTACAAAAATTACTGAATGTTTTTTTCCAGTGACAGTTGTTTTCTAATATAACTTTTTTTTGAAATTTATCACAAAATTGTTTTTAATCTACGCCTTTAGTGAATTTTCAGAGTTTTTAACAAAGATATGTCGGAAAAAAGTCTATGGAGTATTTTAGATTTTATTCACAATTTTGTGACGGGCCCTTCACTAAATTGAACATAAATTTAAAATGCTCCATTGATTTTATTGATGTTTTCATTGTAAGATACTACTGAAAATGATTTTCAACTTTTTTTGATTTTTTTTTTTCAATAAAAAAAGAAACTGTCATTCGGATCCAATGCATTAAATTATTTAGTGATAGCATTTTTAAAATTTATTTTAACGAAATCCGACAGTTCATTTTCCAGTTATGACAATTGATGTCCAAAAAAATTTTAACAGTACATCAGAAGTGTGCATTTTTTTGCATAGTCTAATCTATCATAGGGTGATAAATTTTGGGCCACCCTGTACTATTTATGGACGGTTGTGTACAGCCAGTCTATATATAGAAATTTTACTCCTTTTGCTTAGATTCGAAACATTTTTTGAGACACATATCTGTGGAATCAACAGTATTTTTTCGTTTGCTCTCAAACGATTTTTTAAAGTATAAACTTTACAGAAGTCCCAGATCAATCGTTCAAGATGTTAGCACTGATTGGCGGACTAAATACCGGGTGATTTCTTTTTTAATCATATGTTAGTTTGACAGTGAAAACACATTGCGAGAAAATCAGTGTAGTATTTCCGTGGAACGAAATAAATTCCGTGGTGGGGATATACTGCAATTTACAGAGGCTGCTGCACAATTTGAGGCCTTTAAACTTCTTTGAATAGCCGAATTACCTAAGAAAATGTTTTTGCGAATATTGTATTTTGAAGGAATATTGTATTTGGACCACCCTTTATACACTTTGTCTAATGTGGATGAAATATAAAATTATTAACGGAAAACGGGGTTAAATACAACCCAACATGAGACTAGTTTCGAAGCAAAATCTACATTTTGCATACAAGTTATTATGTTTAATCCATAATTCAATAATTCCGATTTAATGATTTAAGCCAGAAACACAACGCTGAAAGAAATAAAATGAGTAATCCGTGCGGCGTTAGTTCGGATTTTCTTAAACCAAGGTGAAAACACTTGATTCAAGTACCAATTTTTGTAGGAGGGTATTCTTAATTGTATGTATAGTTGAGCCCGAATGGGTTTGGATTTAAATTCATAATAGGATAGAAATGAGTTCGGAATCGATTTAAATTTGTTTCTGCTCCCAGCTTTCTCTCACTCAATTATGTCTTCAAGAATTTTGCCTCTTACTTTAAGGCAAACTGGACTTGGGTTTCCTTATAAGAATTTTTGTCTTAACTTGTGGTGATTTCGTTTCAACAAAATTATGTTACACTTTTTCTGCACTGCACTCAACCCATATTTGTGGGTTCTTTTTGTTAAAAAAGTGCAACCGTATGAAGAGATTTTAAGTTTGTTTGTCAAAGTTCGTTTCAAACCATAGCTGTCTTTAGTCTGTATATTTAGGTATCGTACTTAAATATGTTCGTTTGACATCACAAATTGTGCTACATCTTTAGGATGTCGGTGCAACCTTAATAAAATGTTACACTGTGTTGTTTTGGTAATTTGTACAAACTAACTGGCTGTTTTCATGAAACGCATTTGTTCGTTCGTTACAAATTGTCAAAATTGAAGGCGCAATAAAATGGATTTTTGTCAGTAATGACATTTTATTCTTTTGTGATTGTATTCCATATGTCGCTATTTAACATATGTCTTAAAACCAGAATTGAATAAAGTCTGAAACTCATTTTATAACTTTTTTTCTACCCAGCAATCTTCTCTACACCTTTCGCCTACAAACTGGAAATTCATGACTTGAAAATCAAGCAAAAAGTCATCGTATAAATTGGGACCAACTCTTTCAGAAGTTGAGTGTTACATAATGCTTCTTTGTACTCCAACCATTGCTTTATCCACCATTTGTAAAAAAAAATCACAATTAAGCGTAATTTTTTTGACTAACATTTAGGGGATGCCCCCTATAAATGCAATGCACTGTGTTAGCGATGGGAAATAAGGGTATTGGAGGGAGGAAAGAGGGAGTAGTGTTTGTTGACGTTGGCCTTGAATTTGATAATGTCATAGCAGGCAGGAAAAACACTTGCTGGAAGATTATCTTAATATATATTTACCCTCGACACTGATTCACTGATACACTGATTCACTGACTCTGTCACGCAATACGTAAGAATTTAAATAGGCATTCTATAATTTTCTATAAATAATAATAATAAAAAAAATAATATTTTTTTTTTGTACAGAAATTGTTTTCCCCAAATTTTTTTTTTACCAAAATTTTTTTTTTTCCAAAATTTTTTTTTTCAACAAAAATTTTTTTTTCAAAAAAATTTTTTTTTTCCACAAAATTTTTTTTTTCCACAATTTTTTTTTTTTTTTCAACAAAATTTTTTTTTTCAGGAAAAATTTTTTTTTTCAACAAAAATTTTTTTTTCAACAAATTTTTTTTTTTTCAACAAAAATTTTTTTTTTCCACAAAAATTTTTTTTTAACACAATTTTTTTTCCATATTTCAACGGGCGCCATAGGCGCATTACAACTTACTAGTTATACATGCGAACAGTACGGCTGAAGAACGAATTTTCTCTATAGTGCGTCGTCCGGTCAACCGGCCATTTGACAATGAACGGATGAGAGACCCTGGATAGCCGAGTATTCCGGCTAAATGTTCTAACGTCAGGGACCAGACGACGGATATCAGACGAACAGATACCGTTGAAATATCTATAGAATAGCGATACACAACCCACATTTCGGCGATGCTGTAGGGAGACAATAGAGCTGGATACCCTACCATCCCCTATCAACACCACCGCTCTCCTCTGTACACGGTCCAGAAGCTTCAAAGATGTTAATGGAGCCCCTGCCCATATATGCGAGTTGTATTCCATTTTAGGCCGGATGTAGGTGGTGTAAATATTGACGAGGTCAGATGGGGTGAAGTATTTCTGGCACCGCTTTAAAAAGCCTAAACACTTGAATGCTTCTTTCGACACTTCGAATATATGGCTAGCCCAGCGAGCATCACCCTGTATCTTCATGCCCAGAACATCAAGAGTGTCTGATTCGTCGATATCCACACCACCCATAGATATTGACGGCGATGCTGGATCAGTGGAACGTTTGTGTGACAACAAACAGCACTGGGTCTTTTGTGCATTAAAATCTACTCTGTTCATTTGGCCCCATTCACAAATCGTCGGCAAATCGCGGTTAAGTGAGTCGTTCATCGTTCGCCTTTTTTCCTCGACTTCCAGAGGACCTGGCCGATGATCAAATGAGTACGAATGACAGAGGTTGCTGTCATCCGCAAAGGAGTAGATCGGGTTCACAGTCTGACCCAGCAGGTCGTCAATGAAAATAAGAAATAGAGAGGGAGAGAGGACAGAGCCTTGTGGCACTCCTGCGGTCAACCTATGCTCGTTGGATGAGACCCCATCTATAACAACTCGTATAGAGCGATCCCTGAGAAAACTCGATATGAATCGAGAGAAGGTACTACCGACACCAAATGCAATAAGTTTTGATATGAGTGCTCCGTGCCAGACCCTATCGAACGCCTTGGAAATATCCAGAGCCACGACCTTACTTTCACCAAGGCGGTGAATGGATCGACTCCATCGCTCCGTAAGGAACGCCATCAGGTCTCCAGTAGATCGATTTCTACGGAAGCCATACTGTCGATCATTCATTTATTTGTACATTCGTCGTATTTCACTTGTATGCTTTTGATCACGTACCAACATTTTGCTTGAGGGATTTCGTTCTAACAACCACCAGGTGTGATTCCAGGGGAATTCCATTAACCATTTTACTTGTTTCTGTGTTATTGTTTGCAAAGTGTGAAAATTGTTAACTTTTCAATGTGGCACAAAACGAAAAAAGGTTTGTGCAATATGTCTGTGTGATTTTTTTTTTTAAAATTAAACTAAGGACTAAATGTTCTTGAATTGAATCAAGGCTAGACAGTCTCGATTGTATGGAAAGGGTTGCATGAATAGTGGCCCTGTTAAACATTAGCCAGTATAGGTGCCGGCTGACATCTGTCCGTTGTTATGCCATTGTCCGCCGTCGCAATCGTAAATCAATCATGACAATGGAACACAAAAACGAGAACATTACACAACTGACAAATATTCTTGCCGCCATCATGACGCTGACAGACCTGGTCTGACAAAAGACGGGCAAATTGCTTTAACACAATTTCCCCTTGTCGTAAATCACATCTGTATCGATCGGTAACTGTCCTCAGGTTCAATGAATGGATAATGGTGGAGTGTTACAATTCATTGATACTCACTGCTACCATTCACATGCAAACATAGTGTGTGTCTATCTGTGTGAACTCTTTTACGTTCGACTGCACATGTGCGCCTGCGCATTACCATGAAATTAGAGCAAGAACTAGATATTTAGTTACCAAAGTGCCGTGCCGGTGACCTCGTAACACTGAATTGCCGCTCTTACCGTCTGACAACAAAGAACTAAACGACAGGATACGCACATATACATGTATGTGCATTATCTTTCGGCAGAGTGCAGCGCGCAGGTATTCTATGTTTATAACTACTCCGTAAGGGAGTAGTAAAGTGATATTTTAATTTACAATTTTACTTTCAAGTGTGAGATATCTTCTTATCTTCTTTGGAGTCTTTCTACATATATTATTTACAACATTTTCTGGTTTCAACTTTGGAACAAGGCAATGACATTGTTCAGTTAAGTGAAATTGATACTGATAATGAACAATACCGCATAAAATCCTTATCGGGCACTGGAGAACAATTAGGACCGAACTTATAGAAAATAAATGTTCACCTTAAACATTGCCAATTGAGGTGCAGCGATTTTGCAGAATTTTCCAATTCGAATTCGATTCTGCGAGGAGTTGGTGCCCATAGCCACCAAAAAGGTATGAGTACAATTTTGGGTAGAGTTCGGACAACGATTTTTTTAATTTGGACAAAACTCAGGGGATGTCTCCTGCTATCTAGCGGTAGTAAATAAGGGTATTGTGAGGAGGAGAGGGGGAGTTGTGTTTGACATTTGACTTGAATTTAAAAATGGAATAGGAAGGAATTACTCTTCCTACGGATTTTGTCCAGGATACGGGATTTTTCTTCTGGACTACCCAATACCAACAATTCGTAACGACATTTTTTTTATTAAACCAAAAACTTGTATGGGAGTTGCTAGAAGGTATCTTCACTAAATTGTGAATTGTAAAAAATCTTGAATACCTACATATGCACTATGGTTTCAAATCCGAATTCTGTGGCCAAAAGTCATTTTTTTATGTTCTTGAATTTTGATTTTGTTATGCAAATCTAAAAATAGACACTCCAAAACAATAGAAAACAAGTTTTGTTGTTGTAATATATAATTTACCGTTAGGCAGTAAGTCGTCAAAGTTGAATTTTTTTCAGTCAGTTGCAAACCGAAGTACGTGTAGTGTTTATTGCGCTTATTTCAAGTTCCGAATTCGTTACAAGAAAACAAAATTATAAAAAAGTGTTAAATGGAAAAGATAGATGATGGTAAGTACTTTTAACTTAAAAAACAAAAAAAAAGAAACTTCGTTTGCCAAAATCGAAAAAACGACGCTTTTCTAAAAGCCCTATTTTCTTATTTTATTTTTCGATTTGCCTTAAGCTTTACAAATTTTGTCTAAGAGTGTCCAGTCTAACGTTAAAAATTATAATTACTTTGAAGTGTGTAGTTTTAGAAAATATGTGTGCCAAGGTGCGATTTTTTGCTATTTTTGAGATAATTTCCCTTTTTTAGGCAACATTTGGTTACAAAATTTGCAACTGTTTGATATTTGGCTCGAGAATCAGAAGAGAGAGGAAAACAATCACTCCCTTTTGGAATATTTTCTTCAAAAAAGTGGTTCCGACACAATTTCAGATAATTACCTAAAATATTTATCCGAAAAAGCTCGCATAATTAGCGTTAAATTGTCTGGAAAATGGGGAAATGTCACAGAAGGTTGGATATTTGGATATATATATGAATATCATTTTATTTTAACATAACTCCATAATATAACAACTCTAAATAAAAATTGTTG
Organism: Hydrotaea cyrtoneurina; assembly: GCA_958296145.1. Classification (NCBI taxonomy): domain Eukaryota; kingdom Metazoa; phylum Arthropoda; class Insecta; order Diptera; family Muscidae; genus Hydrotaea; species Hydrotaea cyrtoneurina. The sequence goes on from OY282516.1 coordinate 43,043,335, forward strand.
TTCAGAAAATAATAATTTTGCAATAAAACATCAAAAAAGTAATAAAAATTAAAAGTTAAAAAAAAATACTTTTGGCCAAAGAATTCGCATTTGGAACCATAGTGATATGTAATATTGAAAATGCCAAGTTTTCGTTATTTTCAAAATTGTATTTTTATTCACAAAAAAAAGAGAATAAAAATGCCAAAAAATGGTATATTTGGATTAAATTTCTTTGTAACTCCGAAGCTGTCGTTCACATTAAAAGGCATATCAAGATTACAACTAGTAAGGCCAATGTGGAAAGCAAATGCAACGAGGCCGATCGCACAGTCAAAAAAGAGCCAGGCGAAGACATTGCGACAGAACTGCGTAGACAAGCGACTTGACATAACCCCACAAAAAATATTCTTGCGGTGTTAAATCGCCACAGGCTCAGCTCAAAAGTTTCGTTCTATAAATAATTGTTTCGTTGGCTGTATGACATGTAGAACCATAGGCCGTCCACATCAACACCCTCCGATGCAGGGGTCTATAGCCTTCCCCAATGACAAAATGACCGGTTTCATTTTGGACCAACGATTCCTCTGGCTGTAACGGCGTCTCAAGAATGGCTTGTGGATTTTCATTACTCCAAATGCAACAATTTTGTTTATTAACGTACCAATTCAACCAATAGTGAGCTTCATCGCTGAACAAAATGTTCTTGTGAGAATCGGGATTGGTGGCCATCTCGTTTTGGGCCCATTCACCGAACGTGTGACGCGCTTGATGGTCGTTAGGCTTCAAGTCCTAATTTGTATGCCCGCAAAGCAAGATCCGTCCGCAATATCTTCCATGAAGTGGATGGGTACAGCTCTAATTATTGCGAGTGATGGCGGATTGACTCATTCGGGTCTTCTTCGATAATCTGCTCAACAGTAGCAATAGCGGTTCGGTGCTCACTGTACGGCATCTCTAAGGATGCGCATTATACACTGCAGTAAACGTGGTGCGAAATCGAACCGTGGTTGCTCCAATTACCGACTCTGCTGAGCGATTATGTCTACCGAGTAGTGGAAGCAGCGCGCGATTCGCCGCTCGGTAATAAATTGGTAATAAATTTGCACAATTTGCAAATTTTGTTCTATTTATTGTCTATTTATTAGAAAATGGCAAACCAAACCGAGCATAAACCCAGTGACAGCTGTCAAAAAGACCAACTCCGAAAAAAGTGTGGCCAGATTGAAAACCACACGTCTAAACGAACAACCGGTACATGGCGAAGACTTGTAGATTCAGAGACACTCGAGAGAAAGTGAGAGAAATAAAAGCATTATCATTAACATGAATAGTTTTTAACAACTTTGTTAAGACCCTGTGTTTCAGTTAGGAACTTCTTCGAAATAAATGTATATAAAGGCAGATCGTAGGCACTAGGAACTATTTAGTGATCAAATTTATTTCAACAAAAGCGGACAATTCGTTTTCATGTTAGGACATCTTATGTCTCAAAAAATTCATTTAAAATAAACCTATCCATAGAAAAATTTCGGTAATTTCTATACTCAGGGGATCGTAGTACATCAGAATTGTATATGTTATTCACTACAATTTTGTTGTCGCTTAGTTTTAAAATCGTATACTTAACCGTTTTAAATCCCTTTTGTGTTTCTTACTCTTTCATATTTTACCTGTTTAAATCCCTTTTAATTCCTTTTTACGTTTTTTTTAATTATTCGTTTTTAAACACTTTGTCACCAAGAAGGTCTAATTTTCACTATCCAATCAATTTTTCGAATTTGGTTAGGTTTTTACAAACTCGTACTTTTTCCCATATTTACTGTAAATCGCTATTCTCATTCATTTATGTACCTCCACCTCCAACAATAAATATTCCTAATCTGTTTATCTCGCTTTTTTTCCTCCGTTATTATTTTATCATACTTCACGGTTTTAGACCTTTTTTCATATTCTGTCCTTTTTTATGTTTTTTCTGGAATAATGTTTCTCAGTTTCTTTTTATTCATGTATGGAACACTGTCCCCTTTTAAGTTTCCTTTGTTTTCTGATTAATTTCCAAATGAGTTTTTAGATTGTTTTGACTGTTTTCATACTTTCTACATAATTTGGTTGATCGGAATTGTTTTAGTCAGTTATTTTCCAATTCACCCGTTTAGGACAATTTTTATCAATTTTTTTTTATCGATCCCTCATCATGGTTCTCTATCCTGTCCTTTTATCTCCCTGTTTTCCCTACTTCTATCTAATCCTACCTATATTCTTTCAAGGATAACACTATGGGCCTACTCTTGCCCTCTTGAGCAGACAATCTACTCAACTATAATAATTATTTTTGGTTTTTTATATTTCGCTTGTTTCGGTAGTATCGTCATTTTATAATTTTTACAACTAAAATGAAAAAAATATAGTGGTTTCAAAAACGATTTACTCTTGACCTGAAGTCGCGTCATTGAAATCCCTTATCCGAAATTATGTTAAAATGTCAAGTTGCCAGTTTGTTAATTATTTTTAACACGCCCAGTTTAAGTAACGACTTGTTAATATTGAAAATCTGGTCACAGTCCGTCCGTGTCCAACATCTCGATCTATCCATTTAAAATAAACGAATGCCAACCTTAACTTCCCCATACTATGAAAGTCCCCTCTTACGTTCGTACATTCGATATTTCAGTCTCTAAAAAACTGTAACTGTCGAAACTGGATAAAAAACCTTAATTGAATCTATTCCTTCCAACGAATATGTACCGTTGTGTAACCTCTTTTAAGAGTCAACTTGTTATCATTCTTAAGAAACGACCCTATGCGATGGGTTCAGACAATGTTTGCATTGATAATTATGACAAATGCTCAAACTTTTTATGGGTTCATTCAACCTCCCTTTGGTTGGGTTTCTTTAAGTTACCGATCATTTTGATCGATGATCACTTTACGACTATTTCATTGTTTTGTCCATTATCCGTTGGGCCATAAAATGCATCCATCGAATATTTTTTAATGACCTCATGTCATGTTGGGTGAAAATGCGGTGAACATTTGTTTATGTTGTGTGACAGTAGCAGCATTTTGGACGGACGAATACATAAATTTATTATGTAACTTAAATTCATGTGGCGCCGTGATGTAAATGTTAAATACATAAGTACATATTTAAATATTTCATCGCAGTGGTCACTTTCTCTGGTCAAAGTGTAAATGAATATGGAAAAAGTCAGCAAACAAATGCATCCCACCAGGGGTGAATTTTATATAAAAAAAAAACTTAATCCATTTAGAGAGACGCCCATCAAAGGCCATTGGTGTTGTATGTAAATTTATAAAATCCTATGCGACAGAGAAGTTGAGCCTTTCTCTTTTAATAAATAAATCACATTAAATATTTCTACAAAATTGACTTATGCTCTGCGAAAGGATGATTGCCCACCAGAGTCATTGATCTGTCGCTGCAAAAATCAAGCCATATGGTCTGTGGCACCCGGTTTACCCTTGGACCCGACATAAGAATACAAATGGACTTTGTATTGTAATTCAGAAATAAATAAATAAATATACGATAAATTCGTCTCAATGATTGCACGAATAAGTATTTCAAAAATCTTTTAAAGGTCCACCGTCAACAAGAGCAGCCCATTTTGGGCTCAACAATTCCAAATCAATACTGCTCCAGTTAACTGCGAGTATAACCATGGAACAATTTTTTTTTCGGAAGAACTCCCTAATCGATATATTGGCATTTCCAGGATCGGGAACGGGACCCTCGTAAGATTGTCGTTCATTAACATTGGGAAAAACGGAGCCAATTCATTTCAGTTATCTATGTTTTTCTAAAGCGTAATTCGGATAAGTGAAATGAGTTTCAGTGAAAAATATTGAACTATTTCTTAATTAGCGCGATTAATTTCGAATTCAATTTATACTAATACATTTTCGTATGAAACCGAAACTTTAAGAACGAAACATTTTTAAGTTTGGTTAATTTTGAAATTAGTAAAAAACTAATTGTTGTGAATATTCAGACTCTCTCAGAATACTCAGACTGTGAATACTCAGTTCGAATTCCATAGTTGCTCAAACTGTTGTTGGAAGCTTTTGGGATGAAGTATTTTTGAGTTTTTTTTAGATTTCTTGGACATTTTTTTCGAATTTCTGCACAAGTTTGTAAATATAAACTAAAGGGTTTTCCAACAAGATGTGTTATTTTGATATTCAAAGAATAATGAAATTTTTTTAAAACGGATCGGATGTTTATTTCATAATAAAGAGGAATATATGTCGTTAATAATGAAAACCACGACCACGCTTACTGGACCATATCCTTTTCATGAAATTTTCCATAACCAAATCGCAAAGTGGCTGCTCTATGTCCTCGATAGCCTCACGAATTCTATCTTTGAGGTCTTGAATCGACGCTGGTCTGTTGACGTAACTCTTATCTTTCACGTGGCCCCAAAGGAAGAAGTCGCAAGGTGTTAAATCGCAAGATCTCGGTGACGTAGCCACCGAGGTAGCCACCTCAGCACTCAATAGAATTCCGGATCATTTTCATGCATTTTAAGTACCCAATCAGCAAGGACCCAAGTCTTTATGAAAAATACGCTGTAATGACGTTTGTGGAATGCCCAATTCCAAAGAACGACGAGGAATGAACAAACCTAGGTTTTCTTCAACACTTTGGGCTACAGCAGCAATATTCTCAGTTGTTCTTGAGCGACGTGCATGGGTTTTATTCTTCACATCACTAACTTGTCCCAACAGCTCGAATTTTTTCACCAAAGTCTGTATTGCTTCACGACGACCCAAAAATGCTTTAGTTTTGTGAACTGTTACTGCAAGATTTTCAACATTTTTGTAGTGAATTTTAATAATTTCAATGCGTTTTTGCGTAGTTTCTAATTGTCAAATGTCAAAAGTGACAGCAATACCGGGTGATTCCAAATCACATCTCTTGTTGGAAAACCCATTATTTAGTAGAAACATTTTGTCGTGCCTGGATTAAACCAGGGCTTTTATTTATTTTTATTTTAGAGGAACCTCATTTAGCGTAACACAGTTAAATCAATGTTCCAATATTTTTTCCAAGAACAATTCAATTTAATAATTTGTATGTGTCTAAACATGCTATAGGTATGAACATTAGGGTGCCTTACGAAATAATGTTCTTATTATACGTTTAGTGAGCGATATTTTTTATTGACATCAACTAGAGTAGGGGTTTCTTGAGGTACAAAGTTTCGTTAAGGTTTTTTTGTTCGGGTTTCTTTGCCGATAATATCGTTTTCCGTAGAAATGATTTGTGAGCTTTCTCACTAGCATGCATATTTCCATCTGTTAATTGGTGCGAAATTGCAGAAGGCGACTGGTAACTTTTTATCAGTTGCAAGTTACGGCATATGAAAAACTAAAAATCCTCTTCAGCGAACCGACACACGAACAAGCAAAATTGGAATGCCACGGTCAAATTGCAATGTTGACCGGCGGCGATATGACCGCCAACAATGAGAAATATCGATCAAATTTGTTTAAAAAAACACGACACAAAGCGATTTCATATCTCAGAGACGACGATTTTTTTTTGTGAAGCTATTTTGACCACCAACGAGAATTTCTCGGATACCCGCCACAGACCGAAGCCAATACGGCAATACATAATGTCATTGATAGGCTTTCGAATAAAACAGCCTCAAACTGGATAATTTATTCAATATTAACATCTAACGTAACTTCAACGAACGTTTGGTCTTTCAATGTATTTGTTTTACAAGAACATGTGACGGCATACAATTTTTGTATGTAGTTCACTTTGAGTCGGTCTAATGCACTTAATTAGACACATCACTCGAAAGAGAGTGGGGAACAACTGAAAATGTGATTAGGTCAATTTCTTGCATAACATGTTTTTGGAATGATAGGAATTAGGATCAGAACACATACACATTGATTGCCTACATTTACATAACGATCATTACAAATGTAGATCAATGTGTCAATCAATATTCTTGATTGAAAATCAGTCATCATCCATCGTCAGATTTTCTCTTAACGATGATAATAAAAAGAGAACAACAACAACCACTGACATTGCCTTTGAATAGAAACTGGTTGTCTGTACTTGACATTTGAAAGAAATGGACGCCTGCGTACACAACTACATGCGAGTATGTACGTACGTATGTTTGTATACGCAGATAGGTGTATGTCGTAGGGATGTCGATCGGGATGTTTCGACAAGATTGCGAGCAAGATGAAAATGTATGGGCTAGAAACTTAAGAGACCCCAGCCACGTATTCCGATTACGCAGACTGCAATGTATGTACAAAATATTCGACAATATCACCGCTAAACGGTCATCAACTGGCAGTAGTTCTGCCTTATCCATAAATTGTATTTAACAAAAACGAATATATTCAAAATACTCGTATATTCCATCTCGTTAATGATAGTGAATGTAACAGCGAGAGAGAGAGGAAAGAGTTTACGTTCGCGAATCTTTACACAGAAAAAACATGTTTTTGAAATCAATTACGAAGTTTGTATGGAATTCGTCAATTCAATTACTTTTTTAATTGATTTTCTTCCAATTACAAAATTTGTGAATTCAATTACTCAAATTTTAAATAAGTAATTGATTTTTTTACTTTTTTTACATTGATTTCGCCAAGAATTTCTAAGATCAATTACAACATTAATTGATTTCCAAGCTTAATTTCAATGACGACAGTAATTGACAATTTTTGGCCCGTATTTTTTTCTGTGTATAGTTATCTTTGTACAAGTTATCGTTTCGCATTGAAAATATTTGCAAACTCTTTTAGGTTTTTGATTGAGGAGTTGGTCAACATCGTTCCCGGGTGTGATATAGTCACCATAAACGAGGACCTCCCTACTCAAGGACCTGCGGCTCTACAATGAAGTAAAGCTTCATCAAAATAATTAATTGATTGACAAAGTTCTGTTTTTCAATTATTTACATTCATTTAAGGAATATTTACTCCAATTTCGAATTCTTGAGTAGTCTACAACTCTATAACTACATACAGGGTTCGCCAACAAGAGGTGTTATTTTGGTATTTAAAGAAAAATGGATTTTTTTTTATATAAATGATAGAATGTTTATTTCATAATAAAGAGGAAGGTAGGCTGTTAATAATGAAAAAGAACATCAGCCAAATGGCCACCCCGACCACGCTTACAGGACCATATCTATTTCATGAAATTTTCCATAACCAAATCGAAAAGTGGCTGCCCTATGTCCTCGATAGCCTCACGAATTCTATCTTTGAGGTCTTGAATTGACGCTGGGCTGACGGTGTAGACCTTATCTCTCACGTGGCCCCAAAGAAAGAAGTCGCAAGGCGTTAAATCACAAGATCACCTCTTTGAGAGATAACACGGTCCGAAAACTATTTAGTTTTGCGAACTGTGACTACAAGATTTTCACCATTTTTGTGGTAAATTTAAATAATTTCAATGCGTTATTGAACCGTTTATCGTTCCATTTTTAAGTAATGACGTAGTTTCTAGTTGTCAAATGTCAATGAATAAATGCTTCAAAAGTGTCAATCAATCACCCGACAATACTGGGTGATTCAAAATAACACATCTTTTTGGAGAACTGTGTAGATACTTAGGGTTTCGCTTTTTTCCGTCAAACATAAATTTTAATATTTTATATGAACAAATTCTATGAGCGATATGAAACATTTCACAAATATTTCTTGGACTACAAAAATAAGAAACATTTCACACTTTGTAAGAGGTTGATTCTTTTTTGGACATATCAACATTTCCAATTTAGTTTTTTTTTCTGCTGCTGTCGAATTAACAATTTAGTGTAATTTTCAAGGTATGTTAACCGTTAGTTAACAGTTCTTAAAAGTCGTAAATGTTTTCTATTCACAACAGTTTCTCTTCATTTCCCATTCAATTGTTCATATGCTACCAGATTGTGCCAGCTTACTTATTGCCCTTATCATTCCATGAAGGAACTGACGGGGATCTTCTCTCGAAACAGTGAGTTGTGCACGATATAATTTGCATACACACTGATCGGTCTGCGAAAATATTTACCTCCGGCAAAGTAATTTTATTTTTCCACCATACTACCACAGTTATAACAATGTTTCAATCGGCACAAAACGGACCATACAGAAGAACGGGGTTCCCCTTATTTTAGTTAATTTTCAAAAATATCTTTATAACGTCACCTGAAATCCAAAATGAGTTAAAAAGCTTTTTCATAACTTTACAGGAGAAGCCAAACACGATTGTAAAATCCCCTTTCCCTAGGTTATTTTCAAAAATACCTTTATAACGTCACCTGAAATCCAAAATGAGTTAAAAAGAATTTTCATAACTTCACAGGAGAAGCCAAACTCGATTGTAAAATCTAAACACTCTTCTTGTTACGTCATTTAGAAATTCGCCTATAATATTGTAAATTTTTGACATTTTAAAGATTCAAACAAAAACACGATTTTTTTTCTTTTTTTGATGATTGATCTTTTTTGGATTTCAGCGGACGATATTTCTATTTACACAGTGTATTTAGAGTTCAATAGACATAAGTCGAATATCCCCATATGCGGACAGAAACTAATCCCTCAATTTGGAATTTGTAAACCACAAACAAATCTTGGATTTTCGGAAACGACATCTCTATCATAGGCATGTGCTTGGACGAACTGAAGTTGAACGATCGTATGTTGGTTTGTAGGCGCATTCACACTACCTACTGTAATAACAAAAACAACAACAACATTGAGAATCACAAAGTGTGTAATAATGTAAAAGATTACCGTCGCACGAACCAACAAACAAACGAACCAGTTATGATAGAAATTATTTAAATGAAAAATCTGAAAATCAATGGCCACCGGTTAAACGGGAATTTTGATTATGGCCATGCCATGTGTTGTTGTTGTTTCATTTTTGTTTTTGGAAAATTTGTTGTATTCGAATGAGCATTCTAAATACGCGCTGTGGAAATGAAAAGAAAACAAACACGAGTTTTTCTTAAACGGCCGTGGTCGATTACACGAACACACTTCATTAAGGGTGTCTGGTATGGGAAAGAACTGTGGTAATTACCAGGGATTGTATGGTCCCGGATGACAATTAGAGAGTTTAACTCTAATACAAACACTTATTTTTATCACATGGTAATTATCCAGCGATAATCAATAGTGGAAATGACGACAATTGAAAAATATCTCCAGTTCGAAGAAAAGGGAAGCCTTTTGACTTGCCGGCGTACAATGTAAGCAGGAAATGTATCATCAATTTAATTGATAAGTTTATTACGTTTTGAAACGCATAGTGAATACCATGGTACAGGATTTTTTAACATCTGAAACATATGGTTTGTGTCACCCGGTTTACCCTTGGACCCAAAAATTAGAATATAAATTTACTTTGTATTGTAATTAATAATAAAATAAAATAAAATAAAATAAAATAAAATAAAATAAAATAAAATAAAATAAAATAAAATAAAATAAAATAAAATAAAATAAAATAAAATAAAATAAAATAAAATAAAATAAAATAAAATAAAATAAAATAAAATAAAATAAAATAAAATAAAATAAAATAAAATAAAATAAAATAAAATAAAATAAAATAAAATAAAATAAAATAAAATAAAATAAAATAAAATAAAATAAAATAAAATAAAATGAAATAAAATGAAATAAAATAAAATAAAATAAAATAAAATAAAATAAAATAAAATAAAATAAAATAAAATAAAAAAATAAACATTTTTGTTGATACTCTAAAACCAAGATCCATTTGTTATTCATTTTTCTAAGCAATCTTTGGACCTTTAAGTATGAATTGAATGTTACATCAAAAATTTTGTGTCTCTAAGAACGCCCAACTGTTTTTTTGCCCTTTGAATAATGTTATTATTATTATTAGGGCTTTGAAATATGGCACCAAAAATGCTCAGTTTTACTGTCAATTTGAACAGCAATTATCTAAAGAAGATCATGATGGAGAATTGTTATAATTTGAAATTATGTTGTACATCTATCTTATGAAGTAGTTGCTTCTCATTTATTTCTTTTGAAATGGAAAATATGACACTCTGACTTTTACCTCATCCCGCGATAATTACACAAAATCCTTCCATTCTCTTCTATCGTAACGCGGTCATGCTAATGGTTGCCAGAAGGGCTGGATTTTTCAGATATTTTGAGTCAAGTTCAGTTACAAGCTATTGCCTAATTTTTTAAGCTAAATCGAATTTGTCAAATTCCCGACAGATATTTGAAATGATTTACATGTTTTGTACGACCCTCTAAACAGACTAAGATAACGATACCTTGGCTGCTTTCCGAAGAGAGACAAAATAAAATTATTTAATTTTTTTTATTTATTAACAATTATATTTATAACTAATTTACAAACATAATGCAAGCTATAAGAACTAAACTAGTTATTTAATTTTTTAAATTCTATTAAATGCCAAAATTCTTATGAGACAAACATAATCACAGCATCAGCTCTGTATTACAAACAGATTTTTTTTTTAATTTTTTAATTTTTTGTGCGATAATATTTTTTTTCTCTATTTAGATATTTCGTTCTTGCATTGGAAATTCAATAATTATCATCCAGAATCTATTTGATTGCTTTGCTGGGTTACCAGATATAAAGGAAATTTCCATTCTGAATGCATATTTCGTTACGCAAGTAAACCAATCCTATGGATGTTGTCGCTGCTCATTCGATATATAAAATCAATGGTTCTACATTAACCATCTATATTTTCATGATAATATCACTTTGATATCATGGGTCGTTTAAACAATATGACCAATGAAATATCATTTTTTTATCAAGAATTTTCTTTCAAAATCAAGCTAAATTTCTCTTGATTGCAGATATAATACAGTTTGTACCTGGCAACCCTAGCCATGCTAGTGGACAACAATTATGGTTCTGAGCGGGCAACATAACCGACGGTCATTAATGGACAACACTCACATCGACCCTGAACAACTCAACATTTCTCACGTAGTCTTCAGAATTTACGAGATGGAGTCGGCCGCTGAAATTGATTTGATGGTCTCAGCAGGTTTCGAACCTGGATTTAACTGAGTGACACATTACCTACCACACCACGACCAACTGAAATTGAGATTAACAACAAATAATGACAGCTCAGTCAACAAAGATGTGGCTACTGTTTTGAGGTGCATTCAATACCAATTACCAGACCTATATTTTGTAATCACGAGTAAATAAAGATTCTTACCTTAAAATGAGCACCAAATCTTCAAGGTCATCAGACGTATCCGACATTTTTTTTTTCATTGGTATCAGGATTTTGTGACACAATTAAAAAACGTTAATGTCACATTAGTGTTTAGTGACAAAAAAAAAAAAGAAGGTACAACTCAGTTTCCATAAAACGAATTTGTTCGTTCGTTACAAATCCCCAGTATTGGAAGTGTTATAAAATGGGTTTCAGACAATATTCAATTCTGGTTTTCAGATATATGTTAGTTGTTGACATATGGAACACAATTCCAAAAGAATCGGCTCTCATTACTGATAAGAATCTATTTATTGTGCCTTCAATTTTGTCAGTTTGCAACGAACGAATGGAAACAAACTATTTCATTGTGAATGTACACGTTACGATATTCAAGGATAATAAACCTTTTTAATTTGTAATCTCTTCGAAAATTTATTTTCTTTTCATTATAAAACAGAAGTAAATAAAGTCCTTCAAAACGATACCAAACGATAACAAACTATTGCAATGTGTGCAAAAATACAAAAAGATTTCCAAATTTAGAAAAACAAATCCATGATTTATACGAATATAATTTCTTTCAGTACATAAACCTTTCTTCGACCTCGTTGGTGATAACAACCTCGTGTCCTTCTATAGGAACCCCTTTTTGAAATTAGTTCTTTAAGCGACTTTGATGATCGTTCCGACCGAGAGACAAACCCCATGCGAACCCAACCACAACCCACACGCCTGTGGTAGGGAGGCCAACGAAGATGACGATGAAGAAAAGAACAGACCTGATATGCGTAAAGTTATGTAAGTAGAAGTGGATTCTTGAAGATGTAACTGTTTTTCGCATTTCTCAAACATCGCCAAACTTGACATTATTCCACATTGCCACCACTACGCACATGCCAAGTCTGCCAGGCAAACTAACTTTTGCGAACAACGAAAAGAACAACAAAATTTCCGTATAAAATCAGCAACATCATCGACAAGTGGTTGCAGTTGATTTTAAACTTTTGGGAGGACCTCATCTGGATTGATATTGCACGTTATGAGATACATTTGTTGCGTCTGGTTGTGCATAGTGTGGCTGGTGTGCCACGCTCAGAATCGCGTCAACGGTTTACACATTCAAAAGGCACCGGAAATCGTACAGAGGATAACACGTCAGGCCACGCGTTACGGCAGTGCGAGCAGTGGGGGCAGCGTTCCAGTAGGATCCAACTATCGCCCAGTTGCGACCCAGGCGTCCAACTACAATGTGCGCAATGTTGCAGTAGATCCGTCATCAGGCGGCCTAACTCATGCCTTGTCGGGCGGCAGTGGTCAGCGTACCGTGGGCGTGGGAGCTTTCAGTTTCGGCGGCATGGCTAGCGGACGGCCAACCAATGGCAACAGTTTTGCCGTCAACTCGGCTCCCCTGGGCAAAGTGGTCAATAATGCCATTAAGGGCAGTGGACCCATACGTTCACAGCCTCAACCAAATCAGTCCGTTGTAGGAGGTATTGGCAAACCGAATCAGTTGCAACAGGCTCTGTTGCAAGCGGCCCAATATCAATACCAACAGAAGCAACAGTACCAGCAGCAGCAGCAGCAGCAACAGTATCAACAACAGCAACAATACCAGCAACAGCCACTTCGTAGGCAAATTCCCCAGCAGGTATATCGTCCGAGACCTGCAGCAGCAGCCAGCAGTTACGAGTATCAGCAGTTTAATTGATTTTCGACAAAACATACTCGAGCGGCGTCTTCAAGTTATTACTACTGCAAAATTTTATAAATGTTTAATTTTCAATTTTGGTGCGAAATTATTAAATAAAGGAGATTTTTTAAAAGACATGCCAATGTAACCGATATACAATATATGACTGACAGACGTAAGACGGCGCACAGTGGTCCAGAATCAATTTTCATTGACCCAAAAAAAGCTGTTACTTTTATTTAGCAAAGATTTTTTAGTTCTGTATAAAACTGGTTTTAGGCAATAACTGTGCCATTTAAGGAATTGAGATTACAAATCGAACTATTATATACATCGAAATACGCAAAAATACAAAATAATCGAATATTGGGATTTTTGTTGGAATATTGGTCCACGTCTACGATTGGCAAAAACAGGAAAAATAACAGAAGAAGGAAACATTAGTGAAGGGACGGAAAAGTGGCAAAACGTATCGAAACGGGATAAAAAAGAACAAAAGACGAAAAAACAAAAATGTGTGAACACAATTTTAATGGACAGGTCTAAATGGGCTTAAAACGGGCCCAAAACTAAGGTGGAAATGAAATAGAAATGGGACGAAAAAGGGGCCAAGATGGGATAAAGAAGTTACAAAAAGGGGGAGGGAAATATAAAAAAAGGGAAACACAAGTTAGTAAAGGGACGAAAAAGTGGCAAAAACCTACCTAAGAGGGATAAATAAGTACAAAAGTGGAAAAACATAAATGTGTGAAAACAAATTGTGATAACAGGAATGGGTCGAAAATTGAATGTAATGCAAAATGGATCCAAAACCTACCAATATGGGATAAAAGGGAAAAACTAAAAGTAGATGAAACCAACTTTTGGCAACAACTAGTGGATTACATTACCCAAATAGGATGGCTTCATTAGGTTCTCCATCAGGGGAAGGCGTCATCGCCAACGAACACATATGGGAATTCTTCTTGGCAGTATGGTGGAGTAGCAGTTTCGGGTATATTTAACATCGTCAAGCTTTTCTTTAAATTGCATCTGTTCGAAAACGCCTGCATCTAAAACTCTTCTCTTCGCTCCTACTTCCACCATCATGAATTCATGCTTCGCATTTACAGTGGCCATCATTACAATACTGACATTTTTTTGTAGCTTAAGTAATAAGAACCCATTTTCATAAAATTTTAATGTGGATTTGTCCACTTATTTTCAAATTCGACAGCTGTCGCCTTCCAAGCACCTGCAATTTTTGATATCTGAAAGTTTAAAAGATTCATAAGGTTTCTTTCTGTTTTTTTTTTTCAGCCTGCCAAAAGAAAAAGAGCTAACGATCTCGTTTCGGGAAAGGGGCTTCGAACGGTCTGAAAAAGATGACGCGCAGATATTTGCAGTTGGCTGGGCTGATATGTACAAGAAGTTGGATAATGCACAGAAGCTTTAAGCGTAAGCGCATAATTGATGACACACTAATGAAGGGCCAGCTGCGCCTGCTAAGTCATGGCACGCCTGTACAATATGCAAATATAATTCTTGAGAATTGAAATTTTCGTTATTTCGGGAAATCCCACATCTCGAGAATTGAAATTTTCGTTATTTCGGGAAATCCCGAATCTTGAGATTGGGATTTTTTCGGAAAATTTCCAAAATACCAAGTTATTGCTTTTGGTGTCGGTAATATCTTCTCTCGATTCATATAGAGTTTTCTCAGAGATCGCTCTATACGAGTTGTTATGGATGGGGACCGCAGGAGTGCCACAAGGCTCTGTCCTATCTCCTTCTCTATTTCTTATTTTCATTGACGACCTGTTGGGGCAGACTGTGAACCCAATCTACTCTTTTGCGGATGACAGCAACCTCTGCCATTCATATTCATTTAATCATCGGCCAGGTCCTATGGAGGTCGAGGACAAAAGGCGAACATTGAACGACTCACTTAACCGCGATTTGGCGACGATTTGTGAGTGGGTCCAAATGAATAGAGTAGATTTTAATGCGCAAAAGACCCAGTGCTGTTTGTTGTCACACAAACGTTCCAGTGATCCAGCATCGTCGTCAATTTCTATGGGTGGTGTGGATATCGACGAATCAGACACTCTTGATGTTCTGGGCATGAAGATACAGGGTGATGCTCGCTCGGCTAGCCATATATTCGAAGTGTCGAAAGAAGCATTCAAGTGTTTAGGCTTTTTAAAGCGGTGCCAGAAATACTTCACCCCATCTGATCTCGTAAATATTTATACCACCTACATCCGGCCTAAAATTTAATATAACTCCCATATATGGGCAGTAGCTCCAAAGACATCTTTGCAGCTTTTGGACCGTGTACAGAGGAGAGCGGTGCTGATGATTGGGAATGGTAGAGTATCCAGCTCTATTGTCTCCCTTCAGCATCGCCGTAATGTGGGTTGTGTATCGCTATTCTATAGATATTTTAATGGTATCTGTTTGTCAGATATCCGTAGTCTGGTCCCTGACGTTAGAACATTTAGCTGTAATACACGGCTATCCAGGGTCTCTCATCCGTTCGTTGTAACCTGATCGGTTGATCGGACGACGCACTATAGAGAAAATTCTTTCTTCAGCCGAACAAGTGTATTTCCTGCCGGCTACGACATATTCAAATTCAAGACTAATGCCAACAAACGCTACGCCCTCTTTCCTCCTTCCAACACCCTTATTTCCTATCGCTACCACAGTGCAATGCGCCTTTAAGGGGCATCCCCTGAGTGTTAGCCATCGGATATTGCATTTTCACACATCATCTCCAACAGACTTGTCACCAAACCAACAGTTTTCTAGGATCTTTTCAATAGTAAATAATTCCAATAAATTCATAAATTCCTTTTCTTTCGTTTAAGTGTCACTTACTACATGTCAAGAACGAGGTATCCCATACTCTGGGCTGATAGACCTTATAGATCTTGAAAGCTTTGACCTAAAGCAAGATATCTGAGTGTTGCCGACAGCCACTAGTTCAGCGTGATTGATTCGGGTATTAATAGATGCACATGCGAAAAATCGTTTCGTTTCTGGTGCCACTCTTTCATCCACATCTCACGCTTCTGCGTTGTCTATCTCTCCCGTAGAGGACAATTGATTTTTCCCATGTCGACGACACAATAAAAATTTTCAACTTCGCATTTTTCGATTTAGGAAATTTTTTGTAATTTTTTTGTTAGTTTTTTTTTTATACATCTTGACGTAATTGTACATATTGCATTTTAAAAAATTTCCTTTTTTTATATTAAGCGGCCTATACACAGGCTGCAACACAAGAAACAATCGGTTGGAAAAATTGTCCTCAATCGAAAAATGCGAATAGAAGTCAACCAGTCAATTTTCCTTAAGTCGAAGCACTTCTAGTGACAGTAGCGTTAATGAGACAAATTCCCATGTATTGGTCTTCTACAACGCAAACTTCCATAACTTGAATTTCTCTATAACTCGTAGAAAAATAAAAAAATCGGAAATATGTGCAACAGATATACAAATGTTGTGCAAATAGTTAATAAGGCTAAAATGTATCCTTTCCTGTTTCATTTTAGAGTTTGCAGTCTGCGCTAAAGTCTGTGTACTGCAACTAAACTTACATGTGAGGAATTTAAAGACATAGCAAACTAAATTGATCAATCATGGACAATATGGGTTTATCTCGTTTCCTAAATAGTGAACCTTTAATCAAGAGAGCTCATAGCTCTCAATGTCTCCAGTAATGACTCGTGTAGATTGCAACATATTTTGAATAATTGATAATGTCAAAACATTCCTTCTTTGCGCTACTTAGTTGTAAGATTTTTTCTTTAAGAATGGTGTAAGTCTCAATAAAACAAACCTTAAATATACTTTCTTTGCCCTACTTTCAAAAAAAAATCCAACAGTCTACGAATTTCTTTCTCAAATGCAATTTATTTTTCAGTTTTAACCTTTAATGAACGTTGCATTCTAGGATAACCTGTGAATTGTCCTGCTGGCGCCAGAAAGTTATTAATTGCGGGATTCTGTTGAAGACCCATATAAGGGAAACCACTGGCGAAGGGATTCGCAAAGTCCGGTTGACGTTGTGCAAATTGAGGATTTTGTAGATTCTGCGCCGCGAACTGTTGTTCCATTAAGGGGCTGCCTTGAAATCCTTGTGGATCTGATGGATAGTTACCATATGCCATAAAGTTGTTGGCGTATGGACCAGGAAAAGGTGCCTGAGGAGGGAAATTTGCTGCACCCCCCAATGAATCCTGTCCTATAAAATTATCACCATTGACACCGAACGGCTGCATGGGATTCAGTCCAGGTGATGGCATATTCGGGTTACCATAAAAGTAACTTTGTGGTTGTATTGGCAAATTCGGCTGCATTTGTTGCGGTGGTGGATACGGCATTCCCGGATAGGGGAAGTTTCTGGCATAGTTCGGCTGCGGCTGTCCAATGAAGGGATTGTTCAGCGGATATGCACCCACATTGGGTGGCAATCCCAATAATTTCACATTTAATCGGCCGGGAATCTGTTGTCCATTAGAGGTCAAGAAGGCATTTGCAGGACCTCCATTTATGTTTGCCAGGAATTCCGCGTTGGAGGCATCTCCATTTGAAGTCACTTCCAGTTGATTGCCATAATTGAGCTGTGCTCTAGTTGAAGCCTCTGGTTTTCTATTCTGTTTTTCACTTGTCTTTGTTGAATCTTTTGTGCTTCTGCGCAGGCGTATTTGACTAATGCCATTTTGCCGTCCTTCCGTTAGACTCGCGTAGGAGATTAATACAATCACCAAGATGCCAATGACAGTTTTCCGTATATTCCTCATTTCGTTGCGTTCAACACGATACTGATTTCCAGCTCCGATCTGACTTTGAATTTTATTCAAATTCCAAATACATCTTTTGTACATAGTATGTGTGTACGGCGTCGGCGACAGTGATTTAAGTGAAATTTGTTATATATTTATCCTCTATTTCAGATCCACTTTCTTTTTCTGCCAGTCTACTCTGTGGGTCATAGTGACTTATGTACACAAAGATTTTATAATATTTTTTTTATGTAAGAAATGAGTCGATGGTGTTTACCACCAATTTACACCTTGCGACTAATCGGATAAATAAATAATGGATTCGTTTGTCTTTTTCCATTTATTCGAGTTCTTTTACAACTTACTCTTGATTGGCTGTGGCGATGTGTTCGTACACATCTTCCGTATCATATTCTCTGCCAGGCGCAAGACACAAGACTTAAGAAACGAACACTGGGCCATATATAACTGGGGAAAACTAACAAAAGACTTAAGACACGAACGCGGTCATAGAACCGGGGAGGAATTAATAAAAAGACTTAAGACACAAACCTGTATTTTGTGGTTCGGCTTCACATGGAAAACTGACATTTTAGGGTTTCTCTACTAATGAAAAACGATTTATTCTATCGACCTATTTACATTGATTATTATTTGTTATGTGCTGTGGTCGGCTAGCCAAACGCAAGCAGCTGCAACACAAATATGTAAATTGAAATTGTCTGATTGGAAAATGAGTGGTGTACGTTGTGGTGAGTAGCAGTGGAAATGATACAGCCTAAAGGTAGGCTTCAAATTGTTTCAGCTGTTCCCAAAGGTTCATTCATTTATCACATCATGGGGAATAGATTTGTGAGATATGTACAGTGACTTGCCGATCACTGTTGGATATTCTGAGTACGTCGTGTATGTCCCCACGTCTACTCGTTCGTTGTTCGTCTTTTGAAAATGTACCTTAGATACTAGTGGTATTCACACCGAGGTTGTTAGTTTGTTAGTCGTTAATCGTTACTTTTTTACACGCATTTTGTTGTTGTATATTTAACGAGCTATCGGATTAACATTTAACAAACTAACGATACGGCACCCCTGATAAAATAGTTGTTAGTTGGTAAATCACAATCAGCTGTTGCTACATGTTGATGTTGTGATTAATTTCTAAAAAAAGTTTTGTGTTTTGGGAATTTTCGTGTACATTGAGAGTATGTTAATTACATGATTTTTTATTTTATTTTAATAAATCATAAACTGTTCTTACAGTGGATAACCAAAAGAAAAAGCGCATTCGCACAAAGATGCAAAAAAAGTGGAGTGAAGTGGAGCAGAAACTGCTGTTGGATTTTGTGTTGGAAAATGTCGATATTGAAG
Source organism: Hydrotaea cyrtoneurina (assembly GCA_958296145.1). Classification (NCBI taxonomy): domain Eukaryota; kingdom Metazoa; phylum Arthropoda; class Insecta; order Diptera; family Muscidae; genus Hydrotaea; species Hydrotaea cyrtoneurina. The sequence goes on from OY282516.1 coordinate 43,062,408, forward strand.
TAATGTAGCACTATTTTGTATATGTTTATAAGATTATGCCAATGACTTATATCTATTTTCAGAGACCAACTAGTACAATCTATTATCAGAAATGTTTGGACCAGACCAAAATTTAATGCAACATGCGAAATGCTACGATGCAAAGTTCGATACTGGAAAGCTACATTTAATAAAGCTGAAGAGTGGCGAAAGTCAACTGGAGCAGGAATTGATGTAAATGTAAACTGTAGCACTATAAAGGGTAATTTGTTCGATTATACGATAATAATTTTGCTTTTCTCACCATTTTCTTTTTAACGATTTGCAGACAAACTGCGAAAAATGTGCCCGTATTATGATCGCCTGGCGGAACTGTTTCACAATAAAACTAACTCAAATGTAGTGATGGAATCTTCAACATTCCATATAGATATCGATGTGCGAGATATAATAGAGGAAGATGGAGATTCCTCATTTACAGACACATTTTCCCCTTTAGAGGAACAGGCTGAATCGGTGTCGTTTGAACCCATGCCACAGGCACCAGCATCTACATCTACATTATTTGTTTTACACTTTCTCGTGGCATGTTTTATTTTTTTCAAAATAATAAATTGTGTCAGAACAATAAATCAGCTGTTTTACTACGAAAGTTACCAGACTACCAAAGTTTTAAAGAGGGGGTCGTTCACAGTTGGTAATTTTAACAAATTAACAAACTACCGAGTAACAAATTAACAACTTCGGTGTGAATACCACTACTGAATTTAAAATTCAATATTGAGTTGAGTTCTACGGTGAAGGTTATTATCTACTAATTATTAAGTATTTACTGTATTAATAGGCAAAGTAATTATTTGCCTGTGGAAATTCAAAACCGTCAAAGGTGGCTACAAAAAAGATTTTAAAACCAGTGTGGACTTTGGAATAGATCTAGCAGTTCTAATATTGAAATACGACAGGCAAACTCCCTCGGATAAATACAAAACTTTGTTTCTGTTTGTAAAAATGTTACACACTTGTCATTATTTTTTTTTTTTTCGAAATTCTCGGTATTTATAATTAAAACTTGTCACATTTGCAACCGAAGTATTTCAGTTACAGTGAAAGCTCTCCTTGCGGACAGCTCTTATAGCCGGACAGCTCTCTTAAGCGGACAAATTTCTCGGTCCCATGCGGTATTTTTGGAGCAAATTAACCTCCGCTTGTCGGACATCTCCCGTTGACGGACAAAATCGCTGCGACTGTCAGTGTCCGCTTAAGAGAGCTTTTACTGTATTTGTAAGTGTACCAATCTCAACGAATTCAACTTGCATTCGAAGAAACGTATGTATTTTTAAAAACATCCCTAAAAGTTGGCTTGAATTACGGTCAATAATGTCTAATTACACAGATGCTGTCAAGAAACGACTAAAAACTGTATGTTTTGAAATTTTCTGGAGTCAATGCGAACAGGAATACTGTAGGGAAAACGGAAGCCATTCTGTGTCTTTCTAGACGTTACATTCAAAGATACAGTGAAAGCTTCGGTGGGCAGATACCGACGGTCGCAGTGGTGTTGTACGTCCACGGGAGATGTCCGCCCAGCGTAGATTAATTTGCTCTAAAAATACCGCATGGAACCGAGAAATTTGTCCCGTTCACGGGAGCTGTTCACGGTGTAGCACTTTTACTGTACTCAGATTTTATTCTATTCAACCGGTTTCAAACCCATTAGAGAGAACTTTTTATATTATTTTACTGTCAGAATATAATTGTCTTCTGATTATGAACAAAAAATAAAAACATTTTGAAATTGAATGCTGTGGACATTGCACATTTGTAAATATTTTTTTATTAGTCTTTTTAAACGAAAGATCGTAATTTTGTTTACTATAGAAAACACTAAAAACTGTGATGTCAGTTATAATGGAAATTACTGGCTATTTGACAATATTTTTTTACCACTATCGTAATTAAACATCTGTCAAAGGGAATGTAATTTGGTATGATTACTCTAGCGCTGTACACAAAGTTTATGATCTATTTCCAGATCAAGATTCGTGTTTTGATTTTTATTCCCCAGCACCAAAGCGGGTTTTTTTGTGTAATTTTTTTTAATTGTAATTTTGTGATAAAGGCCGGACCATTCATATGTAGAAGTAATCGCATTTTCTTTCAATCTAATTTGTAACGCTTCCCAATGTTTCGCCATCAACAATATCAAGCAAACATATTTCGAAAATGCATTAAGCAGTAGGTTCCGGTCAGTGAATACACAAATTATATGGCTCACTGATGCCATAGCACTTCCCTCCCTTTTATAGAATGTTAAAAACTACAAAGCTCTGACGAACATTTTTAGAAATTCGTAAATTTGTTTACCTTAATAAAAAAAAAAAAATAGCCAGTAAAACGTTTGAACTTTTTGCCACATGCCATTTTAACGAAATTCACTGGCTGTTCAGTAAAAAAAAATAATAAAACTACTAAAAGAGTAACGGCTTATATATTGGCAATATTTAACTTGTTGATGTGGGTAATAAACTTTCATCGAATGTGTGAATTGAGAGTAAAAGTGATAACTAACACTAGTCTACGATTAAATCTTTTGTTTGACGATGTTTTTCGATAGTTTTTTTCTTAACATTGTTTAACATCTGGACAGAGCACAACGCCATTGGTCTGTTGATATACAAATATCAATAGACGTTCCACCTAGACTGTGAAAGATTGATCATATAGAACACTAGCTGTTTTGACCAATTGATATGATGTTTTAAAAAATTAACACTCTTAGCGCTCGTTGTTGTCCCACTATGTCTGAAGTTCACTTTCCTACAAATAGTGATCACAAATGTATCGTTTACAAACTAACCACCAAAATGTCTTTAATAGTCGACTACATTCTAGAAAACATACTTTTGTCATTAGTATATCAGCTGTAATGTGGAATTGTGAGATTAAATAAAAAAATAGGTCATAAATAGATAACTGCAACTACTTTCCGGTAAATAAATTACATGTGTTAATTACACTGTCCCACAGCATTTCAGGAACTGCACTGCGATCTTAGATTTCTGAAAGGGTATGTTGTGTAGATAATTTTTGTAGACTAAACTTATAGACAAGCTGTTCTGAGACACCAGTGTTGTAGATAAAGCTCTTTACGCTCATTTACCGAATTACACGCTAACTTAAAACAAAATCTCTGAATTTGCATACAAACTCCGCCATACGTAGCCTTATCTCTATTATACTTGATTTTTGTCTATTTACTTTCTTTAATTTAGTGTCAGCTCAATTATGCTCCAAATAATTCTTGTCATTTCTTAGTGAAAGTTTTAGCAATCAGACTTCGTTACATACATTTCTTTTAAACTCATCACGTCTTTGAATTTACATTAAGGTTATTTTTTTTTGTAAAGGGTGTTTTTTATTGAGGTATAGAACTTCGAATTGAAATAAAACACAAGAAAATCGTTTTAATGTCCATCAATTTGGCTTTATTGGAAGGATAATTTTATACCATTAATGTTTAAATATGATTTCGGGCATGTGGCCGCCGCGGCTGGCTCGAATAAAGCCAATTCTACAGGTCCAATTTTCAACCACTTGTTGGAACCACAACTCATCCATATTCATGCCATCCAATTCGGGAACAAAATAGTCGGTTATGATGGCTCTATACCGGTCTCCATTAACGGTAACTGACTCTCCAGCATTATTTCGGAAGAAGTATGGCCCAATGACTCCACCAGCCCATAGAGCACACCAAACAGTCAGTTTTTGTGGATGTAATGGCATAAAATGGACGGAGCTTGCGGTGAACTTCGCGAACTGAACCATTACTTTCGAAATAAATTTGCACGATTTGCAAGCGTTGTTCTTTTGTCAACCTGTTCATGATGAAATGGCAAACCAAACTAAATATTAATCACTTGACAGCTGACAAAATGGCCGCCAGTTAAAAAAGTGATGCCAACTTAATGTTCTATACCCCAATAAAAAACACCCTTTACAAGTCGGCGTATAATTTTCTTCTTGAGCGTAAATGATTGATGACCCTCACTTAAATGTTCCGGCAAATATTTATACCCTCACCCTATGGATAGGAGGGTATATATCATTTGATACGACCCCAAAGTGTAACACATTGAAATATTCACATCAGACCCTAGGCGTCTTTGAACCAAATTCGATTCATCACTTTCTAAGTCCGTCTGTCCTGCTGGTAAGCACGATAACTTTCGAAAGACTTAAACAATCGCTTTGAAAGTTGGCATGGGTTAATATTTTTCCAAAATTGCTTATGGGGTTGCATATGGGCTATATGGCCACACTCCTTCGGGTAGCTCCCATACAAAACATCTATTTCGCCCATAATATCAATACGTTTAATAATATCAATACGCCCACTTCGATCTTGTCCAAATTTCGTATTTAATAAAGATATAACTGGACAAAGATTCCAACAAAAACTTGTATGTCTGGCCACGCCCTTTCTGGTAGCTCCCATACAAATGTGCCAACCCGACTCTATATTCGGCCTGATACAATCGAGTTTGATTCAATTAAAAACACTTACCAAATTCAAGAATGAACGTACTCATATTGTTTATAGTTTATCTTCATATGGCACCCAGTATATTTGTACTAAATTTCGCAACTTCATACTTATGTACCAACATCTGTTTAGTATTAAGAAGAACTTGAATTGAATTCATTGGCTGGCCTCAATTGGAGTATGTTTTGCAATCAAATTTAGTATGAAGCAAGCATTTTTATACCCTCACCCTACGGGTAGGAGGGTATATATCATTTGATACGACCCAAAAGTGTAACACCTAGAAATATTCACATTAGACCCAAGGTGTCTTTGAACCAAATTCGATTCATGACTTTCTAAATCGTTTGAGCCATGTCCGTCTGTCCGTCCGTCTGTCCGTCTGTCTGTCCTGCTGGTACGCACGATAACTTTCGAAAGAGTTAAACGATCACTCTGAAATTTGGCATGGCTTAATATTTTCCCAAAACTGCTTATGGGATTGCATATGGGCTATATGGCCACACCCCTTCGGGTACCTCCCATACAAATCTGCTATTTCGCCCACTTTAGTAATCGTGTAATAATATCAATATGCCCACTCCGATCTTGGCAAAAATCCGCATTTAGTAAAAGTATAACTGAACAAAGTTTCTGACAAAAACTTGGAAGTCTGGCAACTCCCCTTCTGGTACCTCCCATACAAATGTACCATACCGCCCTTGATAAACCGTCTAATACTATCAGTATAACCAACGCTATCTTGCCCACATTTTGTATTTAGTACAGTTATAGCTAGACAAAGTTTTGGACAAAAACTTGGAAGTCTGGCAACTCCCCTTCTGGTACCTCCCATACAAATGTACCATCCCGCCCCTGATAAACCGTCTAATACTATCAGTATGACCAACGCTATCTTGCCCAAATTTTGTACTTAGTAAACCTATAGCTATACAAAGTTTTGGACAAAAACTTGGAAGTCTGGCAACTCCCCTTCTGGTACCTCCCATACAAATGTACCATCCCGCCCTTGATAAACCGTCTAATACTATCAGTATAACCAACGCTATCTTGCCCACATTTTGTATTTAGTACAGTTATAGCTAGACAAAGTTTTGGAGAAAAACTTGGAAGTCTGGCAACTCCCCTTCTGGTACCTCCCATACAAATGTACCATCCCGCCTACCTTAGAAATCGTGTAGTAACACCAATATGACCAACGCGATCTTGCCCAAATTCTGTATTTAGTAAATCTATAGCTAGACAAAGTTTTGGACAAAAACTTGGAAGTCTGGCAACTCCCCTTCTGGTACCTCCCATACAAATGTACCATCCAATATTTTTCTATAGCATTCGGTATTTTAGGTTGCTATTATGACTTTTCATCAGATGTTACATCAAATGATGGTAGCTACGGTCACTTTTGACTTTCCGATACTTATGAGTATGAGACTTGTATGTTTTTACTGAGGGTGAGGGTATATATAAGTCGGTTTACCCGACTGCAACTTTTTCACTGGTTCTTTTTGTGAATTGACGATAGCTTTTACAGTCTGACTGATGCAAGCACTTTATGAACTCGTATCAGACTTCATCTGCTACGACGGTATTCCGACTGCACATGTGGCATTATTGTCTTAATCCGGATTATGAATGATTGCTTTGATCTCGTCTGGGTCATTCAAACCGATCATCTATGATTGGTCAATGTTTGTAGTTCGTATGTCCAACACTCTGGCTGGGTTGTTTCTTCGTTTTTCTTTCTGTTTCTAGATCTGATGCTGCTTACTTACATATTCTCTGCGGCGGGGAAATCGTTGACAGTGAAAGTATCGTCATGGGAACTGAACTTACCGATTGGTCGGACTGCAGAAGTTCTCTCCGCTTATTTTGCCATTAAAATCCCCCACAAAAATTATGATGCCGGGAGTGGTATATATGTCTGCCCCTGGTGTTCATCGAGTCATATTTCCGTCGACGCATGATCAGAAATTTGGCTGATGAACAAGTATTTGTCCTTCATGCGGATTGTTCGTCGTACAGTGCGTAGTTTGAGAAAAAATGATTTGTAGAAAGTAGAAAAGTAGAAAATATTGCTTTAGCCTTCCTGTATCATTTCACTCATATTCAAATTCGTGGATTATCTTTAATATATTTTAATTCGTAGTTGAGAATGTTATTATTGCCCAAACTCAATACCAGAAACCACAGCCATGTCCCACTCATCCGGATGACATTATTCCAGCTTAATTAAAAACTCGCCAAAAATTATCAATTCTATATTATAATAAAATACAACAAAATCTTACAAGGTCTCGAACAAACCAAATGGAAAATGCAATTCATTTGAAAACAAAAACAATCTTTATTCAGAAATATTCGTTTCCGAGCCGGCAATACAATTATTTGCCATATCCGCCAAATCCACCAAATCCACCTTGTCCTCCACCTTGTCCGCCACCTAACCCGCCACCAAAACCGCCGCCCTGTCCACTGCTCCAAGCATTAGATGTGGAACTAGAGCCGGCTTGGGCGCCACCGAACCCACCACCCTGTCCACCGCCTCCGCCCAATCCACCGCCTCCACCAAAACCGAAAGGACTGCCATATCCGCCATAAGCACGTGGATGACAATACACCGAGGCCACTACAGCCAACACGACCAAGACCATGAAATATTTCATTTTGTTTAATTCGACTTCGAGTTTGTTGAGATTGAATTTCTACTGATTCAGATTATTTTACAAAATCAATTTATATACACTTCCATTGCCTATGAGTAGCTGCATCTAGTCTAAAATCAAAGTCAACGTTCTTGAGTTCAATACGAGTTCTGACAAGAAATATATGGTGACACTGCCTACAAAGGCAAATGTCTCTTTGTAATCAAAATAATAACCATAGTCTCATCTAATTTAATGCAGCTGGGTAATTATTAATTAAATACTAATTTGAATAAATAAATTTGACAATGCGTATTTGAAATTGTCAAATGCCAGTGATTTCTGTACCCTCCACCATAGGGTGGAGTCATGTGGGACCCTATAAAGTATAGACAATATAGATCTCGACGATTGGCTAGATCTCTGTCTCTTCTAGTTCTCTATAGTTCAGAAATTGATTTGTAGGTCAGTGTAATTGACTAACCAAATTGTTATTTTTACAACAGTGAACGTTTCTGTTCCGAGTCTTGGGTTTATTTCAATATTTTCCACTTTCCACTCCAATGTATGGGAAAATTAGACTTTCAGCGACTAAGGGGCCCCAAGAGGAGCTAATGGAAGCCATGCAATTAAAAAGCACTGCTCAAAAGGACACGAAGGACATCGCTAGAACATCAGAGGCGCTTAAGTACGGTCAAAGAATCGCAGATTGAAGGTAATAAACAAATTTGCTTTTAAGGTGTTAACGTCGATTTTTTTTTCTTTCATGTTTTTCTCGAAATTGCTTATCTCAAAATCTATTGTACCGGAATTTTGAATAAAAAATTTGTTCCACAAAATGCTAGGTGGAGAAATCTTGTACACCGTCATCAAGAATTTTATGAAAAATGTTGCATATCTCCTCCTTTTTTATTGTTTCAATATTTTTTTTTTGGCGTGGAAATTTAAAATGGTTTTTTCGTGTGCGTTGAGAAATACAGTTTCGTTAAGTTTCATATTAAAGTTATTTTTGTTGGGCATCAAATTTGTGTATGTATATGATTTCTTTAAAGAACAGTGGGCAAAAATTTAAAAAAATAAAAATTTTTATAGGAAAAATATTATTCATAAAACGTAAATAAAAATTCATAAAACGTTGAAAAAATTCTAAACTATTCGTTCTATTTTATTTTCAAATAGCTAGCACTTTATTGAGAAAAGCTATAGGTGAAGAAAATCTAAGAATAAATGGGGAAGTTATAGCTTTTTTGTGTAGAAGTACCAGATCAACAAAAAAAAAATGTTGCTAAAAAATTTTCATATTCCATAGTATCCGAATTCTCAAAGTGGACGTGGCCACCACCTTGGATTTTTAGAGACACCATGTACGATTTCCAAAATCATTTTAAAAAAGGTATTGATTTTTCGATTAAAAAAAGACTTTTTATTAGAAATTATCTTGTTGTTTTATTTGTTACAATTGAAATTTCTATTGGACTTAAAAAAACACGCTATATAAGCCCTCTGTAGGTGAGGGTATACGTAAATCGGGTCATTGTACCATATTTTGTACTGGTTTTATTAATAGCTTGATATGATAATATTTATAATAAATTAAGCAAATCCAAGTAAAAAAAAATATAAAAAAAATTCCCAACGATGCGGGAATAAAAAAAGAAATTTACTTTGTGTCTAAAAGACAAAATGACAAATTTGCTTACGTTGGCTGGGAACGATAAATATGTAAATATTAAAATACAATTTTCTTCCTATACAACCTCTACAGGTTTGCGAAAACATTTGGATAATTATTTTAATTACATTATGGAACTATCAAATATTTCCTAGTAATAAATAAACAAAAACATAGGGGATACTCTTCATCGATGGGATATACATACATAAGTGCTATTCTATATCCAAAATTGAGCATTATTAATCAGTTTCAAAACTAGAAAAATTCCAAGTTAGTTGAAAAAAAAAATATCGTGGCTCTGGATATTTCCAAGGCGTTCGATAGTGTCTGGCACGGAGCACTGATATCAAAACTTATTGCATATGATGTCAGTAATACCTTCTCTCAATTCATATCGAGTTTTCTCAGAGATCGCTCTATACGAGTTGTTATAGATGGGGTCTCATCCAACGAGCATATGTTGACCGCTGTCCTCTCTCCTTCTCTATTTCCTAATTTTCATTGACGAACTGTTGTTAATCCTATCTACTCTTTTGCGGACAACATAAACATCTGCCATTCATACTCATATGATCATCGGTCTCGGCCTTCAAGTGTTTAGGCTTTTTGAAGCGGTGCAAGAAATACTTCACCTCATCTGATCTGGTAAATATTGACACCACATTCGGCCTAAAATGGAATATAACTCCCCTATATGGACAGGGGCTTCAAAGACATCTTCGTAGAAGCTAGGTCCGTACAGAGGAGAGCAGTGGGGATGATAGGAGATAGTAGGATATCCAACTCTATTGTGTCCCTGCAGCATCGAGGGATTATGGGATGTATACCGCTGTTCTATAGATATTTTAACGGTATCTGTTCCTCCACGCGGCTTTCCAGGGACTCTCATCCGTTTGTTGCCAAGTTGCCGGTTGATCGGATGACTCACTATAGAGAAAATTCTCTCTTCAGCCGAACCATTCGTATGTGGAATATTCTTTCAGCATATGTGTTTTCTGCCGGTTGCGACATTCTGGAATTCAAAACAAATGTCAACAAACACTGCTCTCTCTATCCTACTTCCGCTAACACAGTGCTTTGCACTTATAGGGGAACCATCAGAGTGTTGATCTCCAAAAAAAATTTAATTAGAATTGCAATTAAGTATTGTATTGCTTTTAGAAGACATATCAGTGATCCACGACATAATGATTAACCTCAATAATAACTTTTCCCAGAGTCCACAAGCTTTGCTGGGTATAATATAACATAAACTCGATCATAAATACTATTTTAGTTGATTTATGATGCAATTTGCACTCATGTTTAATTTGAACCGTAAGTCGTAGGGAACAGTTTACAGGAGTAGTCCAACTTTCATCGAGTATTGTAAGCGGGCGCCATTGATGTCTACCCAAGCGGCCTTCCCAACGTACTCTGAGTCCATATCAATATCACGACAATACGTTGAATATAAATGTCATTTAAATACATTAAATAATTTGTCAACAATGATAATATAACAATTGTTTACAATAAATCATAACAAAGTTGGAACACGTAAGTAAGATGATCAATTACAACACTAACAACAACGTAAAATTCCCCGCACAGTGGTGTGTCGTCATCTGTCACTGAAGAAACCTTAGTCCATTGACATAAGTACGCCAATGTCAGCACACAGACCAGACCAGCGAATCGATTTCATTTAATGATTTAAAATTTACATCAATTTCCATACTATTTGTGTAGACATACACACCTGGGGGAATACGCGTTACATGTGAATGAATTCAGTAGAATCTCCGTAATGTTATCAACATTGGTGTCATTGTAGGCACTCCAAATCTCCATGCCCTAGTCTTTCTCTAATTAACTTCACAAATTTTGTCCATTTGGTTTTATTTCGAAAGTTTATTTGGTTTGGCGGTTGCATTGCTATCTTAAATCGTATGTAACGGTGGTCAGAAAAATACTGTTTTGCGTCTTTTAAATTGTCTGAACATAATACTTCTTCCGTTTATTAATGTTAGTACCACCTTACGCAACATGGTGAGAGTTAGCGTCGCAACCAACTGGTACTTCGTTACCTTTTTGTTTGATTAACCTCACAAGGCGTTGTAGTTCCGAAGTGGGTTGAGTCGAAAGACACCTATATTGATGGAAGGTTTACAATTCCATTTCGATGTTGGCAACTCTGGAGAGGAAAGATTACATAAATTATTGTGGCATATGATACAGGTCCTTGGTCTAGTTCCCATATTTGCATAGAACAATTGGTAATTGACATGGTTCAATCCAGTAACCTTGCTTCGAATCGTCCAGGGTTCTTGGATCAAGGCAACATTAGTCTTATTTATTTATTTCCATCAAACCATTGTTTTCGACTCTTTCCGATGGAGTTTTATCTGAATGATCTCAATCATTGGCCCTACAGTAAATGGGCTTCTTGGGAGTTAGAGGTGGTGGATTCGGCTCCCTCTTGGTTGTTTGACTGCGAAGGGCGCTTCACTTCATTGCAGTATTTACTCCAATTTTAAAAAAGACTGCTTTTGGCACGTAAAGGGTGTTTTTTATTGAGGTATAGAACTTCGAATTGAAATAAAACACAAGAAAATCGTTTTAATGTCCATCAATTTGGCTTTATTGGAAGGATAATTTTATGCCATTAATGTTTAAATATGATTTCGGGCATGTGGCCGCCGCGGCTGGCTCGAATAAAGCCAATTCTACAGGTCCAATTTTCCAATTGTGATGAAAATCAGCATCGAGATGAATCTCATTTTCGGCCCATACACCAAAATCACGACGCATTGCATGGTCTCGCGGCTTTAATTCTTGCACAAGCTGGATCTTGTAAGGTCGCAAGCCAAGATCTTTGCGCAAAATCTTCCATAAAGTTGATGGGCAAAGCTCCAATTGCTGTGCACGGTGGCGAATCGATTCATTCGGACGGAGCTTGCGGTGAACTTCGCAAACTGAACCATTACTTTCGAAATAAATTTGCACGATTTGCAAGCGTTGTTCTTTTGTCAACCTGTTCATGATGAAATGGCAAACCAAACTAAATATTAATCACTTGACAGCTGACAAAATGGCCGCCAGTTAAAAAAGTGATGCCAACTTTAAGTTCTATACCCCAATAAAAAACACCCTTTAGAACGCCATGCCCTTTGTCTTGGCCTCGCTGGACATGGAGAGCTTATCCAAGCGGTTCTATGAAAAATACCCCCCAAAAAAACCATGAATGCCCCAAATGAAGAATTCTCCAAAATAAATGAAAAATCCTCGCTAAAGCACAATAACAAAATTTCCCCAAAAATTCTGCAAAATCTCCCAAACAATTTATGAAAAATTACCCAATGCAAAATACCCCCAAATGTTATGAGTGTGCCCTAATGATGAGAGTGAATTGTTTACACCTTAGAAATCACTTCTCTCTGTCACTAAGATGTCGGTATGCATTACTCACACACATTCCACTATAAAGCCACAACTCAAAATTTGTATTTTTCGAGTTTAGTTGTTAGAAAACGAGTATGTCTCTCATCATGTGGCATTTGAAACCAGAATATTTTTTCAAGTTTTCTGAAAATTGCATAATTTGGAGATGTGCTTCATTTAGTGGAATAGATGCGATCTGTCGAAGTAACCATACAAGTGTAAGCCAAAGTATTAAGTGCACTTTGAAGTTCAAGTTTAAATTCTTTGCTGTTAAAGCTGGTGATGGTGGCAAGAAACGTTTCGACGAACGGTAACACGGTCACTGCCCAGCAACACCATGATGACCATGCCGACAATACTGACCTCGTGGCAGATCTTTGACAATACTTGGGCAACATTCAATACTTTCAATAATAAAATCTATCGATATTTGTGGCGTTTGGTATTAAGTTTCTAATTTTTTCCCCTCCAATTAGCCACACGTGAGTGATTCTGGTCAAGTTAGTTTACTCGCCATAGTTTTCCACGATTCATTGCAGTCGGATAAATTTCTTAATTTTCATATAAAGTGTCGTCGAATCGCAATTGCAATCACAGTTGGAAATTAAAGTTTCGTTACATCTGAAACAACAGCGAGCCGCAGTTTTAATTCTAGTATCACAGACATTGCCATAGAAATCTGACAGGAAAATGCGTTTCGTTTTGTGCTTCATCCTTTTGGCTGCATTGACCATTTGTGGCATTGGCGCAACTCCTGCTGACGATCAGGTCCAGGCCGTTCAAAAATCTCTGCAGGAGGTGGATGTTCAAGGGCATGCAAATGCCGGTGATCGTTTAGTGCGCCAATATGGACGTTATGGTGGTGGCAGACGCGGCGGTCGCTATCGTGGACGTAAATGAAGAATTTGGGAAAATTCAAGTATCTTTAAGTGAAATGTGAAATGGAAACACTAACAAAGTTTAAGGCACCGATCGATTGTGTCGCTTAGAATGTTGGACCATAATAAAAGTAGTGCTTTGTATTACACTTTAATTTGTTATTCAATTTACGAGTTTTTTCGTTGACAGTAAATACTGAATATACGCCCATTTAATGGTGAGGGAAGATAACAAGTGGAAAAGGTGGAAAAACATACTGACGCACAAGCATTTCAGAACCATTTTATTTATTCGTCAAGTTCTTCTGCATTTAGATGTATTTACTAGGATGTGAATTCCGAAAAAACAAAAACAATTTTGGGTGGTTTTCAATATCTGAAACTGTTGCTTTCTTCCCCATCCTGCCAGAGAGCATTATGCCAAATTTAGTGAAAATAAAATTTGGAAAAACTATGTCTCATATTTTGATATCCTCCTACACCATTAAAATTTCTATACGCTCATGACTTAGATGGTTCTGGCCAAAAAAATAGTGATAGTTGTCTTCATAGTCTATGGAGACAATCTAAGCAAGGAAGGCGAGGTACCTCGGTCAGAAGCGTTGATGACTCTGATCCAACAATTGGAATTTCTTCTCAGCTCACCTCCTATAATTTGTTTCTACGGGTTATATTCTGCTCTTTCTCATAGTGTTCATAGGTATTTTGGACCAAGTCATGAACCGAACCGATCGAAATTTTGCTAATTCTTTAGGGAAAAATATCGTAAATTTTGGTGTTGAAAATTTAATAGATCTAAATAAATAAAAATTAATTGACGCAAGAACGTTACTTAGTAACTCTATTTGGTTGATTTCTTTATTGTTTCGTGGATTCCAGGACAAGGTTTCTATGATAAAATTCGAATAAGAGCTTCAAACGATGATTTTGTATGTTATTTTTGTACTGAATTTCATTTCCGAATGACATTTTAAGGAGAAAAATGTGAAAATCGGAGTGGAAAACTTAGAAAATTCTGAAAGGAAATCAACTTTTAGAAATGCCAAATAGACGTTGTGGAAAATTTGAAAATCGACTGAAAGTTGCGTATTTATATCGAAAATTTGAATGTATTGACCAATGTAACTATACCAGTGAGGCTTAGACATTTTGGTCGGAGTAAACGCTCAGCAATCCAACAACATAATCAGAATGCAAATGAGACGGACGATGAGGTTTTGGAGGAAAATTGCTTTCGAATTTTTCCAGTGCATGACTGCACCGTGCAATGCCTTACAATTTTGACACCAAAGGCTCCTGCTGAGCTGTGAAATGTCGAAAATTATTTCAATTCGCTATTGATATGTATTTAAAAATCGAAACAGAACATCTGAAATACATGCGTTGAAATCAGAAACAATTGCAGTCTGAGCAATACATACGTCTGTGCAATGCCTCTAATGCAGAAGGAAATGCAAACAATGTCGGCCAGATACGTATGTTGGAAACCGTAGGCAATGAAAGATTTACGCCATCATCAGAACAACTTTTCTTGGAAATAAATAAAGCCCGGTATTTCGGTAGCTATGACTTTTGAAGCTTTAAATCGTTCACATTTGACAATTAGAAACTCCGTCATTACTAAAAATGGAACGATACACGCTTCAACAACGCACTGAAATTTTTAAAATTCAGTACAAAAATTGGGAAAATCTTGCAGTCACATTTCGCAAAACTAAAGCATTTTTGGGTCGTCGTGAGGCACCTTGTCGGACCGCAATACAGAAATTGGTGGACAAATTCGAGCTGTTGGGACAAGTTAGTGATGTGAAGAATAAAAACCGTTCACGTTGCTCAAGAACAACTGAGAAGATCGCTGCTGTAGCCCAAAGTTTCCCGTGTAATTTAAAAAATATCAATTTTTAGTCAAATCGATGGCCAATTGTATTTGTTTGAGTCGATCGATTCTATTACAGATCCAAATGAACTTGTCAACTATCCAACTGAATTCCTTAACTCACGGGAATGCCGCCGTAGAGTTATATAGTTGCAACCAAAAGTCGACTTTTCGACCTTTTGACTTTTTCAGAAATTTAAAAAGTCGATTTTTAGACTTTTCGAGTTTTTGTGAATTACAACTCGATTTAAGTTGACTTTTCGACTTTTTAATTGAAAATACATAACACAATTTTATTCAAACGTATACAAATTCATGTTTATGACGTAACAAATTATAAAAAACCAAGTGATCAATTCAGTTTCACTTTGTGGTATATAAAACTAAATGTCTACTTGGATTATAACCACATACCCTGTTCAATAGATCGTTGAAAAACGAACGCTATATAAAGAGAACAGAAATTTACCATCGGAATACTTTTGCTAAGAGTTACATTATTTTCAGTCTCAACGTTTTCTAAACGTCTGTTACTCAATTTCAACTCCAGTACGCATATTTGGTGCTTCAGATCGTGAACTTGAATCATTTCCAGAATTGAGAAGGAATCAGCGAAGATGGGTCTAATAGTGAACGAGGACAAAACAAAATTTATGCTAGCCACTGCCAGGCAAACTTCGCGACGAAAGAAAGGCGACATACTGAAGGCCGGCAATTGCAATGTCGAGGTAGTGGAAGAATTTGTATACCTCGGCTCCGCCATTAATAGAAATAATAATGTCAGCATCGAAATAAAGCGAAGGATAGTACTGGCAAATAGATGTTATTTCGGGCAACAATTCAGGAACAGAGCTTTCTCTCGTCGAACTAAAATAACACTGTACAACACTCTTTTTCTGCCTGTGCTTCTTTATGGCGCCGAAACGTGGGTACTTGCGAAAGAAGATGAAGCTGTGCTGGGTGTATTTGAGAGAAAAATCCTTCGCAAAATCTATGGACCTATCTGTGTTAACGAGGAGTATAGACGTCGAACGAACCGTGAACTGTATGAGCTATATCCCGACATGAACGTAGTTAAGCGCATCAAGCGCTGGGTCATGTCGGTCGAATGAATACAAACGCTCCAGCCAGAAAGGCTTTGGACGACAACTACCAGGGAAGGTAGTTTATGAATCACATGCTATTCTAAGAGTGACAGCTGTTTTTCGCTTGAAATCTTGACAGAAGTCAGTATCACAACTTAATACTGTTTATCTCCGACAGTGCGTTAATTGAAAATAACTTTTGACCAAAACAAAGCACACAACGCTTTCTTAAAAAAAATTGTAATTTGCTAGTGAGTAAAGATTTAAAGTTCGCGTCATCGTATGGTGCGCACGGACGAGAATGTGCTTGCCGGAGCAGAGGGTATTGGACTCAGTCCTGGAAAATCGACTCGTTATCGATCTCAACAACTGAACATTTCACGTAGCAGCCTGATGCGAATTTTACACTAAGACCTTGCATTATTCGGTTACAACGAACAATTGACTCTTTATTTAGAGGCACATGACCATCGGTTTCGTGGTGCGTTTTGATTCTGCGCCCTAGATTTGTAAAATGTTTTTTTCTACCGAAGCGCATTTTCATTCCGGCAGCTATCTTAACCCTAAGCGTACCAGGTAGTGCCTACGGGTCACTATTGATATTAATATGTAATATGTGTATGTATTTTATATTACATTAAGGGGCATATAGACACATCAAATGGTTGGACAAACTCGGCATATGTATTGGTAAAATACTTTTTGCTTTGCATACAGACATGTCAAACATAGTATTTCAAACATTAATTTTTATGGTTACGTTGAAGTGTAAACACGTTTGGTTTCTTATCGGCTGATTGTTATTTAATTTTTGTGTGTTCTGTGAACAGAAGGAAAATACATAATATGAGTGACATTCCATTTTCCCGCTATTCGGTTGAGATGTTGCCTCGTTACTATCCATTTAAAAATGCGTAATGTTTGATCAAACAGTCAATTGCGATACAGACACATCAACGTTGACGCCTCGTTTGAAGAAAAATCAAATCGTTTTGATATTGCTTCAAACAACATACAGATGTATACATGTGACGTTTCTCACTCACACACTCTCAATGTTTGTCAAACCGTTGATGTGTCTATATGCCCCTTTAGTCATTTTTGTTCCATACGTCAAATAGTTTATTTCAAAAAAACTTCCATTAGCATTTTTTTACTTTTAGTTTTTATAAACCATTTTGAGTTTAACTGGCGTTACTTTAAGTTACCAATTTAGCTTGGTACGAATACCGTTAACAAGGCCAACTGCCGGATTTGAAGATTGAAAAAACCGCATGAGAGCGTCGAGAAGCCAATGCATCCTCAGAGAGTGACAATTTGGTGCAGAGTTTGAAGCAGTCGAATTTGTGTGAGCGTGAGAAATCTAGATTCCTTGGATCGTGGTTTCGATTAACGGTGATAAGCAAATAAACCAGATGGAAGACATACACTTGATTGATTTTGAGTTGATGCAGGCTGTCTAGAAAAACTAAATTTTTGCTAATTGTTTTGATTTGTTAAAAAAAAACTATATTTGACCAACCCTTTACATGCCTATTTCACCTAATAGTCCATCAAGGAACTGATGGGGATCTATTCTCAAATCACGATATAAGAGTTATCCTAGCTGACGGGGACCGACTCACAGCTGTCTTCAAGTGGTCTAAGGTATAAAAAAAAACTGCCGCTAAAAACGGCCGAATGGAATTTTTTATGCTCGGCGATACCTTTAAAACGCACTTTTGAGCGAAATCCGACCTGATCATGTATGAAAATGGTGAAATTTTTTATATTTGGACTATCAGTAATGGACTAAATGGTGCATCTAAAATTGACAAACTGCCATGCAAATTGAAAATTAAACAAGAAATTAGCATCAAAATATGTTTCCAAGAAGTTAGGAGGGGAAAGGTACATCCCTGTGGTTCTGCATCAGCTGCTCGTGATAATTGTCAACAAATAGTGGTCAGTAAGCTGCCTCAGAAACAGCAAGAACAAGTCGCAACGTATATTATAAACCGGAAAATAGAACCAAGAGCTAATAGCATAACAAATGTTGACTTGGAATTGAGTACGTTGGGGTTAAAATCCAGAATTATCATCAATCCAGCCACGAGTTCACAGGTAACCTTCAGTTCTGATATGTTACACAATTTCCAAGTACACATCGTTTGTGAAAATTATCAATTTTTTAAATGTGAAAAATACAGAAAAAATATTCACAGTTCCAACTGTAGTTATGAGTTTTTTTTGTAGAACCATCCTCCCCCCATTTACCATTCGTACTTAAATGTGCTCTAATATCTACAAAAGAAGTTTCCGAAGTATAAACTATCTTATTTCAACCTAAATTAGATTGTAGACAGTAGAAGACAGCAAAATTTGAAAAAACATTTTTTTCTTCAAATCGAAAATATAAATAATGTCACCATTTTCATACATGATCAGGTAGGATTTCGCGCAAAAGTGCGTTTTAAAGGTATCGCCGAGCATAAAAAATTCCATTCGGCCGTTTTTAGCGGCAGTTTTTTTTATACCTTAAACCACTTGAAGACAGCTGTGGACTGCAGTGCGTTTCATGGTTACAGCTGGCACGGAATTAAAACGATTGGAAGCATTCGAACTGCAAATGCTTCGAAGGAATAATTGAAATTACTCTATTATTCGTAAATCAGACACTTAAAGCGAATATCGTGCAGGCCAATCGTAAGGAGGTGCAAAAATGTCACCAAGGTCTTGGAAAATATGCTGAAAGATAAATGTTTGTTGATTTTTCACGAGGGCTTAACAAAAAATGTCAGTTGGACCACCCTTTACGTACGCATTATCTCCAATAGTCCATGAAAGAACTGATGGGGATTTACTCTCATATCAGTGATACGTTATACACGCTGACCGGGACCCACTGGTTACAGCTGGCACGGAATTGCAAAGATTGAAAGCATTTGGTTTACAAATTGGAAAAGTTCGCTAAGAAATGTCTTAGCAGGATATTAACCTGGGTTTGTTATGTGCCTGACGTTATTACACTACGGTCGCTCGCAAATAGTCCCCGATAACTATTTCAAACGGTAAACAGTTTATAAAAACTTACAGAAAATAATGAGAAATTAATTTTGCATGATCACAAAAACTCCGGGAATGCTGAAACTCAGCCCTTGGGCCAATGCATTTCTAAATTGTAATCTTCGCAACATTATGGGTCAACATGTTGTTGGGTCGATCGTATCCGCCCTACGAAGTTCGAAGTGTTATTTCCTTACTCCAGTTTATTTGTGGCCTGGAAATAGTTTATTAACTTTTAAAATACTTTTAATCGTACCTGCATGACCATTACCAGTGTGGGTGAGCCTTAAATGGTCACCTTGTAAACTGCTCTTACTGTGTTGAACGCCGAATTATTTTTTCTGAAATCCTGGATGTTTCCCATGGGATATTGTACTATATAATTATTACCGTTTTTTGTTTGTTTCTATGAATCACTGCATTACCATGAATCAAATGTCCCACAGTTGG
Organism: Hydrotaea cyrtoneurina; assembly: GCA_958296145.1. Taxonomy (NCBI): domain Eukaryota; kingdom Metazoa; phylum Arthropoda; class Insecta; order Diptera; family Muscidae; genus Hydrotaea; species Hydrotaea cyrtoneurina. The sequence goes on from OY282516.1 coordinate 43,082,007, forward strand.
TTCAAAGTTACCACACATTTTCTAATATATGTCCTTATTCAGTGAAAACACTAGAGCACGATTCCTTTGACAAAAGGCTTAATTTTATTTATTCACATTTGTGATTTTTGATTTTTGTTCTCAATGATGCAATCGCAAATTCCTTATAACGTTGAGTCCTGTCGGTATAAATTGTATTTAGCCGTAGAAGCCACCACGGTAGCCACCACGGTAGCCACCATAACCGCCGCGGTATCCACCATAACCACCGCGATAGCCACCATAACCTCCGCCAAATCCTCCACGGTAGCCACCATATCCGCCACGATAACCACCATAACCGCCATAACCACCATATCCGAATTGGCGAGCTTCACGATCACCGGCATTCTCATGACCCTGGACATCTACATCGTACAACGACTGGGGAGCCTCGTCGGCACTGTCGACGGGAGAGGCCACAGCAACGGCAACAAGGGCCAACAAAGCACAGCACACCAAGAAACGCATTTTGCTAGGGAAGATTTCTTTAAACCGAACTATTCACAATGAGTGTTTTTCAAATTCTGATGCTTTTGCTAGCGCCAACGACCCATTATATACACGTAGGTCTGTAATACAACTCACGGATGACTTTCATTCATCGCCAGAGCCAAAGTCTATCAGCCCGATCCCTCCACTCACCATCGGCACAGGGCAGCGATCGTCAGACGGCGGCAGATTTACGCTCACAATAGTTTGAAATACACGTATTCGCATGCTCACACACTTGTCCGATTTTCCATAGAGATTTTTGGTGAAATCTGTTCTACGTAATCAACGAAATGGCAATAACAAGAAACACACCGGCGAAGTGACGACACGACGGACGGACGGACGGATGAATAGACGGGCGGTCGTTAATGTAAGCTTAGATTTGTTATTAATATTTTCGCAGCGAATGCGGTTGTTTGTTTGTCTTTTCGTAGATTTTGAGTGGTCGACAGACACATCAATAAAAACAACTCCCTCATTTTACCGGCTATGACTATGACCGTCTTAACCCTTAAGTGAAACTTGAGATTTTTTTACTTTTAATGACAACAAAGTTTGATAAACGTGCAAATGCCAACTGCCATACATGACAGCGAGAATCATGTGAACGCGGATAAGGTCTCACATGGATTGTTTTGCAAAACAAAATATCGAGATTTCTTATTTCTATGGCGTATCTGACAGGACGGTAGTGTGTGCGACTATCGTACAGTGAACCAAGGTTGGAAACCTGGTAAGACCATCAAACAATTTTCAGTGGCTCTCTAGAAAATGTATTAGCCGTTAGGAGTCGGCTTTACAGTAGGTCCCAGTCAGTGGGTATACAAATTATATCGTGCACAGCCCGCTGCTTTGAAAGAAGTTCCCCGTCTGTTCCTTCATGGAATGTTGAGGGAAATAAGTCAGTATGTAATAGGTGAAAAATTGCCGGAAAAGGGTTGTAAAAAACATCCAGAATTTCCAAAAAAAAATCGATCTTCATATTTCTATACCGTGTCTGGGCCAGAGAAAAAGTGTAGAGCAGTTCCACGGTGCTAAAACTGGTCAGTACTTTTACATATCTTTTGGAATTTGTTTTAATACGTCCAATTGTAGTTTAGATAATCTCACTGGAGTTAAATGGGAACTTATTTGTTGACACTCAAAATCGACGAAAGTGGTAGAACGAGATGTATCCGGTACTTGCGAAAGCAGGGTGTAGTACCGAGCAAACTTCCTCTTGAAATGTGTGGATTTCCCTGAGCTAACGAAGAGTCCAGACGTCGAACCCGGAACTGTATTAGGAATGTAACGAATGTGGGTTTATCGAAGAAAGTGAATCTTGTTTTTTTTTTCGAATGAGAAAGCAAAAGCGAATATTTTAAAAAGTGTTTTTTTTTTTTTTTTTTTTTTTTTTTTTTTGCAAATGACCACGTAATAGTCGAATTGCAGATAACGTAGAGAAGATCAAAGATTTCTTAATGAGGACAACACAACACAGCATAACGCAAAATGACGTAAACGCCATTTTTTAATGAAATGCGATAGAAAATTGTGAAACGCTCTTAATCCCAAAATATTAAAAATTAATATTTTATATTCAATGGTATCGTAAGAACTATACGGCCTAATGATCACACAAAAAAACCCTCACCTGTGAAATTTATTATTTATTATTTATTTATTCTTGAGCAGCGACAAATAACCATGATGAATGAAATATATACCATGGGTATAGAAATAAAAATTCATGCCAATCCAAAGGCGCATTTCAAAAAATTCTAAATATGCCTTTCCGGCGTTCCCATAAATATGGACATAGCCATGTATGTAATTTAAAGAACATTTCTTAACTAAACATAATAGAAACATATTTTTAAAAATTAACATAGCACTCATAACAATGACGGGCCTAGAGGTCCATATTCAATTTACATTTTATTGACCTGCGTGTATAATTCGAACCCCTCAAATCCAGAATAACACCCACATCACTCTATACCGACAATGACATATTGGACCTCACTCCATTTGTATTGCGGAACTCTCTAATTACTTTTTAAATATTCAGTACACCATACTCAAAGCTTTGATTTTATAGAAAATAGACGGCAACCAATGTAAATGTAGTGACAAATAGGAATCCGTTTCTTATGAGAATCCGTTTCAATTCCATTTCATACTGTTACCTATTTGCCATACCAACGATGACATTTGAGTGTTAAATCGGAGCTTCCGCATTATTCACACATTTCATTTCATTTCAGTTTATTTTCTTAATGGAAAAGTACGCACACAACTTCATTCATTCATTAAAAACAACAAAAACTCATTTACGGAAAAATTACTAAACATTTCGCTTGCATCGCTTAGATATTAAAATATTCTAATATTATTCATGTCAATGGGGATTTCTACAAATCGTTAATGATCTGAAAATGTGTCTTTTGGCATAAAATGTTTTTAGATTATTTCAAAAATTAGTTGTTTTGTGTATTTCGGAATTTCCAGACTCCAAAGAAACAGAACAAACAGAAAACAATTTGTATATGAAGAAAATAACATAATGATTTTATTTTTTTTTTTGTATTTAAAGTCGTTAATTAGACCTGGAATTGTAGTTTGTCATATTGTGATGATTCGTTTGTGGGTTATAAACTTTATATACGGCAAGTTACGATAGCGACTTAAATATTCATAAACACAACGTGAACATGCCCACATCAAATTGACAGATTGGAACTGGTCTAGATGCCCTTCAGGCTATTCATTTATTACATACTCTATTAGGACAAACAGCTCAAATATTATTCAAAATTTCACTAATCGACGACAGTATGATGAATTGGCAGATCATCACAACACCTTTGGTTGGTATACAATTTTCTCCTCATAACGTTTTCTGGCGATTTCATGAATTTTTAATCGATCATTTTATAGATTCGGGTGGCTTTCATCAGCTGGATCTTGGACTCCTAATCAATTGATGACAAATATATATTTTTTGTTTGTTTTCAGTTTCCCTGATCTGTCATTGTCATCTGTCCATTTCTTCTGAGACTCTCAGTTTAGGAGAAATATTGATCGCAGATTCTCAATGCAGCCGACGCATACATATGTAACTAGTCGAGAGTCTTGTGTGGAGTTTCCTGATTGGATGGTCATTGTAGTCTTTTCATAAATTTTTCGGGAATACAACGTTTTAGTTTAAACTCATGATTGCCATGACATATGCCCGACTCATCTTTCAGCTGTTAATTGTGAAACAATTGAGTTTATTTAGCACATAAAACATTTCGCAACAGCGCTTTATTTGTCATCTTCGTTTTCTTTTGTTATTTCAAATGAATTCTAAGTGGAATTACTACATGCTAAGCATGTATTGTTTCCTTTCTCAAACAATTTCGTTTATTACATCAATACGATGCACAACGCTTGTTCATTTAGCATTTTTATACAATTGCAGCAGCAGGTTCCCAGTTCAACAAAAAAAACAACAATAGAAACAATATCCTGTACGTTAAAAGGAAATTGTTGTACAGTGAGTAATTTTTTGGCATAAAGAACTTGGAAAAAATGTAAATAACTGGAGAGTAAATATTACCCGCTTAATTGCCTTCAAGCTTGATACTATCAACGAGGTGAGTATGCACACACAAACGCAACTTTGGTCAATACTTTCATACACGCTCCAAGAGAAGCGCCTTTTCTGCAAACATACATACATAAAATAAAACAAATAATAATATGAATTTCAAAAATCCAATTTTTTTAAATTATTTTTTTACACTCAATAGTTGCGTCAACGTTTCGTATATTTGTCATTTGTTTAAACAAATCATTGTGAGCGTTGTGGCATTTCTTTTTTCCTAAACTGGTGTTGCTTTTTAGTGTTCACAAGCAAAACTGTCTCAGTTGGTGTACATACGGGAAACAAAAAATTAGACACCCAAAGGAGTCACTGTTTCGTGAGGTTTCGTGATCTTGTGGAGTCATTCGAAACTGCTTCTTCGAAAATTATACCGGTAACGATGTGAAGGGTGTTCGTTATGGTGACATGATAAGAATCTGAATTAGACAACATGGACTTGGGCTATACGTGGTTTCAATACGAGGACGATATCACATGCCGCACGTCGCAGGAAAATGGCACGAAACAAACGTGGAAATGAACCATTCACTCACAAAACAGCAAGGTCTAATGACAACCAAGATCTTGCTATTGGACACCGTTTTCTTTCTCTGGGGTTATGCCAATAAGACAGAAATATAGAACGAAATCATAATGTACTTTTTGTCTATCAGACATTCACTTGTATATCAGTGCACACTGATTTACTGCGCCCTTTACTCTAAAAACAAAACAACTGATTGATCGATGCGCCCACAAGCGAATACTGTACCCTGTTTGATTTTTCAAAACCGAATAAACAGTATTCGTTTTTAGCATTCGGCTTATTCGCTTTGGTTCTGCAAAATGAAGGCGATATGTTATCAGTGAAGGTAAATCGTGCCGTTATTGATCTAATTAAGTGTTCAGTAACCAGGTGGCAAACACAACTCGCAAAAAAAATACATATTTATTACATTAATTGCATTATTGTGTTTGTCAAGCAAAATCCTTTTCTAGGGTAATACTAAGTAAGTGGGATCGTTGGAAGATCATTTCGAATTTAAAGACAACGAGATATTTATCTATATCTGTATTTGTATAGTGGATGTTAGTATGTATGTAACGTATGGACTCAAATACGACTGGACCGATTTTGAAGCAATGTTCAGACAATCTTCAGAATCAAAAACCAGGTGACTGTAGGCTGTAATAGGTTACGATCGGACGAATCGGCGTGACCGAGCTCACACACGTCAAAACTTGGAAGGGTCATATCTCTGGTTGCAGATAATAAGTGTTACACGTGTAAACAGGCTCGGGTCAGCTATTATTTCTAAAAGTTCGTAAGTTATTAAGGTGTCTAAATGAGGTAGTAGTAATTTATGGATTATCATCTTTCAAAGGGTCTAACTCCGGTCAACGTGAGTCAACTTTAGATTTAAATAATATATATACTCACCCGACCCGAAGGTTGAGGGTATAAAAAGGAAAGAAAAATTTCTAACGCAAGGCCTAAAACCTAGACATGAAAATACAGGGTTCCCCAACAAGAGGTGTTATTTTGGTATTCAAAGAAAAATGACATTTTTTGAGATAAATGATCGGCGGAAGGTATGCCCTTAATAAGGAAAAACAACATCAGCTAAATGGTTACCAAGACCACGCTTACAGGACCATATCCTTTTCATTAAATTTTCCATAACGAAAACGCAAAGGGGCTGCCCTATATCCTCGATATCCTTACGAATTCTCTCTTCGAGGTCTTGAATCGACGCTGGGCGGTTGGCGTAGACCTTATCTTTCACGTGACCCTAAAGGAAGAAGTCACAAGGTGTTAAATCACAAGATCTCGGTGGTCAATTGTGATCACCTCTTCAAGAGGAGATCCAGTCACTTTTTAGTGAATTTTCACCATTTTTGTAGTGAATTTTAATAATTTCAATGCTTTGTATAGTTCCATATTTTGAGTAATGGTGTAGTTTCAAATGACAAAGAATAAAAACTACAAAAGAGACAGCTGCCGAAATATAGAGTGATTCAAAATACAACCTCTTGTTGGAGAACCCTTTAGTTCCAAGATTAATGCTGCCAAATAGTGGCTCTATTTGGAAACATGTAATCCGTCATTGCCGCACAAATTACCAACACAAGTGAGTACTCAATGACCTACAAAAAAAAAATGGTATGACTATGGTATTTCACCTTAATTTCAACGACACTTATGAATTTCCAAAAAAATATTTAAAAACAACAATATTATTAATAAAGCCGCAACATCATTTTTTGGCAATTTTAAAATTTTTAGCTAAAAAAAAATGTACACGTATTCAATATTTTATGGGAAATGTAGGTAAATACAACTCTGAGTTGAAGTGGAGAACATTTTCCGACTTTGGACAAATTTGTCAGACCCTGGTTGTATTCCAAATTTTTTGAAAAATTACAAAAAAAAATCCTTAATTTAGAATATTGGAATTGGTTTATCTTTTTTGACACTGTACACCCTTGGGGCTAATTTACGCATTCGATAACGAACAGTTTTACATCGAATTGCCAACTTTTTGGATCACTGCAATCGTTGTCGAGTTGCAAATATTCAAAGTTGAGTGTGACAGCACATTTATAATCGAATAGACCAAAATACTTGCGTTTTTTAAAAAGCGGAGCAAAATGAATGTGATTAAGTACAGGTTGGTCCAATGAAACCTTCCCACAACCTAGTCTTGTGAAATGCCTAAGCAAAAGTCATCATAATCCGGACATTGATACGAGTACTGAAAAGCCATTACGGCTGAAATACACTTTGTTTAGAACTGTTTCGAAATAAACTGCTGGCCAGTGTTACACTTATGATGATATGCCGAAAAGCGGTTATGTGCAAAAGGAAATAAAAATCGTTATGCTGCTAATAAGAAACAATAAGCAAACCATTAGAATTTTAATCAGATACTGTGTGGGTGGGCGAAGTGTTCTTGACATATATTTGAAATTGTGTCCGGTCTCTTGCCAATGGTATAGCTGTAGCTATAAATATAACAGGTCATCCGTGTGTGACTTTTAATGGCAATTTATCACTCGCCACCTAGATAACTTCGAGCACTGGTAGTTTTAAACTCCAAGGCTATATAGTTGAATCAAAAGTTGCAAAGAGTCGATTTTCACCGGTCTAATTTTGGCAAACGCTTGATAATCTTTCGTTATCGTGCTGTGCCAAGTGGGGTTCACTTTAATACTTTACATAACAAAAACATTTTGTAAGCGTAAGATATTGTTCTGTGGCCTTCTAAAAATGTATCGCCATATACATCTCAAACGATTTAAAGATGTATGTCTGTCTGTTGGGAACCCAATAGAATCCAAACGAAAGGAGTAATTATGTACATACGTTATAAATGTGTACTGGTTTACAGTGAAAGGGGAAAAGTTTCCCTATTAGGGAGCAAAAATGACATCAGAACAAACTTCACTTTTTTCAATAATTTAACGTTAATGAAAACTAGAATTGCTGGAAAACCGTGTAAATCGACGCCTCAACTACTCTCCTGATGCATGTGTCTGTCATATCGCTGACCATTACGATCATTCTAAGTACCATTTAGAACAATTAAAATATGTTGTAATGCTAAACACATTTAAGGGTTAAATATTCAAGGCAATGGAACAAATAATCTCTGGACTCGATCAAGTTCATCACTCGATCAAGTTGAAACACTCTTTGTAATAGAATAACAACTACAAGTTAAAATTATTAAATACAATTTGGTTTAATTAAAACACACGTTTAAAAGTTAATCCGCCTAAATGTCTAATGTGTCTAAAGGCTGATTTTAATTAATGAGATTTAATGAAATTCCATATCAATTCGTTTGTGAGAACAAAAGCAACTGAGTTGAAGAGAAATTCAATTGAATGCACATCAAAATGAAGAGGTCACTCTGCTATATCACGAGTATTTTGCGATATTTTTTAAAATCATTTAATTAATATCGAATTACTGGCAAATTTAATCAGGACTAATTTGCATGGGTTATTGTCGAAAAATAGCTCTTACTACGTTTGCACATGCATCAGTCGATCATGGACTTCTTGGGATTCGTCATTGTTTACCTAAATTAGTTCTTGAATATATTTAATATCCGGTCAATAAATATCTTCTAAGGGAAGGCTGGTATGAAAACACGAATCTGGGTAAGACTACACTTGCTATGAGAACTTTATAAACCGGTTGTAAAGATTATCAGAGTGCGATGTTATCAAATTGAGTTGTCTCGTATTTGCCAAATCGTCATTTGTAAATGATGCCATGCCAACAGTAAACAGGTTAGCAAGTATTCTTTTTCAAGTTCGATTTAAATTCTAAGTGAACGAACGAAGGTGTACATCAAAAACGAAAGACTTAGGAGACAAACATTGAAACTTGTAGATGACGCCAACACTTTTAATGCGAAGTACATCAGATGGCAGTCAACTTATTTGTCCGGGAGGTTGGATCATCCATACTACACACGCACAGAAAAGACAACTTTTAAAATTTCCGCTTCATATTAAAAAAAAAAAAAAAAAAAAACAAACATAATGATTGTAATAAGGTAGCATCGGTGATGAATACACGTTTCTTCAACTGTACGAAATAATTGAATTCGGGTTTTTATTGGATAATTAGTGTCTTGTCTAACATTTCACAAGTTCAAACAACTTAAAAAAATCTATTGTGTTTGCAAAAGTTCAATGACTTTTGTCTTTCAGATTCACAAAAACTAAAACAAACTGTTTGACATGTTGTTGATGGCTGGATAATCGCCAATTAATTTGTTAAATACAAAAAAAAAATTAATCTGTACTTCAAGCAAAAAGCGGCTATCATCAGGTAGTTTTTACAGTATTTCTGAACTACACTGAAAAAACGGTTTTCTCAATTTGATGAATTCGAACATCAATTTGATGGATTTGGACATAATGTTCCAAACTAACAGAACTTTTGAATAATATTTCTTCAATTCCGTACATTAATTTGATGAACAATGTATAGGGTGATTTTTATGTTGTGAGGGAACTATCGATATCGATAACTGTGGTTTAGCAACTGATAATATTAAACTGTGTTGAAATTTCTGTTCAGTAAGGTTTGGCAAGTCATCAAGAATCGTTTAACACCAAAATAATGCTTCCAAAAAAACTGTTTGCGTAGTTCACAGTACTTTTCGTCGATTTTACGTTCAGCGTAATCGACCAAGCCAGTAAGCTAACAATCGATTTATTGCAAAAACCATTTGGTGCTAAATTTATTTCCAGAAGTATTCACTGGCCCCCTCGTTTGGGCGATTTAACGTCTCTTGATTACTTTTTAGGCCGCTTTTTTAAGTCTTTGGTTTATGCCGACAAACCAGTAACACTTAAAGCTAGAAAGAGTTTCCTGATATGTTTGCTTTAATTTTCATATTAACCAGTGAAAATGTTGCAGTCGGGTAAACCGACTTATATATACCCTCACCCTCAGTAAAAACTTACAAGTGTCATACTCATAAGTATCGGAAAGTCAAATGTGACCGTGGCTACCATCATTTGACGTAACATCACCTAAAATACTATAGAAATGCTATGGAAAAAAATATTGGATGGTACATTTGTATGGGAGGTACTAGAAGGGGAGTTGCCAGACTTCCAAGTTTTTTTCCACATTTTTTTCCAGCCATATATTTACTAAATACAGAATTTGGGCAAGGTCGCGTTGGGCATATTGATATTATTAGACGATTTCTAAGGTAGGCTGCATGGTACATTTATATGGGAGGTACCAGAAGGGGAGTTACCAGACTTCCAAGTTTTTGTCCACATTTTTTCCATCCATATATTTACTAAATACAGAATTTGGGCAAGATCGCGTTGGGCATATTGATATTATTAGACGATTTCTAAGGTAGGCGGGATGGTACATTTGTATGGGAGGTACCAGAAGGGGAGTTGCCAGACTTCCAAGTTTTTATAAAACTTCGTCTTGCTATATTTTTACTAAATACAAAAGATCCCGGGGGTCATATTGATATTATTACAGGATTTCTAAAGTGGGCGAAATAGACGATTTGTATGGGAGGTACCCGAAGGGGTGTGGCCATATAGCCCATATGCAATCCCATAAGCAGTTTTGGGAAAATATTAAGCCATGCCAAATTTCAGAGTGATTGCTTAACTCTTTCGAAAGTTATCGTGCGTACCAGCAGGACAGACGGACGTACAGACGGACATGGCTCAAACGATTCAGAAAGTCATGCAACGAATTTGGTTCAAAGACACCTGGGGTCTAATGTGGATATTTGTATGTGTTACACTTTTGGGTCGTATCAAATGATATATACCCTCCTACCCGTAGGGTGAGGGTATAAAAATGCCCCAAAATTGAAAATGACAAATTTCCCAATTTTTTATTATTGGAGAATTATTCGTTTCTTTTTTCAGAACAGAAGTCAATCATATATTTACTGATTTTTTTGGAGAATTTTTTATAACTTTTGGGGCTAAAAGTCGGAAAATATATGCGTTGTGTCGACAATTACGATGTGTTGTTGAAAACAGGGCTGTGGAGTCGACCCAAAATTGCTCGATTCCGACTTCAGCTGTTCAATAACAAAATTGTGTTTCTGTACACTATTCCTATACTCCATATTACACTGAGGTGCATTTGTATCATAAAGATACAAAAGTTCAGTTAATCGAAAATATTTCAAATTTGAAAAAATATTAAAAAATTAACTTGTTTTCAAAACACTTTATTTTAATGTAAGTAAATATAACGCGTTGTAGGAGTCGAACAAATTTGTCGACTCCAGGCTCCGACATCGGGCAAATTTGTTAAACTCTGACTCCACAGCCGTAGTTGGAAACACCTGGATGTCCAAGCCATCCAGTTCAGGCCAAAACAATGCTTCGCCAATTGCAGTTACCATTTGATCATTCATGGTTCGGAAGATGTGTCAACCAATGACTTTGTCAGACCCAAATCTAGACCTAATAGTACGTTTCTCCAAATACGGAACGTGGTTTGTATATCGCTGTTCTATAGATTATTTAATGGTATCTGCTTCTCGGATATCCGACGTCGAGTCCCTGGGGTTAGGACTTTCAGCTGGGATACGACTCGTTCATTTGTAAATGGCCGGTTGACCACTCTTCCAGCAAGACACTAGACACTATGACACTAGGCTTATTCGAATACAGCGCGAATAGAGAATGCCAGTGATGGCAATGACATTACAAAAGTTGAAACAGTGCACACGCTTTCTTTTACTGAAAAGGGTTTTGTGAAATCTTACTCCGAACCGGATAATAATATTTAGGATGATCAAGGCAACAATTAACTTTATTCGAATTTCAAAATAAACACCGGCCATTGTGTTGTAGATAGTGACACCGACAATCATACAAAATAACACACGTCGAAATCTTTTACGATTAATCTCAAAATAAACTTTAAAACCCAGTGAAACATCTTCAGCAAAATGTCACTCACTGATTTTGAGTTCCCAACTGTTCCTTAACGAATTGTTGAGGGATATGGTAACTGTCTCCTTAGTTAAAATAGAACACGAGCACATTCCATTTTTAAACATAACTTATAATTTGTATTTGCAATTTTCTATGTGGAACGAGTTTGTATAATTTCACTTATTTGCCAAAGCCACCACCGAAACCACCGCCAAAGCTGCTAGCGCTGGCTTGGGCTGAGGCACCGCTGAAACCACCACCGAAGCCGCCACCAGGAAAACCACCATAGCCGCCATATCCGCCTGGATAACCACCATAGCCGCCATAACCGCCTGGGTAGCCACCATAGCCGCCGCCAAAGCCGCCGGGATAACCGCCATAACCACCATAACCACCGCGTCCGAAACCGCCATAACCACGAGTTAAACGGACATGTTCAGCATTTGAATCGCCGGAGGCAACAGCATCTACACTTTCCAAAGTAACTTTGGCCGACTCCTTCTCGACGGGCAAGGCCTGACACAGGGCCAAGCTAAGGCACAAGGCAACAGCTACAAACGATTTCATCTCTATAGAGCAACAAGACAAGACAACGTCTATTGATATTTAATATGGAACGAACTATTTGATTTGAAAAGTATTTCAATTCTGATGAACTTACGGCGGTTTAGCAATATTTTATAGATCCCGAAAAGTAACAGTTTCGACTACCGATGTGTCCATTCAAATACAATTCTCTAAAAATAAATGTTGAATTGCCATAAACACTCATGCGCCGGAGGAGAATAGGTACCAAGACTTCATTGTTCGATAAGCGACGGTTATTGTTCTCTTTTGTCCCACCTGCGTTTTGGTCTGCGCTAACTTTTTTTTCGATTGTGTGTATAAATGTGAGTTAGCATTTGATTTTCGTTTTGATAGCATCATTTAAATTTACTATTGATTTGAAATCAAATCAATAGACTATTCCTTTAACCTGTTTGACCAGTGGAGAGCCACAGAGATAGTAAAAAGTGCAAAATCATAAAAACCAGACAATTGATAATCTTTTTCTAGATTTTTTTTTTTTTTTGGCAAATAAGTGATAAATTAAAACATTAGAATATTAAATCAGTCTCTTTGCTATTGATCGATTTTCGTTCTATATAGAATGTTGGAATACCCTAAATTCGATTTATCAGCCAGAGTGACATTTGGCTTAACTGAGAATCAGGCTGAGTTGTTTGAACGATGTCCGATGGTACTTAAACAAAAGGTTGTAACTGAATTATTTATGATTTGTTGATCCCAAAAAGTGGATGCTATAGAATCGCTATAGAATTTTGGCGCGCATATCAATTTGACGCAACTAGTGGATGAACCAACCGACATTCTGCATGATGAAAGGCAACCACATAATATTCTTGACCTTCTCTGAACCTCACATTCAGAAAAGTAAAAAGTTAACATTCTTACACCTCTTGGTAACTCGGATCATTGCAACATTTCAGCAGTTTCAGTTGCCCCATCTTCGATCGACTTCTAAACCAGCCACGAAGCCGACAATGTACAAAACGAAAAGGCACATTGAAACAATTTGTATTACTATTTTAACTGGAATACGCAAAAAAGGCAAGATCAATGTGAGCCATAGTATTGAGGCACGAAAAATGTATTCATGAACTACGCCCCGTAATCGATAACGTATTTAGTATGATGCCCCAGGCATTTTGTTCTCAGAACTCAACGTAAACAAAACCCTGGCCCGGATGGTATTTTAGACCGTGGCCTATGTAAGAGATCTTTGACGCTAACTCGTCTTTTGCGTTCTCTTTTCAACATGTCGTACCGTGCTTCACTTTGGAAAGTTGCCAACGTTCAGCCTGTCCTCAACAAATGTAAAACTTGTTCTGCGATCTCGAAGGTTATGGAGACATGATTAACCCCATCTAGAGTCTAACAGTCTTCCGAATGATCATTAGTGCGACTTTCGAAGAATCCCATCCTATTGGCGTTCCTTTCGGAACGATGGAGTCGAGCCAATCACAGCCTTGGTGAAAGCGAGGTTGTCGCTCTGGATATTTCCAAGGAGTTCACTGGAGTTTGTAATCCCTTCTATAGAGTCATATCGGGTTGTCTCAGAGATCGCTGTCCATGAGTTCTTATAGATGGGTCTCATCTCTTCGTTTTCCCCACCTTCTCTTTTTCATATTTCCATTGATGACTAGTTGCCTCTATTCTCTTGCGGATGACAGCAACCTCCGTCATTCATATTCATTTGATCAACGGCCAAATCCTCAGGAGCGGGGACAAAAGCAGAACGATGAACGACTCATTTAATCGCGATTTGGCGACAATTTATGACTGGAGTCCCAGTGCTGTTAGTTGTCATTGTCAAATGGCCGGTTGATCGGACAACGCACTACAGCTGTGAAAGTGAACAAACCCTACTCCCACTTTCCTCCCTCCAATTCCCTTATTTCATATCGCTAACACAGGGCATTGCATTAATAGAGGGTGTTATTCAAATAAGCGATATACATACGTCGCAGTTACGTCCGCTGTTTCATAAATAAAATCAAATACTCTACATGTCGCAACCGACTGTATAGCCAAAGCATATTTCCATTTTAAGTGAAGGGTGCTAAAACGTAAACAAATTTGGAAAATAAAAAATTCCCCCCCAACAAAATATTGAGTGTGTTTTATTTATTTACGACTGTTACAAGATTATGCTAATTAATTCCCACAAAAAAAAAAACAAAAATATCGCAATATTACGCAAATTTATACGTGACAGAGAACTTGCGTCATTTATTCAACAAACTCACATCCATGTGAGCATTTGCCTGTAAATGGATAATTGATAAATTATCTAGAAATTCATGTTTTTAATTCATTCAAGTCAAATTTCCATTAAATCATGACACGCACAGTGGGATGAAAAAAAAAATAGATAATTACATTGTATTATTCGTACGATATGAATCACCGCAAGTAAGTAAAGTGGCTAGAGAAAAATCCCCAGCCAATTGAAGATGACACTTTTTTTGTGGTCTACACGTATTGTGTTATTGACTTTAACAACTTGATTCCTTTGTTTATTTCGACTGTCAAGAGAACCTTTCATTTTACTTATAATTTTATAAAAATAAATAAACCAGTGAAAAAGTTCTAGACGTAAATCGACATGGAAACACCATTAATCAAAGGTAGTAAAATATACTGGTGCTCCTATTTATTTATAAGTTTGACTCAAATCAATGTACAATTTGTATTTATTGATCTTTGCTGAATCGATGTAAAATTTCATCGAGCAGTCTTTAGTTTTTAATCAAATTAAAAGTGAATTAGGAAAATATGAGTTTTCTCTGCTATTATTTTAAAAATGTATATATAAATATGATACTATTGTTAATTATTTTTCATAAATTCTTGCACTTTTATCAAAATAAAATTTAACATTTCAAAATGTTAATGTTAATCCTTTTAATAAAAATATACATTAAATAAAAAATATACATTAAACTGATGTAAGGAATGTGATGCAATGAGAACGTAACGCACTGCGATTTAGGCGGTAAGGTAATGAAAAATCTAATCAGTGTAAGATTACATCAGTTTTGATGAAGTATTTTATTGTATTTGTATTCTGTAGGGTGATCATATACAAAAGCCGCAAACAATAATCGCTATTGTGCGACAGCACAAATGGTATAAGTCAAATTATTTTAAATGAAAATATTAGAAAGACTGTTTTAAGAAGATGAAAGCGATGCAGAAAGTAATTTTAAAGCTGCAAACTGATTTTGGTTTGATATCAAACCGTAGTTATCGATATAGATAGTTCTCATGCAGCTTAAAAAACACCCTCTATCTTTATCATAGATTTATATAACTGTAACGGTACCTCAGTTGGCTCTTTCATTTATCATTTTCGATTTTTTTTTCTTTAAATGTGTATTCGTTTAAATTATACAGGGTGGCTGATGAATTTATGCACATTAAGAGCCAATTAAAGCGTTTTTTATTTAAACTGATTTCTTTCTACGTTTAAACGCAGTTCAATCATCCAATATTGGGCATTTAAACCACAGTTTAATAGCCATATAACTGTGACAGCACTCAACGAAAGAAGAAGAAGAATCAAAATTACTTTGGTTCATCAAATTCCACATATAAAATAAATTACATAAATAATGCTGCTGTGTATTTCTGTTGATGCTGGAATGGTTTTCCGACCACCAACAGTTCCGTGTCCGTGAAAAAGTTCATAAAAAGGTTCATTTCTAAAAATCATGTGTGACCAAAATCCACCACAAAAGTTTAATATCATTTTAATTAATCACCGGAAACATATGTTTTCTGCTAAAAGTGTGAGTGTTGCCACATCAACAGCCGAAAATGTGGATTATTTTGACTGACCACTCAAAAACATATTTCATGATTAAACTCAGTTTTCTTGGAAACTGAGTTTTATTGGCCCTGACAAACTCAAACAACTCTTTTTTTTTGTTAATTCATATAAATTATTTTAACTTTGCTCATTTAAAAACTAATGCATAGCTATTAAATATTGTAAATGTTTTTAAAAAAAAATGTTTATTTAAAAAAAAATGACAAGTTGCACCAACTTTGTTTAAACCACACGGTATTGAAAGAGATTCTCTTTCGGCACAGTTCTGTAAAGAATATTTTTTTCCAAATCTTTAAGTAACGGTTTCCATTGACCGCAACAATACAACTGTAGCAATATTCATCAGCCACCCTGTATCAATGAAATAATATCTGACTCTTCTATAACAATTGAATCATCACAATCTGATTTCTGAACTGATTTCCTAGCGTTTGTTATTTGTATCCAGTCAGGATACAAAAGGCACAAATTTTCCGTACTTTTAGAATTATCTCGGTATAGAAATAATAACTGGGGAAAACACCTATTGTTGTGTTGAAAACTGCTCGAATTTCCACATTGCATTGTCTAAGTGAAAACTGTTTTGTCCTCCGCTTAGAAACATTCTGTGAATCTGTAGACTTAATCCTGTTTCCACAATGAAAGTTTTTGTAAAAAAAAAAATTAAATAACATTTTCTGTAAAAACCTGTGTCTATGGAGTGATATGGTGTTTTAGACAAGTAATAACTCATAGGAATATTTTCCAGTATAAAATAGATTCAAAATTCCACTATTTGATAAACAACAAATTAGTAATGGTACAACAAAACTCTGAATTCATATTTAGTTATTTACTAAGATATTAATATCAGCTATGTGTTTACACATATAAATTAAAAAATTACATGAAATGAGACTTAAGTCACTTATAAAATAGCCGATCAATAATTTCTGTACGCTGTACAACACATCATACACATATTCATTTCATATTCATTTCATATACATTTTTTTGTTGAAAGAAGAATTGCTTTTATTTGATTGAAATTGGTCTAAATAAAATTTTAATTGAGATTTGACTTGCATATAAATTACTCATCAGTGTTGGAATGGGATTTACAGATTTTGATTTAAGCTAATTGCCGTATGACAAAGGAAAACCGGTACGAAACGAAAGACTTAAGAAACGAACATACGAATATATTAAACGTTTCGCATTGTACGCCCCTCCTTTCACAAAGCCACCCCTAACAATGGACACTTATTAACTCAACTGTGGTAAGTTTGAGATGAATAACTTTTTCAGATTTCGCCTTGGTCTTGGGCTCTTAAAAAAGGTTTACAATAGGGGCTTTATTTAATATCTCAATCTTAGCAAAAATAAAATGCAAAATATTTTTTATTACCATTAAAAAGACAATGGAAATATAACAAACATATAAACTGATCTGATGAAGTAATAGGTTAGACTCATGCTGTACCTGGTTTACAATAACGGATGTACTATGTACTGATAATGTCATCCGAAACATACCCCATAGTGAAGGGATATGATTTGAAATTGTTCTTAGGTAAAAGTGTTTGCTGCTTGTAAATGGTCATTGGTGATGGGGTATGCATCCACTACCATAACCAGAAAAAGAGGAAATCATAAGTCTCAATTGAAAAGACAATCTATATCATGCACAGTTAACTGATGTGACAAAAGTTCCCTTGGTATTCCTAATCCGAAATATGTAGCATAGTATAGCGACAAAAAGTGATTTCGTACCACTTCAGGTGTTGTAAAAAATGCATCGGTGCACTTGAGAATAAAATATGGATCATCTGAAAGCAATTTCGTTTATCTAAGAAGTAGAAAATAAATTCAGCTTATGCGCTTACAACATTTTTTTTTATTCAATTAAATTTTAAATATCTGCAGAGTAGTAAATTTGATAACTTAAATGGACATTCAAATGAAATGGATTATTTCGCATTAAGCTGTTCAAACTTTCATTGGATAGTTTCTGAAACAAAACTTTATAGTAAACCGCTTTCTCGTATCTGGTAAAAATGTCTACTCTTTATATTTTAATTAACTGATATTAATTATCAACAATAAATTCAAATAATATGGAGAAAACAAAATATGGGCGATTACTTAATTAACATAAGTAATAATTAATGAAAGACGTTCGGAGATCTTGTGATCTTATGAATATCTGTAGAAATGTGTACATATATCTGGGGTGACCAACTGTATAGCTGGTCGTGTAACACTGGCTGTCCGTTATAAAATTATTAGTTTAGTTGCCGTGCTAGCAGATGTGACAATGTTCGAAAAGTAAAAATAATAATGTCCGGTTAAACTCCATACATTGTGGAGCAACTTCTTCTTTCTTTTTGAATCGTAAGATATTTTGTGAATGACAGCTTTCCCCCCCTTGAAATCTCGAAATCTACACAGAAAGTCAGTACCACATCTCCATAGAATGAAATGAATCGCTGTACGCGAGAACAGCATTGGGAAATAATGCACACTTAAATCCAAATTCATTACCTTTATCTGTACCCAAGCACTGCGTTTATTGGCTTGGTCTGAAATGGGGCACTCACGACCCAGTCGTCATACGGACGAGACCAGTCATTATTTGCTTAAACTATCCAAATGACTCCGCATGAAAAGGTATACAAACATCCGTTTGCACTACAGAGACATCGTTACACTTTTTTGAGGCGGAGATTGGACAATCTTTGGTATCGGCGATGCCACAACACCACTGAGACCCAGCTCCAAATTCCATTTTTTTACGAGACCCACAAAAGTCAGTGTAGCCGAATCGACAAAACCTCAATGAAATGGCTTGGGTCATTTCCGTGAGAAGTACCAGACCGAGTGTGGCAACCACCTCAATCATAAACAGAAAAATGTGAACGAAGTTTTAGATTTCGAAAAAAGTTCTATGGATTTAGTGAAAGCTGAGGAGGTTTTATGTGGTCGTGGCTAATGCTTTTAAATGTACACCACCTACTTTACTTGATGTTAGTATTCCTATTGGACGGCCGCGGTGTGGTAGGTAGTATGTACACCCAGGTTCGAAATCTGGTAAGACCACCAAACATTTTTCAGTGGCTGTTTCCATCTCGTAAATGCTGGCGACTTTACGAGCCGTCTTTAAAGGGTAGGTCCCGGTCAGTGGGTAAACTAAACCAGTGAAAAAGTTGCAGTCGGATAAATCGACTTATATGTACCCTCACCCTCAATAAAAACATATAAGTCTCATATTCCAAAGTATCGGAAAGTCAAAAGTGACCGTGGTTACCAGAAGGGGAGTTGCCAGACTTCCAAGTTTTTATCCAAAACTTTGTCTAGCTATAGCTTTACTAAA
Source organism: Hydrotaea cyrtoneurina (assembly GCA_958296145.1). Taxonomy (NCBI): domain Eukaryota; kingdom Metazoa; phylum Arthropoda; class Insecta; order Diptera; family Muscidae; genus Hydrotaea; species Hydrotaea cyrtoneurina. The sequence continues at coordinate 43,101,339 of OY282516.1, forward strand.
TACAAAATTTGGGCAAGATCTCGTTGGGCATATTGATAGTATTACACGATTTCTATGGTAGGAGGGATGGTACATTTGTATGGGAGGAGCCAGAAGGGGAGTTGCCAGACTTCCAAGTTTTTGTCAGAGTCTTTGTCCAGTTATACCTTTAATAAATACAGAATTTGGCCAACGTTGAAACTAGGCGTATTGATATTATTACAGGATTTCTAAAGTGGGCGAAATAGACGATGTGTATGGGAGGTACCAGAAGGGGAGTTGCCAGACTTCCAAGTTTGTGTCCAAAACTTTTTCCAGCCTTAGAATTACTAAACACAGAATTTGGGCAAGATCTCGTTGGTCATATTGATAATATTACACGGTTTATAAGGGGCGGGATGGTACATTTGTCGTTTACTTCATCACATAACCACCTACATTTATTGTGTTGGCGGTGAAAATGTAAAGCAAGATCATAAGAAGATTGGTCACCTCAGCAGTAAACTGAAGCACTAAAAAAATTGCAGTAACTGTACTAATTCGGCGTTAAATTTAATTTTTTTTTATTTTTCAGTTTTTTTTTTGTTTTCTTCTTCTACGTCTTCTCCTGTGTGAGATGCAACTGTTTTTTTGTGAATATTATAATTTATGTCAACGATAAATAACACATTTCTTTGTTGTCTTTTCGAAATATTATAACTAGTTGGACATACGGCAAAAAAAATACATTTCTATATATCAAAGAAGAAGCAACAAAAAAAAAACACCGACAAATTAGAAATTAAGCTATTTTACAGACTAGAACTGGTTGTGGTTGAACATACGGCACTCTACACTGTCAAGAATTATGAAGTTCATCAATAACTACAGTACATACATCGACCATTTAGATGGAGGAAGCATGTTAGCCTTTTGGGGTATTTTTCAAATATTTTGGGAAATTCTTCATCTGCGTCAATTTTTACTTAATTTATAATGAGCCATGCATCGAAAGTAATCTATCGCTTAGGTGACGCTTCTCATTCAGAGATATATGTCGTTAATGGACTATGTTGTTCAATGCTATTTAATTTTCGGTGAAAATTCAGATACCTACGGTGACATGTTATCTGCAGTATGGCAATCTTCAGTACAGTCACCTATGACTCCGATCTCAGTTGCCTGTTTTGACCAACTACTTTGTTATAAAAAAAAGGTAAATCTTCCATAACCGATTTATTAACTATTCGGCACACTGTATTCGATGATCTGAACCACCAGCAGTTCCAGTGTAGGGTGAAGATTATTTTAACAAAATACCAAAATACATTAATAATATAAATGATGCTAAATACAAAACAAAAAACAAATAACAAAAGTTCAAAATGTTTTCTAGGTGATTCCCCAAAACGGGGGAAAAGGCAGAAAGAAAAAACAAACACTCACTCGCTCAGCCACTTGACCAGTCAACAAAGTGTAATAATGATACTGGAGGTGGAGAAAGGAAGGAAAGAAAAGAAAAAACAAATTAGAAAACGTTTTGTTTCATTTCATTGGGGCATATGATTATGACGTCGGTGAAGTGTTTTGTTTTTTTTTCTTCGACTTGTTTGTTTTTTACGCTTTCAGCAGTTTGTTTTTGTTTTGTTTGGTGGATTTGTTTTTTGAAGTGATCATCATCATCATTCGAATTATAAAGAGTCAAATGACAATAAAAACCACAAACAACCGAAGGCATTATTCGCAGACTTTAAATTCATGTTGACCACATGACTCGCTGGCACAATTATGGAGATGAAGTGGACGAATTATTGTTTTTCTTCTACATATTTCGCTTGTTCTGCATTTAAATGAGATCGTTTATAATATTTAAAGTGAAATTACACTCAGACAAAAATATCCGATGAATTTAAATAAAATATCAGGCAAAACATGAAGTGTTTTAAATGTTACAGGTGAAAATTAATTTGTCTTCGTTTTTATATTTAACGTATGGTATTCGGTCGCAAATGTTTACTTTCAATTCAGGCTTCTGGATTTTTTTCATGATGTCACGGACTTTTCTATAATTTTCAATGCTGTCACTGGGTTATAATTCTTTTCAATCTCTTGCTGTTGCAATTCAATTGATTCTTGAGCCGTCAATTGGTTAGTATTCTATAAATCATCCAGAACGTAGGTGGGGAGGTGAAATTTTGACAGTTTACGATAAATGTATCTTATCGTACACTTTAGCTCATTTGATTCTCATCATGATCGACTATTCAAAATAAGACCAATTGTTGAAGAACTAAATAGTAATTTTCGTAAAGTTCCAATGGAGCAGTTCCTTTCTGTTGATGAACAGATTTGCTATACCAAAGCTCGACACCACATGAAACGGTACAATCCAAAAAAACCTCATAAATGGGGATATAAAATATATGTCCTAAGCGGTAGTTCAGGTTTTTGTAACAAATTTGAATTTGATTCTGGCATGGAAAACATCGTCATGCAACATAAGCCAGATCGTGGTGCCTCGTCGAATTGCGTTGTGCGATTCGCCAGAGCATTGCCAAGCCATCAAAATTACCGCCTGTATTTCGATAATTATTTTACTTCAATACCCCTTTTAAAATATTTAGCTGATAATGGAATTTTAGCATTATACACAATAACAAAAAATAGAATTCCTAACTGTAAGCTGCCAGAAAATGCAAGCTTCAAGAAAAATTCACGCGGTACGTTGATCGATTATGCCACTGATTATATAACGGTCACTACATGGATCGATAATAAAGTTGTATTGTTAGCATCAAACTACGCCGGGATTTTTCCTAAGGACACTGCTCGTCGATTCGACAAAGCCAAAAAAGAACATGTCCAAATTGAGCGTCCATTTGCAGTATCACAATACAACAATTACATGGGAGGCGTTGAGCTGATCGACAGTATCATTGGAAGATATAAGATCTCAATAAGAAGCAAAAGGTGGCAGGACAAAGTTTTTTACCACCTTCTTGACCAAGCAATGAGCAATGCGTGGCTTTTATACAAACGTGTTCGTAAGGCTAACGCTTCAACTAGTAAACTACTGAACTCAGCTGATTTTCGAGTCGAAATAGCAGAAGCTTTGATTAAAATGGACACAGTAGCAAAGCAAGGAAAACGAAGACCTAACGTTCAAAATGAATTGGAAGCCAAGACCAAGAGAGGACCCTCACAACAAATGCCGAATCAAATGGTTCGTCAGGATCAGTTTGGCCATTGGCCTGTCTGGTCCGATAAAAGACTTGGTTGCAAATTGCACTAGCTTCCCGCAAACAGAATGCGATAAATGTGGTGTAGCTTTATGCTTCAATAAAAGAAATAATTGCTTCAAAAATTTTCATTTAAATTAAATATATTTGATGCAGAACTGCATACTATTTATAGTCAATAACATTGTTAAAATAAAAATATAAACAAAACCAAAACGTAATGTGTTTTTAATTTTCAATTCTCTTTCAAATAAAAAAACAGCATCAAAATCGGAGCAGGTGTCATACGAAGGGTTAATGGGGTAACTGCTAGTCTTTATCATACTCGTGGGACCAAAGAAATTAACAACAATAACAACAACTGCACACACATTGACAATAGCGCTCACACTAACAATGTACAGACAAACGAAACGCACACACTGAACAAGATCCTACCCGGGAGGGGAACTTGTTGGGTTCTCCATGACGACGTCTTAGGAGAAGCCTGTATGGCTGTTGTTACACGTAGATGCAACAGACAAACGAATTAATAAACCAGTGAAAAAGTTGCAGTCGGGTAAACCGACTTATATATACCCTCACCCTCAGTAAAAACTTACAAGTGTCATACTCATAAGTATCGGAAAGTCAAATGTGACCGTGGCTACCATCATTTGATGTAACATCTCATGGAATGTCATAATAGCAACCTAAAATACTATAGAAATGCTATGGAAAAAAATATTGGATGGTACATTTGTATGGGAGGTACTAGAAGGGGAGTTGCCAGACTTACAAGTTTTTGTATAAAACTTCGTCTTGCTATATTTTTAATAAATATAAAATTTGGGCAAGATCCCCTGATATTATTACACTATTTCTAAAGTGGGCGAAATAGACGATTTGTATGGGAGGTACCCGAAGGGGTGTGGCCATATAGCCCATATGCAATCCCATAAGCAGTTTTGGGAAAATATTAAGTCATGCCAAATGTCAGAGTGATTGCTCAACTCTTTCGAAAGTTATCGTGCGTACCAGCAGGTCAGACGGACATGGCTCAAACGATTGAGAAAGTCATGAAACGAATTTGGTTCAAAGACACCTGGGGTCTAATGTGGATATTTGTATGTGTTACACTTTTGGGTCGTATCAAATGATATATACCCTCCTACCCGTAGGATGAGGGTATAAAAAAAGGGATGTTGGCCAAGAATTGTCTTGAAGATTACTTAAATCGCCGCGATGCATGCGCGTATCCCCAGTCATGTGTCGCTGTCCGGTGAAATGCGAATCGCGTTGGCGAATTGGATATTGAACATTTTCATTTTCGCTTTTCATTTTTTATTTATTATTAATTACAATACAAAGTAAAATTATATTCTAATTTTTGGTCCAAGGGTAAACCGGGTGACACAGACCATATGTTTAGATTTTTGCAGCGACAGACCAAAGCCTCTGGTGGGAATCGAACCCACAACCCCCACGCTGATAGGCAAGCCCGCTACCAACTCGCCTACCGGCTTTTCATTTATTAAACTACGAAAGATAAACCATATGAACATTCTTTTATAGCTTATAAAACAAAACTGACAACATAATGATTTTCGGCTTGTTTGTTCGTGTTCTTCTTAAAAATATTCCCGTTGATATTAATCGACAAAGAATCGCTTAGTCGTCTGCCCAAGCAATCACAATAAGAAAAATCGGGGTTGCATCGCGTATTCTTCTACCCAGGCGAATTCTTCTACTTAGTTACTTATTTCCCTTAACATTCCATGAAGGAACAGACGGGGAACTTCTCTCGAATCAGTGAGCTGTGTACGATATAATTAGTATACTCACTGACCGGGACCTACAGTTTAAAGCCGGCTCCGAACAGCTATTGCTTTTCTAGAGAAGTTTTAAATGGCTTAGAGATTGCACTCTTACTAGTAAAATCGCCAACATTTACGAGGTGGAAACAGGTCATACCCGGTTTCGAACTCGGGTTCTTCTGTGTGATAGTCGCACACACTACCTACCACACCACGGCCTTCCTTCTTCTACACCCGCGATTAATCTTCCAATGATCGCCAGGTAGAATCCCAGATTACTCACGTGTCACATTCCTTGTTAAAATCACCAATGACTAGTCCTCGCATCTCAGGCAAACCTAGCGACGGCATCAACCCCAACTGACCTGAAGTTGCAACCCATTGTCTCCACTTCAAACTCGAGTCGGGCTGGAATCATTAAACAGTCATTATAAAGCAAAACAACTGCGCTCCGACTGGAAACACCTGTTAGCATGTCTGCCCGCAAAAGGCAGGGACGAACATACCGCCCGATCGATGAGCAGCAGAGAAGCAGAAGGCATCTATAACCTGGACTCGGAATGTAACCGAGCTTTCATAAGTCCAATGAGCTCCCCAGGAAGCGACAGAGTCTAAACGACAAAAGGTATCCGACAAAATCCAACCGAAGTAGTTTAGTGAGGTCCTGAAATACAGCCTCATCATGGCGGTCATCGACAGAGCGACCGTGGATGGATATATCTCCAAAGTCAGATGGGTATGTGCTGATATTGCCGTAAACTCCATATAGTTTGAAGATAATCCCGCCTCACCTCCCGTCTGCCTGGGCCGGGTCAAATTAATGTAGTTCGAAGACAAGATCTAGATAGACAAAGCTGTCATTCAATATGGGACAGCTCAAACGTAAATGTCCACTAAACGTTGTTACTTCATTCCACATAAAAAAGATGGATATATTAATGACTATCTTATGGTGCTACAGAGTATGGGTACCAGTCGACTGGTCCCGTTACACACCGGATTTAGAAAGGTTTGTTTGAATCTGACTTTGAATGAAGGCTAATACCCAGATTTGGAAAATAGGATTCATCGCCAGCTAGAGTTATTACAAAATAACATCCCTTTAATTAAGATGTTGTTGACTCTATATCTGGATACAAGATGCACTCCCATGACCTCCCTTCAAATCTAGCCTATACTGTCAATTAAGTCGATTTAAAATCCATTGTCTAATTAATTTATTCAAATTAATATTTAATTGTTTCGGGATTGCATACAATTAAACAAGTCAATGGCAAAGTGATACTATTTGGCCTACAAAGGCGACATAATATCACTACGTACTTTTTTGATGTCACATTTCTCGTTAGTAATCGTCTTGTATTCCAGAATCTTGAATTTTGTTTGTCAGACTAGGCCGGAGTATAAATATGAACATTTTCAAATAATTGCAATCAGTTGAAACTTAACAATTTACAAAAATACCCACAGTGTCGAAGTGAAGAACGCTTGAGCAAAATGAAATATTTCATTGTCTTGGTCGTGTTGGCTGTAGTTACCTCGGTGTATTGTAATCCTCGTCATGGTAGACGTGGTGGATTTGGTGGATTTAGCCCATATGGATACAATGGACAAGGTGGTGGATTGGGTGGAGGCGGTGGACAGGGTGGTGGACAGGGTGGTGGATACGGTGGCGCCCAAGCCGGCTCTAGTTCCTCATCTAATGCCTGGAGCAGTGGACAGGGCGGCGGTTTTGGTGGCGGACAAGGTGGCGGCCAAGGTGGCGGCCAAGGTGGCGGACAGGGTGGATTTGATGGATATGGCGGATATGGCAAATAATTGTATTGGCGGCTCTGAAACGAATATTTCTTAATAAAGTTTTAAGTGAATTGCATTTTGTATTTGATCTGTTCAGAAAATAATAATTTAGTTTTTATTTAAACTCGAATAATGTCATCCGTATGGATTCGTCCAAAGGGGCATGGCTGTGGTTTATTGTATTGAGCGAGTAATACCATTTTGAACTACGAATTTAAACATATTAAAAAAAATCAAACAATTTTAATGTGACGGAAATGATATATTTGTGTGGGTGGTATAGGAAGGCGTGATTTCAATCCAATTACCAAACCATTTGTGTAAAACTAGACACAGTAGACAGGTGAACGGCTGCCAACAATCCGCACGATTGGAAATCTGGCTGATCTTTGATCTTTTGGTTTTCGTATACAACTTGCTAATCAAATTATATCCCTTATAATTGACGTGAACACATTTTCAATAATTATTTATTAATAATATGCCAATATTAACATTTGTTTACATGCACGATTTGTCAAAAAGCGTTAAACGTCTTAGCAAATCATTAATTTCTATTAATTATTTTTTTTAATAAAATTTAACAGCATTTCCATAGTCTTACATGTCTTTCAAGTCCGAATTTTGTTTGATGTACTATGAAAGCCAGTAATATATAACAGTACGGTTAATGTAATCACAAATTTCAGGACTTTCTTAACAGTCTGCAGATATCTGTTGGGATACCATTACATTCTATGTTAAATAAAATAGAAATAATTATTGTGTTTGGAAAATAGTAAGTAAGGAATAACGATTGACTTAATAGGATTAAGATTGGCCGAACCAAAGCTCACAGTCATCGTATACACTGGACGTACCTGTCGGATATGAGGAGACCTTGATTTGATCCATGGAATGAATGACTGGATTTTTAAACTTTTGCTCCAAGTATTCCATATAAATCGATTCAGAGTTGTTCAGAGTTGAACATGCGTTTTTTTGTCTTTCCTTTTGTATGTATAGACGATAAGGTTATGACACTTCAAGTGTGTCACTATCAGCGATCTGAGCTGTACTCGCGTAGACATTCAATTGGAAATCGACGATCGAACCCTTAAATTCAGCCGAATGAATGTCGATACTCTAATACTGCATGCAGTTGCAATGCGCTGTAACAAATGTTTGCGTCTGTTACATGTTTATCTATTGTTTGAATCTTTACCAATCTGTAGTGTATTTGTATAAATATGTATTGTATTGACGTATTGTCAAATTCTACTTTATTTAAGTGAGTTTTTCAGTTTGGAGAATAAAATCAGTATTCTACAAGTACTCAACAAGTGATGTCTTTTATTTCACGAAAATAGTTCTTTACAATTAGTTTCAGTTGGATTTTGTTGAAGGAAAGCCTGTTGTTTTCAAAATATAATTTTCCCATAATCACCCCAAGAATGTATAGTCTGGTCATGGAATTTTGTTCATAAAACATAATAAGATATTTGTCAAAGATAAGTCAAAGATAATAGCGGTCAGACGAGTTTTTCCGTTATTCTAAAGGTCCTTAAAGACGCTACAATTTCTGCATTTTTGTTATGGCGACTACACAACTTGAGACCATACAGTGGACCAGTAACCAATTCCATCTGCCAAAATTCTGTAACTTTTGATCTAGTAAACATTGATTAACATTAAAAATCGTACAATTGGGTATATTATTTTATACTTTGGCTAGGTTTCGTATTTTTCGATTTAGGAGTGGAATATTTTGTTATATTTTGTTTGTTGTTATTTGTCTTTACACATTTTGAAGTAATTGTTCATATTGCATAACAAAAACTTACTTTTTTCATACTAAAAATGTTTACATTTTCCAGATTTTGAAATTTCAAAAAACCGTGGTTAGGTAGGTAGTGTGTGCGACTATCACACAAGTAAAGCCAGGTTCAAAACCGGGTAAGACCATCAAATATTTTTCGGCGGCCACAGCCGTAAATGCTGGCGACTTTGCGAGTAAGAGAGTAATCTCTAAACCATGTAAAACTTCTCCAGGAAAACTGTTGGTCCCGGTTATTGATTAGATAGTGCACAAGTCTTTCATTCGAAAGGGTTTCCCGTCATTTCCTTCATGGTCTATTCTGGGAAATATGTAAGTATTTGATTATTCGACTTCATCGAACTGTAACTCATAGAATTTAAGAGGTTTTGTACTAACGTTTTTTTTTTTGTTATAAAGTGTGTTTTCTTATCTTTATGCTGATGCCATTTGTAGCAAGTATTTTAAAAAATGTCGATTCTAAAAAAAAATTGTCCATAGACCAGCACACTTGCTACAGTTAAGATATGTTAAAGAAAGTAATACCGATTTGAAAAGTTGAATGCCCGAAATTGCACTCTTCGAAGATAGCGTACATTTAACGTAACGTCAAGATTGGCAGTGGCGACTTTACGAGTAAGAGAGTTATCTCTAAGCCATTAACCCTTCAGGACCGGCTTTAAACTGTAGGTCCCTGTTAGTGATTCGAGAGAAGTTCCCCGTCTGTTGCTTAATGCTTTGTTAGGTAGATACCAAATAGGTATCTCCCCAACCACCAAAAATAGGGTAAAATCGAAGCCAGATTAAAAAAAAATCTTTAATTATTCATTTTAGATCAATATATTTTAAATATGTCAATTAGAAAAGCGCCCCGGTAGGCGAGTTGGTAGCGTGCTTGCCTATCAGCGTGGGGGTTGTGGGTTCGATTCCCACCAGAGGCTTTGGTCTGTCGCTGCAAAAAATCTAAAACATATGGTCTGTGTCACCCGGTTTACCCTTGGACCCAAAAATTAGAATATAAATTTACTTTGTATTGTAATTAATAATAAATAAATGTCAATTAGAACATGCTTTTTCATGTCTACTTAGTTTTGGCAACTCACATGACAGCGCCCGTTTATTGCCATGTGGAAAATACATTTTTGACAAATACAGCACCAAAAAAAAATATCAAAAATGTCCAATGGCTGTCGATAATATTGTCCGGCGATCGTGTTACTCTCATATGTCTCACATGTCCAAATATTCTTGTACGACCACAACAGACTTCAGTTAACCACTTTTTATATGTTGAAATTAATGGTGCAGGGTAATCATTTCATGAAACTTCGTATCGACCCATCAATATTTTCCCCCCACTCATTTCGAAGTTGACCAATTTAAAAAAAATTCCACTTTCAGCCATAATTTATTAAAACGCCAAGTCACGCAAATCTCATAGATCTGCTCAAGCAAATTGGAAATGCAAGAATTTCTTACAAACAACATACGAATTCGCCCACTGTACAGTACATACAAACTTCTTCCTATACTCGAGTGTATAGAAATATACCCAAGTCTTGCAACAGAAACGTTCACTGTTGTAAAAATTATAATTTTGTTAGTCAATTACACTGACCTACAAATCAATTTCTGAACTACAGAGAACTAGAGGAGACAGAGATCTATATTGTCTATACTTTATAGGGTGCCACATGACTCCACCCTATGGTGGAGGGTACAAAACTCACTGGCATTTGACAATTTAAAATACGCATTGTCAAATTTATTTATTCAAATTAGTATTTAATTAATAATTACTGTGCTGCATTAAATTAGATGAGTCTATGGTTATTATTTTGATTATAAAAAGACGTTTGCCTTTGTAGGCAGTGTCACCATATATTTCTTGTCAGAACTCGTATTGAACTCAAGAACGTTGACTTTGATTTTAGACTAGATGCAGCTACTCATAGGCAATGGAAGTGTATATAAATTGATTTTGTAAAATAATCTGAATCAGTAGAAATTCAATCTCAACAAACTCGAAGTCGAGTAAACAAAATGAAATATTTCATGGTCTTGGTCGTGTTGGCTCTAGTGGCCTCGGTGTATTGTCATCCACGTGCTTATGGCGGATATGGCGGTCCTTTCGGTTTTGGTGGAGGCGGTGGATTGGGCGGAGGCGGTGGACAGGGTGGTGGGTTCGGTGGCGCCCAAGCCGGCTCTAGTTCCACATCTAATGCTTGGAGCAGTGGACAGGGCGGCGGTTTTGGTGGTGGGTTAGGTGGCGGACAAGGTGGAGGACAAGGTGGATTTGGTGGATTTGGCGGATATGGCGGATATGGCAAATAATTGTATTGCCGGCTCGGAAACGAATATTTCTGAATAAAGATTGTTTTTGTTTTCAAATGAATTGCATTTTCCATTTGGTTTGTTCGAGACCTTGTGAGATTTTGTTGTATTTTATTATAATTTATATAGAATTGATAATTTGTGGCGAGTTTTTAATTAAGATGGAATAATGTCATCCGGATGAGCGCTAACAACAGGGACATGTCTGTGGTTTCTGGCATTGAGTTTGGGTAATAACATTCTCAACCAACTACGAATTTAAATATATTAAAGATAATCCACGAATTTGAATATGAGTGAAATGATACAGGAAGGCCAAGGCAATATTTTCTACTTTCTACAAATCATTTTTTCTCAAACTACGCACTGTACGACGAACAATCCGCATGAAGGACAAATACTTGTTCATCAGTCAAATTTCTGATCATGCGTCGACGGAAATATGACTCGATGAGCACCAGGGGCAGACATATATACCACTCCCGGCATCATCATTTTTGTGGGGGATTTTAATGGCATAATCAGCAGGGAGAACTTCTGCAGTCTGACCAATCGGTAAGTTCAGTTCCCATGACGATACTTTCACTGTCAACGATTTCCCCGCCGCAGAGAATATGTAAGTAAGCAGCATCAGATCTAGAAACAGAAAGAAAAACGAAGAAACAACCCAGCCAGAGTGTTGGACATACGAACTACAAACATTGACCAATCATAGATGATCGGTTTGAATGACCCAGACGAGATCAAAGCAATCATTCATAATCCGGATTAAGACAATATTGCCACATGTGCAGACGGAATACCGTCGTAGCAGATGAAGTCAGATACGAGTTCATGAAATGCTTGCATCACTCAGACTGTAAAATCTATCGTCAATTCACAAAAAGGAAAAACGATTGCTTCATACTGAATTTGATTGCAAAACATACTCCAATTGAGGCCAGCCAATGAATTCAATTCAAGTTCTTCTTAATACTAAACAGATGTTGGTACATAAGTATGATGTTGGTACATAAGTGAAGCGAAATTTAGTACAAATATACTGGGTGCCATATGAATATTAATTATAAACAATATGAGTACGTTCATTCTTGAATTTGGTAAGTGTTTTTAATTGTATCAAACTCGATACCCTGAATCCATGTAACGGCAGGCCGAATCTCCGCCAAATCCCGAAGTTAATTTTTTTTAAGTGTTTTTAATTGTATCAAACTCGATACCCTGAATCCATGTAACGGCAGGCCGAATCTCCGCCAAATCCCGAAGTTAATAAAACAGTCACAGTGAACACAAAAGCCCACATCACACACGCTGTCGACATTGGCAACGACGAAAAGGTATAGCCCGAAGTAATTAGTCCTTCATCAGCAATCGAAAAGAATTCATTACAATGGCGAGGTAGTGGAACAATTTGTCCACCTCGGCTCAGCCTTCAATGGAACGGATGATGCCAGCATCAAAATAAAGCAAAGGATCGTGCTGGCAAATACATGAAAACAATTCAAGAACGGACTACTGGTTGCCTATGGCCCGGTCTCAAAATTTGGTGAAATCTTCAAAAGTATGGTATAATTACATTCTCCTCATCTCGACGATGTCAATGTTTCTGGGATTTTGATCCACAGTGGCCATTGCAGCTGGACCAAGATCATTTTAAAAACAAATTTGGAATTATTAGGAAGGGGCAAATCTCAGATAGCAGGGCACAATTTTTATTTCTGATAAAATGTTTTTTAATTTAGTCATCAGTTCGTGATCAAAACCATCCCAATTTTCACATTTAATTTGTTTACCAAAAGTACTTTGCGTAATATCGTTGTTATTTGTTTAATCTGACTATTCCATATTACAGCTGATATAGTAATGACTAAGGTATGTTTTCTAAAATGTAGTCGACTATAAAAGACATTGTGGTGTTTAGTTTGTAAACGAAACATTTCTGAATATAATGGGACAACAACGACAGTGAATGGAGTTAAGTTTTTAAACGGTCAATTGGCCACAACAGCTAGTGTTCTATATGATCAATCTTTCCCAACCTATATGAGCGTTCGGTAGCTTGCTTTGAACAGAGAAAGTCCCGACTCACACTAGGCTATTTTAATAGCCGCAATTCTCAGTTTGATGGAAAGAGAGGTAAAGGGAATGGAAAGGGAAACAACTTGCTCCTACTGGCCATGTCTTTTTGCGTTTATGGTATTTTTATATTTCGTCAGTCATTTGCATTTGAAAACAAAAATGTAAGAAAAAGAATTTACTTGTGTGAACACAAGAATCAAGTTCAAAAGGAAATCATACAAATTGCCGCAAGTAAAATTGCCTTGTATGAATCGGGACATACAGGCAAGATCACAGTCCAATGACGATATACTAAACGGTGTCTCAGTAAGAGTGCACTTTTTAAATTTAATATCATTTGTCTGATATTTGTCAGCTATCGCATGCATATGTTTATTACGATAATTGTGAAAAATATCTTTGTAAAAAAGTCATGGCAAATTTCATGTAAACAATAACGATGGCCTGTCATCGGAGATGTGGGGCCATTTATCGTATACTTTATTCCATACTTAATCGGAACATTTCTGCAATTTAATAAAAAAAAAATACATTGTTTTTATTTTCAAATAGTAGAGTGCATTCGCTTTATATATTAATTTTTTGATGTATATTTTTACAATTTCTAATAAAAATAATATAATTTGTGTGATTCCGCTATATTTGTTCTGTTAATATTTAACTATACCGCAAACCGCATCTACAGACGTTCTCGTTCGATTTTAGTTATAAATATACTATATGATTCGCAAATCCTATTGAATCGGGATAATATTTAAAAGATCATGTACACATACAATATAAATTAACAGTGCTCCGTTGCAGGCCATTGATTCTGGAGGAATTTTGTGTAAGTATAAATCCAAACTGATTTTCATTTATTCTAATGCGTTTTTAGTTTTTATTTACATTTCGAAAATCTTGTTTATATTTGAGAGATAGTTATCGCCGTTCGATTTTCCTATTTTCAAATATGATCGAAAGTAGGAATTGTTTCATTAATATGATAAGTTTTCAATGTTCTCTAATTATTGTCTCGGCCGTTTTTTTTCTATGACGATATTCGATATGCGTCAGTTGAGAAATTTGTCATATGTTGATTTGGCTTCCGAATATTTTTTTAAATGTACCTTTTTGCGTAAATTGATTCGAAAAAAACGCAGTGTTTAGCATTTGGGTTTTGGTCCTTATTTGAAATTTCTGATCAATGATTGCTTTCGCTAGAACATCCACCAACATGAGATTAGTAAATTTGCAAGAGTTCTTGCAGATCTCATATCTAATACTGCTGGCCGGATGGTATTTCAGCACATGACCTATGTAAGTGCTCTTCGACGCAAGCTCGTCCATTGCGTAATCTTTTATACATATCGTATGAAATTGGTATTTGCCCTTTACCGATTCCCAAGAAAGGTGAGGCTAGACATCCTGCAAATCCCAATTGTCCGTAGAAACCGATCAACTGGAAATGAGATGGCGTTCCTGTCGGAACGATGGAGTCTAGCTATTCACCGGTTTGGTCGTGGCTCTGAATATTTCCAAGGCGCTCGATAAGCATGGTGCACTCATATCAAAATTTATCTTATGGACGAATCAGACACTCTTGATGTTGCAGGGTGAAGCTCATGGGGTTAACTAAATTTACGAAGTGTCGAAAAAACCATTCATGTTTTTAAAGCAATTGAAGAAATACTTCTCACTATCCGTGTACAGAGGAGATCGGTTGGTGATGATTGTCTCCGTTCAGCATCTCCGGCGATAGGTTGTTCTATAGATATTTTAACGGTAAGTTATCCGTCGTCTGGTATCTGATGTTCGTGTGTGGAATACTTTTACAACAAGTATTTTTCCTGCCACAAAGGTTGTTCTATAGATATTTTAACGGTAAGATATCCGTCGTCTGGTACCAGATGTTCGTGTGTGGAATACTTTTACAACAAGTATTTTTCCCGCCACAAATTCAAGACAAACGCCATCGAAAAAGTACTCCCTCTTACCCCCCCCCCCCCCAAAAAAACCTTATTCGCTATCGCTTAGAAAGTGCATTGCATTCATAGAGGGCATCAACTGAGTCTTAGTCAACAATAAACGAAAATTTCAATGCCGGGAGTTATTGTATGTTTGCGCCAGGTGCTCGTAAAACTTAGCATTCGTCTCTTCTCTTCCGTCGGCGCATTATCACAAATTAGACTGTTGAACAGGTATTTGTCCTTGTAGCCTGCCATTTGTCTGTCTACTGTGTATATTTTTACACAAATGGTTTGGTAATTGGATTGAATTCACGCCTTCCTATACCACCCACACAAATATATCATTTCCGGCACATTAAAATTGTTTGATTTTTTTTAATATGTTTAAATTCGTAGTTCAAAATGGTATTATTCGCTTAATGCAAGAAACCACAGCCATGCCCCTTTGGTAGAATCCATACGGATGACATTATTCGAGTTTAAATAAAAACTAAATTATTATTTTCTGAACAGATCAAATACAAAATGCAAATCATTTAAAAGTAAAACCAAACTTTATTAAGAAATATTCGTTTCAGAGCCGCCAATACAATTATTTGCCATATCCGCCATATCCATCAAATCCACCCTGTCCGCCACCTTGGCCGCCACCTTGTCCGCCACCAAAACCGCCGCCCTGTCCACTGCTCCAAGCATTAGATGAGGAACTAGAGCCGGCTTGGGCGCCACCGTATCCACCACCCTGTCCACCGCCTCCACCCAATCCACCACCTTGTCCATTGTATCCATATGGGCTAAATCCACCAAATCCACCACGTCTACCATGACGAGGATTACAATACACCGAGGTAACTACAGCCAACACGACCAAGACAATGAAATATTTCATTTTGCTCAAGCGTTCTTCACTTCGACACTGTGGGTATTTTTGTAAATTGTTAAGTTTCAACTGATTGCAATTATTTGAAAATGTTCATATTTATACTCCGGCCTAGTCTGACAAACAAAATTCAAGATTCTGGAATACAAGACGATTACTAACGAGAAATGTGACATCAAAAAAGTACGTAGTGATATTATGTCGCCTTTGTAGGCCAAATAGTATCACTTTGCAATCAAAATAATAGCCATTGACTTGTTTAATTGTATGCAATCCCGAAACAATTAAATATTCATTTGAATAAATTAATTAGACAATGGATTTTAAATCGACTTAATTGACAGTATAGGCTAGATTTGAAGGGAGGTCATGGGAGTACATCTTGTATCCAGATCACACATTATATCGAGTCAACAACGAGTCGATTGTTCGTCCCTGCATTGCCTTAGTCTAATGAGTAATTGACTACTTGAAGTGGCTAAATACACTAGTTCTTAAAGTTTGTAATAACATTTTGATGAAAATCAGTTCAGATGTAGATACACACAAAAATTACTTATAAACTTTTTTTTTTAGAAATTTAAAATGTTCTTATGTAACATTGTTGATCGTGGAATATAATCATATTGGATATAAGTTAAATATGAAATTGCTCCTGGCACTTGCATAACTTGAGGGATGAATTCTTTGTTAGAACAGCTTTGTAGCGGGGAATACACACATGATGTGACTGCCATGGTGTAGTAGGTAGTGTGTGTGACTATCTCACAGTTCGAAACCTGGTAAGACAATTAACTATTTTTCAGTTCCTGTCTCCAGCTTGTAAATGCTGGCGACTTTAAGAATAAAAGACTAATATATCGTCCATGTACAACTTCTCCAGAAAAAGCATTAGCCGTTCGGCAGTGGGTATACATTAGGGTGGAGTGAAATTCAAAAAAAAAAAGTTAACCTCGGAAAGAGATGTAGTCTGGGGTCCTAATGAGGGGGAAAATAAAGAAAAAAATTTTAAATAATTTTTAGGGGTCGCGCCACTCCCTCCAATTTTGGAAATTATCGCTATTTTGGCGTTGATTTTAGAAAAATCCTAAAAAGTTTTATGTCAATAAATGTTTGCAATAGCGTAAACAATGAAATAAGGGCATGAAAAAATTTAAAAAAAATTTTCTCATTGTTCAAAAATTTCAAAAAGTAAAATAAGTCAAATCGTCCCTTCTTCAGAAAATTGACTGAACAATGAAATCGCCACCAAAGCTACAAATATTAGTCGATTATCCTCATATTTGCCTCAAATACTTTTGTTTGGGCACTGAACAAACTGAAACTTTTAAATTTCAAATAAGTTAAGTCGTTAATTTTTAGGATTTTTCTAAAATCAACGCCAAAATAGCGATAATTTCCAAATTTCGAAGGAGTGGCGCACCCCTAAAAATTTTTTAAAATTGTTTTCTTCATTTTCCCCCTCATTAGGACCCCAGACTACATCTCTTTCCGAGGTTAACTTTTTCAAATTAAAAAAAAGCATGTTTTCACTCCACCCTAGTATACATGTTCAGTTAACCACCCAAAGGGATTTGTTATTATTTCTAGAGTACAATCAAACATTGGATCTGGAGATGCCCCGACATTTATTTCATAGTTTTGAACCTATTTTTATGGCTGGTGTATCATAAAGATGCACCAATCATTTAAAAATAATCTTTGAAACCAGAAATATAATATAAACAAAAGAAAATTGTTATTACGGCATCTGCTTCAGATTCCATGGCCATTTTATTTCAACACAAAATATACACAATTTGCAGCAGAAATCATTGCAAACGGTTACCAGTGAAGAAGTGTGGCAGCTTCCGAAACGGATCCGTAAACCTTGCCTGCAATCAATGCAAAAACAATGCTTGGAGCCTTTTTAAACATTTCTATTTTTGCAAAAAAAAATAGAAATATTCAATGATCTCGAACTCGACTAACAGAAACAGAACTGTATGAAGAATATTGATCAACAATACATAAACAAAACAATAGCCTACGTGTAGGGGGGTATATATCATTTGATATGGCTCAAAAGTGTAACACATCGAAATATCCACATTAGGCCCCAGGTGTCTTTGAACCAAATTCGATTCATGACATTCTGAATCGTTTGAGATATGTCCGTCTGTCTGTACTGCTGGTACGTACGTTAACTTTCGAAAGAGTTAAACAATCGCTTTGAAATTTGGCATGGGTTATTTTTTTCCAAAACTGCTTATGGGACTGCAAATGGGCAATATGGACCCTTCGGGGGGCCATATGGGCAATATGGCCCCTTCGGGAAATCCTGTAACCAACGTGATCTTGCACAAATTTTGTATTTATTAAAGCTATGGCTTGAAAAAGTTTTGAACAAAAACTTGGAAGTCTGGCAACTCCCCTTCTGGTACCTCCCATACAAATGTACCACCCCGCCCACTTTAGAAATCGTGTAATTATATAAATTCGCTCATCGAGATTATGGTTTATGGTTATGAAGCACATTTCTCACTCGGTGTGTATGTTAATAAACAAACAATTGACGTATTTGGGGTTCTGAGAATCCTCAATTAATTGAAGAGAGGTCATTAAGGCCGCGTAAATTCTCGTCATGGCCACAACTGGCCACCAAGATCATGCGATTTGACACCATTCGATTTTTTTTTGTAGGGCTTCGCGAAAGACCGTGTTTATGCAGAAAAAACATTAACTATTGAGCACTTGAAAACCAACATTCGTCAAGTTATGTCTGAGATACCGCCCAATATGTGTCAAAGTGGTCCAAAATTACCTCAAATGAATCAATGCTTGCAACACTTCGCGTGGTGGTCAGTTAAATGATGTAGTGTTTCAAAAAATAATGTAAACGTTCCAACTTTATAATAAAAAAGAAATATTATGAAAAAAAATATTTTATATGTGTTTTATTTACGTTTACTTTTAAAAAGAACAATGGACAACCCTTTATAAGTCGTTTTACACGACTGAAACTTTCTTACTTGTTTTAACTGAAGCCGTTGCGGGAATATTTTGGCTATAACACCGGGAAATGAACTGTGATTTGTATAGAAAGGAAAGCCGCTGATCTTTTCATCTGCTAACTTTTTTTTTTAAAAGTTAAAAAAATTTGATTTTTTTTGCATAAATCTAATTTTGCGATAGGCGGCGAAAACTGCAAATAATCTTTTCAGTTTTTAATTAGAATACAAAACAATCGCGGACTATTATCGATGATACCTATATTCAGTTATGAGAATAGATGATTGTTTGATTGATTTGTGGGTGCTCAATCAACGTTTATATCTATTTTTCTTTTATTATTCAACTTGTCTGTTAAAGCTTAACTTGCGCTTAATCAATCACCCATGATTTTATTGGCAGACGACGAGGATGACGACACAGTATATTCGTACTCTAGTATTATGCGTTTATTGTTTTTCTTCATTTAATAAAAAACTTTTTTCTTTCGCCGAGGTTTAGCAATTTTCTGTGACAATCAGAATTCTTTTCTTAACCTTATTCGAACCAGACAGTGACTTCAGGTCACTATTGAAATTAATGCTTGTATATGTGCTCATCTCATACGTCTAAGCTGCTTCCTTTAAATAGCTTACTTTAAAAAAAATCCCCATTAGAATTTATATAATTTTTGTTTTACTGGCGTTACAAATTTAACTTGGTACGAATAGGTTTAAAACCCGTCAATAAAACGTAGGGACAATCACATCGATTAAGAAATGTAAAGTGATTTTAATTCATCGGGTAGTTGATAATCTGAAAATTTATCTTTTAATTTGTTGCATAGCAGAAAAACTTCCCAGAAAAAACTCGGTAACTACACTCATTATAAAATGCATTATGGGTAATGACATGGCGTTATGCTCAGCATGAACTGTAGTGGTGATTTCGTTTGTGCAAACAAATGTTACCCACACATAGTGTAACATTTTTAAAACGTTGCATCAACACCCTGAGGATGTTGCAACAATATATCAGAAATTTCATCGTTGTCAGGATGAGGGTGATTCTAAGAATTGCTTTTATTCATTTTGTTTTAAAATATTTAATTTTTGGCATCTTCACTACGTTGATATTCGCAATAAATAAAATCTTTTTTGTTGACACAGTAACGAAAAAAAAAACCAGTGAAAAAGATGCTGTTGGGTAAACCCATTCATATTCCAAAGTAAGTCGGCAAGTCAAAAGTTAGAGTGGCATTTTATATCCAAAAATCTGATGCAATTTCGCAATAGCAAGGTCAAAATACCGAATTTACAGAATAATATTGTACTACACGTTTTACTAAAAAGGGCGGAATATAGAGCAGGGTTTTTTTCTCGTGCATACCAGCAGGACAGACGGACATGGCTCAAACGATTCAAAAAGTCATGAATAGAATTTGATTCCAAGACACCTGGGGTGTAATGTGAATATTTCTATGTGTTACACTTTTGGGTCGCATCAAATGATATATACCCTCCTACACGTAGGGTGAGGGTATAAAAACAGCTGTAAGATTTCAAATCGTCCCAACGAAATAAATCGCGAAATCGTTTGCACTCACATTTTTAATGTACTCGTTTAATTTGGTTTGGGAGTTTTGGAAATGATAACAAAATAGAATAGACATCAGGGGTAACATTCCCCGCCGTCGACTATAGAGAGTGCGAAAACGCAACCATTGTTATTTCACGCACCGTTTTTGAAAATCGTATAACTAGCTGAAATTTTAATGTCAATTAGCTGTCTCGGTGCTGTGATTTGAGCCCTTTAGGAATATTTTCTGTGGGGAGCCATTAAGGATAAATGTTACAATAAATGTTAAATGCATCCTGTGACAATTGAAGCATTGAAACATGAAATCCAAGTTGCCATTGAACAGATTCGACTCGAAACAATTGAAAATGTACTGAAAAATTAAGGCGATCGGATGAGGTACTGCCGAGCCGGTCTTCCATTACAAAATGACAATAAAACCAGAAAAAATTATCACTTCTTTTTTTCAGAGACCTTTTTTGTAAAAATTACGATTATATTACGAGTTTTTAGATTTTCTTCAATGGTTAATTTGAGTAATATTTAAAAAATCAGCCCATAATCATTATTTTTGAGGAAAAAAATTAAACTCAAAAATAATGATTATTTATGATTTTTATTTTTTTAAAACTAACTTTCAAGTCACGACTTTTTTGTGGGCTTTTTTTTCCAATATCGTGTAACTCCATAAAATAAATGTTTGAGTTTCCAATACTTGTATCACATTAATGCAAACTTAATTATTTTATGTGATTTCTATACAACGTTTGCCCGCTTCTTTACCTTCTACCCACATAGGACCCACTCGCATGTATAAATATGCACATTGCTTATTATACGTCTATTCAGAAATTAATTGTCTGTTGCGGATTCGTGAATTGAAATAGTGAAAAAAAAAATACATATACATTTCTGATAGAACTCTGAGTCAGAAAAAAAAACTCAAAACTACTTTTTAATTTCGGTGATTTTTTTTTTGTAGAATCTAAAGTTACTTCTCATTATTATGACTGCAGCTGGGCATTCTCATCCCAGAACGTATAAATAGGAAAGTATTAAAGGATTTATGATCAGTTCCAACTAAGCAAGTTATTGAAACAACAAGAATATTAAAATCGAATTAAAATCTTCCCCAAACAACATGAAATCGTTCATTATCATGATAGTATTGGCAGCATTGACCTCGGTTTACTGCCATCCTCTTGTTGATATTGCACCGGAGACATTGGAGGGCGTCGATGCCAATTTAGCTGTGGATGCTGATGCCCATGTCATACGCAAAGCACGTGCTTTTTTTGGTGGCGGATGCGGTAGATGTGGCGGCGGATATGGCGGTCGTCCTTATGGCGGCGGATATGGCGGTCGCCCCTATGGCGGTGGATATGGTGGTCGCCCCTATGGTGGCGGATATGGTGGTCGCCCGTATGGCGGTGGTGGATTCGGTGGAGGCTTTGCTAGCGCTAGTGCACAGGCCAGTTCTTCGTCATTTGGCGGTGGATACGGATTTGGAAAATAAATTTTATAGTGAATAAATAAAGTTACTTTGTGAAACAAATCAAAATGCATTTTCGTTTGTATTAACGATGCAGTTATAGTGTGAGTTTCGTGAAATTCAGAACAAATAGTTCTTTGTCATCAGTGAATATAAAAGCCAAATCAGATGGTTCCTCTTCTCTTACTTAGTGATGAGAGAAATATGTACGTACTCCTTGCATTACCTGAATTTTTAGCTCGAAAATTTGGCGTTTTTGTGAATTAACACATTTGATGTTCAAATTAGTACATGAATCTTTAAATCCAAATGATCTGACGGTATATTTATAAGTGTTTGCCTTCAATATAACATTATTCAAACTGAATATAACACAATTTAAGAATGTAATATAATTAAAACATACAGAATATTCTTAAATACATTCTATTGAATATAATTATAATGGTTGGCTACTTTTGTCTTACGTTGTTCTTTGAACTACTGGGAATGCGAATGATCAATGAAGAATTTAAGGGAAAGCGTATGCAGAAGCATCTATTGAAATGTCATATTTGCAAGTGTCCAATTTTGAAAATAAACATGTGAAAGTTAGTTAGGGTCATTAACATTTTTAAATTTGAATCGGCTATAAAAAAAGTACTGATAATTTGGTCAATTTTCTGGTTTATTTGAAAAAGTTTAACTTTGGAAACCATGACTACCATGACTGGCTCGGCAGTACCTCATCCGATCAACCTAATTGTTCAGCACATTTTCGATTGTTTCGGGTCAAATCTCTTCAATGGCAACTTCGATTTCATGTTTCAACATTTCAATTGTCTCTGGATGCTTTGCGTAACAATGGCTCGTCACAGAAAATAATGCAAAGAGCCCAAATCACAAATCCGAGACAGGCAATTGACATAGCAATTTCGGTTGATTTTCAAAAACGGTTGCGATGGCTGGGTGACATTTGGCCCCGTCTTTGTGAAACCGAATGTCGTCCATGCTCACGATTGACGGTAACGGCGGCTCCTTGCTCATTTTGATGCCACTAGCCAAAAATCACACCAAACAGTGATTGGCTTTTCATTGTAAGGCAAATATAACCAACCTACGGGAATTTGGACCGGTAGAGAAACAGTCAAGTGATTGGTCCTCATGGATAGGGACAGGTCCCAATACCGACCCAAATATATGAAAAGGACTGGAAACTTTTACACGGCATTGTCATTGGAGGGAGTCAGTTGACATTGCTCAGATACCATGTGACATATCACGGGACTGATCAAAAAGGACACGTACCGTACGTGTCATGTTGGTACTCATCATAGAATTCGTCTCAGTTGATCCCATCACAGAACCCACCAACACTTTAAACGGCGTCCAATGTGTCAAATCAAGTTAGCCGCCGCATTTGCAATAAACGTTATTTATATGTAAAAGAATTAACATGTATGGCTGTTCGAATATAAAAAATATTATTTGTGAGGTTAATTATGAGAAATATCTGTGTTAATTACCTTGTCGCTTTTCTTTAAACCGACTTTATAACAAAAGCAGGGGGGCGCGCATCAATTCAATTGAACAATTAGTCTGATAGTTTCAAAAACTTGATCTTATGTTGCGTTCGGATTTCTGTCAATAAATATTTGGAATAATTGGCACCATTCTATCCATACGGAACCAGTTCGGTGGTAGGTTATGTTTTCACCCGTACTCGTAGCGGTGCATTCAGTTTCATTGACTCTGCATTTCCCGTAGGGCATATTAGTTTTGCCCAAAGTCGTGCTCTTGTTTTATGGGGCCTCGGTATAATTTTCTCAGGCAAAACGTTTGGAATTTTGATTTACTCTCTGAGGCTCTTGTCATAAAGAAAAAAATTGTCAATAGATAAATTAAAAAAAAAACGTCATCTTCAAGATTAAAAAAATTGATTTTTTCCCCTGTTCAGGTCCATAGGTAGCATACCGTTCAAAATTCAAGGAAACAATCGACTACAAAAATGTACCTAAGATTTCAATAAACAACTTTCTGGAACATATGCACTTCCTTGGAATGATACTTAAAAGTCCATCAATTCACATGGTCTAGAATAGCATTAGCGAATTTTTGGAGCGTATACTTACTAACTTAAGTTGGCTCTACAACCTGTTGTTGGTCTTGACCTGCTTAATAAATGATTTCCAAGCATTTCGGACTTCCGCTTCTCCAGTTCGTGATACCACGGATATTCATGTATTCTTCCACTTGCTTCCTCCACCAGAGTCTCGTTCTTCGCTGTCTGTGCCTTCCGTGATAGTTTCGTCCAACGTCTTTCTGGTTGGAGCGTTTGTATTTTAATAATACTCCCGGAGTATCTGACTAATACTAAAGAAACATACAATTGCTATGGACTATTTACAATACAAGAAACTGTAACAATTAGATTACATGTGTACTACATTCAATTAATATTCCTTGGGTGTGCGTCTGTCCCCCGTTGTTCTTATCGCTAACCCTTTTCTTTCTATGGGACCATTCTGACGCCGCTGCTGCTACCACATACCCTTTTCTCCTTAGCGGTGTGTATCCGTTTGCTCTTGCATTTGTTATCGGTGAGAGCCACGCCTTAACTGAAGTGAGTTCTATAGAATATACACAACTATATTTATTGCTTTGTGCGAACCACTGTGCATAGCCGAATTTTATTTCAGAATTCTATTGCATATCTTGCCTTAAGCCAATTTAAATGGAATCCCTAAAAATAGGCTGTAGACCGATTCATTTGATAGTCGGTTATCATTAGAGATTAATCACGTTTACACAAATTCAGTTGATTTTGAGTAATGTGGTTTGGTGGAGCAGACTGGGAGCGCGGGCCAAATTATTGAGTCGAGCTGCGTTATAATTTGTATACACAGTGACCGGGACATATTGTTTATTGTTTAAAGCTGGCATCAAAAGGCAAAATCTTTTCAAATCCACTCGAAAAATTGATGGCATCTACAAGATGCAAATGATCACTGAAAAGTATTGTTGATGTTCTTACCGGAATACCAGCAAAAACCCAGGCTATCGTCACTACAGTTAAACAATATCTAGAACAAATAAGGGAGACGTCAGTTAATAATGAAAAAAAAAACAAGTCAATGAAATATTTCGTATACAAATAATTATATATCAATTAAAATTTGATGCTAATGTGTCGTATAATTTGTTTTAAATCGTACAATAACCATTCACTCCATAAACAATAACAATAATTGTCTGAAAAGTGGGAAAATATTCCATTGCCTACGAGTAGGTACCGCATGTATGACAATGCATTTCAGTTATTGACGATGAATGAATGCTCTGTAATATCCATTTATATTTAAATACTGTATTTAAACTGGAAATACTAAAGATTTTTGTATAGAAAAGTGCGGTTTGGCAACGATTTGTAATGAATTGATCTTTCTTGAATTGAATTTACATATATTTGGTGAATGTAAATTCTATAATATTTACGTTGTTTAATTTTTTGTATATATGTATGTATTCCATTATTTGCACGCCCTACAAAATGAAAACTTAAAAAAAAATTCCAAACGAAAGTACTTTTAATTTGTTACGCCTCTCTGAAATGTTGGCGTTTAAATGAGTTAAATTGGTTTCACCCACACACGGGCCGTTCAAATCTGTACAAAACAGTATTTGTTGACAGTGGGTTACGTTCAACCGGGAAATGTTCTAGGCCATTGCGGAAAACAGAACTTGTTGTTCAACCGGAAAATGTTCCAGGCCATACTGGCTCATGGTTGGGTAAACAGATATGATATTGTCTCCATAAATCACAAATTTCCACGATCTTCAGATAATACCGACAGTATTGAAATATTATTTTGTTACAACTCTTCCCAATTGAAATTTTGACAATAACCCAGTATTATTCTTCCGAGGAACGAATGTGCGTGAAAAGTGCGTTTATTGAAAAGAAGTTTTGGCCGAAATGATGTACCCAAACACTTGAATAGTTTGTAAACAAATTTGTGAAGCTGGCCAGTCCACTAACATGACTGGCACTCACGGGAATGTGTCTGACATAGACGAGAGTGTGAGGCTCAGTTGTGGAACATCGACTTGCCGTCGATCTCAACAACTCAACATTTCACGAACCAGCCTGATGGCAATTTTGAACAAAGAACTCTCCTTATTCGGTTTCAAGAACTTATTGACTCAGAAATTGAAGGCACACGACCATCCGCTTCGTTATCGCTTTTCACTTCGGGTCTTGAAGCAGCTCAACAGTGATTTTGCTCTAAAAATCATATTTTCATCTCGGCGGCAATGTTAACTGAAGCATCTGGGAATCGGAATACACCCACGTGACGGTGCCGATTTTGGAGAGTTGGCATCATTGTTCTATTTGTCTTTGAAAATGCCGGAATGCCGGAATGCCACACAGCCCAGCAGCAAGCTCAATTACCTTGTTGTTAGCCTTCTTGGCTATTCCGATTGGTCACATCGGAACTGCAATTAGATATTTTTGTGGTTTATCTTGAAAGGCCGATGAGACAGTGCCCTAATGTCGACTGGATGCGCTATTGCGAAGTTAACCGAGAAACCCACATGATCGAAATCCAATTTAATAAGTAAATGAAATATTCGCTGTTTTAAAAAATGGTTTGGGTTATATCCCAACTTTGTTCAAGCGTAAAACGAATATTCCCTCACTATCTGTCAATATTTCGATCGGGATAGAGCTGCATCGGTCACAATAAGAGAAATAACGAGGACAAAAAACAAAACAAGGATTTTTGTTTTTCTTTTTTTAATTTTATATAAATAACCCTGTGTTGTACATATGAGGACAGATCAATAATTTCGTGACCTTTCGAAAAAAACAAAGTTTTTTTTATGCAAAAAAAAAAACTAAATATTTTTCAACATAATCTCCTTTTAGCTCAATACACTTATCCCAACGTTTCTCCAATTTTTGTATTTCTTTCAAAAATATGATTTATTGCGGTCCATAAAATAGGCTTTGGTTTGATCAATAATTTCACCATTGCGGCTGAATCCATTTAAATTGTAACACAATTTATACACCTTTGCCATTGCATTATGGTCAATTATATGATAATGTAATCTCACGCACTTTTACTCTTCGATCGGCCAACGCCATATCGGGTGTTATGACCTCAATTGGCCCTCCAGAACCTTCAGCGTCATTTGTACTTGATATTGATGAAATAATTTTTTTTTGCTCAACCAGATTTTAATAACTTCTTTATTTTACTCTTCCCGTTTCAAAGTTATGGGTGTCAAACCATTGTAAAAATTAAACAGCTAAAATTTGTGAAATTTTATGATTTACTAGCAAATTCCCGCTACTTCATAAGCGTACATTTTCTTTCCAGTAAAACATAAAATATTTTTTAATTGCATTGGTTTACAAAAACATGTTTTAGAAACTTTATCACCTTTTTCAAATTTTTGGCGGTGAATATTAATTTTAAATGTATGTTCACACAATTTAAATTTTCCCCTTCTTTATCCCGTTTTGGCCCCGTTTTGAAACTCTTTTTCAGCAGTTGTTGCAAAGCGTAGTTTTTGGGTATTTCGAAGGGTTTTTCCCCCCCGTTTTACCATTTTTATCCCCTTCCTATCGAAAAATCCGTTCATAGAAAATTTCATGGTTCTAGCTCAGCCATTGGCGAGGACACTATGAATCAGTCAGTCAGTATTTCTCATTTATATTATTCCAGTTTTGGGCCCGTTTTGAACGTTTTTAATCCCCTTTTCCATTACTATACTTTTTTCGCTCATTTCTGCCGATAACAACTTTTTCACACACATTTGTAATTTATCCCTTTTTGGCAACTTTTTCGTACCTTCTCTAATTATTATCCACATTTTTCACACATTTTTGTTTTCCACTTATGTACTTTTTTATTCCGTTTTGACCACTTTTACGACCCTTTTCTAATTATTATCCACTTGTTTTTGCAAAAATTTGTTTCAATATTTAATTTTTTCCCCTTTCTTTGTCCCGTTTTTCGTCCTACCTCTAACTCATTTCCACCTCTTGTAGATTATGTTTCATTTATTTTATACCAGTTTTGGATCCATTTCCACTACATCCAATTTTGGGCCCATTCCATTAAATTTTTTTTTTTCACACATTTCTGTTTTCCCACTTTTGTACTTTTTTTTAATCTTGTTTTAGCCACTTTTTCGTCCATTCTCCAACTACTGTCTGCATGTGTTTGCCAAAAATTAGTTTGTTCTCAGTCCCTCAGGTGTCCGGTTATGAGAGAGTACACTGTACATTGTATGTACTGCAAATTAAAGCTCTAATATATTTTCTTTAAATGATGACTCAACGACTTTGAAAATGCTTTTTATTGACCAACTTGTGATTAAAATACGAAAAACTCAGTAAACCAGAATTTTTTGCACGGTTTGTGGCAACTCTAAATCTTTCCATTTTCATTTTTTCCATTTTTAACAAAATCCACGACGTTGTGTGTTTCCAACAGCTGTTAAAGCACAAACTCAATGACGTAACTCTCTAAAAATTTGACAGAAGTCTATTCACAGATGGTACTTGATGGTATAACTACGAGGGAAGTTGAAATTATTGATCTGCCACCGTATATCCTATTGATGACGGTCAATTTCAGATTGTTCAAGTCATATCAGCCCATTTTTTGTATCTACTTCATTCTGTAAAAATCCAAAGCTTTGCCCCAAAATTTCTTTCAACAAGTAAAACGAATATTAATGTAGGCCACATACGATTTAACAAGTAACGTAGTACGAAATCCGCAGTTGTTATCGCCGCAACTTGCCCGATATTGTATGTAAGTGCGGAAATGCCTGTTATTAAATTGTTTTTTGTTATCGGCCGTATGGCAAACATTGGTTTTTGTTTTTTAAGCGGGGATTTAAAAAAATAATGAACTGTATGATGTCACATAGTTTCAGGTAGACTGTTTTAAATTATTTGTACTTTGGAAATTATTTTTCCCCAAATACATAAATGTATTTGATTATTTTTTATTTCAAACTTCTAATGTTCCCAGACATTCAAAATCTTCAAATGTAATAAGTTAAGAAGTTTTTTACAAACCACACTTTATTCCATTTCATTTATTCTTTAATGAAATCGTGCCACAAATCATGAAATCAGGTCGACGAAAATTTATTCTGTCAGATTCGACTCCACCTCCGACTCTGCGTTAAATTTTCGATTGATGATATTCAATAGAGGGAACTTTTCACCGCATTCTCCACGGAAATCGTCAGTTTCAAGGGACGACAACATAACGCCACCGAAATTCATTGATCTCGCAAAGTCCAATTTCGACTCAAGACTTTGAACGTTGTCATAGTCAATCCATTGGTTGCCCTTATGCATATAGGGTACACCATGGACATCATCGAAAATGTACGTCCAGTCGGGGAGCATTTTGCAGATTTCATTGTAACCCATGTAGCCCTTGTCATGGGTGAGAGGACCTTCTGCACCGGGACCAGAACTCGGAGAACCGGGAGTGGTTTCTTCCAAGTTCGACAGCTGATGAGTGCGACCATAGCTACCGACGCCAAAAAGCAATTTCGAAGCAGAGGCACCTAAATAGAATATTACTGATTACTTAATCACCTAACAGAAACAGAATACATACCATTGTCCAACCAAAACTTAACGCAGTCTACGATGTTGTCTTTGCCTTGACCTCTCAGGGGACCATTGAAACCCAATTTGCCTTCAGGCACCAAGCCCATGTCGTAGGTCAAGAGAGTAATGAAGTCGGCATATTTTGTTATATTTGGAATATCATAGGATATGGCAGCCGTTTCCGGCGATGCACCCACACCAATGCTCAATTCCAAGTTCAAAGGAGCAAACCTATAGGAAGTTTTAGATATTATAAGAATTTGCAGTTCTGAGAAAATATTATTTAACTGCTGACTAACGTTTCTTTCATTTCCTTCAGCAGAGTAACAAAGTTTTGCTTATCCTCCGGTTGGCCTCCTCGTTGGCCGGGATATTCCCAACCCAAATCCAAGCCATTAAAATCGTGCTCTTGAATAAACTTCAACGAGGTTGTGATAAATGTCTTCCTTTTAATGGGGTCACCAACCAAATTGGAGTATTTTATAGAGCCGTCTTCCCAGCCACCAACAACAACTACAAATTTCAGCTTGGGGTTGATTTCTTTCAGAGCTTTAGCGGCATTAAGATAAACTAAACGAAGGTGGGAAAACAAATGCAAAAACATCGTTCGATTAGTGGCAGATTTACAAATTATGTGATCCATTGCACTACGACTAAGACATATTTCATAACTGCTAAAACACTTGAAAAAACAATTCTAGGCTGACTATGTATTTTGATCTACTTAAAATTGCGTAATTTCTGGCGTCGATTTTAAATTTGAAATGAAATTTGAAATAAAATCTAATCTGTTGTACACATTTCATGACTTTGTTGAAGGTGTATAGACGATTTTGAATTTGTAGTCTTCTTAACCAGACGTTTACGATGCGCGAGATTAAAATAATAAATTCCGGTTTTATACCCCACACATATAACTCATAACAGGAGAGAAGCCCTACATTGACCAAATTATACAGTACATACATATTATAATAGACCAATAACTAATCTGGTTGGAATTGCATCATACCCGAGTACACAATGCAAATAATCCTCCCGATTTCAAGTTCTTTCGATCCAGAAGCCACCCACGTCCGAACGTGATCGAAATGGTTTTGTAATCTCTACCGAAATTGGACGAAATTGGTTTATTGCCTGACAACAATCACGATAGCGACCAATTACTGCGAGCTTCCATACCAAGGTCAATTTATGTCAGCTAAACTTTCCACTCTATGTCGCAATAGTACAGAATAATGGAGTTATCTGCGGAGCGATTAAGATATCGTGATTGGTGTAGGATTTTATCTAGATGACCTCGCCCGTATTTGACCATGCCTTACTTCTTTCTTATGGT
Organism: Hydrotaea cyrtoneurina; assembly: GCA_958296145.1. NCBI lineage: Eukaryota > Metazoa > Arthropoda > Insecta > Diptera > Muscidae > Hydrotaea > Hydrotaea cyrtoneurina. The sequence continues at coordinate 43,132,175 of OY282516.1, forward strand.
AGAGGCTTATAATCACCTACTTTGTCTAGTGATGGATGCAGGCCTACTATTCGTGTATTTGGATAAGATCAAGTGGCTTTGTGTAGCGCTGGCTAAGTAATAATCAAAATGTAATAATCGACATTTGACCTTTTTGAAAGTGTAATTTTAAATCTATTTGCAAGTCTTTCCAGGCATAACATTAGTATATGTATTCTTACCCAAACTCTTCTCTAGCCAGTTGTCCAATGTCCTAAATTCCCCAGCATCCGTGATGCCAAAGAATGAGAAGCTTAAATGGGTACACAGGTTGGCATCAATATTTCCCGGGCCGAATTGTCCATTGCCGGGACCATATTCATAATTTGGCCAAATGCCGAAATAACAGTTGATGATTTTGGCTAAACCGCAAAGAGAAAAACAAATGAGACGATTAATTTATTAAACATTTGTATTCAAGTAACAAAAGAACGCGTAGCAAAAGTTGAACAAAGCCGTTTACCGTTCACAGCTGTGCCAAGACAGCACAGTACCAGTACTAGCAAATATTTCAATTGACTCATTTCCGAATATCGCCTAGAACTGACTTTGACGAAATGCTGTTCAACCACCTTAAGAAACTGTCTTTTATATGCATTGGTCGACTGAATATGTTCTATGAACACGTTTACGACGAAGTTTTTATGGGACTAGAGATGAGAGCGTGAGGACTTCGTGAGACATGCGGACCAGATCAATTAGTCAGGATTTGATTCTATGTTCTGATGAAAGCCAATTCATCTTTAATAACTTGACCAAATATTTGATCTCACATTTGTAATAGAGTACGTGGCTGAACTTTATGTCTGTAGTCCAAGAAATGTGTTTAGTAATTCTGGGCATTGGTCTCAAACACAAATCAAGGAATATGCTCGTCCGTATCCACTACTTTAATGAGAATTACAATGTACATCATCAAACAAGGAACAGATTTATGTAACCGGTTCATAGAATCTATGAAAGTAATGAAATTACCATTTAAACGAAATCAGTCACGAATCATTTGGGTTCCGTTCACCTACGGCCGTAAGTGTTTCTAGTCGAAACCGCGTCTCCAATTGATTCAGAACAGATGTTTATAACTTATTTAGTTTATATTTTAAATATTTGATTATCTGTTTGATCTGAAACAAGTTTTGATAAGTATTTACTTTTGCTAATCAAATATATGTCAATAACACGTTCAGACCAATACACACCCGTATGCAAATACACAATTTATAGAAAATCGTTGGTATTATTTGAAATACTCGTATGTATGTATGAAGGTGGGCTTTGGAGTGAAAGAAATAATTCTCTGTTTTCAGATCAATGAAAAATATGGGGGGGAAAAATCCACAAATCCAAATATATTGTCATGACATAAGAAAAATGATCGTTCGTGTGAAATCATGTAAACACAACAGGGTTTAGATCTGCAAAACGAGTGGGGAAAAGTGTCGAATATGTCGAAATGTCTGTGTTTTGGGTCGAAAATTGTTCAGTAAAAACAATTACATATATCTGGTTAAACCGAATTAAACAAGCCTATTGTTCATACAGTATACTACCATATTCAAACATCGTGCACAGTTTAATGGTTCTTTATCATTTCCTTTGTTCGCTATCGGCCACATCGGCTTAGTATTTTCGGAATTTTCTTTTGTAGAAACCATTCAAACGATTAAAAAAATATATCAAAATGATCAGGCCCTCATCATGTCAACAAAACGACCACCGAATATTTAGAATATTTAATATACGAAATTAATGAAATAATGATATCATAGCTTACAGTTTAAAAACAACAATGACTTTTTTGGCTTGATTTTTTTTTAAGTAGTCTTGTGGATTTGCTTCCAAAAGTCATATGAATTTATACGTTGACTTTTTGTTTGCGACTCCGTTTGATTTTTTGTGACGTTTATACTTGAATCTTGTTGATTCGCATAATTGTCGAAAAGCAAAATGTGTGAAGTCAAAAAGAAATTAAAAAAAAAAAATCAAATTTGTGATTTGTGACTTTTTTTCTGCCCAGCAATCTTTTCTATCTACAAACTTGAAAGTCATGAAAAAAGTTATCGTGTAAACGGGTCTAACAATGCATAATTGTCGAAAATCAAAATGTGTGAAGTCAAAAAGAAATTAAAAAAAAATCAAATTTGTGATTTGTGACTTTTTTTTCTGCCCAGCAATCGTTTCTACCTACAAACTTGAAAGTCAAGAAAAAAGTCATCGTGTAAACGGGTCTGTCTAACAATGCAAAAGTAACTCTTTAGATGCATTTCTTGTAGCTATTTTTGTTGTATGTAGCGGTCGGTGCTTCTAGTTGTTTATTTTATAAAAAATAGACATTTTAACAAATTTCAGCAAACAAATGAGCCTCAAACATATATAAAGGGTCCGCCATCTAACGTTTTTTTTTAAATTTGTTTTCGGTATTTTCGTTATCGGGCCATGTTGAAGGAAATTTTGTTTACAAAAATTGAAGAGGAGGATATTGGCAACATTTGGTTTCAACAGGACGGCGCTATGTGCCACACAGCCGAAACTACACTCGACGTTTTGCGCCCTGTTTTTGAAGATCGCATTATCAGCCGCAGAGAAATTTGAGATAATATCCAGTAGTTTTTTTGTATAGAATTTTCAAAAAAAAAAAACTACTGGATATTTTCTCAAATTTATTTTTTTATTTGAAAGTACAATCCTTCCGGTTAATAATGGAAAATAATTTCATTCAAATGGCTGCCTCGGCTGGCCATGCAGTAGCCTAACGACATCAGCTCTGCGGCTGATAATGCGATCTTCAAAAACATGACGCAAAAGATCGAGTGTGGCACGTAGAGCCGTCGTGTTGAAACCAAATGTTGCCAATATACTCCTCTTAAATTTTTGTAAACAAAAATTCGTTCAACATGGCTCGATAACGAAAATAACGAAAACGAAATAGTTGAAAAAAAAAATGTTAGATGGCGGACCCTTTATATTTCCATACCAAAAACATTAACTTGTTTGTAGGTGGTAAATATCAAATATATGCACTCACTAGAAAAAGTCTGCGTACAAGTAGAGAAATCAAAGAAAGATACAAAAATCACATACAAGAAGTGATTTTCAGATTATGATTTCAGTTCTTATTGTAAAAGTAAAACCCAGGCACTTCTAGTGCAATAAAATTGAAGAAGAAACCAAAAAAAAAACCGTACCAAATCAAAAACTAACTTTTAAAGTAAAAAAACTTTAGAAAAAGTCTGCGTACAAAATGTATATTCATACTGATGATGCAGTGGTCGCCATTTTTTGTTGAACTTTATTAGCTAGTGGGGTAGCCCTTCTTTGGAGAACCTCTGCTAATCACTTCGTCATGGATTGGACAAGTTTTGAGGTTTCCTCTGATGTTATATTTCCCAATTTCTTCTGCAATACTTCTTTCAGTATACTTTTTGATGAAATTGAATGCTGTTGAATATTTCTTTCAAAAAAATGCCACAGATGCATGATGGGGTTAAGATTAGGGAACTGCGGATGTGTCAGTAACTGGTGTGGACCGGTATATAGCAACCAGGGCTCCTCAATGTGGGCTGTATGCTTTGTGTCGTTATCTTACTAAAATGAATAGTGGTTCTAAAGTCTCAATTTCACGGCTCTCTGTTTTAAGTTAGCTTTCAAAATATCCCGTAACCACGTTTGTCCAAAGTGCATTTTTACTACTCCATTAACTACAATACACCCCCACAACATAACTCCACCTCCTCCATGCTTAACTGTGCCTGGTACATTTTGTTTATCAAGTGCAGTACATGGTTTCTACACACCATTTCACGTCCTTTTACTCCAAATATTGTTTTCCATTGTTTCATTGTTTTCCCGAACTCTTGTGGCTTATTTTTGTTGTTTTTTTTTGCATATTTAATTCTTTTTTGGCGGTTTTGTTGTGAATGGAAAGGTTTCGTACGTGCAACTCGTCCTCGATAATCAGCCTTTTTAGTCGCAGAGAGTCGTCGCAAAATTGTTTCCTTTAAGTGGCCGTTGACACATGCAGCCAATTTGATGCAGGAATTCACGGGTTCTGTAGGACAAATTGGACTATATAATGTCTTTCTCTTTCGGTTAATATGGAAGTTCGGCCAGAGCGAGGTTTAGCTAAGCAATTTGTTGTTTCCATATAAGTATTAACTACTCTTTGAACAGAAGACTGTGCCCTATCAACTATTTCGCCAATTTCTCTCAACGTGTTATATTTTATTTTAAAAAGAGTAGAGACAGTACACAAATTATGAAAACAGCTGCAAATACACACTTGTTCGCACTCAAATGTTGTACTTGGTTGAATCTAATAAGATTGTTGTCTGTTTTTCCCAAAGACGCTAATGCTTATATACAAATACTTAATATTAATAGCAAATGAGAATGAGAAAGAAATTAGCTTGCTACAAAGACCAAACACGCGTTTTACTTGTGTGTAAACATTTAAAAGACGTATTTTTCAACGTGTATGTTATGTTGACTGAATTAGAATCAGTATTATACTAACGTGGAACGAGAACTGCGCTCGAACAACGTTGGGAAATAATGCAAAGAAACTTTTGGCAGAAATGAGACACCCTGTACGCTGGTGATGCGAAATGTGCCAGGGATGCAAAATGACTCTCTCCATTTTGTACCATCTTGCATATTAAATTGTACTTTTTCGACCTCAATTGTACCAACAAAACATAATTTTTTTTTTACATATTTTTTATTTAGTAACATTAAAAAGAAACAAAACAATTCATACGTTTTACATATATATGTAAAATAAGGTACATAGAAAGTATATTTAAGGAAACAAATTATTTGTTATTTCAAAATTAAAGTAATTAAAACAAATTAACAAAAACCATGTAGGTTATAAACATTCAGTTGTATACTAAAGGAACAAAAAACAAAAATATCCATACGTGGGATTATCTGCAAAACGAACTAACTTTTGACATAGTTCAGATATTTCGACGCGTGAAAATGCGTTTTCGTCGCCGTAAATACAAAATGCATTCATTTACAAAATGACAGCAACAATGAGTTGCCATAGTAAATCAGCCCATGTCGATAAATTAGGAAAATTTTAAATTGTACCAAATAAGTCATTGGTGTACCATTGTACTTTTGAGCTCTTCATTGTACCAAAAATGGTACAATTGTACCAATGTTCGCATCCCTGAAATGTGCACAAAGACCTCGCAATACTCGCTTACTGTTGGAAAAAGCAAGTAGTTTTTCTTACGCTGTATGTGTTCTTCTTCCAAAGCAAAAATACATCGATCAAAGTAATCTTTGAATTTTTGTTTGAAATGAATTTGAAAAATAATCGAGTCGCTTTTTATTTTTTGTTTATTCCTGTGTACATACTGATTGTGACAGGTTGTGTGAAAAGGAAAATTAAAATACTGTTTTACAAAAAGAAAACTAGTTCCATTGTGTTTGTTTTTTTAATTTGATCTAACACTTACAATATCAAATTGACTAAGCAATTGAACGGACACTAAAGTTCTTCTCAGTTTGGAGCAGTTCGAAATGGACAGCGGAAAATTCGCATGTGGTCTTCGAAAAACCAACACATCCTCACAGAGTTACAGTCTGATGAGAATTTTGGAGTGGTGGCATCACTGGCCCATTAAGTGCGGCTGAAAATCCGTTTCTCTTCACAGTGAGCCACTTTTTTTTGATGCACCCTATAAATGTAATGCCCTGGGTATTGGAGGGAGGAAAAAGCGATAAGTGTTTGTCGACGTTGGCCTTGAATTTCAGAATATCTGAGCAGGCAGGAAAATCACTTACTGGATGAATATTCCACATACGAATAGTCCGGCTAAACAACCAATTTACAGTGCGTCTACTCTGTTCATTTGGCCCCACTGACAAATCGTAGCGATATCGCGTTTGAGTGTGTCATTCATCTTTTGCCTTTTGACGTCGACCTCAAGAAGACATGGCCGATGGTCAAATAAATATGAATGACAGAGGTTGCTGTCATCTGCAAAAGAGAAGATTGAGTTCACAGTCTGACCCAACAGGTCGTCAGTAAAAATAAGAAATAGGGAAGAAGAGAGGATAGAATCTTGTGGCACTCCTGCGGTCTTCCTATGCTCGTTGGATGAGACGACAGAGCGGGATTTGAGAAAACTCTGTATGAATGGAGAGATGGTATTACCGACATCAAATGCAATACGTTTTGATGAGTGCACCGTACCATACACTTTCGCCCGCCTTGGAAATATCCAGAGTCAAATATCTTGCTTTTCACCGAGACGAAAGGAACGCCATCAGGTCTCCAGTAAATCGATTTCTATGGAAAACATACTAACGACCATTCAGAAGGCCGTTAGACTATATTTTCGTAACCATATGGTATTTAATCATGCTTTCCATAACCTTCGATAGCGCAGAACATATTGCAATTGGACGGTATTTCGGAATTGAAGGATCGTCTCTCACCAACAGTGGCAACTTTCCAACGTAAGCACGGTACGACATGTAGAAAAGATTGCGCAATGGACGAGCTAGCGTCGAAAAACACTTACATAGGTCAAGTGCTGAAATAGCACCCGGGCCGGAGTTTTATTAACATTGACTTCTGCATGAACCCTTTTAAATCCAAGTGTGCGAAAAAATATCTGAGGCGTCGAAGTAAATACGTTTTCAATCACAGGGTGTGGTTGACTTCTTTCAGGCAAAGATGAATTATTTGCAAATATTTCAGATAAAAGGTTAGCTTTATCAACCGAATCAGTGAATATCTGGTCATCCTTAACAAGTGTTAGGATAGAAGACGAATAACTGTTCCTTACCCTTTTTACGACTGACCAAAAGCTCTTACCTCCGCTGGGAGAAGACAGAACTTTGGCACACTGTCCTCTTCGTTACTGGTTTAAAAGAAGTTCGGAGAACAAATAGGATGCTCTAAATGCTAGGATACACGGCGCCTTTTTAATGATTAACATTCAAAGGTGTTATGAACGCCATTATTTGCTAAACATTTTCAGAAGTTTAATTCAAGTGGTTTGTAGTGAAAACAAAATATTTAATTTGTTTTGACATAGCTTCTCATCAAGGAACTCATCAGGAACTTCAAATGTGTGTTAATACTCTAAAGAAGAACCCACCACTCACTGCACAATTATAATTATTTTGTTCTGCGGTAACAAAAAAAAACAAAAACATTTTACTCATATGCCTTTGAATTAATCTACATTACTGAGACTTACAATAAACAATATTAATGGCTTTGCTTGGTTGGCTGTCGCCCCAAAAACAAAAACAAACGCAATAAATTTCACAATTTATGTGCCATTCGTTCTTTTGTTCGACAAATTTCAAGAATTTTCGTTTCGTATTTTGTTGAAGAATGAATGATTAGATTAAAATTGTTTATTGTTGTTAATTGTTAATAACAACTTGAAATTGTACATTGTAAACAAGGAAACCGGATTCGAGATGAGTTTTGAAATTGTTAAAACAAAAAAAAACATTTCGGCTCATACAAACGGTTTGTGAATTCCTGTAAATTTATTGCATTTTTACTGACAGATACGATTGACAACATCAGCTTTCGAATTGTGAGCATTTAATGTCATAATTTGTGGATTCTTAAAATTTATATTTATTTTGTTTGCATTTGAAATTCAAACTTGTTTTGGAATTGTCATATGATTCGTGCACGAGGTGTTAGTATTTGGAAATCCCGATTCTGATTTACGTTTGGCTATTAAAGTCCTTAGTAGAAATGTATTGGTGTCTATTGTGGCATTTCCCACACTTTGGCCTTGTAAACGTGATCTTTATCGGACGACATCGTGATTCATCGGAACTTGTTGGTCTGGATCATAATATTTTGAATGCTTTGTGCCGAAGTATTTTGTTCCATTTGCACAACATTGTCCGTAGTTCGTGGCTCCCGTCTATGTCGATATAACTGCTCATTCGGATATGATCCAGACAGAGCAATAGCTTTATTTTGATGGACTTGGGTTAAGACTGAATATGTTGCCCGATCGCAAAAAAAATCGTCACATACTCAAAAAGATGTGTTTTTGTTTAACACAAGTAAACAAAACCTTTTTTTTATTAAAATTCATAAATACCTATTTAGGAATAATAAAAAGTAAAATTAGTCGTACAAATTGTTTGTATTTTACAAAAAACACCTTATTCGAAAACTTAATATTAAAAAAAAGGTTTGTCAAGTCGCCGACGCAGGTTACGTTTATCATTTCTCGACTTTGAGTAAATGTGAAAAATAGATAAATATACAAAATTAAACTTCTGTTATTTTATATTTCGGATTGGTCTAGTAATACCCAGGAACCTTGCGCTCATTGCCTCTAGTCGTCGGTTCATCAGTGCGGGGCATCCGCAAAGGAAATGTTCAACCGTCTCTTCTTCGTCTGCGTCGCAGCCGTTAATAATGAAAAACAACATCAACCAAATGGCCACCACGACCACGCTTACAGGACCATATCCTTTTCATGAAATTTTCCATAACATAATCGCAAAGTGGCTGCCCTATGTCCTATTTGAGGTCTTAAATCGACGCTGGGATGTTGGCGTAGACCTTATCTTTCACGTGATCACCTCTTCGAGAGATAACACGGCCCGAAACATTTTAGTTTTGCGAACTGTGACTGCAAGATTTTCACCATTTTTGTAATGAATTTTAATAATTGCAATGATGCGTGTACCGTTCCGTTTTTAGTAATGGTGTAGTTTCTACTTGTCTAATGTCAAAGAATAAAAGCTTCAAAAGTGACAGCTTACGAAATACCGGTTGATCCAAAATAAGACCCCTGGTTGGAAAACCCTTTATAGAAAAAAGTTACGCTTAAACATTGTTACTTCATTAAAATTTAAAATTTTTAATCCAAATACATTACAATGAGAATTAACTAATAACACTGTGAGTAATTTTTGAAGTCATGGAAATATAACCATATTCGGACAATACTACGTGATAGAAGTAAAAAAAACGACCCGTGTCTCCCACTTTTACCCAAAGTCAAGTATTTTTTATGGACCCCCAAAGATTTGGGGACTCAGTGTCATTTTTGCGAAAAAGTGATTATTTTCTAAGGCTCATATTTTGCAAACCGTTTGGAATTTTGATTTACTCTATAAGGTAGCAAACCGTTCAAAATGCAGAGAAGCACTTAACTGCAAAAAAAAAAAATGTACATCTTGGGAATGATTGTTAAAAGTTCACATTTCTTTCTTTCTTTAGCATTAGCCAATTTTTTGGAGCGTATGAGTAATATAATGTGAACGAATATCACTCATACGTACAGGTGGTTAATTAAATTGAATAGATGTAATTTTTTTAAAATAGCTCAAATCATATAAAGTGTGAATGGTTCGGAGTGGTTGAGATTTTGACCTTGAAGATAAAGCTATTTGATTTTATATGTAAATAAACATACAAATGCATTTAAACGAGATTGATACTGCATAATTAATTAAATAATTAAAACTAGAGTTGGGTATTTCGCGAAAAAATCCCAATCTCGAGATTCGGGATTTTCCGAAATAACAAAAATGTCAATTGGCGAGATGTGGGAGTTCCCGAAATAACGAATATTCAATTCCCGTCGGGAAATTCCCGAAGCCCAACTCTAATTAAAACTACTAATAGAGCAATGTGTACAAACCTGTACAACTTAGTATTTTTGTAAAGCCAAAATATAATTTTTTTTGTCTATTTCTAATTTTACCAGATGTAAAATCCAAAGGCCAGCAGGCTACGCCCAATTTTGCAAATTCGGATGCTTTGTGATATGAAATTTTTTAATTTTTACTGAGGGTGAGGGTTTAACCGACTGAAACTTTCACACTTGTTTTTGTTGTTCAGTGTTATCAATCCGGTTTTCTGTCTAAATTGTTTTAATGAGGGCTTCGTTCTGTTGCCGCAATATTGGTTTACGCATTATTTGACTCCGATTTCCAGTTTGTATTGATAATTTGTAGACAATCGAATCCATCCATGTAGAATAGATATGCCTCTGCTTAAACAGACTTCGTTATCATAAATATTAGCAAAGATAGACTCGTTGCTGGGAGTGGTCAGGTTGTGGTAGGTAGCGACTGTCCCACAAGAAACCCAGGTTCGTATACTGGTAAGAACATCCAAAAACACTTTTTTTTGCGACTTTACGGGTAAGCTCTGTAGAAAAAGCATTAGCCGTTCGAAGCCTTTAAATAGTTGGTGTCGGTCTGCAAAGGTCAGGGTAATAAAATCGTATTTCTGCGATCTAAATTGGATCTACCGTATGGATTCCATCGTTGGAGGCCATCATGGGTGCCTATATTCTAACAAGCACCGATTATTTGAACAGATATCGTTCTTGCTCTTATTGCGTCAAGTCAATGGCACAATGAGTCATTGAAATACTTTGAACTCGAATGAAATGTCTTACCGGGGTAAAATGAAAGTATTCGTATTTGCATATTAGATCTTGACAAGATGTTGTTGTGCTGTTTTGTGTTTACTAAGATTTTAATTAATGTTAATTGCTGGAAATTCTCACAAGTGAAACCACAGGCTTTATTTTCAACCATTCTTATTTTTTTAGGTTCCATATTGTATAATATATTTTATTTGTATCGCAATAACAACACCAACATGTAGATCATTATCGTATTAAGTGCTCTGATGAACGGACGTCATATGCGTTCTAAAGTACCGCAAGAAAAGTGGTACAGCCAGTAGTTATAATTAATTATACGGACCAACACTCAAATTACAGGTCACAAATATGGACTGTTCTGGACAAAACTGCGCAGGTGGGTTTTTCGAATTTTAAGCACAAGTTGTATTCAACTGTTCGAGCTTTTGAAAATTTGTTGATCGTTCAACTCATTGAGTCAAAAGTTAAAAGGTGTCTTTGCAAACGCAAGATTTCGTTACCTGAACATTTCTCTGAAATTTAAAAAAAATACATTTATTTTAATGTTTCCGTAGAAAACGATCTAATGAATATCTGATGGAGTTCCTTTCGGAATGATGGAGTCGAGCCATTCACAGCTTTGGTGAAAGTGGTGAACGGTGAATATTTCACTCAACCGCTATTTGGCGATTATTTATGAGTCAGATCAAATGAACAGAGTAGATTTTAATGCAGCATCACCAAATATGTTTTCTTGTCACACAAACGTTGTTTGTCCATCTCTATGAGTGGTGTATAGTCGAATAAACGCACTCCTTTTAATGGAAAAAATCGCTTAATTGAAAATAAATATTGGTAACGATTGTTCTGGATTTTCCATGCGCTGTACTTCGCTTAAACGAATAGCCGCTGTATTGCAAAAACACAAACTTTTATGATACGAAAAGAAACTAATGCAACTCATTAAAGTACATCTATATAAAAGGCTTGCGTGACTGACTGACGGACGGATTCATCACTGTCGGTATAACCTATTTTTTGTAAATCAATGCAATTAAAAAATATTTTCTGTTTTACTGGGAAAGGGAAATTTACGCATACAAAGTAGCGGGCATTTGCTAGTACACAATAATGGAGGAGAATTTGGTGACCAAGAGATAATAGAGTAGGTGACGTATATCGCCAATGGAAATGCTGAAAATGTTGAAGTAGGTTCAATGGAATTTATTATGAGATCATCATAATGGGACGTAGTGATGTTAATTATTATTATGAATTATTATTATTAATTATAAAAGTTCATAAACTTCCATGGTATACCCCTGGGTTGAAAAAGCTAAAGAATCTGAGAAATAAATTCCATAAAGTTTATAAATCCACAAATTCACTAGAAAGTAGGCAAATGTATGAACACTACTCTAGGGAATATTCTTTTTTAAATAAATTTCTGTACAAACAGTACATATTAAGCTTTGAAAATAAAATTAATAATAATCCAAATACATTCTGGCATTTTATAAAATCCAAAAAATCTACTAGTGATTTCCCATCATTGATGTTTTTTGGTGACAATCAAGCTACTTCTGCCAAAGATCAGGTTGATTTCTTTGTGGACTTTTTTAAATCAAATTTTCATTCTACTGATGGTTTGGTTGATCGAAGTCTCGTAGATAATGTAAATTCTGTTGTTGATTTGGGATTCTTGACGTTTTCTGAGAATGATATACAGAAAGGATTATCAAGACTTAGTAAATCTACTAAGATAGACCTTGATGGTCTCTCAGCCCATTTTCTTAAAAAATGTAGTTCGTCTATTTGTTTTCCATTGAAATTAATTTTCAATTTATCCATTCGCATTGGAGTTTTTCTAGATGCATGGAAAGTTTCATCAATTACGCCAATTTTTAAGTCTGGCCGGAGAGGAGATGTCCGAAACTACAGACCTATTTCTAAACTGTCTAATGTTTCTAAATTGTGTTGTCTTTGATCCAAAATTAAGTTTTAATTTACATGTAGAATACATAATGCCGAAGGCCTACTCAGTTCTGGCTTTTATTAAACGTAATAGTAAGGATTTCATTGATCCTTATACTCGTAAGTTGCTATATACAACTTTCGTTAGATCAAAGCTTGAATATGCGTCAATCGTTTGGAGGCCATATTATATAGTTCATATTGATCGAATTGAAAGACTTCAAAGAAAATTTATTAAATTTGCACTATTTTCCATTAGTTTTTCTAGCCCTCTGCCCTCTTATGAATCCAGATGTAAGTTAATACATCTTGATACATTAACTAACCGCCGTTCTAAGAGTTCTATAATGTTTCATTTGAAATTGATATCTGGATTGATAGACTGCCCTCTACTTTTAAATCTTATTGGCTTCAACGCTCCTGCTAGACATTTACGTTTTATAGAATATTTTAATCTGCCTGTACATAGATGTAACTACTCTTGTAATGAACCTATTTCACGAGCCTTAAAAGAATTTATTACTATAAATATGAAACATGATTTAGATTTTTCATTGTCTGAATAAGTTTACTGAAATTTTAGATTTATTTTACTCCTAGTTATAAGCTAGTCTGTAAGGATTGTAATGTTCCCTAGACTATAAATAAATAAATAAATAAATAAATAAATAAATAAATAAATAAATAAATAAATAAATAAATAAATAAATAAATAAATAAATAAATAAATAAATAAATAAATAAATAAATAAATAAATAAATAAATAAATAAATACATAAATAAATAAATAAATAAATAAATAAATAAATAAATAAATAAATAAATAAATAAATAAATAAATAAATAAATAAATAAATAAATAAATAAATAAATAAATAAATAAATAAATAAATAAATAAATAA